>OU612060.1:103234285-104701785 GCA_914767635.1 Melanostoma mellinum
TCAAATATTATATTTATTTTAAAGCTGCTGCTCAAGACATTAGCACTTATGATTATACTAAAGGTGATTTTGTTTCATTGTCATATTTTCTTGTTTCTTTCGATTGGATGTCTGTCTTAAGCAACTCAGATCTTAATAATGCATACCTTAATTTTACTGATAAGCTTAAAGAGGCAGTCAATTTATTCAATCCGAAGACTATAAAGAATGTCTCTAACAAACCGCCGTGGTTCAATAGGGAACTGCTAAATCTAAACAACCGTAAAAATAGAGCATATAAATTGTATCGTAACTCTAACAATAGTTCTTCATTATATGAAAAATATTGCAGTGTTCAAAAGAGGTTTGATTTTCTAAATAAGTTTTTGTACAAGCATCACATTTTTTGTATTGAAAGCAAACTCAAAAGCAATGCAAAATGTTTTTGGAATTTCATTGACAGCAAAAAGAAATCAGTGGGCATTCCTAGCACTATGCATTTGTCGGGCATAACTTCATCCGACTTCCAACAGTTTGCAATCTGTTTGCGCAGTTTTTTAGTTCAGTGTATGTTCCCCTAAATGATGCAACAGAAATGGTGCTTGATAGAAGTGGTCCTTCGAGTTTGATGGATATCGGCTTTTTAAATATTTCTATTGATGAAGTGTTAGAAGAGTTGTGTGCATTAAACTTTGATAAGCAACCGGGCATGGATGGTTTTCCTCCTATACTTTTGAAAAATTGTGCGCAGGCTATTGCCCTGCCTCTAACTATCATTTTCAATCGTTCACTCGATGAAGGCTCCTTTTTAGATTGTTGGAAGTGCTCATTTTTTACCCCAATTCACAAGGCTGGATCTAAGAACGAAGTAACGAACTATAGACCAATTTGTAAATTATCAACAATCCCAAAACTGTTTGAAAAAATTATTTATAAAAAACTTGCCATTTCACTAAAAAATTTAATTTCACCATATCAGCACGGTTTTGTTAGCGGTAGATCTACTACCACCAATCTTGCTATTTTTTCTAATTTTGTGCTAAGGTGTCTTGAAAGTGGTTCACAGTGCGACGTAATTTACACAGACTTTTCGAAGGCTTTTGATAAAGTATATCACGCCGTTCTTATTTGTAAGCTGCGAAGATATGGCTTTCACTCAAATATGTTGGAATGGCTCAGTTCGTATTTAAGTGGTCGAACTCAATATGTTTATATAGACAAGTGCCTATCGCGTGCCATGAATGTAACATCCGGTGTTCCTCAAGGAAGCCATCTGGGGCCATTATTATTTCTGTTACTTGTTAATGATATTCCTAATGTTCTTGTTCAATCCCAATGTCTTATGTATGCTGATGATTTAAAAATTTACTGCACTGTTAATAGCATAAGTGATTGTTTAAAATTGCAAAAAGACTTATTAAACTTATCTATGTTGTGTGAACAAAACAAATTGCAATTAAATATCTCTAAATGCCAAAGTTTATCTTTCTGTCGTCGTCGGTCTTGTGTAAATTTTGTTTATTTTATAGGAAACGTGCCTCTCAGTAAAATTAACGAAAAAAAAGATCTCGGAGTTATATTTGACTCGATGCTTACATTTATTAGTCACATAGACTACATCGCAGCGAGAGCTAATTCTATGTTTTGATTTGTTATTCGAAATTCAAAAGATTTTAAAGATCCGTTCACACTTAAATGTTTGTATTTTGCTTATGTAAGATCAGTCCTCGAATATTGCTGTGTTATATGGAATCCGATTTATTCCACACATTCTAACAGACTGGAACAAATTCAAAAACGTTTCACTAGATACTTGTTCTATCTCTTACGCTGGAATATTGTTAGACCTTCTTACAATGCTCGCTGCCTGCTTTTTGGCCTACAAGACCTGGAAACACGTCGTAAATATTTTGATGTAATGTTTGTAAGAGATGTCTT
Source organism: Melanostoma mellinum (assembly GCA_914767635.1). Taxonomy (NCBI): domain Eukaryota; kingdom Metazoa; phylum Arthropoda; class Insecta; order Diptera; family Syrphidae; genus Melanostoma; species Melanostoma mellinum. The sequence goes on from OU612060.1 coordinate 103,236,203, forward strand.
AAATGATAAAATTGCATGCTCTTTTTTGCTTGATTTGATTGGTATCAATAATTGTCAATCATATTCTTTCAGATTTAATAATTTATTTTTTTCGATTCGTTTCTCCAAAGTGGCAAGCTGACTTTCGCATTGACTCTCAAGCTTGGAAAATCGTTTCTCAACACATTCAATGCGTTTTTCTAGGCCACAAACATTTTTCTCAATGTTACCCAATTTGCTTTCTAGAATGTTTTTCTGGCCTTCCAAAACATTCTGTTGCGCCTCAAGTCTTTCGAGAATATTCTGTTGTTCTTTCTTTTGTTCGTTTCGTTGTTCTTCAATCAGCTTCTTTTGCTCATTTCGTTGATCTTCCAGATTGTTTTGTTGTACTTCGAGTCGTTCAAGAACATTCTGCTGTTCCTTCTTTTGCTCATTTCGTTGCTCTTCCAGCTTCTTTTGTTGTACTTCGAGTTGTTCGAGAACATTCTGCTGTTCTTTCTTTTGATCGTTTCGTTGCTCTTCCAGACGTCCGAGAATATTCTGCTGTTGCTCTTCAATCAGCCTTCTTTTGTTGTTCTATTAAAAGCTTCATCATACTAGAAAAATCTACACTTTCACTTACTTCCTCTTCTTCTACTTCTGTTTCAAAAACAAAAGTGTTTACGTCTTCCCCTTGCTGTTCCAAATAGTTACGCAAGCGCAGGACGAGCTCATTTTTCGATCCCGCTCTAGAAAGATTTCGCTTACCTAACTCACTTTTAAGCTCAATGCAGTTGAGCTCTTCTAACAACTTACCCATTTTCACTGTATATAATTACAATTTTTCTTTTTACTTTTTTTTTACACTTTACTAGTCAAATAAGTTCTTTTTCCACTTCTGACACCAATGTATCGTGCACTTGGTTCGCAAAATAAAACTTCACTTTTCTATTTAATTCGACCACTTTTATTCAGTATCTATCTTTATTCGATCTCAACTCGACTTTTGGACTATCACTTGTACACAACAATTTACTCTTAACTTTATCACTCTATAATCAAAACTGCCCTCTGGTTGCCTCGGGCGGGCTATTTATATCGAATGACATTTCGTCTAGAACTCTCCAGTAATTTCCACATAGTCTCCACTCTCCACTATTTTGGCTTTCAAACATTTTCTCTCCTAGAATATTTCTTCACTTACACTAGTGTTCTACTAGAACCGTTCCACTGGTTCCTTTGTAGCTTAACTCCTGGGCATGATCCAGCCTCGACTATGGCTGCTCTTTGACAATGTACCATTTGAGAAGCTTGCTCAGATGCTTCCATCATTAATGCAAACTCTAGAGTTTCAGAGAGAGTTCGTGTTCTAGCAGTTCGCACAGATCTCTGAAGATGTTTGTCAGAAACGGCACGAACGAAGGACTCAACAGCCAGATGGTTGATGATTTCTTCTCCAATATCCGGGTATGCCAGGTGAACCAGTCTTTCGACGTCTGCTTGGAGCTGCTGTAGACTTGCACCCTTTTTCTGGACTTTGTTATTGAGTTGGACTCGGAAAACTTCTTTCAAGTGGCTATCACCAAAGCGTTTATCTATAGCTGCCACGAGAGAACTGAAATCGTAGCTCTTACCAGCTGGAACTGTTTGAAGTAATTCAGCTGCTGGTCCTCTAAGAGCAAGAGTCAGTGCTATGTATTTGTTTTCGTCATCCCAGTCATTTACTGTCACAGCTGCCTCGAATTGTCTCCTGTAAACTGACCAAGACGACTGTCCGTCGAATGTTGGTGGTTGTACTTCTCTTTGTTTTAGACAATCTCCACAAGTTTTCCGCAGCTCCATTTTCCGCATCTGGTCTAGTTCCTTAGCCATGTTTTCGATTCGTTTCTCCAAAGTGGCAAGCTGACTTTCGCATTGACTCTCAAGCTTGGAAAATCGTTTCTCAACACATTCAATGCGTTTTTCTAGGCCACAAATATTTTTCTCAATGTTACCCAATTTGCTTTCTAGAATGTTTTTCTGGCCTTCCAAAACATTCTGTTGCGCCTCAAGTCTTTCGAGAATATTCTGTTGTTCTTTCTTTTGTACGTTTCGTTGTTCTTCAATCAGATTCTTTTGCTCATTTCGTTGATCTTCCAGATTGTTTTGTTGTACTTCGAGTCGTTCAAGAACATTCTGCTGTTCCTTCTTTTGCTCATTTCGTTGCTCTTCCAGCTTCTTTTGTTGTACTTCGAGTCGTTCGAGAACATTCTGCTGCTCTTTCTTTTGATCGTTTCGTTGCTCTTCCAGACGTCCGAGAATATTCTGCTGTTGCTCTTCAATCAGCTTCTTTTGTTGTTCTAATAAAAGCTTCATCATACTAGAAAAATTTACACTTTCACTTACTTCCTCTTCTTCCACTTCTGTTTCAAAAACAAAAGTTTTTACGTCTTCCCCTTGCTGTTCCAAATAGTTACGCAAGCGCAGGACGAGCTCATTTTTCGATCCCGCTCTAGAAAGATTTCGCTTACCTAACTCACTTTTAAGCTCAATGCAGTTGAGCTCTTCTAACAACTTACCCATTTTCACTGTATATAATTATTATTTTATAATTATTATTTTTCTTTTTACTTTTTTTTACACTTTACTAGTCAAATAAGTTCTATTTCCACTTCTGACACCAATGTAACGTGCACTTGGTTCGCAAAATAAAACTTCACTTTTCTATTTAATTCTACCACTTTTATTCAGTATCTATCTTTATTCAATCTCAACTCGACTTTTGGACTATCACTTGTACACAACAATTTACTCTTAACTTTATCACTCTATAATCAAAACTGCCCTCTGGTTGCCTCGGGCGGGCTATTTATATCGAATGACATTTCGTATAGAACTCTGCAGTAATTTCCACATAGTCTCCACTCTCCACTATTTTGGCTGTCAAACATTCTCTCTCCTAGAATATTTCTACACTTACACTAGTGCTGCCGCTTGTGTTTTCTGTTGAACGTTTTCGATTAGGAAATTGGTATTACATGTTGGGTTCACGTTACAATATGAACAATAATTAAGATTTATTTTGAAAAATCATTTTGGTTGTCATGAAATTGTTAATAAAAAATAACAATTAGTTCGTTGTCATGATATCTAATTAGTTAATTTGAGTGTATATTTTTGTTTGGAAAAAATAACAATTAGTTTGGTTGTCATGATAATAAAATTAGGTAATTTGAATTTATGTTTTTGTGAAGTGTTTATGGTTGCCACAGAACTGTGGCGGCTCATTCGCCTCACTCACGCCACAGTAGAGAAACATGCCACGAAAACGTACCTCTGCGCTAAAAACCAAAAATCGATGAATGTGACATACCGCCAGAAGTAAAGAAGAGAGAAGATAGACGCCACAGCCGTAGCATCCAAAAAGAATTGTGAAATTTTCTATTAAAGTCTTAGCATTGTTTTCAGCTACAGATTCATCCAATAAATATCAAAATATAAAGTCAATCTTGTTTGCCATCTTTTTAGTAAGATTGTATTGTAGTGTAGAGCAGCTCCTACAGAACTCTGGTTGGTTGCGTTGACGTTTAGGTTGTTTACATCAAAGAAACATGCTGAATCGTCTCCAAAATTTGTTATGATGATAGCTCTTGTTTTGTTGAAAATTTCAGACCTCGGAAGCTGTCATACGCAAAAGTGAAATTTCCAGTTCGCAGTCTAGTGCCTTTGTGCTGGATTTACATGCACTTGCACTTGCAGAAGTGCAGAAAAGTAAAGCGGGATGGATGAAGATTGTAAAACATAAAAGTTCAAAAGAGACACGAATAGAATTATGGCTGTGAATGAGGGATAATTTTTCATCTGCAGCCATAACTAAGGAAGTGCAGATGGTGCGTTCCCTCTCTATCACCCAAGTATGAATTTTACATCTTGTGTCTTTCTCCGATTTTCATCTGCACTTGCAGATGCATATAAGTCCATCATTAACCAGGATTTTGATGTTCGGATTTTTTGCGTTTAATCTGTTTTTGATGTCGAATAGTTGTCTTCTTTTGGTACGGTGAATAAGCGATTGTTCTCGATGTACGTAAACTTCGGTTTTCTGAAGCTTGGGGGCAGCCTCCATAATTTGTGTCACGGTGTTGGCGGTATTAAATTTTAGCACCATTGTTGTTTTTTTTTTCTTGCTGGTTTGTGTATTCCTGTGAACTGTGAAGTGACAATTCTGCACTTTCAATTAGATTAAGAAGGCTTACACAAGTTTGTATTGCAAATTTAAGCTCGTTATACATCTTATCTTAAGGAAAATGCATGACGACAGTATTTTCATTTGATTTCTTAGATACAGCTTCGAGTTGTTTCTCCAGTGTGGAGCAATAACTTTCAAGTAAAGAAATTCGTTCTGTAAGTTCTGCAAGCGGAGTAGCTGCATATCTTTGGAAATAATCGAGATGTCTTCTTTTGTTGCAATGTTTCTTAGGTGGTGATTTAAGCATTGGTCAACAATTGACTTGATGTCATCCGCATTCAAAGCCATTTCTATTTGTTTTGTTGTTTTCTTGCTGCTAGGTGTATAAGTTGGTGACATTTCCTTAGATTTTCTTTTTGGTTCCATATAGCGGGCCGATCGAAAAAAAAGTCGGTGTTTTTGGTTGGATTTATGTGTAAAAATATTCCTTCCTTATTTTTTCTTATTTCAATCTTTCTTTTTTCACTTTTTGGACAAAATGACGACTGTTTTGTTTTAAATACTTTTTAGTTCTAATTTTAAACTTTGTTAACTTAATAAGAAAAAAAATACTAGAACACTTGTAAAATACGTCTACTTCACTTGACACTCTCTCTCTCTCTCCTCTCAACTTGAAGTATAGTAAAATGTACTGGTTACTCGGTAGAAATTCTGACTCATCTGTCGAAAATAAAATAATGCTTTATAAAGAAGTACTTAGACCTGTTTGGACCTATGGAATTCAATTATGGGGCTGTACAAAGAAAACGAATACTGAAATCATCCAAAAGTTCCAAAACAAAGTCCTTCGTCGTATAGTTAATGCACCATAGTATATAAGGAATAGCGATTTACATCGTGACCTACAAATAGAAACGGTTACAGAAGTTGTAAGAAAACATGCTGTTTCACACAATCAGCGACTGCATAGTGATATCATTTCTGAAATGGAGTCCGTATCAAATACGAGAGGCAATGTTCGGAGACTAAGAAAAACCAAGCCACACGAGCTAATGGTCTGAGAGTCATGGGAAGCATTAAAAGTTTGAGCTTCCCTTAAAGCAATTATATTATTGAGAAGGAAAAATCTGTTGTCGATCGTTCATAGATTGTTTCTGATTACGAGGAGTTTTTAGTGAGGTAAGAATCCCACACTACTTGGTGTCGAATACTGCCAAGTGTCATTTGAAGATTTCCTCCTTTTTTTGATTTATCATTTGTGTAGTTATCACTTCGACGTCAAAATCTGTAAAATTACCATTTTCGGACGCTCACAACCGCCCCACGGCTTAAAAAGAAACCTGCTAGACTGTTGAATCTAATATAATGGTGCGTGTGGGTGCTTTCATAATTGCATAGTTGCTTTAGTCTGACCAATGCGTCACTTTCATAAATGCAAATGACAAATGTAATAGTTTCATTAAATCAAAACGCAAATATTTGCAGCGCAAATGTGCAAATGCTTTAATTCGTTTGCTTTTCGGTTTTCATCTTCAGAGAAAGAGACAGACAGTGCAAAACACATCTATTTTCTTTCCTCTATTCAAGCCAAATGTCAGATTTCTAGATGGCTATTAATTGCCGCGGAAAAAATACAAAACATAGTAAAAGTACAAAAAAATGGATGAAAACTCTTCACGCTCCAGATAAGATATAAACAAAAAAGTACTGAGTAAAATGAATAAACAGTTTTTTTGGATGGAAAAAGAAAGAAAAGTATTTTATGGAACTGTGTGCACTGAAAAATTCTTTCAATTCTTTGACAGATGACGCAAATCAAAAAGTGTTCATAAAAATGCATTGTAAGATGGATGCGCAAATATTTTGAATGACGTTAGTCTGATTGCATATGATCGCATGTAAACAAAGCAACCGTGCAATAATGAAAGCACCCTGTATCTGCACATACATTTGCATTATTTTTGGTTATCACTCCACTGCAAAAATTTATTTCCAGCTCTTGGTCTAGTATAATTGTTTTTTCTAAAGGAGCTTTGCCTCGTAAATGTGTTAGCAGTATAAAAGCGTGGGAGAAAAATCAAAAAGCCTTATGTGCTTTTCAATTGTTAATGACAAAAGTTTGTTGCTTTTAGTTTAGCGTATTATAAAATTGTTTGTAGACCAATTAAACACATAAGATCGATTTTCCATCAATGTAGATAGAAGCTATAGTATTATTATGTAGATTTTTTGACTGGTAGCAACTTCACATAACCGGTTACACATACTGGTAACAACATAACATAACCGGTACAACATAACAGTCTCCGTTCCAAACCATTTGTTTCACCATGCGTGTAGTGAAGCGAATGCTGCGCCACCGTGCTCCTCCGTTCCAAAGCATTGTTAAATCGTGTTTTGAACTTACTACATTGTATATACCATTGACATAATAGATATGGACTGCTAGTTAAATGTCATTTCAATACAAACCTTGCAGAACTTTTGTCGACAGCGACGGTGCTGCTTTAGTTTGTTGTGCCAAAAAAATATAATACCAGTTCTACTGAAACTTAGATGAATAAAGAACAAGATGGAAAACTACACTAACACATTGATACCACCCCACAAGCTGCTGCACGCACTCATTCACAAAATTTCACTAGACCACCTTATATTCGGATCTCAACACTGGGCTTACACAAAATTTCACTAACACCACTTTATATTCGGATCCACACACAGGGCTTACACAAAATTGTACCGTAGTATTGGTATTCTCGTCTGGGAACCGGTTTTTGTTTTTTTTTTTTTTTACTTTTAGTCACCTTAAGGCTACGTCTGGCAGAATTTTTGGATTTAAAACTTTTTTTTGGGTTTTGTAAATAAAATTTATTTGTGATTATATACTTTTTAAAGTATTTGGAAATAAAAATTTAAGCATCAAAATATTAAAATATTTTCTTTTTTGTTAAATATTTCTCTGAGTAGTCTCCTCCTTCTATTTCTTCTTTTTTAAAAAACGTTTCTTAAGAGAAATAGACAGAAAAGTATGACTGTTAAAAAAATATATACTAAAGCAAAACAGTAATTTAATTTCTTTGTTTATGGGCTACAGGTCAGTAGAGAAAAAGAAAACAAATTCTTTTTTACTACTGACCTGTAGCCCATAAACAAACAAATTAAAATACTCAATAAAGGTCAAAAAACACATACTGCAAAACAGTAACCAATAAATATGAATTCATTTTGCATTTGTTTGATGAAAGAGATTCCAACTTAAGCTTTCGATTCTCTTCTTGAAGCTGAGTTGAAAATTTAAGCAGTTAATTAATTGAATTAAAAAAAAAAATCAAAAGTAAAAGAATTGAAAGCGGATATCAAACTATGAAGACATTTTTTTAAAAACTTATCTCAATCAAAATATTGAAATGCAGAAATCTTGTAGATATTATGGAGAGCTCAGAAAGCCTTCACTCATCTCTGTAGCACAATTACTTACAAAGCACCAACACTTTAAGTTTTAATTTTTTTTTGTGTTAAGAAAAATTGAAAACTTAAAGTGTTGGATCTTTGTTAATAATTGTGCTACAGAGATGAATGATGGCTTTCTGAGCTCAACACAACGTGGACAAAAATTCCACATTTAAAGATTTTGATTGAGACAAGTTTTTAAAAAAATTTCTACCGAGCTTTTAGTAAAAACAAAAAATCAAAGCTTAAAGTGTTGGCGCTTTGTAAGTAATTGTGCTACAGAGATGAATGAAGGCTTTCTGAGCTCTCCATAATATCTACAAGATTGCTGCATTTCAATATTTTGAATGAGATAAGTTTTTCAAAAAATGTCTACATAGTTTGATATTTAGGTTTTGGTATTAAAAAAAAGTTAAGACAAATAACCGAGATGAGGGAGCGAATCAGAATATAATAAGTCCCAATAGAATCAGTATCGTTGCATGTTTATGAGTTTTCACATCTTGCCCAGCTTTACAAAAAAAAAAATTGAGTTTTTAAAAAACTATAACTTTGGTGTTGTTCAAACCCTGCCCTTAAGAATTTTTCAGTAGTATGGTGAAAATTAAATTTCAGGTTATGTTTCAAGGTGGTTTCAAGTTGCCAAGCAAAAAAAAAATAAATTCACCACGCATATACTTCCACAACTTTTTCGCGCCTTTTTGTTGAAGCTCACACGTATTCACAGATGGAGGCTGCGATTACAAAAACAACAATGTAAACAAATGGAAGTTGCGGGGAAGGAGACGTAATGGTTTTCCATCTTGTTCTTTATTCATCTAAGTACTGAAACCAGTGAAAAGCAAAAAGTTCTTCTCATTGCAGTACTTCAATGGTTATTCTGTTGCTATAGTGGTAGCTTCATAAAAATACCACCCAAAACTAAAGCGCTGCTCTTAAATGGACCCCTCGTAAAGTTGGTTACTAGCAGTCCATATCTATGAGGCTGTTCAGACAGGCGCAAGTGAACCGTGCAAAATTGACGTCTATATGTTTTTTCTCTTTCCCACATAGTTGTAAGAAAGAGACATTTTTTTGCGCCGAAGTTTTTAAAAATTTTAAAATTTTCTTGGCGCAGTTTTGACATTTCCTTGTTTTGACACTTGTGTTTTTTTTTCTCGAGTAAAGAGACTGTTGTTTGAAAAATAAATGCTCTTTTTCATGTTCCTGAAGCAAAAATAAGTAAATAAATAAATTATTTTTTCAGTTCAGTTTAATTTCTGAGTTTTTTCTTCCCAAATCTGAAGGCAAAATAAACGTCAAAAAAAATCCATCGTGTTCACATTACTTTCAGTCTGAACACGACGGGGTGGCGGAACGTCAAAATTGCACGGTTCACTTGCGCCTGTCTAAACACCGTCTATTAGGTCAATGGTATATACATTCTATAGTACTAGAAAGTAGTCCACAAAAGTTAGAATGCGTTCCACAGGACAATATTTCTAGAGCAGGAGGTGCATATAATGTAAGAGCAGGAAGGAAATAACAACAAATGCTTCTCCTTTTGGGATATAGTCCGTAGGTAATATTAAGTGAATATAGTGAAAGGTTTGATCGTATGTGTGCTTTTCGGTCAGGCAAGATTATTATGGGTAGTTGATATGGGATATGGCTATGGAAAAAGGGTAGGTCAACAAGTACACAATAAATACACTTAAGTATTATTCACATGAGAACGAACAACGAACGACGAATGAACGAATCATAGTATAAAGAATCTATAGTAGCATCATGGCGGGGAAAGCGATGGTGTCGCCGCCTTTAGTTCCCATTAAACGTACTACCTTTTCAAACGGAAAAAATTTATTGTAGAACCCTGCCAACATGCTGTCACTACGTCATATATTATTGTTTTTTGTTAGGGCAGCTTTGCTTCGTAAATGTGTTAGCAATTTAAAAGAGTGATGTGCGAGTGATGTGCTTTTTGATTCTAAATGATAAAAAGTTTGTTGTTTTGCATTTGGTGTGTCATGACATTGTTTGAAAATCATTTAAACACATTTATTAATTGATGAATGAAATACCATCCACAACCATTAAAGCATCCGAAAAAATACCATCCACATGACTTAGGCAACAACCACAGCAAAATTTTTTGAACCGATAAAACCTTTAAGGGAGACTGTTGGTGGCGACACCATCGCTTTCCCCTCCATGGTCTTACTATAGAGTTTATATACAATGGAACGAATATTCGTTAATTTTGACATTTCATTCACATGAGTGTTTTACATTCGTCACGAATAACGAACACAATTTACATGCAAAACAAAAATGGGGAATGATTTTGAGGTCAAGCACGCGCGAAAAATTTATTCGTTGGAGTGTGGATTGTATGTGGAACGAGAATAAAGTCTGACAGTTCGTACCTACTAGATGTTTATTCGTAACGAATAAAATTTTTTTCTCAATTTTTTTTATTTTAGGCACAAAAATAAAAGTTTATCCACCTAAAAATAAGTATGAACTATTTTTCCATCGTTTCCAAAAAAATTCGTGAGGAATTTATGCTAGTAAGGTACTTAAAATCTCATTTCTTGATTTATTCGTCGTTCGTTGGTCGTGCTCATGTGAATAGTCCTTTATGCAGGAACTTTTTATGCAAGGTAATAAGAGTAGGTGAAAAAGTAATCTGTGTGAACGATTTTTCTGTAGGTTTGAATGAAGACGACAACTATTGCTTATATAACATAACTGTTTTTGGCAGTTACAAGTTTCCATGTGTTTTTTCGCAGCTAGAGTGATTTTGATCATTTGCAATTGAAATTTTCATATGAGAAGATCAAAAGCAAAAATTATTCTTGTGGTTTGTGGTGTTTGGATTTTTGATCAAATCAAGTTGATTTAAAACATAAAGATTATTAAATAGAAATTGAAAATAATAAATTCAGAAAGTGAAAAAAGTACCTAATACAAAAAAAAAAGGAAAAAAGACCTGAGAAAGTGATTAGTGATAAAAAATTTTCAGAAAGTGGAAAAAGCAATACAAAAAAAAAAAAGAAAATAGACCTGAGGAAGTGTAAAAAGCAATACAAAAAAAAAGGAAAATAGACCTGAGGAAGTGATTAGTGATAAAAAATTTTCAGAAAGTGGAAAAAGCAATACAAAAAAGGAAAAAAGGCCTGAGGAAGTGATGAAAAATTGTCAGAAAGTGGAAAAATTAATACAAAAAAAAAGAAAACATAAAGTTGAGAAAGTGATAGTAAGAAATTTCCATAAAGTGAAAAAAGAAATACAAGAAAAAAATTCAAAACAAAATACAAAAAAAAAACAATTAAATTAAATTAAATGTTATGGCCAATAAATAAATAAATAAATTTGGAATCAAAGTCAAGAATTTTTTTTTTTAATTTTTATTATAACAAAACAACTTCCGTCTTCTTTCTTGTCTGAAATCTGAATCGCAAGTGACGCTACCAATACCACTCTTAATCGAATCGAGCACATTTTGTTGCTCAGAACATCCATCATTCACAACACACATCTCTCTCTTCGCATACACGTTCATTTCATTCATTCGTTCATCACATTCACTGTGTATTTGCATGTGAACAATAACCATGCTGTTCTATGTACTATTCGAGAGCATGCAAATACACAGACAACCATTTCCTTTCATCCAACTTCCCCACATGCTCTCTCATACACAAACACACTAGCGCACGACATCTCATGAACGCTTACAGCTCGGCTGTCCTGACCAACAAATCGACTCGATTTGGCGTTCACAGGGTGTTCACACAACATTTTCATAAAATTAGGGTGTCACCCTGATCATCAGTATTGTAATGTGCACCCAACATTTCATGCTAATTTCCTAATTGAAAACGTTAAACCGAAAACACAAGTGCTGGCAACGCTTTAATGGGGTGCTATAATGGAAGACGTTGTTTGTGAGTGAGTGTGTGTGTGTGTGTGCAGAAAAATACCGGGAGGGGAACTTGTCTAGACATCATGGTTCATAGAAAAACTACCAGAAATCTCTCGATGTTTCACACTTCTATATAAAGAGGGAGCTGACGCAACCAGAAGTCAGTTTTTGATTATAGAGTGATAAAGTGAAGAGTAAATTGTCTACAAGTGATAGTCCAAAAGTCGAGCTGAGATCGAATAAAGTATAGATACTGAATAAAAGTGGTTGAAATAAATTGAAAAAGTGAAGTTTTATTTTGCGAACTAAGCGTACGTTACATTGGTGTCACAAGTGTAAATAAAACTTATTTGATAAAAAAAAACCACTAGTAAAGTGAAAAAAAAAGACAGTAAGACACAGTGAAAATGGGTAAGTTGTTGGAAGAGCTCAACTGCATTGAGCTTAAAAGTGAGTTAGGTAAGCGAAATCTTTCTAGAGCGGGATCGAAAATTGAGCTCGTCCTGCGCTTGCGCAACTACTTGGAACAGCAAGGGGAAGACGAAAACACTTTTGTTTTTGAAACAGAAGTGGAGGAAGAGGAAGCAAGTGAAAGTGTAGATTTTTCTAGTATAATTGTTCACGAGAATCTAGTGTGAACACTGCCACTCCCTTACTCTCTTAATTTTATCACCATATGTACAAATTTAGTACTGTTTGCTTTAAAAGTAGTTCGTCGCATAGCGACGTCTATTCATTCTCATTCCAACCACCAACCTATCAACACATATCTTTAAATTAAAATCGTCTTGGGCCTTCAGCCATTTTCTTGGTTGGTTTTTATTCAGCAAGTAAATCTTATTTTTTTTCCAAATTTAACAATTTTACCCTTCTGGTCTCACATTTTGTAAACATAATATGTATTTAAAATAAAAGCAAGAGAACGAAAATAAAACAATCCTACGTGCTACCAATTGAAGCCAAGCATTTTTTGTTGTGGAGCAATTCAACTAGTTTTTGTGTTGTGGAGCAGCTTAGACAGAGTTGGAAGTATTTTTTTGTGCAGCAGAGTTATAAGGAGTAAGTGTGGTCGCATTATCATTTGGTCCTTCGAGCCGGATTGCTAACCACGCTGCAACACGCTGACCACGCTGCAACACACCGGCACGCTGCCCACGCTGCCAAAAAAGCACCACGCTGCAACACACCGGCACGCTGCCCACGCTGCCAAAAAAGCACCACGTTCTGCAACACGCTAACCACGCTGCAACACGCTGACCACGCGGCACGCAGCCCACGCTACTAAAAAAGGGCCACAATCCGCTGCCAAAAGGCACCACGTTCGGTCAACATCCATTGCTACGTCGGTGAAATTGCCTGGCTACGCGGCTAGAACGCTGCTCGGCCATTTTTTTATTTTGCTGGCGTCTACTGTGACGCACGTGACCTGACCAAGAAGAAGGAAGTGCGCCCATGATCATCGTGGGAACGACCATAAGCGAAGCGAATAAGTTTCCATCATCCTAACATCCTAAAAGTTTTCATTTCTATGTAAAGGGTAAGTGAAATTTTGTTTAATTGGCAATCAAAAAAAAAAAGAAATTTTTTTTGTTCCTTTAATTTGTTGCACTCGGGCCGACAAACGCGCCCATTTTTTTTGGGATACGAAAGATCGTGTTTTTGGTTTTTTTCTGTGGTTGCTCGTTCCTGGATAGTCGCTTCCATCGCGGTAGTGATAGGGTTTTCAGTAAAATTCATCGTCGATGTTCGCGGTTGGTTGTTCCCCAGCCTAATTTTTGGTTTTTTGTGAATTTTAATAGACTGCCTTCCTCTGTGAAGGAGTCTGCGCTTTTACCATATTCTAGTTCGTGCCGCACACACACCGTTAGTAACGGTGTATCCAAGCCGGGGTGGTTGGCCCCCAGTAGAATCTATCAAGCCGTTTGAAGATTCTAGAGCTTCTAAATTTTGACTTTTTTAATATTTAAATTTAAATTTTGACCTTTTTTGAAATTTTTCTCTCGTTCGTTACGGTGTATTCAAGCCGGGGTGGTTGGCCCTAGTAGAATCTTTCAAGCCTGTTGAAGATTCTTGCGCTTTAAAACTTTAACTTTTTTTTGAAAATTTTAGAATCTTTCAAGTCTGTTGAAGATTCTTGCGCTTTAAAATTTTAACTTTTTTTTGAAAATTTTAGAATCTTCAAGCCTGTTGAAGATTCTTGCGCTTTAAAATTTTTACTTTTTTTTGAAAAATTTTAGAATCTTTCAAGCCTGTTGAAGATTCTTGCGCTTTAAAACTTTAACTTTTTTTTTTGAAAATTTTAGAATCTTTCAAGTCTGTTGAAGATTCTTGCGCTTTAAAATTTTAACTTTTTTTTGAAAATTTTAGAATCTTTCAAGCCTGTTGAAGATTCTTGCGCTTTAAAACTTTAAGTTTTTTTTGAAAATTTTAGAATACTTCAAGCCTGTTGAAGATTCTTGCGCCTTAAAATTTTTACTTTTTTTTGAAAATTTTAGAATCTTTCAAACCTTTTGAGGAATCTAGCACTTTAAAATTTTAATTTTTCTTGAAATTTTTAGAATCTGTCAAGCCTTTTGGAGATTCTAGAGCTTTAAAATTTTGATTTTTTTTTGAAATTTTTAGAATCTTTCAAGCCTTTTGAAGATTCTAGTGCTTTAAAATTTAGATTTTTTTTGGAATTTTTTGAATCTGTCAAGCCTTTTGGAGCTTCTAGAGCTTTAAGATTTTGATTTTTTTTGAAATTTTTTGAATCTGTCAAGCCTTTTGAAGATTCTAGTGCTTTAAAATTTTGATTTCTTTGAAATTTGATAGACTGCCTTCTTCTTCGAAGGAGTCTGCGTTCTTTTTTATCGAGTTTTGTCCTCTTTAGTGCCGCACATACCATTAGTAACGGAATCTTTCAAGCCTTTTGAAGATTCCAGTGCTTTAAATTTTCGTTTTGTGAAATTTTATAGACTGCCTTCTTCTTCGAAGGAGTCTGCGTTCTATATCGAGTTTTAGTCCTCGTTCATGTCGCACCGTCATGTCGCATGGGTGGTTGGCCCCCCAGTAGAATCTTTCAAGCCTTTTGAAGATTCGGACGCGTTTTTTATCGCGTTTTTGTACCCGTTCGTGCCAAACACACCGTTGGTAACGGTGTATCAAGCCGGGGTGGTTGGCCCCCAGTAGAGTCTTTCAAATTTTTTGAAGATTCTTGTGCTTTAAATTTTGATTCTTTTTGAAATTTAATCGACTTCCTTCTGCTTCGAAGGAGTCTGCGTTCTTTTAATCGCGTTTTCTTCATCGCGTTTTTCTTTATCGCGTTTTCTTTATCGCGTTTTCTTTATCGCGTTTTCTTTATCGTGTTTTCTTTATCGCGTTTTCTTTATCGTGTTTTCTTTATCGCGTTTTCTTTATCGCGCTTTCTTTATCGCGTTTTCTTTATCGCGTTTTCTTCATCGCGTTTTCTTTATCGCGTTTTGGCCTCGTTTAGGTCGCATGGGTGGTTGGCCCCCCAGTAGAATCTTTCAAGCCTTTTGAAGATTCGGACGCGTTTTTTTTTATCGCGTTTTTTGGACCCATTCGTGCCAAACACACCTTTGGTAACGGTGTATCAAGCCGGGGTGGTTGGCCCCCAGTAGAGTCTTTCAAACTTTTTGAAGATTCTTGTGCTTTAAATTTTGATTCTTGTTGAAATTTAATCGACTTCCTTCTTCTTCCAAGGAGTCTGCGTTTTCTTTTCTATCGCGTTTTCTCTATCGCGTTTTCTTTATCGCGTTTTGGCCTCGTTTAGGTCGCATGGGTGGTTGGCCCCCCAGTAGAATCTTTCAAGCCTTTTGAAGATTCGGACGCGTTTTTTATCGCGTTTTTGTACCCGTTCGTGCCAAACACACCGTTGGTAACGGTGTATCAAGCCGGGGTGGTTGGCCCCCAGTAGAGTCTTTCAAATTTTTTGAAAATTCTTGTGCTTTAAATTTTGATTCTTTTTGAAATTTAATCGACTTCCTTCTTCTTCGAAGGAGTCTGCGTTTTTTTCTATCGCGTTTTCTCTTTCGCGTTTTCTTTATCGCGTTTTGGCCTCGTTTAGGTCGCATGGGTGGTTGGCCCCCCAGTAGAATCTTTCAAGCCTTTTGAAGATTCGGACGCGTTTTTTATCGCGTTTTTGTACCCGTTCGTGCCAAACACACCGTTGGTAACGGTGTATCAAGCCGGGGTGGTTGGCCCCCAGTAGAGTCTTTCAAATTTTTTGAAGATTCTTGTGCTTTAAATTTTGATTCTTTTTGAAATTTAATCGACTTCCTTCTTCTTCGAAGGAGTCTGCGTTTTTTCTCTATCGCGTTTTCTTTATCGCGTTTTCTTCATCGCGTTTTCTTTATCGCGTTTTCTTTATCGCGTTTTCTTTATCGCGTTTTCTTTATCGCGTTTTCTTCATTGCGTTTTCTTTATCGCGTTTTGTCCTCGTTTATATAGCATGGGTGGTTGGCCCCATGTAGAATCGTTCAAGCCTTTTGAAGATTCCCGTGCTTGCAATTTTCCATTTTTTTTTTAAATTTAAACGACTACCTTCTTCTTCGAAGGAGTCCGCGTTTTCTATCGCGTTTCTTTTTTTTAAACACATACCTTGGCAAATTTTCGGCAATGTTGATCCCAACGAGAATCAAAACGGTATGGCAGCACAAACTGTGCAACAACTGTTTAAGCGCGAGTCATGCAAATGGCGCTCAGCCGAGTAAATATCCTTATAACCACTGTAAAATCGACATCGCTCACTGTTGCATCTAAACGTTAACGAAGACGGAAATAGTAAAATACAGTCCACTTATCTCCTTAGTGCAACTAAAGCTCCTCAAATGTCGTCGTCGTCACAGCCATTCGTGCCTCAAGCGTCGTTTCAAAACTTTCATGTCGGTGCCTCTAAGAAAATATTGCTTGCAACGGTACTAGTTTGCATCGTTGCACCTAGTTCGCACTCTTATCGACCCTGGTTCCGAATTATCCTTTATCTCAGTGGTAAGACAAAAGCGTTTTGAACTTGCCCATAACCAATAAGAATACATCCATTTTCGGAATCAGTGGTAATCTCGCCATACCATCTCGCATTCTCCATTGGAGATTTATAAATTTGTCTTGTACCGCCGAATCTTGGTCGACCCTAGAGACACTCCATTTCAACGAATCCTCTTTCGCAATTTTTCAGAGTCCTCTAGTGGGACTAACAGGCATTTCTCTCGACAACTCCGAACAAAACACCAACTCATTGGTAGTTCAACAAGAACCGGAAGATTTTCTTGATTTTTTTCGACTCTATCCCGCGCAATGCGCGTATTGTACTTTGTTTTTCGCTTCTTCGGGTCTATCTCAAAGCAACAACCCAGCAAATACAAGTCTCATGACATCTCAGGGTTTGAAATGGAATTTTATTCCACCCGGGGCACCTCACATGGGAGGTCTATGGGAAGCCGGCGTTAAAAGTTTCAAAAGCCATTTAAGAGGACTGGGGACCAAGGCCAAATTTACGTTCGAAGAATTTGTAACGGTTTTAGCACGTATCGAAGCATGTTTGAACTCGCGTCCAATATCGTCCATGTCCACAGATCCTTCTGATCTGTTGGCATTGACGCCGGGGCATTTTTGACGTGGCGGTCCGCTTTTATCTTTTCCGGAACCGAATCTGGCCGATGCAAATTTATCGCTAATCAATCGGTGGGAAAAAGTAAAATGCCTCCAACAACAGTTCTGCCACAGATGGAAAGATGAATATCTCAAGGAACTACATCAACGACACAAATGGAAAACACCTCAAACCAACATTAAAGTTGATGATTTGGTCGTCATTAAAAACGAAAATCTGCCATCCACCGAATGGCGTCTAGGCCGTGTTATAAATATACACCCGGGTTCCGATGGTCGAGTCAGAGTTGCAACACTAAAGACCCAAAACGGAGAAATAGTCCGCCCCATAGTAAAACTGTGCCTATTGCCTATTAACTAAATTGCCAATTAATCAATTTTAACTTATTTTATTTTTTTTCAGTAACTTTTTTTGGCGTATCTCGCCAAGGGGGGCGGTAATGTTCACGAGAATCTAGTGTGAACACTGCCACTCCCTTACTCTCTTAATTTTATCACCATATGTGCAAATTTAGTACTGTTTGCTTTAAAAGTAGTTCGTCGCATAGCGACGTCTATTCATTCTCATTCCAACCACCAACCTATCAACACATATCTTTAAATTAAAATCGTCTTGGGCCTTCAGCCATTTTCTTGGTTGGTTTTTATTCAGCAAGTAAATCTTATTTTTTTTTCCAAATTTAACAATTTTACCCTTCTGGTCTCACATTTTGTAAACATAATATGTATTTAAAATAAAAGCAAGAGAACGAAAATAAAACAATCCTACGTGCTACCAATTGAAGCCGAGCATTTTTTGTTGTGGAGCAATTCAACTAGTTTTTGTGTTGTGGAGCAGCTTAGACAGAGTTGGAAGTATTTTTTTGTGCAGCAGAGTTATAAGGAGTAAGTGTGGTCGCATTATCAATAATGAAGCTTTTATTAGAACAAAAGACAGAACAGCAGAAGGTTCTCGGACATCTTGAAGAGCAACGAAACGATCAAAAGAAGGAACAGCAGAATTTTCTTGAACAACTGGAAGCACAACGAAATGAACAAAATAAAGAACAACAGAATATTCTCGAAAGACTTGAGGCGCAACAGAATGTTTTAGAAGGTCAGAAAAACATTCTAGAAAGCAAATTGGGTAACATTGAGAAAAATGTTTGTGGCCTAGAAAAACGCATTGAATGTGTTGAGAAACGATTTTCCAAGCTAGAGAGTCAATGCGAAAGTCAGCTTGCCACTTTGGAGAAACGAATCAAAAGCATGGCTAAGGAACTAGACCAGATGCGGAAAATGGAGCTACGGAAAACTTGTGGAGATTGTCTAAAGCAAAGAGAAGTACAACCACCAACATTCGACGGACAGTCGTCTTGGTCAGTTTACAGGAGACAATTCGAGGCAGCTGCGACAGCAAATGGCTGGGATGACGAAGACAAATACATAGCACTGACTCTTGCTCTTAGAGGACCAGCAGCTGAATTACTTCAAACTGTTCCAGCTGGTAAGAGCTACGATTTCAGTTCTCTCGTGGCAGCTATAGATAAACGCTTTGGTGATAGCCACTTGAAAGAAGTCTTCCGAGTCCAACTCAATAACAGAGTCCAGAAAAGGGGTGAAAGTCTACAGCAGCTCCAAGCAGACGTCGAAAGACTGGTTCACCTGGCATAGCCGGATGCTGGAGAAGAAATCATCAACCATCTGGCTGTTGAGTCCTTCGTTCGTGCCATTTCTGACCAACATATCTTCAGAGATCTGTGCGAACTGCTAGAACACGAACTCTTTCTGAAACTCTAGAGTTTGCATTAATGATGGAAGCATCTGAGCAAGCTTCTCAAATGGTACATTGTCAAAGAGAAGCCATATTCGAGGCTGGATCATGCCCAGGAGTTAAGCTACAAAGGAACCAGCGGAACGGACTTGCCAGATGTTGGAATTGTAATAAGACAGGGCACTTACAGCGACAATGCCGGTTGCCACCAATTAAAACTGAAACTGCTTGTCGACGTTGTGTAGTCCAAGAGAATCAATCCGCGAGCTGTAGAGTAAGACCGCAGACTTATCAATACCGAATTGGACATCAGGTAGAAAACCCCCAATGGAATTGCTGGCGGAAAGTAGAGACCAAGACTCAGCGGGTGAGAATGGAATCCATATTCGGATGGAACAAGGAAGAATTGAGGTCTGCTCAAAAGAAGGATCCAGACATCGGACCGATTCTCAAATGGAAAGAGAACAACACGAAACCTGACTGGAACGACATTTCTGACCAAAGCCCTGTTGTCAAAGCCTATTGGGCACAGTGGGACTCGCTTCGCGTGCAAGAAGGCGTACTGCAGCGCAAATGGGAATCTCCTGACGGTAAATCCTTTGTAATGCAGCTTATTGTTCCTCAATCGAAAATCAAAGAGATTTTACAAAAGATTCATAGAAGCCCTACAGGAAGCCACCTGGGAGTAAACAAAACACTGGAGAAGGTGCGACATCGGTTCTACTGGTTACATGCTAGAGATGACGTGGAGAAGTGGTGCTGAACATGTGACAAGTGTGCTGCAACCAAAGGTCCGGGTAGGAAGATTCAAGGTAAAATGCATCAGTACAACGTTGGATCGCCTTTTGAGAGGATTGCAGTAGATGTGGCTGGGCCTTTTCCAGAGACCAACGCTGGAAACAAGTACATTCTGGTTGTAATGGACTACTTTAGCAAGTGGCCTGAGGCGTATGCCATCCCAAATCAAGAGGCCAAAACGGTGGTCGACCAGATTGTGTTTAACTGGGTGAGTAGGTTTGGTGTTCCTATGGAACTCCATTCCGACCAAGGGAGGAACTTTGAGTCAAACATCTTCCAAGGAGTGTGCGGACTACTTTGCATTAAGAAGACTAGAACCACACCACTTCATCCACAGTCTGATGGGATGGTTGAAAGATTCAACCGGACCTTGAAAGAACACCTCACCAATGTCGTAGGCGACTACCAAAGAGACTGGGATAGGCACGTACCGCTATTCCTGATGGCCTATAGAAGTGCAGTACATAGCTCGACAGGACAAACACCATCTGACATCCTGTTCGGGAAAACCATGCGGCTGCCCAGCGAACTTAAATTTGGATGCCCCACAGAGGAGCCACAGGACACAAATGAATACGTGGACGACCTCAAGGAGAGACTCGCTGACATCCATAAAAGAACAAGGGAACGGATGAAAACCTACAGCGACCGGATGAAGACACGGTACGACACAAAAGCGACAACGGCAGGATTCCAAGCAGGAGATCGTGTGGCTTTATAATCCTCATCGTCAAAAGGGATTGTCACCGAAACTTCAGCAGAACTGGGAAGGTCCTTATACTGTTGTCACGAGGATTAACGACGTGGTCTACCGCATCCAAAGAGGACTAAGAGGCAAGTTAAAAGTAGTGCATTGTGACCGGCTGCATCGATATAGTGGGGAGGCAGCAAATGGAATTATTCGGGACGAACAATCTTAAGGAGGGGGCAGTGTAATGTGCACCCAACATTATATGCTAATTTCCTAATTGAAAACGTTAAACCGAAAACACAAGTGCTGGCAACGCTTTAATGGGGTGCTATAATGGAAGACGTTGTTTGTGAGTGAGTGTTGATGCGGACAGGCAAAAGGAGGGGTAAGGGAATTAGGATTGGAATTTGGATAGTGTAAGGTAGGATTTAGGATAAGGTAGGATTTAGGGATCGCACATACCAAAGGAAACGGAAGAGGAAAAATCAGAAAAAGGTAGGAAACAGAAAAAGGAAGGGACCAAACCAAGAATGGGAAAGGTAGGTATGAACGATAGGAGGGGAAATTTGGGAAGGAGAAGGAATGCACAGAGAGGAGACCTGGCACGCTCGCGGAGCACGGCTTAGCTCGCCGGATGTGGGTGGGTCTTGCCTCCTCTACTGTACCTCACCTCGCATCAAAACATAAATCGTGCCAAAAGAAACGGAATACCACCACTAAAAGAACAAAAAGTACCGCTCACGTTGGGCCCTGCTGCTGGAAGTGCAGGGTGGCCTGTTCCCAACCGCAACCTAGAATCCAATCGGCTTTATCGTTTCGATTCCCCTTGTGAAAATATCGAACTGTCAGAACTCAACCCATCAACACAACACACCTCACCACATCACCGCCCGCTCACACCCTACTTAAAATGGTATTTACCACGCCATCTATTCAATGAAACATTAATTTTTTTGAAAACTAGTCTGGCGCGATGAACATTTTTATTTATAATAAAATGAAACACTAAACAAAATCTCTAAACGTAACCAAAAAAAAAATCATGAAAAAGCATAAAAAAAACCAAAAAAAAAATCAACTAAACAATATTAAGATTGAACAATAAAACTAAAATCAGACTAACTACAAAAGAAATAAATTAACAAAACTAAGAAAAATAAGAATGAAAACGATATAAAACGTAACCTTAAAATTAACCTACTATCTATCTATTATTGTTTTTGTGTTTTTATGTTTTTTTGTTGTTTTTGTATTTTTATGGTTTTTATGTTGTTTTTGTATTTTTAAAATTTTTTTGTTGTTTTTGTATTTTTATAAATTTTATGTTGTTTTTGTATTTTTATGTATTTTGGTTCTTGTGTCTCTATGTTCTTATTTTGTACTAATACTTTTTTTCTTTAATTTTAGGGAAACCAAAAACGCCACCGAACTCCGACTTTTCTCACCCCGGGCTACTTGGGGAATTGATCTCACCCCGACTACAAATTCCTACCTAAGGAGCTCCCTAAAGCGGACGAGGTCGCAATATTATCGACCAAGAAAAAAACAAATGCAGCCCCCGCAGGAAAAATCCGGCTTAGTAGCGGCCCCTGACTTTGTCGTTACCAAAATATGTAAACACACACAAGAAAACCAAAAAAAAAAACAAAATGAATCGAGAAAAGAAAATTATAAAAGGTAACAAATGAAATAAAATGATAAAAATAAAAAAGGAAAATAGTAAACAAATCACGCAAAAAAAAAACTTAATTCTAATACGGCAACCAGCAATTGAATTTTATATCTTGGGCCACTAGGGCGCTCCGCCACCTTGGCCACGGGTGCCGTCCAAGTCTTATGGTTGGCTTCCTTGGTAGTATGTATGTATATTGTATATACTCTCTTTGTTGCGTGTATCTTGGTTTTTTTAAAGATTTTGTTGCTTCTTTGTGTGAATGTTGTACTTCGTTAATTTCCCAATTTTCGTCGCTGGCTTATTGTTCGTTTGTCTACCCCCCTTTTTGAATTATCGCACTAGCTTTACACCCACTTAAATTAAAACAACGTTACTTGGAGGACCCGGGACTCCCACGGGCCGCTTAATTTCCTGGTGGTTGTTGTTTGCCTTTTTTTGCGTTTTCTTATAGTCTGCTGGTGGTGTATTTTTGCAGCTTTTCAAAATATCCAATTAAAACGATGGTCAATCAACAACGATGGGCAATCAAAAACGATGGGCGGCCACGACCTCTTTGTCTCGTCGTTGACCGCCAGAGAGTGTACCTAAGAGATGTAAACATATAATATTCCACAATCGATACTACACAAAAGCAAATACAAGGAAAATTTTAGCACCAAACGAACTTTTTTTCCACTCACCAGACAAACTTGAGTATATATATATATATATTCCACTGAGAACCAGCGACGTTCTCCTTTTCTTTCTATTTTTTTACTTTATATATTTAATTTACTACAAACATGCACCCACTATTAAATTCTATATAAAAAAAAACGAAAATCGTTTGAGTTTAAAAGGAAAAGGTTTTTTGAAATTAAAACTTACACAAAATTCTTTATACCACATGAAACGAACTGTTCTAATATGACTTTCTTAAAACTTGAAAGTCGAACGGTTCCTTTGCCAAACCATTTCACGCAGACTTTTTCCAATAGATGGCCTTAAGATTGCCAGCAGGAATTATGAGCTAACTTTAAGCTTTTATTTTGGCCGGCTTCAGGCTCGAAAGTGACTAACATTCATTATTTTATTTTAAATTGGGAAGCGGCATGCTATATTGCACGTATACATTCTGAATACATAAATACGTATACATTCTGAATACATAAATACATATATACAAAAATAAATTAAATACGTACCTACAATAACTAATATATAATATAAATACCTAATAATAACTTAACCAAATAAAAAATAAATATATATATATTATAGCTCTCTAAAACTTAAATACCTAACTTATTGCACTTAAATACCACTAATTAAATAAATAAATAAATATATCAATAAAATAAATACATAAATAATATGATAACTCTACAACGATACTTGACATAACACTACTATACGTACATGAAAATAAATAACATAAGATATAAATAATCCAACACATAATAATAATTTAATACCTAAAAATAATCAAATATATATATACATAACATACAAATAAATAAATAATAAATAATATAACAAATACGTACAATACACATTTCCCTACATCACGCATAACCCACCTCCTATGTGGTATCTATTCATGACCACCGTAGCGCTTGCGTCGCCTATCGGAATGCGTTTCATTCCATGGTATGAACCCCTAGATGAAACTCTACAATTGGGTTGTCGGTGGCCATCAGCCATGGAGTAATTTATTACTTTGCCAAAACAGAAGCCATGCCGGCTATTTAGAATATTATTTTTTTTTTTTCCTTTAATTTTTCCTTTTTAGGTTTTTTCATTAGGTTTTTCATTGTGGTAAGTTTGAAAATTCATATATACTTTCGTTTTATTTCTCTTTCCAGGTAAAGTAGTATCAACATCCCAGGCAACTACACACAAAAATGTAAACAACAACAGACAACAGGTAAGTACGATTTTAACATTTGTGTACATACATCTATGGACTCAAAAACTATTATTTTTTGTTTTACGATAGAGATTGTGTTTTTATCTTTATTTTTCGTTTATTTGGCAGGTATCCATAACAGTGTGTGTGTGTGCAGAAAAATACCGGGAGGGGAACTTGTCTAGACATCATGGTTCATAGAAAAACTACCAGAAATCTCTCGATGTTTCACACTTCTATATAAAGAGGGAGCTGACGCAACCAGAAGTCAGTTTTTGATTATAGAGTGATAAAGTGAAGAGTAAATTGTCTACAAGTGATAGTCCAAAAGTCGAGTTGAGATCGAATAAAGTATAGATACTGAATAAAAGTGGTTGAAATAAATTGAAAAAGTGAAGTTTTATTTTGCGAAATAAGCGCACGTTACAGTATTAACTACATCATTATTATCAAAGTTAACTACAGGTTCAATTTCTAATTTTATTATTGTTGCCTCGTCACGAGATACAGGTCTATCGAATGTTGAGTCTACCCACGGTTTTAGTTTTGATGATTCTAAAATAAAATCATATGGCATTTGTGTTATTCTACACCCATCCACGTCTCTAATCACATATCTGTCATTCGGAAGTTTCTCATGAATTACGTAAGGGCCCTTGTATTTCGGAATTAATTTCTTATTTGAACCGGAAGTTGTGTCGACATTTTTTATCAATACATAATCTCCCTCTTCGTAATTGGGAGCTGCTCTATGCTTTTCATTAAAATACTTTGTACTTTGTTCCTGCATTTTAATAATTCTATTATGTGCTATGTCCCTAATCTCTGCCAAATTAACATTTTCAACATCAGTTTTATCTTCTTAATACTCCGTTAGTTCGTCCACAATAACACCTCGCTGTTCAACACCGAATAATAACAGCGAAGGGGAGAACCCAGTTGTTTTATGCACTGAATTGTTCAATGCATATTCGATACCTGGGAGCTGACTCACCCAGTCACCATGTGATACTGATTCAGACAATTTGCTCAGCATTGGACCTAACACTCTATTCACTCTCTCTACTTGCCCATTGGCTCTAGGAGTACCCGATGCCACCTTGACATGCACAATATTATTCTTTTCTAGGAAAGTTGCGAACTCATTTGACGTAAAACAAGTGCCTCTATCACTTATGCATCGTCTTGGTCTACCATAATGGCGGAAGAAATCTGTTAATGCACACTGCACTTCACGTGTATTAGTAGTAGCGGAAGGATATAGGCGGCAGTACTTTGTGAATGCATCCGTCACCACTAATAGATGCTTTTTGTTTGATTTAATTGACGGAAGAGGCCCCAAGTGGTCAATATGAATTGTGTCAAACGGAATTGGCTTTTTCGGGATGCAATGCAATGTTGCAGCATTGTTATTAGCGGAAGCGGAATAATAAATGCACTTGATACAATTTGCAATGAAGTTTTTCACACGCGATTTCATATACGGAAACCAATAATTCTTTTTGATTTGCCAACAGCATTTATCTACTGCCAAATGCCCAATTTTTTCATGTATCACTCTAATCACATTATTCACCATTTCATTTGGTACATATAACTGCAAATGGCCATTTGGCGACACATGATATACAACTCCATCTTGTAATTCAAAATCACTCACTTCACCCTCCTCTAGTCTCTGCATAATATCGGCAATTTGGGGCGTCTCTACTGTGTGTTAACTGTAATCGGAAGTCTAAGTCAGCTTCACTGACGTATGCTACCATAATCATGCGACTCAATGCATCAACATGTCCCATTGATGTACCCGCTCGATGCACAATCGTATAGTTATAGTTTTCTAAAAACAATGCCCATCGAGCAATTTTAACGGAATTCGTTCTGTTCTGAAGAGTTACTGCCAAAGAATTACAGTCTGTCACTATCTTGAACGGAAGACCTTGCACATAAACGTGAAATCGTCGTAAAGCATAAACAATTGCCAGCGTTTCTAATTCATAGCTATGCAGCCTGGACTCTGCTGGTGATGCAGTTTTTGAAAAATATGAAACTGGGTGAAATTTCCCATCACTTTGTTTTTGCATAAGCACTGCTCCAAATCAAGCTGCACTAGCATCACAATGCAATTCAGTTTCGGATGTAGGATTATATATCACTAGCACTGGTGATTTCATAAGTTTTGATTTTAATGCTCTGAAGGCATTTCTACATTCGTCATTAAATATATAAGGTACATCCTTTTTCAATAATTGAGTCATAGGGCGAGCAATCTTAGAGAAATTTTCCACAAATTGGCGAAAGTATGAAAATAAACCATGACGACGTTCCATGCATTTTCTATTTTTTGGTTCTGGAAAATTCTCAATATCTATTAAATGTGCATTACTTAATGTGATTCCAGAAGAATTGGCTAAATATCCCAAATATTCAAGCTCGTAAAAAGCAAAACGGCACTTTTTGAATTGTATTTTCAGTCCGTATTGACGTAAAACACTAAGTAATTTGCTCAGAATGCTTATATGCGATTCGAAATCAGGGGTAGCAACAAGAATGTCATCCATAAAAACTACAATAGACCCATCTTCTATTAAAGAGCCCAAAATTTTTTTTAATAAAATGCTGAAACTCAGCTGGTGCATTACATAAGCCGAACGGAAGACGTAAGTATTTATATTGTCCGTCAGGGGTAACAAAAGCAGTACATTTTACTGAATCAGGGTGCATTTTCATATGGTGATATCCCCCATTCAAATCAATCACTGAGAAAAATTTCTTTCCTCCCAAATGATCAACACAATCCTCTATATTCGTCGTAGGGTAATTATCTCTCACTGTTATTAAATTCAGGGGTCTGTAATCTACACACTTCCTAATATCACCTCCCTTTTTTCTCACAGGAACAATGGCGGAAGCATAAGGAAAATTACTTGGCTGAATAATGCCATCTGCCAACAATTCATCAACTTCTTTTCTAATTTCCAATCGTTCATAATGAGAAAGGCTACGAGGTTTACATGAAATTGGTGTATCATGCTTCACATTGATTCTTACTTCATAATCTAGGGGTCTACTAACACTCTCTGGTATACTAATATACTTTTCCTCAATAACCTTTTCTATTATCTCATATTGTGCACTCGCAAGACTACTATTAATATTTGGTTTTAATTCGGAAGGTTCGTCACTTATATCAATACTTATAATGTCGTCATAACCACTATCGGAAGGTTCACTATTATTAGCCGAGTTTTATTATCCTTCGTGATCTGATCAGGATCAGATCTAATAATAAAACAACTCGGATCAAAAAAAAAAATTTATTTCTAAATGTTGGCTACATCATTTTTAGACTTTGACAGATAGCCACCACTTAATTTTTTCAAAAATCAAATTTAGTTTTCAATTGCTTTATAGATATAGTTTTTGATAATAATATGGATTCATAATTGTAAGAACATGTATAATTGATCGCTCTCAAATCCACCACGCACTCACCAATACGCTCACTATCGAACGATGCAATTGTAGAAGAATTTTAATGCTGCTGGGGAGCCGATATTTGCCAACGACATTTGCTTCGTTAGGCTTAGGTGCCTGGACTGCGCTGGGTATTGTTCAAAACTGCCTGTAATATTGATCCAATATTCATTCTGCCCGCAATCACAAGCGCTATTCTCTCCTTAACTATTAAGATCGGCACAAATACCGCACGTCAATCAGCACAAAACGTGCTTGCGATAAAATACATTCTTCGAGCAATATACCATGCTATCTTCCCATTCATAATGATTTTCACAGCTACTGGACATGCAGTAACTTCATTTCCCTACTTCATATTTCATTTTAAAGAACTCCCACCGTTCGAGACTACATCAAGCTGGTCACTGACAACTGAAAAAATCTACCGATGAAGAAAAATCAGAAGAGATTCGGTTCTGGCGTGAGAAAACGTAAGGAAATAAAATTTTAGTTTTATGAGCTTTGGGATCAAACAGTAGCTCGAAGAGTGATGACTTGATAAAATTCGCTTTGCCAAAGGAGGAAAGGGGCCTTTCGTTAAGACATTCAAACATGAATCAAAAAAAAACAATCGACTTGTACAGCGATGGAGGCTGAACGACGGAATTAGCTTGGCTATTACCTTTATTATAGCTGTAAGAAAATTAACCAACAAACATGTAAATTTGTACTTGTACACGAAATAAACTGTTGATACGTCTTTGTTATAAAAAATCTGTATTTCGAGTTTTATCCTTTGGTCGTTAAACACTGATTTATGATTTCTGTTTGCTCTCCAAACCGGCAGCAACTCTTTCTTTAGCTGCGTTCCTTTGGGAACATTTATCTACTGCTTAGTACTTCTGGCTGCTTTGAACTACTTTTCCCTTGTGGTCAAAGTAGTTCTTCGAAGTAGTTACGATACTAGTCTACGCCAGATGGCTTCAGTAAAAAGAAATAGAAATTGTTGTTGTTTGATTTGACGTTTCTCAAAAACAATAATTTTGCGAATGTTTTCGGGTGTGAAATTTCTTTTTGGAGGTTAGATTTTACTTTTTGAAAAATTAACGCGTTCCATTCAACGTCTACTGCGAAGTACTAAAAAGTAGTTTAAAAGTCCTAAAGGAACGCGCCTTTTGTCAGCAAGCTTCTTGTTCACGGCTGATTCGGAAGCATGGCCGCATGGGTATCTTCAATTCTTAGAGAAAGAGAACGAAGGAGTTATACTCGATTGATAGTTCCATAATTATTGCCATGCTATAGCGTGGAATTGTTGGTGTGAAGAGAATATTCATGCTTATTTTGACATTCTATTCGAATGAAAGTTTAGTCGAATTCGAAAAAAGTGCATTTTGAGAGTCGAATGATTCGAAATTTTACATGTTCAACATTCGAATCATTCGAGTCTCAAAATGCACTTCTTTCGAATTCGACTAAACTTTCATTCGAATAGAATGTCAAAATAAGCATGATTGACTTTGTTCACTTTTCATTAACTTCTATTAGGTCCTCTTGAACTTCATGCAGTTCATCAAGAGATAAGGGATGCTCTTAATCATTAATGCTATGAATAAGATCTTTGGTTTAGTAAAGAAATAAGTTTTTCTAACTGAATATTTTACCAAAAATTTTACGAGCATCAAATAGATCACCTTTCAGCTACGATTTCATTTTCACCGTCAGCAGTTACTTCTCTTTTCTTTTTCTTTGCACTTTCCATAGGTATTGGAACTTATATTTTTATTCTCCAGTTCTCAAACTCAAAATAATACGCATAATGCACTATTTCCATGAAATTTACTAGTTTTTTTTTTGATTTATTCAAAGCAAAATAAAAATACATCCAATAACTTTTTTAACACAAGCTTTTTTTCAGTTTGACGTTTAATTTTTTTTTCAATCACTTTTAAACTTAGATGAATAAAGAACAAGATGGAAAACCATTACGTCTCCTTCCCCGCAACTTCCATTTGTTTACATTGTTGTTTTTGTAATCGCAGCCTCCATCTGTGAATACGTGTGAGCTTCAACAAAAAGGCGCGAAAAAGTTGTGGAAGTATATGCGTGGTGAATTTATTTTTTTTTTGCTTGGCAACTTGAAACCACCTTGAAACATAACCTGAAATTTAATTTTCACCATACTACTGAAAAATTCTTAAGGGCAGGGTTTGAACAACACCAAAGTTATAGTTTTTTAAAAACTCAATTTTTTTTTTGTAAAGCTGGGCAAGATGTGAAAACTCATAAACATGCAACGATACTGATTCTATTGGGACTTATTATATTCTGATTCGCTCCCTCATCTCGGTTATTTGTCTTAACTTTTTTTTAATACCAAAACCTAAATATCAAACTATGTAGACATTTTTTGAAAAACTTATCTCATTCAAAATATTGAAATGCAGCAATCTTGTAGATATTATGGAGAGCTCAGAAAGCCTTCATTCATCTCTGTAGCACAATTACTTACAAAGCGCCAACACTTTAAGCTTTGATTTTTTGTTTTTACTAAAAGCTCGGTAGAAATTTTTTTTAAAACTTGTCTCAATCAAAATCTTTAAATGTGGAATTTTTGTCCACGTTGTGTTGAGCTCAGAAAGCCATCATTCATCTCTGTAGCACAATTATTAACAAAGATCCAACACTTTAGGTTTTCAATTTTTCTTAACACAAAAAAAAATTAAAACTTAAAGTGTTGGTGCTTTGTAAGTAATTGTGCTACAAAGATGAGTGAAGGCTTTCTGAGCTTTCCATAATATCTACAAGATTTCTGCATTTCAATATTTTGACTGTGATAATTTTTGCAAAAAATGTCTACATAGTTTGATATCCGCTTTCAATTCTTTTACTTTTGATTTTTTTTTAAATTCAATTAATTAACTGCTTAAATTTTCAATTTAGCTTCAAGAAGAGAATCGAAAGCTTAAGTTGGAGTCTCTTTCATCAAACAAATGCAAAATGAATTCATATTTATTGGTTACTGTTTTGCTTTAGTATATATTTTTTTAACAGTCATACTTTTCTGTCTATTTCTCTTAAGAAACGTTTTTTAAAAAAGAAGAAATAGAAGGGAGGAGACTACTCAGAGAAATGTTTAACAAAAAAGAAAATATTTTAACATTTTGATGCTTAAATTTTTGTTTCCAAATACTTAAAAAGTATATAATCACAAATAAATTTTATTTACAAACCCAAAAAAAAGTTTTAATTCCAAAAATTCTGCCAGACGTAGCCTTAAGGTGACTAAAAGTAAAAAAAAAAACAAAAACCGGTTCCCAGACGCGAGTAAAGTAGTATTGGTACAATTTTTTGTGTAAACCCTGTGCATGGATCCGAATATAAAGTGGGGCTAGTGAAATTTTGTGAATGAGAGCGTGCACCAGCTTGTCGGGTGGTATCAATGTGTTAGTGTGGTTTTCCCTCTTGTTCTTTAAATTCTCTTAAGCACGGGTCACACACAGCTGCTGCCAGCGGCGAATTGACTGCCAGCCGCTGATCAGCTTTGTGTGACCACAAAATTCGCAACCAGCCCTGGCAGCCGGCGAGCGTTTAGCAGCGGCTGGCGAAGTTGAACATGTTCAACTTTTGGTAGCAAGCAGCGGCGGCTGGCAGCTAGTAGCGCAATCTGACCACATCGGCTGGTAAGTAGCAGCGAGTAGATTTGACAGTTGTCATCAATCGGGGGAGTTTCGAGCTGATTTTTTGTTATAGAAGCGAACACTTCCAACGCTGACATGTTGATGTACTGTCTACTGAAAACTGAAATCTTTGAGATATCTTTGGAGTTTTGCTGCTTATAAATTCATTCAATTAACAGCGTAAATATTATTTTTTGCACATTTTTTATTTTAATTAGATCATACACATTCTACCAAGGCGATCT
This sequence comes from Melanostoma mellinum, assembly GCA_914767635.1. NCBI lineage: Eukaryota > Metazoa > Arthropoda > Insecta > Diptera > Syrphidae > Melanostoma > Melanostoma mellinum. The sequence continues at coordinate 103,267,488 of OU612060.1, forward strand.
ACAATTTTTGAGGGTCAAAAGCGAGCTAACAAGACTGCCAAAAAGGATGATATTTGCATGCAACAGAGGAACAGTAAAAAGAATAAAACTAAAACTCGGGAAGTGCACAATAAACAAAAAACAATTTTAAGACAATACCAATGCAAAGCAACATCCCGACCAACCGCATGCAACCATGATGACGATTTTATTGGAACTCCACTAGTCATTCGGCTATTTATATTTTGTCTTCGTGGTGAATATGACAAAACATGTACGTTCCTAGTTCAGCATGCCGACCAGAAGGCTAGAGAGTATGAAGAAACTTTGCAAAGCCAATTTTAGTTTTAATTCGCATTTAGTTCATGTTGGGAATTATACTCGACACCCTCAAATGGAAATCTTCAAGAAAATCTGTACACAAGTACTTTTAGATGTCATCTTCAAATGCAATCAACAGCTGGTTCATGGTGGTGTCAAAAAGCACCGGTATAAGAAGGCCTAATGTCTACTACACAAAACTCAAAACGGACAATACAACTTCGCACAAACTCGTTCTAATCCGAGTGATTCTCAGGCCAAAAAGCAAATATTAAGCGATGAAGGCAACCAAAAGCTGTGCCAAACTGCGCTGCCGTGACTTCGAAGCTTGTTTCTGTCTGCAGGGTACTTTTTTAAACCCACTGTATTCATTCAAGGTATTGCCCTTAAAAAAATGACAAAAATGCCAATTGTTAAAATTTTTATTTTCATTTCAGTCAACTAATTTGAAGGTCATAAACATTTGTTTTTCGCTTTTTGAGGGTTAATTTAAAAGTGATCACTTAAATACCAATTACTCTTGTCGGCTCAAAGCCTACAACGACCCGTAAGGCCTTATTCTTGCTACACATCACCTCTGTCCACCACCAACACAGATGGCAAGTAAGCTCAGAGATGTAAATTTAAAAGTTCGGAAGACATGTTCTTTGATCTTGAATAAGAAAGACAGTTTGATATTTCCTTCAGACATACGAGAAATAAAAAACGCTTTTCTTAAAGTTGGCAAAAAGAAACTACTTTCAAATGGGCAAGGTATTGAAGAAATTAAAGGTGAAGACGATGATTCTTTCGAAGAAGTAGATAATGTAGAAATGGAGATGCCAGTGAATAAAAAGTGTTAAAATAGAACTGTTGCCTCCTTTTTGGTTGCAACTACCGTCGATTTACGAACTGTATTGCACGGGACGATCCAATTCCACTAGACAACAAAGATCTACATAATGTGTTATACATAATTGGCGAGAAATCTCTGAAAAAATCTATAGATTTGTTGCATTATGTTTATATGTATGTCCAAAACTTTTGTTTTTGTTTCGTTTTGCATAGCTTTAAAATACATTACGCAATCATTGGTACCTTAATTGTTTTTTTTTCATTCGGTAAGCATCTGTAAGTAAGAAAATGCATATAAGACTCCATGGGATATATTTTCTTTTGAGCTCTTTTGAGAAGTGTCTAACAAACTGGCAATTTTTACAAGTCTTATGTATGTACACAAAAAGTCTTGAAAGTAAAATAAAGAATCGTAGCATTTCATACATAAGATGGCGCAAGGAGCTTCGGGGCCTAGCTCATATTCTCATAATCATGCCTTCTGAGGGAATGGAGGGGCATACAATTTTCTGGCGGTTCCGAACGTCTAATCGAAAAAGCGTTTTTCATGGCAATGAATTTAACTATCGGAGGACTTACCAATTCCTCGCAAAAGGTGATACCGATGAAAAAACATTTTTGGTTTCTGCAGGGATTCGAACCACGAACCTCCAGCGTAACAGGCAAAAATTCTAACAATTACGTTACGTATAGCATTGGAATAGAACACTTATGTTTATATGTATTCATGTATCTTTGTATTTAAGTTTTTAAATATTTCTTTGCTTATACAATTAGAGCTTCCTATCACGTAAGCGATCCCGTCTTTCATTGTGGCCACCTCCGATCCTGGAGCCGTTACAATATGGGTATCTTGAGTTGTCGTAGAAAGCTACATCATCATAATCAGTCTGAACGATGCCATTCATCAGCTAGCCTTTGGAACCCAACCACCGGGAACGCTACCATTTTCGTAATTGCGAAAATTCGAAGAAGGTCGGCCATTTTTATTATCTAGAAGAGGAGAAAACTAAAATAGGCAGAATAAAGTCAACCATCGCCGAGGAAAAAACCCAAGGAAGCAGCACGAGAATCAGCACATAGAAATACAATTTTAAAAATCAAATAAATTTTAATAAGTACGTTGTAGATCATTAGTTAATTAATTTTACAATAAATTGTCGTCAATCATAGTAGTCTTTTTGTGTTGACTTTTTTCAACTACGTTGTTGTCGACAAAGTTTTTAAAATTTTAAAATTCTTTAAAATACAAGTGCCTCGTGCTGCTGCAGTTGCTGTAAGAAATGGCGGATGAACAAAGGAGAATTGGCTTTGGAATTTGGTGCTGCAGCTTAGAATAGCTGCAGCCAAATTGTAAGTAGCAAAAAAATAACCAAAGGACACATCATCGACTAGGATTTTTTCCAGCCTACAAAATTCAACAATATATTTCGTTGTTGCCGACATGTTGGAAGCCCATCGCAACATATTTCTTCGCCATCGCCATTGAACCAGTCACATGTGTCATCGTCATCGTCAATTTTTGTCGTCAGCGCCATTATTGCCGGCGTGTTAGACATTTTTATCGCCATTTTGCCGGCTTGTTACAGCCACACAAATTTTCATCGTCATCGTCAAATTTTCTTCGTCACCGCCATATTTTGTGGTCTGCAACCATCGTCATCGTCAATTTTCGTCGTCAGCGCCATTATTGCCGGCGTGTTAGCCACATTTTATCGCCATTTTGCCGGCTTGTTACAGCCACACAAATTTTCATCGTCATCGTCAAATTTTCTTCGTCACCGCCATATTTTGTGATCAGCAACCATCGTCATCGTCAATTTTCGTCGTCAGCGCCATTATTGCCGGCGTGTTAGCCACATTTTATCGCCATTTTGCCGGCTTGTTACAGCCACATAAATTTTCATCGTCACCGCCATATTTTGTGATCAGCAACCATCGTCATCGTCAATTTTCGTTGTCAGCGCCATTATTGCCGGCGTGTTAGCCACATTTTATCGCCATTTTGCCGGCTTGTTACAGCCACATAAATTTTCTTCGTCACCGCCATATTTTGTGGTCAGCAACCATCGTCATCGTCACAAATTTTCTTCGTCACCGCCATATTTTGTGGTCAGCAACCATCGTCATCGTCAATTTTCGTCGTCAGCGCCATTATTGCCGGCGTGTTAGCCACATTTTATCGCCATTTTGCCGGCTTGTTACAGCCACATAAATTTTCTTCGTCACCGCCATATTTTGTGGTCAGCAACCATCGTCATCGTCACGTTTTCATCGTCACCGCCATATTTTGTGGTCTGCAACCATCGTCATCGTCAATTTTTGTCGTCAGCGCCATTGTTGCCGGCGTGTTAGCCACATTTTATCGACATTTTTGCCGGCTTGTTACAGCCACACAAGTTTTCTTCGTCATCGACATTTTTGCCGGCTTGTTACAGCCAAACAAGTTTTCTTCGTCATCGATATTTTGCCGGCTTGTTACAGCCACACAAGTTTTCTTCGTCATCAATATTTTGCCGGCTTGTTACAGCCACACAAGTTTTCTTCGTCATCGATATTTTGCCGGCTTGTTACAGCCACACAAGTTTTCTTCGTCATCGATATTTTGCCGGCTTGCCACAGCCACACAAGTGTTCTTCGTCATCGATATTTTGCCGGCTTGTTACAGCCACACAAGTTTTCTTCGTCATCGATATTTTGCCGGCTTGCCATAGCCACACAAGTTTTCTTCGTCATCGATATTTTGCCGGCTTGCCATAGCCACACAAGTGTTCTTCGTCATCGATATTTTGCCGGCTTGTTACAGCCACACAAGTTCTTCGTCATCGATATTTTGCCGGCTTGTTACAGCCACACAAGTTTTCTTCGTCATCGATATTTTGCCGGCTTGCCATAGCCACACAAGTTTTCTTCGTCATCGATATTTTGCCGGCTTGTTACAGCCACACAAGTTTTCTTCGTCATCGATATTTTGCCGGCTTGCCATAGCCACACAAGTTTTCTTCGTCATCGATATTTTGCCGGCTTGCCATAGCCACACAAGTGTTCTTCGTCATCGATATTTTGCCGGCTTGTTACAGCCACACAAGTTTTCTTCGTCATCGACATTTTTGCCGGCTTGTTACAGCCACACACGTTTTCTTCGTCATCGATATTTTGCCGGCTTGCCATAGCCACACAAGTGTTCTTCGTCATCGATATTTTGCCGGCTTGTTACAGCCACACAAGTTTTCTTCGTCATCGATATTTTGCCGGCTTGCCATAGCCACACAAGTTTTCTTCGTCATCGATATTTTGCCGGCTTGTTACAGCCACACAAGTTTTCTTCGTCATCAATATTTTGCCGGCTTGTTACAGCCACACAAGTTTTCTTCGTCATCGATATTTTGCCGGCTTGTTACAGCCACACAAGTTTTCTTCGTCATCGATATTTTGCCGGCTTGCCACAGCCACACAAGTGTTCTTCGTCATCGATATTTTGCCGGCTTGTTACAGCCACACAAGTTTTCTTCGTCATCGATATTTTGCCGGCTTGTTACAGCCACACAAGTTTTCTTCGTCATCGACATTTTTGCCGGCTTGTTACAGCCACACAAGTTTTCTTCGTCATCGACATTTTTGCCGGCTTGTTACAGCCACACACGTTTTCTTCGTCATCAACATTTTTGCCGGCTTGTTACAGCCACTTATATTCCTTCGTCATCGCCATTTTGCCGGCTTGTTACAGCCACCGTCACATTCCTTCGTCGTCATCATCAGTTGGTTTAAAGTGTTACCGCCATCGCCATCATTACCGCCATCATCAGTTGGGTTAAAACCATTACCGCCAAAATTGCTTCATTATATTTCAATTAATTCAATAAAAACGAAAGTTATTTGTATACATTTAAAAGTATTTACAGCTTCTTTAATTCGAAGTAAGAGGAAAGGAAAGAGCAGTTGGAAACCAGTATTAATTCGACTTCATTAGCGAAGTATTGTGTCTACGTAAATCGTATGACAACACCAATCCGAGTAAGTAGCCGCAAAAATAAGGGTATTCCTCCACTTCGTTATAAATCGGAGGATACAATGCCGGAAACAAGTGAACAACCATCAACAACAAATCAGCATATGGCGGCACTTTTGGATCAAATAACTGCTTTAAAGAACTCGGTGGAACAGTTACGAGCTGACGCAAGCGTAAATCAAATTGAAACACAGAGGTTAAGAGAAACATTGGAGCGCCAAGCAGGAAGCCAATTTACGCCAGCCAACGTACAGTCCATTGCCACAGTAAATTCAAATGGGGCCATTACACCACATCCGTTTAAAAAGCTCTATGATTTGCCAGTATTTTCAGGAAAGGCGGAGGATTGGCCACTTTTCCGAGCAAATTATGAGGAAACAACGGCAAATTTTGGTTACTCTGCCATGGAAAACACAATTAGATTGCAAAAGTGCCTGCAGGGCGAAGCTAAAGAAGCAGTCTCATCTTTATTAATATATCCCGGTAACGTTGACCAAGTACTTGAAACGCTCTCATTCCGTTTTGGAAGACCGGAGCAGTTGGTAAGAGCGCAGTTAAAAAGAGTGCAAAATTTTCCTGCGATTGTGGACGCACGCACAGAACAGCTGGTAGCTTTTTCGACTATGGTTGGCAACGTGGACGCCTATCTGCGATCAGCAAGATGTGAACAACATCTAGCGAACCCAATGCTATTGGAGGAGCTGGTTATGAAACTACCGATGAACCATAGATTTGAATGGGCAAGACAAGCATCAAGTATTCAACCGTTTGCAACCATAAAAGATTTTAGCGTTTGGTTAAACGACCTGGCAAAGATAGCCCAACTAGTACCTCAAGTAAACTTAAACACCAGTGGTCGAGGACAACCAAACCATCGCCGAGTATTACACATCAACACGAATGAAACTGAAAGGAGAGATCGTACCACTATCGCAAGGAAAATGTGTGAGTGTTGCAGTGCCAATCACCAAGTATGGGAGTGTGATGCCTTTAAACGCCTATCGATGGATGATCGTTGGAAGCTAGTCAAAGGTAAACATCTGTGTTTCTCTTGCCTGAGATCTGGTCATGGGACTGCAGTGTGTCGCAGTCGAAAGAGATGTGAAGAACAGGAGTGTAGTAAGTTTCATAACAAGCTTTTACACAATGAAAGCAGAGCAATAACGTCACATACTTCAGTAAGAATTCATAATTTTCGAACGCAACCACAACAACAACCAAACGAGGTTTCGCCAATGGTACTTCATATCAGAGAAAAGGATGGTTTTAATGGGCTGGAAAGGCTTGTGGAACCCTATTTTACACTGGAGAATTTTGGAGTTATTAATGATGTGAAAACCGTAGAGGCTGCGGACGACGTCAGAGCTAAACAAATCTTGGAAAGGTCTACTAGAAGAATTGGAAAAAGGTTTGAACAGAACCAGGAAACAAGAGATCATCGAACCTGGCACCTGCCACATTTTGGAGTCGTAAAAACATACAAACCATCAAAACTTCGTATCATTTTTGATGCCGCTGCAGAAGTTCGAGGAATCTCACTTAATTCGATGTTGTTGAAAGGATCAGAACAAGCCAAACCACTTTTGACAATCTTATCGAAGTTTCGTGAAGGAGTAGTTGGTGTTGTTGCGGATATCAGGGAAATGTTTTCGCAAATCCAGATAAGAGCGGATGATCAAAATGCTCAGAGGTTTTTATGGAGGGACGGGAACAGTGATTCCCCAGTAAAGGAGTTGGTCATGACGTCAATGATATTCGGAGCGGTGAACACATGCGCAGCCGAATATATAAAAAACAAAAATGCGGCATCATTTAAAGAAGAAGCACCTGAAGCTGTCGAGGTAATCGTGAACAACCACTACGTGGATGATTTAGTCTGCAGTTTCCCCAATCAAACAGAGGCACTAAGAATCAGTCAAGAAGTAAAGAAGATTCATGCGGAGGGTGGCTTTGAACTTCGAAATTTTGTCAGCATCGTAGCAAAGGTAGGGGAGTACCTGAACAACAAAATAGATACAACGCAATCGAATTTGGAATCTGGTCAACAGGGAGAGAAAGTTTTGGAAATGTTTGGAATTATCATATCAGTATTTGATCCGTATGGTTTTCTCGGAGACTTAATCGTTTATTCCAAAATACTTCTTCAAGAGACTTGGAAACCCGGCATTGGATGGAATGAGCCACTTACACAAAATATTTATCACCGATGGAAGCTTAAACAGTTCCTGGTGAATCGATGCTACTCACCTAAACTTAGTCAAGCAGAGAAAATCGATCTAAACATACTTACGGATTCGAGCGAGGATCCATTCGCAGCAGTTGGATATTTTCGAATCTTATCGCAAGGAGAGGTTGATGTAGCCTTCGTGTCTGGAAAGACGAGGTGTGCGCCAAAGCAGACACTATCATTTCCACGCCTGGAACTCCAAGCAGTAGTTCTGGGAAGTCGTCTACAAGCAAGCATTCGTGCTAACCATAACATCGTCATCAACCGAGTGATTTATTGGAGTAACTCCAAGACAACAATTTGGTGGATCCAATCTTCAAAACGACGCTATAAACCATTTGTAGCACATCGAATGTTGCACATAAATCTGGCAAGTAGTCCTTTAATTAATGTAGCCAACTTTTCTTCTTTTATTAGACTGAGGCGAATAATAGCCTGGACTTTCCGTATTCTCGGAGCTCTAAGCCGTGCCAGAAAAGGAATCACCACACGAAACCAAACCGGACGAGGTTCTTCCACAATGAAGCAACAGAGCCCTAGTTGTATAAATGAGCTCACAGCTGCTGAGATAGAGACAGCCGATAGATTCCTTTGCCGTCAAACACAACATGAGGTCTTCAGCCAAGAATATGCCGCACTTAAAGAAGCTCTTGCAGTAAACCACTGTCACTGTCTAGTGAAGCATCAAAACTCGCCGTTTTATCAGTGTGTGAATCTCGCCTAGAATTCACGGAGGGTGGGATGTCGTAGAAAGCTACATCATCATAATCAGTCTGAACGATGCCATTCATCAGCTAGCCTTTGGAACCCAACCACCGGGAACGCTACCATTTTCGTAATTGCGAAAATTCGAAGAAGGTCGGCCATTTTTATTATCTAGAAGAGGAGAAAACTAAAATAGGCAGAATAAAGTCAACCATCGCCGAGGAAAAAACCCAAGGAAGCAGCACGAGAATCAGCACATAGAAATACAATTTTAAAAATCAAATAAATTTTAATAAGTACGTTGTAGATCATTAGTTAATTAATTTTACAATAAATTGTCGTCAATCATAGTAGTCTTTTTGTGTTGACTTTTTTCAACTACGTTGTTGTCGACATGAGTTGTGAACGGTCTTTTATACCTTCTCTGCAATAGCATTCTCATTCTCTGTATTTAAAACTACTTTTCAGCCTGTCTTGGTTTGCTGGTTTTCCTGAAAACTTATCCTGATCATTCGGGTTACCAAGGTTGACACAAAACTGATTCAGATTCTCTCGAAGGAAACGTATGAGAATCTCAGTTTTTTCGGGGCACTTTCTGCGAATTTTCATTTTTCATATGGTGACTCAAAGCTAACATCTTTTCAGGTTTGTACATCAAGTTATATCCTATGCAGCAGACTGTCTTGATGGAAATGTCATCATAAGATTTCTGATGGGATCATGGGATCGTATTTCGAATGGGGTAGCTTTCTTGAGAACCTAAAGCCCAATGTAGGATTTCGCAATCGATTTGGTTGGTCTGATCATTTTTCATCGATCTACAAAACAATCAAATTCCGATATAAGAAATATCAATGATTTAATTCTTATCTTCCAGGGCCCTGGTGGAGTTCTAAGAACTCCATGCGATCGGCATGTGCTCAGAATTGATATTTCTTTGCGGTTCTTGTACCGATGCAATCTTTTGAAGGTATTTTGTGTCGCTGTCTCCGAGAATTTATCAATTTTCGGTTGGCCGCATCTCAATTAATTAAATTAAAATAGAAGTATGGCTAATGGCAGCTGCTGTCAATCGGTTAGCTGTCAGCCTGTGTTTTGACGTGTGGCTAGCAGCTAAGTGTGACCGCACTGCCAGCCGCTGCTTGCTGCTGCTACTGCCAGCCGCTGGTAAGAAGCGGCTGGCAGCAGCCGTGTGTGACCCGTGCTTTAGCATTGTATTTAGAAACAGTAGTAAGCATTGTATATGAAGACTATAGTAATATTACCGGATAGCTTTATTCGTGAACATTGTTCGTCACTAGGGTGCGCCAACATCGGTGGAGAAGTTTGCGTCAGCTGTTATGCTCATTGTGGAATATAATTCTTTAGGCTGTGTGTGAATTGGGTTAAAATTTCTCATCTTGGTTAAATTTTGACATTTGTTTTGCGGTGGATTAAGATGTTAAATTTTTGCTGTGTGAATTGGGTTAAAAGGGATTTTTTGAAAAACTATTTTTTCAAAAATTCATTTATAGTTTAAGAAATTTCCCTGCTTTCTCGTTTAATTTAATGTTTTTTTAATTGAAAATAAAGCTATTTTAAAAATGTAAATTTAATAGAACGTTCCAAAAAGTATTAAAATCTCCATTTTGCTTAATTTCTCTCGTTATTTTACTACTATTTTTATATATTAAAACAATAGTCCTGTATCTTGTGAAAATATTTCCCATCACGGATAGTTTGATAATGGGTGTATGAGCACTTGTTTTTACAGCACTGACAACAACTTCAAGCAAATGAATAACAATTCAAGAAATATTTTACAATAATTTTATTGATACTTTTAAAATGTCAACGTGTCGTGAAGTATGTTTAAAAATTTAATTTTGTATAATAATTTATGCTTGGTCTTAGCAGAGGATAAAATACGGTGGAGTTCCAGTAGATGTTGTCCAGCTCAATTTGTTTTTGAAAAAGTTTTAGTTTTTCTTCGGGAGACCCTTAAAAACAACAATTTTATTTTTATTATTATGTACGTATGTTTTTCGATAAATAAAAGGTCAAACTTACACTTATTATAAGGTTTTCGCGTTATTTTTTCTTGTTGTTAAATTTTCCGTGTGCCGTCCATACTGCTGACAGCTACTTTTTGCTTTGTTTACCGATTGTTCGACAAAAAAAAAGTTGTGAATGCAACAAGAACTAGGCACACCTCTCTTTCTTGACAAACGTCAAATTTTAACCCATTTTAGCCTGCTCCGCGAGCAGGCTAAATGGGTTAAAATTTTATCCCCTCTTATTCACCACGCTAGTGTAATATTTTAACCCATTTAACCCAATTTTAACCCAATTCACACACAGCCTTAGGAACGTATTTCCTATGGGTTAGAAAGAAACGCATATATGATGAAATTTAAACCTATGTAGAAACAAACACAACGATATTATATTTGATGGGTGATGGATAAGCCAGTTGACAGTAAATGTGTACTTAATTATTCTTTATGTGGGCTATAGGTCAATGTAAATAGAGGTGTTAGTTTATTTTTGTATTTTGTTTTATTTCGACGTTTCGAACATGGTTATGCTCATCATCAGGAATCGTTATATTGCAATTTACTATTTAAAACAAACTTGTAAAGAACTATTGCTACACATTGTGTATTAGAATGGAGTCGAGAAAAAGAAGAATATTTTTCAAAATCGCCTTCATTGTACAACACTTCAACTATTGTTAGTTGCCTTTTTGATCAGCTGGCTGTAGATGTTGCTGAGATTGTCGCAATCCGATCTCCTATTTACAGCTTTGTTATTGTTTTTTATGTGCAGCATCTCCAGTAACATTCTTTTAGAATAATGTTGCTCCGTTTCCAAAATTTCAACATTTTCCAAGTCTGGTTTATGTTGCTCTTCCAGACAATGTTGTGCGAGAGGAGTTTTTTGTCCTGCTCTATTATTCAGGTCTGACTTATGGCCAGAGAGACGGTTTCTTAATTTTTGTTTTGAGGTTCCTATGTAAACCGAAGAACACGCTGTCTCATTCCTTCCTAAGCAATTGATTTTGTATACTACATTTGATTTATCCATTATATCCACCTGTCCCTTGATGTTTGTAAACAACTTTGTTCTCAGAGAGTTTGATGATTTGAACGCTATCTTGGTCCTTGTCTTATCTCTCTGAATCATCAAACTCTCTGAGAACAAAGTTGTTTACAAACATCAAGGGACAGGTGGATATAATGGATAAATCAAATGTAGTATACAAAATCAATTGCTTAGGAAGGAATGAGACAGCGTGTTCTTCGGTTTACATAGGAACCTCAAAACAAAAATTAAGAAACCGTCTCTCTGGCCATAAGTCAGACCTGAATAATAGAGCAGGACAAAAAACTGCTCTCGCACAACATATATAATATGTCAATGGTTGTCGCCTTTATTTAAAAGCTTAGATGAATAAAGAAATAAAGAAGAATTATTTTTCCTCATGATTACAAATGAAAATAAAAAAAAATAGATGTAGTAAGTTGCTTCAATAAATTTTTCATCAAACGCTGTAAACTACTTTTTTCTATGTCTGGTAGTTTTTGAGATAATTGAAAAATAGTGAAACTATATTTCTTCTTTAAAACTAAAGGAGTCTCTAATCTTAAAAGAAACTTTTATAATAATAGTTTTAGAAGAATTAGTTTTACTATTTTTCAATTATCTCAAAAACTACAAGACATAGAAAAAAGTTGTTTACAGCGTTTGATGAAAAATTTATTGAAGCAACTTACTACATCTACTTTTTTTTATTTTCATTTGTAATCATGAGGAAACATAATACTCAAAGTAATTTTTTTTACTTTTTTCGTAAATTTTGACTTTGAAGTCAGTTATTTCAAAAACTATAAATTGAAACCACTTCATTAAAAATTTATTATGAAGTGCAGATTTCTGGCTTTCATAAAAAGTATAATTTGTATCTGTAAATGTTCCCGTTCTTTAACAATATTTTTTGAAGTCAATTTTTATAAAATTGCCCCTACCGCCTAAGCGGGGGGAGATAGACCCCCCTCCTGTAGTAAAAAATGATAGTATTGAACCCCTCCACCAAAAACCGTTATAATTTTTTGTCGCCAAAGTTATCGTACTAGTGCCGAGTAAAGTTTACGAAAAAAAATTTTTTTTTTTAATTTTGATTTTTTTTTAAATAAATAAAAAAAATGTAAAAAAAAGTCGGCCCACTCCGAAATTGGTGAAAATAGTTGTCAAATTGATTGAAATTTTTTTGAGAAAAAAATGAAGAAAATAAAATATGGCGAACTTCAAAAAAATGACGATTTTACTCAAAAAAACCGATTATTTTATATAATTGAAAAGTTCATTCAAAAACACACAAATTGAAAAAAAAATGTTCCGAAAAGTCAAATTTTTAAAAAAGTTATGGCTGTTTGAAGCTGTTTGAAAATAAGAAAGCCATTTTTTTGAAAAATTCATAACTTTTTTGAGATTGGACAAAAAAATTTGAAAAAATTCTCAAAAATGTTTTTCAAAGTATAGAAAAGAATGGTAAGGTTTCAGCAAAATCTAAAGGGGTCGGGGTCAAAAGTGGTCGATTTGGTATGGAATACCCCTATAGTAAGTTCATGAATCGATTTAACAGCGCTTTGGACCGGAGAGCATGGTGGCGCAGCATTCGTTTCTCTACGCACAATGGTAAATCAAATTGCTTGGAACGGAGACTGCTTAGTTGGCACGGAGAAAATAGTCAAAAAGTCTACATAATAATACTATAGTTTCTATATACAATGATTTCATCATATATGCCTTTCTTTCTATCTCATAGGAAATGCGCCTAACATCATGCAATCACCATGAGCATTCTTTTTTTCGTAATCTTTTCCACCGATGTTGACGCACCCTAGTGACGAACAATGTTCATAAAAAAAGCTATCCAGTAATAGTACTATAGTTTCTATATACAAAGTTCTATTGCAATTATACTACATTAACATTTATTGCTTTACTTTAGTTGTAGAAAAAGTTTAAGTAAAAGTATTGTGTACCACTCACCACTACGCTTGTTGAAAATTTTAGTGGTTTAGAAGAAAAATTTATTCTACGTCGAAATGTTTCCTGTAGATTTTAAAAATATTCATGAACTAGCTGATAAAATTTAGTAACAAAACCCATGCCTAGACACAAAAGAGTAGATAAATTTGCTGCTATGTATATCATGATGGAAGCTTGGTTAATTTAAATCAAAAGTAACAAACAATACATTTTTGGTAAAGCGAAAAAAAGGTTCTTTATGCTTTGATGTGAACGAACAAGTAATAAAATAATGTGAACTCATACTAAATGTTAATTTTATCAGTCGTGTGCTCATCAAGCATTGCCCCTGTGAATTTTTATTTAACATTTGCGTGTTTAATTGCTAAATATCAATAATTTATCAGCATTTGAAAATAATAAATATTATGTTAAAAACTGCTAATTTTACCTTTTGCCCATATTAAAAAGCTACGACTTATTTTAGCTTCTTCGATGATGACGATGGCTCTGCATTATCCTAGTTACAATATATCGATTTCTCGGAGCTCTACACCAGTATATGGAATAACACAAAAGCGACTTCAGCAGTATAGTCCAACATCAACAATGCAAAAACCAGAAGAGCTCCAACACCAACAGGGTCTGCGAGTTTCGTTATCAACGGCGGCGGCAGCTCTTGTAAACGCTGCAGAACCAGTTTCACCTTTAGCTTCCGCCGCCGATAGCAACAATACACAGAAAGATTACTACATTCCATTACATGTAGACTGTAGCGTAGAATATGAACTCCCAAATCAACCAAAACCACCAGCAGGGCAACGTGTAGAGCCACTTCTTATGATTCATCCTTGTTACTTTCGCAAAATGGAAAGTCAACGTCGAAGTCCTTTTATAAATAACATGCCGATTTTATCTCGCAATAGTACTGTACTTCTGTCATCTGCTGCTTTGAATTCGAGCCCTGCAACAGAAACATCTTTTCAAATAAGTTCGTCAAAACGGATAGCTGTTCGAAGTAATCAACAAGCGCAACAGCATTATCAGACGGGGCTAAATGCGTCTGCCCATTACAGTTCTATTCATCATAGTCTCAGTCAGCCACATCATTTACAGCCACTTCAAAATTCGCTTAAAAACACTTCTCAGAACATTTCGCTAATGTCTCAGCCGGCTCACTATATGGAAGTTCCATTATCCGCAGCTAATATGCATACTTTAGAACATTCTTCAGAAATGCAAAGTGAATCTTCTGCTTCTGGTAACCGTTTTCATCAAACCAGAACATCATCTTTATCGCATCAAATTAAAAATCAAACTCATCACCTCAACCAAGTAGTACAAAACCCCTCGTCATCGACGACAGCCAACCAATGGAATGAATTGTCAACAGTCGCAAAAATCGTAACACCAACTATTAAACTACATACAAATAAACTTACTTCTGCTTCTAACATCTCTTCTCAAACCTTAGGAAAATTCGATGCAATAATATGTGAGAGATATTCGGCGAAGCTAAATAACACAATATCTCTTCGAAGTAAAACAAACAAATTAAAAACAACCAACTATTCTTGTTCAACCAATAATACTAATACTCAACACAAACCTTATGGAGTGCATTGGAATACTACTGAGTCTTTTATGATAGACCGAGGCCCCATGGCAACAGTTCCTAGTAATCTTCAGGCTGGCCCTGAGAGTACACCAACAGCATTAAATAAAAATAATAGAGTAATTAGCGACAATAAAAGTGACACCAGAAAGAACATCCACAGAAGTGCAAAATGCAGGCAGTATACAATATCGCATCGTGTTCAACCATATGTCAAAACTTCAACGTCGTCTCCGGCAAACGAAGATATACCATTTTATCCGCATATATCTGTAGTAAAAGCAGTAGTGGCAGAAAATCCATCATTCCAACAGCATTTGCGTCAAATTTCTTGCTTCAATGTGTGATGAAATTGAATTATTACTCAACTCGTCTATACTGCAAAATAGTACTATGAGTATCGTCATAACACTGATCGATACAGAAAAGGAGTATAAAAGTCAATAGGTATATAAAATTCATATTACATTAATTAATAAATATGTAGATCCATACATGCATAGTTATGAAAATAAGAAAAATGATGAAAGACTAAATATATAAATATCGCTCAGTATAGCATATAAAAATGGCTAAAAGTGTTTTGGTTTACTGGGCAATGAAAAGTTTCAGTCATAATTATGTACCGATGTATGTACTTTGACAACTTAGAAAATATGTATAAATGTATATACATATTTATATTTTGCTAGCTGACCCGCCCGCCCTACATTTGTCAAATTCAAAGTTAAGTAAAGTAGTATAAAATTTTTTATAAAGTGCAGATTTCTGGCTTTCATAAAAAGTATAACTTGTATCTGTAAATTTATCCCGTTGTTCTACAATATTTTTTTTTGATTTGAAGTCAATTTTTATAAAATTGCCCATGCTGCCTAAACGGGGGGAGATAGACCCCCCCTCCCATAGTAAAAAATGCTTGTATCGCACCTCCCCACCAAAAACCGTTATTATTTCTTGTCGCCTAAGTTATCGTACTCTCCCCAAAAAGACAGCCAAGATGAACCGATGTTCCCACTTGAGACCTGCCTTAGCGAGTATTATAATTGTGCCCGAAAACCGTTAGTATGCATAATATTAAATGTTATAATACTATGCATAATAACATTTATGATTACTGGCACAGTAGGAAGAGGTGAAGAAACTAAATGTAGGTATTACACGAGCCTCAGCTAAGTCGAAATGAAAATTCTTTGTAGTGGTTAAATCACCGAGCGAGGGAGTATTCCTTCGTAGCTGACCTTTCCCCGAAAATGCTTAGTATTGCGGCTACGTCTGCAGCTGCTGAGCAGCGTGTTTTTTCAACAGCTAGGAACATTTATACTGTAAAAAAAAACACTCCTCTTCCTCAAAATGTCGATATTTTGATTTTTGTTAACAAAAACAAAAAAAGGGCACGACTGGGTCGCACGAACTTGTGGTTGTGTGTTAAGTACAACATCAAAATATATTTGGTGGTACAGGGCAGCCAACTACAATTTTATTATGAAAATTGAATTAACTAACCCAAAATATTGAAAAAAATTAAAGAAAATATTCCAAAGGATTCAAGTTCAAGTTCAAGTTCAAATCTTAAAACTCCACTTTTTGCAGTCATTATCAAATACTTATAAACATCGTTGAAAATTTAACCAAAATCGTTTTTGACGTTTGGAAACCGTTTTATTGCTTTTTCAGTAAATGCGTATATTGCAACTATTCGGGTCTTCCAAAAGATCATAGTACTTGAATTTGAATTTGATTTATTCTTATCTTTAAACTCTTGATTCCATGAAATTATTTTGAGATCCAGATATCCGGATACAGAGAAGTATTCGGATATCCAACACAAGGGCGTAGCGAGGCTCCAAGCCATGGGGGGTGAATTTTAATGAAATGCCGACTAGTCTTCAGAATTTGCCGACTGCATCAAAAAATAAATCTATATACATATATAAAATAGGATGTATGTATGTTTGTATTTATGTCCGTTATAGATTGGTTTCTTATGAGATCTTCAGGGTAGACGTAGTTCAAACCAGAGATGGTTCCTTTCAAGGTTTTATCTCCATACTCCCACAGGAACGGGGTTGCGAAAGGAAACCTAGAAACTACTGAACAGATTTCAAAAATTCTTTCGCCATTGCGATATCACATAATCCCACAGTAAAAAAAACTTATATTTTATACCCATATTCCTACGGAAGCGGAAGAACGAGAAAGGGAACCTTAAAACTACAGACTCGAGCAACACCGGGTGGCTCAGCTAATAAATAAATAAAACTATTTAAAAACGTAAAAGTGTTCATTTCACAGAAATTCATTTATTAACATAAAATCAGTTTATAATTGCAATATACCTAACGATATAACAAAAAAATTAAAAGTATTTATAAGAAATAATATTACAATATAGTATTTGGTATGAGAAAGAGTACATATTCTTTGATTTTAGTCTTTATCCGCCGTATTAATAAACGTGGAATAGCTGGGTTCCATGGATTAAGTGGAAAATGGTATAATGGTAACTTTAATTAAATGGAAAATGGTATAATGGTAACTTAATCCATGGAATAAGGCTATTCCGCGTTTATTAATACGGCGGTATAAATTTTATCATTATTCAAAAAAAAGTTCATCAATTGGAATTTAAACTCCAACTCTCCGGTGTTTTAATAATGCCCATTTTTTGACGATCTCACTAGGTTGAATATTATCAACAACATCCTTTGAGGAATACAGAAGCATTAATGAATTTAGCCTATCACTACCCATCGTCGTACGCAAATAATTAAGAACTATTTTAAGTTTACTAAATGACCGCTCACAAGAAGCCGACGTCACAGGAGCAGTTAACATGTAGCAAACTAGTTTAAAGGCTAACGGAATCACATATCTTAATTTGATTACCTCTTTGACAATATCATCGAAATTTGAGCATTTCTCACAAGTAAAAAGAAGAATTTGCAGTTCCGATAAATAGCAGTCCACATCTTCTTTTAAAAAAAAAATGGATCTAATTCTATGATAGATTTGACTAGTTCTATGTTGACATTTGCTCTGGAAGCAGGTATTTTAAAAAATTTTAAGAAAGGTTCAAAAATGGTAAAATTATCTGTTAGATTATCTTTAACGTGCGAAATAAAAGTTTGAAGAACCATTTTGAACTCTTTTCTATAAAATGTTTCTAGATCAAATACAAAAGCAGTTTCAGAATTTTCATCAATTCTCTTTGGTAACCGACGCGATCTATGATGTTTTAAAAAATCGTTTTCGGGACTTATCTTTAGTTTTTCAGCAAATGAAGAAGAACTTTTTATCAAAGCATTTAATTGAATGTCATCATCGTTCATTTCTTGAAATAACTCCAATGTGCTTCGAATCAGTCATGAAGCGTCAAAAACGTTTAACTCTTCCACCTTTCGGTCAAATTTTTAACTTTAAACCAATAAAAGCTTACAAATGAATTTTTGTTTGCCAAATTCGCACAAAAACGCAAAAAATGTTTGTTAAAAACCCAAAGCAATTGTATAGAGTGGAAAATAAAAATATTCCGTATTTTTTTTGTTCGTTTTTTGTTAGTTTAGAAATGTCAAAAATAGGCCCGTTCACAAAGGTAACAAGGAATTTCTCTTGTATATTTTTGACTCTGTTTACATGCTGGGGTTTAACTCATATGAGATTGTGATTAATATGTGAGTTGGAAAAAATATTTTGTTACTTGTTTCAAACGAATTAAACTATTAATAATAAAAAAATAAAACCATATTTATGGAATACTTAACAATTACCATTTAATCAACAATCTTTCCAATGAAATCTGTGAAACAGAAAATTATATGTGATGTATTATTTCAAAATAGTTGTTTTTTGTATGAAATGTAGTGTTGTATTAATTGTGAAACATGGGGTTAATTCCCGATCTGTGAAGCTGTGAAGTGAAAAAAAATATCATTTCAGTTTTCACACAGTTTTTTCATTTTATCACTTGACGAAACCACTCTAAGCGATTCCCGATCTCAAAATGAAAAGCAGTTCTCAAACTGTGTTCTAAAAAGTACTAAAACGTTCTAAATGGTAAATTTTGACAGTTGTCTCCCATTTTCCAATTGGATTCGAATTGGATTTTTCCGCACTTGAGTTCTGCTGCCATTTTTCATTTTCACCGACTCATACGGCAATGAAAAGAAATTTATCATATGAAAAAAATTTGACATTTGAAGTTGGATTTTCACTAATCGAGACTCGAATTTTCGGTTAAGCTGTGATAAATGTTTTCACTTCACAGCTTCACAGATCGGGAATTGACCCCCAGGACACTGATTATAGAATTACTAAGTTGAGATTTTGTCTCGATTCCATTCGTGTCTTTCTGGTTGAGATCACTCGAGTCGGCATGGCAGTCGGGAAATCTACTTTGTTTTTCTACCTTAATTTGCCGACTTGTTATTTTTTTGTTGCCAAAAAACGACTGTCACAAACACTTCCATTCGTGTCTTTTTGGTTGAGATCACTCGAGTCGGCATGGCAATCGGAAAATCTACTTTGTTGTTCTAACTTAATTTGCCGATTTGTTATTTTTTTGGCAACAAATCCACTGTCACAAACACTTCCATTCGTGTCTTTTTGGTTGAGTTGACTTAACTCGACAAATCTACTTTGTTTTTCTTCCTCGATTTGCCGACCCCCCTCGCTACGCCCCTGATCCGACACCATCCGGATATCCGGATATCCTTTACTATCCGAATAGGTCGGATAACGGATCCTGTATCCGGATCTGTTTCGGATATCCGAAAATCCGGATGCTTTGAAGCACTAGTCTATATTACTCAGGAACAATGAAGCCTAAGAGCTGAGTTTGTTTAGGTTTGGTGTATACAATATTCTGGAGCCGATCAAGAGGGTTTTCTTGGGCGCTTTTATGTTGGTGACGATGAGGCGGTTGTGGGTATCCCAGATTTAAGATTTATCAGTGTAGTGGTGGCCAGTGTCATACTTTCTCTGCAGCAATGGATATTTTGGACGGGACTGGTCAATGGCAGTAAATATTAATTCCCTCAATTCAAGTCTAGCCTGTCGACTTAGCTTGAAGACATGGAAAAATAATACTGACAGTTGTGAAAAAAAAACATACTTACTCACTTACTAAGGTGGGCATTACAGTTCGGGGTGAACCTGGGCCTCAACCAACATCCTTCTATAACGACTTCGATTTCGGGCGAGCTCTCTCCAGTTTCGCACTCCAAGTCGGTTGAGGTCTTCATCCACTTGATTGCGCCACCTAAGACGAGGTCTTCCCCTTCCGCGATTTCCCTGCAATGTGCTTTCGAACACCCGACGAGCCGGAGCGTTTGGGTCCATCCGCTCAACATGGCCCAACCATCGTAGCCTCGCGATGCGTACTCTTCTGGCTATGCCCATGTCGCGGTACAGCTCATACAGCTCGTTGTTGTATCTTCTTCTCCACACATTGTCTTCGCATACGGGACCAAAGATCATTCGGAGAATTTTTCTTTCGAAACGACCAAGGGTTTCCTCATCCGCTTTCGATAAGGTCCATGCTTCTGCGTCGTAAAGCAGGACTGGGATGATCAAGGTCTTATACAAGGTTACCTTGGTTTTTAAGGAAAGGGTTTTGTTTCTCAGTTGCTTTCTTAGCCCAAAGAAGTAACGGTTGGCAAGAGTTATTCTCCGTTTGATCTCCGCACTGACGTTGTTGGCCGTGTCTACAGCGGATCCTAGGTAGACGAAGTTCTGTACTACCTCGAAGTTATGTCTGTCGATTGTGACATTTTGTCCAATTCGTCGATGTTCTGTGTCCTTGTTTGATGACAGCATATACTTCGTTTTGCCCTCATTAACCATCAAACCCATTTTGGCCGCTTCTGTTTCAATACTCGCAAAAGCACATATGACATCACGCTTTTTTCTTCCCATTACGTCAGTATCGTCTGCATAGACGAGTAATTGTACCGACTTTTGAAAGATTGTTCCTCTGGTGTTGACGTTTGAGTTTCTTACAATCTGTTCAAGTATGATGTTGAAGAAATCGCATGACAGTTTGTTGCCTTGCCTAAAACCTTTTTCGACATCAAAGGTCTCGGTGAGTTCTTTACCGACCTTGACGGAGCAGCGTGAATTCTCCAAAGTCATCCTGCATAGTCGTACGAGTTTTGCAGGGATGCTGAAACTAGACATGGCTCTGTAAAGCTCGTCTCTGTAGATACTGTCATACGCGGCCTTGAAATCGATAAAAAGATGGTGAATATCGATATTACGTTCTCGGGTTTTTTCCAAGATCTGCCGTAATGTGAAAATTTGGTCTATTGTGAACTTCTCTGGTCTAAAACCACATTGATAAGGACCTATCAAGTTGTTGACGTGGGGTTTCAGACGTTCACATATTACAGCAGACAAGATCTTATAAGCGACGTTAAGGAGGCTTATCCCTCTATAATTGGCGCAATTGTGAGGGTCTCCTTTCTTTAGGATCGGGCATACGATACTGAGGTTCCATTCATCGGGCATGCTTTCTTCTGACCATATCATGCAGATCAGCTGGTGCATGCTCCTTTCCAACTGATCTCCCGCTGACTTGAAAAGTTCGGCATCAAGGCCATCTGCACCTGCAGTCTTATTTGATTTAAGTTTGCATATGGCAAGCTTAACTTCCTCTAGGTCGGGAGGATGGCATTCTTGATCATCGTCCAAGCTGAATGGGGCAATCTGCCTGACAGCGGAATTTGTGTCCTCATTGCCGTTAAGCAGATTGCAGAAATGATCTTTCCAGATCCTCAGTAGCGACTGTGACTCTATAACTAATTTTCCCTGCTGATCTTTACAGGCTTGAGTTCGGGGTTTGCCACCCTGGCAGGATCTTTTAACCTTTTGGTAAGACTTCCGAATCTCGTTCCTGTCATGGCACCTCTCTATTTCCAAAAACGAGCGCTGCTCATGCTGCTTCTCTTTCTTTTTGAGAAGTCGGTGTTCTTCCCTTCTTCTACTGATCGTAAGCAGCCCTCGTTCGTGTTTGCATAAGCATTTGTCGTGCTCTTTGCTTGGCTGCATTTGCCTGCCTGCATTCTTCATCGAACCATGGGTTTCGTTTTGGTGGCCGAGTGAAACCCAGAACCTCAGAGGCAGCGATTCTGATGGCTTCTTGGCATTGCTGCCACTGGTCTTCAATGTTTAATGCTGGCGGCATGGGATTCAAGGATAATTGCAGGAACACTCGATTGGAAAAGGCATTGGCAATCTCTTGCAATTGTAGCTTTCCGACGTCATATCTCTTCACAGCGTTAGTTCGTGCTGGTCGTGAACAAGATATCCGCATTCGTACCTTGGCTACAACAAGGTAGTGGTCCGAGTCAAAGTTGGCCCCTCGGAAAGTTCGGACATCTAGCACACTGAAAGAGTGCCTTGCGTCGATCGCAACATGGTCAATTTGGTTGACGGTTAATTGATCTGGGGATCGCCATGTACCTTTATGAATTTTCAGATGCGGGAACTACTTGTACTGTACTACTTACAACAAGATTTAGCCCCGCAGCAAAATCGATTAGCCTCAATCCGTTTTCGGAGGTTTTGTCGTGGAAGCTATGCTTACTGATTGTGTTTCCAAAGATGTCATCCTTCCCTAGTTTTGCGTTGAAATCGCCAAGAACGATTTTCACGTCGTGTCTAGGGCACTGCTCACACGTTTCTTCGAGGAGCTCGTAGAAACAGTCTTTGGAATGGTCGTCTTTCTCTTCTGTAGGGGCGTGGGCGCATATAAGGCTTATGTTGGCGAATTTAGCCCTTATTCGGATGGTCACTATACGCTCATTGACTGGATTTTGGCTAATCACCTTATCCCTGAGTCTTCCTCTAACGACAAATCCGCACCCAAATAAGCGCTGTTTCTGTTGTCTGTAGCAGTCGCCATAGTCCCATAGTAGATGTCACAGTTTTTCATCTTCTTTATGCCCGGTCCACTCCATTGCACTTCTTGGATGACGGTTATGTCTGCTTTGCAGCAGTCCAGGGCGTCAGCTAGTTCTCCAGCTGCACCTAGTCCGTTAAGAGATCTTACGTTCCAGATCCGGAGGTCGTTGTCCTTTTTTCGTTTGCTTGGGTCGTCAACTTTGAAATCATTATCGTTATCCGAGGCTGCTTGTTGTTTCGGAACAAGGTCTTTTTTACGTGGTTGGGTAGTAAACCCTACGCACAACCCCCAACCTGGTGGGCCAGGTCCTTTTGGATCCTTTTGGACGCAAAGGGCTGGAATATCCAGAGTCAGTACCTTGCTGCAGGGGTGTGAGTGCTGCCGTTGGCTCACCAGGAGCTCGTCCGCCACCATCTCTACTTCAATACCCTGTCCTAGTATTGAAAGACCCCAAAGAAAAAAAACATAGGGGTGAAAAAAAACAATAGGAAAAAAAGTTTACGAATTCTCACGGAATTCGAGTCACAATTGAGCACTGGTTAAGAAACTCTTGGTTCAAGTCATACGTGAAACCGTGATGGCTAATAAAATACAGAAAACACCACAGAAAACGCTGCGTCGCAATTGTGTCAGTATGTTAATGAACTTTCTGACACATGAAATACGCTGTGATTTCTTGGTGGGTATTGAGGGATGATACGAACACAAAAAGGAATTAGGGCAACACGTGCGGGCGCCATTTGTAATCGTAAGGTGTCGGGCGGGGATTGAAATTTTAGTCGGATAGTTCCATAAATGCAAGGGTTGATCGCTAATTTTGGATAGGAGTGGGAGCAAAATCTTTGGAGTTGGGACGGGAATAGGGATCGGTTAGAAGGACCGGAGACCACTGGGATCAATCCTAAATCGGACCAAAAAAAAATTAAAGGAAGGGAAGGATGGATGGATTACTAGAGGAGACAGGCATGCTTGCCTTTCTCACAAAACACAGAACATGCCGGAGAACCAAACTACAAAAAAAAATTACTGTTTACAGAAATTAATGGTGGATTTACATGCATCTGCAAGTGCAGATGAAAAACGGAAAATAATCCATAATTCTGTTCCTCTCTCTTTTTAACTTTTGTATTTTATAATCTTCATCCGTCCCGCTTTACTCTTCTGCACTTCTGCAGTTGCAGATGCATGTAAATCCAGCATAAGACTTTCATACATTGTTGCCGCCACTACACTGTTACGCGCTGGTGCTGGTCTTAGCGAGGTGTTTCCCACCCCACCTGGAATTTCCCTATCAAATCCTTTGAAAATTCCCCTTGAACGAATACCTCTCGGATACCAACTTACCTCATTACGCCCAAAGAAACGACTTTCCTAATTTCTCGCCACCTTATTATTTATCACTTAGCACATCTTGAGTCCCGATGGCAATTTTTGAATAATTGAGATCTTTTCTCATTACATATAAATGGAATAAATTTCCTTTTTTTTTCTTTTTTTACGACTAACTATTTTGTTATGGATACCTGCGAAATAAACGAAAAATAAAGATTAAAACACAATCTCTATTGTGAAACAAAATAATAATAATAGTTTTCGCGTAAATGTATGGATGTACTCACCTTGTGCCATGTTGTTTACTTGTTTACCTTTTTGTTTTGGATCTGTCTTGTCTACCCGCCGTATCTGAAAAGAAAAGAAAACGAAAATTTATCAAACGAATTTTCAAACTTACCACAATGAAAAACCTAATGAAAAACCTAAAAAGAAAAAATTAAAGAATAAAAATAATTTTGTTCTAAATAGCCGGCATGGCTTCTGTTTCAGCAAAGTATAACTGCGTGAACACAATGCATACGCATACGCATCGGAGCCGGAGCCGCAAGAACTGTCAAAATATTAAAAAGTAGCAAATCCATTGATGTGAACACAATGCATACGCAACGCACTACGCGCCGCAAGCCGCAGCCGGAAGAGTTAGCCAACTTTTAACTTTTACGTGCGTACTCAATAAGGTTGCTTTGGTTTTAAAGGCGGTAGAAGATGGACGAGTCGGAAAAAATTATTGAAGCAGTGCGAAGCCGAGAGATGTTATGGAATTTGTGTAACAGAAATTATAAAAATGTTAAAATGAAAGCCAAGGAGTGGAAAAACATATCTGAGGAATTGAATTTTTAGTTTCATAATATCCTTCGGTTTTTCTGTTTTGGTACAATGGTCGTACCCACCATCTTCGCTTTTTTTCTTTGAAATATTGTAAAGCCAGATAACAAATCTGGATTACACCCATCAAAAAAATCATCTCTTCATTTTCTCTTTCCATTCTAGCTTTTATTTTATTTTCACAAACTCAAATTTGATATACTCGTAAATTAGATTTCATGCAGTCAGCTGACATCAATACAGACTTTATGTCAAAAAACACGTACGACGTCCAGCTGCATTGTGTGCAGTTTTTAAAAAACACGTACGACACAGTTTGACAGCTCTTTCAGCACCGGCTTCGTATTGCGTCTGCGGCTGCGGCTCCCATTGTGTTCACCTAAGAGAATTTAAAGAACAAGAGGGAAAACCGCACTAACACATTGATACCACCCCACAAGCTGGTGCACGCACTCATTCACAAAATTTCACTAGCCCCACTTTATATTCGGATCTCAACACTGGGCTTACACAAAATTTCACTAGCCCCACTTTATATTCGGATCCATGCACAGGGTTTACACAAAAAATTGTACCAATACTACTTTACTCGCGTCTGGGAACCGGTTTTTGTTTTTTTTTTTACTTTTAGTCACCTTAAGGCTACGTCTGGCAGAATTTTTGGAATTAAAACTTTTTTTGGGTTTGTAAATAAAATTTATTTGTGATTATATACTTTTTAAGTATTTGGAAATAAAAATTTAAGCATCAAAATATTAAAATATTTTCTTTTTTGTTAAACATTTCTCTGAGTAGTCTCCTCCCTTCTATTTCTTCTTTTTTAAAAAACGTTTCTTAAGAGAAATAGACAGAAAAGTATGACTGTTAAAAAAATATATACTAAAGCAAAACAGTAACCAATAAATATGAATTCATTTTGCATTTGTTTGATGAAAGTGATTCCAACTTAAGCTTTCGATTCTCTTCTTGAAGCTAAATTGAAAATTTAAGCAGTTAATTAATTGAATTTAAAAAAAAAAATCAAAATTAAAAGAATTGAAAGCGGATATCAAACTATGTAGACATTTTTTGCAAAAATTATCACAGTCAAAATATTGAAATGCAGAAATCTTGTAGATATTATGGAGAGCTCAGAAAGCCTTCATTCATCTCTGTAGCACAATTACTTACAAAGCACCAGCACTTTAAGTTTTGATTTTTTGTTTTTATTAAAAGCTCGGTAGAAAATTTTTTAAAAACTTGTCTCAATCAAAATCTTTAAATGTGGAATTTTTGTCCACGTTGTGTTGAGCTCAGAAAGCTATCATTCATCTCAGTAGCACAATTATTAACAAAGCTCCAACACTTAAGTTTAAAATTTTTCTTCACACAAAAAAAAAATTAAAACTAAAAGCAACAGAATAACCATTAAGTACTGCAATGAGAAGAACTTTTTGCTTTTCACTGGTTTCAGTAGAACTGGTATTATATTTTTTTGCCACAACAAACTAAAGCAGCACCGTCGCTGTCGACAAAAGTTCTGCAAGGTTTGTATTGAAATGACATTCAACTTGCAGTCCATATCTATTATGTCAATGGAAAGGACATTTAACTAGCAGTCCATATCTATTACGTCCATGAATGAAAGAATAATAAGATTACGACACGCGCATGTCTTGCTTTTTTGACATTTAGCTGTGACGTATGAAGAGACAATAAAAGCGGGAATTCAATAGGAAGATACGGGCAATATTTGTAATTCAAAAGTTTAAATTTAAAAATTTAATATGCGTTGTGCTGTGTGCGGGTGTAATAACAATAATAACAAAAACGATCCAAACAATAAGGATAATGTATCATTCTTTACGTTTCCAAAAGATTTGGATTTACTTAAGAAGTGGATTCATTTCTGTAAGCGGAAAGACCGATTTAACCCGAAGACAGGAAGGATGTGCAGTGAGCATTTTGAACCAGATGACTTCGAAAGGAACCTCCAGTATGAAATGGGTAACTACACAGAAACACGCATAGTTTTTAGAGGTGCTAACATTTTTTTAGGCTTTGCGAGTTATAGACGGCTCATACTGAAACCTTGTTCTTTTCCCTCCATTTACACCACTGGAAACATGGATGTAGATTCCACTCTGGGAAACAGAAAAAAAAGGATTGAAGGAAGAGAAGATAAGAAGATTGTAGAAGCCTTGTTACAGGAAGAGGAAGTTCCGCCATGTATATCTGGAGCCATGAATGAAGACTGCTGCAATGATATACAAATCAGTTCTTGTCAGAACTGCGATGTTCTACAAATTCAGGTTGCAGAGCATGTAGCAAAAATGTATGTAGGAATTGCAACTATATTGCATCTTTATTGATTTGTTTGTTTATAGACAAAAATTAGAAGAGGAAACCAAACTATTAACGAAAAATCAAGAGAAGCTCCGAACATCTTTGGCCAAAAGTAGGTTTGAAAACAAAAATGTGGAAAAAAAATTGAGTTCCATTTTCACCTACGGCCAAATTCGAAAACTGAAAAATGGTTCTAAGTTGACACATTGGTCAGAAGCAGACGTTGCGAGGTCTATAACCTTATACTCAGCGAGTGCAAAGGCATATAGGCTCCTACAAAAAAACAAGTTTCCACTTCCTTCGATACGGACACTTCAACGCTGGGCTCAAAAAATCGACATCTCACCTGGTATTTTAAAGCCAGTTGTAAGGATCTTAAAAGCAGGAACACAGCTTACGATAAGCCAAAAAGTTTGCATTCTTAGCTTTGATGAGATGAAAGTTAAAAGAGCATACTGCTACGAAAAGCCAACAGATACCACTTTACCTCCAGCAAATTACGTGCAGGTAGCGATGCTGCGTGGTATGATAATAATTCTTTTGAAAGTACCTAACTAATATCATTTTTTTTTCTCAAGGACTAATGAGCAATTGGAAGCAGCCGATTTTCTACTCTTTCGACTGTAAAATGACGACTGGTATCTTAACAGATATCTTAAGTGCCACTGAAGACTGTGGCTATACTGTTGTTGGCATGGTTAGTGACTTGGGAGGAGGGAATAGAGGGCTATACAGTGAACTGGATATAACACTGGAGAAGCCATGGTAGTAGTTTTTAACCTGTAAGACCATACCTCACCTTTTATTTCTTTGTATAGGTTTTTGCATGGAAAACATAAAATTTTTGTTTTTGCCGATGTTCCCCATCTTATAAAACTTCTCCGGAATCACTACATAGATAGTGGTTTCCTAATAAACGGAAATGAAGTAAAAAAGGACACCATAGCCAAGCTTTTGTCTTGTACCGCTACAGAGCTTACGATAACACATAAGATAAGCGAATACCACCTCAGCGTCAAGGGTGCAGAAAGGCAAAAAGTGAAACTGGCAACTAAGCTTTTTTCGCACACCATTGCCAAAGCCATCGAAAGAGCAGCTTCCTTTAATCTTCTTGGGGATAACTGGAGAGAATGTTATAATCTCTTTAAGCTAGTAAGAACCTGTTAAAATAGTTCTATAACACAGAAAAACATTTTTTGATTTGATTTCTTAAGGTCGATGAATGATTCGATGTAATGAACGTACGAGTACCCAAAGCTGATTCCAGGGAAAGAGTTCACGCTTATGGACTAGCAATTGAGCTCCAAAATGACATTCTCGACACAATGTCCACTACAATGTCGAACATGAGAGTCATAGGCAAAAACTCACTATTGCCTTTCCAAAAAGGTTAAAACTTGAAATATGAAAAGTTATATGAATAATAACAGATTTAACTCATTTTTAAGGTATTGTAACGTGCGCTTAGTTCGCAAAAATAAAACTCTACTTTTCAATTTAATTCTACCACTTTATTTACTTTCGATATACACTTTATTCGAACTCAACTCGACTTTTGGACTATCACTTGTATTTACTCTTAACTTTATCACTCTATAAACAAAACTGACCTCTGGTTGCCTCGGGCGGGCTATTTATATCGAATGACACGCCATCTAGAACTCTCCAGTAACTTCTACATTGTCTCCACATTTGCTGTCTACTCTCTGTCTGTCTGTCTCTCTACACTCACACACACTGGCTTACAAGCAACGCCTGTCATTTATACCATTCCATTAAAGTGTTGCCAGTTGTGTTTTCGGTTGAACGTTTTTCGATTAGGAAATTGGTATAAAATGTTGGGTTCACGTTACACTGCCCCCTCCTTAGGATTGTTCGTCCCGAATAATTCCATCTGCAGCCTCGCCACTATATCGATGCAGCCTGTCACAATGAACTACTTTTAACTTGCCTCTTAGTCCTCTTTGGATGCGGTAAACCACGTCGTTAATCCTCGTGACTACAGTATAAGGACCTTCCCAGTTTTGCTGAAGTTTCGGTGACAATCCCTTTTGACGATGAGGATTATAAAGCCACACACGATCTCCTGCTTGGAATCCTGACGTTGTTGCTTTTGTGTCGTACCGTGTCTTCATCCGGTCGCTGTAGGTTTTCATCCGTTCCCTTGTTCTTTTATGGATGTCAGCGAGTCTCTCCTTGAGGTCGTCCACATACTCGTTTGTGTCCTGTGGCTCCTCTGTGGGGCATCCAAATTTAAGTTCGCTGGGCAGCCGCATGGTTTTCCCGAACAGGATGTCAGATGGTGTTTGTCCTGTCGAGCTATGTACTGCACTTCTATAGGCCATCAGGAATAGCGGTACATGCCTATCCCAGTCTCTTTGGTAGTCGCCTACGACCTTGGTGAGGTGTTCTTTCAAGGTCCGGTTGAATCTTTCAACCATCCCATCAGATTGTGGATGAAGCGGTGTGGTTCTAGTCTTCTTAATGCCAAGTAGTTCGCAAACTCCTTGGAAAATATTTGACTCAAAGTTCCTCCCTTGGTCGGAATGGAGTTCCATAGGCACGCCAAACCTACTCACCCAGTTAAACACAATCTGGTCGACCACCGTTTTGGCCTCTTGATTTGGGATGGCATACGCCTCAGGCCACTTGCTAAAATAGTCCATTACAACCAGAATGTACTTGTTTCCAGCGTTGGTCTCTGGAAAAGGCCCAGCCACATCTACTGCAATCCTCTCAAAAGGCGATCCAACGTTGTACTGATGCATCTTACCTTGAATCTTCCTACCAGGTCCTTTGGTTGCAGCACACTTGTCACATGTTCGGCACCACTTCTCCACGTCATCTCTAGCATGTAACCAGTAGAACCGATGTCGTACCTTCTCCAGTGTTTTGTTTACTCCGAGGTGGCCTCCAGAAGGTCCGTCGTGCATCTCCCGAAGAACTTCACTGACTTTCGATTGCGGTACGATCAGTTGCATCACATATGACTTACCGTCAGCGGTTTCCCATCTTCGCTTGAGGACACCTTCTTGCACATATAGTGAGTCCCACTGTGCCCAATATGCTTTGAGAACTGGACTCCTGTCAGAAATGTCTCCCCATTCCGGTTTCTCTTCATTTTCTTTCCATGCCAGAATGGGTTCGATATCTGGATCCTCCTGTTGAGCAGTCCTCACTTCCTCATTGCTCCATCCGCTTATGGGGTCAGCTCTTAGTCGCTGAGTGGTAATGATTTCTTTGTCTTCTTGCCGCCTGCAATGCTTGCAATCCACTTTGCAAGGTCTTCGGGATAATGCATCGGCGTTTGAGTGCAGCTTTCCTCTGCGGTGTTGGATCTGGTAGTCATAGGTCTGCAATCTTTCTATCCACCTTGCGACTTGACCTTCTGGATTTTTGAAGCTCAACAGCCAGCTCAGAGCACCGTGGTCTGTCCGCAGAAGGAATTTCTGTCCATAGATGTACTTATGGAAGTGCTTTGTTGCCAAGATAAGAGCTAGTAGTTCCCTTCTGGTCACGCAGTAGTTTCTTTCGGGTTTCGATAGGACCTTGCTGTAGTATGCCACCACTTTCTCCTCGCCATCATGCACTTGGGATAGTACCGCCCCGATTCCAACGTTGCTTGCATCTGCGTCGACGATGAATGTTTTGTCAGGTGTTGGATGTGCCAGCACTGGAGCATTACAGAGGCGGTATTTGAGTTCCTGGAAAGATTTCTCACACTCACCTGACCATTTAAACTGCTTCCCCTTTTCGGTGAGCTGATGCAAACTCTTTGCAACTCCAGCGAAGTTCTTAACGAAACGTCGGTAATATGTGGCAAGTCCCAGAAAGCTTCGGAGTTGATGTTTGTCCTGTGGTGTTGGCCAATTTTTGACGGAGTCAACTTTTTCAGGATCAGTCTTTACTCCTTGGGATGAGATGATGTGTCCCAAATACTTGACTTCGGTTTTGAAAAGTGCACATTTTTCTGGATTCAGTTTAAGGTTAGCCTCTCGAAGTCTCTGAAACACGGCTTTAAGGTTCTTACAATGTTGGTCAAATGTTTTCCCGTAAACAATGACATCGTCCAAGTAGACTAGGCAAGCTTTCCACGTCAGTCCTTGAAGAACGCACTCCATCAAACGCTCGAATGTTGCCGGAGCGTTACATAACCCAAACGGCATAACTTTAAACTGCCAGAGCCCATTACCTGTAGAAAACGCCGTCTTTTCCCGATCATCAGGGTGGATGTCAACTTGCCAATATCCGCTCTTCAAGTCCAGCGTCGAGAACCACTGCGCTCCCTCCATGGCATCCAGGGTATCACTGATTCTCGGCAGGGGATAGCTGTCCTTCTTAGTTACATCATTCAGCCTTCGGTAGTCCACACAAAAACGAGTGCTTCCGTCTTTCTTTTTCACTAGCACCACTGGTGACGCCCAAGGACTTTTGGAATTTTCGATAAGACCGTCCTTTTTCATTGCTGTTATCATTTCCTCAACCTCACCTTGTTTGGCCAGTGGAAGACGTCTTGCAGGTTGACGAATCGGTCTTGCATCTCCTGTGTTGATGCGATGCTGCACCAACTGTGTCCTACCATATTGCCCCTTTTGCGATGCGAAGATATCAGTGTACTCTTGTAGGAGACTTTCAGCCATCCTTGTTTGTTGGTGATCAAGGTTGGATGAATTCAGTATTTTAGCTCTGATGGTTTCGAGCTCCTCCGGAGTTATAGTTTTTCTCGGAGCTTCGTCTGCGATCTTCGTAATTGCTGCAACCGATTCGCAACGTCCAACGACTTCTCCTTTCTTCAACTTTACATCGTACGGTCTGGTGTTTAGTAATCGTACGGGGACCATTTTGTTTTTCGGTGCTACCAGTGTTTTCCCAATGATGACGCTTTGGGAGGAACACTCTGGGTCTGGTTCCACCATGAGGTATCGAAGGCTTCCAAACTCACCCTCCAGTTTCGTCCAAACGAACACTTCCGAAGAAGGAGGCAGAATAAGATCTTCCCTGATGACAGTTCTCAGTGTCGACGTACTTTCGTTCGAATAAGTCATTGGAAGTTCCTTATTTTGGTACTTCAGAACTTGATTACCGATGTCCAAAATAACTCCGTGCTGTTTCATAAAGTCGATTCCAATGATGCACTCGTCACATATATCTGCCACCAGGAATTGATGAGTAAACACTAGATCGGCCAGTAGGATCTTCAGATACACTTCTCCATATACTCTTGCTGCTTCTCCCGTTGCGGTTCTTAGACGGTAGCTATTGGTGTTATGAAGCCACGTCGTCTTTACCAGGTCTCGACGTACTATGGAGGCTGTGGCACCGGTGTCGATGGTAGCCACATGTTTGTTCCCGTTAATAGTAGCCTCCACAGTCAGACTTTTGTTGTCTCGTTTAGTCTGAGAGACCTGGATGGTGGTTCTGGGGCCATCGATACAAGAAACCAGCCTCTGCCCCTCGAAGTTGGTTCTTACTCGTTTCCCTGATGGGAAACGGGCTGATAGACAACGCTAGTGTTGTTGTTACCTTGCTCTGGGTTGGATCTCTTGCTTCCACAATGTTGACAACCTGCTTTGTTTGGTGGTAGTCGGCATTGACGCTGTAAGTGCCCGGTCTTGTTGCAGTTCCAACATCTTGCTAGTCCGCTCCGGTTCTTTTGAATTTCAGCTCTTTGGCACGAGCATTCTTCGACTATGGCCTCTCTAAGTCGATGTACTCCATGAGAAGCCTGTTCTGCTGCTTCAATTGTCAATGCGAATGCTAAAGTTTCAGAAAGAGTACGTGTTCTAGCAGTTCGCACAGACCTCTGAAGATGTATATCGGAAATGGCACGAACGAAGGACTCAACAGCAAGCTGGTTGATGATTTCTTCTCCAGCATCCGGGTATGCCAGGTGAACCAGTCTTTCGACGTCTGCTTGGAGCTGCTGTAGACTTTCACCCCTTTTCTGGACTCTGTTATTGAGTTGGACTCGGAAGACTTCTTTCAAGTGGCTATCTCCAAAGCGTTTATCTATAGCCGCCACGAGAGAACTGAAATCGCCGCTCTTACCAGCTGGAACTGTTTGAAGTAATTCAGCTGCTGGTCCTCTAAGAGCAAGAGTCAGTGCAATGTACTTGTCTTCGTCATCCCAGCCATTTGTTGTCGCGGCTGCCTCAAATTGTTTCTTGTAGACTGGCCAAGAAGACTGTCCATCAAATGTTGGGGGTTTCATCTCCTTTTTCTTTGCAAACTCCCAGCAGACTCTCGAATTTTGATTTTCCGGATCTGGTCCAATTCCTTGGTCAGAACAGAGAACTGTTTATCACATCGGGTTTCTACGATTTCGAAACGATTCTCTACAACAGAAAGCTGTTTCTCCACACCTTCAACGCGTTCGTCTAGGGCACATACATTTTTCTCAATGTTACCCAATTTACCTTCTAGAATGTTTTTCTGACCTTCCAAAACATTTTGTTGCGCCTCAAGTCTTTCGAGAATATTCTGTTGTTCCTTCTTTTGCTCGTTTCGTTGCTCTTCAATCAGCTTCTTTTGTTCGTTTCGTTGTGCTTCCAGTTGTTCGAGAACATTCTGCTGTTCCTTCTTTTGATCGTTTCGTTGCTCTTCCAGACGTCCGAGAATATTTTGCTGTTGCTCTTCAATCAGCTTCTTTTGTTGTTCTTCGAGTTTTTCGAGAACATTCTGCTGTTCCTTCTTTTGCTCGTTTCGTTGCTCTTCAATCATTTTCTTTTGTTCGTTTCTTTGTTCTAATAAAAGCTTCATTATACTAGAAAAATCTACATTTTCACTTACTTCCTCTTCTTCCACTTCTGTTTCAAAAACAAAAGTGTTTACGTCTTCCCCTTGCTGTTCCAAATAGTTACGCAAGCGCAGGACGAGCTCATTTTTCGATCCCGCTCTAGAAAGATTTCGCTTACCTAACTCACTTTTAAGCTCAATGCAGTTGAGCTCTTCTAATAACTTACCCATTTTCACTGTAAATTATTATTTTTCTTTTTACTTTTTTTTTTTTTTTATACACTTTACTAGTCAAATAAGTTTTATTTACACTTCTGACACCAATGTAACGTGCGCTTAGTTCGCAAAAATAAAACTCTACTTTTCAATTTAATTCTACCACTTTATTTACTTTCGATATACACTTTATTCGAACTCAACTCGACTTTTGGACTATCACTTGTATTTACTCTTAACTTTATCACTCTATAAACAAAACTGACCTCTGGTTGCCTCGGGCGGGCTATTTATATCGAATGACACGCCATCTAGAACTCTCCAGTAACTTCTACATTGTCTCCACATTTGCTGTCTACTCTCTGTCTGTCTGTCTCTCTACACTCACACACACTGGCTTACAAGCAACGCCTGTCATTTATACCATTCCATTAAAGTGTTGCCAGTTGTGTTTTCGGTTGAACGTTTTTCGATTAGGAAATTGGTATAAAATGTTGGGTTCACGTTACAGTATTATTCAGTCTAACACTGCTGTAAAAATGTTGTTCGAGGAGCTAAAGGATCGCTTTGGGTTTAAGTACATTCTTACTTACCGACTGAACCAAGATGTTTTGGAAAACACTTTTGGGCTACTGAGAGCCAAAGGGGGACTTCATGACCATCCTGATCGACAGGAATTCAAATATAGGCTGCGGTCACATATCTTAGGGCATAACGAAGGCGTTATTTCTGATAATGCTAATGTTAGCTCGGATGACACTCCAGACTTGGTAGCACCAATTACTAGTGAGAATATTGTTTTCGATTATGTATGTACATAATATTCATGTAATGTCGTTTTACTTTTAAGGTACTATTTTAAAATGCATCGCTTGGGAGCCCGAGGAGGAAGAAACTTCTCAGGAGCAAGAGGAGATGAAAAGCTTGGCGTGTGATGGGCTAGAGAATCTGGCTGGCTATATTTGCCACAAGTTGCCCGTTGAGACATTAACCGAGCGTACAAACGATCCAGATGTTTGCTCCAATTCGTGGGTGAGCCACGTTAGTGAAGGTGGACTGATGAAGCCATCCGAAGAATTGATGACACGTATGAACGAATTGGAAGCTGTATTTACATCTTTCAACGGTGAAGATTTGGTCACATGCACGAATTATCTGCAAACATTAAAAGATTTGGCCGAAGATGTTGCGCTGGACCCAAAAATTAAATCACTTTTTTTCCGAGCTCGAATGTTCTTTCGCATACGAACACTAAACCGGGCAATAATAGAAAACTCAAAACAACAGAAAAGGAAGTTACTCAAAATAACAACATAAATACACAAATAACAAAGTAAAGTAAGTATTTATTCACATTTATCAATATTATTCTCTATTTTATTTTTTTAAAGAAGTCCACTCAACAAGACCACTCTACAAAAATAACAAAATAAACAAATGAATGTCTCTTGTGACGTATGTGCGCAGAAAAATCTAAAATGAAACACGAACTGTCGTAATCTTGTCTTCTTTCATTCATGGTCCATATCTATTAGGTCAATGGCGTCTTGCATACGAAAAGCAAAAAGTTCTTCTCATTGCAGTATCGTTGTAGAGTTATGTGATTATTTATTTATTTATTTATTTTATATATGTATTTATTATTAAGGTAGTGATATTTGAGTGCAATAAGTTAGGTATTTAGGATTAGAGTTATTTATAATATATATATTTATTTTTATTAGGTTAAGTTATTATTAGGTATTTATATTATATATTAAGTATTGTAGGTACGTATTTAATTTATTTTTGTATATATGTATTTATGTATTCAGAATGTGTACGTACAATAGAACATACCCGGTTCTAAATTAAAATAAAAAAATGAATGCGCGTCGCTGCGAGCCTGAAGCCGGCCAAAATAAAAGCTTTAGGTTAGCTCATAATTCCTACTGGCAAGCTCAAGGCCATCTATTGGGAAAAGTCTGTGTTACGATGGTTGAGCGAAGGGAACCGTTCGACTTTGAACATAATTTTAAAAGTCAAAGTCGAAAAAAAGTTCGGTTCGTGAATTTTCTGTGTGCGTAAGTTTAAAAATTGAAAATTCTTATATTTGTGAAATTTTCGTTTTAATTTATTTTCAAAATAATCTTGTAGTGCATGTCGTCAAAACAAAAGAAAAACAAAAAAAATATAGATAGGAAAAAAGGAGAACTTTGCGGCAGAAGCAGGTTCACAGCAAAAATACATATATATATATATGCGCATATATGTGGGTGCGTGTGCCCCTGGAAGTGCAAGTTTTTTTGTCTGGTGAGTGTGTAAAAGAAAGTGTTAGTTAAATCTTATATTTTGTGTAGAGTATTGGCGTTTTGTATGGTATGTAGAGTAAAATTTGTTTAAATGTTCTAGGTCTACCCTCTGGCGGTCAACGACGAGGACAAAGAGGTCTTGACCGCCCATCGTTTTTTTTTTTGGTACCTCTGCTGATACTGTGCAAATACGGAAACTACACTATTAGAGGATTGTTAAACACAACAAAAAAAAAAAACAACAACAGTCTGGAAATTTTAGCGGCCCGTGGGAGTCCCGGGTCCTCCAAGTAACAGTGTTTTTTTTTATGAAGTGGGGTTGAAATACATACGAAATCAGTACAAAAAGGGGGGTAGACTAACGAACCATAAACCTGCAACGACATTTGGAAATTAACGAAGTACAACATTCACACAAAGAAGCAACAAAATCTTTAAAAAAAAAAACCAAGATACACGCAACAAAGAGAGTATATACGATATATATACATACTAACAAGTGAAGCCAACCATAAGGCTTGGACGTCACCTGTGGCCAAGGTGGCGGAGCGCCCTAGTGGCCCAAGATACAAAATCCAATTGCTGTTCGCCGTGCTAGTTATAAGTTCTGTTTTGGCGTGATTTTTATTATTATTATTTATTCATTTTCTTTGTTTGATTTTTGTTATATTTGTATTTCACATTTTTATTCATTTTTCTAAATCCGTTTTTTTGTTTGGTGTGTTTTTTTTTTTAAACCACAAGAGGTAGGAAGCCGTTGCCCAGCCTGATTCTTCTTGCGAAGGCTGCTTAGTGTTCTTTGGTGTGTCGATTGTTGGCCACGTCGTCCAGTGTAGGGAGCTCCTTATAGGTAGGACCAAATTTGTAGTCGGGGTGCGACAAATCCTCTAATAGTCTGAGTGGGAATAGTCGGGGTCGGCGACGTACCGGGTTTCCCTAGACCTGAAGAAATCCAATATTAAAGATTTAGTGAACATTAAAAATACAAAAGTACAAAAACAATTATAGGTATTTAGAAATACGCATATTACAAAATATATAAAGATACATAAACAATCAAATATACAGAAAAACAATTAAAAATACAAAAACAACTTAAAATTTAAAAAAAAAATACAAAAACAAAAAAAAAACATAAAAACACAAAAACAATATAAATATACGGATAGATAGTAGGTTAGTTTTATGGTTACGATTTTCTTTATATCATGTTCATATTTCTTTTTTCAATTTATTTATTCTGTAGTTAGTTTCATTTTGGTTTTTTTTTTTATAGTTCATTTTCATTTTTATTGTTTTTTTTTTATGCCTTTTATGGTTTTCCTGGTTTATATTCATTGTAATTTTGTTTAGTTTTTTTAATAAATATGTGTTCATCACGCCAAACCTGTTAAAATTCATGTTTCTTTGAGTAAAATGGCGTGGTAGATCTCATTTTAAGGGGGGTGTGAGCGGGCGGTGATGTGGTGAGGTGTGTTGTGATGGTGAAGTGATTCTGACAGTTCGGTATTTTCATAAGGGGAATCCAAACGATAAGGCCGATTGGATTCTAGGTTGTGGTTGAGAACAGGCCACCCTGCACTACCATCCGCAGGGCCCAACGTGGGGTGTGCTTTGTGTTTTCTTTTAGTGGTGGTATTCCGTTTCTTTTGGCACGATTTATGTTTTGATGCGAGGCGAGGTACAGTAGAGGAGGCAAGACCCACCCACATCTGGCGAGCTAAGCCGTGCTCAGCAAGCGTGCCAGGTCTCCTCTCTGTGCATTCCTTCCCCTTCCCACATTTCCCCTCCTATCGTTCATACCTACCTTTCCCATCCTTGTTTTGTTCTCTTTCCTTTCCTGTTTCCTAGTTGTTTTCCTGGTTGTTCCCTTTTCCGTTCCTGAGTACGTTTGATTCCTTAATCCTACCTTATCCTAATCCCTACCTTACACCATCCAAATTCCAATCCTAATTCCTTATCCCCTCCTTTTGCCTGTCAGCATCAATTTACACTCATCTGCAGAGACGGAATAAGGTAAACGCTCATAAATTTAATTCAACCAAAATTATTGCTCCTAGTAAGGAAAATTTTCCGTGGGATTTGAGCCTGGCTTCCTTCTCGTCGGATATCTATTATAATCCGATGGATACACCTAAGTTTTCTTTAAAAATCGATTGCAAAAACCTACTAGAACGAGCTCGGTATAGGGGACGGTTATTTTGTTTGGTTTTACCATGTCTTTACTTAGTCTACCATACGTACAGGAAACTAAACTTAAACTCCTAGAACTAGGCGGGAGAAAAGGTAGGTACTAATCGACCAACAAAAAAACCCGTTGTTATGGAATACATCAGTCTGTCACTGCAGATACAGGGTTTTCCATTAAGAGCTATCCATTTTATTTTTTAAATAAAAACGCCAGCCATTTGAGATATCAAAAAAACATTTATTTCATATTAAAGTACACCCAATACCATTACGAATGGAACTCTATTTACTTCATATGTCCTCCACGGGCGCGCTTGCAGCGATCGATACGTTGAACCCAATTTTCGACCACTCTCTCGC
This sequence comes from Melanostoma mellinum, assembly GCA_914767635.1. Lineage (NCBI taxonomy): Eukaryota > Metazoa > Arthropoda > Insecta > Diptera > Syrphidae > Melanostoma > Melanostoma mellinum. The sequence goes on from OU612060.1 coordinate 103,306,368, forward strand.
ACATATCGACCGGTATTGCGGCAATTTCGCGTTCAATATTGGCTTGAAGCTCCTCCAAAGTCTCTGGCCTGTTGGCGTAGACCAACGACTTGACATAGCCCCAAAGAAAGAAATCCAAAGGTGTCAAATCACACGAGTGCGGCGGCCAATTGATCGGTCCATTTCTTGAGATAACATGTTGACCAAATTTCCTCTTCAAAATGTTGATGGTTGCATGAGCTGTATGGGCTGTAGCTCCATCCTGCTGGAACCACATATCACTTATATCCATTCCACGCAACTGACGCCAAAAAAAAACCCACAATGTGGTTTGTGCGATGTCCAATTCCTGTGAACGACGTGGAATTGACTGATTTGGGTCGTTCTGAACGGATGCACTTACGGCCGTGATATTTTCAGCACTCCGTCCTAATCTTTGTCTCACTGGCACTGGAACATTGTGCAGCAAAAACGTGGATTCAAATTTGTGCACTAAACTAAGAATTGCGGCACGGGTGGGACGATTATAACGACCAAAAATCGGAGTTAGCGCTCTTAAAGTTGCAGCGACTGACTCAAAATTTTGATAGTACGCTTTAATAATTTGGAAACGTTGTTGATTTGTGTTACTCACCATGATGAAATGGTAGACCTTAATGAGCAATCTGACGTTTACAGAATGTCAAAAGACCTTAAGGGAGCATTTACATTAAAGAAACAAAATGGATAGTCCCCAATGGAAAACCCTGTATAACTTTCATTAACTTAGCTTTTTTTTTGTTTCTCTAAACCAACTATATTGGTATCTTGGTAAAAAAAATATTCAGGTTGGTAATGTATCGAAGGAATACAAAAATTTATCAACTTATCAAAAAAAAAATTTAATAAAAAAAAACAAAATTAATGTTCAATTGGACACCAAAATCGTTTTTAATTATTTTTGATATATTTTCTTTCACTTAAATATTTAGTCACGATTAGACGTTATTTATACAGCTTTGATCGATCGACCGTATTTTCACTCAAAAAATGTTCGGATCTTGATTTCTGACCTTTTCTTCAAGAATGCTAGTACCCAACTATCTATTCTTTTCCTCTTATTTCCTTTTCCACCCACAATTTCTCTCATCCAAACCAGAACAATCCACCTAATCACCCCACAATCATACCATCCTGCTGTTATATTGCAGTTTGTTGTTAAAAAAAAACGATCGAATGATGATCATATGACTTTCTCTTCATTCAATCCCTTTTAATCCCACAGCCTAGAATCACTCTCTCTGCTTCTCTCAACTTTCACTCAAACATTGATTTGGCGACTCTTTAACTATTTTTAGTACCCATTCTTCGATTACACATACACATACACATGAGTGAGTGACAGCTGAGCGGTATAGACGTGTTTTTAAGAGAGTTCCGAGTGAAAATTAAAAAGTGTAAACAAAACAGTGATAGAAATAAAAAGAATTGGGTGCCAGCACATTTGTATGTTCTTTGGTGATATATATAATTGTTGCTGTTTGTCTAGGCATGAAATATCGCTGTAAAAAATTAAATTCTTTTTGGTGACAATGGAGGAGAACAATTGCTTCAAATGTAAAGCACCGGTGCGCGGTGAAACGGGTATCAGATGTGCGGGTGTGTGTGGTAAACTTTATCATAGCGCTATAGCGCAGCAAAGTGTTGTGGTTTAGACAATTACTCTAGTGGTTGTCTATTGAAGCCAATGTTAAAGTTTATGTGTACAGACTGTGTCCAATACATACACAATGTGGACCTTGTATTAAAAGAAATGCAAGAGTCAGTTGTAAAGAATAGCCGTTACCTCAAAGAGTATAAACTGGAATTTGAAGAAAGTCTTAAGAGAAATGAATCAGAAATAAAAATATTGCTTGAGTCAATCGAATCACGTTACATGGCTAGATTAGATGCTATGAAAATTGCTCAAGAGAATTGTGTGAAGAGTGTGAAAGAACTAAAAAAGTTAAGTTGCTATAGTGAGGAATTTAAAAGACAGAGTGAGAAGATTTGCATAAACGTAAACAAAGCAAGTGAAAACATTCAAAACGTCAAAGACAATATCGATATTCAATTAAAAGAAAGTACCACTTCAATTACAACATCAGTGAAAGTTCTTAAAAGTGAATTTATTTCAAATAAAAAAGATAATTTAAAAGATTTTGATCAATGTATTAAAGTAAACGTGGATAAATTATCTAAATCAGTCAGTGAAATGAAAGAAGAAATTAAAAAAAATAATCAAAACAAAAATAACAAAGCTCAATGTGTTGAAAAGAGACAAAGTGATAAATCTTTTTCCGACGTTTTAAAACACAATCAACCGTCTGTTATTGTTTACCCCAGAAAGGAACAAGAATCTAATGAAACAAGAAAAGAATTAAAACTTAATATTGATCCAACGGAATTAAATATTAATAAAGTGATAAATAAAAATAAAGGTGGCATTGCTATAAAGTGTGCAGACAAAGAGTCAACCCATAAAGTTAAAAGTGTGATTGAAAGCAAAATGAGCAAAGATTATCAAGTAGAGTTGCCAAATATGGCCAAACCGAAAATCTGTGTAATGAGCGTGGAAAGTGATGAAAATCAGGATGAATTATTAAACAGAATTGTTAAACAAAACCCAGAGCTAATAAATAGTGAAATGAAAATTTTGAAGATTTTTAAAAACAAAAATAAGTGGAGAAATTTAAACATTGTAATTGAGTTAAACAGTGATAGCTTCCATAAAATAATTGAATTGGGAGTTATTAAAGTAGGATGGGTAAAGTGTCCAGTGAGAGAATTCTATAACTTGACAAGATGTTGCAACTGTCAGGGGTTCAACCACAAATCAAGTGTTTGTAAAAATAAAATTGCATGTATAAAATGCGGAGGTGAACATAATGTTAAAGATTGTTTAAGTGAGGTTACAAAATGTATTAATTGCACTAAAACAAATGAGTCACTTGGTCTTGATACTAATTGTGATCATGAGGCAACAGACAAAAACTGTCCAGTATATGTGCGAAAACTAAAAGTGCTCAAAGAGCGAATTGAGTATTAGCAATTAAGATGCTGGTACTTCAATGCTCAAGGCGTAATAAACAATTTCAACCAAATCGAAGTAATTTTATTACAAATAAATTTGACATAGTTGCAGTGTCTGAAACCCATTTAAAAAAATGATATCGAAAATAGTGAAATAAATTTACAAGGCTATTCTGTTGTTAGATGTGATAGCACTAGTAGCTATACTGGCGGGGTCGCAATTTTCATAAACACAAGTTTAAAATTTTAAGTTATAAAGCAAATTCATATTGAGATGAAAATTTGGATTTTATGTGTGCAAATATTGTTTAATGAAAAATCGGAAATAATTTCTATACTGTATCGATCTCCCAGTTGTTCTGAATGTGATTTTTGTGCTGAGTTCGCGGAGTGGCTAGAAGAATCAATTACCTCATATCCTAACATGATTGTACTTGGTGATTTTAATATTGACCTGTTACGTAGTTATACATATGAAAATAGAATCAAATAGATATTTACAGACAACAACTGTAAAAAGATTATTACTAAACCAACTAGAATCACAAACACATCACGTACTTTAGTTGACTATGTTATAGCTCCAATAGGAAGGAATATTTGGGCAGACACAAAAAGGGAGTTTAAAATAAGTGATCACGAATCCATTGAGCTGATAATTCCGGTTGATAAAAGAAAATTCAATAAAACGTTTAAAACAGTTCAAGTGTTTAAATACGAAAAGAATAAATTTAAATCAATGCTTCGAAACAGAATTGGTTCCTCAGTGATAAATCCGAACAATAACACTAGCGACTTATCGGTAAAATTAAAAGAGTCATTGGAAAAATGTGTTAGTGAATCAACTATTAATAAACGTATATATCCTTCTTGTAATGAGTGGTTTACAATGGAATTAAACGATTTGAAAAATAAAAGAAATCGCTGTTTTAAAAAAGCAACCATTTTTAACATTCCTGAGGATTGGAGCGAATATAGAAGGGTAAGAAACTTATATAAATATAAACTAGATCAAGCTAAAAAAAACCTACATATGCAACAAGATAGAGCGCTGTTCAGACCAAAAAGATATGTGGAGAATAATAAAATCTCTTGTTTTAAAAGAACAGAGAGAAGAAATAAATGAAGTGCGGTTTGAAGATAAAATAGAAACGGAAAATTTAGTTATTGCTAACAGACTGAACTCGTATTTTATAGACAGCATAAACGAGATGTGGTACCCGTGGCCTGATGGTTAGCATGTCCACCTGCTAACCCAGAGGTTCGAGGTTCGAATCCCAGCAGAGGCAAAATGAAAAAATTGTTTTTCCACGGGTATCGCCTTTCGCGAGGAATTGGCAAGTCCTCCGTTAGTAAACTCATTGCCATGAAAAGCGCATTCTCAATTAGCCGTTCGGAACCGGCGAAAAATTGTAGGTCCCCTCCATTCCCTCACAAGGCATGGTTGTGAGAAATGCGCTAGGCCCAGGGGCTCCACGCTCTGTTGCGCCACCCTATTTATTTATTTATTTATAAACGAGATAAGTAACTCAATACCACAAGGGTCTTTTGACTGTAGTAATTTAACAATGGTCCCCAGTGTATTTTTGTTTGAAACAATAAACATAAGTGATATCCACAATATATGTAAAAAGTTGAATAAAAAAAATGATCCTATGAGACTAAATATTCAAATAGTTTTAGACTGCTATGATGTGTTAGGTCCATTACTTTTGGCAGTGATAAATAAATCTTTTGTGGAAGGTGTTTTCCCAAATAATTTAATAGAATCAATAATAATTCCCATACCTAAGGAGCAAAATAACATAAGCTGTGATAAATTTAGACCAATTAATATGCTTCCAATATTAGAAAAAATAATAGAAAAAGTTGCCCATGAACAATTAATCAAATACATATCAGAGAATAAATTGTTAATACAAAACAAATCAGGATTTCGTTCGCAACATTCTTGTGAAACGGCCCTTAATTGGCTTATTATGACCTTAAAGATAGAACGTCATGAAAAAAATAAAAAAATTGCTGTGTTTTTAGACTTTCAAAGAGCGTTTGAAACAATCGACAGATCGCTGCTTCTAGCAAAGCTAAGAAAATACGGCATACAAAATAAGGAACAAAAATGGTTTCAATCATATTTAAATAACAGAACACAAAGAACTAAAATTAACCAGTGTTTATCTAATAGTGAAGAAACTTCGTATGGCGTGCCTCAGGGAACAATATTGGGTCCTCTGTTGTTTTTAATTCACATTAATGACATTTGTAAAGATTTAAAGTATTGCAAAATCTCGCTGTTCGCTGATGATGCATTATTGTTTGTTTCTGGTAAAGACTTGGATTTAATTTCTAGTTACATTAACTACGATATAGATAAAATGTGTATGTGGCTTAATAAAAACAAATTAAAAATTAATGTTAATAAAACAAAATGTATGACTATAAACTCTGACTTCGAAACCAACATACGTATTAACAATACTAATATCGAACAGTTGAAATCAATGAAATATCTCGGTGTAATAATAGACAGTGATCTGAACTTTCATAGTCATTTCGAATACATTGTAAAAAAAATTTCAAAAAAAATTGGATTCTTAAAAAGATTACGAAAAAATATATCCATTTTGTGTGCAATAAACATTTGCAATACAATTGTTAAACCTCACTTTGAGTTCTGTTCAACAATATTGTATGTGGGTAACTCAACGGAAATCAACAGACTTCAAAAGCTTCAGAACAAGGCGATGAGAACTATACTGAAATGCAGTTTCTATACCCCAATAAGTTGGATGCTATCTTGCTAAAAATGGCTTAACATCAGACAGAGGATATCATATAATGCAGCAATCTTCGTTTATAAAATTAAAAATAAAATGGTTCCAGAATACCTTTCATTAAACGTAAATCTTACACACGAAGTTCAACCATATAACTTAAGGTCAAATAATAATTTTAGATTGCCATTTTATAGAGATAGTAGAACTCTAAACATGATAATGTATAAAGGTATTCAGTTTTTCAATGAACTACCAAGTGATTTAAAAAATGAAACGAATTTTCAAAGTTTTAAAAGAAAACTATCAAATTATATAAAATGTAATATTTAAATTAATGTATAAAAATTATACTAACTTACTCCTAATGTAGCAAATTGTAATTAAAAATAGTAATTTATACTAAATAAACGAACACATACATACTTACTCTGCTACAATAATTTTGATCAACCTGGGCTAAACAGCTACACGACCCTTTAAACAAACAAACGAAAACTTAATTTTTTTTTTGTGCCTGAAAAAGATTAACATTTTCCTTTCTATTTAAAGGTATACTTTATACAGATATTCAGAAAGTATAGGAAAGCGGAGGAAGCTTCCTGATACTCATCGCATATTGGAAGCCGGGATTTCGTGGCAAATCAGGATGGATGCATACCGAGAGTAGCTAGTAGGTAAGTTTACACCCCTATTACAGATGACAACCCAACTGAAAACTGGGTTGTGTGCCCGTGTTATATATATGAGAAGACAACCCAATAATAGTTGAGTTGTCATCCATAATAGGGGTATTATACGACAAAAAAAAACTCAAGCAAATAATAGGTGCGTTTTTTTTGCACGCGAATATACGCTTGCTCAAATTTTTGCATGTTAAAAACAACAACAAAATAAGCGAATAGCGAGGATAAACATCTGCGTTTATTTCTGAAGCGAATATAAACTGCAAGTGCTACCAAGATGGTGTAGATGAATTTTTGGAAATGTCAAAAAATTCATTCAAAGTTCATCAGTTTGACAAAGCAAATAAAAACAAATTCCGATGTTTTTTTTCTCATTTGTCAATGCAAGTTGTTGAAATCGTTTTGCTACACCAATTTCTTTTTGCAATGATTTCTATTAAATAAAATCACATAAAAATCACATTATTACAACAAAAGCAACACTTTTTTAGAATTCTGTTTTTCCAGCTGCGCGGTCGCCAAAACTGGAAGTGTTGCCTACGACGACTATTCAACTCAGTGACAAGATCGTTACCCCAGGACACGAAGAGGTTTTTGATCAATTCGAACCACCGAATGTGCTTCCTAGCCGAGCTCTACTGTCGTAAGTTCAACGCAAATTTAACATTCAAAACGTTGTGTTGTATCTAACTATGTCAACTCATTTTCAGTGCAATCACAGTGTGAATTCAAATTCAAACCCTTAGGCAGAGATACTTGCTGTGTGGAAAATGTGTAGTACCAATGTTCACCATTTTTGAGTTCTGCATGTCGACGTGAACTTGAGTTTCAACGCAAATAATAATTATATAATAATCTAACAATGTTCCTTACCAAATCAAGAAAAACTTAAATATATCTTTGAATTTTAACCTTTTTACTGTACAAAGCTCAAGGAACCTACAGCCCATATTGATTACATTTTTACAGAAAGGTATCTCATTTTATAGATTTCCTAAAATTAACTGAAGTCCACTGTTTTCACTGCTCTTGTCAGCTAGTACTGCAAATCTCAAGTATGGTACCTGTAAGTGAATAATTTAAGTATTATCAGTATTCGATATTCATACTCAACCATAAAACAAGACTAATAACTTACGCAGCTGTTCGTTCAGTTGCTTTTGAAGTTCTTCCACACTGCTTATGATCGAATCATCTCCATTTTGGTTACTAAGAAGCTCCGATGCGATTTTATTCAATTCCAGTCCTGCTTCAGCTGCATTTTCCAATTCCTATAATAAACATTTGAGTTTCACAAACTCAAATGGCCATTCCCTACCTTTTCAAGAGAAACCACTTGCTCGTCCAATTTAGATTTCACCTCTTTGCAAGTTTCTATATCAAAGCAATCACCATATCGTTCGAACCAATTGAATTGTTTTCGATCCTGGCCAACCTGTTACACGTCTTTCGGAGATCATGTTTTAAGATACATGCCTCTTTGTGAGAAGCTAATAAGCTTCTTTCCAGCACATTCAACTGAGCAATGAGTTGACTCTCCTTTCGGCATTGCGATAGACAATAATGGCCATATATGAAGAACAGTAGCCATAGCCGATATAAACATAACACACAGCACATCGAACAGTTCGACAACTCTTTGGGAGAGGTTTTCAAAGAAGTTAGCATCTCTTCCGCAGTATCATCTTCATATTTCTTTTGTTGGCTTTGGACTTCTTTTTTTTTTTGGCAAAAGAATTCTGTCAAGCTCGTCGTTTATTTCGGGAACATCTCTAATGGGTTCTTGTGATGGCAAGAAACCTTTAACCGTACCCAGAATAGTTTGGAACAGACCGACTTGTGGCTGTTGGAGTGGTGGTTGAATATATGAAGGCTTTGGATTGAGTAGTAACATCAAACTCAAGAGGGTTTTGGTTGGATTCGTCAAATTGTGGTGTAGTTGCAACAGGAGTTGTGACTTCTTCGTTTTCAGTTTTTAAATCGTTCGTTGTGATGCTCTGCTCGCTTATAACTTCGTTTGTACTTGGCACCTCATTAAAAGTTAGTGGTGATATCTCACTTTTGATTTCACTTGGAAGATTTTCCTTTGCACTGACATAATTATGACAAATAAAAAATTTTCATTTATGTCAAATTGCAGTGCTGCCAAATTTTTGAATAATTTGGGGAAGTCGTTTTTTTGGGCCAAACTCATATCCGCGTGCAAAAAAACACGCCTAATGTAAGTGTTAATATTATAGGTGTCCATAACAATGTCATGGGAAAATGCAAACAACGATGACGAGGTCCAGTAAGAATTTAATAATAGGTGCGTTTTTTTCCTCAAGTCTATATAGACTTGATCAAAAAGAGAAAAAAAACACGATTTAGCAATTTGGTAGCACTACATATTTGGCATATGACTTTTGGGTGTAAGCTTCAAAATAAATAAATAAAAAAATTGAAGCAGCCATTATTTTTTATAATTATTTATTATGTACATTGTACATGGATAGTAATCTGGAGCTTACATGGTCTTGAAAATATCCGAGAGATGATACCATATGTTTTAATCAGTCACGTTGATGAGAAGAACGTTATTTTTCCAAGATAAGTTTATCTGGTCTCTGGCTTTCTTATTCCAAATGTACTGACAATTTTTTCCCAAAGACCTATAATTATTCGCTTGTGCCAAGGACTGCCCTGAACATCTCTTGAAAGACAATGGAACTTGTGCTCGCGTTTGTCCCTCGACAAAGATGGCCAAGAATATGGAGTGTGTTCCTTGCAATGAACCATGTCCCAAAACCTGTCCGAGAAAAGAGACTTGTTCAAAGGTTGTACTGTTATCGAAGGATCCATTCGGATTCCCAAACAATCTTCACGGTCTACCAATCAATACACAAGAACTACTCTGTGTGGTGTCCTCGCTAGAGAGTCTGGAGTTTAAGAATCTGAAACGGATCAACTCTGGATCTCATTCAATAGAAGGAAAGAATGTGTTTTGGAAATAGCGAAGAATCGAAAAGAAACTGAATGTGGTAGGTTGGAGCAGCCTTTTCACCCTAATGTGAAAAAGATCTGATGATCCATTTCCATTTACAGAAAAGGATAAAACGACATGTTCCGATCAATGTAAGGATTTTGGATGCTGGCGTGTTGGATCTGATCAGTGTTTGGAGTGCAAGAACTTTCTCTTGAACGGAACCGATTGTAAAAACATTACAAACCAAGTTTTGATAGTTTTTATTTCTGAGAGACAGTTTCTAAAGTTTTTTTTGCTTATTCCAGTGCCTATCAATTGAAAATTTGTAAGGAGTGTCATTCTGAATGCCGAACCTGCTCAGGACCTGGTGGGGATTACAGCGCTCCACAGTTAATAACTATAATAATAAATTATAAAGAAAGCTTAATTTGTTACTTGTCATTTATTTCCAAGTCTTATTCATTTCGCGAGTAATTATAAAGCACTTTTCTCCGTTTTCTTGGGCAACAAAACTCCTTGTATGTGTTTTGCCAATTTTTAAACTTCAGAAGCCAAATATTCCATAGCAGCAGCACTGGGACTCCTTGGCGTTCCCTTACGGACCAAACGATGGATACGCCCAACAGGAAATTTAAGCCAGCATGATTTGAGTGGGACTTTGTCTTTCCCTTCACTTTTCCATCTTTACCACGACGCACGACCAGACATTTCTTAATTTAGTTTTCTAAAATTCACAAATGAAAAGACGTGCGTGCCACCTAGCCAGCTTAAATTTTTTATTTTTCAAGTCTTCTGATTTCGCGAGGAATTTGAATGAGAAATGTCATTTGGTACATTGGGTGCGTTCGGTGAGGTTGCAAATTGTACATTTTTGTTAACTAGATTTTTGTCAAGTAACATTAAATTGTTAATAATTGTTAGCAAATGTATGAATTTGTAGCTACACCAAACGCACCCAATGACAGCCTTCGCCATTTTAGATAACATTTCCAAAAAATAGTTTGGTAGCACATTTTTGTTATCGGGCTAAGGAAATAAGACTGAATAAATTATGAGGCTAAGGGAAGCCCAGATAGCTAAATTTTTGTTGTATTTAGCACGTGAATTTTTTTAAGCCGTATAGGCTTGAGAAAAAAAACGTACCTAATAATCAAAAATTCGATTCTCTACGATTGAAACACAATTTTATTGATCAAGAGATGAAATATACACAATATAATAAAGTTTAGAAAAAAATGCTCACTTACTGGGGGGTTGCTTGTTTGTGAGTAGTTCATTAGTATCTGTCACTGTTGAGGTCAATGCAGTTGGCATTGGAGCAACAAGTAAAGAGTTCTGAAGGCCATGTTTGGCAATTTTTTCTTTAAGAGCAGCCCAATCCCAGAGGTCGGTTGGAGTTTTGTTCCACATGTCATATTGCAAGATACCTTTGCTGACTGGACTTCCTTCGTACGTTTCATATGGGCCTTCCTTCTCAGCCAGCTCAGCCAGCTGGTTGATCAATTTAGAAATTAATTTAGTTAGAAATACTTACAAGAAATAAAACATTACAAAATTTTGCAATATTTTGCAATTGTCAAAGATAGTGCATCTTGTTTTTTTTTCTTATTTATTGAAGTTTGGATATCTACTACTACTCCATGTTTTATCAAGAAATAGGTCGCCATTTTGAATTCTTGTTGAAAAATTTTTTGCGGGTGTTTTGGGTTGAAGGGGTGGAAGTGGATACTCTGTATTATCTACTCTGTGGTTAGAGTGCTTCATTCTAAGAGGATTTAAAGAACAAGAGGGAAAACCATTACGTCTCCTTCCCCGCAACTTCCATTTGTTTACATTGTTGTTTTTGTAATCGCAGCCACCATCTGTGAATACGTGTGAGCTGCAGAAAAAAGGCGCGAAAAAGTTGTGGAAGTATATGCATGGTGAATTTATTTTTTTTTTTTGCTTGGCAGCTTGAAACATAACCTGAAATTTAATTTCCACCACACTACTGAAAAATTCTTAAGGGCAGGGTTTGAACAACACCAAAGTTATAGTTTTTTAAAAACTCAATTTTTTTTGTAAAGTTGGGCAAGATGTGAAAACTCATATACATGCAACTATACTGATTCTATTGGGACTCATTATATTGTGATTTGCTCCCTCAGCTCGGTTATTTGTCTTAACTTTTTTTTTAATACCAAAACATAAACATCAAACTATGTAGACATTTTTTGAAAAAATTATCACAGTCAAAATTTTGAAATGCAACAATCTTATAGATATTATGCAGAGCTCAGCAAGCCATCATTCATCTCTGTAGCACAATTACTTACAAAGCGCCAACATTTTTAGTTTAAATTTTTTTGAACTAATTGAAAGCGGACATCAAACTATGTAGACATTTTTTGAAAAAATTATCACAGTCAAAATTTTGAAATGCAGCAATCTTGTAGATACTATGGAGAGCACAGAAAGCCTTCATTCATCTCTGTAGCACAATTACTTACAAAGCGCCAACACTTTTAGTTTTAATTTTTTTGAACTAATTGAAAGCGGACATCAAACTATGTAGACATTTTTTGAAAAAATTATTACAGTCAAAATTTTGAAATGCAGCAATCTTGTAGATACTATGGAGAGCTCAGAAAGCCTTCATTCATCTCTGTAGCACAATTACTTACAAAGCACCAACACTTTGTTTTAATTTTTTTTTGTGTTAAGAAAAATTTAAAACTTAAAGTGTTGGAGCTTTGTTAATAATTGTGCTACTGAGATGAATGATGGCTTTCTGAGCTTAACACAACGTGGACAAAAATTCCACATTAAAAGATTTTGATTGAGACAAGTTTTTAAAAAATTTTCTACCGAGCTTTTAATAAAAACAAAAAATCAAAACTTAAAGTGCTGGTGCTTTGTAAGTAATTGTGCTACAGAGATGAATGAAGGCTTTCTGAGCTCTCCATAATATCTTCAAGATTTCTGCATTTCAATATTTTGACTGTGATAATTTTTGCAAAAAATGTCTACATAGTTTGATATCCGCTTTCAATTCTTTTACTTTTGATTTTTTTTTTTAATTCAATTAATTAACTGCTTAAATTTTCAACTCAGCTTCAAGAAGAGAATCGACAGCTTAAGTTGGAATCTCTTTCATCAAACAAATGCAAAATGAATTCATATTTATTGGTTACTGTTTTGCTTTAGCATATATTTTTTTAACAGTCATACTTTTCTGTCTATTTCTCTTAAGAAACGTTTTTTAAAAAAGAAGAAATAGAAGGGAGGAGACTACTCAGAGAAATGTTTAACAAAAAAGAAAATATTTTAATATTTTGATGCTTAAATTTTTATTTCCAAATACTTTAAAAAGAATATAATCACAAATAAATTTTATTTACAAAACCCAAAAAAAAGTTTTAAATCCAAAAATTCTGCCAGACGTAGCCTTAAGGTGACTAAAAGTAAAAAAAAAACAAAAACCGGTTCCCAGACGAGAATACCAATACTACGGTACAATTTTGTGTAAGCCCTATGTGTGGATCCGAATATAAAGTGGTGTTAGTGAAATTTTGTGTAAGCCCAGTGTTGAGATCCGAATATAAGGTGGGGCTAGTGAAATTTTGTGAATGAGTGCGTGCAGCAGCTTGTGGGGTGGTATCAATGTGTTAGTGTGGTTTTCCCTCTTGTTCTTTAAATGAAAATGAGAAAATGAAGAGATGATTTTTTTGATGGGTGTAATCCAGATTTGTTATCTGGCTTTACAATATTTCAAAGAAAAAAAGCGAAGATGGTGGGTACGACCATTGTACCAAAACAGAAAAACCGAAGGATATTATGAAACTAAAAATTCAATTCCTCAGATATGTTTTTCCACTCCTTGGCTTTCATTTTAACATTTTTATAATTTCTGTTACACAAATTCCATAACATCTCTCGGCTTCGCACTGCTTCAATAATTTTTTCCGACTCGTCCATCTTCTACCGCCTTTAAAACCAAAGCAACTTTATTGAGTACGCACGTAAAAGTTAAAAGTTGGCCAACTCTTCCGGCTGCGGCTTGCGGCGCGTAGTGCGTTGCGTATGCATTGTGTTCACATCAATGGATTTGCTACTTTTTAATATTTTGACAGTTCTTGCGGCTCCGGCTCCGATGCGTATGCGTATGCATTGTGTTCACGCAGTTATACTTTGCTGAAACAGAAGCCATGCCGGCTATTTAGAACAAAATTATTTTTATTCTTTAATTTTTTCTTTTTAGGTTTTTCATTAGGTTTTTCATTGTGGTAAGTTTGAAAATTCGTTTGATAAATTTTCGTTTTCTTTTCTTTTCAGATACGGCGGGTAGACAAGACAGATCCAAAACAAAAAGGTAAACAAGTAAACAACATGGCACAAGGTGAGTACATCCATACATTTACGCGAAAACTATTATTATTATTTTGTTTCACAATAGAGATTGTGTTTTAATCTTTATTTTTCGTTTATTTCGCAGGTATCCATAACAAAATAGTAAGGCCGTGTCCGAATTGGGTTAAAATGTGGGTTAAAACTTGACGTCTGGTTAAATTTTGACACTAGCGTGGTGAATAAAATGGGTTAAAAATTATCCAGCTCCAGACCAGGTTATATTTTGACACAAGTGGTTAAATTTTGACGTTTCTCAAGAAAGAAACTAGTGAGCAGCTAGTGAGAACTAGTGTTCGCAGACTTCATTAACAAGCAATACACAATAGGATTTGTTCCTAAGTCCCCTATTACATGATGTCTCACGAGCCCAGTCTCACATGAGTGCGAAAAAGAAAGGAGATGTGAGGAAATGAGATGCACAAAAAAGTTCCCGATGAGTACCGTGCCGATTTTTAGCAGTCTCATATTGACGTTTCTCTTTTCCCATATTCGTTTTTACTATGTTGCTTTAATGTATTTTTTCTGTTGGTCAAATGAGCGTCAACTGAATGTTTTTTCATTTTCGTTGTGGTCTTGTTTTTTATTTTTCAAATCAAAAGTTGTAAAACCAATTTGTTATTTTTGTAATTTTATCAACCAACTTACTTTATTTAGAGAAAAATAAAACTTTGAAATTTATAAAGTGACAACAAGAAAAGGATTGAAAGAGAAATGAAGAATTGTCAAATTTGAGACGTGAGCCTTCAAAATTGAACATGTAATAGTGATTGTCTCACGGGATGGAAATTTAAAAGGAACGTCAAAAATGAGACATGTCTCGTGAGACATCGTATAATAGGGGACTAATGATGAAGGGATATAATTGATGCAAAACCTACAAAAGTAAATGAATTTAAAATTATTCGATTTCATTTGAGCCAAATTTGTATTTTAATACATTTCAAGCTGGATTTTGTCTTAAATATTTATGTTTTGGAATAACGATACACAAAAAAGGATAGGGAAATTTCTTAAATCTAGGGGGGATTTTTACTAAATATCTTATTTAACCCATTTAATTTTAACCCAGTTCGGACAGCAAAAATTAAAAATTGATCCCATTTTAACCAGACGTCAAAATTTAACCAGTGGTAGAAGATTTTAACCCAATTCGGACACGGCCTAAGTCGTAAGAAACGAAAAAAAAGGAAATTTATTCCATTTATATGTAATGAGAAAAGATCTCAATTATTCAAAAATTGCCATCGGGACTCAAGATGTGCTAAGTGATAAATAATAAGGTGGCGAGAAATTAGGAAATTTTGGGCGTAATGAGGTAAGTTGGTATCCGAGAGGTATTCGTTCAAGGGGAATTTTCAAAGGATTTGATAGGGAAATTCCAGGTGGGGTGGGAAACACCTCGCTAAGACCAGCACCAGCGCGTAACAGTGTAGTGGCGGCAACAATGTATGAAAGTCTTATGCTGGATTTACATGCATCTGCAACTGCAGAAGTGCAGAAGAGTAAAGCGGGACGGATGAAGATTATAAAATACAAAAGTTAAAAAGAGAGAGGAACAGAATTATGGATTATTTTCCGTTTTTCATCTGCACTTGCAGATGCATGTAAATCCACCATTAATTTCTGTAAACAGTAATTTTTTTTTGTAGTTTGGTTCTCCGGCATGTTCTGTGTTTTGTGAGAAAGGTAATTGACTACTAATGGAGACAAGAACCTCCCCATCCGGCGAGCTCTAGCCGAGCACAACGCAAGCATGCCTGTCTCCTCTAGTAATCCATCCATCCTTCCCTTCCTTTAATTTTTTTTTGGTCCGATTTAGGATTGATCCCAGCGGTCTCCGGTCCTTCTAACCGATCCCTATTCCCGTCCCAACTCCAAAGATTTTGCTCCCACTCCTATCCAAAATTAGCGATCAACCCTTGCATTTATGGAACTATCCGACTAAAATTTCAATCCCCGCCCGACACCTTACGATTACAAATGGCGCCCGCACGTGTTGCCCTAATTCCTTTTTGTGTTCGTATCATCCCTCAATACCCACCAAGAAATCACAGCGTATTTCATGTGTCAGAAAGTTCATTAACATACTGACACAATTGCGACGCAGCGTTTTCTGTGGTGTTTTCTGTATTTTATTAGCCATCACGGTTTCACGTATGACTTGAACCAAGAGTTTCTTAACCAGTGCTCAATTGTGACTCGAATACCGTGAGAATTCGTAAACTTTTTTTCCTATTGTTTTTTTTCACCCCTATGTTTTTTTTTCTTTGGGGTCTTTCAATACTAGGACAGGGTATTGAAGTAGAGATGGTGGCGGACGAGCTCCTGGTGAGCCAATGGCAGCACTCACACCCCTGCAGCAAGGTACTGACTCTGGATATTCCAGCCCTTTGCGTCCAAATGGATCCAAAAGGACCTGGCCCACCAGGTTGGGGGTTGTGCGTAGGGTTTACTACCCAACCACGTAAAAAAGACCTTGTTCCGAAACAACAAGCAGCCTCGGATAACGACTATGATTTCAAAGTTGACGACCCAAGCAAACGAAAAAAGGACAACGACCTCCGGATCTGGAACGTAAGATCTCTTAACGGACTTGGTGCAGCTGGAGAATTAGCTGACGCCCTGGACTGCTGCAAAGCAGACATAACCGTCATCCAAGAAGTGCAATGGAGTGGACCGGGCATAAAGAAGATGAAAAACTGTGACATCTACTATGGGACTATGGCGACTGCTACAGACAACAGAAACAGCGCTTATTTGGGTGCGGATTTGTCGTTAGAGGAAGACTCAGGGATAAGGTGATTAGCCAAAATCCAGTCAATGAGCGTATAGTGACCATCCGAATAAGGGCTAAATTCGCCAACATAAGCCTTATATGCGCCCACGCCCCTACAGAAGAGAAAGACGACCATTCCAAAGACTGTTTCTACGAGCTCCTCGAAGAAACGTATGAGCAGTGCCCTAGACACGACGTGAAAATCGTTCTTGGCGATTTCAACGCAAAACTAGGGAAGGATGACATCTTTGGAAACACAATCAGTAAGCATAGCTTCCACGACAAAACCTCCGAAAACGGATTGAGGCTAATCGATTTTGCTGCGGGGCTAAATCTTGTTGTAAGTAGTACAGTACAAGTAGTTCCCGCATCTGAAAATTCATAAAGGTACATGGCGATCCCCAGATCAATTAACCGTCAACCAAATTGACCATGTTGCGATCGACGCGGCACTCTTTCAGTGTGCTAGATGTCCGAACTTTCCCAAGGGCCAACTTTGACTCGGACCACTACCTTGTTGTAGCCAAGGTACGAATGCGGATATCTTGTTCACGACCAGCACGAACTAACGCTGTGAAGAGATATGACGTCGGAAAGCTACAATTGCAAGAGATTGCCAATGCCTTTTCCAATCGAGTGTTCCTGCAATTATCCTTGAATCCCATGCCGCCAGCATTAAACATTGAAGACCAGTGGCAGCAATGCCAAGAAGCCATCAGAATCGCTGCCTCTGAGGTTCTGGGTTTCACTCGGCCACCAAAACGAAACCCATGGTTCGATGAAGAATGCAGGCAGGCAAATGCAGCCAAGCAAAGAGCACGACAAATGCTTATGCAAACACGAACGAGGGCTGCTTACGATCAGTAGAAGAAGGGAAGAACACCGACTTCTCAAAAAGAAAGAGAAGCAGCATGAGCAGCGCTCGTTTTTGGAAATAGAGAGGTGCCATGACAGGAACGAGATTCGGAAGTCTTACCAAAAGGTTAAAAGATCCTGCCAGGGTGGCAAACCCCGAACTCAAGCCTGTAAAGATCAGCAGGGAAACATAGTTATAGAGTCACAGTCGCTACTGAGGATCTGGAAAGATCATTTCTGCAATCCGCTTAACGGCAATGAGGACACAAATTCCGCTGTCAGGCAGATTGCCCCATTCAGCTTGGACGATGATCAAGAATGCCATCCTCCCGACCTAGAGGAAGTTAAGCTTGCCATATGCAAACTTAAATCAAATAAGACTGCAGGTGCAGATGGCCTTGATGCCGAACTTTTCAAGTCAGCGGGAGATCAGTTGGAAAGGAGCATGCACCAGCTGATCTGCATGATATGGTCAGAAGAAAGCATGCCCGATGAATGGAACCTCAGTATCGAATGCCCGATCCTAAAGAAAGGAGACCCTCACAATTGCGCAAATTATAGAGGGATAAGCCTCCTTAACGTCGCTTATAAGATCTTGTCTGCTGTAATATGTGAACGTCTGAAACCCCACGTCAACCACTTGATAGGTCCTTATCAATGTGGTTTTAGACCAGAGAAGTTCACAATAGACCAAATTTTCACATTACGGCAGATCTTGGAAAAAACTCGAGAACATAATATCGATATTCACCATCTCTTTATGGATTTTAAGGCCGCGTATGACAGTATCTACAGAGACGAGCTGTACAGAGCCATGTCTAGTTTCGGCATCCCTGCAAAACTCGTACGACTATGCAGGATGACTTTGGAGAATTCACGCTGCTCCGTCAAGGTCGGTAAAGAACTCACCGAGACCTTTGATGTCGAAAAAGGTTTTAGGCAAGGCAACAAACTGTCATGCGATTTCTTCAACATCATACTTGAACAGATTGTAAGAAACTCAAACGTCAACACCAGAGGAACAATCTTTCAAAAGTCTGTACAATTACTCGTCTATGCAGACGATACTGACGTAATGGGAAGAAAAAAGCGTGATGTCATAGGTGCTTTTGCGAGTATTGAAACAGAAGCGGCCAAAATGGGTTTGATGGTTAATGAGGGCAAAACGAAGTATATGCTGTCATCAAACAAGGACACAGAACATCGACGAATTGGACAAAATGTCACAATCGACAGACATAACTTCGAGGTAGTACAGAACTTCGTCTACCTAGGATCCGCTGTAGACACGGCCAACAACGTCAGTGCGGAGATCAAACGGAAAATAACTCTTGCCAACCGTTACTTCTTTGGGCTAAGAAAGCAACTGAGAAACAAAACCCTTTCCTTAAAAACCAAGGTAACCTTGTATAAGACCTTGATCATCCCAGTCCTGCTTTACGACGCAGAAGCATGGACCTTATCGAAAGCGGATGAGGAAACCCTTGGTCGTTTCGAAAGAAAAATTCTCCGAATGATCTTTGGTCCCGTATGCGAAGACAATGTGTGGACAAGAAGATACAACAACGAGCTGTATGAGCTGTACCGCGACATGGGCATAGCCAGAAGAGTACGCATCGCGAGGCTACGATGGTTGGGCCATGTTGAGCGGATGGACCCAAACGCTCCGGCTCGTCGGGTGTTCGAAAGCACATTGCAGGGAAATCGCGGAAGGGGAAGACCTCGTCTTAGGTGGCGCAATCAAGTGGATGAAGACCTCAACCGACTTGGAGTGCGAAACTGGAGAGAGCTCGCCCGAAATCGAAGTCGTTATAGAAGGATGTTGGTTGAGGCCCAGGTTCACCCCGAACTGTAATGCCCACCTTAGTAAGTGAGTAAGTATGTTTTTTTTTCACAACTGTCAGTATTATTTTTCCATGTCTTCAAGCTAAGTCGACAGGCTAGACTTGAACTGAGGGAATTAATATTTACTGCCATTGACCAGTACCGTCCAAAATATCCATTGCTGCAGAGAAAGTATGACACTGGCCACCACTACACTGATAAATCTTAAATCTGGGATACCCACAACCGCCTCATCGTCACCAACATAAAAGCGCCCAAGAAAACCCTCTTGATCGGCTCCAGAATATTTTATACACCAAACCTAAACAAACTCAGCTCATATTATTGCTGTTTATTTACAACATTTTTTTGTTATGTAATTTTTTTTTTGCCTTCGTTTTACTTGAATCATCGTTTTTTTTTTTAATTTCAATTCGAAATCTTGTCCTTTTGTATAAGGTCCAGATTTGTTGTTTTTTTTGGTCTAGGTTGAAAGCCTAAAATCCAAATTAATTTTTCTTTTTGATTTTTACGTTTTATACGTAAATTCTTTAGATTTTTTTTGTTCGATTTCTTTACCACCGTTTTGTTTAACATCAACTATTTTTTTTTGTTAGCAACAAGAAGTATACTCTTTTGCTTAACAATTTTTCGTTCCTTATTTTTTGTGCTTTGTTTTTGTTCACATAACTTTTTTTTTCTTTTACTTATAAGTAAAACTAAGTAAGTATCCCTTAATTTTTCAAAGAAAAATTATACTTATTAAAAATAATAACCAATACCATTCGTTTGATTTTTTTTAGTAAGATTTTAGTTTTTTTTTGTTTGTTCATAGTAAGCTATTGAACGTTACCAACTATTGATTGCATATGTTAGTTCCTTTTGAAGCCTCATTGTTTTTTTTTGTTGCCAAACCTTTTGCCTTCTAAGCTTTAAAGCCCATAAATCGTGGGTGAAGTTTAGCTGATTAAGCGCAAGCGCTTGTTTTTGTTCCTGATTTTGTTCTCAAGCTTTTCAAGTTTATATTCTTTGATTTTTTTTTTGTTGATTCTAATGATCAATCATAAATTTTTCTAAACCATATTAAAAAAAAAATTTTTTTTTTTAAATTATTGTTAACTAAACACTCTTTTCCTTTGTTCAGTTTTCCACCTACCTTAGTTTTGTTTCTTTTTGATTTTTCTTTCTACGTGGTTTGACACATTTCTTTAAAATGGAGAAAAACAAAAACGGTCAGAATACCAAAACGGGTGCAAAGAAAAAAATTACCAGGACGTCAAGTCGTTTGAACCCTAAGGAGCAGCAACGACCGCTTAATAGTCGTAATGCATTAGAGAACACAGTCCTCCATCGACAAAAAAAACACCACATCCCAAGTCAGACGCGTTGCACATCAGGGGTAGTCCCTCCTTCAGAAGGTCAAGCGACAGCCCAAGGAGCAGCTAGTTTAATGGCTCAAAACATTCACCGCCGTATTAATAAACGCGGAATAGCTGCGTTCCATGGATTAAGTGGAAAATGTTATAATGGTAGCTTTAATTAAATGGAAAATGGTATAATGGTAACTTAATCCATGGAATAAGGCTATTCCGCGTTTATTAATACGGCGGTCAAGGTTCTCTAGAAAATAGTGAATTAAATCCCTTAAACATTAATTCAGCCCCACGAAATCAACACTCACCTCCCACAGGCAGCTCACAACATCAATCTCCTCTGCTTGATTTTTCAGCGGCTGGAGATCGATCGTATGGGTCGATAGATTCCAGTACCACTCCTTCCTACAGTAGTCTCAGCCATTTAAAAAGAGCGTCGGAAGAACTTGGTAATAGTGTAACGCGAACCCAACATTTAATACCAATTTCCTAATCGAAAACGTTCAACCAAAAACACAAGCGGCAACACTAGTGTAAGTGTAGAAATATACCTTTGGGGAAAATGTTTGACAAGAGTGGAGAGCGGAGACCATGTGGAAATTACTGGAGAGTTCTAGATGAAATCTTATTCGATATAGGCAACCAGATGTCAGTTTTGATTATAGAGTGAAAAAATTAAGAGTGAATTGTTGTTTACAAATGATAGTGCAAAAGTCGAGTTGAGATCGAGTAAAGTATAGATACTGAACAAAAGTGGTAGAAATAAATTGAAAAATGAAGTTTTATTTTGCGAACTAAGCGCACGTTACAATAGTATTCTAACTATTCGCAATCAAGATATACCGACCAACGAAAATGTACGTAACAACGCCATAAACCAATCGGAAAATATACCAAAAAAACTAAAAGCGAACGTCAACTTAGCTATTGTGAACGCCTTTTCCTCTTATGCCGATTTTATGAAATCTGATATTTCAGAAAGCATTAAAAAAGCTCTTAAAGATAATTTCGTTGACTTCTTAGGAGAAATCAACTCAGCTACGCGTCCATTGGTACAACAGCCACGTCCATTAGAAAATGCAATTAAACCACCTTCAAATACATCTTCTTTCAGACAGCCAACCAAAACAAGGCAACCAAAACAACCTTGCCACCCTCAATTCCAACAGCAACCACAACAGCAACGCAATTATTTTCACCCTCAACAACCCCAACCACATCAACCTCCTTTTTCCAATTTGCTTCCGAACATACCGAACAACCAGACTGGCCAATGCTGCGTGATGCCCTTTCTAGTCAGTTAAGGAATTTAAAATCAGATTACGAGATACTGCGAGAGATCACAGATCGTAAACAAGGTTGCTTTGAGTCGTGTGAGAGTTTCTTTAATGCCATCTCGAAACTCAGATCACAGCTAAAGATCCATATACCTGAGTTTGAGCTGAACAGAATGTTAAAGCGAAATCTGAACGACAAAATAAATAGATTAGTTTATCCCATGGCGATAGTTTCGTTAGACGAGTTGAGACATGCTTGTAAAGAAGCGGAAAAGGCTTTTCCCTCCGGAGAACCTCAAAATAATGCCACAAGACAATTTAGACCACCTCATAAATTGTCCGCTAACGAACTTCAATATTGGGATTGTGAAGGTTATAGTCACACAGACCAAGTTGCAGCGGTAAACTATGCTAATAACAACAGGGTTTAGCCTGGAAACAAAATTCTTGTATGTTGGAACTGCAAAGTCGAGGGACACTTATATTGGCAATACCCATATCCCAAACAAAATACATTTTGCTTTCGGTGTGGAGAAGAGAATGTATTATGTTCAAATTGTCCGAAATACAAATCGGAAAACCGCCGGAAGAGCGCGAATTTCACGGGAGAGTCACGTTCGACATAATAGCCCGAAAAAACGAATCCGTAATGCACGCTGAAAAGGAAGTAGATAATGTAAAGAAAGAAATGACCACGAGCACGTCATCGAAACCGGGAAGTGGCCCCAGTGAAACAGCGTCATTATCCTGTTTCTCCAGCGATACAAGTCCTTGGAGTGATCGAGGAGAGTGAGAGCCCTTGGAGCTCACCGGTGGCCCTGATACAGAAATCGGGCAAAAAGAGACTGTGTCTGGATTCACGTAAATTAAATGCCCTGACAAAGAAAAATGTGTATCCTCTCCCGAACCTCGAAGGCATCTTCAGTCGTCTTCGTGATACTATTTTCATAAGTAGTATCGATCTCAAAGACGCATTCTGGCAAATACCGCTGCAAGAACGGAGCAGGGAAAAGACGGCCTTTACGGAACCAGGACGGCCCTTGTACCATTTTACTGTCATGCTTTTAGGTCTGTCTAATGCGGCCCAAAGGTTATGTCAGTTAATGGACAAGGTCATTCCATCAAGGTTAAAGGATCGTGTCTTCGTGTACCTCGATGATCTGCTCGTCATAGCTCCAGACTTCAGCACACATATTGCTCTGCTGGACGAAGTAGCCGTCTACCTCAACAAAGCTGGTCTCACTATCAACGTCACAATTATATTGATTATATTTTTGTTGCTAGAATTTGTTCTGAATACGAGATCACAATGAAATTGCCACGCCGTAGCAATAAAAAAAAAAATCTTTGAAACGTTCAAGCACAATGTATTGAAGACTATTACAGAGTTTCTTTCTACATTCGTTTCTTGATACGTTCATTTCTCAACTCAAAAGTCGGTTTTCGGAACACAAATTCTGGGGCAACTGTTTCCACAATAAAATCCGAAAACGGGCTCTGGCATGCATTGTGACGAAGCGTCACAATTTCGTTTCCTACCCCACCAGAATTGAAGTACTTGGGCTTCATAGTTGGTGGTGGAAACGTTAAAACCGACCCCGCAAAAGTTGAAGCCATCGAAAACTTCCCAGTTCCAAAAACTGCTAAACAGGTTTGGAGGCTGCTTGGTCCAGCAGGGTGGTACGTACCGTAAGTTAAGACGAGAATTCTCGTCCCTGACCGCACCAATCACCGATACCCTGAAAAAAAGCAATTCAAAATTCAAAATGACCGAAGAAGCTCTGGAGGCTTTTGAAAAGTTAAGGAAAGCATTTATTGAAGCCCCCGTATTAACGCATCCAAACTTCGACAAACCATTTTTCAAACAATGTGATGCTTCAGATACAGGCGTAGGCGTGGGTGCGGTTGAGATCGAATAAAATAGATATCGAATAAAAGTGGTAGAATTAAATTGAAAGGAAAAGTTTTATAATTGCGAACCAAGTGCACGTAACATTACCTACAAACGCGAAAACGCAGATTCTACTTTTCACGCTATTAATGATTATATTTTTGTTGCTAGAATTTGTTCTGAATACGAGATCACAATGAAATTGCCACGCCGTAGCAATAAAAAAAAAAATCTTTGAAACGTTCAAGCACAATGTATTGAAGACTATTACAGAGTTTCTTTCTACATTCGTTTCTTGATACGTTCATTTCTCAACTTAAAAGTCGGTTTTCGGAACACAAATTCTGGGGCAACTGTTTCCACAATAAAATCCGAAAACGGGCTCTGGCATGCATTGTGACGAAGCGTCACAATTTCGTTTCCTACCCCACCTCCAAAACACCGCATCAAAACACTGTACGTGTTTCATTTTACTAAAATGCCCACACGCAATTAAATTACACAATGAAAATTTATTCCAAGGCCAAATATCCTTTGCTTCTACGTGCCCTACCACTGTGTGTGCATTTCCTTATGGGGAAATACATTGGTAATCCCCATCCGATTTTTTGTATGCAATATTGTCCCTGACTTACAACTCACATTTAGTTGTAGTAGAAAAATCTATGAATAGAGGTGAATTAATCACCATAATTCGGAAAAAGATTTACGGGTTTTTTTTATACCTTAACATATTATTACTTTTTCTCTTCCCCGTGAAAGATATTCTTTCTTTTCTTCGACTTCTATAGTCTCCTTGTAAGGGAACTACATTGTTGCGGTTTGTGGGTTTGTGTTGGCCGAGCGTCTAAGTTCTTCTTGCCTTTTTGTCGTCATTTAAGCGGATCTATTCGTTGCGGTTTTGTTTGGCCGAGCGGTTAGATTTCCTTTTTCGATAGACAGTACCCGATTTCAAAGGGAACTACATTGTTGCGGTTTGTGTTGGCCGAGCGTGTAAATTCGCCTTGCCGTTTTGTCTCTATTAAAACGGATCTATTCGTTGCGGTTTTGCTTGGCCGAGCGGTTAGATCTTCTTTTACGGTAGACATTGACCATTTATAAAGGAAAGCTCATATATACGCAACCGAAGACTTTTGTTACGAAGTCCGCCGCCACCGACAGAGTGTTTTGCCTCTAAGTAGACGCATACACTTCCTACGAAGTCCGCCAACGCCGATAAATTGCTCTGCCGTTCTATACAACGCAGGCACTTCCTACGCAGTCCGCCGCCGCTGATAAATTGTTCTGCCTACCACGCAACGCAGACCTTTGCTACGAAATCCAACGCCGCCGACAGAGTGCCCTGCCTAACGCAGATAGACGTCCACCGCTGCCGAACAGAGGAAACAGATGCCGTAGTATACCACCGTGTATAGACCCGAAGGAACATCATCGCTACCCCAGAAAAGAACAGCCATTCCGAGGACCAGCACCAGAAACAAGCCATAAGTCAAGACATTGTTAAAACTTGCTTTTTGAAAATCAGAATAAAAATTTGTTTAAAATTGTAAACTGAATCCTGAGAGAATTTGTAAAAAATAAATTAAGACTTATTTAGAAATTACCCGAACGTCTCCTCGTTTTCATTTGTTTGAAAAGTTGGACCGCCGAAGCCCAAGTCTTACGAAGCTTCCTTGGGTAGACCCTGGACACCCTGAGTCCTACCCCAGCCTCGCAAAAGAACCATCACAAATTGGCGCCCGAGCAGGGACCAGCAGAAAGTTCAACCGTTTGCCGTACCTGTCCAGGAACTGACGCAGAGTCCACCGACCGACAACGAAACCTGACCAACCAGCTTCCAAGATGCCTACCGATACCGACCCCAAAGTACCTGAAGACGATGCCCAGGAATTCGAGGAGAACCCAAACCCGTACCAGAACTTAGGATTCATCTATTTCCTTAAGAAACCAGAGTTAATAGAGACACTGACTTCACGGAGACAAGACACCAGTGGAACGGTCCAAGAGTTACGTCAACGCCTGAGTTGCCACCTGAAAGAAGCCCGTATGCACCGCTCAACACAGCATTTGTGCGCTGAGTAGGAAGACAAGGTAGAAGAGAGGAATAATGCCGACCCTTCGAACGAAGAAGACTACGCAACTGCTTCTGGATCGAACATACCGCCGTCCACGTCGGAACACAAGCAGCAGAAGTTATTCCAAAGCAGACTTCAGGTTCCACTGTTCCAGAAACCAGCCATGACCGCACCCATTTTTTCTCAAACCTCGAATTACGTTCCCCCCGCCAGATCAGAACGAGCAGTCTCCGCTCCTCCGCAGGTCGAACCACACGCCAGTCCACATACGTACCAGACCGCAGCCACATATCCCACACCCGGCCGATTCGGACGCAGTTTTGAAGCCGAGCTGATGAACACCGTTCGCAAATGGGGATTCCGATTCGATGGCTCCGGCAAACCATTGGAATTTTTAGAGAGAATCGAGGACTTGGCAGTGTGTTACGAGATACCATTGAACGACATGCTCCAGACACTTCCCGAGATCTTCCGGTACACGGCCCTTGAATGGTTTAGGATTAACCGAGACGCTTTAACCACTTGGGCAGTATTTCGCCAGGCCTTCCTACGTTTTTTATTGCCAGCCCGTTATTTCCATAAACTGGAAGACGAAATAATGCGCAAGAGACAAGGCCCCAAAGAGAAAGCGAAAGACTATGTACGTTCATTCCAGTAGATAGATAGATAGATAGATAGATAATTTCTTTATTTCATGAAATGCATATTTTACAAAAGATTTTTCTTAAGAATAAGGACATGGCAATTTTGCCGTCTGCCTGAAATGACAATTATTACAATATACAATTTAAAAATAAAGGAGTTGAATATAAAATATTAAGATATATATGAATATTAATATAAAAAATTAATATAGTAAAGTGAGATAAATTAATATATGGTATAACAATTTTGAAGTGATTTGAAACACAAAATTAGTAAAAAATATATCAATTTTTAAGTGATTTGAAACACAAAAGTAGTATACAGTATATCATATCGTTTCAATATAAATATAAGTTCAAAGATTGATACTAAAAAACTGGAATAACTGGCTTTAGATTATAAAGTTACAAAAAACTATTGCGGTAATTCATAGCATGTTTGCAGTATTGATAAAGTCTTGACCATCCGAGAGCACCATTTAAAATTTCAAAAAGGCGAGATTGTGGAGGATAACTCGTTTCAAAATGTAAGCGTCGAATCTCTTGCAGTAGAGGACATGTTGCTAAGAAGTGAGTGGTGTCTTCTGGTTCACTTGTATTTATTACAAAGACAGCAGACTTGAGACAGATCATTACGATGCGGCATGGAGTTGAGTTTTAGGATTTCGACTCGAGCTCTAAATATGTAGCTTATAGCCTCACTAGAAAACTCGTTGCTGAAATAGTTGGCCTGCGATGGTATTTGGTGGTTGAGATTTCTGTACACATTTCTTGACAATGTTGATGTAGCCCTTGACAGGTTTTGGCAGAAAATAGTTTCATCAATTTTCGCTATAACATCACTAAACATAGACTGCCATACGTCCAAATTGGACTCGGTGAAGCGAAGGTTAGTGCCATGAGACGAAGCTAGTTGGTTCCATTCCTTAAACGGGGAGTCATTTGTTTGCGATAGCCTGACCATAATCGACCTGTGAAGGCTTCTGACATCTCTTTTCATAACTCTCAGTATATAATCTGAGTTGGATTTTAAGTTTTGTATGTAAAGAGGTGCTAAACCGGATTCCACGTAGATAGAGTAATTCGGAGTCGAGGAAGGCAATCTAAAGATTCGTTTGAAAAAATATCTTTGTACTGCTTCGTATTCTTCCATCTGCAAATATCCGAAAATTTGAGTACCGTAGCACATGCAGCAGTTGACTGTTGCTTGAAAAACGCGATATTTAGATGCATGGTCAATTTTTTGGTTCGAATAAAACTTTGGCCACTTCAGATTTAAAGCTAGTCTAGCTGCATTGCTTTTTTCTTTGACGTGCTTCGAAAAATTCAGGTTGTATGTCAGGAAAACTCCGAGATATTTGAAGTGTTGGACGACCTCAATAGGCGCGTTGTTGATAGACCAATTTTCTTCTGGCAACCTTCTTCTCTGACGCGGTTCAAATATCATTATTTTCGTCTTATTAGTATTGACACAAAGATCCCAGGATTCACAAAAGCGATTGAGTTTATTGATTTGCAGCTGAAGAGTAAAAGGATTTTCGGCCAGTAAAACTAAGTCGTCAGCGTAGAGTAAGACCTTGATTTGAATGCCAGCGAAGAATATTCCTCCCGGAAGTACGTCACAGACGTTATCAATAAACAGAGCAAACAATATTGGACTTAATATACATCCTTGTGGAACACCTGCAGTGGTTACAAACCATTCCGAGAGCTCAACGCCATCCCACACTGCGGCAGAAGATGAGGCAAGAAAGTTCGAGTAAAACAATAAAAATTTTCGAGAAATTCCCAGACAGGCGAGTTTGTAAATCAAAGCGTGTCTATTAACCTTGTCAAAGGCTGCTTTGAAATCAATAAAACACGCATACAATTTTTTTTTTCGTTCCATTGTTTTCCTGGCTATACTCGTTAGTGCAAAAATGTGATCCAACGTTGAGAACCCTGAGCGGAACCCCGCTTGGAACATACTGATCCATAACGTCAGTCTTTCGTAAAGTATTGAGGCAATAATCTTTCTTAGAGAGCTTAGAATTGAAATTCCTCTATAATTCTCCGGCAGGTTAGAGTCACCTTTTTTAAAAATTGAGAAGATTATTGCTTTGTTGAAGTTCCTTGGTACGAACGAGTTATTATAAAGGCTGTTGAAGTATGACAGAAGTAAATTTTTAAAGGGTTCCGTGCTATTCTTGTAAAATTCAATCGGAATGCCATCGGTTCCTGGTGCTTTATTATTTTTCATTTTGTTAAGAGATGATTCGAGTTCAAGTAGTGAGATTGGGTTATCCAGTTCAGAGACGACGTTATTA
Organism: Melanostoma mellinum; assembly: GCA_914767635.1. Lineage (NCBI taxonomy): Eukaryota > Metazoa > Arthropoda > Insecta > Diptera > Syrphidae > Melanostoma > Melanostoma mellinum. Next base: position 103,335,233 of record OU612060.1, read on the forward strand.
GGTAGTCCGTAATGGAACACCCGGTAATTCTCTTCAGCCGACAAAAGAGTTTTAAAATGAGCTGCTAATGTCTCAACTTTAAGAGAAGTTACCACGCTCTTCCTACCCCCACCCAGCTCACGGACTTTGCTCCAAAAGGTCTTTGAATTCCTATCGTTTGCAAGTTCTTCCGAAAGATTGTTGAGGTATTCAATTTTTTTGTTGACACAAAGTTTTTTGAATTCTTTGTTAGCATGGAGGTAGAAATTTTTAAAAACCAAAGCATCTGTAGATCTAAATAGCTTAAGATAAACGAATGACATCTTACGGAGTTTCACACAGTCATTATCAAACCACTTGTTTTTTGGCACACAGGAGTGGTTACGACTGTTTTTACAATGCGCAAACGGGCCTGAGGCTTCAATTGTTTTTATAATGTGTTCATCATAGTCTTCAAGATTCCTTAATTGTAGTATAGGAATTGAACTGATATTACGGCTCAATAATGATCTGTACAGAGCAGCACAATTCTCCTTCCACCTTAGCTTTAAGAGCTTGTTTGATTGTCTTTGTGCATTATCGTCAACAAATTGTATTTTGACCACTATCGGGAAGTGCCCCGAAAAGTTCGCCATATCAACTTTGAAGTCTAGTGAAAGATTAAGCCAATTCAGGGATATTGCTGCAAGGTCAATCACAGATTGTCCTTGGCCACTTATGTATGTGAATTCTCCAGAAGCGTCTTCTTTACAGGCTCCAGTCAACACGTTTAGACCAAAGTTTTCGAAGAATTCCGTAAGTAACCTTCCACTTCGGTTAAAGACAACATCTTTTGAGTTTCTGGTTGCTTTGAGAACGTTTTGAGAGAAAGCATCGAGAGTAGAGGCATTTTGATAGTTCCCAATGCGTGCGTTTAAGTCACCAATTACCATAATGTTTTCTAAATTTGAATTATTAACGAAGTCAACTAAATTTGTAAAATCACTCTGCCAGTTATTGCAGTTTAAGTATACTGGAATTACCGTGTATTTAGAATTATTGAAAACAATGTTACATAAAATTCTGCCTTGAAAAAGATAAATTTTAACAAAATGAGAATTTAAAGTTTTCTTAACTCCACATAAGATCCCGCCACTAGCCCTACCATGAACATTAGATCTAATCGCTGGTGACCATAATATATTGTAATTTTTAAAGTATTTCGAATAATTAATCTCATTGTTTTCCTCTACAAAGGTTTCTAATAAAATAATTATATCAAAATTTTGTATGAAATTGAAAAAATCAGGTAATAATAATTTGCTTTTAAGACCTGTAATATTATAAGATAAGATGGTTAAATTTTGAAAGTTATTAATGTTTTGGCAGACGGCAGATTTTTCCTATTGTGTTTGCAGATTTAAAGTTGGCCATTGATGATGATTTGATTGACTTCTAGGTGGCGCGCGTCTCAGTTGAGAGTGAGCAGAAGATTTGACAGCAGATACCGAAGAAGATGCATGTGATGATGTTTTCGCTCCCTCACTCACATCAAAGAATTCGGAGGATCTGTCACCAAACGTTTGGTTGACAAATGTCAATTGTTCACTTGTTTTGACATTTAGTCCTCGTGAGTGTTTGTAAACAAACAAGTGACCATTGATGTTAAGTTTGTCGCCTTTGACAATTATTTTTGTTTTCGGATTAATATCTAGTAATTTTAATCTAATTTCGGTCAGTGCTTGTCTTTTCTTTCGGAACATAAGAGATTGTTCGCGGAATACACTGATGCCCGAGCCTTTAAGCTGATGTGCTACCGCGATAATTTTCTCAACAATTTCGGAAGACAGAAATTCGATGATGACAGTACTACGTTGTGCGTTGTTGTTGCGAATTTCTCGAGAGTGTTTAATAGCAAAGCTTTCATCATCGTTTGTCTTTAGAAGACCCTTGCACGTCTGGATAGCGAGTTGGGTTGCATCAGTTCCTGCAGTTAAGGGTAGGTGAACGACAATGGATGAACTATTAGCTTTTCGTGAAATTAGTTCTAATTGATCTTCAAGTAGTTCGCATCTTTCGGTCATCTCACTTAGTTTGAGGTTAAGTTGTGTGTTTGAAGTTCTTAAGGTGCTTACTTCGTCGTACAATCGTGTAAAGTCGTCCTTTGTAGGAATGTCTTTCAGTTTATCAGTGAGAATAACATCTAAAGTGCTTTGAAGGAAGTTCTTACGTTCATCGATAGACATCTTTCCTACTTCCATTTTTAAATCGTTTTTATCAATTAAATACTTCTTGTGATCGGGATTTGGTTCAGGTGATATGACATTAATATTTCGTTTAATCGTGTTACTGTGCATAAGGGAAAGTCCCGTACTGTCGCAAATGGATATTCTCGATGGTGAAAAAAAGTATAGAGCAATAACTTCGTACCTTTATTTAAGTTGGTGAAAGTTTTAAATGCTGATATGAACAACTATTAAAAGTGTTCAAATACGACTTTTTTCACAACAAAAGTTACTTTAATTTAATTTAATTTTTTAAAATTGACGAGAGACTATAACTTTGCACACTTTACTTTTTGACAGCTCAAATGTCACTCATTCCAGTACCTGATTCGACAACATCCACGCATGACTATCGAGGATAACGTAGACCGCATTTATGACGGACTACGACCCGAATACCGACTCTACATCAAGCGTATAGAATTTACGACTTTGGTTGAATTGATGGATCTTGCGGAGGAATACGAGTTCATACGCCAAGAAGAGCGAAAATCTCGTCCTGCCTCAAGTCATAAGCAATACCCGACCGCACCTGTTCCTCGATTGCAAGTACAGTGGCCTTCGCCCGCCTTACCTCGCCAAGCCGTCATGCTTCGAACACCGATACAACAACCAACCGTCCCGTAAGACCGAAACACTCATTGTTGGCAATGCAAGCAAAGGGGGCATAATAAAAAAGATTGCCGACGCCCCTTCAGATTGTTTTGCTCATACTGTGGGGAAGACGGTCGCCTCACCAAAGATTGCCTTTGTCACCGCAGTTCCAACGCCGTTCTCCGCCAACCTGGCCCAACCAGTCCAACCGACCTCCGACCATTTGTGCATATCGAGGCTGGCGATCGAGTATATTATGCCTTGGTCGACACCGGTTCTTCTCGATCTTTTATCGGCCCTGGCTTACGAGAAGAATGCCGCCAACTGAGAGTAGCTAGAAGAGACCAGCCGCATGCCGTAGCATTTGCTGACGGCCGAACAGCCGTACCATCCGAGCATTATGTCCTGTCTCTGAATTTAAATGGTAAAATAGTGCAAGGAGAAACTATTTTCCTACCCACCTTGGCAGAAGACGCCAAGACCTTTTAGGAAAAGCAGGATGCACGATAATGCTTGGGGGCCGCAGACTTGCCATGCACACAGCTGCTACGAGCCGAGCACATATACGAAATCCGAAATTGATTACCGTAACAGCAAACGCATGTCAGATAAATAACAACCGAACAGCCGACATTGCACAGGCGTTTGCAAATAAAGAAGACCTCAGTCGACCACCAACCGAAGTGAGGCAAAGACCTATTTTAGAAAGTAGGAATATTAATTGGGTGCAACGACTACCGACGGTGGAAAACATGGATGGCTCATCGATGTCGGTTCTCGAAACTGAACCGTCGACGTCCACGACCAAAAAACCATGTCCCGTCTCTCCGAACAATTCCTGTAAGAGACGACCAACGCAACCCCGTCGACCACATCCTGGAGCCATCCAGACCTGATACGAATGATAAGGGCCGAACCAGCCAGCGAAACTACTACTCGCCGTGTGAGCCGCAAGTATTTGCATCCACCAGCCGTGCTCATCCGACCTCCGCCAGTATCCGAAGTTCAAACGGTGCATGTCCAATCAGTGAAGGACAGGGCGAGCTTTGTTTGTGACGAGCGCCAGAAAGCACTGAACGATCCAGCATCCGAATATTTGTCCCGAAAAGATCACCGATTTTACCCACCGAAAAAGAAACCCACGGTCATGTCCGAAATCCAGAGCCCCAGCCGACAGAAAACCCACGAGCAGCCTCCGCTCACCAAAACACAGCGAAGAAGATTCGACTGTCAGAAGAGTAAAACAGCAGACCCGTTTCGAGGCGTCAACTTTGTGTTCCGACGAGACACCAGACCGTTCGTACTACGAAAGGGATGCGGAATCATCCGGGTAACCCCCAGCGACGACGGGACCGAGGCAATACTAACATTTCAGGGAAGAAGCAAGATGGTCCCAATAAGGTTGAAGCAGCGAAGACTCACCCAGAGAAGCTTGCGTGACGGTTTACTGTATTTTTTTTTGTTAGAACGTTTATTGATCTTATTTTTTTTTTACTTTCAGGACCGGTATTAGGTTTATTTTATTATAACGTTTTAGAAAAAAAAGGGAAAAAAAGAACAAAAATAAAACAAAATTAATGGAAAAAAAACACAAAAAAAAAAATAAAAAAAAAAAAGACGAAACATATATTAAAAGAAGGGCAGGATTTAAGTCCCTCAAACCAGAAAAGCATACAAGAACTCCTCCAGTCAGTACCAGAGGACGCTGAGACGAGAGAGTTCTCTTCTTTTGAAGAAGGGGGGGATCTGTGACGAAGCGTCACAATTTCGTTTCCTACCCCACCTCCAAAACACCGCATCAAATCACTGTACGTGTTTCTTTTTACTAAAATGCCCACACGCAATTAAATAACACAATAAAAATTTATTCCAAGGCCAAATATCATTTGCTTCTACGTGCCCTACCACTGTGTGTGCATTTCCTTATGGGGAAATATATTGGTAATCCCCATCCGATTTTTTGTATGCAATATTGTCACTGACTTACAACTCACATGTAGTTGTAGCAGAAAAATCTATGAATAGAGGTGAATTAATCACCATAATTCGGAAAAAGGATTACGGATTTTTATACCTTAACGTATTATTACTTTTTCTCTTCCCCGTGAAAGATATTCTTTCTTTTCTTCGACTTCTATAGTCTCCTTGTAAGGGAACTACATTGTTGCGGTTTGTGTTGGCCGAGCGTGTAAGTTCTTCTTGCCTTTTTGTCGTCATTTATGCGGATCTATTCGTTGCGGTTTTGTTTGGCCGAGCGGTTAGATTTGCTTTTTCGATAGACAGTATCCGATTTCAAAGGGAACTACATTGTTGCGGTTTGTGTTGGCCGAGCGTGTAAGTTCTCCTTGCTGTTGGTCATCATTAGAGCAGATCTATTCGTTGCGGTTTTGTTTGGCCGAGCGGTTAGATTCTGTGTCGATAGACAATACCCGAACTCAAAGGGAATTACATTGTTACGGTTTGTTTAGCCGAGCGTGTAAATTCGCCTTGCCGTTTTGTCTCCATTAAAACGGATCTATTCGTTGCGGTTTTGTTTGGCCGAGCGGTTAGATCTTCTTTTACGGTAGACATTGACCATTTATAAAGGAAAGCTCATATATACGCAACCGCAGACTTTTGTTACGAAGTCCGCCGCCACCGACAGAGGGTTTTGCCTCTAAGTAGACGCATACACTTCCTACGAAGTCCGCCAACTCCGATAAATTGCTCTGCCGTTCTATACAACGCAGGCACTTCCTACGCAGTCCGCCGCCGCCGATAAATTGTTCTGCCTACCACGCAACGCAGACCTTTGCTACGAAGTCCAACGCCGCCGACAGAGTGCCCTGCCTAACGCAGATAGACGTCCACCGCTGCCGAACAGAGGAAACAGATGCCGTAGTATACCACCGTGTATAGACCCGAAGGAACATCATCGCTACCCCAGAAAAGAACAGCCATTCCGAGGACCAGCACCAGAAACAAGCCATAAGTCAAGGCATTGTTAAAACTTGCTGTTTGAAAAACAGAATAAAAATTTGTTTAAAATTGTAAACTGAATCCTGAGAGAATTTGTAAAAAATAAATTTAGACTTATTTAGAAATTACCCGATCGTCTCCTCGTTTTCATTTGTTTAGAAGTTGGACAGCCGAAGCCCAAGTCTTACGAAGCTTCCTTAAGTAGACCCTGGACACCCTGAGTCCTACCCCAGCCTCGCAAAAGAAGCATCACAGCATTCAAAACGAAGAAGGGCACTTTGAGCACTTGTTATGATTGTATTTGTATAAAATACAAAAAAAAACTACTTGCCCATATTATTGTTTTATTCAGACAAACCTCAAAGCTATTTTTTTTTTTAATTTGACCCATTTTGTATTTTTTCAAGTACCATAAAATATATGGGTGTTCTAGTGCTTTCATCAATGATTTCTATTTTTATTATTGTTTGTCCATCTGTAAAAAATAAAGAAACTCTATGTTTATAAGACATTTTCTGCAAAAAGATAACCTCTAAGTCAAAACTTCTTATTGGGAAGAAAATTTGAGCACCACTTAAAATTTAAAATATGGCAACCCTAAATCTATGAAAGCTCAACTTAAATTTTGTTTTATAGATTATTATTTCTACAAAATATTAAGTCCTAGATTAGGTCTATATCATCAGTATTGACACTTGACAGAGATATCAATTTTAACACAGGTCAGGGTACAAAGAAGTTAGCCTTTGATGTAAATTGATGTCAAAGTTGAGAAACGAGGTTCACCGTAAAACAATTTTTTTTTAATAATATGACCAGGAATCACACCTCAAAGGATAATACACGAAGTACGAAACACCCTGTACTTGAATTTTCAAAATAATAATATAACTTTTCCTTCACTTTTTTGTCTTGCTCATGCTATATTTTTCCGTCCCGTATCGAAATTTGAAAATAAGGAGCCGATAAGTGTTACAATGTTACAAATAACATCTTCTATTTTCCCGTTGGGGGATCCGCCACTGGGCTGCGCGCACAGTAGCGCGAGAAAGCGATGCGAGAAGCGATGCGACGAGCTATTTGAGATGCGACATTGTAAGCGTCAAGGTGCGCACAGCAGAAGTGATTTTATGGGGTTGTGTTCCTTGATTATTTTGTGGCAAAACATTATGAATTTATTATTCCTTTGTAAATATTAACACCAAAATAATTTGAAATTTGCAGCACGCAACATAGTATTTTATTGTGTTGTTGTTGTTAATAAATAACAAAAACTATTAAAAAGTGTTTTCATTTTTGTTTTCAATTATTGGAAATTCATTTTTACTTCATACTAAAAGTAGGGCTAGAAATTAGTTAGCTTCTGTGAATAACTGAAAAAATTACTCCCGTAGCTTTTCCAAACTGGGAGTTACATTTTTTGATATTTTTTGTAATGAATTTATTATTATTGCTGTATTTAGATTTTTATTAATACTTTTTTCTTTTCAAGCTCATTTCAAAGCTTTGATTTAAAGCTCGTAAGTAAAAGCACGATTGAAATTAATTTTGAAATGTTTGTTTAATTTTGGAAAAGCATGAATGTGAATACTTGCAGTCAGTACATATGTCAATACCTTTCATACACAATTTTAAGCTAATACTGCTTTGATATCTGATTAATGCTACCTTTTCGTGTTTTGTAACTGTTCTCTGGCAATGATGATAAAAATAATAATAATCATAATAGTAATAAGTCTGTTGCGCGTACCTGAAAAAAAAAAAGAAACAAATAAACACTTAATGGCATTTAGGTAGCTCTTCCGTGCCGAATCGATGTAGTTCCATCGATGGTAGAGTACACCCAAATTACTGTGATACATAGCATTCATTGGCTCGTCACTAATAACTCGTTAATGCAATTCCTCCGCTTCCACATAGTGCTCCATTTTACCAAAGACATTAGCTCTGATGAACAATAAAGATGTTTAATTTGGTAGTGATCTGAATGCTTGGTTGGACAGCCGAATAGCATCGTCATAGAGCTGTTGATAATCCAAAAGTGTCAATATAATATTTGCCCATGCCTTTGGTTGATAAGGATTTAGAAATACTGATTCGTGCCAGTTTTTGAGCGCTTCTGAGTATTCTGACTGGTAACAAACTGGTGTTGCGAGTACCTGAAAGAATTAAAAAACAAATAAACACAAGACGTAAACGAATAAGACGATGTTTACCAAAAAAAAAAAAAAACAAATTCCAGGCAAGAAGATGGAAGAGGTGATATAATTTTTGATGTCGGTGTAGGCAGGGTCCTAGTCTGAAAATAAAAGTAAAAATAATGAAAAATAAAGGGATTAGGATAGAAAACAAATTAAAACTTAGAAATAAATGAAAACTTATGTGTGTTGTGTGATGAAGATGACAGCCATAGAAAAAAAATTTTTTTTTTTTGACGTCAAAACGTAGATTTAGATGTCACAATATCATTAAGAAAAGTATGGTCTTGTTGAGTGGACTCATAAAAAGTAAAAACTGAAGATATAATTTGTTCTACTTATAAAAACCTTTGGTGTTCATTAACAAATAATTAATACTTGAAAAATGTTTAGCCTGGCCAATTCCAAGTCGGCAATACCTTAGTATCAATAGTGTTAAGCTACTTTAAGTGCTCGCTTGTGAAAATGTAATTTAGTATAAAAAAATTTCAATAAAGTTACTACTACTACTACTATGTCACAACATCGAATTCCGCCTGACGTAAGAGGTACCATCTAGGGGAAAATAAAGAAATAAAAACAAAAATAATAGACAAAGAGGAAAGGGAAACCAAAACAAAGTTCAAAAGATTTTTTTTCAAATACCACTCACTTACCAATGTGTGGACGGATTAGGGATCGCCTGTTCCGAAAGATGTGGGAGGAAGAATGGGATGATGGTGTGATCCCTGATTAGGACCGTAAGCTAGAGATACCACTAAACAGTTTCATTCAGTCGAGTCACGAGTCATATACATAACTCAGTTGGTAACGAGCGGACATTCAACTCCGCGTTAACAGAGTAAGAAAACCCAGAGCGTTAAGTCTGGTATAAGATACTCCGCCGCGCCCGCCGTGGTAATTGTACATTGTATGGTTTAAATTTGTAAGAACGGAAAAAAAGGTTTTTGAATCTATTAATCATTTGAGTTTTTGGAAATAGAATTAAGGTAATTGTTGAGAAATATAGTGTTCTGAACAGAAACGTAAAGTTATAATATGTGTCCCGGGATCTCGTTCGTTCTTGAGGAAGTTAATGTATAAGAAAAGACATTTTAGCTGCAACAGCAACAGATAGTGGTGAGTTTGTGGAGAGAAAAAGAGAAAATCAAGTGAAAAAAAATTAAATTTTTTAGGATGAAATATAGTTGATAGTGAAATATTGATTAGTCTGATTTTTTATCTAGGATACCCAGACCTCACCAGGATCGGGAGTACTGACACCTGTTTAGGAATCATACGGCCATACAGTGCAGGTCACTGGGTCAGACCATTCGAACCCGGTCAACTGATGGATGGCCAGAACAGGCATAACTCGCTCCAGTCCAAGAACTAACAAAAAGGTCGCAGTGAGTCTGGATACCCCCAAAAAAATAAAAAAAAATTTTTTTTTGTATGTTGTAAATTTGAAAAAAAGAAAAATCCGTGCTAGTACCTAATGTTTGAACTAAGGGCACAAGTTACATAGAGCTACCGATTCCGATATACTTACTTAAACCTCCCCTAAGTTCTCGGAAGAGAGAACGTAGCTGGAGGAGGAAAAATTCATCTATTTTTATCCACCCATGGATAGTACGAATACTATCAAGGTTGAGATTCGTAGAGCCGAGTAGAGCAGAACATTTGTTTTTTTTTTTGTATCAAAAAGTGCAACATTTTATAATTACTAAATCGTTAAATTTCCATGACTCTGATTGTAAGTGATAGTTATTTTTTTTCTTTTTATTTATAGTTCCACGTTAACCGCCGTATTAATAAACGCGGAATAGCCTTATTCCATGGATTAAGTTACCATTATACCATTTTCCATTTAATTAAAGCTACCATTATACCATTTTCCACTTAATCCATGGAACGCAGCTATTCCGCGTTTATTAATACGGCGGTAAGTGTTTAGTGTGGCTGATTAATAATAAGCCTCCAATAACCAGGAACGTGCCTATACGAAGAGCTCTAGTAAGGTAGGATCCTAGGTGTAGTTAAGCGAATAAGGGTAGAAAATCAGATACCCGGAAAAAAAGGAAGAAAAATTGCCTGTCGCAATTTTTGTTTTGAAACTTAATTTTGTTTTTTTTTTGTTTGTTCAATGATAATAATTTTCTAGTTAGTATAATAATTAAATAAATAAATAAATAGGGTGGCGCAACAGAGTGAGGAGCCCCTGGGCCTAGCGCATTTCTCACAACCATGCCTTGTGAGGGAATATAGGGGACCTACAATTTTTCGCCGGTTCCGAACGGCTAATTGAGAATGCGCTTTTCATGGCAATGAATTTACTAATGGAGGACTTGCCAATTCCTCGCGAAAGGCGATACCTGTGGAAAAACATTTTTGCATTTTGCCTCTGCTGGGATTCGAACCTCGAACCTCTGGGTTAGCAGGTGGACATGCTAACCATTACGCGACGGTTACCACCTAGTATAATAATTGGTAGAATAAAATTACCTAAATGTAGCCACATATTGAAGCACAAAAAGAAAGAAACCTAATTAAATAAATTTTCGTTGTTTCATTAAATGAAATAATTTGCTTTTTACTGGCGCATGCTTGTACCATGTACTTAAGATAAATTTTGATATTTCAGGGGTGTGGAAGGTGAGTAGATTACTTTGGTGAAAATGGTGTGACGGATGGATGAAATCCATCAATAAGAGAAGTTTTATTGAGGCCGAAAAATTTCAGGTTGGGTGGGTACGGGCCTAGCTGCGTTCCATCTGCAGCGCTTTTAGTATGGTGAACGTCCGTCCGATATTTCCTTAAGTGTTAATTCCTATGGCCTGATTTTTTTGTTGCTGGAGAGGTCGTTTCCTGAAGACAAGATCCCCCCCATTCCGACGAGTTAAGCCGCGCTTAGCAAGCAGGCCATGATCTTCAGGAGCGACACATTCCCATACCTTTCTATCACAGATCCGTTTCCTTACCTAATCCTTGTTTTTCAGGTTAACTCGACATCTCCTCCTTATCCCCTCCACTCCTACTAGCTAGCAACAAAATGGCGCCCAACGTATTTAGTTCTTATCTTTCGTTCTTTTTCAAACAAATTTTCACCCGGTGCTTACTTAAAATTTTTTTTGTTACGTATGTCTTCAGTTAGAAGGTCTTTACGTACTAAGTGAATTGCGACTTAGACTAAGAATGTTGAAAGCGACCACCGAAAATTTTGTTTGATACCCCTATCCTATATATATATATCCTTTCCTATCCTTTTTAATAACTTCATTTTGCTTCCCTTTCAAAAAAAAAAAAAAAAAAATGTGTTTTAAATTTTTTTTTAAGTTTGTTTTCAGGTGTTTTCGAAGCGTTTTGAAACCGTGGCCATGTTTGACGAACAGTCAAATATCGATGCACTGTTTCAAATGATAACTCATTCTACTCTAAAGTCACGTTTATCTCCTCGTTTCAAGTTTTATAGCTAAGTCTAATAGACAGGCTTTGACTGCGGGAACGGGAGATAAACAGTGCAATTTCTTATTTTTTCCCTAAACTATTTCACCATATTAAGAGATTTCTATGATCGTCCGTCTGCAGTCTTTTAATATCAAATATTCGAAATAAGTCACACCAAGTAACTTTCACCGTAGACTACTCCCGGAAACACCCCGATACACTACGCATACAACCAACACAAAAATTTAAAAGAAAAATAAACCCCACATATATAAATAGACATAACCACCGCTTAGTCTATTCATTTTCAAATCACTAATTGTCGTTTGAACTATTGGTATATAAACGAATGGTTTATGTTCTTAGTTCAAGCCCTGCCTACTATTATATTGTTGTCTTCGTATGTTATGTTCATATTTATTTAAGCTTCTTTTCATTTAGGACATACTCTCATCAGTATTTACGGTAATGTTTAGGACATACACTCAAATAAAAAAAAAATAAAAAAAATAATAAAAAAAACTGATTTTGAGCTCTGTTGTTTATTTATTCTTCATTTTCATTTCCTAACATTACTTTTTTTTACTATTACATATACATATTTACATTTACTATATTTTTTCTTTGTATCATTGATTATGGTTCACATAATTATCATATACCTACAACCTTACCACTTTCTTAACATATATATAAAAAAGAAAAAAAAAAACAGAATTTACCTAAATACTTTAGTCCAACTAAGATTAATTGATTGATTGATTGAAGAGATGCGGACATAGAAAGAAATAAACGAGTCACCCGGTCAACGAATAAAGAGATGCAAACTTAGGGTAAGGTAGTACATTCTCCTCGCACATCGAACGTGAATTTTAGATCTTTATCCGAACACACTGGCAGTGTGCGGCACCCATCTCACTTAAGCTGCTATATGATGGTGCGCTTAAAGACTCATTGGAAATATTGCTCAAAATCGATTCTACTGGCCTACCTGAGCTATCTATAGGTACCCCTGAATAAGCAGTGTGACACTGCTTATTCAGGGGTACCTATAGATAGCTCAGGTAGGCCAGTAGAGTCGAGTTTGAGCAATATTTCCAATGAGTCTTTAAGCGCACCATCATATACCAGCTTAAGTGAGATGGGTGCCGCTGGTTTAGATCCCAAAGGCAGCGGAGGTTCTTTAGACCAAACCGTAAGACCTGCAGCAGCTAGACGTGATAGTTTGAGGCAGTCCCTAGAAAACTCAGGTAGTTTAAACAACCTCAGGAATATTTTTGAAGGCAGATCGAGTTTACCGGCTATGGGAAGTAGGGAACGGTTGTTAATACCCGAAGATCTCAAAGCTTACACCAATTTGTCGATTACGCAGGGGTTGTCGTCTCATCAAACCTCTCTGCGCAAGGAGCTAACATCTTCCTTGGGTGAAATGAAAGCGCAGCTGAACGACTTCATGCAAGAGCTGACTCGTTCAGTTCGTGTAACAGCTGACACTAGCCCGCCAGTGGTGGATAGGTCACAAGGTCCCCCGGCGGCAACGCTGTCAACGGCACACCATCTTCCTCAGACGGGATCTCATGGTAGGACTTGGTCGCAGCCTGGCCAGCAAAATAGAAGATTTAACCCTGAAAATTCAAGAAGAGGGCTAGATAGGGTTCAACAGCAGGCACAATATTCAGAATTACCTTTTTATCCACAGGGTATGTATACACAACACCAAGGTAGACATCGTCCTTGTCTTCCAGATGGGAACTTTAGTGTTCGAGGGCCCATTAAAATTGACAAGTGGGGTCTAAAATTTGAAGGTCAGCCGGAGAGTCTCACTGTGGAAGACTTTAATTTTCGGATAGAGACGCTGCAAAGGCAGTATGAGTATCCTTGGGCTGAGATCTTAAGGGATTTTCATTTGCTTCTCTCAGGACCTGCTCACGAGTGGTACTGGCAATTTCAGCGACACAGCTACAGACCGGACTGGTCGATCCTAAAGGACGCGCTGATGCGTCAGTTTAAAAATGCTCGCTCGGACTTTGAGCTAATGCGAGACATTATGGATCGCAGGCAGGCTTCGTGGGAAAGCTGTGATGATTTCTTTGCGGCCATAAACCGAATAAGGTCTCAGCTCAGTATCCCAATTCCAGAAATAGAGTTGGTACGGATTCTGAAAAGGAATTTGAATGAGAAAGTTGGGAAATTAGTTTATCCAATGTCGATATTTACCATTGACCAGCTGAGGAACTCATGTAAAGACGCCGAGAAAGCATTTCCAAGAAAGGAAAGAGAAATGCCGAAGCCTTACAAACCAACGCACAAGTTTGTGACGAACGAACTTCAATACGAAGAGAGTTCATACCAACCAACGGAAGATCAGCTCGCAGCTCTTCAGTTTTCGGGGCAGCGCCCAAAGAACCACATCCACAAAGGCTTTGAGGTTGCAAATCTGGTCTGTTGGAACTGCAAAAGACATACTTACTTTGAGTGTGAAGCGGACTTCTTAAAAATATTTGGTTTTAAGTGCGGACAGGAAGGTGTGAAGACTCCTCACTGTCAAAAGTGTAGGCCGGAAAACCGGAACCGGAGGGGGAACGCGGGTTTTCAGGGGGAGCCGCGTTCGAGTCCACAGAAATCGAAAAGAAGCAAGAGAAAGAATCGCGGCCACAAGGGTGGATACATCATCCGACCCCAGACCTTATGCTAGGATTAAAATAGGTGAAAAAATATTATTAGGATTGTTAGACAGTGGTGCCAGTTTGTCCATTTTAGGTAAAAACTGTATGCAATTGATAGAGGAACTAAACATCGACATCACAACCTTCAAATCAGGTGTCAAAACAGCTGATGGGAAAATACAGTCAATTGTAGGCAAGGTAACAGTGTCGGTTGAATATAAAGATGTTTTTAGTGACGTAACGTTCTACCTGGTACCAAGTCTCGACCAAGAGGTATACTTAGGAGTAGACTTTTGGAAAATTTTCAACGTAGCACCAAACATCATAAGTTCTATCGAGGTCAATGAAGAGGTAGACTTGATGAGCGCTCACTTGTTAACTTCCAAACAACAGAAGAGACTGGAAGAGGTGAAGCAAAAATTTTTGAATTTTGACAGAGATGGATTGGGAAGACAATGCTCATGGAGCATGTAATAGATACTGGTGAGGCAGAGCCAGTAAAACAGCGGCACTATCCTGTTTCTCCAGCGGTACAGGCGATCCTATACGAAGAACTAGACCGAATGCTAGACTTAGGGGTAATTGAGGAGAGCGAAAGCCCGTGGTGTTCTCCAGTAGTCCTTTTGCGAAACTCAGGCAAAAATCGACTCTGCCTCGATTCTCGTAAAGTAAACGCCGTAACCAAGAAAAATGCGAATCCGCTACCACATATAGAGGGACTACTGAGTAGGCTCAACGATATCGTTTACATGAGTAGCATTGATCTTAAGGAAGCGTGCTGGCAAATACCGCTGGAAAAACAGAGCAGGGAGAAAACCGCTTTTGCCGTACCTGGTAGGCCTCTATACCAATTTACAGTGATGCCGTTCGGTCTCTGTAACGCTGCACAAAGATTGAGTCAGTTGATGGATAAGGTCATCCCAACAAAACTTAGGGAACAAGTGTTTGTCTACTTGGACGATCTACTTATAATGGCCCCTGATTTTGATTCCCACTTAGCCTTGGTAGAGGAAGTAGGAGAGTGTTTAAGAAAAGCAAACCTCACCATCAACATGGCCAAATCCAAATTTTGTTTCAAGGAATTGAAATATTTGGGATTCATTGTTGGTGGTGGGAAATTAAGAACGGATCCTGCTAAAGTGGAGGCTATTGTAGATTATCCGGTACCAAAGAATCCTAGACAAGTTCGTCGGTTGCAAGACTTAGCGGGATGGTACCGAAAATTTATCAAAGACTTTTCGAGTCTAACGGCACCATTGACCGATCTGCTGAAGAAAAATAATGAAAAGTTCAAGATGACCGAGGCTGCCTTAGAGGCATTTGAAAAATTAAAAATTTCTTTGACCACCGCACCCGTGCTTTCCCATCCCGATTTTAAGAAGAGGTTCTACATCCAATGTGATGCATCAGACTCTGGTATTTGAGCGGTACTATACCAAAGAAACCACGAAGATGCAGAAGTACCTATTGCATTTTTCTCCCAAATATGGAACAGGTGTCAGAGGAACTACAGCGTAACTGAGAGAGAGTGTTTGGCTGCGGTGAAAGCAGTGCAAAAATTTAGACCCTACGTCGAAGGAATGGAATTTACTGTCATTACGGATCATTCAAGCCTTCGATAGCTAATGAACATGAAGGATCTCAGTGTTAAATTAGCAAGATGGAGTCTCTTGTTACAGTCCTATTCCTTTGACGTCGAACACCGAAAAGGAGCTCTGAATGTGGTACCGGATACTCTCTCTCGGGTACATGTAGAAGCAATAGATGTGGTAGATGTCGCTCCTCTCATTGACTTGGAATCGGAAGAATTTCAGTCCGATGAGTATAAAAGCCTGATAGCAACAATAAAAGACAAAGCATAAGAATTACCAGACCTCAAGGTAGAAGACGAATTTGTGTACAAACGAGCCCTGCAATACCAAAGTGACGAAGCTATGTTAGAACATGCGTGGGTAATGTGGATCCCTTCTGGACTCACAGAAGCTGTAATTAGTAAAGCTCATGATCCCCGGCTGGCCGCTCACGGAGGCATAGAAAAAACAGTATTTTTACTGGCCGAATATGACCGTGCAAATTCGCGAATATGTATCTAATTGTAACCTGTGTAAACAAAGTAAAGCGTCTTACCAAATTTCTCGTCCCCCTATAGTAACTTCGTTTTGTACCGATCGTCCGTTTGAAAAAATTTATATAGACTTTTTGGGACCATACCCCAGGTCAAAGTCTGGAAATACTCATGTTTTTGTTGTTTTAGATCATTTGTCCAAATTTGTGTTCCTTAAACCAATGTCTAAAGCATGCTCTTCAAAAGTCATTAAATTTCTACACGAAGACATTTTCAATGTATTCGGTGTGCCGAAAATTATACATTCCGATAATGGAAAACAATTTCTTTCCAAAGACTTTCAAAGTGTCATGCTAAAATATGGAATTAAACATTTCAAAACGGCCAATTACTCTCCGCAGTCAAACGCCTCAGAGAGAACTAACCGTTCCTTAGTAGCAGCAATCCGCTGTTACCGAGATACTGACCAACGAAACTGGGACCTTTACCTGAGTGACATTGCGTGTGCCTTAAGAACTTCAGTTCATAGTTCTACCGGTGTTACCCCTTATTACGCGTTGTTCGGAACGAACATGATCACGCACGGTAGTAGTTATGAGCTGACCCGAAGATTAGGAGGCGTCAATGATTCAGAAATCGTGACCATCCCTCGAAAAGACCGTTTGCAGTGCATACGCACTCAAATTAAAGAACAAATCCTAAAAGCCAACGAAAAATCTGCAAAAACCTATAACATCCGAACGCGTAAGATTAAGTACCTGCCCGGACAGGAAGTTTTCCGCCGCAACTTTATCTTAAGCGACTCTTCGAAAATTTTGTCCGCCAAACTCTGTCCCAACTACGTCAAATGTCGAGTTCTTAAACAAGTAGGCAATCAATCGGAATCTATCACGCCAAAGATTTAAAACAATAATTATAGAGTTTACTGGAAAAAAGAAGCGGTCTCAACCAACCCAAATGCATATAAACCTTTCCTTCTTATTTCATTACAAACTGGTACATTCTCCCAGCTAATTCCAGGTATCAGACGAGTTAGAATGAAATAAATTAAAGTACGACAACAACCCCTGTGTCACACTGAATGTTTTTCTGTTTTTTTTTTAATCAGACATGGTATTAAAACTGTATTAAGTGTCACCTCCTTGTTTTATAACGCAAGTCAAATTCTTACAAATTTTTCCAAGATTCAAAATTCACGATGTGTATGAAAACAATCTCATGGTTTAGTATTAGGCATCAGCAACTATTTATTGATCAATGATCGCACTCAAGGTTAGGGATACCATCAAACTACCCTCAGTAGTAATAGGCATAATGCATTTGCATTTACATTTGCGCCTATATACACTTGGTGGGCAATCACAATGAAAAAAATCTATATAGTTATAAGTATGTGAGTATACCTACTCAACAAAACGTACCTGAACTATTCTATTTAGTTAACCTACTGTGATACCATCAAACCTACTGTGATACGACGAAACCTAATGTGATACAACTATACCTACTGTGATGCAAGTATGCCTAACTCAATACAACTATGTATACTGGAACCGACTGTGATCTTAACCATGTGATACTTATTTTAGTTTATATACCTATGTCCTATTTATTTATATGTTAATTTATTAAACTAGTCTATTCTGTTCAATGAGGAAAGACACAATAAAAATAAAGAAAGCCTATTTATTCATGCTGGTATAAACACTTACATATGTGAAATCCATGAAATCCAAAAACTGTGCTTTTATGGCCACTCCTAGTCCATAGGTCTGTGCTCTAGTGTGGGTTCTCTATTTGAAATAGTCCGTCCATATACTGCCGGCAGGTCTATTGTAGTAGTCCTGAATAGTTGAATCACTAGAGAAAAAGAAAAACAAATTATCAACCCAAAATTGTTTCGGAGGGATGTAAGTACGTACTGTCTGAAGTAAACAAATGTTTGATGTCAATGACCCCAGGAGGTTATGGTCAACTAGGTATATGTACTTGTTATACACAAACTTCATTGCAGATGTGGATCTGAAGCAGCAACGACCATCTGAAAAAAAGAATATATAGAAAAGGTATAAAACAAAACAAATAGGAAATAGGATATCTCCTAGATAGGGAAAAGATTACCACATGCTAAGTATCGTGAGTTCTCCCCACGTTAGGATTCATGATTTAGAATACAGGTAGCCTCTTCCGTCTTTGTGATAGTATAGATCCTCCAACGACGGAATTTTGTTGCGGGTACCTGAAAAAAAAAACAAATAAACACTTAATGGCATTTAGGTAGCTCTTCCGTGCCGAATCGATGTAGTTCCATCGATGGTAGAGCACACCCAAATTACTGTTATACATAGCATTCATAAGCTCGTCACTAATAACTCGTTTATGCAATTCCTCCGCTTCCACATAGTGCTTCATTTTACCAAAGACATTAGCTCTGATGAACAATAAAGATGTTTTATTTAGTAGATATCTGAATGCTTGGTTGGACAGTCGAAAAGCATCGTCATAGAGCTGTTGATTATCCAAAAGTGTCAATATAATATTTGCCACATGCCTTTGGTCGATAAGGATTTAGAGCTACTGATTCGTGCCAGTTTTTGAGCGCTTCTGAGTATTCTGACTGGTAACAAACTGGTGTTGCGAGTACCTGAAAGAATTAAAAAACAAATAAACACAAGACGTAAACGAATAAGACGATGTTTACCAAATAAAAAAAAAAAAAACAAATTCCAGGCAAGAAGATGTAAGAGGTGGTATAATTTTTGATGTCGGTGTAGGCAGGGTCCTAGTCTGAAAATAAAAGAAGTAAAAATAATGAAAAATAAAGGGATTAGGATAGAAAACAAATTAAAACTTAGAAATTAATGAAAACTCATGTGTGTTGTGTGATGAAGATGACACCCATAGAAAGAAATGGTTTTTTTTTATGGACGTCAAAACGTAGATTTAGATGTCACAACATCGAATTCCGCCTGACGTAAGAGGTACCATCTAGGGGAAAATAAAGAAATAAAAACAAAAATAATAGACAAAGAGGAAAGGGAAACCAAAACAAAGTTCAAAAGATTTTTTTTCAAATACCACTCACTTACCAATGTGTGGACGGATTAGGGATCGCCTGTTCCGAAAGATGTGGGAGGAAGAATGGGATGATGGTGTGATCCCTGATTAGGACCGTAAGCTAGAGATACCACTAAACAGTTTCATTCAGTCGAGTCACGAGTCATATACATAACTCAGTTGGTAACGAGCGGACATTCTACTCCGCGTTAACAGAGTGAGAAAACCCAGAGCGTTAAGTCTGGTATAAGATACACCACCGCGCCCGCCGTGGTAATTGTACATTGTATGGTTTAAATTTGTAGAACGGAAAAAAAGGTTTTCGAATCTATTAATCATTTGAGTTTTTGGAAATAGAATTAAGGTTATTGTTGAGAAATATAGTGTTCTGAACAGAAACGTAAAGTTATAAGTGGTAATAGATATATGTGTCCCGGGATCTCGTTCGTTCTTGAGGAAGTTAATGTATAAGAAAAGACATTTTAGCTGCAACAGCAACAGATAGTGGTGAGTTTGTGGAGAGAAAAAAAGAAAATCAAGTGAAAAAAAATAAAATTTTTTAGAATGAAATACAGTTGATAGTGAAGTATTGATTAGTCTGATTTTATATCTTGGATACCCAGACCTCACCAGGATCGGGAGTACTGACACCTGTTTAAGAATCATACGGCCATACAGTGCAGGTCACTGGGTCAGACCATTCGAACCCGGTCAACTGATGGATGGCCAGAACAGGCATAACTCGCTCCAGTCCAAGAACTAACAAAAAGGTCGCAGTGAGTCTGGGTACCCCAAAAAAAAAAAAAAAAATTTTTTTGTATGTTGTACATTTGAAAAAAAGAAAAATCCGTGCTAGTACCTAATGTTTGAACTAAGGGCACAAGTTACATAGAGCTACCGATTCCGATATACTTACTTAAACCTCCCCTAAGTTCTCGGAAGAGAGAACGTAGCTGGAGGAGGACAAATTCATCTATTTTTATCCACCCATGGATAGTACGAATACTATCAAGGTTGAGATTCGTAAAGCCGAGTAGAGCAGAACATTTGTTTTTTTTTTTTGTATCAAAAAGTGTTACATTTTATAAATACTAAATCGTTAAATTTCCATGACTCTGATTGTAAGTGATAGTTATTTTTTTTCCTTTTATTCATAGTTTCGCGTTAAGTGTTTAGTGTGGCTGATTAATAATAAGCCTCCAATAACCAGGAACGTGCCTATACGAAGAGCTCTAGGTAGGTAGGATCCTAGGTGTAGTTTAGCGAATAAGGGTAGAAAACCAGATACCCGGAAAAAAAGGAAGAAAAATTGCCTGTCGTAATTTTTGTTTTGAAACTTAATTTTGTTTTTTTTTGTTTGTTCAATGATAATAATTTTCTAGTTAGTATAATAATTGGTAGAATAAAATTACCTAAATGTAGCCAATGTAGCCATTGAAGCACAAAAAGAAAGAAACCTAATTAAATAAATTTTCGTTGTTTCATTAAATGAAATAATTTGCTTTTTACTGGCGCATGCTTGTACCATGTACTGTAGATAAATTTTGATATTTCAGGGGTGTGGAAGGTGAGTAGATTACTTTGGTGAAAATGGTGTGACGGATGGATGAAATCCATCAATAAGGGAAGTTTTATTGAGGCCGTAAAATTTCAGGTTGGGTGGGTACGGGCCTAGCTGCGTTCCATCTGCAGCGCTTTTAGTATGGTGAACGTCCTTCCGATATTTCCTTAAGTGTTAATTTCTATGGCCTGATTTTTTTGTTGCTGGAGAGGTCGTTTCCTGAAGACAAGATCCCCCCCATTCATGTTCTTCAGGAGCGACACATTCCCATACCTTTCTATCACAGATCCGTTTCCTTACCTAATCCTTGTTTTTCAGGTTAACTCGACATCTCCTCCTTATCCCCTCAACTCCTACTAGCTAGCAACAAAATGGCGCCCAACGTATTTAGTCCTTATCTTTCGTCCTTTTTCAAACAAATTTTCACCCGGTGCTTACTTTAAATTTTTTTTTGTTACGTATGTCTTCACTTAGAAGGTCTTTACGTACTAAGTGAATTGCGACGTAGACTAAGAAAGTTGAAAGCGACCACCGAAAATTTTGTTTGATACCCATATCCTATATATATATATCCTTTCCTATCCTTTTAAATAACTTCATTTTGCTTCCCTTTCAAAAAAAAAAAAAATAAAATTGTTTAAAATTTTTTTTTTGTTTGTTTTCAGGTGTTTTCGAAGCGTTTTGAAACCGTGGTCATGTTTGACGAGCAGTCAAATATCGATGCACTGTTTCAAAACCAAAGTTTAATGATAACTCATTAACTACTCTAAAGTCACGTTTATCTCCTCGTTTCAAGTTTTATAGCTAAGTCTAATAGACAGGCTTTGACTGCGGGAACGGGAGATAAACAGTGCAAATTCTTATTTTTTCCCTAAACTATTTCACCATACTAAGAGACTTCTATGATCGTCCGTCTGCAGTCTTTTAATATCAAATATTCGAAATAAGTCACACCAAGTAACTTTCACCGAAGACTACTCCCGGAAACACCCCGATACACTACGCATACAACCAACACAAAAATTTAATTTTTTTTGGTTATCAAAAAAAAAAAAAAAAAAAACCCCACATATATAAATAGACATAACCACCGCTTAGTCTATTCATTTTCAAATCACTAATTGTCGTTTGAACTATTGGTATATAAACGAATGGTTTATGTTCTTAGTTCAAGCCCTGCCTACTATTATATTGTTGTCTTCGTATGTTATGTTCATATTTATTTTCTAAGCTTCTTTTCATTTAGGACATACTCTCATCAGTATTTACGGTAATGTTTAGGACATACACTCAAATAAAAAAAAAAATAATAAAAAAAACAGATTTTGAGCTCTGTTGTTTATTTATTCTTCATTTTCATTTCCTAACATTACTTTTTTTGACTATTACATATACATATTTACATTTACTATATTTTTTCTTTGTATCATTGAATATCTTCGTTCGTTTTTTTGTTTACTATTATATTAATTATATGGTTCACATAATTATCACTGTTTCAGGCTGAAAAGAGTTTTTGATTCTAATACAAAGATAAACGCAGGTTTTCTTGGTTTTTCTAAGAATGATTGCTTTATTTCAAATACCCTTCATGTCACCTTGGTTGACCCATAAAAAATCTATTACATTCCAAATATCCAGAATGTTCAACGATACTCGCTATTGGTTATTGGTAGAGTTCGAGGTATGTTATTTATGGCAGCATCCAACATTCTCCCCCCCCAGTACACAGTGTAAACGACTCAATTTAGGTATGGTTCCGACATGAAAAGATAAATTCGTTTGTTAAATTCAATTACATAAATGCTTACACAAGTACTAATTTTATCTCTATGCGCCATCTTCATTGTCATGAAACTAACACTCGACCCAACGTAAGCCCTCTCAACGATTCATTCCATCTTCTCCCTCAGTGAATCGAAACGTCATCTTTCACTTCCGCTCACCTTTCCTCCTTTCATTTTCTCGCGCCGTGTTTGTGGTTTGTGCAAAATAGATAATTACAATCATCAATGGATATCAACTTTTCTTGCTTTCAAATGGTAAGTACTGGTTTATTAATTTATATATCTTAAACAATTTTGAATGTAGAATTATGAAAATATAATCGCATTTATTTGTGGTTGATGGTTTGCATTCGTTGTTTATATGATTTGTTTGCGTTGTACATACCTATGTATGTACATTGTACGATTATACGGTGTGTGTTGTAGTTTATGTTTATACCGTAGTAAATAGTATGTATCGGCTTCTTAATTTTTTATCAATGGGTTTTAGCTTTTAACATTCAAAATGGGTGAGTAATCACAACTTCACAACCTTTTATTTTTTGTATGTATGTAATGTGGTTTCTAAAAGTCTTTTGTATTCGCTATTTATTTTTATTATTATAATCTTTTTTTTTTTTTAGGTTTTATGATTTGGAATACCAAGACAAAAAGGAGGAACTGCAGTGGTCGAAGAAGTTGGTGGTACAGTGGAGGTAGGTACTGGAGTAGTTGTTGAACTACTTGGCGACTGGGTGGTGGACAAATTGATGGCCTTTTTGTATTTATTCACAAAACAGAATGCTTGTAGCGGAATTATTATAATTAAAATCCTTTCAAGCAGAATGAGCAATAACTACGCGTGTTCTATGTTACTGAGATCGATGAATGTTTTGTTTGTGTTGTGGTATGTGGATTTGTGATTGTCTGTGTAGGGTTTTTTGTTTAGTGCACTGTATGCTTGTATGTTTGGAATGTGATCTATGAGTTGTGTTTCCTTTTCGATGTTAGTGTTGTTTATTTTGTTGATCTTGACTTTACTGATTTCAGGTTGACTGTTTAATAAATTTCATTTGGGTGAGCTTAAGTGTTGTTCAACAATCTTGGTTCGGAATTTTATATGATCGTATTTTCGGTATTGATATCATTCGACGGTAGAGGACAGATTTTTGTTATAGGCCGTTTAAATTCGCTGTTTTGTGTCTTTACTTTGACCACACGAACTAAATTATCTCGGCCTGGGTATACTTCTACTATCCTTGCTAAAGGCCATTTCGATGGTGGGAATCTTTCGTCGAGAAGGAAAACTAGATTTCCTCTTTTAGGTTGTACTTCCTGCTTAAACCACTTCGGACGGTTTTGAAGTCTTGTGAGATACTCACCGCTCCATCCCTTCCAAAACGTTTGTAAGGCAGCTTGTATTTGTTTCCACCTATCAAGGTAACCAATTTTTACACTTGTCAAATCTGATTCTGGAACTATGTATCCTGATGTGCCTATCAAAAAATGTGCTGTAGTTAATGCATGGAAATCTTCCAAGCTATTGGTTACTTGGTTACTGGACAGAGGGGTCTCGAGTTAATACAAGCTTCTATTTGTATTAGAAGCGTACTGAGCTCCTCGTAAGTAAGAACTTGGTTTTGGGCGATTCTTCTTAAATGGTATTTTACAGATTTCACTCCTGCTTCCCACAATCCACCGAAATGAGGGGAAGCGGGAGGAATGAAGTTCCATTTTGTTCCCAATTGGCATATTGAGTTGGCAATGTCAGTATAGTTGTAATTTGCGGCTTTGAGCATTTTTTGAAGTTCTGTATTGGCTCCTTGAAAATTGGTCCCACAATCACTGTATAAGTTGGAACAGATTCCTCTTCTCGCTGTGAAACGTCGAAATGCGGCTATAAATGCTTGTGTTGTTAAATCCGTTACAGTTTCGAGATGTATAGCTTTGGTTGATAGACATATAAATATAGCGAAATATGCTTTATAGCTACGGTGACCATCCGTTCATTATAATAATGAACTGTTCTATATTTGAAGACGATGTTCATTATGAATTTCGATGGAAACAAAAACACATAAATGTTCTGTATTTTAAAAGATGTTCATTATTTGTTCTGTATTTCATATCAATTTCTAAAATCCAAAATGTAAACAAAAAGTGTGCCAAGAATTCAGTGACCGAACGATGATACTTACGTGCCTTAACCTGCTAACGAGGAGCATGCAAATCATCTCGTACAGATTTACTGTTTTCTGAACGCACTCTATTGGTTTCTACATCATCTGTCATTTGCATAGGCAAAGGCAAACCGTACACACACAATGAAATCTACCCAAAAATTGATTTCACTGACACATCTTTTAGTACAGCTTTTGGACACCATTTCTTCACCTACACAACTGTGAGTTCAACTTAAGGACTTGCTTAGACTCCCTTTATCTACTAACACTACCTTAAATACAGCTTTGGGACAATAACAGACGGATTTCGTTTTACAAAAAACAGTTTCACGTAAAGTTTTTTTTTTTTTTTCATTTTTCATTTTTGTTCATAAGATTTTGTTTTTATTAACCTCTTTTTCATTTAAAATCCATGTAAGACTGTATTCCTATAATTCAAAGACTGAATTCCCTCAATGCACAAAATAAATTTTATTTATGTTGAGTTATTTTTTTCTGTTTAAAAAGTTTTTAATAAATAGAAAAGAATCGGTTAAAATTTGTTTTTTTCTTATTGTTCATTATTTTGTTTTGGAGAATATGGTCACCGTATTTATAGCGCTTTGAATTCCTTCCTTTCCAGGTTTTGATCTCAATGGGTCCCGCATAGTCGATTCCAGTATGAGTAAAAGGTCGGGATATGTTTACTCTTGGGGTAGGTAAATTTCCCATTAATTGTTGCATCGGTTTTGGTTTTGTTCTAAAACATGTGATACAACGGCTTAGATGTGTTTTAACACTTCGTTTTAAATTGAAAATCCAATATTTATTTCTAATATATGAAATAACTTGTTGTATTCCCCCATGAAGTGTTCTTTCATGAGCGTCTTCGATGATGAGTTTTGCTATGTTATGGTTACATTTCAAAACTATCGGGTGTTTTTGATCGTATGTTAATGTGGCGTTTTCGAGTCTACCACCGATTCGAATGATACCACACTGGTCCGTGAATAAGTTTAACGATTTATTAAGTTTTGTTTTGGTATTTTTTGATAATTTCGTATTATCATCGGCAAACATGTGTTGTTGTACGGTGCGTATGATTATTCGTAAAGCCATTTCTAGATCTTCGGGTGAAAGAGCGGAGGTTCTTCTCTGGGTGTTGTCTGATTTTATGTTATGAATAAACCTGTTAACGTATGCTACTATTCTCAGAATTTTGTTGAGTTTCGAATATCTAGATAAGATATCTAAAATTGTTTGGGTATTTTCTATATTTGTATGTACCTGTATTTCCCTTTTCCTTTCTTCTTCAGTATCGAGTTCTGTTGGTTGCGTAGGACATACAAATTCCCACTTTTCTCGAAGAAATGATGGTCCTTTCCACCAGAGCTCGTTTTGCATCAATTTGGATGGTAACATTCCTCGTGAGGCAAAATCTGCTGGGTTTAATTTTGTAGGAATGTGCCTCCAAATACTCGCATTCGTATGTCGTTGTATTTCGGTGACTCTGTTGGCAATAAAGGTTTTCCATCTTGTTGGTAGCGTAGTTATCCAGCAAAGGGTTATGGTGGAATCCGTCCATGCAAAACTTGGAATCCCTTTGAATGGTAAAATGTCTTGGACGTGTTTGAGCAGTTTTGCTAATAGGACCACTCCACACAATTCTAATCTTGGCAAAGATACAGTTTTGACTGGAGCAACCTTTGTCTTAGCGATAAGAAGATGTGTGTGTTTGCCGTTATTGTTTAAAATCCGGAGATAAATTACAGCTCCATATGCTTTCATTGATGCATCACTGAAGCCATGCAATTCGATGCTTTGAACATCTTTTTGTGTATTAATCCAGCGTGGAATACGGATATTCGGCAGATTCTTCAACTCTTTTCGAAAGGAAAGCCATTCTTGTTGTAGTTCAACTGTTACGCTTTCATCCCAGGTAACACCACTCAACCATAGTTGCTGCATTAAGATCTTCGCCATTATGACACAGGGTGCAATCCATCCAAGCGGGTCAAAAATGCGTGCAATAGTTGAAAGAATGGTACGTTTAGTGATGATTTCTTCTGTGGCGATTTCTTGAAAAGAGAAAGAATCAGTTGACGGATACCAGCTAATACCAAGAGTCTTCATTTGCTCCAAGGACTCAAAAGCAAGTGATACCTTTGTTTCTCTATCTTTTTCTGGTATGAGTTTGAGAAACTCTTCTTCATTACTCATCCATTTTCTAAGATGGAAACCCGCTGATGATAGTAGCTTCGAAATTTGGTTGTATTGGCTTCTTCCAATGAGTCAGCACCTGAAACCAAATCATCTATATACATATCCTCGCGAATCATTTTTGCTGCTAGTGCGAATTTGGATTCTTCATCAGAGGCTATCTTTTTTAGTGTTCGGTTTGCTAAGTAAGGTGCCGAGGCAGTACCGAACATCAATACATTAATTTTGTAGAGCTTTACTGGTGTTGATTGATCTTCCCGCCAAAATAATAGTTGATAATACGCATCATCTGGATTGATCTTAATCTGCTTATACATTTTTTCAATATCAGCAATGAATGTTATCTTGTGTATTCTCCATCTTAAAACAATTGATACGATATCAGTTTGAGTTTTCGGTCCTGTCATCAAATGATCATTCAGTGAGTTACCATCTAACGTTTTGAAAGAGGCGTTGAAAACTACACGAAGTTGAGTAGTTGTGCTCGAATTTTTCAATACTGCATGATGTGGTACCACGTAGTGAAAGGGTGATTGTAATTTTTTATCATGAACTATGTCCACTTCTTCCATTTGTTTTAATTGCAGATATTCCAACATGCAGTCGTTGTATTGTTTGTGTAGTGTAGGATTATTGCTTAGTTTTTGTTCTTGTTTAAGGAACATCTTCAATGTGCTCGGTTGAGTTGAATTGAGTTCCGGACGATTGTTTCCTTTGAAGGGCAACGCAACTTCAAAGCGTCCTCCCGGCAGCCGTTTAGTATTATTTAAAAAATGTTGTTCACAGGCAACGTCTTCATCTGTAACTATCTTTTCGTATGGAGATTCCTCAATTTCCCAAAATTTTCTTATCTGTTGGTCTATGTCAATAAATTGAGTGAAGACTTGAATTGAACTTCTTTGTTCTATGGGTGTTTTGCCTAAAATAATCCATCCTAATTCAGTTTTTTGTGCTATTGGGGAAATAGGCTCCTTCCCCCGGATAACATCCGGTAAAACTATTTCACAATAAACATCGCTGCCTAGTAGCAAATCAATTTTGGATGGCATATAAAACATAGGATCAGCACCTTCTAGACCACGGGAAGAAGTCCCGTTAAAGTTCGGAAAATATATCCCTTTAACGTGGTTGCAAAGTCAGAACAAGTTGACCTTAAATTTAGTTCAACATAGTTTTTACAAGAGCCGCTCTTGTGTTGTCCTAAGACAGTAACGTCAAAGAAAGTAGGATGTTTTCTTAATCCCAATGTTTGAGCTGCAGATTCCGAAATAAACGATGCCTGAGATCCAGGATCTATTAATGCTCAGAGTTTACAGTAAGATCCATGTGTTGACTTGACACGTATAATTGCTGTTGCTAGTAAAATTTGTGTATCTCTAACTTCCTGTAAATGATAGCAATTACCCGAAGTTGAGGCTGTTAAGTCATATGGTTGGTGTGGTTGAAAAGCTGGGGCATTTGGGTTGATTTCCGTTGTTATATGATGTGTTTGGGTTGGGTTTGCGTTTTGATTTTGGTTGTTTGATTGGTTATTTGAGTTTTGATTGTTTTGTTGTATATGTATGCTCGGGTTTGGTTGTA
Organism: Melanostoma mellinum; assembly: GCA_914767635.1. Lineage (NCBI taxonomy): Eukaryota > Metazoa > Arthropoda > Insecta > Diptera > Syrphidae > Melanostoma > Melanostoma mellinum. Next base: position 103,363,730 of record OU612060.1, read on the forward strand.
TTTGCATGCTGTTGAGTGAATTGGTGTTCGTGTTATGTCGAATTTGATTACGTTGAGCGTATGGCTGTGTAATTGAATTTTGATGTAGGGCATTTGAATTTGAATATGGTTGATGATTTGTAGTGTTTGTGCTGCCGAGATGTAGAAGAGTGTTATGGTTTCTTTGGCAAAAATGACAAGTTTTATTGCTCATACAATTATTTGTCCTGTGGCTGTATGCCAAGCAGTTAAAACAGTTGCCAATTATTTTTACGATCCGGTGTCGAGAATTAACATCCATTTTTAAAAATTTTGAACATGTTCTTAATGAATGCACACCATTATGACATAATTTGCAGTTAAATTTCTCATTAGCATCTGTGTTTATCTGAAAAACACTCTTTTGCTTTTTAATAGCTGGTGGTTTCTGTTCATCTATCATTTCTAACGTTCGAAATCTAGTTTCCAGAAAATCCGAAAATTGTTTGAATTTTGGAATTTCTTTTTGAGTTCCAAGTGTTGTTTCCCAATTTGATTGTAATGTGGTTGGTAATTTCTTTAAAAGTAAAAATATTATAATTGCATCCCACTCATGCACTGGTAAACCTAAATTTTTTAATGCATGTAATATTTTTGTTGTGTTGTCGAGCAATTCTCGAACTCCTTTTGAATTTTCTTCTCGGATAGCTGGTAACTCATAGAATAACTTGAGTTCGTTATTCACCAGAATCCGCTTAAAATCGTATCGAGATGAAAACAATTCCCAAGCCTTGTTTTAGCTTGCGTCATCTACGTTAATGTGTTCTAACAAAACACCTGCACATTCTTTACAACAGCCTTTTAAATAGTGCAGTTTTTCGATGTTTGTCAGAGCAGCATTGTTGTGAACCAATGAAAGGAATTGGTCGTGAAAGGAACTCCAATTTTGGTATTCTCCCGTAAATAAGGGTGGCTGAATTTTTGGGAGTTTTACTTCATGCTGTTTTGTATTGTTTGTTTTTTGCATGGTCAAATTTGCTTCTTCTTTCATTCTATCAGCAAATTTGTCTAGTTCATCTAAAAGTAGTGATCGATAAGGTGTATACGTCTCATTAGCTTCGTTGCAATATGTTTCCGTTGCTGTTAAAATCTCTTCTTTAATATCATCGCTGCAAATAGCTACTTCGTAGTGACTTCCGACGCTTTTCCAATGCTTTTCTAACGTTTCTAATCTTGTTGCAAAATAGTTCTTAGTCCTACGCTCGGGGTTAACAGTTTTCTTGAAATTTTCAAGATCTTTTGCAATTTGATTGCTTGTAGTTTTAATGATTTTTGCGGCGTTCATTTTATTATAATATGTATATATGTATGTTTGTGTGTAATGTGTATATTTATTTTAAATTCAAGTAAATGTGTTTTACTCACTTTTTTTTTTTTAGATTGGCGTTGTTGGTCTGGGTGGATTCGATGGACTTCGGTTGGATTGGGTGACCTCGTGTATGGTGGATGGCGGCGGATCTTGGTCCGTGTGGATATCGATGGACGTCGGTTGCTTTGGGTGATTTGGTGTATGGTGGATGGCGACGGATCTTTCCCTCTTTCCACAACCTCAGCTTGTATGTGTTGTAAATAAATTACTCTACGACAATATGTCGGCAAATGTCTTTTAATTTAGGAAACCATTTTAATTCTTTAATTGTTTTGAATTAATTTAATGGCTCGAAGGACCAAATGTTTCAGGCTGAAAAGAGTTTTTGATTCTAATACAAAGATAAACGCAGGTTTTCTTGGTTTTTCTAAGAATGATTGCTTTATTTCAAATATCCTTCATGTCACCTTGGTTGACCCATAAAAAATCTATTACATTCCAAATATCCAGAATGTTCAACGATACTCGCTATTGGTTATTGGTAGAGTTCGAGGTATGTTATTTATGGCAGCATCCAACAATCACATACCTACAACCTTACCACTTTCTTAACAAAAACAAAAAAAAAAAATATAAATTACCAACAATAGTAATAACCACGCATTCTCCTTACACATATATATAAAAAAGAAAAAGAAAAACAGAATTTACATAAATATTTTAGTCCAACTAAGATTGATTGATTGATTGAAGAGATGCGGACATAGAAATAAATAAACGCCTCACCCGGTCAACGAATAAAGAGATGCAAACAGGGTAAGGTAGTACATTCTCCTCGCACATCGGACGTGAATTTTAGATCCTTATCCGAACACACTGCTTATTCAGTTGTACCTATAGATAGCTCAGGTAGGCCAGTTGAATCGAGTTTGAGCAATATTGCCAATGAGTCTTTAAGCGCACCGTCATATAGCAGCTTAAGTGAGATGGGTGCCGCTGGTTTAGATCCCAAAGGCAGCGGAGGTAGGTTCTTTAGACCAAACCGTAAGACCTGCAGCAGCTAGACGTGATAGTTTGAGGCAGTCCCTAGAAAACTCAGGTAGTTTAAACAACCTCAGGAATATTTTTGAAGGCAGATCGAGTTTACCGGCTATGGGAAGTAGGGAACGCTTGTTAATACCCGAAGATCTCAAAGCTTACATCAATTTGTCGATTACTCAGGGGTTGTCGTCTCATCAAACCTCTCTGCGCAAGAAGCTAACATCTTCCTTGGGTGAAATGAAAGCGCAGCTGAACGACTTCATGCAAGAACTGACTCGTTCAGTTCGTGTAACAGCTGACACTAGCCCGCCAGTGGTGGATAGGTCACAAGGTCCCCCGGCGGCAACGCTGTCAACGGCACACCATCTTCCTCAGACGGGATCTCATGGTAGGACTTGGTCGCAGCCTGGCCAGCAAAATAGAAGATTTAACCCTGAAAATTCAAGAAGAGGGCTAGATAGGGTTCAACAGCAGGCACAATATTCAGAATTACCTTTTTATCCACAGGGTATGTATCCACAACACCAAGGTAGACATCGTCCTTGTCCTCCAGATGGGAACTTTAGTGTTCGAGGGCCCATTAAAATTGACAATTGGGGTCTAAAATTTGAAGGTCAGCCGGAGAGTCTCACTGTGGAAGACTTTAATTTTCGGATAGAGACGCTACAAAGGCAGTATGAGTATCCTTGGGCTGAGATCTTAAGGGATTTTCATTTGCTTCTCTCAGGACCTGCTCACGAGTGGTACTGGCAATTTCAGCGCCACAGCTACAGACCGGACTGGTCGATCCTAAAGGACGCGCTGATGCGTCAGTTTAAAAATGCTCGCTCGGACTTTGAGGTAATGCGAGACATTATGGATCGCAGGCAGGCTTCCTGGGAGAGCTGTGATGATTTCTTTGCGGCCATAAACCGAATAAGGTCTCAGCTCAGTATCCCAATTCCAGAAATAGAGTTGGTACGGATTCTGAAAAGGAATTTGAATGAGAAAGTTGGGAAATTAGTTTATCCAATGTCGATATTTACCATTAACCAGCTGAGGAACTCATGTAAAGACGCCGAAAAAGCATTTCCAAGAAGGGAAAGAGAAATTTCGAAGCCTTACAAACCACCGCACAAGTTTGTGACGAACGAACTTCAATACGAAGAGAGTTCATACCAACCAACGGAAGATCAGCTCGCAGCTCTTCAGTTTTCGGGGCAGCGCCCAAAGAACCACATCCACAAAGGCTCTGAGGTTGCAAATCTGGTCTGTTGGAACTGCAAAGTCCCCGGACATACTTACTTTGAGTGTGAAGCGGACTTCTTAAAAATATTTGGTTTTAAGAGCGGACAGGAAGGTGTGAAGACTCCTCACTGTCAAAAGTGTAGGCCGGAAAACCGGAACCGGAGGGGGAACGCGGGTTTTCAGGGGGAGCCGCGTTCGAATCCGCCGTTGAACCCCCAATACTTACTTAGGTGGGCATTACAGTTCGGGGTGAACCTGGGCCTCAACCAACATCCTTCTATAACGAAGACCAACCATCGTAGCCTCGCGATGCGTACTCTTCTGGCTATGCCCATGTCGCGGTACAGCTCATACAGCTCGTTGTTGTATCTTCTTCTCCACACATTGTCTTCGCATACGGGACCAAAGATCATTCGGAGAATTTTTCTTTCGAAACGACCAAGGGTTTCCTCATCCGCTTTCGATAAGGTCCATGCTTCCGCGCCGTAAAGCAGGGGTGCCAGGGGCCCTACTCTGTAATTCGTTTCGAAAGCCAATCCTATTCGAAAGTAATTTTCGATCCGTTTATGAATTCGTACTCTGTAAGGTTTTCGAATCGGACAAAAAAAGTACTTGTTCCTATTTTTAATTAGGGAATAGATTTGTCGAGTCTCGAATTATTTCTCAAGAGATCTGTCAAATCAAACCAAAAAATTTATAAAGCAAATACGAAGCAAACAAGGAAATACATTTTTGAAGAATCAATTCATCTTTAAAATAAAATAATATGGATTCAGTTGCCACTTTGGAGCGATGCAAAAAATAAAGAAGAACGACTTGAAAGGAAAATTTTTCGGGATAAGTCAAATATTTTTGAAATGTCTGACAAAAGGTAAATTTATGGGTACGAAAAATTCGTTTCACATTTTAGCTATTGTTTTATTTTCTTTTAGTTTCGTACAGAACTTCCGATTGAATAAAAATGCTTTTTTGTATGTCTTAAATGCCATCCACTCCCATAAGATCGACTGCAGTTCCAGCGGTCTTGAAAGTAGCTGCAACTTTAAAGTTCTTAGGGCAAGGTGGCTATCAGCACCAAATAGGACATGATTTTTCAATCGGCATGTCACAACAAACAATATCTAGCTCCGTTGCAGAAGTATGTAGTGCCGTGGAAAAAATATTGTGTCCAAAACACATAAACTTCAAAATGAATGAAGTAGAACGGAGCGATGCTAAACAATACTTCTTTTCGAAGTCAGGCATTCCGGGAGTGATTGGTGTCGTAGACGGAACACACATTCAAATGATAAGGCCGAAAAGAAACGAGCACTTCAACAGAAAACTGAAGCATAGCATTAATGCAATGGTTGTAAGTAAAAAACATATTTCATGCTTTCTTACAAAAACTGAAGTGCTTTCATTCATTACAGATATGCGATCATAAAATATTCATACGGGCAGTAGATGCAAAATACGGAGGAGCAGCACATGATTCCCACGTATGGAATCTTTCACATGTACGTCAACATTTAATTCAAAATTACGACAATGGAGATAAGTCATCATGGATTCTCGGTAAGTATTTTAAAGGTTCCAAATTCAAAATGCTTATTTTTATTGCATATTTAAGGTGACTCTGGATACCCTTTAGAACCATGGATTATGACCCCATTTCGTAGCGTAGGGGAAAATAGCGGCGAGAGCTACTACAACCAACAATTCTCTAAAGCTAGATGTCTCATTGAAAGAGTATTCGGTGTACTTAAAGGAAGATTTCGATGTCTGCTAGCCGCAAGAGAACTTCATTATGCGCCAGAAAAAGTTGTGCAAATAGTAAATGTCTGTTGCGCAATGCATAATATATGCTTAGAAAACAATGTGGCCTTACCTCCAAATGAACTGCCAACAGTTCAAAATCTTACATTGGACACCATGGAAGAACAACATGGGGAACACAACACTGTTTACTCCAACATTGCAAAAAGAATCCGTGATCAAATAAAAAATAACTTACTTACTAGACCAGTAAGCAAAAATCAATTTGAATGGTTTTTATTATTTTTCAGAATGTTTATTATCATTCTACTTAAAAAAAAAAACAAAAATAAAATTCTTTCCATAAAGAGATAAATAAGACCTCTAATGCTTTTTTACAAAGCAAATTTACTTTCTGAAAATAAGTCTCTTCAACACTACCGTTGCTTTTACAGTTGAATTGATATTCGTTAGCTACTAGGCTGTCGAATAAAAATGTTCGTTTTCGAATGGTATTAGCGTTCGAAAACGCATTGCCAGGTACGAAAAATTCGGTTTCGGATTCGCATTTCCGAAAGTACTAGATTCGAATCCGTTTTCGAATTAAAGAGTACAAAATATTCGTTTTCGGAAAGTTTTGCTTTCGAAACGAATTACAGAGTAGGGCCCCAGCACGTAACTTGATACAATCGAGGATTGTCGATCGTGGCCCAACTCGAAACAAATTATTTTTGACAGCACGTATTTTGAAACGAGTTTCATTTTGATATCAACTTAAAAATGCCATTGTGAACTACAAAGTGAAACACCAAATTGGTTGTCTTCAAAATAAAGTTCGATCAAGATAAGTTGAATTCCTTTTAGAAATTATATTTTTGGATTCAGAGAGTGACGATGAAGAAGTATTTAACGTAAAAATCAAAAGAATATGCCTTAGAGATAAAAGTAATCCATTAGAATTGCGTGACAAAGAGTAGATAAGTGTTCATATATAAGAACAAAGAAAAAAATTAGACTCGAAACATAACCATTTGTTTTTTAGTTTTGTGCAGCAATTCAGATTGATTAATGAATGTTTCCTGATGGTACTAGGCTACTTAAATTTCCCAAACAACGTTAGAAGTACATCGGTTCCACCAGTTCTCCAGCTTTGCGCCACTTTGAATCTCCTAGCCAGTGGAAGTTTCCAAGATAACACAAACAAACAGTGTCAAAGTTCTTCCAAAATACGTTGCTTGTTTTAGAAAATAAATTTTGTTCTCAATGGATAAAGTTCGATAGTTCAAAATATCAAGTCAAGAAAGCAAGGAGTATATTATTATATTTAATCCAAGTTGCCGGGAATAGTAGGCTGTGTTCATGGCACTCACATTCCTATTTTGAGACCTTTTTTTGATGATTCCCTTTGCTTAGTCGTGGTGATTACACATAAATGTGGTTAATAATTCAATTTGTTTTATATTAATTGACATACTGTTAGTTTTTTCCATGTCTAACAAAAAAAAAACTATTTTCTGTCGAGTGAAAACTTTTGTTTCAAGCGACGTTTTCAAGTTTGTGTGCTGCCAAAAAAGACGATACAATCGAGAAAACTCGATTGATTCAAAATAGGTGCTGCGAACGTTCGATTACATCGACAATCCTCGATTGTAACAAGTTACGTGCTGGCACCCCAGGACTGGGATGATTAAGGTCGTATATAAGGTTACCTTGGTTTTTCTGGAGAGGGTTTTGTTTCTCAATTGCCTTCTTAACCCAAAGAAGTAACGGTTGGCAAGAGTTATTCTCCGTTTGATCTCCGCACTGATGTTGTTGTCCGTGTCTACAGCGGATCCTAGGTAGACGAAGTCCTGTACTACCTCGAAGTTATGTCTGTCTATTGTGACGTTTTGTCCAATTCGTCGATACTCGCAAAAGCACCTATGACATCACGCTTTTTTCTTCCCATTACGTCAATATCGTCTGCATAGGCGAGTAATTGTACAGACTGTTGAAAGATTGTTCCTCTGGTGTTGACGTTTGAGTTTCTTACAATCTGTTCAAGTATGATGTTGAAGAAATCGCATGACAGTTTGTTGCCTTGCCTAAAACCTTTTTCGACATCAAAGGTCTCGGTGAGTTCTTTACCGACCTTGACGGAGCAGCGTGAATTCTCCAAAGTCATCCTGCATAGTCGTACGAGTTTTGCAGGGATGCCGAAACTAGACATGGCTCTGTACAGCTCGTCTCTGTAGATACTGTCATACGCGGCCTTAAAATCCATAAAGAGATGGTGAATATCGATATTATGTTCTCGAGTTTTTTCCAAGATCTGCCGTAATGTGAAAATTTGGTCTATTGTGGACTTCTCTGGTCTAAAACCACATTGATAAGGACCTATCAAGTTGTTGACGTGGGGTTTCAGACGGTCACATATTACAGCAGACAAGATCTTATAAAAGCGAGGTTAAGGAGGCTTATCCCTCTATAATTGGCGCAATTGTGAGGGTATCCTTTCTTTAGGATCGGGCATACGATACTGAGGTTCCATTCATCGGGCATGCTTTCTTCTGACCATATCATGCAGATCAGCTGGTGCATGCTCCTTTCCAACTGATCTCCAGCTGCCTTGAAAAGTTCGGCATCAAGGCCATCTGCACCTGCAGTCTTATTTGATTTAAGTTTGCATATAGCAAGCTTAACTTCTTCTAGGTCGGGAGGACGGCATTCTTGATCATCGTCCAAGCTGAATGGAGCAATCTGCCTGACAGCGGAATTTGTGTCCTCATCGCCGTTAAGCAGAAATGATCTTTCCAGATCCTTAGTAGCGACTGTGACTCTATAACAATGTTTCCCTGCTGGTCTTTACAGGCTTGATTTCGGGGTTTGCCACCCTGGCAGGATCTTTCTACCTTTTGGTAAAACTTCCGAATCTCATTCCTGTCATGGCATCTCTCTATTTCCTCAAACGAGCGCTTCTCATGCTGCTTCTTTTTCTTTTTGAGAAGTCGGTGTTCTTCCCTTCTTCTCTCCTTGTAAATCTCGATATACTGATCGTAGGCAGCCCTCGTTTTGCATAAGCATTTGTCGTGCTCTTTGCTTGGCTGCATTTGCCTGCCTGCATTCTTCATCGAACCATGGGTTTCGTTTTGGTGGCCGAGTGAAACCCAGAACCTCAGAAGCAGCGGTTCTGATGGCTTCTTGGCATTGCTGCCACTGGTCTTCAATGTTTAATGCTAGCGGCATGGGATTCAAGGATAGTTGAAGGGACACTCGATTGGAAAAGGCATTGGCAATCTCTTGCGATTGTAGCTCTCCGACGTCATATCTCTTCACAGCGTTAGTTCGTGCTGGTCGTGAACAAGATATCCTCATTCGTACCTTGGCTACAACAAGGTAGTGGTCCGAGTCAAAGTTGGCCCCTCGGAAAGTTCGGACATCTAACACACTGGAAGAGTGCCTTGCGTCGATTGCAACATGGTCAATTTGGTTGACGGTTAATTGATCTGGGGATCGCCATGTACCTTTATGAATTTTGAGATGCGGGAAGCGTGTACTACTTACAACACGATTTAGCCCCGCAGCAAAATCGATTAGCCTCAATCCGTTTTCGGAGGTTTTGTCGTGGAGGCTATGCTTACCGATTGTGTTTCCAAAGATGTCCTCCTTCCCTAGTTTTGCGTTGAAATCGCCAAGAACGATTTTCACGTCGTGTCTAGGGCACTGCTCTTATGTTTCTTCGAGGAGCTCGTAGAAACAGTCTTTGGAATCGTCGTCTTTTTCTTCTGTGGGGGCGTGGCGCATATCAGGCTAATGTTGGCAAATTTAGCCCTGATGCGGATGGTCATTATACGCTCACTGAGTGGATTTTGGCTAATCACCTTATCCCTGAGTCTCCCTCTTACGACAAATCCGCACCCAAATAAGCGCTGTTTCTGTTGTCTTTATCAGTCGCCATAGTAGATGTCACAGTTTCTCATCTTCTTTATGCCCGGTCCACTCCATAACACTTCTTGGATGGCGGTTATGTCTGCTTTGCAGCAGTCCAGGGCGTCCGCTAATTCTCCAGCTGCACGTAGTCCGTTAAGAGATCTTACGTTCCACGTGCAGATCCGGAGGTCATTGTCCTTTTTTCGTTTGCTTGGGTCGTCAACTTTGAAATCATTATCGTTATCCGAGGCTATTTGTTGTTTCGGAACAAATTATTTTTTCCGTGGTAGGGTAGTTAGCCCTACGCACAACCCCCAACCTGGAGGGCCAGGTCCTTTTGGATCCCTTCGGACACAAAGAGCTGGAATATCCAGTGTCAGTACCCTGCTGCAGGGGTGTGAGTGCTGCCGTTGGCTCACCAGGAGCTCATCCGCCACCATCTCTACTTCAATACCCTGTCCTAGTATTGAAAGACTCTGAAAGACCTTTAAACCAAATATGTTGGAGTAGCTCCTTCAGGGGTTTCTGCTTTTATGGCTGCTGAAGTCCACCGTTGATTCTGTCCTTTGAATTCATCCGCTGGAACATTTACACGAAAGCTCTCGTAGACCACTGAGATTCGTGCAGTCAGTCATTGTTCGCAGAGCAATTATAGTGTTGATCGCTCACAATTCTTTTGTTCCGGATTCCTTCGTCAACACTCGCACTTACTAGTTTAGCAGGTCAGCTCTGGACGGAGCATCCCAGGTCCCAGTGGATACCGCTTGGAGGTATAGTAAGCACAATTGACGTGTACTATAAGTTACAGCATCTGGGCGCCGCCAAGTTGGCACCAATCAGAGCCTACCCGAATAGTACAACGCCCATCCACTCCCATTATAATAAAAACCCCCAATAATAAAAACAATTAATGAAGCCCTCGATGCATATAAAGACGGTAGGATTAAGGTTCAGGGTAAAGTACAGGTGGAGATACTGAAGCGACCAACAACACTCCCTACCGATACTAGTAACGAGGCTCCAAAGAAACACAATATAAAATCGTTACACACGCGATTGCGAGAATACCACATAACCCGAAAAAGAATTTATAACGAGGGTACCGCTACGATATCGAGGAAGGTGCTTAAAGCAAGAGAACGGTACAGAAATCGAAAAAAAAAACAAGAGAAAGAATCGCGGCCACAAGGGTGGATACATCATCCGACCCCAGACCTTATGCTAGGATTAAAATAGGTGAAAAAATATTATTAGATTGTTAGACAGTGGTGCATTTTAGGTAAAAACTGTATGCAATTGATAGAGGAACTAAACATCGACATCACAACCTTCAAATCAGGTGTCAAAACAGCTGATGGGAAAATACAGTCAATAAATTGTAGGCAAGGTAACAGTGTCGGTTGAATATAAAGATGTTTTTAGTGACGTAACGTTCTACCTGGTACCAAGTCTCGACCAAGAGGTATACTTAGGAGTAGACTTTTGGAAAATTTTCAACGTAGCACCAAACATCATCAGCCGTATTTATTAGATTTCGCTAAAACACGCTTAAAACGCATATTAGATATTCAGTGATTAAGAACTTATTGGGACTTTAATCAGTGAATAAAAAATCCTTATTTATAATCATTTTTTTCGCCCATACTAGTTAATCATCCCTTATGTCAAAATCATAAAGAAACTCTCTTATTTTGGTTTCTCAAAGGTTGAACTGACAACAGAATTTTGTTTTGTTTTTATTTACGTTCGGTGTTCGGTTGTTCGGTTTAAGTTTTATTTATAAAATTTTTAATACCTACTAATTGCTTTGGAAAATGGATGGAATGGATATTCTTCATATTTGATTTCGAAAATCTATATTTCTGCCTAAATAATGACTCCTTAAGCTTCATTGGATCAAATCTTTTTTGTATACTTTCTGCGCTCTACTTCTTTCAGTGGATAACACATTTAAACCATCCAAATTATGCATAAAGTTAATGTAATTTGAGTATATTTCCATTTTGATTTTAGTTGCTTTTAAAATTTTCAAAGTTGTAAATAAACCACTGAATGACAACTCAATACTCAAAATCAAATGACATTTATACGCTAAAACACGCTTAAAACACGCTTAAAACATACATTTCTGCGTTTAAGCTAATCAGCCCTAATTCACTGCCGAAAAATGATTATAAATACGATTTTTGTTTTAATCAACGATTAAGCGTGTTTTAAAGTTCCGCGGAGTTTAAAATGCGATTATAAATACGGCTGCATAAGTTCTATCGAGGTCAATGAAGAGGTAGACTTGATGAGCGCTCACTTGTTAACTTCCGAACAACAGAAGAGACTGGAAGAGGTGAAGCAAAAATTTTTGAATTTTGACAGAGATGGATTGGGAAAGACAATGCTCATGGAGCATGTAATAGATACCGGTGAGGCAGAGCCAGTAAAACAGCGGCACTATCCTGTTTCTCTAGCGGTACAGGCGATCCTATACGAAGAACTAGACCGAATGCTAGACTTAGGGGTAATTGAGGAGAGCGAAAGCCCGTGGTGTTCTCCAGTAGTCCTTTTGCGAAAGCCAGGCAAAAATCGACTCTGCCTCGATTCTCGTAAAGTAAACGCCGTAACCAAGAAAAATGCGAATCCGCTACCACATATAGAGGGACTACTGAGTAGGCTCAACGATACCGCTTACATGAGTAGCATTGATCTTAAGGAAGCGTTCTGGCAAATACCGCTGGAAAAGAGAGCAGGGAGAAAACCGCTTTTGCCGTACCTGGTAGACCTCTATACCAATTTACAGTGATGCCGTTCGGTCTCTGTAACGCTGCACAAAGATTGAGTCAGTTGATGGATAAGGTCATCCCAACAAAACTTAGGGAACAAGTGTTTGTCTACTTGGACGATCTACTTATAATGGCCCCTGATTTTGATTCCCACTTAGCCCTGGTAGAGGAAGTAGGAGAGTGTTTAAGAAAAGCAAACCTCACCATCAACATGGCCAAATCCAAATTTTGTTTCAAGGAATTGAAATATTTGGGATTCATTGTTGGTGGTGGGAAATTAAGAACGGATCCTGCTAAAGTGGAGGCTATTGTAGATTATCCGGTACCAAAGAATCCTAGACAAGTTCGTCGGTTGCTAGACTTAGCGGGATGGTACCGAAAATTTATCAAAGACTTTTCGAGTCTAACGGCACCATTGACCGATCTGCTGAAGAAAAATAATGAAAAGTTCAAGATGGCCGAGGCTGCCTTAGAGGCATTTGAAAAATTAAAAATTTCTTTGACCACCGCACCTGTGCTTTCCCATCCCGATTTTAAGAAGAGGTTCTACATCCAATGTGATGCATCAGACTCTGGTATTGGAGCGGTACTATACCAACAAAACCACGAAGATGCAGAAGTACCTATTGCATTTTTCTCCCAAATATGGAACAGGTGTCAGAGGAACTACAGCGTAACTGAGAGAGAGTGTTTGGCTGCGGTGAAAGCAGTGCAAAAATTTAGACCCTACGTCGAAGGAATGGAATTTACTGTCATTACGGATCATTCCAGCCTTCGATGGCTAATGAACATGAATGATCTCAGTGTTAAATTAGCAAGATGGAGTCTCTTGTTACAGTCCTATTCCTTTGACGTCGAACACCGAAAAGGAGCTCTGAATGTGGTACCGGATACTCTCTCTCGGGTACATGTAGAAGCAATAGATGTGGCAGATGTGGCTCCTCTCATTGACTTGGAATCGGAAGAATTTCAGTCCGATGAGTATAAAAGCCTGATAGCAACAATAAAAGACAAAGCAGAAGAATTACCAGACCTCAAGGTAGAAGACGACTTTGTGTACAAACGAGCCCTGCAATACCAAAGTGACGAAGCTATGTTAGAACATGCGTGGGTAATGTGGACCCCTTCTGGACTCACAGAAGTTGTAATTAGTAAAGCTCATGATCCCCCGCAGGCCGCTCACGGAGGCATGGAAAAAACTTTAAAACGAATCCGGCAGTATTTTTACTGGCCGAATATGACCGTGCAAATTCACGAATATGTATCTAATTGTAACCTGTGTAAACAAAGTAAAGCGTCTAACCAAATTTCTCGTCACACTATAGTAACTTCGTTTTGTACCGATCGTCCGTTTGAAAAAATTTATATAGACTTTTTGGGACCATACCCCAGGTCAAAGTCTGGAAATACTCATGTTTTTGTTGTTTTAGATCATTTGTCCAAATTTGTGTTCCTTAAACCAATGTCTAAAGCATGCTCTTCAAAAGTCATTAAATTTCTACACGAAGACATTTTCAATGTATTCGGTGTGCCGAAAATTATACATTCCGATAATGGAAAACAATTTCTTTCCAAAGACTTTCAAAGTGTCATGCTAAAATATGGAATTAAACATTTCAAAACGGCCAATTACTCTCCGCAGTCAAACGCCTCAGAGAGAACTAACCGTTCCTTAGTAGCAGCAATCCGCTGTTACCTAGATACTGACCAACGAAACTGGGACCTTTACCTGAGTGACATTGCGTGTGCCTTAAGAACTTCAGTTCATAGTTCTACCGGTGTTACCCCTTATTACGCGTTGTTCGGAACGAACATGATCACGCACGGTAGTAGTTATGAGCTGACCCGAAGATAAGAAGGCGTCAATGATTCAGAAATCGTGACCATCCCTCGAAAAGACCATTTGCAGTGCATACGCACTCAAATTAAAGAACAAATCCTAAAAGCCAATGAAAAATCTGCAAAAACCTATAACATCCGAACGCGTAAGATTAAGTAGGTACCTGCCCGGACAGGAAGTTTACCGCCGCAACTTTATCTTAAGCGACTCTTCGAAAATTTTGTCCGCCAAACTCTGTCCCAAATACGTCAAATGTCGAGTTCTTAAACAAGTAGGCAATCAATTGTATGAATTAGAAAATCTTGGCGGAAAGAAAATCGGAATCTATCACGCCAAAGATTTAAAACAATAATTATAGAGTTTACTGGAAAAAAGAAGCGGTCTCAACCAACCCAAATGCATATAAACCTTTCCTTCTTATTTCATTACAAACTGGTACATTCTCCCAGCTAATTCCAGGTATCAGACGAGTTAGAATGAAATAAATTAAAGTACGACAACAACCCCTGTGTCACACTGAATGTTTTTCTGTTTTTTTTTAATCAGACATGGTATTAAAACTGTATTAAGTGTCACCCCCTTGTTTTATAACGCAAGTCAAATTCTTACAAATTTTTCCAAGATTCAAAATTCACGATGTGAATGAAAACAATCTCATGGTTTAGTATTAGGCATCAGCAACTATTTATTGATCAATGATCGCACTCAAGGTTAGGGATACCATCAAACTACCCTCAGTAGTAATAGGCATAATGCATTTGCATTTACATTTGCGCCTATATACACTTGGTGGGCAATCACAATGAATAAAATCTATATAGTTATAAGTATGTGAGTATACCTACTCAACAAAACGTACCTGAACTATTCTATTTAGTTAACCTACTGTGATACCATCAAACCTACTGTGATACGACGAAACCTAATGTGATACAACTATACCTACTGTGATGCAAGTATGCCTAACTCAATACAACTATGTATACTGGAACCGACTGTGATCTTAACCATGTGATACTTATTTTAGTTTATATACCTATGTCCTATTTATTTATATGTTAATTTATTAAACTAGTCTATTCTGTTCAATGAGGAAAGACACAATAAAAATAAAGAAAGCCTATTTATTCATGCTGGTATAAACACTTACATATGTGAAATCCATGAAATCCAAAAACTGTGCTTTTATGGCCACTCCTAGTCCATAGGTCTGTGCTCTAGTGTGGGTTCTCTATTTGAAATAGTCCGTCCATATACTGCCGGCAGGTCTATTGTAGTAGTCCTGAATAGTTGAATCACTAGAGAAAAAGAAAAACAAATTATCAACCCAAAATTGTTTCGGAGGGATGTAAGTACGTACTGTCTGAAGTAAACAAATGTTTGATGTCAATGACCCCAGGAGGTTATGGTCAACTAGGTATATGTACTTGTTATACACAAACTTCATTGCAGATGTGGATCTGAAGCAGCAACGACCATCTGAAAAAAAGAATATATAGAAAAGGTATAAAACAAAACAAATAGGAAATAGGATATCTCCTAGATAGGGAAAAGATTACCACATGCTAAGTATCGTGAGTTCTCCCCACGTTAGGATTCATGATTTAGAATACAGGTAGCCTCTTCCGTCTTTGTGATAGTATAGATCCTCCAACGACGGAATTTTGTTGCGGGTACCTAAAAAAAAAAAAACAAATAAACACTTAATGGCATTTAGGTAGCTCTTCCGTGCCGAATCGATGTAGTTCCATCGATGGTAGAGCACACCCAAATTACTGTTATACATAGCATTCATAAGCTCGTCACTAATAACTCGTTTATGCAATTCCTCCGCTTCCACATAGTGCTTCATTTTACCAAAGACATTAGCTCTGATGAACAATAAAGATGTTTTATTTAGTAGATATCTGAATGCTTGGTTGGACAGTCGAATAGCATCGTCATAGAGCTGTTGATTATCCAAAAGTGTCAATATAATATTTGCCACATGCCTTTGGTTGATAAGGATTTAGAGCTACTGATTCGTGCCAGTTTTTGAGCGCTTCTGAGTATTCTGACTGGTAACAAACTGGTGTTGCGAGTACCTTAAAGAATTAAAAAACAAATAAACACAAGACGTAAACGAATAAGACGATGTTTACCAAATAAAAAAAAAAAAAACAAATTCCAGACAAGAAGATGGAAGAGGTGGTATAATTTTTGATGTCGGTGTAGGCAGGGTCCTAGTCTGAAAATAAAAGAAGTAAAAATAATGGAAAATAAAGGGATTAGGATAGAAAACAAATTAAAACTTAGAAATTAATGAAAACTCATGTGTGTTGTGTAATGAAGATGACACCCATAGAAAGAAATGGTTTTTTTTTATGGACGTCAAAACGTAGATTTAGATGTCACAACATCGAATTCCACCTGACGTAAGAGGTACCATCTAGGGGAAAATAAAGAAATAAAAACAAAAATAATAGACAAAGAGGAAAGGGAAACCAAAACAAAGTTCAAAAGATTTTTTTTCAAATACCACTGACTTACCAATGTGTGGACGGATTAGGGATCGCCTGTTCCGAAAGATGTGGGAGGAAGAATGGGATGATGGTGTGATCCCTGATTAGGACCGTAAGCTAGAGATACCACTAAACAGTTTGATTCAGTCGAGTCACGAGTCATATACATAACTGAGTTGGTAACGAGCGGACATTCTACTCCGCGTTAACAGAGTGAGAAAACCCAGAGCGTTAAGTCTGGTATAAGATACACCGCCGCGCCCGCCGTGGAAATTGTACATAGTATGGTTTAAATTTGTAAGAACGGAAAAAAAAGGTTTTTGAATCTATTAATCATTTGAGTTTTTGGAAATAGAATTAAGGTAATTGTTGAGAAATATAGTGTTCTGAACAGAAACGTAAAGTTATAAGTGGTAATAGATATATGTGTCCCGGGATCTCGTTCGCTCTTGAGGAAGTTAATGTATAAGAATAGACATTTTAGCTGCAACAGCAACAGATAGTGGTGAGTTTGTGGAGAGAAAAAAAGAAAATCAAGTGAAAAAAATAAAATTTTTTATAATGAAATATAGTTGATAGTGAAATATTGATGAGTCTGATTTTATATCTAGGTTAGGGGCCAGTTATAGCGATCAGGAAAACGAATCAGGAAAAAATTTCAAATGGAATAATAACTATGTTTTCGTTGCAATTGAATAACAAATGTTATACCAATCGATGGCAAATCACTTAAAGAATTTTTTGTGCCCAAAAAAGATACAATAGAACAAATATTTTCTGTTTAATTTGTATTTTTCTATTTTCCTTTTCCAATTCCATCAGGAAAATAGAAAAATACAATTTTACGGCAAAGTATTTGTTCAATTGCACATTTTCTTGATAGAAAATATCCTCTGGGCTGTTTACTATTGATTGGTATAACATTTGTTATTCAATTGTAACGAAAATATAGTTATTATTCCATTTGAAAATTTTTCCTGATTCGTTTTCCTGATCGCTATAACTGGCCCCTTACCCAGACCTCACCAGGATCGGGTGTACTGACACCTGTTAAGGAATCATACGGCCATACAGTGCAGGTCACTGGGTCAGACCATTCGAACCCGGTCAACTGATGGATGGCCAGAACAGGCATAACTCGCTCCAGTCCAAGAACTAACAAAAAAATTAAAAAAAAATTTTTTTTGTATGTTGTACATTTGAAAAAAAGAAAAATCCGTGCTAGTACCTAATGTTTGAACTAAGGGCACAAGTAACATAGAGCTACCGATTCCGATATACTTACTTAAACCTCCCCTAAGTTCTCGGAAGAGAGAACGTAGCTGGAGGAGGAAAAATTCATCTATTTTTATCCACCCATGGATAGTACGAATACTATCAAGGTTGAGATTCGTAAAGCTGAGTAGAGCAGAACATTTGTTTTTTTTTTGTATCAAAAAGTGCTACTTTTTATAATTACTAAATCGTTAAATTTCCATGACTCTGATTGTAAGTGATAGTTTTTTTTTTCTTTTTTATTTATAGTTCCGCGTTAAGTGTTTAGTGTGGCTGATTAATAATAAGCCTCCAATAACCAGGAACGTGCCTATACGAAGAGCTCTAGTTAGGTAGGATCCTAGGTGTAGTTTAGCGAATTAGGGTAGAAAACCAGATACCCGGAAAAAATGGAAGAAAAATTGCCTGTCGCAATTTTTGTTTTGAAACTTAATTTTGTTTTTTTTTTGTTTGTTCAATGATAATAATTTTCTAGTTAGTATAATAATTGGTAGAATAAAATTACCTAAATGAAGCCACTTATTGAAGCACAAAAAGAAAGAAACCTAATTAAATAAATTTTCGTTGTTTCATTAAATGAAATAATTTGCTTTTTACTGGCGCATGCTTGTACCATGTACTGTAGATAAATTTTGATATTTCAGGGGTGTGGAAGGTGAGTAGATTACTTTGTTGAAAATGGTGTGACGGATGGATGAAATTCATCAATAAGGGAAGTTTTATTGAGGCCGTAAAATTTCAGGTTGGATGGGTACGGGCCTAGCTGCGTTCCATCTGCAGCGCTTTTAGTATGGTGAACTTCCGTCCGATATTTCCTTAAGTTTTAATTTCTATGGCCTGATTTTTTTGTTGCTGGAGAGGTCGTTTCCTGAAGACAAGATCCCCCCCATTCCGACGAGTTAAGCCGCGCTTAGCAAGCAGGCCATGTTCTTCAGGAGCGACACATTCCCATACCTTTCTATCACAGATCCGTTTCCTTACCTAATCCTTGTTTTTCAGGTTAACTCGACATCTCCTCCTTATCCCCTCCACTCCTACTAGCTAGCAACAAGTCTTATTTTAGCTTAAGCATACCTTTTTAACACAGTTCCAATCGAAAACTATTAATTTAATTCACTGTTTCTAACAGATAGGTTGTTTGAAATAAAATACAATAAAAACCTATGATAACTGCAGTGCTAGAAAAAACTCCTCTATTCCTACTAAACCTACTATTATCAAACGAACATTTGTTGATCTGACATATTACTCGAACTGAATATTGAAAAAGTGGAATGCGAAAATGAAAACAAATTTTTTTACAAAGAGTTTTAAAGATTGCAAAACGCTTTCAAAATCAAAAAAGTCAGCCAGATGTGGTCATATTGGTGGAAGCTGTACTCAAAGTGGAAGTTCACTACTTTTTTTGTAAAGTCAATGGTGGAAGCTGTAATCAAAGTAGTAGAGGTAATTTTCGGTAAATGTATGCGTAAATCAGCTTGTAGGCAGTTTCAATGTGTGTGTGAAGTTGGGCATCTAATTAATTTCTCATATGTGGGGTGGAAGCTGTACAAGCAAGCCTCACACGCACAACTGCAATCGTCCACAAACTGACTTTACAAGCACCACTTCATTTTCGGATTTATTTCAAAACCAGTTTGAAATCCGAAAATTAAGCCTTGTTAGTAAATTCACTGACCTAACTTTATACTCAGCTGAATATGTGTATCACAGATAGATCTCGTGTTACAAAAGCAACAAAAGGCGTGTTTTTTTTACAAAACTTTTATATACATAACATCATTATACACGCAAAGCAAAAACAACATCTCCGACAACCGATGTTATGGATAAAAGGATGGTTAAGATTTCGTCGGGTAAAGATCTTTGACGTTAAGTCAAGTATCGAATGAGTTTTTCGACTTTTCATTTTTAAATGTTGGTGCGTCTAGAGCAGGGGTGGCCAACTTGATTGGACCCATAATCTCTTGTTCACTAACGAGACCCTGTGCGATCTACCAATTACATACTTCTATAAATCTTAAATGAAACAGCATGGCTCAGTACACAATCATGTAGCATTTTTTATTTTACTAAGAGAAGAAAAATAATTGTGAAAATTGTACTAAGTACTTACTACTTAACTACTTATTTACCTACATACCTATGTATATTAGTGTGAGCATTGCGTCCGAGTATCTTCCACTAATTTAGCATAACCTGGTTTGTAGTTGGAGATTGCCATTCTTAAAGAATCCAATGTATGAGCGTCTGTCAAGCGGTGTTTACTTTTTGTTTGCTTTAAGTAGGACAATGCTGACTCACATAAATATGTTGAGCCAAAACACGAATTAAGTTGTTCAACACATTTCTTCAAATTTGGATATTTTTCGTTGGAAACCAATGCCCAGAAATCTTGACCAGAGGATGACCTTTTTTAGGAAATATGTCGCAGCGCAGATTAATCATTTCGTTTTGTAACATCATGTGCTCCATTTGAAATGTATCTAATCTATCTGTATGTAATTAATGAAAACTCATGTGTGTTGTGTAATGAAGATGACACCCATAGAAAGAAATGGTTTTTTTTTATGGACGTCAAAACGTAGATTTAGATGTCACAACATCGAATTCCGCCTGACGTAAGAGGTACCATCTAGGGGAAAATAAAGAAATAAAAACAAAAATAATAGACAAAGAGGAAAGGGAAACCAAAACAAAGTTCAAAAGATTTTTTTTCAAATACCACTGACTTACCAATGTGTGGACGGATTAGGGATCGCCTGTTCCGAAAGATGTGGGAGGAAGAATGGGATGATGGTGTGATCCCTGATTAGGACCGTAAGCTAGAGATACCACTAAACAGTTTGATTCAGTCGAGTCACGAGTCATATACATAACTGAGTTGGTAACGAGCGGACATTCTACTCCGCGTTAACAGAGTGAGAAAACCCAGAGCGTTAAGTCTGGTATAAGATACACCGCCGCGCCCGCCGTGGAAATTGTACATAGTATGGTTTAAATTTGTAAGAACGGAAAAAAAAGGTTTTTGAATCTATTAATCATTTGAGTTTTTGGAAATAGAATTAAGGTAATTGTTGAGAAATATAGTGTTCTGAACAGAAACGTAAAGTTATAAGTGGTAATAGATATATGTGTCCCGGGATCTCGTTCGCTCTTGAGGAAGTTAATGTATAAGAATAGACATTTTAGCTGCAACAGCAACAGATAGTGGTGAGTTTGTGGAGAGAAAAAAAGAAAATCAAGTGAAAAAAATAAAATTTTTTATAATGAAATATAGTTGATAGTGAAATATTGATGAGTCTGATTTTATATCTAGGTTAGGGGCCAGTTATAGCGATCAGGAAAACGAATCAGGAAAAAATTTCAAATGGAATAATAACTATGTTTTCGTTGCAATTGAATAACAAATGTTATACCAATCGATGGCAAATCACTTAAAGAATTTTTTGTGCCCAAAAAAGATACAATAGAACAAATATTTTCTGTTTAATTTGTATTTTTCTATTTTCCTTTTCCAATTCCATCAGGAAAATAGAAAAATACAATTTTACGGCAAAGTATTTGTTCAATTGCACATTTTCTTGACAGAAAATATCCTCTGGGCTGTTTACTATTGATTGGTATAACATTTGTTATTCAATTGTAACGAAAATATAGTTATTATTCCATTTGAAAATTTTTCCTGATTCGTTTTCCTGATCGCTATAACTGGCCCCTTACCCAGACCTCACCAGGATCGGGTGTACTGACACCTGTTAAGGAATCATACGGCCATACAGTGCAGGTCACTGGGTCAGACCATTCGAACCCGGTCAACTGATGGATGGCCAGAACAGGCATAACTCGCTCCAGTCCAAGAACTAACAAAAAAATTAAAAAAAAATTTTTTTTTGTATGTTGTACATTTGAAAAAAAGAAAAATCCGTGCTAGTACCTAATGTTTGAACTAAGGGCACAAGTAACATAGAGCTTCCGATTCCGATATACTTACTTAAACCTCCCCTAAGTTCTCGGAAGAGAGAACGTAGCTGGAGGAGGAAAAATTCATCTATTTTTATCCACCCATGGATAGTACGAATACTATCAAGGTTGAGATTCGTAAAGCTGAGTAGAGCAGAACATTTGTTTTTTTTTTGTATCAAAAAGTGCTACTTTTTATAATTACTAAATCGTTAAATTTCCATGACTCTGATTGTAAGTGATAGTTTTTTTTTTCTTTTTTATTTATAGTTCCGCGTTAAGTGTTTAGTGTGGCTGATTAATAATAAGCCTCCAATAACCAGGAACGTGCCTATACGAAGAGCTCTAGTTAGGTAGGATCCTATGTGTAGTTTAGCGAATTAGGGTAGAAAACCAGATACCCGGAAAAAATGGAAGAAAAATTGCCTGTCGCAATTTTTGTTTTGAAACTTAATTTTGTTTTTTTTTTGTTTGTTCAATGATAATAATTTTCTAGTTAGTATAATAATTGGTAGAATAAAATTACCTAAATGAAGCCACTTATTGAAGCACAAAAAGAAAGAAACCTAATTAAATAAATTTTCGTTGTTTCATTAAATGAAATAATTTGCTTTTTACTGGCGCATGCTTGTACCATGTACTGTAGATAAATTTTGATATTTCAGGGGTGTGGAAGGTGAGTAGATTACTTTGTTGAAAATGGTGTGACGGATGGATGAAATTCATCAATAAGGGAAGTTTTATTGAGGCCGTAAAATTTCAGGTTGGATGGGTACGGGCCTAGCTGCGTTCCATCTGCAGCGCTTTTAGTATGGTGAACTTCCGTCCGATATTTCCTTAAGTTTTAATTTCTATGGCCTGATTTTTTTGTTGCTGGAGAGGTCGTTTCCTGAAGACAAGATCCCCCCCATTCCGACGAGTTAAGCCGCGCTTAGCAAGCAGGCCATGTTCTTCAGGAGCGACACATTCCCATACCTTTCTATCACAGATCCGTTTCCTTACCTAATCCTTGTTTTTCAGGTTAACTCGACATCTCCTCCTTATCCCCTCCACTCCTACTAGCTAGCAACAAGTCTTATTTTAGCTTAAGCATACCTTTTTAACACAGTTCCAATCGAAAACTATTAATTTAATTCACTGTTTCTAACAGATAGGTTGTTTGAAATAAAATACAATAAAAACCTATGATAACTGCAGTGCTAGAAAAAACTCCTCTATTCCTACTAAACCTACTATTATCAAACGAACATTTGTTGATCTGACATATTACTCGAACTGAATATTGAAAAAGTGGAATGCGAAAATGAAAACAAATTTTTTTACAAAGAGTTTTAAAGATTGCAAAACGCTTTCAAAATCAAAAAAGTCAGCCAGATGTGGTCATATTGGTGGAAGCTGTACTCAAAGTGGAAGTTCACTACTTTTTTTGTAAAGTCAATGGTGGAAGCTGTAATCAAAGTAGTAGAGGTAATTTTCGGTAAATGTATGCGTAAATCAGCTTGTAGGCAGTTTCAATGTGTGTGTGAAGTTGGGCATCTAATTAATTTCTCATATGTGGGGTGGAAGCTGTACAAGCAAGCCTCACACGCACAACTGCAATCGTCCACAAACTGACTTTACAAGCACCACTTCATTTTCGGATTTATTTCAAAACCAGTTTGAAATCCGAAAATTAAGCCTTGTTAGTAAATTCACTGACCTAACTTTATACTCAGCTGAATATGTGTATCACAGATAGATCTCGTGTTACAAAAGCAACAAAAGGCGTGTTTTTTTTACAAAACTTTTATATACATAACATCATTATACACGCAAAGCAAAAACAACATCTCCGACAACCGATGTTATGGATAAAAGGATGGTTAAGATTTCGTCGGGTAAAGATCTTTGACGTTAAGTCAAGTATCGAATGAGTTTTTCGACTTTTCATTTTTAAATATTGGTGCGTCTAGAGCAGGGGTGGCCAACTTGATTGGACCCATAATCTCTTGTTCACTAACGAGACCCTGTGCGATCTACCAATTACATACTTCTATAAATCTTAAATGAAACAGCATGGCTCAGTACACAATCATGTAGCATTTTTTATTTTACTAAGAGAAGAAAAATAATTGTGAAAATTGTACTAAGTACTTACTACTTAACTACTTATTTACCTACATACCTATGTATATTAGTGTGAGCATTGCGTCCGAGTATCTTCCACTAATTTAGCATAACCTGGTTTGTAGTTGGAGATTGCCATTCTTAAAGAATCCAATGTATGAGCGTCTGTCAAGCGGTGTTTACTTTTTGTTTGCTTTAAGTAGGACAATGCTGACTCACATAAATATGTTGAGCCAAAACACGAATTAAGTTGTTCAACACATTTCTTCAAATTTGGATATTTTTCGTTGGAAACCAATGCCCAGAAATCTTGACCAGAGGATGACCTTTTTTAGGAAATATGTCGCAGCGCAGATTAATCATTTCGTTTTGTAACATCATGTGCTCCATTTGAAATGTATCTGCAATTTTTTAGCCAATTCATAGATATCACTTTGATCAATGGAATCATTGAACGGATAAGTGATAAATTTAACCAAGCTGTCAATTTTTCTAAAATCACTAAATTGAATTTCGAAGTCTGCTACCCCTGCCCTAATTTCTGTCTTATATTTCTTAGAAATGAAATTATAGTTAGGATGTTTTTCCATATGATCCCTGATTTTAACAAATTGTTCAAATTTTTTCTTCTCTATGTGAACTATCATAGACGCTGTTTGACATTGAAACGCTGCAATAAGACTCATCATTTCTGTTAATGTTTTATTCTTGCCTTGTAGATTCAGAAACAATGTACTCAGTTTTCTAGTAAAATCTGCCAAAAAGCTAAATCACATTGCGAGTCTAAATCACACAATTGCTGATAATTATCACCCCTTTCGTCAAGAAATTTTATTATTTCGTCCAATAGATCTCGAAATCTTTGTAAAAACTTGCCTCAACTATGCGAACATGCGTTGTGCTAGTAGGCACATTAAGAAAACAGATATCATAAGGCACACTGACGAAGATATGTACATGTACATATGCATAAGTATGAACACAATTTGTGGTGGATTTGTTTCGAAGTAACGGGCGTATGTATATGTTTGTAAGCAAGGTTTTCTAGTAAAAAACGCAAAGTAGACAGTTTTCCTAGAATTAATTGTTCAAATCCTGTGACCACAATGGTATATGTTTTTATTGGAACTATTTACGACTATGCCTGGTCTACGTATTTATATTTTTTGCCTTGCCACGATCGACTTGACTAACAGTTGCGATCGACCGGTCGATCGCGATCCACCTGTTGACCACCCCTGGTCTAGAGACTTTCATGTATCTCGAACAAATGCAAAATGGTTGGCAAAGGGTCTGTTCACAAATGTGTAACTGAATAAAATCGTATTTCCACTCTTACACTCCGCTATTTCAAGAGTTAGATTTGTAAATTTATATAAAGTACCATAAAACAACGTAATAGCAATTAAAAAAGTACTGTTTAGTGACTGAAAGCACTTTTTGAATATTTTGCTTTGACTTCTTATAATAGGCACATCATCAGCCCCTGAAGGATTTGAATTAACATGAACTCAATTTTGATCTGAAGTTGTCAACATCTTTAAACACACAATTCGAACCTGCTTTTCAATCTCATCTCCTCAAAAAAACGTCTTTGTTTTTCTTGAGGACTCATTTTCCCATGAAAATTGTTACTTAATGATGCATGGTCTTACGACAACATTTGCATACAAATTGCATCTGGGACGATTGTGAAGGAGTCACAGCCAACGACCTCTTAATTGCTTGCTCTACAACTATTAACAGGTTGTCAACCTTCGACTGTGCCTCGATATCCGATCCTCTCACATTCGGCTGCATTGCATAGAAATGCATAGCACTTGACTTGCTTGTGTATCCATAGAGTGCATTATATTCGGAACAATATGATTCCCAACGGCCGGTCACTGCCAGCCGACAGAAGTAATAAGGGATCATATTGCTTTGACTGCATGCGCGCTGTTTATGTCATAGCAATAGTCTTTGGGTATGAGCATTTGTTTATGATATAGGTCATTGGCGCTCACCCAAAAGAATGTGATGATGAAGCGTTTTAATCGGATATCGAAGTGTGGTCGATTGTTCGATAACCAGAAATGGAGCTTAATAAATTTGTATGAATAGGGAATGAATTTACAAATAAAATGTCAATAGTGATCGTGGACTCGATCGAACGTACTCTCTGGTTTTTGTAAATATAAGGCATTGAGCTGACGACAATTCCTGGGTATTTCTAAGTGTTTCCACTACCATACCTCAACTTTGCAGTTAGTGCGAAGAGGTTTGAGCCTACAGCAGTGAATGCTTGGCGAGTTGGTAGTTTGGGAACCAAGGAACATTACATGGCGATCCTGCCAGGAGGCCAGAGAATGTTCAGAGAGAGTGTATTAGGACAAGACGAAGTTAAAGTCTTTTTCGTACGTTAAAGCGGTTCAAAGTAGTTTTTCTTTCTTCTCTCTCGCCGCGCTGTCGGTACTGTAAAACAAATATTTTAATGACCACACGGAGCGACCTAATAGCGGCCGCAGAGCACCTTGCAGAGGTGCAACTTCTACTAAAGGCGATAAAAGCGAGTCCAGAAAACGACACAACTATTGGCCCGCGCCCTCTGACCATAGAAGAATACAGAAGGCGCGTCAGGAAGACTTAAGGCCCCGGCCCATAGAACGCGTTGCGTGCGTGCGGCACCGCTTCCAACTGACAGCTCGATTAAATACACACGTTCTTATGAGAGGTGACCCATAAGCACAGCGAGCAACGCGCCGAACGCGCCGAGTAGCCCAACTTTCTACTTTGCCGCGGCTCTCACGCGGTGACTGAAGAGAGACATGCGCAGTCACAACCAATTTGAAGGTTTCTCTTATATGGAAAAAGTGACAATGGGCGCGTTCAAGAACCTATCAGATAGCCTTCATCCGTATCTTAGATACCTTTTTGAACGATCGACAACAGACAACAGCTGTGAAATATTAAAATTCGACTTTTGAAAACAGAAAAACATTCAAAATATCATTGCTAGACGATTATAACTTATTTTTTTCGATTTCCCACACGTAAAAAACAACAACAAGCTATCCGGATACGATTCTTGAACGCCCCCATTTTGACTAAATTTAGCTGTCAAAACACCGCAACGGATTCTATGGGTCACCCCTATCAGTTGCGTGCGGCAAAACCCACCGCATCAGTTGCCGCGCCGCTTCTACCGCACGCAACGCGTTCTATGGGTCGGGACCTTTAGCCTCCAGTAGTAGTAAATAGATTTTATTTTCTTATTCAAATATAGTTATGTATTACAAAATCAAATAAAGCATGGCAATGCCGTCTTCCCGGTTGACAATCCAAATAAATTACATAAATAAATTAGTTGTGTCTAAGTCTCTTAAATATCCTAAACAAATTTTTCTTATTTTGCTTCTTTTTTTTTAACTATTATTAATTTTTTTACTTCAAAAGTTTCCGGAGAGAATTCTGTTTCTGTAAGCTTGCGCTACTTTGCAGTACATGAAAAGTTTTTGCACATCCATTTCGTTTAAATACTCTATCATTTCACTGTCGGTTAAATAATTGCAGCCGAAGAAAAAGCTCCTAGTTTCTATTAAAACCGGGATTTTCCTAGAAACTGGAAAATATCTTCTCTTTCCCCCCGATTACATAGGCTGCATAAGCTGGGAAGGTCCTCTCTATGTGGTATATAATTCAAATGTAGAAGTTCTGTACGAAGTCTTACCATCATCGAGATATGCTCCACACTATTCTGGTCTTTGAAGTAGTTTCTTTGTCCTAGGTTATGGCATAGGCGACTGTAAACAACTCGGTGTACAGAGCTGGTGGCATCTTCGACATATTTCTCTCTAAGATTTTCATCCACCATTGTAATTAACTTATAAAGTTGACCTTTCCATACGCTAACATTTTCAATGTGCAAGTCTAGCTCCATATACCACACCATTACGCGAGCTCGTTCCATTCCGCATACCAGCTGTATTTCCGGTTGACTACGTATAAGGCAGCTTTCTTGGGAAGTCTTTCATTATCCATGTTCAAAACTTTGATTAATAAGGGTATTCATGTTTCGGCGTAAGATCACGTTTTGTGTAAATATGTAACTTTACGCGAGACTTTGCATGAGTACCCCTTTAAGCTACTTTGTGTAAGTGGTGTAAGAAAACAGCTGTTCGTTAAACGTCAACGTGACCGAAGCCGACGGTGGCGTTTCAGTATTTTGTTTTCATCATTCTGGAATTAGATAATTATTTTTTTTATGCTTTTATTCAAAATTTTGTTTTTAATTACTTACTCCGCTCATTTCCATATTTATCTTTTTTTATTTTTTGTCTGATAAAAAGTTCCTACTTCAACTTAACTGAAACGTTTCTTTCAAAATGTTAAAAAAGACTTTTGTGTAGTTTAACACGTTTTACCATCTCGTTTCCGCATTGAATTCGTTGCGTAGTCTTACCAAATTTGTGTAAAACATTTTCCATACAAAATTTGACAGTTCTTTTACTATCTGGTAAACTTACACAGACTACACGGTTTACGCGGGTTTTATGCTGATGTATGAATAGTGAATACCCCTAATGATTAATAATAATAATAATGATTAATCCTGTTTCCAGCATCAAGGCGTAGTTTGGTGTGTTGGACGGGAGGTGAAATATCCTTTTAATGTAGAACCTGAGCAACTTTTCCACAATTCCATATTGCTTGTATCCCCATACCTGTGACGCATAGAACATAATCGATTCAGAAACTGCTTCAAATACACGGAATTTACAACTATGAGCTACACTTCTGTTAGAGAAACACTTTTTCCAAGTAGCTCCAATAGCTCTCTTTGCTTTAACAAGTTGTTCACTCAGATGCTTTTCCATACTCAGGTTTTTAGTCAAACACACCCCTAGGTATCTTCATTCGTTCACGACTTCAATAGGTGTTGAATTGTAGAACTATCTTTCATTTTGGCTATTTCTTCCTCCACCATTCCTGAAGATCATTATCTTTGATTTGTTTAAATTAACTTGAAAATTCCAAGTTGTACAGTACATACCTATACAGTTGATTGATCATCAATTGAAGCGATTGGGGCGAGGTAGACAGTAGTACTATATCGTCAGCGTAAAAGAGGGCCTCTATATTGGTCCCCACGAATTCTACACCTCCGGAAATGCAATCCATTTGATCCTCTATAAATAACGCAAATAAGAGAGGGCTCAGTGCACACCCTTGTCGGATGCCAAACTCCGTTTGAAACCATTCAGATAAATGCTCCCCATTCCAAAGCTGCCTTAGTTTCCTTATACAGATTTTCTAAAACTTTTCCAAACTTTGTGGACATCCCAAGTCCATAGAGCTTGTAGATAAGCGCTTGCCTATCCACCGCATCAAACGCTGCTTTGAAATCGATAAAGAAGCTGTAAAGCTTTTTTCTGTTTTGAAGGAAAGATTCTCCGATGCTTTTTAGAACAAAAATATGATCGACCGTAGAGTACCCCATCCTGAAACCAGCTTGATATTCATCCAATAAATGGTTTTGGTTGATCCACGTATTGAGTCTCTGTTGCAAAATTGCGGTAAATATTTTGTACGACGCATTAAGAAAACTTATCCCCCGATAGTTCTCCGGATTTTGCGTACTTCCTTTTTTGTGAATAGGAAAAATTAGGGATTCTTTAAACTCATGTGGTACGGTTCCAAGTGCCAAGATTTGGTTGAAAGAATATTTGAGCTTATTTATAAGTTCAAAGGTTCAGTACATATAGAACTCAACAGGTATTCCATCGGAGCCTTCTGCCTTGCCATCTTTTAAACTTTTTAACACGTTAATTATCTCTTCATGAGTTATTCGCGCATCCAACAACTGATTTTCGATCCTCAGTTCAGCGTAAGCAATGATTACATTACTGGAATGGTGATTTAAAAGTTCCTTGAAATGTTGGTAGAGTACACTTGGTGTTAGATCTCGATGAATCGTTAACTTATTTCCGTTCAAGTGTTTTACCAAACTCCAAAAATCGGTAGATTTCCTGCACTGCGCAAGTCTCATAGACTCCTCTACGAAATAATTATTTCACTTGCGTCTACATATCTCTTTGAAAATCTTATTTGCTTCTAAGTATTGACTTTTGAAAAACTTATTGTCATGTACACGAAGTGACTTCAACCTCTGTCTATCACTAAAACACTCTCCATCAAACCAAGGTTCAACTGGTATCAACCTCTTCCTGTTCATCCTAAGGGTTGGATAAGCAAATCTTATACAGCTTGTGATCGATGCTAATTCGGAATCGCTACTTCTATTTAGCAATAGGTTTAGATTATTCTGATAGCTTTCTAAGTTACTGGAATTCCACTTAAGTTTTGGTAGCATTTGTAGATTTCTAGTGCCAGATTCTTCATTAATCTCAATTTGAAACTCCGTACTATTCGGCAGATGATCAGAGAATGTTTCTACAACTACTTTGAAATCTCGCACATAGTCAGCCCACTTTCCAGCTACCATACAGTAATCTATGACCGATTTTCCTTGCCTTCCAACAAACGTAAGTTCACCAAACCTATCAGATGCCGATGTGTCACAGAGCTCCAATATTTTTTTTCCTCTTGTATTACACATTTCATCTTTAGATTGACGTTATATTCCAGCTTCTTTGTTTTCCAATCCAGCTTCATTTCCACATCTACTGTTAAAGTCGCCTACTAATTGATGAACTGACTGCAAAAATTAATGAGAAGGAACAAAAAATTCTCTCACTTGAGCAAAGGGTAAATAATATGGAACAACAACTATTCTCAAATAGCATTGAAGTATACAATGTTCCACCCACAAACAAAGACACACCGCACATCGATCTAGCAGTTGGTATTTTTCGCAATGCTCTTAACATCAATATAAATGAAACTGACATCGATCAATGCTTTGTTAAGAAAACAAAAAAGGGTAATTCTCTCAACAGTGGCAATTTAAAGAGCACCAATGTTTTGCATGTGAAATTTGTTTCTCATCATTTGAAAGAAAAAATTATGAAAATTAAACGTGAGAAAAGAGAGCAAATAACAACAAAAATGCTTGGACTTGGAGTTCAAGGTAAAGCAGAGAAAGTATTTTTCAACGATTGTTTATCACATCAGAGACGTCAACTTCTTAACGCTGCATTAGCACTAAAAAGTACGAAGCGAGTCAAATACGTTTGGACGAGGAATGGAAATATTTTCGTAAGAAAGAATGAGGGTGACAATTCATTAAAAGTAAATTATATTTCAGATTTAGAAAATTATGTATCCGGTTAATCCTATCCTTTCCCCAGTTCAAAATATTTGTAAAGTACCAGTCTTTCGTAATTTAATGGATTATAATTTTTGTTTGCACCAAAATATCCGAAGTTTGAGAAAAAATTTTAATGTGTTCCTAGCTCACATTGAGTCTCTGAAAAAATTGCCGGTTGTAATTGTTTTATCAGAGATTTGGGTTTTTGAGAGTGAAATGAGTTCTTATAATATACCGGGCTATGCGCAATTTAGTTGTTGTAATGAAACGTATTCGGCAGGTGGTGTTGTTGTCTACATTGAAGATAGTCTTGTTCACCAATTTACCAAAATTGATATATGTAGTGCGGATGTTGTAAAGTTGTCTTTTTGTTATCAAAATGAAAACTATACAATGTTGTGTTTATATAGGTTGCACGCGTTTCGTAAAAGTTTGTTCGTCGAAGAACTCTCTAATATTCTTTGTATAAACAAAAACTGTAATTTAATTCTAATTGGTGATATTAATATTGATATATTAGACGTATCTGACAAAGACACTGAAAATTATTTGTTCTTAATGGCTTCGAATGGCCTTAAGAGCAATGTCAATGAGCCGACCCGCGTAACAAGTTCTTCTAGTACTTGCATATACCACATTTTCACCCGCTTTAAAGTATGTAATAAATCAAATTTTTATGGCAGTGTTCTTGACATGAAAATTACTGATCACAAAATGATTGTTGTAGTGAAAGAACCACATATTGCTTTGAACTCAAATTCAAAAACACAAACAAATGAGCATTTTAACACCGACTACGTCTTATTGCAGAATATTTTGAAGTATGAATTTTGGGATCAGGTTTATTCGGAAGAAGATCCTTCTAAATCATTTGGTATTTTTATCGCAATTTTGCAAAACCACATACAGTCTTGTACTTCTGTGTCCGTAAGAAATTCTAAATTAAAAACACATCTAAAGCCATGGATGAATGATCGTCTCCTTAAGCAGATTCGAAATAAAAACAAAGTCAGTTTAAAGTTAAAAAAACATCCACACAATAAAAAACTAGAGAAGTATTACCTTTCACTCTGTAAGGCAGTTAACTCAAAAATAGAATTAACTCGCGAAAAGTATTATTTTAATTTGGTAGAAAAAGCGAGAGGTAATGTTAAAGAAGAATGGAGAGCAGTTGACTGCATTCTAGGGAAAACAAAAAAGGCTAACGTGATTGAAACTATCGTAGTAAATGATGTTCCCCTAACCGATTTAAGTTCTATATCGAACAAGTTCAATGAATATTTTACTGAAATATCGGAAACATTGAAACCATCTACGAATCCCGTTGGTGATTGTAATTGCTTTAATGAAAATTTACAGTACGCGGAAACTATACAATCTAACAGCTTTGTCTTTAATCCCATTACCTCGTTCGAAACTTATAAAGTAATATTATCGCTCAAAAGTAAAAACTCGTGCACCTCAGATGGAATATCTAGTAACTTCCTTAAAAAAATTGCATTTTATGTATCTGATATTCTGAGTTATATATTTAACTTAAGTGTCGAAAAAGGGTGTTTTCCTGAGCAATTTAAATGTGCCGAAGTAATCCCAATTTTCAAAAAGGGAGATAAAAAAAACATGACTAATTACAGGCCGATTTCTATTCTACCCACTTTTTCAAAGGTTTTTGAAAAAATCATGATCAAAAGAATTACCTCCTTCCTTACGAAAACCAAATTTTTTAGCGAAAACCAATTCGGATTC
Source organism: Melanostoma mellinum (assembly GCA_914767635.1). NCBI lineage: Eukaryota > Metazoa > Arthropoda > Insecta > Diptera > Syrphidae > Melanostoma > Melanostoma mellinum. Next base: position 103,396,425 of record OU612060.1, read on the forward strand.
CGCTCTGGGAAGTCAACCGAAGATGCAATTCTCAGGCTTTGTAGTCAGCTCTATGGCAGCTTAAATAATAATAAATCGACTATGTCTCTTTTCATTGACATGACGAAAGCTTTTGACATGGTTGATCGTGATTTATTACTAATGAAAATGTATAATTCAGGTTTTAGAAGAGTTATTTTTCAATGGTTGAAGACATATTTAAAGGCAAGAGTGCAAAAAGTTAATATAAATGGTACACACAGTGGCACTCGTTTTTTAAAAAGTGGGGTACCACAGGGATCTGTTCTCGGCCCCTTATTTTTCCTAGTATATATAAACTCTATTTTTAAACTACGTTTGAACGGTATGTCAACTGCTTTTGCAGATGATATATCATTTACTTATCAGTCTAATTCTGACCATAATTGTGTTCTTCTAATAGAAGAAGACCTCGAACTTTAAAGAACTTGGTTCTCAAACCATAAGTTAATTATTAGTGAAAAAACTAGATTTATGACCTTTAAAACATCTGGTCATTGTTCTTATAACTACAATTTACTTTTCCATGCTTCCAGCTGTAAACAATTTAGCTTTCCAGTTCATGATTGTGGTAAATCAAATTTCGAACACAACGGTCGTTGTTCAAGTTCCTGTTTTAAAATAGATTCTGTGATGAGCTATAAGTATCTCGGTGTTACAATTGATTCAAACCTTAATTGGAAAGACCATACCAACAATATTAAAAATCATATGATGGCAATTACGAGAAAAATGTACCTTTTGAAACCATTCTGTTCGAAAAAGATTTTGACTTCAATATATTATGGACTTGCGCACTCTAAACTGCAATATGGGTTATCTAGCTGGGGTGGTTCCTATGCAAATACTTTTAGACCTTTACTAATTGCTCAAAAGCATCTTATTCGAATTATTTGTAACAAAAGTCGATACACGCACAGTTGGCTTTATACAAGGAATTACGAATTCTACCTATGAGACATTTATATATTTTTAAAGTACTAAAAGAATTCTTCAAGCAAAGTGGTAATATTCCTAGTAGAACCTCGCAATTATACAACCTAAGAATAAATAATATGCACCTTGTCAATGTTCCCTCAGTCCACAAAGCTCATTTCTCTCACTTTTACACCGCCGCAGCACCAAAAATATTTAACAAACTGCCTCTGCCTATCAGAACAACTCCAAATATAAGCTCATTTCTAAAAAAAGTAAAAGACTGGTTATTCACTGTTGACTTAACCTCTATCGAAAACTATTGTTAATATATAAATCCTAATGCTGTAAACTAGAACAAGTCTATCTTTCTGCTGTATTTTATATTTATTTTTTTTTCTCTCTTCTCAATTTTCAATTAAACATTTATCATTTTACTCTCAGTAGTTTTTATCATTGTAAGACCCTTTAAAAATGTTTAACTTATTTATTGTTTCTTAATTAAATATGTCCTGATTGTCACCCCACATCAGTTATTATCAATATACAATTAATTCAAGAAAGCATCATTCAACACTAACTTTATGTTAAAGAATGATAGCCTTTATTTATTCACTTAAACATCTTTATTGTTGTACTAGTTTTAAGATTTAAATGAATGAATAAACTTTTTAATAACTTTTAATAACTTAATAACTAATAGCACGTTTGGATTATCATTTAACATCATAAACTCGTACAATTTCTCAAAGTCAGATTCCCATTTATTACAATTTAGGTATATTGGCAGGACTATAAGTTTTTGGTTTCCAATATTTAAGTGTACAAATGTTATTTCATTCCTGGTTTCAAAATTGTATATCAAATTTTCCACAGATTTTTTAATTCCAAAAATGCAACCTCCACTCGCTCCTCCTCTCGTGTGCGTTCTTACAGCTGGGATCCATACAAAATCAAAGTTATTGAAGTTATTACCAAATTTAAAATAATCTACTTCAGTCACAAAAGTTTCAAACAAAAATATGAAATCATAGCTGTTAACATAATTATAAAAACTGCTAAATAAGTTTTAATAAGCTAAACCTGATATATTTTAAGCAAGGATTGAATATTTAATTGTTTTGACATTTAATACGTTTTTATTACATTTAATATGGCAGACGGCATTTTGATTAAAAATTATAATTTTTGTTATTTTGGTTCAGAATGGGACGGCTGCTGCACGCCTCCATTGTGTTTCCCACATAAGAATTTGCAGAAGGAATATCTGTCACCTTTGTGACATCCCCGACCAGTTGATGTAGAAACGTCAATCCATCATTGCTGTCACTTGCAAGTTTGTTGTTTTTATCAAAATAAAACTTGAAATTACTGACTTTTAATGTTTCAACTCTGATTTGTGGTTTTATTTCCTTATTTTTTGCAGTTATTTTGTTTTTTAGGTGCACAATTCGTCTCCTTCGCGCTCTTGCTGCCATTGGATAGTCCTCATGCATCGAAATACCAGTGCCGACTATATTTGCTTTAACTCTAAGCAGTTCAATTGCATCATTTTTATCTTGCATTTCGACAATAACATTTGCAACATTTCCAGTTGAGTGCAACTCACATATATTTTTTATTTTCTCAACATTTGATGAATGAAGCATCTCGAGACATAGAGTTTTGGTTTTTTCTATGGCGCTTACACCATTTTGTTTGGGCATGTGAACAATTATATTTTGTTCCTTAGACTTCCTTTCAAGCAGCTCAACCTGTCGTTCCAAGGTTACACAGCAAGACTGCATATTTTCCAATTGGATTTGCAACGATTTGTTATTTTGTTGCAAGTTTAGTATTTCCTTACTTATACCCTCCATGTCTGATTTTGTTGCCATATTTTTTAATTTGTCATCAAGAAGAGATGAAACAGACGGTTGAATGAGAGTTCTTAAATCGTTTACGGATAAACTTCCAACCATCATTGTCGCCGACTCAGTCATTGTCATTGCTCCATCGTTTGATGACAAAGGGGATGGGGTTAGCTCTCTATGCTGTCTCTTAGCCGAGCTATCAGCATTTCGGACGGTTTGATTATTGTTGGGGGGTGATCGTCTCAAAGGCATTTTCGCGTATTTTACTGCTAATGTTTAAACGGTCCTAGAACTGCGACATCAAGTGGCTGAAGACGATGCGTACAGTGAGGGGGAAATGTAACCAAGACTATACCATTCTCTCGGCAGAAGTTTACAGCATCTATTGTACAATGGCTTTCATGGTTATCCAGGAGAAGTAAAATCATGTCATTTTTTGTGCATCTTTTTGTTTTTGAATATGTTCAAGAACTTTAATAAACAGAGCTCCCGTCATCCAACCACTTGTGGGACTATCAGCATAACCTATGCTACCAGCTGGCACTCCAAAAATGATGCTGTCATGATATCTAGCCCGTGGAAATATAAAAACGGGAGGAATTGTGTTCCCAACTGCAGTTACAATCGCGCACATAGTTATCATCTAGCCTCTTTCAGCAGAAACACACTGGCCTACCTGTTTCTGCCCTTTTCGAGCAATAACGTTTGGCGCTTGCACAACTATAGTCACACCCGTTTCATCTAAGTTTAATATACGGTCAGGGGTAAAGTCGAACTTACCGAGAGCTCTCTGCTAATTGGTATGGAATTTTTCAAGATTGTGCTTGTTGAAGCTTGTTGATCTTGATAAGCTTGTGTTTTCAGGCTTACGTAATGAAAGATTAGTGTGCCTTTTCATGAAACTTTTCATCCAATCTATTCCAGCATTTTTATTTTCCAATCCAAGAACTAGGACATTTTTGCAGTTTAGTGGCATATTCAAAAGCCAAAGTTCGACCTTGAAGGTATGTCAAACCATAGTTCATTCTTGAGCTTTGGAGAAAATATTCCTCAAGCATATTTTCTTCAGTCGTGGTAAAAATCTGCATTGTTGAATATTTGGTGGAATGAACTTGAATCTGGGCAGTTTTGTTATTTGTATGGTTCTTTACTCTATAAAATAAAGTATTCGGTAGAATACCGTAGGCACTGGCAGCCCCTCTAAGAGTCATTGTTTTGTTCATAACTGCCATGATAGCGCATTTCATGTCATCTTCGTTAAGTTCCGAAGATTTTTTTTTGTAGTTACGCACCATTGTATGTATTTACCTGAACATTTAACGAAACTTAATGTACCTAAATATCACCTAATTATGTTCATACCTTTTTTTTTTTTTTTTTTTTAAATTATGTAGGGTGACGGTGAAAATAACCTTTACAAGCACGTCGACCTGAAAGATCTTTTGTGCTGTTCCCTTAGGTTTAAAAACACGTAGTGTATAGGTTAGCTCATTCGAAGCTGAGGTCATGTAAGAACCTAAGAATCTTTGAGGAAGAGGTGTTTCTGATATCAATGGGACATGGGAACCCTTTATTGAATATTTTTAGCCTGGATCTAGCTAAGGCAGGGCATTCACATAAAATGTGTTCAGCTGTTTCTATGTCTTCAAGACAGAGACGACAGGTGTCATCTTGGCTGATGCCCATGTTTTTAAGATGATACTTGAGAGAGCAGTGTCCAGTGAAGAAGTCCGTAAGTAACTTTGCGTCACGTTTGCTCATGTCAAGAATTTCTTTCATGCGTTTGTGGGATAAGTCAATGAGACTGACGATGGCCATTTGAGTTGTTCCAGGTGCTGATCATGTTCTGTCGTTCCCAGGTAGCTAATTCGTTTTTAAGGCTACTGATTGGGAGACCACAGTAAGGTTCAGGGCCTTTGAATTGGGACTGAGAGCCAAGTCTAGCAAGTCGGTCAGCCTCTTCGTTACCCGGTACGCCTTCATGACCAGGCACCCATGAAAGAGTTATTTTATTGTTAGTAGCTAATTGAACTATACATGTCAGGCAGTTCCAAACAAATTTGGATTCGATTTTTGTCGAGGACAGAGCCTTTAGTGCTGCCTGACTGTCAGAGCAGATTAGGATACTTGATCTTCGGAGGTTTCTTCTAATGAATTCCCTAATACAGAATTCTATAGCCATTACCTCTGCCTGAAAGATAGTAGTTGTGTTACCAAGGGATATAGATGATTTAAAGTTGGGACCGTAAATCCCTGCACCTACACCGTTGTTTGTTTTTGAACCGTCAGTATACCAGATGTATTGGAAGTTATTTGTAAGAACTACAGGGTTCTTCCATGCTGAGCGGTTTGGAAAGATAACTTCAAAGGGGTGGTGTAACATTATGCGTTTAGGCATAAAGTCCGAGGAGTGGGCTGCAGGCGATTTCAGTATTGGGAGCACCTGCAGAATATGTCCTTGTAAGTTTTCCTTTCTCGAGTAGTTAGTGGATGAAGCTTTAGTCCGCTTAGTGCAGCAGTCTTCTTTACTCTTTGATGAAGCGGAGGAAAATTTAATAAACTTTCTAACGCTAAAGTTGGGCAGGTGCGCATTGCACCTGTGATACCTACACAGGTTAGTCTTTGTAACTTTTGCAAAGATTTGCGGGCATAAACTTGTTCTGATTTTTGCCACCAGATCAGCGAAGCATAGGTTATGATGGGTGTGATAATAGTGAGGTATGCCCAGTAAATCATTTTTGGCCTAAGTCCCCACTTTTTACCAAAGAGTCTAGAACAGGCCCAGAAAGCATTTGTTGCTTTTGATATGGTTTTGTCTAGATGAGGTTTCCAATTGAGTCTATTATCCAGGGTTACTCCTAGATATTTGACCTCTTTGGAAAAATTTATTTGAACACTATTTAGGGATAGTGTTTGGAGATCGATTTTACGTCTCTTGGTGAATGGAATGATGACTGTTTTGGTGGTGTTGACCTTAAGCCCTTCTTTATTGCACCAGTCATTAACTTTGTTCAGGGCACTTTGCATACGGTTTGTGACCTGTGCTTCTTGATTGCCTTGAATAGAGATGACTAGGTCATCAGCGTAGCCTTGTGTATCAAGGCCCAGCTTATTAAGGTCATCCAAGAGCTGATCTATTACAATTGACCAGAGTAGGGGAGATAAAACACCACCTTGGGGACAGCCTTTAACAGCATTAACTGTTATTGATGTTTGACCTAGTGTGGTGGAGATGATTCTGCCACTTAACATAGAGTCAATCCATTTAATGGTTGGTGTGTCAATTCCTTTGACAGTTGCAGCGGTTTGAATTGACAAGTACGTAGTATTGTCAAAGGCGCCAGAAATATCAAGAAAAGAGCAGAGTATGATGTCTTCTTAGCAAACTCATTCTCAATTTTGCTGACCAGCTGATGGAGAGCTGTAACAGTGGATTTACCAGTTTGGTAAGCGAATTGGTTAGCATTGAGAGGATTTGCTATTAAGGCCGTACTGCGAATGTGTAAATCAATCACTTTTTCCATGACCTTTAGAAAGAAGGATGTAAGACTGATTGGTCTGAAGGATTTTGGGTCTGAGTTTGATCTATTGCCAGCTTTTGGTATGAATACTACTCTCACCTTTCTCCAAGTTTGAGGGATGTAGCTTAATTCAAAACTGGATCTATAGATAAGTATAAGTGAGCAGATTATGGTATCAATTCCAAACTCCCTTTCAAGTTGATAAGGAGAGTCAATGTTTGGATAGGATGGTTCAAATTCACAACGAAGTGTCTCTGTGTAGAGATTCCAGTCCGTGTGTCTTGGTACCCTATTGTTTTCTATGTTGTTGTGATTCGGCCTTGACAGATCAAATCTGATGTGCCGGTGATCCGAGAATGATATCTCTTTCGAGACATGCCAATTGAGAATGTTGTTGGCTATGGAAAAACTTGCCACTGTCATATCCAACACTTCTTTCCTAGCGGAGGTGACAAAAGTAGGCTCATTTCCCTTGTTTAGAATGTCTAAGTTTGAATGCATGAGAAAATCTAAAAGGGTCTCACCTCTTTTGTTGATGTCTTTTCTACCCCATATGGTGTGATGGGAGTTGGCATCACAACCAAGTAGTAGCTGTCTTCCCCTTGCGTTGCAGTAGCTAACAAGTTTTTTAACCTCTTCAGGTGGTGCGGAGGTAGTATCACCCGGGTAGTAGGCTGAGGCTATTACAATGTTTTGTAAGCCTCTTGCCGTGGGGATCTCAGCTAGTACCGCAACGAGATCATTTGTGATGAATTCTGGAATGGGAAGAAAATTAGTTCTTTTATGGATAAGAAGCGCAGCTCGTGGTTGGAGTTGCGTGTTGTCGTATATTAACTTACACGATTGTGGTCAATACACTACTAAATAGATTGTGTTGGAAGGCCTTTTATTTGGCCTCTTACCACCCATGGTTCCTGGATTAGTAAGCAGTCCAGATCCTGCTTGACAAATTCCCTGCTTGCCGCAGCTGAGGCAGCTTTGGCGAGCATGAGATTTATCTGCAGGAATTTTAGGGTGGTGTAATTCATTTTGTTTTTGGGGTTGAGGTAAAGGTCGCTGGTGCTTTTAATAGCCTCTGCCGAGCTTTACCTTTGGGCCAGGGGTCCCGTTTTTGAGCCATGAATTTGGCTGTGCTGCTTTTTGCAGCTGGTGTTGCATTACCGCTTTTTGGTGTAGGCTTGGCAACGGTAGTTGAGCAGGGAGGGGGGGGGGGGGGGAGTTGTTGTCTTATTACCAGAGATACCTTTTGGTGAGGAGGGCCTCTCGGCTGACTCCTTTGGTAAGGTAGTTGTGGCATGAACAACTGAGGGGGGAGGACCTAGGGTTATTGGAGCTGTCAGCCTGTTTTGTAGATCTGACGTTGGTGAAGGCTGTGGAGCACTATTACCTGTCGTCAGAGTCGTACAGGCTGTCTTGACAGGGGAGTTAGGTGGGGGTTTGGGGGCACCAGTTCTGTAAGGGGCCTTAGGATGGCGGAGTTGAACATCGCCAAACCTAAAGTCTATTATGTCTTTTTTTTGTTTTCAGTAAAGCCGCAGATTTGTGGTCCACCGAAAAGGTAAGATTAGAGACGGCACCTTTGGCTTCTCTTCTTATGACTCTCCATTCAGGAACGGGGAGACCCTCATTCTGGACTTTGATCGCAGTGAGAATCTGTTCGTTTCTGCATGTAGGGCCAACGGGGAAATGGCCTATCAGAATTTGGTTTTTGGGAATTTCTTCCTCTTTGACCGCCTACAGTGAGGCATTCTCCCAAGGCTTTACTTTTGGAATTTCGCCTTTTAGCCAATCAGCCGTGACCTTATTTTTGCAGTTGAAAACAAGCCACCCTGGTCTGAAATTAGTGCCGAAGAATTTGGGGCTGATATCCCCTGTCTTTTGGCTGCAAATCAAACCAAAGATGGTGTCTTGCACCGCTGTCATTTGGTCAGTGTTAAGTAGCGTTTCCGGGAAGTCTGAGGCAAGGATACCTATTTTGTAACTTTCCAGCGCTTGCTTAAATTTTTTTTGCTCTACTTTTTGTTGATTTGGAGGCGGATTTAATGTGGAAGGCACATCAACAGACCTCTGCTTGTTAGCAATGTTGGGTTTTGCCATTTTGGCACGATTTGTGTCCCTAGGGAAGGATTCAGAGCGATTCCTTTTTTCTCCCTTTGGAATAGCCGTTCTGGCTCTTTCCCTGGCTTCGGCTTCGTTAAGGCCGCTAGCCAGAAGGAATTTAAAGCGTTTGCGAGCAGCTCCACAAAGCTTGACGCGCGCTTTTTGGTTGGTTTCGATCGTTTGATCAGTGTGTGTTGTAGGGGCAGCCTCGTTAAGAAGTTTCGCCTCCTCCAAAGAACCAATAGGTGGAAGGTCGTCAAGACCTGTCTCCATTGGTGTGGATGCACTTAGAGCAGCATCACTCTCTTTAAGATTTTCATTAAAAATGTCAATTTTGTACCCACGAGTAATAGGGAAAGTAGGTCACCATTGGCAGAGCCCTATGCCAACAAAAAAGACTTATAATTTAAACTGGATTTGCCTAGGTATCCAGAGTTCACAACTAGCGACTAAGAACTCCTTAGCCATTCAGCCTTCGGCGTCGCTGTTCAACCACTGGCTTGAGGATTGTTTATCGACCTTTACTGGTCTAGATCCGTTATGTTCGGTTATTGCGTAAGCAAGTTGCAGTGGCACCTCGAGCAGGATGTTATTTGCTAACGCATAACGGTCTTGAAAAGGGAGAGGCTAGAGTTTCATGGAATACCAGACTTTTATTGCGCTTAACCTGTTCCTAGGTCTTATGTCCCTGGCCACCATGTTCATACCTATACTTGATATAAACATTCAAAATAAGTATCACATGTGAACGCAACTGAAACAAAATGGATGGGGTAGCTTTGAACATGTTCAAACCTGCCCCGACCGATTTGTTCAAACGTGCCCCAACATGCTTACTTACACAAAATATATCGTAAATAATTTTGTATTACAAATTTATCGAAAAACTCACCTTAATACAATTCTTGATAAACCTGCAACTTAAAAATATATTTTTCACAGTTATAAATGCACACCAAAAATTTTTAAAATCTTACGACGAAAAAAAAAGAAAAATTACAATTATCACATAAAAACCTCCTTACTGGACTACTTCCGCGCGACTACTGAGACGGCCACCAAAAGCCATTGACTTTAAAAGAAGACAGTATTGCCATGTTTAAAATTTGGTTTAGACTCGGACATATTATTTTTTTTTTTTGGATTTTATTAGCAGTGTTCAAAGCTACCCCGCGTTCAAAGGTGCCCCCCTCTCCCCTAACCTTTGTTTAATAATAACTACCCATCTTTTAGTGTCACAAATTTTACTTTTCTTTCTTCTTATTTTTACTTTTCAATCCCTTTTTATTGTCTTCTTACAAAGTTTTGTGACCTGTCGATGACGTAGTGTCGCACAGTTGCACAATCACTTTCTTTTTGTGTTTTTGCTTATCCAAATGTATTATGTCTTCTATCAAAGGTCTCAGGCCAGAATAGAATTGCGAATACAATTGGATAGCATTAATTTTTGTCTTTTGTCTCGAATGTTTGTTTGCTCCTACTTACCACTCAGAGGGAATTTCAAAAAAAAAACCAGTCCGTCCGAAAATCTTTCAGATCTTAATACGTATACTTACCTAGCTCAGTTCACACACAAATATACATCACCGGATAAGTTGCCCGAAGCATCCCCACAACGTCTCATGAAATAAACTGAAAAATTGCAGGTTATTTTGAAAAACATTTTTTTGATTTAATAATTCTTAAATTTAATTACAATTTGGATTTTTTGAAAAAGTTTCTCATTTCGCTTTACAAAACCCGTCGTGATAATTTTTTTTTTTGTTACTTTGCTGTCTTTCTTAGTCCGAAAACTAAGAAAAAGTAACTTTATTTTTTTTAGAAAATAGTTTTTTTTCTTTTAAGCTTTTTGATATTTATATATTTAAATTGAAGAAAAAATAGGTTTACGATTTTTTTCGATTGTTACCTCGTTTTTTTAAATTTGCTTCGTTATCTGTTTTGTTTTTTTTTGTTACTTTTGTTTTTGGGTTCTTTTTATTTGTTATTTTGTTATTATATCGTTTTGCTTTGTTTTTTTTTTTAATTCCTTTAAAACCTTTTTTTTTGGTTTTCATTTTTCTAGTTAAAGTAAATAATGATCTGATGTGCTCGAAAAGTGTAAAAGCAATTCGAATATGTTTACCTCATGAAATCAGTTGAAAAGTAAATAATGATCTGATGTGCTCGAAAAGTGTAAAAGCAATTCGAACGTGTTTACCTCATGAAATCAGTTGAAAAAAATTTTTTCTAGTTATTTATTTACTACATTGTTGTTCATTTACGTAACCTTTTTTTTGAATCGTTTCTTTTGCACATTTATCGAAGTTACCTAAATAACATTCATATTTATATAATACACTCCCCACTTAATTTGCCAAGTTTTCGCCTTAAAAAAAAAAAATGTTTGTTTTCGAAACATCATTTAAAATAAATTGCACTTTTTGCTTCGTTGTTCCTTTTTGGGTAGTTAACTCAAAAACAAAAAAAAAAATATAATAATTAAATACAATAACAATGCCTCGTAAGACCGGTACAATTAAGAAAGGCTCAGGAGAATCAGTTAGATTGAATACGATCGGGCAAGAGGGCAACAGTCAAAGCCCCCGAGTCCCAATTAACCCGTCACCAGCTAACCAATCAACCGGAGCAGGGTTTTCTAGCATGACTCGGCCAGCCAATCGAAATTCCATCTTGAATGAATTGGCTGACCCACTAAATTCACGTCCTCTCTTAGATCGAACGCCCCCAGCTATTAACAATCCAGCTCAGAATAAAGTTCAGAACCAAGAAAAAAACCCCGAACAGTCTCAAGATATTCATAATACCTTGATTGACACTTCAGGTCTAGGACCTCTGAATACCTCATCGGAGTCTAATTCTCTTTCAGCTCCTGCGTACATTAGTTTGAGTCAGTTAGGTGTAGCTTCTGTGGAGCCAGGCCCTATCATCCAAACCATTCGCAATATGCAAATTTCAGGTAGTGCTAACGCAGATGCAAACACAGATCGAGAATTTAGTTCAGTCCCCAATGATCTTAAATCATATATCTATTATGCGTTGGTGAATGCTTTCAGTTCCTATTCCCGATCCATGAATTCAAGCATATCCGAACAGGTTCAGAAAAGCGTTAGGGATAATTTTGTTGAATTTCTCGGTGATGTAAGGAAGGCTACTTCTCCCCTGAGAGGAGAAGAACCTATAAATAATACTACCCAAAATCACACCGCAAGTAGGAAACCCTCTACGCAAAACCCTCACCAACAAAAAACTAAACCGCAAAAACCAAAGTCAAACCAGCAGAAGTCAACCGTCCAACATAATTCTTCAATCCCAAACAACCTACAACAAATTTTCAATAACCCAGCCACAACACCCGGACAATCATAGTCAAAATCAGAAATCGATCCAAAATTCAAAACATTCACATCAACCGCAACAGTTTCATAGGAGGGTAAGTCAATTACAGCCTAAATCGAATCCAAACCTCATTACACAACAGTCGCCGATCCAACATCCTGAATTTCAACACCAACAACAACCCAGCAATGCTTTCATTCAACAACAATTTCAAAATCCCTATTCAAAACAGTATCAACCGAAACAGCAACAACAATTTTCGCAAAATTCATTCCACCCAGAACAACAACTAAGCGTGAGTCAGTCACCGGGTCAAAATCTCCAATTTGTCAATACCCCAGTCGTATCTCAAACAACTTTTGCTTTCAAGCCTTTACCAGGAATGATACCGAACCTCGAAACCCAATCCCAAGTTCAACTCCCGTCGCAGTATCCTGAGGTTGGAAACCCAAACGATTTCCAACAAAGCCTTTCAAATTTCAACACTGTTCCAAGTAATAATCATTACCGAAGTTATAAAGACTTAATTAAAATCGATAAATGGAATTTGAAATTTGATGGTACACCTGAGAACCTGTCTGTAGAAGATTTTGTCTTCCGGCTTGGAACACTACAGAAGCAATATGGTTGTCCTTGGTCAGAAATTCTCAAGCAATTTCACCTCACCCTTACAGGCGACGCAGCAACTTGGTATTATGAGTTTCATAAGTCAAATCATCAACCAGATTGGCCAACGATGCGTGAAGCATTATTGCTTCATTACCAAAGCTGCAAATCTGACTATCAAATCCTAAGAGAATTGTCAGATAGAAAACAGGGTCCTTCAGAATCTTGCGAAAAGTATTTTGCCTCGGTTATGAAAATCCGATCGCGGTTAAAGATCTCCTTGCAAGACTCCGAATTATTCAAGATGGTAAAAGGAAACCTTAACGAAAGAATCGGACCATTGGTTTATCCCATGTCGATATTTTCGCTCGATCAACTTAGGTTTATGTGTAAGGAAGCCGAAAATACTTTTCCTATGCACAGTACACAAGTAAATCGACAAAACCGACCACCTCCCAGAATGCATGCAAACGAAGTGTAGTATTACGATGTTGATCAGGTCCAATGCGAAGATCATATTGCAGCAGTGCAATACCCCAATAACAACCGACCAAGACCACCAAATAATGTCCTTAGTTGTTGGAATTGTAAGGTAACAGGACATTTATATTGGGAGTGCCTATCCCCAAAGCTAAACATCTTTTGCTTTAAGTGTGGGGAGGAAAACTTCATAGTTTCAAATTGCCCAAAGTGCAAACAGAAAAACGGGCAGAAGAACGTGATTCCAACGGGGAAATCGCGTTCAGAACAAATACCCGAATCACTGAACCCTTAGACGATACGATAAGTCAAGCGGGTGATGATAGTGATGAAAAGAAAATCACTATTCTGAAAAAAAGTAGGAACGTTACAGACAAAAACAGTGGGTGTAGTAAGGAAAATGTTAAATTTAGCTATATAAAGCCCTTACATATTAGAATTAAGGAATATAACGAAGCTTAAGAAAGAATTTTTGGAGGTCAAATTAAAAAAAAATACTTAAAACTAGAAACAGGAACAAATTAAGAAAAGAAACAAAGAACAATATATTATCAACAATAATAGATGTTTCTGGAGATCCTCGTCCTTATGCTAAAGTGAAAATAGCAAATAAGGAAATTTTAGGTCTACTAGACAGTGGAGCAAGTATTAGCATACTAGGTAAAGGATGCAAAAATTTAGTTGATGAACTTAACGTTCAAACAATACCCCTCATGTCCGATGTTAAGACTGCTGATGGCAAGTCACAGGCAATAATAGGTAAATTAAACATAGGTGTAGAATATAAAAACTTAAAACGAAACATAACCTTTTATCTAGTTCCCAGCTTAGACCAGGAACTGTATCTCGGCGTGGACTTCTGGAACGCAATTAGTCTTGCACCTGGAATTATAAGTGGAATTTCCGTGACAGACTATAAGGACAATCCAGATACTCACCAACTGACTCCGAAGCAAGAAACCCGGTTGGACGCAGTCAGGCGAAAGTTCCGGTATTATATCAAATTTGGTCTCGGAAAAACGACCCTTGTCGAGCATGTCATCGATACCGGTGAGGCGGTTCCAGTGAAGCAGCGACACTACCCTGTCTCTCCAGCGATACAAACCTTGATGTATGCCGAGATAGACCGAATGTTCAACTTTGGAGTCATTGAGGAGAGTGAGAGCCCGTGGAGCTCGCCAGTAGTCCTCGTACAGAAACCCGGCAAAAATCGTCTGTGCCTGGACTCACGAAAACTGAACGCCGTCACTAAGAAAAATGCATATCCTCTCCCCAATCTCGAAGGCATCTTCAGTCGTCTTCGAGATACTATTTTCAAAGACGCATTCTGGCAAATACTGCTGGATGACCAGAGAAGAGAGAAAACTGCCTTCACAATACTGGGACGGCCCTTGTACTATTACACAGTCATGCCTTTCGGTCTGTGTAATGCAGCCCAAAGGTTATGTCAGTTAATGGACAAGGTCATTCCCTCCAGGTTACGGGACCGCGTCTTCGTCTATCTAGATGACCTGCTCGTCATTGCTCCAGACTTTGAGACTCATATCGCTCTGCTGGACGAAGTAGCCGTGTGCCTCAACAAGGCTGGTCTCACCATCAATGTATCGTAGTCAAAATTCTGCTTCAGGGAATTGAAGTACTTGGGCTTTATCGTTGGTGGTGGGAACATCAGGACAGACCCCGCCAAAGTTGAGGCGATCGAGAATTTTCCGGTCCCAAAAACGGCAAAACAGGTTCGCAGGCTGCTTAATTTAGCGGGGTGGTACCGTAGGTTTATACGGGAATTTTCGACCCTGACGGCTCCAATCACAGACAACCTGAAATAGAGTACCACGAAATTTAAAATGACGGATGAAGCTCTGGAGGCATTTGGTGAGTTGAAAAAAGCCTTAGCAGCCGCACCGGCTTCAACATACCCTAACTTTGAAAAACGTTTTTACATCCAATGTGATGCTTCAGACACTGGAGTGGGGGCGGAAAACCAGAAGAACAACGACGATGAAGAAACACCCCTTTCGTTCTTCTCTCAAAAACTAAATAAGTGCCAAAAAAATTATAGCGTCACGGAGAAAGAATGTCTGGTGGCAGTACTGGCTATTCAAAAGTATAGACCTTACGTAGAAGGAATGACATTTATTGTCATCACTGACCATTCTAGCCTTAAATGGCTCATGAGCTTAAAAGATCTTAATCGCTTGCGCGATGGAGCCTACAACTCCAAGTTTTTTCGTTCGATATCGAACATCGCAAGGGTAGTTTAAATGTTGTTCCTGATGTGTTGTCTAGAATGTATATGGATGTAGAGAGTATAGACTTGATAAATATAGCACCATTAATAGATCTCCAATCAAAAGAACTTGATTCTGAAGAATTTGTCTCCTTAATAAAAACCGTACGGGAAAATCAAGAACGTTTACCCGATTTAGAAGTTGAAGACAACTTCGTATATAAACGAGCTTTTCCGTCACATGAGGATCCTATTACCGTCGAACACAACTGGCGATTATGGGTACCATCAGGAATCACGAACAAGATCATTGAACATGCTCATAATCCACCCCAGGTTGGTCATGGCGGACTGCCAAAGACGCTTCAGAGAATCCGCGAATACTTTTACTGGCCAAATATGACAGTCCAAATACATGACTACATTGCTTAATGGGATATATGTACTCAGTGTAAGTCGTCGAATCAAGTATTGCGTCCACCTATGTCAAGTATGTATAACGTCGATTGTCCGTTTCAAAAGCTGTATGTGGACTTTTTAGGTCCATATCCACGTTCCAAGTCCGGTAACAGTTTTGTTTTTGTCGTCCTTGACCACTTGTCCAAATTTGTATTTCTGAGGCCCTTACGAAACGCTAACTCGTCAAGCATCATTAATTTTTTGCAAGAAAATATTTTCAATATGTTTGGTGTGCCTCAAGTACTCCATTCAGATAACGGCAAACAGTAACTTTCATGCAGAAGAACGGAATACGCCATTTCAAACGGCAAATTACTCTCCTCAGTCAAATGCATCTGAGGAGTTGATCGTACGCTCTTGGCCGCAATTCGTTTCTATCTCAAGGAAGACCAGAGAGATTGGGACCTTCATCTGAGCAACATAGCTTGTGCCCTTAGGACTGCCGTTCATACCTCAACCGGCGTGTCACCATATTTCACACTCTTTGGTTTAAACATGATGACACATGGGACTTGCTACGATCTAGCAGAAAAACTCAATTCTATAGAGGACAGCGAATTAATGATCCTCTCTAGACATACTCGACTACAGTGCATACGAGATAAAATCAAAAATAATATCGCGTAGGCGGGCGAAAAAAGCGCAACATACGTTTTATACCTGGACAAGAAGTATACAAACGAAATTTTGTTCTAAGCGATAGTTCTAAATATTTAAGTGCTAAGCTATGCCCCAAGTTCGTTAATTGTAGGATATTAAAAGCAATAGGAAAGAACTTGTATGAACTAGAAAATTTGGCTGGGTTTTCCACGCAAAAGACATAAAACAATGAAAAGACTTCGAAAAGCGTAATATTCACACTCGTACTTAGGTATCTTATTGTCTCCCTTAAGTATTATATGTATTTACACGTTCTATGTATTTCTATACTTGCTTTATAATTTATTACCTTTATTTAATCCTATTTTAGTTATCCCAATCGTAGACCTATTGTCCTTGTAACATATTTATTTATTTCCTATGTTGTTACACTTTTTTCCGCGATAAAACTAACTTTATGTTGAATACGAAACTATTAACGCGTTTGGATTATCCGAATCCAATAAATAAGCAAACAATTAATAAAATAAACGAAATTAAAAACGATGAAAAGAAATGCACAACCGGTGTGCCGCGAGGTAAACAGACGAAATGTCAAACGCGCTGATAAACTAAAAAGTGTAACACTCAGCAGGTAGGCTGCTGACACCACGGCTAAACTCAGCTGGGCTGGGTTCGTAAACAAAAAAAGGTAAGCGTAGCGCGATTAAAGACGATCGCGAATAAAATGATCGATTAAATAATTATTAAAAGACGAATTAAAATGTATTATTTCTTAGTACAGTATGTACTAAGAAAAGTGGGCGCCAGGAAATTTTTAGGTGAAATTTCCAAACCAAGAATCAAAGCTGAAATATTAAAATCAAATGAAAACAATGCAATTAAATTCCCAAAGGGATTTAAAGCTATTTATTGTTGCTATTTGTGTTGGGAAAACCTTACTAAAAGTGGGATTATAAACCCAAATCTTTTCGACAGTCAAATGTTACAATGGTAGACGGTTAGGCGAACTGTTTTAAAGGTAAACAAATGAAAGTAACCGGAGAATGAAACGTTAATTGTTTTTTCCTGAAAAGAAAAATTAATAAAAACTAAAAAGGTCGCGTGTGGCGTGTCTCACAATTTTGAGAATTTGCGGTGGCAAAGATCAACCGAAAAACTTTTCTTTAAAGACTCACAAAAAAACTATAACACTCTACTTATCTTTTCTATTTGTAGCTATTCCTTCCTCCTTCTATGTTCGCAATTTTCTTAATTTTCTTCCGTCTGACGATTTCTTCTCCTTTTCAATTTTCACTCCTTCCACTGACTCTAAACTTTTTCCAAAACCTTTACTATCAATTTTAACAAAACTAATCTCAAAATTATCTTCAACTTTCTTACAAACTTTTACTTTTCTCTCTCAAAAAAAAATCACAAGATCGCAAAATAAACCACTTGTTAACTAGGTCAACCAAGAAGTGGTTGATCTTGTCAGTTTGTCCTTTCTCGACTTTCAAATTCACCCACACATTCATACAATCAGCCAATCGTGTCTCGAGGTTTTCTGTCACGGCTTTCTAGCACATGCAGCCTTATGGCTGACACGCACCTCCGTTGTCGAATTCCAGCGAGACCTTTCACTCGCACAATTTTCCAATAACATTGAACTGAAAAAGTTGTTGGGGGTTTGTTCCCAAAACTTATCCAGCTCATTAGTCGAGATCAGACCCCTCCCATAAAACTTGTCGAGAAAAATGAAAGTTCCTGAAAGTTGAAAACAATACTTCTGGGCATTTTCCCAGTTACTCTACTATATATTCTACTGAGTCAGGGGAAGGATAAAAGTCACTATTATACAACTTTTGAAAATTGAATAAGGGAGGAAAAGCTACAAAAACCAAAATGAACTACTTTACCCTATTCGGTGGATCTTTGCGCAGATTTGGGGAAAAGGGAAAACTATTAACGTTTCATTCTTATGATTTGGTTTTACAAAACAAAAGTTAAATTTAGGATGTTTACACTTGCAGCACTACGCTGCACAGTGTTTCTCATAACGAAGTATGTCGTTCACACGTGCCATTTCAATTTTCACTTCTGTGATATGTGTATGTATGTGTACAGTGTTGTGTGTGTGATATCCTGCTTGTGTAGTGTGTTTAATGAGGTGTGTGCATGATGATGAGTGTAAAGATGATATATGTGCATGATGATAATGGGTTAATGATGATAATGATTTGAATGTCGATGAATGAGTATGATGATGTTTGTGAGTGACGAATTATGGATGACATTCAATTTAAGTAAATGATGTGCGAGTCTCCAGAGGCTTCTGGCTCGACGCACCAAACGCCGACATCAGTTCAGCTCGTCCGCTGATTACGACATGCACCTATTTTGTCATTTGCTCAAAGCTATGTTTCGATCACATTGCTAAGAGCAAACAACGGAGAAATGATGGGACGAAGAAATGATAGGGAAGGGTTTGAGGAAAAGAGAGGGATATCGAAATCAAAATAACTAAATGTAAGAATGGTTTTTGTTGCGGGAAAATTTACCGTAACAATGTACCTACCTTATTAAGTTTATATTAATTTATTACTTATTTATTAAAACAGTGATGTACATAAGACCCTGTGATATTTTTTTTTGTTAATTTATTACTTATTTATAGAACAGTGATGTCCATAAGACCCTGTGATATTTTTTATGTTAATTTATTAAATTATATATTTATATTACTATTTATTGATTATTATAGTGTGATGGACTTACATTCCATTCTATAGTATTTACTCTATACCTATAAATTACCTATGCTTATGAATCTTATTGATTTGTCGTTTACTTGGCATAACACCATCAGTACATTAGGTATTTAGGCAGTATAGATACAAACCTCATTAAAATATTTAGGCATTACATATCTACGTATCTGAACCTTTATGTAAAACGTTCATGTGAGTGGATATCAGTAGCCCGGCGTTCGAGGGTTCTTCTCCACAAAAAAAATTAGCTCATATGCGCAGGGAGTTTAATACCAGAAATAACTTCACAAAATAAAAATCTTCGATTCCTTTCAATTACGAAGGCACAAACAAAAAACTATATTTAAAACTAATAAGTACATAAGGGTATTCCATACTATGAAATGGATCTGATGAAACTCATTGTAAACGAATAACTGTCCCTCCAATGTCCTCGTTGTCGTAAGGTCCTCCACCTAGTCCAGTGTTTTGTAATGGACACCTGCGACGAAGAGAATAAGTCAGCGACAATGGTCAGATTCAAAATAAAATACTTTACCTTCTTCGTTGTGGTCAATCGTCATTGCAAATATTCGATCCAAGTCAACTCTCCGTTTTTGTAGGCAATCTCGACACCAAACTGAGTACTTTGCATACTTTTCTGTTCGCTATTGGCGATAAGTGTGACTTTGTTTTCTCAGCTACAGTAGCTGACGGTGCGGCGTACCCCACAGGCGGATCACTAGTGTGAAGCAGAAAAGTGGGAGAGTTGTGATCGCTTCAAGATCACTACTCGTAACGCCAAAAATGGAAAAGAAGAAGAAGAAGAAGAAGCTACAGTAGCTGACGGTATCAGCGAAGATGTGTCTTTGGGTTGGTTTTGGTGGTCTTCTTATTGTGACGGTTAGCTTCGTTGGTTATGTAAAGCCTATTCAAGTGAATCAACCTTGTGGTAATTCCCTCAAACGCCGGCTCCTCGAACGATATTCGAAAGATTCTCTCGTACAACCGATGTGTCGGATGGTTCCATTGGTTCTGGCTCATGAAACTCTTTACGCATTGTCCACATATGCTCATTGTAATCTTGTTTCACTGAAGTGGACGATGATGCAACTATACGAAGCCCAAGGATCTCTGGTGCCGACGGGGCCCGACACGGATGAACCAGATAGACTATTGTTGACCTGAGAATGGTGAAATACTTAATGAGTGGAATTGGTTAGGTTGAACAAATTATTAAAAAAATGTAATCTCAGATAAAATAACTAGGGCAAACAATGATTTCACTACTTGTTTTCGTTGTGGAGATTAGAATGTCATTTTTATGAGTGGATACGCGAGGGGACTCACGACTGAGCAGAATACGAGGTGTCCAAAGTATGTTCCAGGTTCAGCAAAAAACAGTTCACAACATCTAATGGGGTTGTAATTGTGGCGGCACAAGCCCCTGCTGCGCCACCAGCCACAGCATGTTCGTTGAAGCACTTGTGGTTGTGGATTTTTTTTTCTCCAAAACTGTTGGGGTGCTTTCTGGATGGTTGTTTGTAAATTCAGTCCAATACATTAAGTGTGTTTAATGAAAAAAAGAGCAGAGCAGCGTAGCTCAGAGCAGAGCAAGAAATGAGATAAATGTCAGGCAATTTAGAGCAGAACAGCTGGTGTCAAAAGTCAGCTGATAAGAAAGCAACAAACATTTTGTGACCTTAGCTAGTTTGCAAAATTATGTTTGGTATGCTATTATAGTAAAAATCTATATGCGGAAACATTGGAATCAAAACTAAACTAACATGCGATGTTAATTCAATTGATTTTAAGTTAAATTCGATTTCAAATAGATTGCAAAACGCAAAATATAAACAAAAATATTTAAATCAAATGTCAACAGCTGTGTAATGTTCTGTAATTACTTTAAATAAAACACGACCTCGCGTTTCGGTGGTTAACAATAGACTCACCATATTTCTGTTGACCTGCCTGGAACTTTTGATTGAACTCCAGAATGCATTGCTTAACTTGCATTCTGGAATTCAGCTTGACCCACTAAGCCATGTCGCAATAAGTGTGGCCGGAAACTGTTAGTATGCATATTATTGATAAAGCAATAATATGCATAATAACAGTTATGCTTACTGGCAATAGTAGTTAAAGGTGAAGGAACTAAATGTAGGTATAACATCCCTCCGCCGTTGGGAAGTTCAAGCCAGGTCTCCAGAAATAGGTTTGTCTTCTTTTATTCAATATAATGTTAAATTTATTCTAAAATAAGAGATTAAATAACAATGTCTATTCGCTATTAATTCAAATCAAATAATATTAAACTAGAAACTTAAACACACAGACAAAACATTACACATATATGTACATTTATAGTGAGTAATGCTTAACAATATTTCACGTAGTATGATTATGTGTAAATAATATTTTTTTTTTTTTTTTTTTGTTTAGCTATGTATATAAACTCGAAATCTTATACAATATATATTGGCTTAAATATAACACTGAAAAATATACATTTGCTTATAAATCTACGTAAGATGTCATATTCACATGTTTATTTTTATTAATTTTTTTTTTTTTTATTCAGTACATGAAGCTTGCTTTGTAGTAAGTATATGCGTTATATGTACACATTTAATCATAATCATTTCAATAATAAAAAATAATTACATATTTATAGATCCAATTTTTTTTTTTTTTTTACATTAAATGTTTATTGGATTTATTTTTATGCGTTCATAGTTTGTGTTGCTTGTCAGAAGGAAATTATTAACTTATGGGGCTTTGTTTTTTTTTCGGTAGTATTTACGTAAATTTACATTTCAGTTGATATAATTCTACGATCCCAAATTAAATAACAGCTTTTTTGAAAAGAATAATTTAGTTTTTTTTTTCTCTTACACCCGAGCAGAGGTGACTCCGTAGACTGTTGAACGTTCGTTGACGGTCTGTACTGGTGGTGGTGGTGGTCGTGTTACGTGGTTTTCGGATTCAGCGATGTACTCGAATCTGCTGTTGATGATAAATCCCAATCCTTATTGTATACTGCTGGCATTGGGTATACCTTATGTAACTCATAACGACAGTTTTCCGGCAGTGGTATGATGATTTTTATAAAGTAACTGCCTCGGTTTGGAAAAACTGACGTTTCTGCGGCTTGATGGAGTAATGTAAAGTCTCCAAATACGTCTTCACTTCTTACACCTGCTGCCTGCAAGGTCTTAGTTAAATTGCTTGCATTTAAGATAAAAGGATGCAGCCTGTTTTTGTAGAGATCATCTATAATAGATAGCTCAATGAACTGACGATGTTGCGATTCTATCATTTTTGCCGTAATGAGTACAACCAGTTCGTTGATATCCAACTTCATTTGCATTGTGTTGATTTCGTTATTTAGCTTGCTCAGACTTTTCCCAATTGCATTGGACAATCCTTCTGTTTCTGCCGCTATGTTTTCGATTTCGGCTGTCAGCTGCGTAATAGGCTTAGAAAGTTTTTCATAGTTCGAGGACACAACCGATACTTGTTTTTTCATAACTTGGATGGTCTCATCTTCATCTTTCTTTAAAATCTGAAGCCAGCTATACACTTTCTGTGAGTCTTCACTGTCCATAGTGCCAAAGGGCCATTTTGAGGAACTGTCCAATGAAGTCCAGAGCTCGTTTTTGGCGGTTAGAGGGGAGTTGAAAAAATGGCGTTTAAACGTTGGCCATCTTGCCTCAGCATGTCAAGATTGAGCTCCAGCTGTTGCAACCTCCGCACGCAACGCTCCTGGTATTGGTTGTCAGGAACATGTTGACAGATTTTTCCAACCTTTTTAATGCAGTCCTCCGTCACTGCCACTACGGTCGGATACTCCAACGGCGTAAACTTTGTCAATACAGTCCACGTGTCCTTGGAAAAAACTGCACGCCCCACTGTTCCGAAAAAGACCGGTGACTCCCGAAGACGTTCAATTTCGTATGGTGGTCTACTCAAGTCTACCCCTATAGCTACCAATGAAATTATTATAAATATATACATTTTAAATGTTTCCTTCCTTTTACCCCTTTTTTTTAATTTATAAAAAATATAAAACTTAATTTTGCTTACAGATATAAAATTTAAATTTAATTTAACAAACGTAATTTTGTATTCGTACAAAATTTTTTTTTTTTTTTCTTTTTTCAGCCTCTTTTGGTAGCCCCTTTTTTCAAATTCTGGAAAACAAAAAGAATTAGTGAGATTGTACGGATTGATGATAATAATTTTAATTTTGTAAATAATTTTTGTTTTTTTTGTAAATAATTTTTCTCTTTTTCGAGATTCCCTGTAGTGAACCCTTTTTTTAAATTCTGGAAAGACAAGAGAATTAGTGATATTGTACGAATTGATGATAATAAATTCCCATTAAAATTGGATCATAAATAATGGAATGCTTTTAGCTGATTATTGTGAACCCGCTTCGTTTTTCTACCCATTTTAATGGTTGTGTTGACGTCACCTCTAACTGAAACTACCTCATAGGGTCCTAACCAAATTTGTGAAAACTTGTTTTTTCGAACAGGATTTCTAAGCAACACCTTTTGCCCTGTTGTAAAGGACGTGGGATTAACCTTTCGGTCATACTGCTTTTTCGATGCTATTTTGGCTTTTTCTAGATTGTTTCTAGCTATCTCATGCGACCTTTGGAGTTGAAACCTTAACTGTTGCGGATAGTCTTCGATATTGTATAATGGAGTAGTTTTACCTTTTAGGTTTGTAGGCATAACAAAATCGAGGCCAAACAAACTGTGAAGTGGTGTCAGTTTGGTGGATGTATGCTGAGTATTATTATGGACATGCATAGCCTGCCTAAGCCATTGATCCCAATTTTGGCTGTCATTATCAACAAAACTCCTTAGATATTCCGCTAAGGGTCTGTGACTTCGCTCTAGTGAACCATTGGCCTGTGGATGGTAGGCAGTTATATGAATTTTCTTAACTTTCAAAAGTTTACATGTTTCAGAAAACAGTTTTGAAGTAAAATTAGATCCATTATCCGTTATGAGCTTTTTCGGTATGAGAAAACGTGTTATGATTTCCTCATAAAAGGCTCTAGCCACAGTGGCTGCCTCAGCATCCGGAATTGCTACACAAGCCATGTACTTAGTCAAGTCGTCTTGGAACGTTAAAATATATCTGTTTCCTGAATGCGTTAGTGGAAAGTTCACAGTTCTTTATATAACTTGCGATGTCTTTGTGCATGTTCTTCCATCGAAACTGACAGCGAATGCGCGCAAACGTCTTTGATGTTCCCTGATGTCCACCAAGTGGGGAATCATGGAAATCACGGAGAACTGTTAAAATATCAGCAGGATCCGTTAAAGTGACAAACCTTTTGTTTGGAACAGTGACTATTTTGTCATTGAGTTGGTTATTACCTTTTGGAGGTTTTTTGTTCTCAATTATTTTTGCCTTGCTCCTAGTTTGTACAGCTTGTATTGGATGTGTATCTATTGGGATCCTACTGAGTGCATCCGCATTACAGTTTGTTTTGGGAATATAAGGCTTAAAAGCTGTTTGTGTCTGAGCTCCTATTTTGAACTTCTCTTGTGTTTCCTGTATTGAAGGTATTTTAGAAGGTAAACACTTTAGAGGTAATTCGATTATAACTTCCCTTTTCCCATTAAATAATGTTATTCTTTTTGAAACAGCGTCTATGATTGTTTGATTCCATAGGATATCACGTCCTAGGATACCGTCAGCAGGTATTTCATCTAAACCATCGACAACGTTCCACTTAGTACAGAACTTATTGTTGGGGAATGACAAGGAAGTTTTGATTGTACCTTTTGTTGAGCCTATACCACCAAAAACGCCACCCAATTGCTTAGTTTCGCGGATGTTGATATTGCACGCATTGTTTAAAGAACTTCGTTTTAACAAACTCGAGTCTGCTCCAGTGTCGACAAGTAATAAAATCTTTCCGGATTTGGCTAACGACATCGGCAATTCCACAAACACGTCATGCTTACGATTGTTTTTGTATGCTGATACGGAGCAATTGGAGGGGAATTTGGGAGTATAAGGTATAGGAAATGGAAAAAGGAAGGAGACGGAAGTACCTGCAAAAGGAAATGAAAAATGAAAATACTAAGGTATTGACAAAGGTAAGGAAACGAACTAAAAACAACATGAGGATATCCACACAGTAGGTATTAGGTAGGGTAGGAAGTTAGCTATGGTAGCCGGGAAGGTAAGTAGGATAAGGAAAACACAAGAGGTACTGGGAGAGGAACAGGAAAGACACTTAACCGCAGGAGAGGAAAGGGAAGACTGCACGGAATGAAGGCATGGCACGCTCGCGTTGCTCGACTAAGCTCGCCGGAAATAGGGGGGAGTCTTGCCTTCACACCGTACCTCACCGCGTATCAAAAACATAAATCGTGCCTTTGAACAAAAAACTAACCACCACCACAAAAGAACGCGACAACCGTTTCACCTCAATAGACAGCTGCAGATGATGTTGCAGCATGGTCTGTGCCCTCCCAACCTGAAATCTTGTTGACCGTCTTTGACAAGATTTCCCTATTCTGATTAGGCCATCAGGGACCTAGTCATCGCCGTCGACTCACCTTCCGCTTTTCACCCCCCTGTAAAAGAACTTAACCTTCCATTTGGTGATATTCGTCACCCATCAAAAGACCAAATTTTTCATTTTAAAAAGCGTGATGAACATTTCTTTTATTTGATTGAAGTTCAAAGAATACAAAGAACAAGAAACATTATGACTATGTGTAAATAAAAAAAAACTAGGAGGAACAATAAAAAAAACTATAAGTTGGTTAAAGTTACCAAAACAAAAAAACAATGAAAAACAACAATAAAACAATTATACTCAGAAAAATAATTTTTGAATTCTTAGGTTAAAATTTCGGTCGAGTTATTCTTCGGGACGTATTTTAAAATTTTTTTTTTTTTTTTTTTGGTATCAGAAATGGTTGCTGACCTTGAGCCGTGGGTATATAATGGCTCTTGCTTTATGTTCGGCCACGTTCTACTTTACTTCCTGCCTAGATAGAGCTCTACAAGGGGATATAGTCCAATAGGACGACACTACACAAACCCGCACAGATCAAGTAATCAATGTACCACTTTTGATCCTCTTTTTTTTTATACGACCCCTAAATTGACTAACCAATTGACTCGGTAATCCGATGATATCGCCAAAAAGGTAAGAATAAATATATATATATATGTAAAATTATAATAAAAAATGCAAAAAGAAAATATAGGAAAAATTAAAAAATTTCAAACTACAACTACATTAAAAAGAACAAAAATAATAAATAACACCAAATCACGTTTTTCTTAATAATAAAATGCTTCAATTTCTCTGCCAGTGCTCGGTTTTGGTCTGTTAGCCAGACTTAGGGCTCCGCCCCCTCTTGGGCCACTTCTTCCTGTTTCTTGCTGTTTAACGGGTCCTTTTTTTTCTCTTACAGTTTAAGACACTTTTTTAAAAACCCAACCCTTTATTTTCCACGGTTGCAGATTTACTTGCTTTTATATTTGTGCAATTTTGTTACCCCCACACTTATGTGCTTTTCTTATATTTTTTTGAATTGTGATCAATTTACTTGATGGGCCGGAGATTCCCACGAACCCGTGTTAAAATCTTCCTATACTTGCACCTTTCTTGGAACTGGAGTAGGATTTGGTTTTTCACTCGGGTTTGGATTTTTCAGCTATTGGTAGCCGCTTGTGCACTTATCCTGCAACTATTTAAACGTACGTTACACTCACATAAATATATTACATACAATCACTATTCAATGCAAAATAACATCACAAAATAATCAACCTTAAAGACACTTACCCGTGGAACAAGGTTTTCACTACTTCAGTGTTTTCCACTTTTCATCCGTGTCTGTTGTATTTTTTTTTTTTTTTTTTTTTTTTCCACTAGGAATTTATATCTACCACTACAGAATATCAAATTAATTATTAAATACATAACATTCACACCAAAAACTAAATGCAAGTCCCATACCTTTAATGGGTTCGATAAAAAAAAAAAAAAAAGTTGACATTAACAAGGTTACTACACTTTAACCATCCAGTTTTACTTCCGAACTACAATTGATCAACACTTCATGACAAAAAATTTTGTTAAGTCCCGAATAGTTGACCTACATTCGGTTACCAAAGAGTTGATGACATACGGTTGCATAAGCCGACCGCAAGTTTTGGTGGTAACCGTTCCTCAACTCTTTGGTTCATTAACCCTCGATGGCCATGCAACAATAATCTAAATTACACATTCAAAGCTAACGTATAACACAAATTCAAACTTACCACGAACACGAACCCTATAAAAACCTCCACCAGATGTCTATCGCTAGCAATCTACCTTACCCTCATCTTTGACAGTCGGCTGTTAGCTACTTGACATTTGTCAAAAAAAGTTTTCGAAATTTAAAATATTCACTTTTAAAGTCCGCGTGTTCGTTTCGTTCAACAAAAAGTAATAAAAACTACAAAAAAAAAGAAACAATATGTGGCTGGCCCCATGCCTAACAGAAATACAACACAAGAAAAGGAAAATAAACAACACAAAACATCAACAAGTCGCCCACAGGTCAGCTTCCACCCACAAGAAACCTCGGTGGTTCAGCCAGGTAAGTATACCATGCGTTTACCTATTCCTTAGGCGGTGCTGAGAGTAGGTCTCACTTACAACGAGTCACGCTTGATGACTCGGCGAAGAAATCTCTGCTCCCAGCCACCCCCTCAACCTTGCAACCACTGCACTGTATCTTGCACGTCTGATTTCAAGACCATGCAAGAAAAGCCAGTGTTCCGGTTGTTCATATAATCTCCTGAACCATATTTAACTTGTCTTCTTTCCTTTTAGGCAATCCTCATCGACTCTTGCAGTGACCATATTACGCTAAACAGGAAACAACCCTCAACCTACCAACTAAAATCTCCTGTAAGAAGTTATTCTATTTTGTTTATTTATTTGTGTATATGTATGTAGGTAGATACTTATTTTACTTGTTTTCCGTCCTCCAGGTGACCGTAACAAAACACACGGTTTTGTGAGTCATGAGGTCACAAAAAGGGGTGAACCTGGTAACCTGGATGCCAGTGGGGAAGAACCCACGATCATCAGCCGGGCAAAATCATCCCATCAGTATAAACTCATCTTTAAACTTTACTAATTGGAAACGAAAAGACAACCAACGCAGTAGTGAATTCGGTTCTACTCTTTGGGTGAGTTGTATATAAGTTAAGTTAATTTTTATTTAGCTTGTAAAAAAAAACCAACTTTCAATTTTTACAACAACCAATTTTATTTCGACTTTAATCAATTAACACTCAGAACGATACTCAGCTTAAGATTACCTTAACACCTTTATTTATTAGAATTATTTGTTGACTCAAGTTGAACTGCAACTGCTCGTGGTTCCAAGAACTGCTTTGATGATCTATGGGAATCATAGATTGGTGCCATCGTATGCTGTCATGGTTCTTGGAATTGGTGCGATGACCTGTGGGAACTGCAGGTTGATTTTGCAGCGTATGTTGTTCTGGTTCTTGAGAAACGGTGTGATGACCTGTGGGACTACAGGTTGACTTTGGGGCTCATGTAATATGGCGTATGATGTGTTAACACCTCCCTTCTTAAGTTCGAGTGTCCTCACTCGACAGGAAAAACAATGGAATCTGATTTGGTGATGGTACGGATTCCATTTCAATTTGCTCTGGACTAATTGTTGTTGAAGATTTCGGGGCTTCGGTTTTTATGAGGATTTCTTTTCTCGAAGAGATCGTTAATTTGATCATGATTGCTCCTATGGTAAGTATTAGGAGAGATGAAAGTCCATAATTAGCTACTCTGTGCATCTTGGCTTCGGCTTCAACTTCGGTTATATGTTCCGTATTGTTGATGTGGAGTTCCCTTAGCATCTCCATCGTAAGTAGTTCTTTATATTTAGTTGATGCGCTTGAGTGCAGAATCGCCGGTAGGGGTTTTGCTGCTGGCACTTCTCTGGAGTAGTATTCCTGACCTTCTATGAAGATTGACGTATTGTGATATTGAAGGATGAATGAGCCGGTGAGATTTATCTTATTGTTTTCGACCAGAATGGATCCGTTGAATTGGTTTAGAAGTATAGTTCCGGGGCTGAGTTCTTCTATCGATTTGATATGTTGGTTGTTCGCTTCGTCACAAGTTGAAGGCTTACTTCTTATTAAATTTCGAGTACAATTATCAGTATTTAGATTTACAATTTCATTTTTCTTACAGATAGTTAATTCATTGTATGTCTTACAATTATGTTTAATTCCATATATTTCGTTATTACAGTTTAGTACATTTTCGTATTTCAAATTTATAACTTTATTTTCGTATTTAATAGGTTTAATCAGAACCTTCTGACAAGTGTCTAATCCTGTTGTAGGAATTGTAATTATATAAAGCAAAGTTGACTTATTTGAGGCTATTCTTATATCTGAAAATTCTAATGCCTCTTCTAGGTTTAAAAATGGAATTTTATTATTCTCAAATTTTTCTTTAACAATTTCTATTTCTGTGTTTGACAATATAAATGAGTTTACAATTTTACTTTTTGCCCATAGTAAGGCGTATTCAATATTTATTAATTCTTCTTTTATAATTCCAAGTTTGTATCTTAAGTCTAAAATATATTCGTTTCTTATAATTGTATTAGTTTTCATAATTTTCATAAGATTGTTTGTTATGTTACTAATTTTATTCATTCTTTTTGTTAACGCATTATTTATTATTATTTGTTTTTCATTATTACTAAGTAATTTGTGGGTATGGGATTTAAGGATTTGGAAGTCATCATGATCTGGGGTACCAGCCAACCATTTCCATGCGCTTCCTATAAAATTTAGGGATCTGGGATTTCTTATGTTTGGCTTTATATTATTAAGGATTTTGAATATTTGCGAAACTTCGTGGGATATGTAGGGCAGGTTATGATCAGTTTTGTTAACATGCAGTTCTATGTCATCTCGTATGTTGCTAAGCATTTCTTCATATGCTTCGAGATCTATGACATGCACTATTCTAAATATGCCAATTTGCAGTTTAGCCGTCCCCATATGCGTGGTCACTATCTTAGCATTGGTGTAGTCTAGGATCTGGACTTCCGCAAGTCCTTGGCAGATGAAATATCTGAAAAAAGGTTAATTTCTAATGTTATTCTTGTGAATAATTTTTCCTGACTCTGTTACGATAACTGTGGTTTTGTCTTCTTTAACAATCTCTTTTTTATATCTAGGTGACAACTTGTTACCCAGGCGTTTATTAATTTTGACAAAGACTGTTTCGCCTGGTAAGTATGTTTTTATATCTTGACGCTTTTTGTTGTGATACTCAAGGTCTGCGTTTTGTTTTTTTGTAAGTAATTCTATTGTTTCCTGCCTTGATTTTTCATACTGGTTTGGGTCAATACTAACTGTTCTCCCGAAGAAAACTTCGATAGGTCGACGTTTAGTCGTTGAGTGTATTGAATAGTTATATTCATACACGGCTTGGTCTAGGAGTTCATGAAATGTGTTGTGGACGCGTTTTGTTTTTAAACAACGCATTATTTCGGATATGGTAGAGTGAAATCTTTCCACCTGACCATTCACGGCACTAGTATAGGGGGGTGTTTTATAGACTTCGATGCCTAATTGATCTTGCAGCATGAAGCATATGGATGCTGAGCTAAATGTCTTTTCGTTATCGTAAACTACCATTTTGGGAACACCGAATGCAAATATAATTTGCCTTAATGGTTCCCTAACATCTTCGATTGCTCTAGATTTAATGATTCTTACTTGAGCGTACTTAGAAAATTTGTCGATTGCAGTTAATACTAATTGTTTATTAGTGGAGTAAATATCTATATGGATTATTTGCCCTGGGAATTGAGGTATAGGTGATGTTCCGAATTTCGGTTTATTGGGTTGTCTATCGTATTTTTGTTCTTTACAGACTTTGCATTGCTTTATTACTTCAGAAATACGAGCGTTCATTTTAGGAAAATAAAATTTAGAGAGAAGTTGTATGCCATTTTCTTTGCAGCTTCTATGTGCTCTATTGTGTTCTTTAAGAATTTCCTCGAGTTGGTCAGTTGTATCTGTGAGATCAGTAACTCTGGTTTGTGTGAAACGTACCTTAAACGATTGATAATGAATTGGATATATTTCTTGAACTTTCCCCATAATGGATTCTCTGGTGTAAAGCCCGTTTATAACGCTTGGGTTCAGAACTCTTTTGAATATTGATATCAATTGTTCTGTTGTATAATCCGGCTGAATAAAGGTATGTCTATGGTATGTTGGGAAAGGGATTTTAAATTCGTAGGATGTTTTTTCACCGATGAGAAGAAGGATTTGGTTTTTGAAGACATTTATGGGACTTTCTACGCTTGGTATTAAGTGATGTGATGAACTTTGATCACTGTGTTGGGAAGCTGTTAAGGAATTAATTTGTGAAAATTGTGGGGAGCGGGAGAGAGCATCCGCAACTACGTTACTTTTACCTGTTTTGTATTGGAGTTCATAGTTATACTCTTCTAATATTGATTTCCAGCGTTTCATCTTCGAGTTATTGTTTTTGTGACTTAAAGCGTAGGTCAATGGCTGATGATCGGTATATATTTTAACGTGCGCAGTTCCGTAAAGGTAGTTCCGAAGAGAATTGAGCGCCCAGATGATGGCGAGCATTTCTCTCTCGTTAGTTGCGTAGTTTTCTTCCGTCTTGTTGAGCGACCTGGAAATAAACAATATAGGCCTTTCGCCTTGTGACAATACAGCGCCTATAGCCGTATTGGAGGCATCCGTAGTAAGCTCAAAGCTCTTTTTATAGTCGGGGTACGTAAGGAGTAAATCCTTAGACGTAAGTGACTTCTTTATTTTCTTGAAAGCTTCTAGCGAATCTTCTTTGAGAGTAATTGCAATCTTTTTTGATTGTGTTTTAGATACTCTCCCTTCTTCGCCGCGTAGCAAAGATGTAAGAGGCTTAGCCATTTTGGCGTAGTCTCTCACGAAACGTCTGTAGTATCCAGACAGTCCAAGAAAGGACCTTAGTTCTTTGAGAGTGGTAGGGATCGGGAAATTCGCTATTGCTTCGACTTTCATAGGGTTTGTAGTTATACCATTTGAGGACACAATGAAGCCCAAAAATTCAACTTCTTCTTTAAAGAAGTTGCATTTGTCTAATTGCACCTTCATATTGGCTTCTGCCAATGTTTTGAACACTAGCTCCACATGTTTAATGTGCTGCTCTTCCGTCTTACTAAAGATGATAATATCATCGATGTAGACGAAGCAGATTTTGCCAATGTGGACCCTTAGAATATCGTCAAGCGCTCTTTGAAATATTGACGGAGAGTTTTTCATTCCGAATGGGAGACGGAGGAATTCATACTTCCCATTGTTTATGGAAAAAGCAGTTTTTTCCGTATCAGATGCTTTTAATCGGATTTGATGAAATCCGCTTTTTAGATCAAGGACAGTAAAAAATGCGCATTGTCCTAATTGCGCTAGAACTTCGTTGATTTCGGGAATTGGGTATTTGTCGGAGACAATAACACTGTTAAGCTTTCTATAATCTATTACAAGCCTGTGTTGCTTGTTTCCTTTTGAGTCGTCTTTTTTTGGCACAATCCACACTGGTGAATTGTATGGAGATTGGGATGGTTTTATAATATTATTTTCGAGGAGTTTTTGTATTTCGTTTTCTACTTCCTCCTTAAGAGAAGCTGGATAGGGATAACTCTTGGAATATACGGGGGAATCCGTGTTCGTGCGTATTTCGCCTGTAACTTTTGTAATATAGGTAAGCTTTTCGTTGGGATCGGCAAACAAAGAATTGAATTTATGAACTAGGGTATTTATAGCTTGCTTTTGAGAAGCTGACATATGATTTGTCTTGATCGATATTGGGTTAACTAATAGCGATTCTTGTTGCTTAATTTTTATTTTTACCTTGCCCAAGATAGACATATAATTGTCTTTCGTATGGATTATGGCAGAGAGTTGCCTGAGGCTATCATTTCCTAGAATACCATGAAATGATTTGAGGGTTGGAAGAAGGTAGAACTTGAGGTTGATATCTTTTTGATAAAAAAGGTTTAAAAAAGTATGTTGGGTAATTTCTATATCACCCGCGATTGATCTTGCTAGAAAACATTCCTTATTTGGAAGTGGTTTGTTGACTAAAAATGGTTGAATAAAATTCTTGCTTGAACCTGTATCGATTAGAAATTTTAGAATTTTCCCGCTCTTCGTCCTACATTCAAAGTAAGGCAACGAAGAGTCGTTTAGTCTAAAAAATTGATGTCACTTTGGTCCATCTCGAGTTCCTGGCTGCAATCCGCTGTCTCCATTTCCTCTGGTTCAGCTTGTTGTTGCATGTAATTTCTTCCATCTTCTGAATTCGGCTGTTGATAGTACTCGTATGTATTAAAATCTGTTGATGTTTGCGAGTAGCTTGGATCATCGATATCCAAGTGAAAATTCTTCTGAATTTTTGGGGGAACTCTGTTTAGGAATGAAGAGTTTTGGGGTTGAGGCCTTTTGCCAGCGTATTTGAAAGGTTGTGGCCGGTTTTGGTAGTTGACATTAGCCGATCGGATGGTTGATGTATCCATCGGTTCCGGTCTTGGTTGAGGTTTGGGGGCATTTGGACGAGGGGGAGGATGATTATACTGGTTGAAGTTTGGATTTGTATTGGGACGCGAAGGCATTGGATGATGGTAACCAGTTGGGTATTGGAATTGATTTTGTGGTAGATACGCTATTTCCGGGTAAAATTGCTGTCGAGCTGGGAATTGCCGGATTTGGGAATTATTTCTTTGCCCTGATTGCTGAGGTATAGCATGCTGCCATCTTCTTGCTTGAGAACTGTTGTTGGCAAAGTTTACTCGAAAATTCTGGTTTTCTAATTTTTGGCACAAGTTGAGTGCCTGTGGTAGGTCAGTGGGCTCGCGTGTGCCCAATAGCCTTGGTAAGTCGCCGTTAAGGCCACGTACGAATGTGTCCAACGCTTTGTCTCTATAGGTATGCGTTAAAACGGATAACGCTTCCGGACCTACGTCCATTGATGAGATTTTATTTAGTATAAGAGACAGATGATTATACACTGTTTGGTAGAATTCTTGCGTTGACATGTTTCTTTGAGTTAGAGATGTCATTTGGTACTCGAGAGTACCGATGTCTCTCCTATCTGCATAATGCAGCGAAAGGCACTTGGAAATTGCTTTCCAGTTTAGAGGTGTATTGTATGATTCCAATACGGAATCGGCGTTTCCTACTATTTTGTTCCTAATTATATTTAAAATACCGTAGTATTTGGGAGAACCTATTAATGGCTCATAGATTTGCAACACTCTTTCGACGCTTTTCCTCCAACTGCTAAATTCTGTTTCTTTACCTGAAAATTCTCGAAGGCTTCTTACGATTTCTGGTAACTTGTCTAGATCTGTTAAATTGTTTCTATATTCATTGTTAATTGTTTGATCACAAATAATAGGGATTTCTCTTTCGGACTTAAGAACTGATCTTACTATGTTAGTTACGACATTTGTTAGCTCTTGAGCTGTTATTAGTGGTCGCTGTTGCGCTGGTGGTTGCTGGTTTTGTTCGGGTGCGGCGTGTTGGTTTGGGAGATCGAGCAAAGGAGCTCGGATAAGGTTGTTAGGATTTGCCATTTGACTCTTAGTGGATTTATTTTAAGGGGGAAAAAAAAAATTTCTTCTTTTTTTGTTGATAACAAAACGAACAAAAGAAAATTTAAGAAGGGGAATTTAAAATAATTTTTAAGAAAAGGACACTTAAAATAATTTTCAAGAAAAGGACACTTAAAATAATTTTTATGAAAAGGACACTTAAAATATATATATTTTTTTTTTTAAAAAAAAAAGGACACTTAAAATAATTTTTAAGAAAAGGACAATAAAAATAATTTTCTTTTTTAAAAAAAGGACACTAAGAATAATTTTTCAAATAATTTTTTTTTTAAAAAGGACACCTAAAATTTCCTTGCATAAATTTCGGTATTACTCTATTTATGTGTAGTATTTTCACTTCTTAAAGCATAGGAATTTTTAAAATTAATTTCCGATGATAACTGGATATGTGATTTTTCAAATTTATTTTGTATTTATCTTGATAATATATTTTTTCGCACTTAAATATCTAGTTTTTCGTTTCTTTAGTTTTATATTACTTTCTAGTAAAAATTTCTTATTAAATTCACTTAAACATAAAGAAATACATACAACATAGCTATGAATAGCTCTGCTACCATGTTGATGTTTTCACTTTGTCCTGAAGCGGCTGACAGGTTCTTGTCTCCTGTTTGCTGACTGCTACTAAGGGGCCCTTGGTTTTTCTTCAGGGGAGTCTTCTGTGTTCCGGTGTTATTTTCTTAATTGGTTTTTGCACTTTTTATGTCCCACACGACGCGTTCGTACACCCTTTAATTTTTCGGGATATACTTAAAATCGAACTTTCGCACTTTTTTTTTTACTTATTTCGCGAGCTCTTAGATTCGTGGCTCGGTAGGGCACTGCACTTTTTTTCCACTTTTACTGGTTAAGTTACCGTTTGGTATATTTAAATTTTGCTCGGGCGCCAGTTAAGTTAATTTTTATTTAGCTTGTAAAAAAAAACCAACTTTCAATTTTTACAACAACCAATTTTATTTCGACTTTAATCAATTAACACTCAGAACGATACTCAGCTTAAGATTACCTTAACACCTTTATTTATTAGAATTATTTGTTGACTCAAGTTGAACTGCAACTGCTCGTGGTTCCAAGAACTGCTTTGATGATCTATGGGAATCATAGATTGGTGCCATCGTATGCTGTCATGGTTCTTGGAATTGGTGCGATGACCTGTGGGAACTGCAGGTTGATTTTGCAGCGTATGTTGTTCTGGTTCTTGAGAAACGGTGTGATGACCTGTGGGACTACAGGTTGACTTTGGGGCTCATGTAATATGGCGTATGATGTGTTAACATATATACCCTTTTTTTTTATAGTTTTAAGGACGCGTTACTGCATTAGACACAAAAAAAAATTTACAGAAAATAAAGACCTTTATCAGTAACTATGTACTGCTGTCTATATCAACTCAGTATGTACCTGTATAAAATACGGGTTGATTTTCTTCATTAATGGAAGTTGTGCGATAGATGTATGTCAATGAAATCTGGACGGACTATTTCAATAAATTAACACATACTTAATGGATACATTTGGGTGTGATTGCACAATTGCACCTGCTTACCTGCTAGAGTTCATTGCACATAAGAGCTCGAGCAGAGATTCGTATTGCACTATTCCTTCTATCATAGATTTTAAACTTATTGCGATAGGGTTTTGTATCACAATCACAGGTGTTGTTTTTGCTATTTGTGGATTACGTCAGAGCTTACTAGAATTGTGATTAGGTGTTATATCACAGAGTTTTTATCACAGTTTGTTCTTGTTAATCACAGGTCGGTATCGATGTACTTATACTATTAGTGTAAATATCACAGGTTAACTTTACTTAGGGAGTGGGTGTTGTATGTTTTCTCTATTGTCTAATATCACAGATCTTAATATCATTGTGGTTTGGTGTTATACCACAGTGTCTACGTTTTTAATATCACAGTTTGTTGCTTTCATGTAAAAAAATCAGATTCGTTATACAAAAAACATGGTCGTATTTTGTCGTTAAGACATAGCTACCTTTTGATAATTTAAAATCAGGTACATAGTGAATCGATTTTACATAAAGACGGTTTAACGATAACCCACAAACACTGATATCACAGTTGAAATATTGTTTAAAGTCCTATCTAGACTTAAAAAGTTATACGTGCACAAACAATGATATCACAGGTAGAATATTGCTTTAAGTTTTAACTGAATTACTCAGTTATACATAAACAAACATTGATATCACAGATCGAATATTGCTTAGAGTATCACTCCACTCGTTAAGTTATACGTGAATCAGGTACCTGGTGAATAAATAGTTAGACTATTACACGTAATGTTGACACTTAACACGGATTTTTTTTTGGGAATTTATTGTTTCAAATCTTTCGCATGAAAGATTCCAATAATTTTACCTTTAAGGTCCTCCAGCTCATACATGCTTTTGCCTACGGGTTTTACAATTCGACATTTAGTAAATTTGGGACACAGTTTTGCATTGAGGTACTTTGATGCATCACTCAAAATAAAATTCCGCCGGTAAACCTCCTGTCCAGGATGATACCTTACTTGACGAGACCTCATATTATACGACTTGGCGCTTTTTTCATTTGCTTTCAATATGGACTCTCTAATTTTCTTTCGAATGCACTGCAACTTACTTTGACGGGAGAGAGTTGTTACCTCACCGTCTTCCAGTGCACCCAATTTACTAGCTAGGTCATAACTACTGCCGTGCGTCATCATATTCATCCCGAATAAGGCGAAATATGGTGTTACGCCGGTAGCTGAGTGAACGGAACTTCTGATCGCTACTGCTATCTCGTCGAGCGGAGCATCCCACTCGCGTTGATCATCCTTGAGGTATGACCTAATCGCCGCGAGTAGTGTTCGGTTTACTCTTTCCGATGCGTTTGATTGGGGAGAATAGACAGCTGTTTTAAAATGCCTGATTCCGTACTTTTGTAGAAAACTTTGGAACTCTTTCCCCACAAATTGTTTTCCGTTGTCGGAATGAATAATTTGTGGAACTCCAAAGGTGTCGAAGACTTCCGTTTGTAAATATTTAATAACATTTATTGCATTAGCCACCTTAAGGGCTTTTAAAAATACAAATTTCGAAAAGTGGTCAAGTACTACAAAAATATGAGCGTTACCATTCTTAGTTCTTGGATAGGGTCCCATAAAGTCAATATACAATTTTTGGAACGGACGTTCTGTGACGAAACTGTTAGATATAACTGGACGTAGAACTTGGTTTGACGATTTACACTGTTTACAAATAGAACAGTTAAACACATATTGACGAACTTGTACGGTCATATTAGGCCAATAAAAATATTGCCGTATTCTGTGTAACGTTTTTGCCGTTCCTCCGTGAGCCGATTGTGGTGGTTCATGGGCTATGGCAATGATGCCATTGGTTAACCCAGAAGGTATCCACAATTTCCAGGTATGTTCTGAAGGAACTTCATCACTATTGAAGGGCAATGACCGTTTATAAACATAATTGTCCTCTACTTTTAAATCTGGCAACTGGTCCTGATTTTCTTTAATTGTTTTTATTAGTGCCGTGTACTCTTCGGATAGGAATTGTTCAGAGTCAAGATCTACTAAAGGAGCTACCTGTTCCATCTCCAAACTTTCCAGATGCACCCTAGAAAGAGTGTCTGGTACTACGTTTAGAGATCCTTTCCTATGCTCTATTTCAAAATTATAATGTTGTAGCGCAAGACTCCACCTAGCGAGACGACCATTCAAGTCCTTCATATTCATCAACCATTTCAAGCTGGAGTGGTCGGTGATAACTGTGAAGTCCATCCCTTCTACATAGGGCCTAAATCTTTTAATAGCCATGACAGCTGCCATGCACTCTTGCTCTGTTACGCTATAGTTTCTTTGGCACGAATTAAGTTTTTGTGAAAAATACGAAATAGGACTCTCTTGGTTTTCCTCATTTCGTTGAAACAAGACTGCACCAATGCCGGAGTTTGAAGCGTCACATTGTATATAAAAACGTTTGGAAAAATCTGGGTGCGTCAAGACCGGAGCTGTCGTTAAGGCTGTTTTTAAGTTTTCAAAAGCAACTATCGCTTCTTTGGACATTTCAAATTTAGAATTTTTCTTTTTAAGCATATCTGTCAAGGGCGCTGTCAAGGTCGAAAAATCTTTTATAAACCTCCTATACCACCCTGCTAGACCAAGTAGCCGACGTACATGCCTCGGGTTTTTAGGTAATGGGAAGTTAACCACTGCTTCAACCTTGGCCGGGTCAGTTTTCAATTTGCCTCCTCCAACAATAAACCCTAAGTATTTCAACTCTTTGAAACAAAACTTTGACTTAGCCAAATTTATTGTCAGGTTTGCCTTCCTAAGGCATTCGGCCACTTGTTCTAGCAGTGTGATATGAGTTTTGAAATCTGGGGCAATGATAAGGAGATCGTCAAGATACACGAAAACGCGATCTCTGAGTCGTGCAGGAATAACTTTGCCCATTAAACGGCACATCCTTTGAGCTGCATTACACAACCCAAAGGGCATGACCGTGAACTGGTACAAAGGTCTCCCCGGAACCGCAAATGCAGTCTTTTCCCTACTCTGCATCTCCAACGGTATCTGCCAAAAAGCTTCTTTCAAATCGACACTACTAATAAAGTGAGTATCTGGCAATCGACTAAGGAGTCCTTCGATGTGGGGGAGAGGATTCGCATCCTTTTTGGTCAACGCATTCACTTTTCTAGCATCCAAACAAAATCTATGTTTTACTACGTTATTTGCAGCTACTTTCTTATTGAGCGTGACGGGTGAGCACCAAGGGCTTTCACTTTCCTCGATCACCCCCAACTCCAACATTCGATCGATTTCTTTATAAAGCAAAGCTTGTACCACTGGAGACACTGGATAGTGACGCTGCTTGACAGGGTCCGCGTTCCCGGTGTCTATCACGTGCTCCATAATCGAGGTTTTACCCAAACCATGTCGTTCATGATCTAAGAATTTCTGCTTGACAGCCTCTAATTTTGCTCGATTTTCGAGTGATAGCTGGTGAGCACACGCCAAATCGGCTTCTTCTTCTAAAATAGAAATGGAACTAACCACACTTGGAGCAATATGGAACGCTTTCCAAAAATCCACCCCTAAGTATAGTTGTTGGTCTAAATTGGGGACAAGATAGAAAGTTACCATTTCTTCCTGACCTCTATACATAACTCGCACTTTTATTTTGCCCACGATAGCTTGAGCTTTACCATCTGCCGTTTTTACTTTCGAATCATGCGGCAAAATGGGAATATTTTGATCCGCTACGAATTCCAAACAATTTTTACCCAAAATACTAACGCTTGCACCACTGTCTAGAAGCCCCAGAATTTCCTTTTCCCCAATAAATATACTGGCATAAGGCCTGGGATCTACTTTGGTTCCGACTATGGTTGACACAATGTTCTTTCTTATTTCTTTCCTTTGTTTAGATCTTGTTCTTGTTTTCATAATTCTCTTGGAAACTTCTTTGGTAGTATTACCGAAGATCCTCTCTCTCGCTTTATTATACTCCCTCACTCTTATGTGCAATGGTTTTAACTCTAGCCTCTTAACTGTTTCTGGTGGGTCAAGCACCCAATTCCTACTTAATATTTTTATTTGTGGGGACTCATCATCAGGACGGGATTCTATTGGGTCTGAGTTGAACGCGACTCTCCCGAAAATGTCGCGTTCCGACGCCGGTTTTCCGGGTTGCAGTTCGGACAGTTCGGGGTTATCACTTTTTCTAGCCCGCATTTGTAGCAGAAAATGTTTCGCTGAGCCGAACAATCCTGATACATATGTCCCTGCAATCTACAATTCCAGCACACTAACATCCTTTGGTCGCTGTCGACCCTGTTGGTTTTTGGACGAGCCCCTAACTGGTGAAACGCTGCTACCTGTTCATCCCTGTGCAGCATCTCTTCCGAATCCGTCTCTATTTCATGAACAGCATACCTAGGCGTTGCTCTGAACGGTTTGAGGTTCTCTCGTTCTCTATACGGAAATGCTGTCTCAGCGTCCTTACAGGCCATTCTCAACTGGTCCAATATACCAATCGACTGCGGGTATACCAACCTTCCGACTCGTTCATTCAAATTTTTCTTTAATATTTTAACTAATTCCAGCTCCGAAATCGGTGTTCTGAGCTGGTACCGCATTTTATCTATAGAGGCAAAGAATTCCTCGCTCGATTCCCGAGTGCCGTGCCTGCGATCCATTATTTCGCGTATTAAGTCCAAGTCTGACCTTGAATTGCGAAATTGCCGCATCAATGCAACTTTCAAGGTTGACCAGTCTGGACGTCCATACGATCGTTGGTATTGCCAAAACCATTCGTAGGCGGCACCCGAGAGAAGGAGGTGGAAATCTCTTAGGACCTCGGCCCAGCTACAATCGTATTGTGCCTGTAACGTTTCTAGTCTGAATATAAAGTCCTCCACTGAAATGGTCTCTAAATTCCCATCGAACCTTAATCCCCATTTGTCTACCTTGATGGGAGTGTACCTAGGTCTATTTTGAGCATTCGACCAGGTAGATGGGTTACGATGGTACTGGTGTTGTTGCTGGTTATAATATAGTGCCTGGTACATTTCTGGCTCCGAGTCTGGTACAAATGGTCTGGACTGAGGATCCAGTTGAGAATGCCTACTCTGAAAAGTTTGTGCTCCTAATCTCTGGTGACTCACACCTGGGATCGGTTCAATTGGCTGAGCTGGCAACGAATTAGGTGTTAGCTTGCTCAGGAAACTATTAAGCTTTTCGTCCAGCGACCTATTTATCTCCTCTTTAAGAGAGCTGGCGTAGTTATCTTGCGCTGTAACTACTGCAGCATTAATAGCTAACATCAGTTCCGCTGAAACACTCTCTCTCCCTGTTCGACATTCTTGCGCTCCCTGACTCTCCCGGTTCGATCTGTCCCTTAAATCCACTGCTTCTCCTAACTGGTTCATATTTTTAGCTTGCTTTTGTACATTACCCGCGTTTAAGTTTTCATCTCTACCTATACCACTCAGTATACTATACGGTGGCCCTTGCGGAGATGTTTCGCTGTGAGCATGGCTAGCTGAACTTACTGGACTTGGAATGTTTGGAGGGGGATGGGACAGATCGACTAAGTCACGGTTCCCTTCTGAACCTGACGGAGCCGCAGAACTTTTGTTGATGGGAGAATGTCCAGCGAACGGCATTTCACTTGCCCTAGCAGCGGATCTGGTAAGTATAGAACTTTTTGCGACGTTACTAACCTTCTGATTTTTCTTTATAGGGCTCATATCACCCAAAGCAGCTGATAAAACCAAACTGTTCTTTCACAGCAATCACGAATAACATTTAAAAAAAAAAAAAAAAGAATGCAAGTAAACAACAATTTAATATATAACAACCTAAACTAACTAATCTATGACCTATAACGAAAAAACAAATATCCTATTCTTATGCTACCTATACTTTAAACTAAACCTAATTTAAGATCCTACACTACTATTCTAAAATCCTACTCTTCTTGGGTTTAAATTATAAGATTGGGTAAGGTAAATTTAGCTGTAAGACAGAAAAAATAAAAAAAAACATAAAAAAAAACAATATTGATAAGATAACTAAAGAAAAACAAAACGTATAGTAATATAAAAAACAAAACAGAAAACAGAAACAATTAATAAACAATATGATGCTTTATTTCAAATTCAAAAGTTATTTTTAATTTATATGTTTCTTGTACTTTGTATGTGTATGTTTGTACGTATGTATGTTTAAGGGGGTTATTTAGCGGTGGCTTTTCGTGACTTGCGACGACTTCTTTTCTTCGTTGAGGTAAACACCTGATGGCTTAAGCATGTTACTTTGTAACTCGACGTATCTATTTTGAGGTGAAAGATGACATTTAGACAACATAAATACAATTTACTAGGATGTAGGATTTTGTTGTCGTCATCAGTCGTAACATCTTCGTCGCAGATGATTTGGCTTGCTAAGAAGCTATCCAAATCATGACATACGAAGTGCTGGACTATAACGACAACATTATAAGGAAAGATTGGGATGGGAAATTGTCTATGTTGATGAGTTTCGAATTCAAATCGCGATTTGAGTGGTTCGTCATGGAACTTCCATTCGAAGACATATTTGAATTCCTATCTCAACACCATAGACAATTGTACACATAAAACAAGTGGAATACCAACAACGAAACGCACCGTCGCAAATGTTCTGGCTTGCTGAAGAGCTCTCCAGAACATGACTTACGGGTTGTTACGTTGCTGTTAGGGAATGGAAACTAAACACTATGACAACACTGTACGTTTGAACACTATCGAACGATAGTGTGTTTCATTCGTAAGTTGGACATCATGTTGGAACAAAACGCTTGGACAACACGTTGGACAACACGTCTGGGCGCCATTTGATACGGAGCAATTGGAGGGGAATTTGGGAGTATAAGGTATAGGAAATGGAAAAAGGAAGGAGACGGAAGTGCCTGTAAAAGGAAATGAAAAATGAAAATACTAAGGTATTGACAAAGGTAAGGAAACGAACTAAAAACAACATGAGGATATCCACACAGTAGGTATTAGGTAGGGTAGGAAGTTAGCTATGGTAGCCGGGAAGGTAAGTAGGATACGGAAAACACAAGAGGTACTGGGAGAGGAACAGGAAAGACACTTAACCGCAGGAGAGGAAAGGGAAGACTGCACGGAATGAAGGCATGGCACGCTCGCGTTGCTCGACTAAGCTCGCCGGAAATAGGGGGGAGTCTTGCCTTCACACCGTACCTCACCGCGTATCAAAAACATAAATCGTGCCTTTGAACAAAAAACTAACCACCACCACAAAAGAACGCGACAACCGTTTCACCTCAATAGACAGCTGCAGATGATGTTGCAGCATGGTCTGTGCCCTCCCAACCTGAAATCTTGTTGACCGTCTTTGACAAGATTTCCCTATTCTGATTAGGCCATCAGGGACCTAGTCATCGCCGTCGACTCACCTTCCGCTTTTCACCCCCCTGTAAAAGAACTTAACCTTCCATTTGGTGATATTCGTCACCCATCAAAAGACCAAATTTTTCATTTTAAAAAGCGTGATGAACATTTCTTTTATTTGATTGAAGTTCAAAG
Source organism: Melanostoma mellinum (assembly GCA_914767635.1). NCBI lineage: Eukaryota > Metazoa > Arthropoda > Insecta > Diptera > Syrphidae > Melanostoma > Melanostoma mellinum. Next base: position 103,440,107 of record OU612060.1, read on the forward strand.
AATACAAAGAACAAGAAACATTATGACTATGTGTAAATAAAAAAAAACTAGGAGGAACAATAAAAAAAACTATAAGTTGGTTAAAGTTACCGAAACAAAAAAACAATGAAAAACAACAATAAAACCAACAATTATACTCAGAAAAATAATTTTTGAATTCTTAGGTTAAAATTTCGGTCGAGTTATTCTTCGGGACGTATTTAAAAAAATTTTTTTTTTTTTTTTGGTATCAGAAATGGTTGCTGACCTTGAGCCGTGGGTATATAATGGCTCTTGCTTTATGTTCGGCCACGTTCTACTTTACTTCCTGCCTAGATAGAGCTCTACAAGGGGATATAGTCCAATAGGACGACACTACACAAACCCGCACAGATCAAGTAATCAATGTACCACTTTTGATCTTCTTTTTTTTTATACGACCCCTAAATTGACTAAAACGGTAATCCGATGATATCGCCAAAAAGGTAAGAATAAATATATATATATATGTAAAATTATAAAAAAAAAATGCAAAAAGAAAATATAGGAAAAATTAAAAAATTTCAAACTACAACTACATTAAAAAGAACAAAAATAATAAATAACACCAAATCACGCTTTTTCTTAATAATAAAATGCTTCAATTTCTCTGCCAGTGCTCGGTTTTGGTCTGTTAGCCAGACTTAGGGCTCCGCCCCCTCTTGGGCCACTTCTTCCTGTTTCTTGCTGTTTAACGGGTCCTTTTTTTTCTCTTACGGTTTAAGACACTTTTTTAAAAACCCACCCCTTTATTTTCCACGGTTGCAGATTTACTTGCTTTTATATTTGTGCAATTTTGTTACCCCCACACTTATGTGCTTTTCTTATATTTTTTTGAATTGTGATCAATTTACTTGATGGGCCGGAGATTCCCACGAACCCGTGTTAAAATCTTCCTATACTTGCACCTTTCTTGGAACTGGAGTAGGATTTGGTTTTTCACTCGGGTTTGGATTTTTCAGCTATTGGTAGCCGCTTGTGCACTTATCCTGCAACTATTTAAACGTACGTTACACTCACATAAATATATTACATACAATCACTATTCAATGCAAAATAACATTACAAAATAATCAACCTTAAAGACACTTACCCGTGGAACAAGGTTTTCACTACTTCAGTGTTTTCCACTTTTCATCCGTGTCTGTTGTATTTTTTTTTTTTTTTTTTTTATTTTCCACTAGGAATTTATATCTACCACTACAGAATATCAAATTAATTATTAAATACATAACATTCACACCAAAAACTAAATGCAAGTCCCATACCTTTAATGGGTTCGATAAAAAAAAAAATAAAAGTTGACATTAACAAGGTTACTACACTTTAACCATCCAGTTTTACTTCCGAACTACAATTGATCAACACTTCATGACAAAAAATTTTGTTAAGTCCCGAATAGTTGACCTACATTCGGTTACCAAAGAGTTGATGACATACGGTTGCATAAGCCGACCGCAAGTTTTGGTGGTAACCGTTCCTCAACTTGTTACGGTAATATTTCACCGCAACAAAGTTCTTCCCTTAAAAACTGGTTTATGTTTTTATTCCCTTCTTTTAGTCCCGAAACCCTCCCCATCATTTCTTCGTCCCACCATTTTTCCGTTGTTTGTTCTTAGCAATGTAAAAGGAACATTGCTTTGAACAAATAACAAAAGCAGGTACACCTTATCAGCGGATGAGCTGAATTGGTTGATGAGCCAAGACACAAACCTGATAGATGGCTAGAGAGAATCGCCATTTATGAACACAAGATGAGATACACACATATACACAAACATCACATAAAGTAGAAGATACCATGTACACTAAACACAACATCACACAATATACAGCATGTACACAATACACAACATCACACCATATACAATATCAGCACATGAAGTACACATCACAAACATAGCATTTTTAACATAATGTAATCAAGGCTTAAGCCCACCCTAAATATTTAATTGAGTATCAAAGGTTGGAACGTTAATAGTTTTCCCTTCTCCCCCAAATCTGCAAAAGGGTCCACCGGCGTAAGTTAGGGTTCGCGAGTATAAAAGATTTCTTCCGGCTATGGTTCTTCTCAGAAAATTTTACATTTAAAATGGAGTATTTTGGAAACTGTGCCTTCCTCGATTCACTATTTGCGCGATTTAGAGTAACTGGGAGAATGCCCAGATGAAACTTGGTTTTTGTTTCAATAACTTTCAATTTTCTCGAAAGGTTTTGACATTGGGTAATTGGGGTCTGGACTCACCCATGAGATCGTCAAGTTTTGGACGACACCAACAACTTGTCGAACTCGCTGAATTGAGAGAGTGAGTACGAGCACTTTCGTTGGGTATTCGACAGCGATGGCAGAACCCCATTGGTGGTTGATGTCGGGGAACTGAATCCCACGAAACGTGATTGGTTGAGAGATCGGATTTGTGTGTGTATGAGTGAGGTGTTGGGTCCAGACAGGGAGCTAGACTTGAAGTGGGAGACACTTCTTGGTTAGCTATCAAGCTGCAAAGTGGTTTTTTTTGGGATAGAGAAAGTTTAGAAGTTTTAAGCAAAAATCAAGTTTAGTTTTTTTATAGCGGAGAAAAACATAGAAAATTGTGAGAAAAATTGAGGAAAAATAGTGAGACGAGGACAGCAGCAGGAATAAAAAGGATTAAAACAGAGCAGAAAAAGAAGACGTCAGAAGGACGTAATTTATCAGAGGAATCGAGGAGAATAGCCGGCGGACATCTTGTCCAAAAAAAACAAAGATAAGTAGAGTGTATTTTTTTTGAGTGCGTTAGTTTTTTTAACTTGTTATTTTTGAAAATTTATAACCGTGTGGCCCCTTTCCTTTTTTTTATTTGCCCAGAAAAATATCTAGTTTAAAACCCATTTAAATTCTTCTCATCTTGAGAATTTTCGAGAAATTTCCATTACCGTTCCAATCTTCGACTTGCCCTTGTAAAGTCATATAGCGGTCCTCCAGACCATTTACATAGTTTTCTTTATACATTGTATAACGTCTTTCATTTACTTTTTTTACATCATCCATTTTGTGCGATTAACTTTGTTTGAAAAGATTTGGGTTTTTAATCCAAGTTTACTACGGTTTTCCCAACACAGATAATAAATCATTACGTTCCTATTTAAACCAATCGTGTTGTTTACATTTTCATTTGTCGTTCTTTCTCTTGGTTGTATTTCCACTTTTCTCCCTTTCCAGCAAAAGGTTTGAAAATTCCTTTTTCAAAAAAAAATTTTCTGGCGCCCACCCTTATTTATATAACAACACTGAACTCTATTAATACTTACATTTTCATATCAAAACCCTTTATTAATTAATCTAACCTACCTTAATAAACTTCACATTATCGTCATCGAACATACCCAACACCCAGCTGAGTAGCCGTGGCTGACAGCATCATTACATGCTGTGTGTTGCATATTCTTTTTTTCCCTTTCACCCTTCATTCAGCTATAGATAATTAACTCATTCAATCGCCATTATCCTATCGGTGCACATCGTGCAAAATTTTCTTAATACTTTTTTTTGTTTTGTTCGCGGTCTGTTAGTACACAAAATCATCCTAAATTTAGTTTAAAATATACCATTGAATTATTAAAAATATAACCCCCTTGGAAGGGACATAGAAGAGGAAAAAAAAAGTGCAACAATTTGGCACCCAACGTGCGGGGCTTTGTGGAGTTTTATCGTGGAGGAGTTCTTGTTTTTTTCTTGTGTCGTTCTCAAAGTGTTTGTTTGATATTTTGCATATTCATATCTTGTGAACTTTTTACTGTGGTTTTTTTATCTTCCTAGGTTGAATTGTCCAAAATAATAAGAAGTGATAGAGCCCTGGGAGTTAAATAACATCGGTTTTAATTCGGAGTGTCAGCGCATCACATACATACATAAGTATACAAAACGTATACTCTCAAGTAGGTGGTTTTTTTGTTTTTTTATTTTTTTTACATACCAAAATCCTTTTCGTTTTATACCTACATATACTATTTTGCTTTAACCTTAGTTTCACTTATTATTATTATATTTCATTACCATTACCTTGATTATTATTACATTTTCGTTCGGTGATTATAAATTATTTAGTATTACATTCATAACATAGCAATTTGACTTAAAATCTTGTTCATTAGTTCTTATCAGCATCGGTTCTTTATTTTTTTTATATACATTACATACTACATACATACATACATACGGTACACAATTTGTGTAGCCGGCATTTGGTCTCGTTTTGTGTACACAATTTACAATTGGCATATTCTTTTTTTTCGCAGTGAGTGGTTAGGGTTGCGTACACGGTGTACGAAATCGATTATTTTTTTTTTGTTCGATTTATTTTCGATAACTTTTTTCTCGATATTTTTATTTTGATAGTTTTATTTCTGATTCTAATTTCGATTTTGAATTTTGATTGATTTTGTTTAAATTTTGTTGATTTTTGATTGATTTTTTTTTTTTTTTTACTAATTGAATTTTTGAATTGGTTCGATATTTTCTTTGGGTGAATTTTGAATATTGATTTTGTTCGTTTGTTTTGTAGGGAACTTTGATCAGTTTTGTGCGGTTTCATTTGCAAGAGTTGAAGTGAAGCGATTTTGTTCGATTAGAAGTTTCTGTTAGCTGGGATTTTGGAAATTTGAAAGTTGAGTTGTGTGTTACGAGTTATTATTGTGGAAGAATTTTAGAATTCCTTGTTGGGATATTTTTTTTGGAAGTTTTGAGAATAGTGTTTTTTTTCACTTTTTTAAATAAAGTTTTGAATAGTTTTCGTTTTTTTTAATAAAGTTTTGGAAAGTTTTTTTCATTGGTTTTGATAAAGTTTTGAAAAGTTTTTTTTAGTTATTAATTATGGATATCTATAGATTAGCTCAGGATGAGCTCGCCTACGAAATGGAATGTAGGGGCTTAGACGTAGGGACAGTTGAGGAAATGCGAAAATCGTTGAGAGGTGCTAGGTTGCTAGAAAGAAGAGGGTCTTTAGGTGCTCCTACCAAATATCCGTTCAGTTTTGTAGAAGATAGTAAGGCAATAGAGTGTAAATTAGTTGAAATAGGGAAGTTATTAGAAAATCCGCCTAAATCAAGGAAGTCGAAAGAATATTTGAAAGTTTTAGCGAAAGTTGAATGGGGAATAGGTAGATTGGATAGGTCTCAACCAGAAGATGAAAGTGAAGAGAAACGGAAACTAGTTTTGAGGAATAAGTTAGTTATGGCCTTAGCTGACTTAGAAGAAATAGAAGACTTACAGGAAGAAGAGGCACAGCTATCAACCGATAAACTGAACGCTTCAGCGGCAGGACCAGCACCAGCCTCAGCAGCAGCATCAGCAGGAGCATTAACATCATCAACAGTACCAGCAGAAATAGGAACATCAACATCATCAGCAGCAGCAGAGCTTGTAGTAGTTTCAGCTCAAGCTCCATCGAGAAGTTTAGAGGAATCTGGGAAAAGGGATTTTGAAGGAAGCTATAGGGAATTTAATAATAGTAGGGAATATAGTGATAGGGCAGATAGTTTTGGTAGGGATAGAATTTTTGTAAATGCGGATAGGTTTGAAAAGATTTCAAAGTGGGACGTAAAGTTCAATGGAGAACGCTGTGGTTCTTCATTGAATGCGTTCCTGGAGAGAGTAGAGGAAATTCGATTAGCTAGAGGAGTTTCAGAGGCTCAGCTGTTTCGGTCAGCTGTAGACTTATTTGTAGGTAGGGCTTTGTTGTGGTTTAGGGCCGTTAGGGTTTCAATCAATTCGTGGCAAGAACTTGTCAGCGAATTGAAGTTAGAGTTCCTTCCACCCAACTATGATGATTTGTTAATAGACGAGATTAGGCGTCGCACGCAAGGCCGCGATGAATCAATCGGGGTCTACGTTGCGATAATGCAGAATATGTTCAGGAGGCTTTCTGAACCCATCTCAGAGGGGCGAATGTTGTCTATGGTTCAAAAGAACCTGACACCATTCTACCAGACGCAGCTCGGATTGGCTAATCCGACTTGCGTTTCTGAGCTGGTTAGATTAGGGCGCAATCTTGAGATGGTTAGGGCAAACGTGGAATCTTACGTTCCACCCCCTAACAATCGAAGTAGGAACCTACTTGAGCCGGATCTGGCTTACGTAGGAGTCGAAACCCCAAGAGTCGCGGTTGTTGAGGAGAGCAACCAGACTCGCCAGGTCGAACGGAATTCGAATCAGAATTCGAATTCCAATCCATTTAGGTCGAATGGTAGAAGAGGTTCGGTTGTCGAGGACAACAACCAATCTCGTCCAGCGGGACAAAACTCGGATAGGTCGATTGTTAGGAGAGTTTCAGCTGTAGAGAGTAGGCAACCCATCAATACGAATTCGAATCAGAATTCAAATTCTACCTCGTCGTCTGTGGTTAGGTGTTACAATTGCAATGGGTTGGGCCATTTTGCAAATAGGTGTTCTGCCCCTAGGAGTTGTTTTGGATGCGGAAAGCAGGGGGTTACGCGAAGTAACTGTTCTACCTGCTCGAGAAACGTGAGAAGCACTCTCGGGTCAGTAGGACGAGAGCGCCGTTGAAGTCTGTGAGGTCGCCTACTGGGGACCAGTCGGTGAATTTTGAAGTAGGTTTTGCACTTGAAGAGAACTGTAGGGATAGAAGGCCATATTTAGGAGTTAGTGTTTATGGAGTTAGGATGTTAGGACTTTTAGATTCAGGCGCTTCACGCACAATAGTTTGTAGGGAAGGTTGGGATATTTTGAAAAGGTTAGGTGTTAGGTTAGGGAAAACCAAAATAGGAAAAGTTACACTAGCGGATGGAAAGGGTATAGGAGTAGAGGGTATAGTGTCACTCCCTATTAACATCAAGGGAAAAGTAGTCTTAATAGACTGCTTAGTCATTCCGAACATTCCTCAGTTCTTGATTTTAGGAGCAGATTTTTGGGCTCTTTCGGGCATAGTCCCGGATTTGAAATCAGGGGAATGGGATTTTTCCAGCAAAGGTGAGATAGCTTCAGTCTCGGAAGCAACACACTTAGCTGATTTAGGAGAGACACAGAACCAGGAGTTAGGGAAATTTTTGGATAGGGTATTTAGTGAGATGCCAGAGGGATTAGGGTGTACCCAATTAGTGGAACACAAAATTAGGACAGAGTCAGAACCAATTAAGCAGAGGTATTATCCTGTTTCTCCAGCCATCCAAAAATTTATTGATAAAGAATTGGAAGATATGTTGAAAGACGGGGTGATTGAAAAATCAGACAGCCCTTGGGCGTCCCCCATTGTGATGGTGAAGAAAAAGGATGATACCTATAGATTTTGTGTAGATTATAGGAAACTCAATGGAGTTACAGCTAGGGATGCTTACCCCCTCCCATATATCTCAGCCATTTTAGATAGGTTGAACAATGCGAAATTTCTGTCTTCCATGGATATTAAGTCTGCTTATTGGCAGATTCCAATGGAAAAGGAGTCCAGGAAATTCACCGCATTTACAGTTCCCGGGCGTGGACTATTTCACTTCTTGAGAATGCCGTTCGGATTGCACAATGCACCCGCAACTTGGCAGCGTTTTATAGATACAGTCCTTGGCCCTGAGTTAGAACCCTTCGTTTTTGTCTATCTCGATGATATTATCATCGTTACAGACACTTTCGAGAAACATATTGAGATTTTGGGAGAAGTTTTTAGTAGGCTTATTAAGGCAGGTCTGAAAGTAGGTAGGGACAAATGTCACTTCTGTAGGCCTTCGTTAAAATTTTTGGGCTATGTTGTAGACCGCAATGGTTTGCACATGGACCCTGAAAAAGTTGAAAGCATGTTAGGTATCCCACAACCCAACAATGTTAGGGAAGTTAGGAGCTTTTTAGGAACGGTTTCCTGGTATAGGAGATTTATACCGAACTTCGCTAGTTTGGTAAAACCGTTGAATGAGCTATTAAAAAAGAGTAGGAAATTTATATGGACTGAGGAATGTGAGGATAGTTTTCGTAGGGCAAAAGAGTGTTTGGTTGCGGCTCCTATCCTGACCTGCCCGGATTTTACGAAGCCATTCGTAGTTCAGACGGATGCTTCGGATTTTGGGGTTGGAGCTGTCCTTAGTCAGACTTCTGACGAAGGGGAAAAGGTGATCTGCTATCTGAGTAGATCCCTCAACCGATGTGAGAGGAACTATTCCACTACGGAAAAGGAGTGTTTGGCAGTGCTATGGGCCATAGAAAAACTGAGACCTTACTTGGAGGGAGTTAGGTTCACGGTTATTACAGACCACCATTCCTTGGTCTGGTTGAGTAAATTGAAAGATCCTGTTGGTAGACTGGCGCGGTGGGCGGTACGGCTACAACAGTTTGATTTCGAAATAATTCATAGGAAAGGCAAGGATCATGTGGTTCTGTAGTCACTTCAATAAAAGAAATAAGTTCTTCATCAGTTTACTATTTAATATTTTATTACTATTAGCACATGGGCACAATGTACATTAATCGGTTAGTTACAGTTCTATATAAAAAACTAGAATTCACGACTGCCGTCCACGATTGTTCATTTAACTCTGACAGACGAACTGTCGAACTCGAACTGTCCCCCTTGATCTGTAGTAATTCTAAGTGGAACCCCAAATCGGCTAATGTACTCCGATACGAAAACTTTGGCAATAGTCTCAGTGGACATATCTTTAAGAGGGTAGGCCTCTGGCCACCGTGTATATCTATCTACTATTGTTAAGATGTAACGGTTGCCGTTTGATATATCCAAAGGCCCAACCAAGTCCATGTGGATATGCTCAAAACGATCGGTGGGCGCATTAAAGTTTCCCAAAGGTGTTTTGGTATGTCTATGAATTTTAGAGCGCTGACACTTGATGCAGGATTGTACAAATGTTTTGATATCTGAATTCATTTTCGGCCAAAAGTATCTCTCATTTACCAACTTTCTTGAACCTCGAATTCCAGGATGCGAAAGAGAATGCAAACTGGAGAAAACTGAATACCTTAGACATTTCGGTATGTATGGTCTATTCGCTTTGGTTGATGTTTCGCACCAAACCGGGTGGACAAACAATGGAAATGATATTTTCTCGAGCTTGAAAGAAGACTTTTCTTTGAGCGTTAACAGGTGTTTCAGCTCTTCGTCACTTTCCTGAGTCTTAATAACGATTTCTGGTGAAAAGACTAGTGAGTTATCAGAAGAGTTGGTAATTGAGTTTTCCTCTGGCCGTGATAAAAAATCTGCGATTTTATTGTTTCTACCTTCTATGTGCCTAATGTCGTTTGTGTACTGAGCTATCCATTCTAAATGTCTAGTCTGCCTCGGGCTTCTGGTCGCTTTAGTAAACAATGCTGTTGTCAGTGGCTTATGATCGGTATAAATAACAAATGTTCTGCCTTCCAAGAAGTAATTGAAATGTCGTATTGACAAATAAATTGCCAAAAGCTCTCGATCAAAAGCGGAATATTTGACTTCGGAATTACTTAGCTTTTTCGAGTAAAACCCTATAGGCTTCCACTCATTGTCAATGAACTGTTCTAGCACGGATCCCACTGCCAAATTAGATGCATCTGCTGTGAGGCGTGTAGGTGCCGTTTCACTTGGATGTACTAGCAGAGTTCCTTCAGAAAGCGCTATTTTAATTTTGGAGCACGCGTTTAGACATTCATCTGGCCAAACATTTTCTTTTTTGCCTTTAGTATTGCTTAAAAGTTTTATTTGCTCATAAATCGGTGTTAATAGTTCAGCCAGTTTAGGGATGAATCGATGGTAAAAGTTTACCATCCCTACGAAGCGTTGTATCTGCTTCAAAGAGGTTGGGTTGGGAAAATCCTTGATGGCCTTAACCCGTTCGGCTGAAGGTAAGATTCCCGCTTCACTAATTTTGTGCCCTAAGAAATCTAAAGATGTCTTTCCAAACTCGCATTTACTAAGTTTAATTGTTAAACCATGATCTGACAATCTTTGAAATAACTTTCTCAAGTGTTTAAAATGCTCATCTTTATTTGGACTTGCTATGAGTATATCATCGATATACACATAACAAAAATCAAGACCACTTACAACCTCATTCATGAGCCTTTGAAAAGTTTGGGCCGCGTTTCGTAGGCCATAAGGCATTCGCGTGAATTCCCACATTCCGAATGGGGTTGTAATCGCTGTCTTAAAAATATCTTCTTGCGCTACCGGAATTTGGTTGTAGGCCCGTATCAAATCTATTTTAGAGAAAATTTTACAGCCTAACGCATTTTGTGAGATAGTGTGAAGATGCGGAATAGGGTATCTGTCAGGATCTGTAACAACGTTTAAACCTCGGTAGTCCCCGCAAGGACGCCAGTCGAACGGTTCTTTCTTTGGCACCATATGTAAAGGAGAACATGTAGGTGATGACGATGGGCGACAAATACCTAACCTATGCATGTGTTCAAATTCGGCCTTAGCAGTTTTATATTTTGAACTATCCAACCGTCTTGGGGTCGAAACTGGTAAGTGGCCCGAAGTGACAATATAATGAACAACTTTGTGTTTAACTGGCTTATTGTAATCTGCAGGGCTTGTTAATAAAGGGAATTGTCTCAGCAAATTTCCGTATTCGTTGTCGACGATAGAAAGGCGTGGGGTTTCGAAACGCGATTTGCTTAAAGCTATACTCGCACATGTGGATAGATTGGTTAAGCGATCTGTGAGCCGATGGTGCTTAATATCCACCAATAAGTTGAAATAGCCTAAGAAATCAGCACCTATGATAGGTCTGGTCACTGCAGCTAGTGTAAATAAAAAAGAAAACTCGCGCCGAAGGCCTAAATCGATTTTCAGGAGCTTTGAACCATATGTTTTAATATGCGATCCGTTTGCCGCTGTCAGATATTCTTCCGAAGGTGAACATGAATGTTTTTTAAACAGAGAGTATGGTAAAACTGAAATTTCGGCGCCAGTATCGATAAGAAAATCTAACCTATTAATTTTACATCGAACGAAAAGTCGGCGATAGTTTGCATGCCGAGTGTCTGCCGCGGATACACCCGGCGAAACTAGTTTTTTGCGTTATTGTTATTCGATTTGAAAAAGCATGGGGGAGTACAATTTCTTGCTTTCTCGCGATAAACCCGGTGAAACCAACATATTTTTTGGTTGTTATTGCTACTGCTTCTGTTTTCCCTTTTGAAATTTCTATACCCTACTGAACGATGAGGTGAACGACCTCTTTCCCGAAAAGAGAGCTTTTGGATTGACGATCTTAACTCGTTAATTTCTTTTTGTAACCTTTGTTCCATACTACTTGTATAGTTTTGACTTCCTGAAGTCTGCTGTATAGAGTTAATCCCCACCATTTGTGTTGTTTCCCAAATTTTATCCGCTAGATCTAATCTATTTTGGAATGGTTGTGCTATTGTGACAGCCAAAGGGATACTAATTTGAGTGGGAAGTTTTCTTTCCCATAGAGATTTTATTAAATCTTCACCTACGTTTGAAATGTTTCCGGCCGTGGTAGTCATATGCCGGTACAAATCCGACGGTTTTCGGTCGCCTAAATTCTCGGCAGATAAAAGCTGCTCTAAACGGCGTTGTTCTGATAAAGAATGACGTTTTATTAAAATTTCTTTTAAATCTTTATATTTATCGACTGTAGGAGGATTGTTTAACACGTCTATTATATTGTTGATTGCATCTACTGGAAGAGAAGCTAATACGTACGAATACTTAGTTTCGTCTTTTGTAATTTTTCTAGTTGTGAACTGTGCTTCAGCGGCAATAAACCATGCGGCTGGAGCTTTCTCCCAAAATGTCGGTAGTCTGACCGACGATATCTCATAAGGATTAAAATTTTGTTCAATACTAGCGCTTGCATTGAAATGAGAAGCATTCTCTTGCGACTGTACTGGCGGAGGTGTAAAATCGCTCCTTTTTTCTTCGCCGTCCGGCATAATCAACAACTACCCAATAATAAATGCCCCCAGAAAACAGAAGAACAAAACGAAGAGAAACAGAAACCACTATTCTGTAAAAAAAAAACAAAAGAAATCCCAATTCGATTTGACGTGCAATGTGCACTCTACAATCGTGTTCGGCTTACAAATAAAATAAGAAAGGGAAATAAAAAGAGTGAAAGAAAGAATAAGAAAAGAAAAAGGAAAAAAAAATGATATTTTTGAATGAAATTGATAATAATATACTAAATTTCTTGAATTGAGAGCTAGGCAGTTTAATATGCATGCAGTTTCTAATTTTTTTCAATATAAATTGAGTTACAATATGAAAATTTAATTTTTTTTAATATTTTCAAGTAGAATTGTTGACTTCCTGGTTGCTGCGATGTGCTGGACTCTTTATCTTGACTGGTGGCAATGAAAAACCGCGTGACGCTCCGATGTCTATGATGATACCGTTTGCTGAGCGGTGTGTCTTATTTCCCACCAACTGCTTGCAGTATATATGTATTACGGTATAATAGTGTGGAGCGGCCGGCGTGGCGTGGTGTGACGATGACGATTCTATGCAACGGGGTTTTCGTTTGTTCTCTTATATATAACGCGCAAATGTCACTCTTGCGGTTTTCACTTGGAACGTTGTTTTAAATGAGTTCATTTAGGTATGTGTGTGTACTTTACATACATATATTTTTCGTCGCGTTTTTCGGCACACTGCGACAGCTTTAAATGTACTTATTATTTATTTTTTTTTCAAATCAAATTAATGAAGCGGAAGAACTTTATGATTTTTATTATTTTGATTGTGACAAAGAAGAACTTCAACGTTTTTAGCGTATGCGAAAAAAAATTTTTTTAATTTCACCTTACACTGAAACTCAGAATGGAATCGAGATATATATTCAACTCGGGGTCACCAATATGTAGTCACTTCAATAAAAGAAATAAGTTCTTCATCAGTTTACTATTTAATATTTTATTACTATTAGCACATGGGCACAATGTACATTAATCGGTTAGTTACAGTTCTATATAAAAAACTAGAATTCACGACTGCCGTCCACGATTGTTCATTTAACTCTGACAGACTTACTCTTTTCTTCTTCGTTTCCTTATTCTGTTTTCTTTCGTTGAGTTACCAGTGGCGTAGAGAGTTTGGGTTCTTTAAACTAAAGATCACTACAGTTCCAGATATGCTTTCGAGAAGCGTACCGGTTTTATCTGGGATTTCGGAACACAACACAGATCCTTGGCTGAAGAAGATGATCGATCAGATCGAGAAGGACCCACTAGCGTTTCCATCATGGAGGTTCGAAAACGGAACACTTTTTAAACATGTTAGGGCAAAACATATTTTAGTTAGGGACAATAATGAATGGAAAATTGTAGTAGGTAGGAGTGATAGGAAAAATATTTTAGAAAAGTGTCATGATCATCCGCTAGCAGGACATATGGGGGTTAGAAAGACTTTTGCTAGGGTAGAAGAAAATTATTATTGGCCGAAAATAAGATCAGATATAGCAAAGTACGTTAGGAATTGTAAAATATGTCAAAGTGTAAAACCCGTTCATGATAAACCGGCAGGTCTAATGACGGAGAGGAAAGGGGTATCCAATCCGTGGGAGATGATTTGTGTGGATCTCGTTGGTCCGTTACCTAAGTCTAGTAAAGGATATATGCATATCCTCACCGTTGTGGATTATTTCACAAAATTTCCTCTTTTATTTCCCCTTAGGTCTGCAACAGCGAAAGCTGTGTGCAAGGAACTTGAAGATAACGTCTTTTTGTTATTTGGCGTTCCAAAAATAGTAGTGTGTGATAATGGTCCTCAATTTAAGAGTAGGGAGTTGAAATCTTTATGCGATGGATATAGGTCGTCAATTAGGTTTACTGCGCACTACCACCCTCAGGCTAATCCGGCAGAACGGATTAACCAGATTTTGAAAACGACACTACGGGCTTATGTGTCGGACAACCACCGCGTTTGGGACTCTCAGTTGGCGAAAGTCGCGTGTAGTATCCGCACTTCCCAACATGAAGTCTTGGGATTATCACCATATTATGCTGTATTCGGGAGGACGATGGTTACCTCCGGGTCAGGGCTCGCGAGCGCCACACCTCCCGACGAGTCTGTTACAAATACCAATAATGATACCGGGGGACAAAGGGACATGGGCGAAATAGAGAATAGGTTTAGAAAGCTTAGGGAAGAAATAGGTAGGAAGTTAGAAGCAGCAGCCAAGAAGTCGACGAAAATTTATAATCTTCGCAGAAGGGACGTGAGGTACTTCCCAAACGAGTTGGTTTGGAGAAGAAATTTCACCCTTTCTGATGCCGCTAACTACTATGCCGCTAAGCTGGCTCCAAAGTTTGTTGGGCCATTTAAAATCAAAAAAAGAGTTTCGCCATGGACTTATGTCCTAATGGACGAAAATGGTGCAGAAAAAGGTACTTGGCACGTAAAAGACCTTAAGCCGTACCACGATGATCCCGAAGAATATTGAAGTGAGTCGTGTAACCGGAAGAGGTTGCACAAAACGATACTGAGAGCCCCAAAGCTCTGTGATGTGCATTTACTCTCGCCTAGAGCGATTGAGATATGGTTGTGTTGTCTTTTAGAGTTTTCCTTGTGTTGGTTTTGTCTAACCTTATCTGATCCTTGTACTTCGGCTTTTCTTTTGAAAAGCCAATTGCAACTCTTGGTAGGTAAGGGGGAGTTTGTTACGGTAATATTTCACCGCAACAAAGTTCTTCCCTTAAAAACTGGTTTATGTTTTTATTCCCTTCTTTTAGTCCCGAAACCCTCCCCATCATTTCTTCGTCCCACCATTTTTCCGTTGTTTGTTCTTAGCAATGTAAAAGGAACATTGCTTTGAACAAATAACAAAAGCAGGTACACCTTATCAGCGGATGAGCTGAATTGGTTGATGAGCCAAGACACAAACCTGATAGATGGCTAGAGAGAATTGCCATTTATGAACACAAGATGAGATACACACATATACACAAACATCACATAAAGTAGAAGATACCATGTACACTAAACACAACATCACACAATATACAGCATGTACACAATACACAACATCACACCATATACAATATCAGCACATGAAGTACACATCACAAACATAGCATTTTTAACATAATATAATCAAGGCTTAAGCCCACCCTAAATATTTAATTGAGTATCAAAGGTTGGAACGTTAATAGTTTTCCCTTCTCCCCCAAATCTGCAAAAGGGTCCACCGGCGTAAGTTAGGGTTCGCGAGTATAAAAGATTTCTTCCGGCTATGGTTCTTCTCAGAAAATTTTACATTTAAAATAGAGTATTTTGGAAACTGTGCCTTCCTCGATTCACTATTTGCGCGATTTAGAGTAACTGGGAGAATGCCCAGATGAAACTTGGTTTTTGTTTCAATAACTTTCAATTTTCTCGAAAGGTTTTGACATTGGGTAATTGGGGTCTGGACTCACCCATGAGATCGTCAAGTTTTGGACGACACCAACAACTTGTCGAACTCGCTGAATTGAGAGAGTGAGTACGAGCACTTTCGTTGGGTATTCGACAGCGATGGCAGAACCCCATTGGTGGTTGATGTCGGGGAACTGAATCCCACGAAACGTGATTGGTTGAGAGATCGGATTTGTGTGTGTATGAGTGAGGTGTTGGGTCCAGACAGGGAGCTAGACTTGAAGTGGGAGACACTTCTTGGTTAGCTATCAAGCTGCAAAGTGGTTTTTTTTGGGATAGAGAAAGTTTAGAAGTTTTAAGCAAAAATCAAGTTTAGTTTTTTTATAGCGGAGAAAAACATAGAAAATTGTGAGAAAAATTGAGGAAAAATAGTGAGACGAGGACAGCAGCAGGAATAAAAAGGATTAAAACAGAGCAGAAAAAGAAGACGTCAGAAGGACGTAATTTATCAGAGGAATCGAGGAGAATAGCCGGCGGACATCTTGTCCAAAAAAAACAAAGATAAGTAGAGTGTATTTTTTTTGAGTGCGTTAGTTTTTTTAACTTGTTATTTTTGAAAATTTATAACCGTGTGGCCCCTTTCCTTTTTTTTATTTGCCCAGAAAAATATCTAGTTTAAAACCCATTTAAATTCTTCTCATCTTGAGAATTTTCGAGAAATTTCCATTACCGTTCCAATCTTCGACTTGCCCTTGTAAAGTCATATAGCGGTCCTCCAGACCATTTACATAGTTTTCTTTATACATTGTATAACGTCTTTCATTTACTTTTTTTACATCATCCATTTTGTGCGATTAACTTTGTTTGAAAAGATTTGGGTTTTTAATCCAAGTTTACTACGGTTTTCCCAACACAGATAATAAATCATTACGTTCCTATTTAAACCAATCGTGTTGTTTACATTTTCATTTGTCGTTCTTTCTCTTGGTTGTATTTCCACTTTTCTCCCTTTCCAGCAAAAGGTTTGAAAATTCCTTTTTCAAAAAAAAATTTTCTGGCGCCCACCCTTATTTATATAACAACACTGAACTCTATTAATACTTACATTTTCATATCAAAACCCTTTATTAATTAATCTAACCTACCTTAATAAACTTCACATTATCGTCATCGAACATACCCAACACCCAGCTGAGTAGCCGTGGCTGACAGCATCATTACATGCTGTGTGTTGCATATTCTTTTTTTCCCTTTCACCCTTCATTCAGCTATAGATAATTAACTCATTCAATCGCCATTATCCTATCGGTGCACATCGTGCAAAATTTTCTTAATACTTTTTTTTGGTTTGTTCGCGGTCTGTTAGTACACAAAATCATCCTAAATTTAGTTTAAAATATACCATTGAATTATTAAAAATATAACCCCCTTGGAAGGGACATAGAAGAGGAAAAAAAAAGTGCAACAAACTCTTTGGTTCATTAACCCTCGATGGCCATGCAACAATAATCTAAATTACACATTCAAAGCTAACGTATAACACAAATTCAAACTTACCACGTACACGAACCCTATAAAAACCTCCACCAGATGTCTATCGCTAGCAATCTACCTTACCCTCATCTTTGACAGTCGGCTGTTAGCTACTTGACATTTGTCAAAAAAAGTTTTCGAAATTTAAAATATTCACTTTTAAAGTCCGCGTGTTCGTTTCGTTCAACAAAAAGTAATAAAAACTACAAAAAAAAGAAACAATATGCGGCTGGCCCCATGCCTAACAGAAATACAACACAAGAAAAGGAAAATAAACAACACAAAACATCAACAAGTCGCCCACAGGTCAGCTTCCACCCACAAGAAACCTCGGTGGTTCAGCCAGGTAAGTATACCATGCGTTTACCTATTCCTTAGGCGGTGCTGAGAGTAGGTCTCACTTACAACGAGTCACGCTTGATGACTCGGCGAAGAAATCTCTGCTCCCAGCCACCCCCTCAACCTTGCAACCACTGCGCTGTATCTTGCACGTCTGATTTCAAGACCATGCAAGAAAAGCCAGTGTTCCGGTTGTTCATATAATCTCCTGAACCATCTTTAACTTGTCTTCTTTCCTTTTAGGCAATCCTCATCGACTCTTGCAGTGACCATATTACGCTAAACAGGAAACAACCCTCAACCTACCAACTAAAATCTCCTGTAAGAAGTTATTCTATTTTGTTTATTTATTTGTGTATATGTATGTAGGTAGATACTTATTTTACTTGTTTTCCGTCCTCCAGGTGACCGTAACAATGCGTACAATATCTTTCCGTCTTTATTTTTACTGCCAAACTCAATTAATTTTGCAAAAAGAATACAAAAATATGAATGTAATTTGTACACCGCAAAGACAGTCCATTTCTTAAGTTTAAAGCACTCATTCAAAAACAAGCAAAAATGTAACCAGAGATCAGCCTGACCTAGGCTAACTTTATTTCTGTGTACCTCATTCTTTTTCTGTTTTGTTTTACAGACTGACTGAAAAGCGAAGAAATTTGACTCCCGGTCATTTACATTTAGACTACTCTTCACTTTTCGTTGCTGTTTGTTGCTTGAACCCAGCGATGGCTTTGTTTTGTGGTTTTTTTTATTTTTTGATGTACTCGTAGTTTCATTTTCGATTTTTAATGTTTCTTTGTTAGGTGGTTGTGAATTTGTTGGGGGTTGAGAATTTGTTTTGATTTCTGTAGACAGTAAATTTTTTGGGGTGCAGCCTACTTTTTTTTGACTGACCCCCGGTCCGTTTCCCGACTGTTCCTTCAAGAAGTTGTTTTTAGAGAAACAGTCGTCCTCCACATGACCCAGTCTGGAGCACCACTTGCACTTCACTTTGGTCTTCTGAGTAATGCGCGTCACAGTAAAGACACTAGATTTTGGGTAAACATCTCTACTGTGCCCATAAGAGGTACAAGCCTCACAATAGGGCGTGCTCTTCCTCAGTCGGCATTCTGCGCAAGTGTGGTTTGACTTGTTACAAAACCCGCATTTTATCTGAGTATGTAATCTGTAATCTGGTTCATTTGCTTGTGGGGGCGGAAAATGAAAACTACTGTTCACAGAAGGCATGGAGTGTAAATTGTTGTTAACACCGTAAGCATGGGAGGAATTGTGATTGTAATGGTCATTCATGAAAGTGTGATTATATGGGGTAACAAGGTGTATGGATGTGTTTAGATGTGGTGATGCGAGGTGTGATGTGGCGCCATGAAGATGAGGCAAATAGCTGTTTACTTGCGTGCTCGCGTAGTATCCCGGCCGCAGTAAGTCAGCTGTTTTTGACACCGTGTCTGCTAGTGTCTGCAAATCATTATGGTTGACCGTGAGTACGAAATGACGCAGCGTTGGATCCAGTAACCCTGTTTTGAAACTTGCAATAGTAGC
The DNA here is from genome assembly GCA_914767635.1 of Melanostoma mellinum. Taxonomy (NCBI): domain Eukaryota; kingdom Metazoa; phylum Arthropoda; class Insecta; order Diptera; family Syrphidae; genus Melanostoma; species Melanostoma mellinum. Next base: position 103,458,832 of record OU612060.1, read on the forward strand.
ATTTTTCAATTCAGTCTTTAGGGCTACGGAATCACTAGCTGAGTAATTCGCATCAATGATCTCGTTTGCTTTAAATTGCAGACCAGCTAGGCGTCTTGCAAATGCCTGAACATCTTCCGAGGACAGTTGATGGGACTGTTTGATTTCTCCCGTAACATCGTCAAGAGTCCTCACAGTCAGGAACGTCCCCTTAATTAGGGTTTCGAGGTCCCTAACTGTTTGTGGCTTCCCACATCTCACCAGTTCGAACGCATCGCCAACCAGTTTTGTGGATATCATACTGACATAAATTGCCTCACTATCCGCTTCTATGCACTTCAACCCTAAGGAACATGCATTTAAGAACTCGTACACTTTGCACGATAGTTCTGGGGTTCGTGCCCCAGAAAACTGCGGAATGAGTTGATGTACTAATTTGGCGACTGAATCGTACCCCATTGTGGAAAGAAAAGTGTTGGCGATATCATAAACTTAATTCTGGCAGAAACTCAAAACACCTTGCAAAAACTAAATGGGAATTTAAACATAAACAATTCGTAGGTAGCCAAAAACAGTACAGAAAAGTATACCACACAAAAAAAATTGCACGAAAACACAACAAAAAACCAAAAACCATAAACGGAGTAGGAAAAACAAGCGGAAAACAATGTATGATAAAAATAAAAGAAAAAAAATTCTTAAAATTTGTTCTTACCAGTATTTTTTCTTACCGTATGTCGTTCACGTTTCTTTCCAATTCTTCTTCTTGAGTGTCAGTAGTATGTCGTTTTTTTTTTTTTTTTTTTTTAATAGTGCACAATACACAATTACAATCGCGAGAACGTACGATAAGTATTTTAATTTATTTAATTTATTATTCCACATTAGAAACACAACAAAAACACAAATGACTTTTTTTAAGGTTCGCGAACCGGCTGCGCCAAATGTAATGTTCTGTAATTACTTTAAATAAAACACGACCTCGCGTTTCGGTGGTTAACAATAGACTCACCATATTTCTGTTGACCTGCCTGGAACTTTTGATTGAACTCCAGAATGCATTGCTTAACTTGCATTCTGGAATTCAGCTTGACCCACTAAGCCATGTCGCAATAAGTGTGGCCGGAAACTGTTAGTATGCATATTATTGATAAAGCAATAATATGCATAATAACAGTTATGCTTACTGGCAATAGTAGTTAAAGGTGAAGGAACTAAATGTAGGTATAAGAGCTGATTTTGACACTTTTGCTCCACTCTACTCTTACTCAAAAGCAAGTGCAGAAAATGCTGCTCTAAAAGCTCTAGAGCAGGTCATTAAACACAAAAAGTTCTTGCTCGGAGTAGAAAAATTGTCATTAAACACCAAAAAGCTGCTTTTTTCTGCTCTAGATCGATCTAGAGCAGGTCATTAAACACACTTATAGAGTTCGATTATTTTTGACGTCTTGTCGAGTTCGAGAGTTGAACTCTCAAATGGGCGGCCATCTCTTGTCGTTTTCCAAAAACAAATTCACTCTTTCACTCCTTTTTCGTTTTTTTTTGGAAATCGTTTTAACCGAAGTGACAGATTTGGAGTGATTGCATTGGTAGTGGTTAGCTTGCTAAGTTTTTTCTTTCATGTTAAAGCAGAAAACAAGACTAAAAATCGTCCACTTTAATTTTAAAAATTATTTAATGGTCTTCTGAAGATATTTTATTAAACTATCGCGTGCTTTGTGAGCTGACAAAAAATAAATAGAAACTTTGGCTTGCTTTGACAAGCAGTCAGATGACAGTTTGTTTATGTGTTGGTGTTCACTCCCTTGCACCTAAACAGAAACGGGAGTGAAAAATTTACTCCAAAATGTGTTTCCAAACCGCATTTTGGAACATGTTTGGGAGTGATTTGGAGACTTTATCTGTCAGATCTGACATAAAAACTCTCCAATTCACTCCCGAATTGGTTTTTGGAAAACGACATCTGTAAACAAGTGTGGCTGCTGATAGGCACTGACTCTCGTCGGGGGTCGTAGTGGTTGCTAGAGAGAAACCGATGTTGAGTGAGTGCGTCCAATAATAGAAAAGGATGGACAATTGAATATATAATCGACGTGGACTTTCTGATTGGTGTTAGCGCGGTCCAACGATGTGCGTTGCTATCACGTTAACGGAGACCAAAGAATGGAACTCTTGACGGTGATAGTTAAGGTAGCAACAGACACTTGGCATCAGCACAGTACAGAGTACACAGTCGGAATACGAACACCATCGTGACTACACCGAACACCTTGCTTCATTCAAACTAAAATTTCCTATTTGCTTAAGCAGTTTCATCAATTATTATAAACTCTAAAAAATTAATCCAATCAACATTCGAAGTATTCAAAGGAAAAATATACAAATTGAACTTCTGGACCTAAAATCAAGTGCAAACGAGTTATACTTTTTTATTTGCAAAATTGAAAAAATAGAAATGGTAAAATTGTAGCCATATTGGAAATAACCTCGCCCAATTTAATACGAGTTGTTCAAGGGTACGTTCCCTGGATCGCCAAAGCAAAAGCAAATAAAAATAGACATTCTTATTTGTCCCCAGAATTCAGTGCTCCAATCGAATATTGATTCACAATTCCGGCACGGAAAGAAAAAACCTTGATTGATTTAAAAATGTTTCATTCTTAATCAACAATTCATCTAAATTTGTGAAATTTGCCAAGTTTCGTGATGAATACAAATAAAAACGCATTTTCAAATCAAGTATCCTGCCGTTATCAATTTTTTTTCAGGTAAGTATCATAAAAATGTTTAAATTAAGTATGTTCGTAGTTAATTTGAATATATTCTAATTTTTAACCAACAACGTGATTGTTGATTTCATACTTGATCAACAACAAACATATTTAACTAACAATTAAGGCTGAAATTACAAAAACTATCACGTTTGTGATTGAAATAACAAATACACTGTTGAACTATCACCAATATGTTTGATCAACAATGTTCATACTTCTTTAATCAATAAAGAATAGTTAAAGTATCAGTAACATTTTGAATTCCAATATTTTTCATACTTAAGCCCACAGAAAACGTGAAGTCACATAACGGAACTTCAATTCATCATGATAAGTTTCGTGACCATTTTATCTTAGGGGATAATTAATTATTCTTTATTGTTGATCAAGTATATTCGCGAGAATTCAGCCTCGATTTTATTTGCTCAACAGTTTTAATGTAAAATTTCTATGATAAATGCCTGAATTGAAGTTTGACCTCTCAAATGTATAGGTCAAACTTCAATTCAGGCATTTATCATAGAAATTTTACATTAAAACTGTTGAGCAAATAAAAACGTGGCTGAATTCTCACGAACATACTTGATCAACAATGTTCATATTTTATCAACAATTCAGAATTGTAGACGAAACACAAACGTTGTTAAAGTATCATGGACACGTATGTTTCTAGTATCACAACCGTTGTTGGTTAACAATGAAATTGAAAATGACGTTGTTGATTTGAGCAATGAAAATTGTAGCATTTAAATAAATAAAATGAAAATGCCAGCTTGTTCAATTTAAGTATGTTCGTGCTTGACGCAAAAACAAACAAGCTTCATGTTTGATTTTACCAAGGTTTTTCTTTCGGTGGGTATACTTAAACTATGCGAGTGCTCGACGCAACAAAGAAAAAAAAAAAGAAAATCATCAACACAAGAAGTGGTCTCCCAATACCAAAGGGAGAAAAAAAAAAAATACCCAAAAAGTGCAGTTCAAATAGGCGTTCTTTTAGTAAGAGTGATAAATAAAATTGGTGAGTGTATTTTCGTTCTATATGTGTAGATTCTGAACATTCTCAGGTTATGGTCAAGTTCCTTCACGTTCCCTTTTTTTATTTTATATCATAGGGAGCTCGACCGCGGAAGTCGTGATCGCCTCCCTGTATTTAATTGAGACCCAAGATCTTCAATCAAGAAATTTATCTCAAGAATTAGCAAATGCTTTAAGAAAAGGAAAAATACTTGAGTGAAACTTCAAGATCTTCAATTAAGAAATCCAAGAGAACAAAAAAAAGAAACCATTTCTTCTATTGCAAATGTCAAAAGACTTCTTTCTTGTTCTAAACTTAACCTAGATACATACATATGAAACAGATTACTTGTTTTAAACTAAAATAAAATTCATCTATTAAAGTATGTTGTTTGTTTTAGATCAAATCAAGATTCATACATATAAAGCATATTTCTTGTTTTAAACTAAACCAAATTACAAATCAAAGAAAACTAAATAAAAAAATATTAAAAAAACCTTGTAACATTTATAGTAATTGGGTGATAAAAAGATTCTGGCATATATATATTAGGTATGTATCTGGTTTCTCCCTTATCGGTCAAAACTGACATAAAAGGAGCGTTTTTGAGCCGTATCAATAGCCTCCCCCCATTGACCTCAATTGAGGTAGAGTAAAATCGTATAAATAATATATATTATATATATATCTGAGACACTGAAAATGAATAGTAGAAGGGCAGAAGCTAGGTAAAGCCCGAATATTAAATCCTTGTCCCGATTACTTAAATTTATCCTATTCTCTATATATATTCTATAAAGTATATTACTTGTTTAAAACTAAATTATAATACTTAAAATATAGTATGTGTCATTGAACAAATAAATCAGTAAAACTAACGAAGCTCTGAATGCGGCCACCGAAGGCAAAGTGTAAACGCGGTGACAGTTGAGAAATGTACCAAATGTGTAAACGCGGAGAGCGCATGCGCATAAAAATTCCCTAAAAGAAATTCCCTACCTTCAATATAATTATATTTCATTTCATTGTCAGCCATCAGCCGAAGAAGTAACTAGAAGTAAGCCAAATTTTGTATAAACAGAAAAGAGTAAGTTTCCATTGTAATACTATTCCATTGTATTTATTATAATAACTTATTTTAAATAGAAAATAAACGCACGCACTATGTGCCACTATGTACGCACTACGCATTAAGCAATACGCACAATAAACGCACTACGCAAGCACTACGCACTAACATTGAAGGAAAAGTGGAGTTTATTTTGTTCTGCGAAATAAGAAATTTTTGGTTGCTGTTGCAAAAGCAACAGATTTTATTTTTCTTTTACAACGCCTGGATAAAGACAGATTTATTACTTCTTCGGCTGCCCGCCTGGATGGCAACAATTTTTATTATTCCTTAATGACTGGATGGAAATAAAAATTGTGAATCTCTGAATTGAGAAAAGCCAGCCATTTTATTAGCCATTGCTACTTGCAGCCAGAAAGCGATTACGTCATCTCATCAAGATATCTTGAATTGCCGCCAGCCAGCTATTGGGTTGCCAAGCCAGCCATTTTATTAGCCATTGCTACTTGCAGCCAGCCATTTTATTACGTCATCTATTCAAGATATTTGGAATTGCCGCCAGCCAGCTATTGTGTTGCAAAGCCAGCCATTTAATTAGCCATTGCTACTTGCAGCCAGACAGCGATTACGTCATCTCATCAAGATATCTTGAATTGCCGCCAGCCAGCTATTGGGTTGCCAAGCCAGCCATTTTATTAGCCATTGCTACTTGCAGCCAGCCATTTTATTACGTCATCTATTCAAGATATTTGGAATTGCCGCCAGCCAGCTATTGTGTTGCCAAGCCAGCCATTTTATTAGCCATTGCTACTTGCAGCCAGCCATTTTATTACGTAATCTCATCAAGATATCTTGCGGTTTACATTTTACCGCCAGCCAGATATTACGTCATCGCATCAAGATATTTCGAATTCATCGTCAGCCAGCCATCTTAATAGCCATCAAGCGGTTAACATTTTACCGCCAGCCAGATATTACGTCATCGCATCAAGATATTTTCGAATTCATCGTCAGCCAGCCATCTTAATAGCCATCAAGCGGTTTACATTTTACCGCCAGCCAGATATTACGTCATTGCATCAAGATATTTCGAATTCATCGTCAGCCAGCCATTTTACTAGCCATTAAGCGTTTTGCATCTTACCGCCAGCCAGTTATTACGTCATCTCATCAAGATATTTTCAACTTTCGTCACATACATAATCAACAGTAAGTGAACAGTTTTTATGTATTATTAGATCAAATATATATATATAATAAATAACGTTAAGTCTATATCATATAATACATACATTTAACACTATTTGATTAAGAAATTGTTGTTGATTGCCAGTTTAACCGTAGGCTACGGCATTTCAGTATACTTAATGTGAATATTGAAGGTGGGAAATCTTTTTTGAAAATTTTTTTTGCCTTTTACATACATTTTGCTAGTCTTCGAACCACGTCACTGTCACTGAGTCATATATTAAGCAAAGCCGGGTTTAATGCCTCAAACCCAATACTCAGTTAGGACTAGTCAAAGAAAAAATAAAGGGATTCCGCCACCTAGATTCGATAAAAATAGTGAAGCTCGGTCTTCCAAAATGCCTGTAGATAGATCACCACCCGCAGCCGTTTCCCAAGCTGAAAGGATACCACGGTTGGATTTAGATGACAATCTGAGACAAGAGTCCTTGCTTGGTTTATCCAACGTAAGTGTTCCGCTAAATCAAGAGTCCTTGCCTGTCTCATCCCACGTACGCGTTCCAACAAACCAAGAGCCCTTGCCTAAGTCATCCAACGTTAGTGTTCTGCCCAACCAGCCGGAATCACAAGCCAACGATTTACAACAAATGAACGATATGCGAATCGAATTTAGTAAGCAAATAAAGGCAATGCAAGATCTCTTAACACTTACTAATCAATCAATGCAAAATATAAGCAGTCACCTAGCAAAAGAAATCGAAACAGCACAAAATGCCGTGCAAGTCCCTTCTTATTCTAATAATATTTCCCCAACTTCTCAGCAATTTCAGCCAACGTCATTCCAACAACCGCTACCGGCGCAACCATCTACAATACATTCATCAGCACAACAGCCAAGCCATGTTACTCGCCAACTAAAGCCACCATCATCGTCGCAATATAATTCCAACTAGTTGATGTATATACAAAGAGACTACCAACAGCTAGCTCCTCACCCAACGCTACCCAGCCATCAAAATCAAAATCGTTTTGTGCAACCATCATCACAGTCTTCGCCACAACAGCAGATTACAAGCCAATGGTTACAACATCCACCTAGGCCTACGGATCAATTCACTGTTCCTCCGACTAGCCAGGAATCGATACAAACTGTCAATGAACTTGGCCATAGGACAATGACAAGACAGAAGAAGATCTACCCACTACCGATATTTACAGGCGCACCAGAAGAGTGGCCGACCTTCTCAGAAGCGTTTTACAGTACAACGTTGGAGTTCGAATATTCACCGTTGCATAACATTATGAGACTACGTGATGCAATCCAAAGAGATGCGAGACAGGTAGTGGAGGCTCTATTAACCAGTTCCAACAATGTCGAAGCAATCATGACGACACTAGAAGAAATGTTCGGGAGACCTGAACAATTAATTGGTAGCCAGGTGGAAAAGGTGCGGGCTGTTGCTCCCGTTATAGATGGTGACCTTCAGTCCTTAGTAAATTTCGCAAATAAGATTGCGAACATGACTACGTTTCTTCAGAATTCTCAAGGAGGTCATCATCTTTCCAATCCAACCCTACTAAGCGAACTCGTGTCAAAATTGCCAACATCAAGAAGAATGAAGTGGGCTGAGAAGTGTTTACAATTGGAGCGGCCACCTACAATAGTAGATTTTAGTCAATGGTTAGTGACTTTGAGAAAGTTAGCCAATATGGTCTCAGACTCATTACCATCGTCATGCCAAGCAGTACTAAACAACAACACCAGCCGTAGACAGCCAACTCCAAGTACAAATGCATCAAGAGGACGTCGTTTTGCTTATTTAAGTGTCGCTCAAGTCAAGTGTCCAATATGCAACAACAGCTGTAGCAAAATCTCAGAATGCAAATCGTTCTTAAGAATGTCGATGGATGAACGATGGAAAAACGTCAAGACACTAAAAACATGTTTCGGTTGTTTAAGAACTGGTCATCAATCTAATCGCTGCTTTGCTCGTAGACGCTGTGGGATTGATGGATGCGTGTACAAACACCATCGCCTTCTGCACGGTACCACTAGCGACAACAGAACACAAGCGAGCACAAGTAATGCAGAGCAACAGCCATCTACGCGAACGAATGCATCTTTGCCAATCAGTCAGGAACGTAGAAATTGTCACGCAGGAAGCTATCAAGAAGGGGAAAAAGATATTTTGTTTCAAATACTGCCGGTGAAAATTTATAGCCAAAACAAAACAATTAGTACTTATGCATTTGTAGACGATGGAGCCAATGTGACGATGGTCGACCAAGATCTTGCACGCGAACTAGGTATAAAGGGAAAACCCGATTCATTAGAGCTACAATGGTTGAATGAGAAAACAATCAAACAGCCTTCGGAAATAATAGAACTGACAATTAGTGGAATTGAAGAAAATTCAGAAAAATACCGACTGTCAAATGTGTATACTTCACCAGGTTTGTCATTGCCTACTCAAAGTTTCAATCGTAGCAAGTTTTTTGAAAAAGATAAAAACATTCATCTTTCGGGGTTGCCACTTCATGAATATACCGACATTCAGCCAAAAATAATAATAAGTTTAGCTCATGCCTATTTGACTGTACCATTAGAACGTCCATATGCACCTATGGGTACAGGACCCATTGCCACTAGAACCCGGTTAGGGTGGATCGTTTATGGGCCCGTACTAACTTGTGAAAACACAAGAAAGGTGAGTCAACGAGTGGTACACATCAACAATGAACATGAAAGTAGTGAAAGCAAACTGGACGAAATAAATGAGAGGATGAAAAGTTACTTCGATGTTGAAACATTTGGTGTACGGTCCGAAGTTAAACCACTTATTTCTAAAGCAGACGAAAGAGCTTTATTTTTATTGGAAGCTACAACCAAAAAGATTGGAAATAGGTATGAAGCAGGGCTCTTATGGAAAGAGAATCTCGACGCCTTCCCAGATAGTTATAACATGGCGTTAAAGCGGCTCGAAAATACTGAGCGAAAAATGGCGCGTGATCCAGAATATGCTAAAGAATATTCCGAGAAAATCAAGAGTTACCTAGAAAAAGGCTACGCGAGAAGACTACGTCCAGATGAAGAAAGTCGACGAACCCCTAGGACATTTTACCTACCACATTTTGGGGTAAGAAACCCTAATAAGACAGGAATTCGTCTGGTATTCGATGCAGCTGCCGAAGTTAACCATTTTTCACTGAACAAAGCTCTTTTAAGTGGCCCAGACATCAACCAACCATTGATCTCAATTCTCTTCAAGTTCCGACAAGGTCCGTTTGCAGTTTGTGGTGACATTAAGGAGATGTTTCACCAAGTCCAAATAGTAAAAGAAGATCAGGATAGCCAAAGATTTTTATGGAGAGAAAATGCTTCAGATGTGATAGAAACGTATGTCATGGAAAGAATGTTTTTTGGAGCCACATGCTCTCCGACTATCGCTCAACATGTTAAGAATGTCAACGCTATAAAATATAAAGAACAGTTTCCTAGAGCTGTCAAAGGTATTATCGAAAGGCACTATGTTGACGATTATGTCGACAGCTTCGGAACAGAGAAAGATGCAATTGAAGTTTTGAAAGATGTCATCACTATACATAAGAACGCGGGTTTTGAACTACGCAACATCACGTCGAACTCCGAAAGACTAAAGACCGAAGTTGGAAGCGCCGTATGTCAACATGGAGAGTCGGTTAATGTAGATGGTCAAGTCGAGCGAATTTTAGGGATGCATTGGCTGCCAAAGTTGGACGTCTTCGTTTACACTCTGAAATTTAATAAAGTACCACAGGCAATACTTAATTTTAGTAGAAAACCTACGAAACGAGAAATGCTTAGCATGAACATGTCAGTATTCGACCCCTTTGGATTCCTAGTGGACTTCATGGTAACAGCTAAAATTTTGATGCAAGCAGTATGGAAGGTCGGTATCGATTGGGACGAGCCGTTACCAGATGACATTTATCAACGATGGAAAGGGTGGCTACAGGAGCTACCGAAAGTGGAAGGCCTACGAATACCACGCTGCTACTTTAAGGACTTCGAAGCGAATCAATTGGATCTGCACATATTCGTCGATGCCAGTGAGGAGGCTATGGCAGTAGTAGCCTATTGGAGAGCAGAAAGCGAAGGCAAGGTTAAGGTAGCCTTTGTAGCAGCAAAAAGTTGCCTAGCTCCGACACGGTTTCATACCATACCAAAGCATTGCAGGCTGCAGTAATGGGCGTCCGATTAATGGCATCAATAGTCAAATGTCACACTGTCAAAATAAACAAATGTCATTTTTGGAGTGATTCTCACACTGTGATTCGTTGGATACGATCAGACCATCGAGTCTATAAGCAGTACGTCGCAAATCGTGTTTCGGAAATCCTCGAAAGTACGCAAGTCGGTGATTGGAGATGGTGCCCTGGTGTTTTGAACCCTGCAGATGAAGCAACAAGAGCTAGAAATCCTATGCGTTGGGAATGTATTGGCAGATGGAACAGAGGCCCACAGTTTCTATACGAGCACGAAGACACCTGGCCAGACGAAACATTGATGGGACAGACTGTCGATAAAAGTTTTGAAGAGATTAGAACCAAACATTATCTTCTCTTTGGGTCTCAAAAGGTTAGTCTGATAAATCATATGATTAGTCGTTTTTCAAATTATTCAAGGCTCAAAAGATCCATTGCCTGGTTGTTTCGTTACATGGGAAATCTAAAAAAGAAAGTTTTAAGACAGGAACTTGTCGATGGGGAACTGCGAAGGCCGATATCTAAGTTAGCGGTTCTTGATGTGATTATGAATGAGGATGGTGAGGCTTCCCCCTCCAGGTCAGCTCACGGGGGTGGGGATGTCATTGAACAAATAAATCAGTAAAACTAACGAAGCTCTGAATGCGGCCACCGAAGGCAAAGTGTAAACGCGGTGACAGTTGAGAAATGTACCAAATGTGTAAACGCAGAGAGCGCATGCGCATAAAAATTCCCTAAAAGAAATTCCCTACCTTCAATATAATTATATTTCATTTCATTGTCAGCCATCAGCCGAAGAAGTAACTAGAAGTAAGCCAAATTTTGTATAAGCAGAAAAGAGTAAGTTTCTATTGTAATACTATTATATTGTATTTATTATAATAACTTATTTTAAATAGAAAATAAACGCACGCACTATGTGCCACTATGTACGCACTACGCATTAAGCAATACGCACAATAAACGCACTACGCAAGCACTACGCACTAACATTGAAGGAAAAGTGGAGTTTATTTTGTTCTGCGAAATAAGAAATTTTTGGTTGCTGTTGCAAAAGCAACAGTATGTTACTTGTTTAAAACTAAATTAAAATACTTCTATGTTACTAAATCTACGACATATGAATATAATAAAGTGTAATATGTTTGTATGCCGTCATGGTTGAATTTATGACTTTTTTTCAAGCGTATAGCTTGACGATGTGTTAAAGTTTCTTTTCAGGGGATGTGAAGGGTGACATTTTGGTGAATGAAAGATGAGCTGAGCAACAACGAGAGGTAAGCGTTAGTAAAAGTTAGAGGCGAAAATCCGCCAACGCCTCTCAAGGTAGGGTGGGATAGGCACCGTCGAATAAGACCTCGACACCCTCTGGTGGTAATGTCCGTCCGTCGTCAACAATTTTTTTCGAATTCATTTTCTTTGGATCTGTTAAATGAAAGGCATGATTTTTTTAGTAATAGGTTGAATCCTTTTGTAGTTGCGGACAAGATCCCACACCATCCGGCGAGATCAAGCTGAGCATCAACAAGCATGCCAGTCCGTAACTACAGGAAGCAAAAGTTTTTTCTTGTTCAACTCAACCCCCAGCCTATTACAAATGGCTCCCACAACGTTAGTCTTTGTTTCCGTCTACCTTTTCCCAATTTAAGCATTCCCTAATTGATTGTGTTATCCTCTTTGGAAACTCGTATGTCATGATTGGGAAAGTTTCAAACATACCACTTTCATTTGCGACGAGATAACAAGAAGAGGATAACAACAACAGTTAACTTTTGTTTAATAATAATTACCTATCCTTTGGTATCACAAATTTTACTTTTCTTTGTTCTTCTTTTTACTTTTCAATCCCTTTTTATTGTCTTCTTACAAAGTTTTGTGACGTCTCGATGACGTAGTGTCGCACAGTTGCACAATCACTTTCTTTTTGTGTTTTTGCTTATCCAAATGTATTATGTCTTCTATCAAAGGTCTCAGGCCAGAATAGAATTGCGAATACAATTTTTGTCTTTTGTCTCGAATGTTTGTTTGCTTCTACTTACCACTCAGATTTTTTCAAAAAAAAAAAACAGTCCGTCCGAAAGTCTTTCAGATCTTAATACGTATACTTACCTAGCTCAGTTCACACACGACAAATCTACATCACCGGATAAGCTGCCCGAAGCATCCCCACAACGTCTCATGAAATAAACTGAAAAATTGCAGGTTATTTTGAAAAACATTTTTTTGATTTAATAATTCTTAAATTTAATTACAATTTGGATTTTTTGAAAAAGTTTCACATTTCGGTTTACGAAACCCGGCGAGATATGTTTTTTTTTGTTTCTTTGTTGTCTTTCTTAGTTCGAAAACTTAGAAAAAAAACTTTATTTTTTTAACCTCGTTTTTTTAAACTTGCTTCGTTATTTATTTTGTTTTTTTGGTTACTTTTGTTTTTGGGTTCTTTTTATTTGTTTTGTTATTATATCGTTTTGCTTTGTTTTTTTTTAATTCCTCTAAAACCTTTTTTTTTGGTTTTCATTTTTCTGGTTATTTATTCACTACATTTTTTGAACCGTTTCTTTTGCACATTTATTGAAGTTACCTAAATAACATTCATATTTATATAATACACTCCCCACTTAATTTGCCAAGTTTTCGCCTTAAAAAAAAATTTTTTTTTGTTTTCGAAACATCATTTAAAATAAATTACACTTTTTGCTTCGTTGTTCCTTTTTGGGTAGTTAACTCAAAAACAAAAAAAGATATAGTAATAAAATACAATAACAATGCCTCGTAAGACCGGTACAATTAAGAAAGGCTCAGGAGAATCAGTTAGATTGAATACGATCGGGCAAGAGGGCAACAGTCAAAGCCCCCGAGTCCCAATTAACCCGTCACCAGCTAACCAATCAACCGGAGCAGGGTTTTCTAGCATGACTCGGCCAGCCAATCGAAATTCCATCTTGAATGAATTGGCTGACCCACTAAATTCACGTCCTCTCTTAGATCGAACGCCCCCAGCTAATAACAATCCAGCTCAGAATAAAGTTCAGAACCAAGAGAAAAACCCCGAACAGTCTCAAGATATTCATAATACCTTGATTGACACTTCAGGTCTAGGACCTCTGAATACCTCATCGGAGTCTAATTCTCTTTCAGCTCCTGCGTACATTAGTTTGAGTCAGTTAGGTGTAGCTTCTGTGGAGCCAGGCCCTATCATCCAAACCATTCGCAATATGCAAATTTCAGGTAGTGCTAACGCAGATGCAAACACAGATCGAGAATTTAGTTCAGTCCCCAATGACCTTAAATCATATATCAATTATGCGTTGGTGAATGCTTTCAGTTCCTATTCCCGATCCATGAATTCAAGCATATCCGAACAGGTTCAGAAAAGCGTTAGGGATAATTTTGTTGAATTTCTCGGTGATGTTAGGAAGGCTACTTCTCCCCTGAGAGGAGAAGAACCTATAAATAATACTACCCAAAATCACACCGCAAGTAGGAAACCCTCTACGCAAAACCCTCACCAACAAAAAACTAAACCGCAAAAACCAAAGTCAAACCAGCAGAAGTCAACCGTCCAACATAATTCTTCAATCCCAAACAACCTACAACAAATTTTCAATAACCCAGCCACAACACCCGGACAATCATAGTCAAAATCAGAAATCGATCCAAAATTCAAAACATTCACATCAACCGCAACAGTTTCATAGGAGGGTAAGTCAATTACAGCCTAAATCGAATCCAAGCCTCACTACACAACAGTCGCCGATCCAACATCCTAAATTTCAACAACAACAACAACCCAGCAATGCTTTCATTCAACAACAATTTCAAAATCCCTATTCAAAACAGTATCAACAATTTTCGCAAAATTCATTCCACCCAGAACAACAACTAAGCGTGAGTCAGTCACCGGGTCAAAATCTCCAATTTGTCAATACCCCAGTCGTATCTCAAACAACTTTTGCTTTCAAGCCTTTACCAGGAATGATACCGAACCTCGAAACCCAATCCCAAGTTCAACTCCCGTCGCAGTATCCTGAGGTTGGAAACCCAAACGATTTCCAACAAAGCCTTTCAAATTTCAACACTGTTCCAAGTAATAATCATTACCGAAGTTATAAAGACTTAATTAAAATCGATAAATGGAATTTGAAATTTGATGGTACACCTGAGAACCTGTCTGTAGAAGATTTTGTCTTCCGGAACACTACAGAAGCAATATGGTTGTCTTTGGTCAGAAATTCTCAAGCAATTTCACCTCACCCTTACAGGCGACGCAGCAACTTGGTATTATGAGTTTCATAAGTCAAATCATCAACCAGATTGGCCAACGATGCGTGAAGCATTATTGCTTCATTACCAAAGCTGCAAATCTGACTATCAAATCTTAAGAGAATTGTCAGATAGAAAACAGGGTCCTTCAGAATCTTGCGATAAGTATTTTTCGGCGGTTATGAAAATCCGATCTCGGTTAAAGATCTCCTTACCAGACTCCGAATTATTCAAGATGGTAAAAGGGAACCTTATGTCGATATTTTCGCTAGATCAACTTAGGTTTATGTGTAAGGAAGCCGAAAATACTTTTCCTATGCACAGTACACAAGTAAATCCAAAGTACCGACCACCTCCCAGAATGCATGCAAACGAAGTGCAGTATTACGATGTTGACCAGGTCCAATGCGAAGATCATATTGCAGCAGTGCAATACCCCAATAACAACCGACCAAGACCACCAAATAAGGTCCTAAGTTGTTGGAATTGTAAGGTATCAGGACATTTATATTGGGAATGCCCATCCCCAAAGCTAAACATCTTTTGCTTTAAGTGTGGGGAGGAAAACTTCATAGTTTCAAATTGCCCAAAGTGCAAACAGAAAAACGGGCAGAAGAACGTGATTCCAACGGGGGAATCGCGTTCAGAACAAATACCCGAATCACTGAACCCTTAGACGATACGATAAGTCAAGCGGGTGATGATAGTGATGAAAAGAAAATCACTATTTTGAAAAGAAGTAGGAACGTTACAGACAAAAACAGTGGGTGAAGTAAAGAAAATGTTAAATTTAGCTATATAAAGCCCTTACATATTGGAATTAAGGAATATAACGAAGCTAAAGAAAGAATTTTTGGAGGTCAAATTAAAAAAAAAATACTTAAAACTAGAAACAGGAACAAATTAAGAAAAGAAACAAAGAACAATATATTATCAACAATAATAGATGTTTCTGGAGATCCTCGGCTTTATGCTAAAGTGAAAATAGCAAATAAAGATATTTTAGGTCTACTAGACAGTGGAGCAAGTATTAGCATACTAGGTAAAGGATGCAAAAATTTTGTTGATGAACTTAACGTTCAAACAATACCCTTCATGTCCGATGTTAAGACTGCTGATGGCAAGTCACAGGCAATAATAGGTAAATTAAACTTAGGTGTAGAATATAAAACTTAAAACGAAACATAACCTTTTATCTAGTTCCCAGCTTAGACCAGGAACTGTATCTCGGCGTGGACTTCTGGAAAGTCTTGCACCTGGAATCATAAGTGGAATTTCCGTGACAGACTATAAAGACAATCCAGATACTCACCAATTGTCTCCGGAGCAAGAAACACGGTTGGGCGCAGTCAGGCGAAACTACGAAAAATCCATATCCTCTCCCCAATCTCGAAGGCATCTTCAGTCGTCTTCGAGATACTATTTTTATAAGTAGTATCGATCTCAAAGACGCATTCTGGCAAATACCGCTGGATGACCAGAGTAGAGAGAAAACTGCCTTCACAATACCGGGACGGCCCTTGTACCATTACACAGTCATGCCCTTAGGTCTGTGTAAAGCAGCCCAAAGGTTATGTCAGTTAATGGACAATTTCAATTCAATTTTCAATTCAATTCAATTTTTATTTTCTTCTTCTTAAACATAATAATATTTACAAATATGAAGTTACTATGAACTTACAACAAATAATTTACATATTCAGTTAAACAATATTATAATATACAATATAAGTTTTAAGCTTTACAAGTGTACTTCAATATTAAAATGAATTAAGAAAAAGGAAAGGTACGATCTGTTGCCTAAAGACAAGTGATGAAAGTACCAAAAAGAAAACTAATAGTATACTACTAAGATATATATTTAATCAACAAATGTTGTGGGGTATTTTGTCAAGAAAATAAACAAATAATTATTTTTATTTGCTTTAATCTATGTAGACCGGGCGCTAGAGGTAAGTGAGTATGCATAATGTGAGTACCGAATTTCGCCAACGGATTCAAGCAAAGAAAAGGTCAAAGAATAATAATGTGAATCTTGCCGGTCGATTTTTTGGTCCATATTTTTTTTACCCCCTCTTCTCTTATTCGTAAAGGGAATGTATTGAGTACATGATATGAAATCATTTTAATGATTATTTTTGTAATAATTTATAGTTTTTTGTAATGGTAAAAGGATTGATTCTTGAAAAATAAAAGTATAGTAAAGCTCGTTTCTCAACTTTGACATCAATTTTTTACAATTTAAAAAAAGGATAACTTTGGTGTACCCTGACCTGTGTTAAATTCAATATCTCTGTCAATACTGATGATAGAGACCTAATCTTAGACTTAATTTTTTCAGAAATAACAACCTTTAAGACTGTATTTAGGTTGAGCTTCCATAGGTTAAGGGTTGCCAGATTTTCAGTTTTAGCTGCAGTTCAAATTTTCTTCCTAAAACAAAGTTTTGACTTTGAGGTCATTTTTTTTAGAAAATGCCTGATAAACATATAGTTCCTTATTTTTTACATTTCTACAGAGCAATAATGAAAAAAAAACTCAGTAAAGTGTACTCAAAATCCCATACATTTTATGATACTTGAAAAAATACAAAACGGGTAAAATTAAAAAAAAATTAAAAAAAATTTTTTAGCTATGAGGTTTGTTTGAATAAATCAATAATATGGGCACATTTTATACAAATACAATTATTATAACAAGAGCTCAAAGAGCAATGGAAATTCAAGAAGAGTACAACGAAGATACCAGGAACTTTATCCTTACTGAAAATGTGGCAACCCTTAGTCTATAGGAGTCCAATTTAAATACAGGTTCAAAGATTACAAGACTACAAGCAAGACAAGAGTTATTGACAGCAAACACCCACAACGAAATCCAAAAACGGGCTCTGGCATGCATTCAAAACGAAGGAGGGCACTTGGAGCTCTTGTTATAGTTGTATTTGTATAAAATACATAAAAAACTACCGAAAGTGCCCATATTATTGTTTTATTCAAACAAACCTCATAGCACATTTTTTTATTTTTATTTTTTTAAGTTTTACCCGTTTTGTATTTTTTCAAGTATCATAAAATGTATGGGTTTTTTGAGTGCACTTGTGCAAGAGTTTTTTTTTTATTATTGTTTTGTTCATCTGTAAAAAAATAAAGAAACTCTATGTTTATCAGGCATTTTCTAAAAAAAGTGACCTCAAAGTCAAAACTTTGTTTTGGAAAGCAAATTTGAAAATCTGGCAACCCTAAACCTATGGAAGCTCAACTTAAATACAGTCTCTGAGATTAGGTCTCTATCATCAGTATTGACAGAGAAATCGAATTTAACACAGGTCAGGGTACACCAAAATTAGCCTTTTTTTAAATTGTCAAAAAGTGATGTCAAAGTTGAGAAACGAGCTTTACAAGATAACAATTTTTTTCTAAGAATATGACCAAGAATCACACCCAAAAGGATAATACACGAATTACGGAACACCCTGTACAAAAATACCACTTAAAAAAGCAATGTCTTTACGTGAATAGAGGTAGAAAGGCACTAAACGTGCAGCCGCGCTATACTTACTCTATGGGCGTGGAGGGAATGTGAAGGGAGCGAGAAGGGACCATTATATTGGGCGGCAAGATGTGTTTTGTTATTATTTAGGGTCTCAGGTATAAGAATCCGGTCATAGTTGCCGTCACTCGGATTTTGCATACTCAACTACCTCTAGCGCCTGGACTAATGTTAAAAATCAAAGAAATCTTTCAAAATGCTTCAAATTCATTGCAGGATCCTGATAATATTATTGATTGCATCAAAATCAAAATTTAAAAGCCACTTTTTAATACATTTATTGAACAAATGAGGTGAACGAAGGCATCGTATTTCATAGGGTAATTTATTGAATAGTCTAGGATCTATGTGCTACTGCAGTATAAAAGTTGAGAAAGTTACGAGTATTGTTCGCAGGAATTAAAGAAAGATTTCTATCGCCTCTTCGTAATGCGTAAGGTGTTATGTGGCTTGAGAGATAACCACTTCTACAGAAAAATATTTTCAATACTTTATAAAAATATACCTCTGTCAAGCTGACGAAGTAACTTTTTCTGATCGGATCCAAGTTAATGTGTAATTTAGTTGCTTATTTTTTGCTTATTATTTACCAAAAAATTAATTTTTTTGCTCTTCCCGTTTAATTATAAAAAATCACTTCACCAGCTTGACGTCAAGCTGGCGAGGTGTTTTTTTCAGGAAATGTTAAGAAACCAGATCTCTTCAGCATATTTTTTTGCTCATTATTTGCTCTAAAAAAAATTAAAAAAAATTTGATTTTCGCTGATTAGCAAAAATTTTCTTAATTATTTTCTTAATTTTTTTTTAATGAAAAATATTAATTTTTTTAATTTTTTTTCTACGAATTATTTGCTCTAGGAAAAAACAAACTTTTATTTTTTTGCTCTTCCCGTTTAATTCTAAAAAAATCACTTCATCAACTTGACGCAAACTTAACCAAACATTTTTTTTCCAACAAAGCCTTACTGACCAAATGTTTTCATCATATTTTTTTGCTAATTATTTGCTCTAAAAAAAACTAAAAAAAATTTGATTTTCGCTGATTAGCAAAAATTTTCTTAGTTTTTTTTAATTAAAAAAATTAATTTTTTTAATTTTTTTTCTACGAATTATTTGCTCTAGAAAAAATCAAACTTTTATTTTTTTGCTCTTCCCGTTTAATTCTAAAAAATCACTTCATCAACTTGGCGCAAACTTAACCAAATATTTTTTTTCCAACAAAGCCTTACTGACCAAATGTTTTCATCATATTTTTTTGCTAATTATTTGCTCT
Source organism: Melanostoma mellinum (assembly GCA_914767635.1). Lineage (NCBI taxonomy): Eukaryota > Metazoa > Arthropoda > Insecta > Diptera > Syrphidae > Melanostoma > Melanostoma mellinum. Next base: position 103,478,187 of record OU612060.1, read on the forward strand.
AAAAAAAACTAAAAAAAATTTGATTTTCGCTGATTAGCAAAAATTTTCTTAATTTTTTTTTAATTAAAAAAATTAATTTTTTTAATTTTTTTTACGAATTATTTGCTCTAGGAAAAACTGAACTTTTATTTTTTTTCTCTTCCCGTTTAATTCTAAAAAATCACTTCATCAACTTGACGCAAACTTAACCAAATATTTTTTTTCCAACAAAGCCTTACTGACCAAATGTTTTCATCATATTTTTTTGCTAATTATTTGCTCTAAAAAAACTAAAAAAAATTTGATTTTCGCTGATTAGCAAAAATTTTCTTAATTTTTTTTAATTAAAAAAATTAATTTTTTTAATTTTTTTTCTACGAATTATTTGCTCTAGGAAAAAACAAACTTTTACTTTTTTGCTCCTCCCGTTTAATTCTAAAAAATCACTTCATCAACTTGACGCAAACTTAACCAAATATTTTTTTTCCAACAAAGCCAAACAATTTTGCTAATTATTATTTGCTCAAAAAAAAACTAAAAAAATTTGATTTTCGCTGATTAGCAAAAATTTTCTTAATTTTTTTCTTAACTTTTTTTAATGAAACTATGAAATCATAAGAAATGTGAAGAGAGAATTTTTCCTTAGAACTATTTATAATGCGATTCTTCTATAGATTCTGCTATAGTGCTGAACAAATATTTAAACTCTGGTTTGAAACCTGTTCAATTTGAAATCGAATGGAAAATTGAATAAAAGAGTGAATTTCTGAAAAACGACCGACGCGACGTCTGCACCATAATCATTATAATAATTGAAGTGAATACACCTAGAAAAATACTTTTATTGAATAAATGAGTCAAAACATCGACTACACTAAAACTAATTTGTTTGACAAAGTTGTTTGAAAAGCCATTTGATGTAGAGCAAAACGAGTTATCCAGTGCTTGGATAACTTTGAAGACTTCAAAATAAGAAGTCGTTACAAAAAAGAAAGTTGATGCTTTAAAGCACGGGTCACACACGGCTGCTTGTCAGCCGCTTCTTGCCAGCGGCTGGCAGTAGCAGAAGCAGGCAGCGGCTGGCAGCCCGGTCACACAAGTTACGTACAATAGGTTTGTTCGTTGAAGCCCTGGGGTTGCCCTATGGTCGCCACAAAGCGTTTTTTGAGAAACCTAAATTCGCCATGAATGTCAAATTGAGTGTTTTTTGAGCCATAGGTTTGCCATAGGTTTTCCCCAAACTCGCACTAGCTTTTTGCTGTGGCGATTTGAGGGCTGTCAAATGGCATGTATTTTTTTTTAATGACAGGGATGTATGGTGATTTGTGGTAAAGCGTTTTTTGAGGACTGGTAAACCCAGGTTTTTTTGATAATTCACAGGGTTGTCAAGAAAACCTGGGTCAACCCTGGGGAAAGTTCAACGAACAGACCTAATGACCCTATTGTAAAAAGTGATGATTCTACTCAGGAAGTTGCACCTAATAAATACATACCACATTCGTGGTAACTTAAGCCGCACTTCCTTTAGTAACTAAGCTTACTTGGCAAGACATATGTATTGTATTGTAGTGTTAAGAAGAATGAAAGAATAAAATTGAGTTGTAATTTGGACACCAAAGCGATCGGTTGTTTTAATCAAGTTAACACAAATTTTACTGGCGCAGTCGTACGGAAACGAAAACCGAAGCAAACAAACAAAAAAAAAAGATCTTATTGAAAAGTAGACACGAAGCGTTTTGATCGTGAAGAAACGAGCTTTCAAGTATCTGTTGTTGTTTGCCACCGCTCAACCCCACCTCCACCCGATTGTAATAATAAAAAGTATATCAAAAGTGTGTTGACATTTGAAATTTTTTTGTGTGTGTACTACGTGTTGTGTGCCATCCACGAACCCCACCTCCACCCGAAAAAAAAAATTGCTGTGCGAAACTATCCGCAATCTGGATAGAACTACAAAAAGAAATCAACTAGTGGACTCAAGAAGAATGGCTCAACCCACAATTCCAGAGCAATGTCTAGCAATGCTCACAGAGCTAATGGGAAGACAGATGGAACCACCATCTCTTAGAAGGAAGATCCAGCAGGATCTAAAGTTTGCTCCAACCTTCGATGGAACAAAGGAAACGCTGCCATCATTCATTTCTTCGATGGACCGAATAATGCAAGACTACTCACCGACACAGTATGCAAGTGCATTTTCTGTCATTTTCATGGAGAAAATCTTAGGAGCACCAAAAAACTTCTTGTCGGTGACACCACCTTCAACGTGGGAGGAAACGAAGAAGCAGCTCAAACTCCATTATCAGAGATCTAAAGCCCAATCTACCATTGTGCAGGAGATTGGAAAACTAAAAGTAAGTTCGCTTTTAGATCTTAGTGAAAAAATTAGATACATAATTGACGATATCTCTGAATGTGCAATGCATAGCACTAGCTCAGTAGATATAGTCAATTGTTTGAGTAGTATTTTAATTGTTAGAATTAAAGAGTTGACGGCCGGTGCACTGTTAGCACAAATCTCGGAAAAATATAAACTGGCAGATATAAGGCCAATTCTAAACGAATTTATTGGTCAAGACGAATTCAATTTAAAAAGATACAATAGCATGACTCGTAATAATTGCAACTGTAATAACAATAATGGTGACAATAGCAATAACAATGTTCGAAATTTAAACCTGCAAAACATTCATTTTAGCTCCAACAGTAATAATAACAATAACAACAGTAGATCAGAACAAAGTAGAAACAGATACGTCGCACATAATAGGAATCAAAGTAGACAGTATACCTAGTCAGAGTAGAAATCCCAATAGTTCGAATTTCAGACTTAATTCGCAACAGTCCAGACAAAGATCGGATCATATGTCAGTAGAGTGACGAATGTGGAGCAGATTCGTTTTTTATAAATTAGCCTCGGAGAAAAATAAAATTTTCATTCTTTTGACCTTTGGTGAAATAGAATATGTTGCCTTAGTATACACCGGTTCTACAATAAGCCTTAGGAGGCTTACTCTCGTATAGTTTCAGAGCAAATTTATGAAAAAATGGGGGGTGAAGCTCATAATAGTACAATAGTCGGTAAAGTAAAAAACAAAAGCCAATACGTCAAAACGAAATGGCCACATGAATTCAAACAAGCATCTAATGCTAGGATAAGATGGGTCCATATAAATTTAGAGAAGCCATACGGATTTTTATTGGGAATAGATTGGATAGAAAAAAATGTAAGACTGATAGACATACTACATACATAGTCAAGAGATAATTTTAAATAATAATGATCGGATACCATTTCTGAATAAAAAAATGATGGACGAAGTAAACATGTTAGAGGAAAGTAAGTTCGAAAATATTCAATTAGATCACTTGAATAAGGAAGAACTTCTAGGAGTCACTCAGCTAATGAATAAATATAAAAATTTATTTTATAAAGAAGGTGATAGATTAACGAATACAACTAGTATAGTTCATGAAATTAAAACAACAACCAACGAGCAAATTAATTCCAAACTTTATAGGTACCCACCTCAACATGAGGCAGAGGTAAGAAAACAAATGAAAGATATGGAAGCTCAAGGCATAATAAGAAAAAGTAAAAGTAGATACAGTTCTCCCATTATTGTCATACCTAAAAAGTCAGATAATTCTGGTGTTAATAAGTTCAGAATAGTAGTCGATTACAGAAGACTCAACCAAATCACAATTGATGACAAACAGCCACTTCCCAATATGGATAGCATATTGGATAAGTTGGGAAAAGCTCAGTATTTTACTGCAATTGATTTGGCAAAGGGTTACCACCAAATTTTATTGGCAGAAGAAGATATAGAAAAAACAGCGTTTGTTACACCGGATGGCCTTTATGAGTTCTTAAAGATGCCATTTGGTTTAAAAAATGCTCCCGCAACATTTCAGCGACTAATCAATGAAATATTAAGGGATTGCATTAATGTGATTTGTGTAGTGTACCTCGACGACATTTTGGTTTATTCAACTACTTTTAGTGAACATATGAGATCGTTAGACAAAATTTTCAAAATCCTATCTACACATAACTTAAAGATACAAGCTGATAAATGCAGCTTTATGCAGAAAGACACTAAATTTTCAGGGCATATTCTTACCAAGGACGGAATTATGCCTAATCCCAGTAAAATTGAGGGCATTCAAAACATAGAACTACCCAAAACTGAAAAACAGCTAAAGAGTTTTCTTGGAATGACTATATTTGACAGAAAATTTATTAAAGACACCTCTAAAGTTGCTTACCCACTTATAAAATATTAAAAAAAAAAGACCTTAAAATTAATACAAAAGATCCTCAGTATATCGAAGCTTTTGAAAAGCTTAAGATTCTTATATCTTCTCATCCAATTTTAAAATTTCCTAATTATGATAAGCCATTTGTGGTCACAACAGATGCTAGCGATTATGCCATAGGAGCTGTTCTTTCACAAGACAGTCATCCAATATGTTACATTTCTAGGACTCTGAATAAACATGAAAAGAAATATAATGTTACTGACAAAGAATTCTTAGCAATCGTTTATTCGGTTACGTATTTTAGGCGGTGCGGGTGCATAACTTCACAGGTCATAACTTCACATGGGTCATAATTTCACCTCTAGTGGGTTATAATTTCACTTTTTTCGGGTGAAGTTATGTCCCACCGTGGGACATAACTTCACTTTTTTGTGGGCCAGAATTTCACTTCTGTGTGAAGTTATTTTCCACACAAGGTGGGACATAACTTCACTTTTTATTACAGTTGTTTTAGAATGAATTTAAATTTCAAAATAAGAAAAACTCAACTTCTTAAAACGTTATAATAATTTAACTTTATTTTGAACTACTCAATCTCAACAAGACAATTAATTGATTTATTAGTTCGACTGACTGGTTTGGTGGTTTGCTACGAAGTGAAGTGTAAATCTCTCATCAATAGCCATCGAGCATACAGATTACACATGTTACCAAAGGTAAGATTATCTGCATTAACATTGCAGTACATTGGTTTCGCAATAACCAACGGCTTCAGCAACTGTGTAGGCAACGATACCATTTGATTATGCTTAGAGTGAGATAAGCTGTTAGCAATTAACAAATCATAGGGTATATACAAAAATGTTTGGCCAATCAGTTTCAAATTAAATTAAACAAAATTAAATCAAAATATAATATGATAATAAATGAAGCGCCGTTTCTCAACATGCCGGCCCCGCTGAAGGAATTTCAGGACATGGCAATAGGGCAAGTTTGGTAATGGGGCGCATGAAAGTACCACGTTTGGTGCGCAAAGTAGCCACTCGTACATGTCCATCTTCACCTGGATGAACTTCAAGAACTCTTCCTAGGAACCATTGAGACGGTGGCAGATTGGGTTCCTTGAGAATGACCATGTCACCAACTGCAAAATCTCTTTTAGTTTCTCTCCATTTTGGGCGCTGCTGCAACGATGTGAGGTAATCTGTTTGCCACCTTCGCCAGAAACCTTGCATAATGTTTTGAAGTAGTTCCCATCTTCCCAAACGATTAGTAGGTGTTTCCAAATAGCTTGGCTCGGGAATCGCCGTGTAAGGTCTACCTATAAGGAAATGAGAAGGCGTTAGTGGATCAAGATCTGAATCGGAAGAAGCACAAAGGGGCCTAGAATTTAAAAGGGCTTCGATCTGGGCTAACAAGGTACACATTTCTTCAAAGGTAAGAACACTATCACCAACGACGCGACGAAGATGTTGTTTCACCAATTTAACCCCCGCTTCCCAAAGTCCACCAAAGTGAGGACTGTGCGGAGGGATAAATTGCCAATCAATGCTTTCTGCAGCCAGCATTTCCGCAACCTTTTTGTTGTGACTTTGAGATTGTACCAATTTATACATGTCCGATAGAACCCGAGCTGCTCCTTGAAAGTTCGTACCATTATCGGAGTACATAACGCTGCATTTACCACGCCTGGCGATGAATCTTTTCAGGGCAGCCAAAAATGCATCCGTGGTCAGATCCGAAACCAATTCCAGGTGGAGCGCCTTGGTTGTCATGCACACAAACAACGAAATGTATCCCTTTGACAGCGTTGGCTTTCTTCCTCTCGACGAACGAAGAGTAATCGGACCAGCATAGTCACATCCAGTATGGGCGAAAGCAAATGATGGGTTTACTCGAGACGATGGCAAGTTTCCCATAAGCTGTGTGGATGTAGTTTTTCGATGACGAAAACACGTAATGCATTCATGAACAAATTTCCGAATTAGATTCCTGCTCCCGAGAATCCAATACTCCTGACGAATCAAAGTGAAGAGTCCAGAAACACCAATATGTAAAAAGTTCCTGTGGGCATCTTAAAGAATGAGCTGAGTAATAGGATGATTTTTAGGCAGAATTATAGGGTGTTTTATCGCGAAGGGAACATTACTGGCGTTCGCAATTCTACCACCAACACGCAACAAACCGACGACATCAATAAAAGGTGAAAGTGAAGATAACTTGGACGTCTTGTCAACACACTTATCAGCCTTGAGAGCTCTAAATTCACAACGGAACTCATTTTGAGACCAAAGGAGGCAGGTTCTTTTAGCAAGACGAAGCTCGGAAAGCGAAAGATATCCATATCTTCTATCTCCCCTGGGCAGTTGACAAAAATATATGAAGCGACGAATATAGCCAACTATTCTCAAAAGTTTTCGCCAACTAGAAAACTTAAGCGAAAGTTTTTCCAGAAAATGCTCAACCGTAACCGAAACGTGAGCTGTAACACCAGTCTTTCTTTCCTCAGGTATCTCTTCTATTTCAGCTTCAGGATGATTTGGCCACTTTTCAAAATCCTGAGACAACCATTCTGGACCACACCACCACATCTTGTATTCCAGTAAATCCTTTGGCAAGAGACCCCGCGAAGCACAATCAGCAGGGTTATCAGACGAACGGACATGATTCCAAGACGAACGAGGCAAAGAAGATAAGATTTCGGACGTACGATTCGCTACAAACGTATTCCATTTTCGCGGGGGAGATGAAAGCCAGGACAGAACAATTTGAGAGTCACAAAATGCAATGACTCGAACTGGGTTAACATCCAACGACGACCGAATGAGCTCTATCAACCGACAAAAGAGCAGAGCTCCACACAGTTCCAAACGAGGAATCGACAGCTGCTTAACTGGAGCTACACGAGTTTTGGCTGCGACCAACTGAATCTCTATGTTATCTCCTGAACAACAACGACAATATACCACTGCAGAATAAGCCTTTTCCGAAGCATCCGAGAATCCTATTAACTCAAAGCTTTTAGAATTTTGGGTAAACCTTCGAGAAATCCTAAAGTTTTCCAAATAGGCCAAATTCTCCCGATGCAGCTTCCATTTTTCAGCGATTTCTAAGGGCAAAGGATCATCCCAATCTATCTTCGTCCTTGCGGTCCACAGCTCCTGAAACAGTTTTTTCAGCAAAATAGTGGAAGGAGCAAGAAACCCCAATGGATCGAAAATCTTTGCTACCTCAGAAAGTAGTTTTCGTTTTGTAGGCAAAAAATTTTCAGGCAAACTGATTTTGTATGTAAAGGTGTCGCGATACGGATTCCAAACCAAACCAAGGACCTTGGTGCACTCCGAGGAAGTATCTAAATCAAGTGAAATAGCTTCTTTACAGTTGATCTCGCGCAATATCTCCCAACAATTAGAGCTCCACTTACTGAGTTCTAGACCTCCACAAGACAGCATCTCGACAATCTGCTTCTTCAGCTCTAATGTCTCCGACAACGAATCAGCCCCAGTCATAAGGTCGTCTACATACATATCATGCAAAATGGCATGTGACGCTAAAGGGAACTGGTGTTTGTAGTCAAACGCTATTTGTCGGAGAACTTTCATCGACAAATAAGGAGCTGGAGATGTACCATATGTCACAGTAGACAAACGAAAATGCGAAATAGGCCTATCAGGGGATTCCCTCCAAACAATCCTCTGGAAATCCCGGTGCTTTGGATGCACCCAAATTTGCCGAAACATTTTGATAATGTCAGCACAAAACACGAAGCGATGGACACGAAAACGAATACAAACGTTTACCAAATTACGTTGAAGTGGAGTTCCTATATGAAGCACCTCGTTAAGGTAACAGCTGTTGGTATCTTTATGAGACCCATCGAAGACAACACGAATTTTATTAGTAACAACGGCATGGTGAGGCAAATAGAAAACACTTCCCGAAGTAGGTTCTATTTCAGCATCTGGAATACGCTCCATGTGTCCTAGATCCAAGTATGTTTTCATGAACTTGCAGTATTCCTTTTTGAGGTCTTTATCACGCGAAAAACGACGTTCCATGGCAAAAAATCTAGACAAGGCTCCAGAGATCGTATTACCAAACTTAACATTGTCCTGTCGGAAAGGAAGTTCAACCATATACCTTTTATCCGATGAACGAGTGAGCGTTTCTGAGAACCTTTTGTCTACCTCATCTTCACCTTCTGCCAACGAAGACCTATGCGGAACCTCTTCAATTTCCCAAAAGGATTTCAGCAGCACATCAAGGTCAACACCTGCGTGCAACGAAACTACAGAACTAGCTGGCAAACAGCCCGTAACCACCCATCCAAACAATGTCTCGTGTGCAACAACTTTCCCTTCTGGATCTGAACGATGATCACTCAGCAGAATACTCCAAGCTTTGTCAGCCCCTAACAAAACATCAATGGGACCTGGGTTTTTGAATCCTACGTCAGCTAACAGCAGATCGTCGAGAAAAGTGAAATTGCTTCCTTCGAACGAAAGCGATGGAGTTTGAGAAGTTATTTGACTAAGAATATATGCTTCAACTTGCATAGTATGCGGAGTAATTCGGGATTTTAACTTTAACTCAACAGCACCTTGAGTGACCCCAGCATCAACCGACGAAATCCCAGATATGGGCAAACGAGCATGGGTACGACGTAAGCCAAGCTTTTTCACCAAACTATCGGTCACGAACGAAACCTGAGAGCCACTGTCCAATAAAACGCGCAGGAGATGAGTCTTTCCAGAAACGTCAAACACTTTAACAACCGCGGTGGGTAGTATAACCGAGGAACGCGAATCATTTTTCATATGGTTGCTTACGACGGAATCTAAGCTCTGTGCAGAAGCAACGACGTTTGCAGGAGTAGCTGGATTAACATTATCTAAATGTACCAAGCTATGATGGCGAGATTGACATAACGTACAACGTGCTTTAACGCGACATCGATTCGACGAGTGCTTGGTACCAAGGCAGTTATAACATAATCGCTGATCTCTAGCGAAAGCGCGACGCGAACTAACCGGCATTGATATAAACTCTGAGCACTGTGGAAGATAATGCTCCCCTTTACATTTCGGGCAAGAAGAAGTTACAACGGCTAAGGTTTTAATGTTCGAAGGGTTTGACGCACGAGAGTTCTTAACACGAGTAGGTTTTAGATCACTAGCTTCTAAAGCATTAGAACGTTCTTCCAGAAAATGAATAAGGTCATTGATGGTTGACTCTTCCGACATTTTGTTTTCTAGAGCCCAAGCTTTCTTAGTTTTTGAGTCTGTTTTAGTTATCAGCAAATACACCAGCCAAGGATCCCTACCTACCGAATTAACCGCTTCTAGCCCACGAATAACCTCATCCGCTTTATCCACCAGCTTACGTAAGTGAGAGCCATCTCCCGAACCGACGTTTGGCAAGTTTATAAATTGTTCTATAAGCGCGTTTATAAGGTAAAGAGGTTTATCATAGCGTTTTTCTAATTTTTCCCAAGCCAGCGGATAATTGGCGTCCGAAACACTAATACCATTCAAAAGGTTGAGAGCATCTTCACGCAAAACAGATTTCAAATATCTAAACCTTTGAGCACCCGAAAGTTTAGTATTGCAGTCCACGGTTTGCAGAAACACATCGCGAAAACCCGGCCATTCTCGATAATCACCAGAAAATGGTGGAATGTGCATAGGTTGCAGTTTTATGTTGGTTGGGTTCTTGTCTCCATTATTCGATAAGGCTACTTGCCCTAACCTATCTAGCAGTTCAGCTTGAGAAGCAACTAACTCCTTCAACGTATCATTTTTATTATCATCGTTAACCGGCGTGATGTCGTTAATACGATTCAAAAGAGCACATTTTGAGGCTACATATTTCGATTCTAGAATCTCAAACTCGGGTTCAGGATCCACGTATCCCTCTTCAGCGTGAAATTCGAAAAGAGCCGATTGAGAATCGCAAATGTCTTTGAACGCTTTTTCCAACCTATCTAACCGCACATTCAGTTCAAAGATATTCACGTTTTGGGGAATGTTCTGCACATATGTATATACCCTAGTGATAGCACCCTTATAGTGTCCACGAGCTTGCTTTAAAACTTCCATTATATTGGTTAGAAGTACCGTTGTCAATTCAATATACCGATCACGAGATTTTACAAGTCTATTTCACAACGCACAATTCACAATTTTTCTTATTTCCAAAAATAAGGAAAGGATTCCAGCAATAACCATCAACAGTAAGCACAACAACAGCAGCAGCAAATCGAGCCCCAAAAAAAAAGCATCCATAAAAGCACAGAGGAGCGCCAGGCAAAATCAGATTTCTACTAGATACTTATCTGTGTACAGGAATCCAAGTGTAGCAACCACCAACCAGAAGAACGAATAGCCGATTCACAATATCCAAGGCGTAGAAGGACCAACTTTGTTTTAGAATGAATTTAAATTTCAAAATAAGAAAAACTCAACTTCTTAAAACGTTATAATAATTTAACTTTATTTTGAACTACTCAATCTCAACAAGACAATTAATTGATTTATTAGTTCGACTGACTGGTTTGGTGGTTTGCTACGAAGTGAAGTGTAAATCTCTCATCAATAGCCATCGAGCATACAGATTACACATGTTACCAAAGGTAAGCTTATCTGCATTAACATTGCAGTACATTGGTTTCGCAATAACCAACGGCTTCAGCAACTGTGTAGGCAACGATACCATTTGATTATGCTTAGAGTGAGATAAGCTGTTAGCAATTAACAAATCATAGGGTATATACAAAAATGTTTGGCCAATCAGTTTCAAATTAAATTAAACAAAATTAAATCAAAATATAATATGATAATAAATGAAGCGCCGTTTCTCAACAACAGTTACAAGAAATTATTGTGGACTTAATAAACTCAAATATTCCTTCTGTTGAGCAAAGAAGGTTCTTGGTTGATGGAACATTCAACATTGTTCCAACATCCACTGGCTACAAACAATTATTAATTGTGCACTTTGCATACGCAGAACATGTGAGTATTTAAGGCTGTTTACTTTTCAAAGTGATTGTAAGATTTTGAAATCATCTTCAAAAATTATTAGTTAATCATAAAAACTGGCAATGCATAAGTTTTTATAACAAAATCTTATACATATTCCGTTATACTGCACAATATAAATTAGAAATATGTTCAAATATAGTGTAGCTTTCATAAATCAATTATTGAAATTACGAACTTCGACATCATATATTTTCAAAAACAGATCTCTCGTTTTAGTAAATTATATTATATAGAAATAGTGTGAATAAACAAGCGTTGTTGGCGCTAAGCAGTAAAGCGACCGAAAAAAAAATTGCGCAATTTATTTTACTATATTTGAACATATTTCTAAGTTTTAATTTATATTGTGCAGTATAACGGAATATGTATAAGATTTTGTTATAAAAACTTATGCATTGCCAGTTTTTATGATTAACTAATAATTTTTGAAGATGATTTCAAAATCTTACAATCACTTTGAAAAGTAAACAGCCTTAAATACTCACATGTTCTGCGTATGCAAAGTGCACAATTAATAATTGTTTGTAGCCAGTGGATGTTGGAACAATGTTGAATGTTCCATCAACCAAGAACCTTCTCTGCTCATGATATAAAGTACCTTTCATAAGAATAATTTTTTTGTTATAAATAACAGTTTTTGATATTTCTTGTTAATAAAAATGTTTCAATAAATTGATTACAATTTATAATTTTTGTTGGCTTTTGACTGATTGGATTTCTAAAGATTTTTTACAATGTAGGTGGGAAATAATTTCACACAAATTTCAGGTGAAATTGTTGCTCACCTAAGGTGGGACATAACTTCACCCGAAAAAAGTGAAATTATAACCCACTAGAGGTGAAATTATGACCCATGTGAAGTTATGACCTGTGAAGTTATGCACCCGCACCATTTTAGGCCATATCTATATGGTAGAAAGTTTAAAATCGTGACAGACCATGCCCCTATAAAGTACTTAAATTCTAAGTACAAAGGAAAAAAATTCTCTCAAAGAAATCAAAGATGGATTCTTAAATTACAAGAGTTCAACTTTGACATTGACTATCTTAAAGGGAAGGAAAATACTGTAGCTGATTTTCTTAGCAGGCAGGAAAATAGCCCTCAAATAAATGATCAAAACAGTAGTGAATCCAATATGGACCTATCTGATACGATGCATTCAGTAGAGGGACAGAGGCAAGATCATATTTTTATTAAAGAAGAGATTGTTAATAAATATAGAACACAGCTTATTCTTACTTATAGTCCAAGAAAGGAAGTAGACCATGTACATGGTCGAAGAATAGTAGAGATAAATCCACAAAATGAAGAAAATAATATAATTGAAACATTGAAGACATACGTCAAAAGAGGAAAAATTGGAATTTATTCATATGTAACACACCAAGATTATAACAAAGTACAGCAGTTGATTATAAAATTATTTTCAAACGACACTAAAATACAGTTTATGAAAGCCACCATGAGGGCAGAAGAAATGAAAACAGAAGAAGAGTGTCATAAGCAAATCTCTTTGTACCATACTATAGAATCTTTACATAGTGGTATAAATGAAACATATCAGGCTCTCAAAAATAAAATGTATTACCCCAAATTGCAAGAACATATACAGTTAGTTATCAATAATTGCGGAAAATGCAAGGAAATCAAATATGACAGAATTCCAATCAAACCGGTTATGAATGTAACAGAAACCCCAAAACACAAAAACGACATTGTACATAAAGATGTTTTCCATTACAGTAAACAAACATTTGTTACTATTATTGATAAACTTACTAAGTTTGCTGTAGCATATTTAATCAATGATAGAAATTGGATTAAGAAGACAGCTATATTAGAAGGGTATTTAGCAACTTTTGATAAGCCAAATAAAATGATAATGGATAACGAGTTTAGATCTGAAAGACTTATACAATTTTTAATAGAGAAAGGTATTGAAGTTCATTGGACCAAGCCAAATAGTCATACTGGCAATGCTGATGTTGAAAGACTGCATTCGACTTTAATAGAGAAGATTCAGGCAATCGACGAAGACATTACAGTTGAGCAAAAGATCCAAAAAGCAATTGGAAATTATAACGACAGATTTCACTCAACTATAGAAATGACTCCAAGGCAGGCCAATAGAATAAATGAACCATTGTCAATCAAAAAGTTAGTTGACCTTGTAAATAGAAAAAAAAAATAAAATTATAACAAAATTTAATAAAAATAGGGAAAATTATGTAGAAAACAGGACTGAAGGTTACATAAAAAATTATAAAAGAGTAAGGCATAAGGATCAACCGTATTATAGAAAGTTTCTTTTAAATAATGTACATTTGCAAAATATTAAAAGACAACCTAAATTTACAAGTAATCATAATACTATTGATGATGATAACCTCAGCACAAGGGTTATTGCAGGTTCATCACATCCCTGAAGAAAACGGGTATGTAAAAATTGTAGCGGAGAAGATTCTCCACTCAAAATTATTCGTTTCGAATAAATGATTTTCCGGGCCAACAGAGACAGCCAAGGCGTCTACAATTGTCCTCGTATGGAAAATAAAAAAAAACTCTTTTTTATGTAAATGTTGAAATTAGAGATGACTTCTTTATTTTACTGTGGTCTCGCAACGAATGAAACTTACAATGCATGCAATTGATCATGACAGCTTTTCGATATGAATTCTAAACAAATTCGAACTGTTTAATTTCTCAGAGAGATCTTACACATACATAATTTCTAATTTCTTTTCACAGCATTAGATTTATCAGATAATATATAAGGTTAACAGTGCAATTCTCTCAGACACAATGACAATGATATAATTTCAAATTTCTACTTTCTTTCTTCGTTAAGTTTTTTCTCAGAGAGAGCAATTTACTTTCAATCATAAGATTACATATATTTATGTTATTGATATTATTTTTGAATTGACAACTAGGTACAGTGAGTCCGCAACTTCCATGTGTAGATAATAATAAAATATAATTCATATTTGTATGTTTTGTTGATAATGAATTCAATTAAAATGTAATATGCATGTTTAATGAACTAATAATCAAATGAAGTTAATAATGATAAAAATATAAATAAATAAAGCTCATTCGTTACAACCTCCCCCTCTGTCGCTGATAACGTCCCGATGATGCGACAGACTTTTAGGAATATGTTCGTTTACGTCTCGGTCTTGAAGATCTTCTCAGTTGTATAGTAGTTGGTTCTGGAACTGTTAACGCATCTGGAGTGCTTTCGTGGTTATTTGAAACATCGTTATTTTGATTGATGTCTTCTGTAGGTTCTTTTGATAGTTTTTGTGGTCGTCCTCGAGGACGTATTGGATAGATTGGATTGCTAATTTTTCCTTTGTATAGTGTTAGTGATGATACGTGATGGGAGCCAATCGGTGTTTTTGGTTCATCTGTGGCTGCTAAGATATAGCAAGAAGAGCCCTTTTTCTGTAGAATGATATAGGGTCCATCTCGACGTGGAGTGAATTTCGAAGTTATACCTTGCTTTGCTTTACTTTGTGTGTGAGTTTCCACCAGGACTAAATCTCCGATATTAAATGTTTGTTGAGGACGTCGTTTTTGGTCTACGTAAGCCTTGTTTTTATCCTGCATTTGTTCTTGTGATTCTTTAGCCAGTTTTAACGTATCCGCAAGCTTAAGTAAATGAGGAGTAATTTGAGGAATAAAATTTTCCGACTGCACAACTTGCTTCAAATCAGTGTGAGCTTCAAAAGGTGTACGAAGTTCTCTTCCAAACGTGAGATAGGCTGCTGTGTAACCTGTACTGGCACACTTGGAGGTGTTCATTGCAAATCTGATAGTTGCTAATTTTGAATACCATTCCCTATGGTTCTGCTTGACATAAATTGAAAGCTGGGTTTTAAGGTCTCTGTTTTTTCTTTCTACCGGATTAGCTTCAGGATGATAGATCGGTGTAAACGTTTGCTTTATACCCAGACAAAATGTAAGCTTTTGCATTAGAGCCGATATAAATTGTGAGCCGTTGTCCGAGTGCATTCTTCTTGGTACCCCGTAACGTAGGATAACTTCGTCTAATAGTTTTAGGGCACAATTTTCTGCAGATGCCTCTTTAAGTGCAAAAAGTTCTATCCATCGACTGCATAGATCTTCGACTATTAGAATCCACTGATATCCATCTTCTGAACGTGGAAGTGGGCCAAATAGGTCTACTGAAATTATTTCAAAACGCTGGTTGCTGCTTACAGTTTGCATTAATCCATGAGGCTTTAAGTTGGTTGGTTTGTATTTCATGCATTGTTCACATGCTTTTACGTAGTTTGCTATATCCGTACGCATACCCTTCCAAAAATAGAATGGTGTAATACGATTAATTGTTTTGTCAATCCCGTAATGGCCAGCTGTTGGTGCATTGTGGAAGTTATATAAAATTTTTGCGTGCATAGATTTGGGTGCTGCTAGCTGCCCGTTTTCAGAATCTTCTTCTGAACAATAGCGATATAAAATGCCGTCAATCATTATGTATCCTCGACCAGTATGTAGTTGGACGTTTTCATCGTCGGCTTCAAACGAATTGATGATTTTTCTTAGAAGCGGATCCTCTAGCTGTGCATCACGAACTTCCTTAGCTCCTTTTGTAGGAAAATCAATTGAAAATGACATGCACTCACAATCGATCTCTGTGTGATTCACCTTGCAAGGGGGGCGAGATAAAGTATCTGCCACAACGTTTTGCTTTCCTGGTGTGTACTCAAACTTTATATTATACGTTTGCAGTAGCAAAGACCAACGAGCTAGTCGTCCTGTGGGTGATTTTAAACTAAATAGCCATTTCAGTGGTTGATGGTCTGTTAAGATAGTGATTTCTGCTCCTTCGATGTACCCGCGAAATTTTTGAACTGCCCAGACAACAGCTAAGGCTTCACGCTCTGTTGTAGAATAGTTTCGCTCAGCTGGAATAAGCAGTCGGCTAGCATATTCGATAGGCTTATGATGTTTCTCCCCCTGGAGCAAAACAGCCCCAAGCGCATAGTTGCTTGCATCGGTCCATAAGTAAAAAGGCATATCTTCATTGACCTGTTGCAGAACGGGTGGTGAACTCAGTAACATTTTCAATTCTTCAAAAGCCGTTTGCTCATGTGTTGACCAATTCCATTTTGTGTTTTTTCTTGTAAGGTTTGATAATGGCTTAGATACATTAGCGAAGTTTGGTATAAAGCGACGAAACCAAGAGCATGTTTGTAAGAAGGACATAAGTTGTTTCAAGTTTTTCGGACTTGGTCGTTTCATTATTGCTTCTGTTTTTTCTGGATCAATTTTTAAACCTTCTGTTGTTAAGATATGTCCTAAGTACTTGACCTCTGATTTACAGAAAAAACATTTATCTCTATTAAGATGAAAGCCGAATTCATCAAGCCTTTTAAATGTTTGTTGTAAATCTCTTATGTGTGATTCAAAACTCTCAGAACAGATAATAATATCATCCAGGTACGCTAATATGAGGATGTTTGGAAGTCCATTCCGAAATTTGTCAATTATCCTTTGAAAAGTTGCCGGAGCATTCTTTAAACCGAATGGCATCCGGTTGAAAACATATATTCCAAATGGTGTTGTGAAAGCTGTTTTAGATTTATCTTTGTCGGCAATTTTGATTTGCCAGTATCCTGATTTCAAATCCAAAGTTGTCATATATGGTGTCGATTTCGCTGCATGCAATAGGTCGTCTATTCGAGGTAATGGATATGTATCTGTTACAGTGATCGCGTTTAAACGCCTATAATCAACACACAATCGTATACTTCCATTATTCTTTGGAATCAAAACTACAGGTGAAGCCCAAGGGGAATCAGTTTCTTCTATAATTCCATTCGCCAGCATTTCCTTTAGTTCTTCACGCAGTTTAGTTTTCATTGAAGGTGACAACCTGTAGGGAGTTGTTGCAATAGGTTCATGGGTACTTGTTTTGATTGTATGCTCGATTCCTTTGATTGGTATTGATATGTTTTCGAATAAACTTTTTTCATTTTCTAATAGTTTTTCTAACATTTTCTTTTGAGAAGCAGAAAGATGAATAGCTTCGTCAGTTCTGATTTCGAAATCAATAGAATTCAAACTTATAGGTATAAAGCTTGTTTCAATTTCATTTTGTTTCAACTTTTTAAGTGGTGGAAATAAATCAGTTTCTTTTGGTGTGTTAAAATTCAACGGAAGCGCGTTTTCAAAAATTTTATTAATACCTCCCGGCGAGTACTCGTTTGAAATAAAACGTTGTTTTGTTGGTGCTTGGATCTTTTCCATATTATTATTATCCTCAAACCATGAAATAAAGTCTTGTATGTGAGACTCGGGCTGTGTAAGCTTTTCTATTTTTGCTTCACTTAAGGGAATGGCATTGTTGAGTTTTGATTCCTCTAATTTGAACTCAAATATTGTTTTTGGATCATCTTTAAAATGCCACGTACGATCTGCTAAATCAAGTACGATACCAGATTGCTCAAGGAAATCAATTCCAAGAAGAGTTCTATTGTTTTTAGCAGTTGGTAAACAAATGAATCGTATCTGCTTGAAACGTTTACCAATGATAATGTAAGCTATTGTAGAATAAACAAGTTCCTTTCTAGTTATACCATCAGCTAGAGTGATTTCAGCAAAAACTTTTTGAAAACTTTTTCCCTTTTCTTTTAGCTTTTGAAACAAATGAAAACCAGCTACGCTGGTTCTTGCTGCAGTGTCAAAATATGCTTGTCCATTTAAGCCATCAATATTGATGTTCACTGTAGGAACCGATCTACCAACTAATGTTGTATAGATAGCATTAAATTCTATTTGTTTTGGGCTATCTGACTTTAAATGTTGATTGCAATTAGGGCAATTCGATCGATAAAACCCGGCAGTACCACAACCATAGCAACTTAGTTTTGTATTTTCAGAACTACTTCCTTTCTTATCCGCTTCTATCTTTTTGAAACAAACCTCGGCGGTATGATTTTTCTTCCGACAGAAAGAGCAACGGCTAATTGGTTTATCCTGAATAACAGTTGGGTTGTTTTGAATTACTAATTGATTTTCATTGAGGGACATTTCAATTTCACGTGCCCTATACAAAAGGTCTTGGAATGTTTGAATGTCTTTATGAGAAAGACGATCTCTAATTTTAAGACTGATTTGAGAAAACAGCATATTAATAATGGTTTTCTCCTGTAAATTTTCCTTTAATTGTGCAAATAAACGTCTCTTTCGACATATAAAAGCATCTGTTTTTTCGTTAAACCTTTGCTTGTCTTGGAAAATTTCGGCGAAGATTCTCCAGTCAGGTCTTGGAGGTGCAAACGCAGTTCTTAACATTTCGATTGCATCTGCAAATGTATTGGCTTCATGTTTTACTCCTTGCCACCAGGATGAAGCATAACCCTCAAGCAATAACGGAAAACTTGTAAGAGCATACTGCTCTGGGATATTAACAGCATTTTTATATACTATAATGGTTTCAATAAAATCTTCCACTTTCGATGTATTATTGCCACCATTAAATCTTGCATTACATGCACTAAAAGTATTTTTTGATTCTTGTCGTACGTTTAAGCTACTTAGTAGACTTGAAAACTGACTTTCAGTGAGGCTAATACTAACTGGAACTTGTGGAACATTTAATTGTGCTTGACCTTGATTGGCTGCATTTTGTAACATATCTACTGGCGGTTGCGGAATGTTAACTGACGAATTTTGTTTGGAATTATTACTTGCTTTTGGAGAATGTGTTACAGAACTCGCAGCTCGGGAAGTCATGGTGTCTCGTGGCATGCTTGCAACTCACAAATAGCTAGTACCTACTATCCTCAGAAAAAAAAATTCCGTCAAATTTTCAGATAAAATAATTTTCGAAAATATCCTTTATTTTAATCTAAAGCACAGCAGTTTTATCTTGTTGTTTCAACAAAATTCGGAAGAACAAATTCACTTGATAGGCTAACGGGTAACGGACTTCAGATGGTTTCAGCAGTAACAGCAACAGCGGTATTTGTACGACAGTTATTTGGTCGCATGGAAAACACACAGCTAGCAAAGCAAAACGAGGAAAAAAAAAAATCCACAAAATCCAATTAATTTTTTTTTCTTAATTTTTACGGTGGGCGCCAATTGTAGCGGAGAAGATTCTCCACTCAAAATTATTCGTTTCGAATAAATGATTTTCCGGGCCAACAGAGACAGCCAAGGCGTCTACAATTGTCCTCGTATGGAAAATAAAAAAAAACTCTTTTTTATGTAAATGTTGAAATTAGAGATGACTTCTTTATTTTACTGTGGTCTCGCAACGAATGAAACTTACAATGCATGCAATTGATCATGACAGCTTTTCGATATGAATTCTAAACAAATTCGAACTGTTTAATTTCTCAGAGAGATCTTACACATACATAATTTCTAATTTCTTTTCACAGCATTAGATTTATCAGATAATATATAAGGTTAACAGTGCAATTCTCTCAGACACAATGACAATGATATAATTTCAAATTTCTACTTTCTTTCTTCGTTAAGTTTTTTTCTCAGAGAGAGCAATTTACTTTCAATCATAAGATTACATATATTTATGTTATTGATATTATTTTTGAATTGACAACTAGGTACAGTGAGTCCGCAACTTCCATGTGTAGATAATAATAAAATATAATTCATATTTGTATGTTTTGTTGATAATGAATTCAATTAAAATGTAATATGCATGTTTAATGAACTAATAATCAAATGAAGTTAATAATGATAAAAATATAAATAAATAAAGCTCATTCGTTACAAAATTAGATTGAAGGAGGTAGATATAGTAAATGATACAGACACCATTCTACATTTAATAAATCCAAATGAGATTATGCAAAATTAATCGACTTAGAATCCAATATTAATGTTCTAGATCCAAAAGATAAGCAAACTTTGTATCCTGAAATAAAATTAATAAAAAGTAAAATAAGATCAATTCGTAGATCAAATAGACAGAAAAGAGGATTAATAAATATTGTAGGTAGATTTCAAAGTTGGCTTTACGGCACTATGGACGATACAGATCGCCAAGAAATCATGGAGCATTTGAAAGTCACTGATAAAAACAACCATGCAGCTATTGAAAATCTTAATAAACAAATAAAAATAAATAACCATTTTAACAAATCTTTGACAGATTTGAAACTTACTATAGAAAACGACAGACTCAAAATTTTAGAAAATGTAAACATAACCAACGAATTTTTTCATAATCTTACTTACAAAATTTTAGTTTTGGAACATTCTAGTAAATTTAAATATTTTGAAAATTTCATCAATCAAATTCTTGATAACATAATGGCCGCTAAAAACGATATTATTCATCCAAGTATGCTAACTTTGGAAGAATTAGAAACATACAAGATACAACATAGATTTACACACAATTAAACTGTTAAAGGCAGGAGTAATGGAATATAAAAATGATCTTTTGTTAATAGCTATCAAAATTCCAGTAAATTACGTATCAACAGAATTGAATATGATCAAACCAATTCCAAATTCAAATTATTTAGAAATTGATGAAGAAGAAGAATTGATTGTACAAATAAACGAAAAAATATTTAAATATCAAGAAAATACATTATATAAGAATTTAAAACAAAGTAAAAGTTTTATTTTTACAAATTCGTGTCATTTAATTTATAATAATGGCACTAGTATCGAAGAAATAAATGATAAGACCTTATTGCTTAAGAATATGTACAATGAAATTATGTGGCAAAACTGCGATCTAAGGAACATAACATTAAGAGGAAATTATTTAACTACTTATAACAACTGCTCAGTAAAAATTAAAAACAATAAATTCTCAAATAAAGAAGTATTAATGACAAATAAATATTTCTATCCAACAACTAAAAGTAATGAAATGTTCTTAAAACCAATAGATTTTGATAAAATAATAGTGCAAAATGTAGAGAACTTGGAACAAATTAAAGAGCTCTAGTATTATAGGAACATGATGTATGGGTCAAATATATCTTTAACTTTATTTTTAATTCTGAGCATAATTGGTGTAATTATTTTCATTAAATTTAGAACAAAGAAAGGAAATATCAAAATAATAAATAATATGAAGCATGAAGCCGTAGGCTTCTGATTTAAAGCAAGGGGGAGTTACGTACAATGACCCTATTGTAAAAAGTGATGATTCTACTCAGGAAGTTGCGCCTAATAAGTACATACCACATTCGTGGTAACTTAAGCCGCACTTCCTTTAGTAACTAAGCTTACTTGACAATTAGACATAAGTATTGTATTGTAGTGTTAAGAAGAATGAAAGAATAAAATTGAGTTGTAATTTGGACACCAAAGCGATCGGTTGTTTTAATCAAGTAAACACAAATTTAACTCACACAGCTGCAGAGAATCATACAAAAATTTGTTTTTGAACATTATTTCTAATTTTTAAACATATTGTAACGTGCGCTTAGTTCGCAAAATAAAACTTCACTTTTCAATTTATTTCAACCACTTTTATTCAGTATCAATACTTTATTCGATCTCAACTCGACTATTGGACTATCACTTGTAGACAATTTACTCTTCACTTTGTCACTCTATAATCAAAACTGCCATCTGGTTGCCTCGGGCGGGCTATTTATATCGAATGACATTTCATCTAGAACTCTCCAGTAATTTCCACATAGTCTCCACTCTCCACTATTTTGACTGTCAAACATTTTCTCTCCTAGAATATTTCTACACTTACACTAGTGTTGCCGCTGGTGTTTTCGGTTGAACGTTTTCGATTAGGAAAGAGACATTAGAAAAATGTTGGGTTCACGTTACACTGCCCCCTCCTTAAGATTGTTCGTCCCGAATAATTCCATCTGCAGCCTCGCAACTATATCGATGCAGCCGGTCACAATGAACTACTTTTAACTTGCCTCTTAGTCCTCTTTGGATGCGGTAAGCCACGTCGTTAATCCTCGTGACAACAGTATAAGGGCCTTCCCAGTTTTGCTGAAGTTTCGGTGACAAGCCCTTTTGACGATGATGATTATAAAGCCACACACGATCTCCTGCTTGGAATCCTGACGTTGTCGCTTTTGTGTCGTATCGTGTCTTCATCCGTTCACTGTAGGTTTTCATCCGTTTCCTTGTTCTTTTATGGATGTCAGCGAGCCTCTCCTTGAGGTCGTCCACATACTCATTCGTGTCCTGTGGCTCCTCTGTGGGGCATCCAAATTTAAGTTCGCTGGGCAGCCACATGGTTTTCCCGAACAGGATGTCAGATGGTGTTTGTCCTGTCGAGCTATGTACTGCACTTCTAAAGGCCATCAGGAATAGCGGTACGTGCCTATCCCAGTCTAGTAGTCGCCTACGACCTTGGTGAGGTGCAGTGACGAAGCGTCCATATATTGAGTGGAATGAGTGCTTCCGTTAACGAATTTAAAAAATCTTAGGTAGCCTGTAAAAATTAAATTCTAAATTCCAAAACTTATTCATTTTTCTGTTATACTTTTGATATTATATTATACCAGTCTGTTCTTATCCAATCTATCTCGTTGAATAAATGTCAAACATCATTCTGAGAACATTATAATATTTTACCAAAATACTTACATAAAAGAAATCATGGTCTGCCTGCTAATTACATACAACTTAAAATATCCCACAGCAAATCAACAGAGAATGCTCAACATCTTTGCATTTGCATTATTTTTACGAATGTATAAAGTGACTAAAATGCGTAACACATATGCATTCTCTTTAATTGTCTTCTTTTCTTAGCTCAATCTCAAAATACCCACACCAACAGAAAGTACACAACATCACTCATAAATGTTGATAAGCGAAAATGCTCTGCAAAAAATATTCATAATGCGCAATGGCTAGGCATTCCATTATTTTGCTTTATTAACTCAGATCTCAATTCTCAACCCAAAGTGGAACAGATTTTTTTAGGTTTCTTGCCTTTGGACCAACGTGTGAAGAATGAGTTGAGTGAATGCATTACGAAAATGCCATGACATAAAACAGGAGATAGAAGGAAAACAAAGATGTATATGAGTTGTTTCTTGTTCTTAACAGTTCACTGTTAATGAGTTTGATTTCATGAAAAAGGGGTAGGTAGTACTCATTTTATTGACTGGGTCAGTTTTTTCACTGTCAGAAAACGAAGAGTGCATTGGTTTTAAAGTGTGTGGTTTTTAAACTATTTTCGTGGCTGTGGGTGACTTATAAGGATTTAAACTAATATTTCCTGATTTAATATGAATGCGTGTAATTGTGTGATAGAAAGTTTTTTCCATAAACCGGCTAGGTCGTTCGAAGAAAAAAAAAAAAAAAATAATAATAGATGTTGGCAGACAGAAACCATCCTTAAATATAAACACCGTTACAAAGCGGTGTACTCCAAATTTTTCAATACAAACTTGAGAAAGTTTTCCGTGGCTAACAGGATGTATGAAAACAAAAAGAAAATATTGTTGGCCTTGCCTTATTAGCAATGAAAAAAGTGTTTGGAAAAGTGGTGGATTTAATGAAATGAACAATTTTTCGAAAGCTCCCAAAAAGGCATGTAAAGGAGTGTGGGTCTCATTTGAGTCTCAAATTTTTGGTTTTTTTTTGAGTGCTTCCGCAAACAAAAATGTCACGCTTCGTGCCTGGTGAGGTGTTCTTTCAAGGTCCGGTTGAATCTTTCAACCATCCCATCAGATTGTGGATGAAGCGGTGTGGTTCTCGTTTTCTTAATGCCAAGTAGTCCGCACACTCCTTGGAAGATGTTTGACTCAAAGTTCCTCCCTTGGTCGGAATGGAGCTCCATAGGCACGCCAAACCTACTCACCCAGTTAAACACAATCTGGTCGACCACCGTTTTGGCCTCTTGATTTGGGATGGCATACGCCTCAGGCCACTTGCTAAAATAGTCCATTACAACCAGAATGTACTTGTTTCCAGCGTTGGTCTCTGAAAAAGGCCCAGCCACATCTACTGCAATCCTCTCAAAAGGCGATCCAACGTTGTACTGATGCATTTTACCTTGAATCTTCCTACCCGGTCCTTTGGTTGCAGCACACTTGTCACATGTTCGGCGCCACTTCTCCACGTCATCTCCAGCATGTAACCAGTAGAACCGATGTCGCACCTTCTCCAGTGTTTTGTTTACTCCCAGGTGGCCTACAGAAGGTCCGTCGTGCATCTCCCGAAGAACTGCACTGACTTTCGATTGCGGTACGATCAGCTGAATCACATATGACTTACCGTCAGCGGCTTCCCATGCCTGAGGACACCTTCTTGCACATATAGTGAGTCCCACTGTGCCCAATAGGCTTTGAGAACTGGACTCCTGTCAGAAATGTCTCCCCATTCAGGTTTCTCTTGATTTTCTTTCCATGCGAGAATGGGTTCGATATCTGGATCCTCCTGTTGAGCAGTCCTCACTTCCTCATTGCTCCATCCGCATATTGGGTCAGCTCTTAGTCGCTGAGCGGTAATATTTTCTTTTTCTTCTTGCCGGCTACAGTGCTTGCAATCCACTTTGCAAGGTCTTCGGGATAATGCGTCAGCGTTTGCGTGCAACTTTCCTCTGCGGTGTTGAATCTGGTAATCATAAGTCTGCAGTCTTTCTATCCACCTTGCGACTTGACCTTCTGGATTTTTGAAGATCAACAGCCAGTTCAGAGCACCATGGTCTGTCCGCAGAAGGAATTTCTGTCCATAGATGTACTTATGGAAGTGCTTTCTTGCCAAGATAAGAGCTAGCAGTTCCCTTCTGGTCACGCAGTAGTTTTTTTCGGGCTTCGAGAGGACCTTGCTGTAATATGCCACCACTTTCTCTTCGCCATCATGCACTTGGGATAGTACCGCCCCGATTCCAACGTTGCTTGTATCTGCGTCGATGATGAATGTTTTGCCAGGTGTTGGATGTGCCAGCACTGGAGCGTTACAGAGGCGGTTGTAAGAGACGACTGGTGAAATTTGTCTTTGATTTCTTTTAATGCTGAATAAAACATTCGCGTTACTTTATCATTACAAAATACAGATTTTTTTTACACTTTAAAACATATTACAATTTTTCTTTTTTTTTACTGTGGGGGTTTACATTTTTCTGTGGGTTTAAAAATTTTTGTCTTTGGTGACCATATACATACAATGACAATGACTGAACTAATGAAATCGACTCTGCCTTGCTCACTGCATTCATGTCAAAAATTTTAAATAGAACGCTCACTGTGATTGGCTAACCAATAACAAGCAAACTCTTCGTTGCATTAAGTGCCCTCTGAATGTGGAGACTAGCGATCTTTTTTCTTAAGGGCTGTTTACATCAGCGCCGACATCCCACCCTCCGTGAAGCCTCGTAGAGGTTCACTATCCACCTGTAGTACGGCGAGTTTCGATGCAGGTCTGCGAAGATTTCCATGGGATGTTTTCACTTCCGCGCTCCTTACTTGGCCGTCAGCTGCCTGGAACACCTTCCCGATTCTTCCTCTTTGCCATTTGCTTATAGGTTGAGTAGCGTCGCATATGAGGACAAGGTCGCCGACACGTAAAGGTGGTACCGTGGCATGCCACTTGCTTCTTTTTGTTAGCATGGGTGAGTACTCCAACACCCACATCTTCCAAAAACGGTTCTTCAATTGTTGCGAAATCTTCCACTGCTTGCGTTAGCAAATAGGCGCATCGTCTTGGTTGGGAGTTTGCGTTGAATTCGGACATCCAAGCAGAAAATGGTTCGGTGTTAATGGTTCCTCCTCTTCACCGCTAACTGGTAGCTCCGTCAGCGGCCTAGAATTAATTATGTTTTCAGCTTCAATTAGCAAACTTTGCAGTGTCTCGACTCGTGGCGCTTCGTTGCTTAGTGTTACGTTTAAAATTTTCTTGACGGATTGGACCATGCGCTCCCACGCACCACCTTCGCTTGGATTTAACGGGCAATTAAATTTCCAGTCGATTCTATTGGTTGCCATTTCTGTCCGAATAGCGTCAAAGTCGAAGATCTGCGATTCTCGATTCAGCTCCCGATGCGCACCGATGAAGTTCGTCCCATTGTCGCTCCGAATTCGAATTGGGACACCTCTCCTGTTGATGAAATTCCTTAGGCACAGTATGAAGGCGTCAGTGGGTAGGTCAGCTGCTAGCTCCAGATGGATTGCTCTGATTGTAAGACAGGTGAAAAGAGCCACCCATCTCTTTTCCCTCCGTCGGCCTATGGCGACAGATATAGGACCGAAATAATCAAGACCTGTATAAGTAAAAGGTCTGATGAACGGGGTCAAACGATCAATTGGCAACTGCCCCATAAGTGGCTGTGCTGGCTTTGCTTTAGCAATTTTACATATTTCACATTGCCCTTTTACGTTCTTAAGACCTGATTTCAAACGTGGTACCCAATAGCGTCTTCTTATCTCATTGATCGTTAGTGCATCGTTTTGGTGGTGCAGTTTATGGTGATAGTGGTGTATAATCAAGCGTGTTAATGGATAACCAGGCGGCAGAATTATAGGACGTCTAGTCTCGACGGGCAGGAAGTATGCAGCATCGATGCGTCCGTTCACTCGTAAGAGCCCTTCATCGTCCAAATATGGTGTCAGTCCATGTATAATACTGCTTTTTGATATGGCTTGCCCTTCTTTTAATGATGATATCTCCTGGAGGTATTCTTCTTTTTGTGCTTGTTGAAATAAAAAATTTTCGGCCGATTTTATCTCCGCTGCTTCCAGTTCTTCTTTGTGACACCGGTCACGACGATTTGGTACTGACTTAATTTGTTTGTCTCTGTCTCTAGTGGTATTTCCCTCTCTTACACGACTAAGGTGCCTGCGGATGCGGAGAATAAAGGCTGTGATTCGGCTTACTTTGAAAAACGAAGAGTAATTGTCTATATTAATTATTGAGTCGTTGGTCTGCTTTATGTGGAGAATTTTCTGCTTACATACTTCTTCTTGTAGTGTGTCCGGGACTTGGATCGTAGGTTCCTCTGGCCACCGCTCTTCGGGATAACGGAGAAATTCTGGTCCTGTTACCCAGATGTTGTTTGGAACGAATCTTGGCGGGCTAATAGCTCTAGTGGCAGCATCTGCTACATTTAATTCCGTCGGGACCCACTTCCAATCTGATGCGTTCGATGTCTCCAGTATCTCGGCCACCCTATGTGCTACAAAGGGTTTAAAACGGCGATGGGGGAATCTGATCCACCAAAGGGCTGTTCTGGAGTCACTCCAGAAGACGACTCGGGCTATTTCGAGATTGTGAGATGCTTTGACTGTTGTTCGTAATCGGCTTCCCAGCACGGCGGCTTGCAGCTCTAACCTAGGGATGGACAAGAGTTTCTTGAGGGCACATCTTGTTTTACCAAAGGCGAAGGATATGTCGACGGATCTTTCATGTTGAATACGGAAGTAGCCTACGGCGGCGAATGCACTCTCACCGGCATCTGTGAATACGTGTAGTTCGATCGATGTGGCTTGATAGATGTTCGGCGAATAGCAGCGTTTTAATTGAAATTGTTTGATATTTTCGACTTCTTTCCACCACAGTTTCCATTGACAGTGGAGATCTTGTGGTAATGGATCGTTCCATCCCATGCCGGTTTTCCAAGTGTTTTGCAGTAAAATCTTTGAGAAAATGAGAAAGTCCGCCAAGAAACCGTATGGATCAAATACAGCCATGACAATACTCAGAGTTTCTCTTTTGGTGGGTGGTCTGGCTCCTTCTAATACCCTTTTGTCAATTTTAGCGAATTTGAGTTGAAAACGGAAAGTATCATCTTGTTGCCCCAGTACATGCCTAGTACCTTTTCCACCCCTTTATCTGCCTCTAGATTTACCGATGACTGAAGTGGGCAGGCTGACTTATTTAAGTTCCTTTGAATGGTCTTGTTGTTGCTTAGGAAGCTGCGAAGCCGAAAGCCACCCTCCGCATGGATATGTTGTACCTCCATACTGATTCTTTCCGCCTCTATATCACTATCAAAGCTACATACGAAATCGTCAACATAATGGTTTTCTATAATTGTCTTAACTGCTTCCGGACACTCATTCTCAAATTCTTTGGCATTCCTGTTTTTGATATACTCTGCAGAGCAAGGCGAGCAAGCAACCCCGAATATCATCGAAGTCATTACGTATGCTCTTTCAGTTGAAAGAGAAAATAATGAAAGCAAAAAGAGAAAAAAAAGAACAACTAACAACTAAAATGTGTGGAGCAAATGGTAAACCTGAGAATGTATACATAAACGATTGTTTAACTCAACAGAGGCGTCAACTTCTGAATACTGCGCTAGCACTAAATAGTACAAAAGGAGTCAAATATGTTTGGACTAGGAATGGGAATATTTTTATGAGGAAAAATGAGGGGGACAATTCAGTAAGAATTAATTATATTTCTGATTTTGATAAAGTATGAATATTGTTAATCCTGTTCTTTCTTCAGTTCAAAATATTTGTGAAGTGCCAGTTTTTCGTAGTTTTGTTGATAATTGTTTTTGTATTCACCAAAATATCCGTAGTCTCAGGAAAAATTTTTCTAATTTCTTAGCTTACATTGAGTCACTTAAAAAATTGCCATCTATAATTGTTTTATCAGAGATTTGGGTTTATGAGTACGAAATGAGCCTTTATAATATACCGGGTTATGCGTTGTTTAGTTGTTGCAATGAATCTTATCCGTCAGGTGGTGTTGCAGTTTACATTGAAGAGAGTTTTGCACATGAGTTCTCCAAAATCGATATATATAGCGCGGATGTTGTAAAGCTGTCGTTTTGTTATCAAAAAGAGATGTATACAATGTTGTGCTTTTATAGATTACATGAATTTAGCAAAAGTTTTTTCATAGAAGAACTCAGTAAAATTCTTTGTGTAAACAAAACTTGCAATTTAATTTTAATTGGTGATATAAATATTGATATCCTAAATGTGTCCGACAAAGACACTGAAAATTATTTATTTCTTATGGCTTCGAATGGCCTAAAAAGTATTATAAATGAGCCTACCCGCGTAACAGAATCTACAAGCACTTGCATTGACCACATTTTTACCCGTTTTAAAGTCAGTAGTAAATTTAGATTTTTTGGTAGTGTTCTCGACCTAAATATCACTGATCATAAATCGATCATATTATTCTATGAGTCAGAAAACAATTCGGGTCATACTGCAGATATACAAACAATGGAGCATTATACCACCGATTATACAGCATTGCTCAATATTTTGAAACATGAATTTTGGGATCAGGTTTATGCGGAAAAAGACCCATCCACTTCGTTTGCTTTTTTTAACTCAATATTGCAAAAACATATAGAGTCATCCACTTCTGTTTTGGTAAAAAAATCTAACAAAAATAAATTTCTTAAGCCTTGGATGAATGTGAACCTCCTAAGGCAGATTAAACAAAAGAGCAAAATTGGTGTTAAGCTAAAAAAACATCCAAATAATGTAAAGTTAAAAAAGTACTACCTTACACTTTGCAAAACTGTTAGCACAAATGTTGAATTAACTCGAGATAGGTATTATTCCAACTTATTTGAAAAATCGAAGGGTAATATTAAAGAAGAATGGAAAGCCGTTGACACCATATTAGGGAAAACAAGGAAGTCTAACGTAATAGAAACAATTGTAGAAAACGATGTTAATCTAACAGATATCAACTATATTTCGAACAAGTTTAATGAATACTTTACAGAAGTATCTGTTACATCAAAGCCATCCAGCAATTTAGGTGGTAACTGCAATTGTTATATTCAACATTGTCTGAATGCTGACTATATACAACCAAATAGCTTTGCTTTCAATCCCATCTCTTCTTTTGAGACCTACAAAACTATATTATCTCTGAAAAACCAAAACTCTTGCACTTCAGATAAAATATCGAGTAACTTACTTAAAAAAATTGCGTTTTATGTTTCAGATGTTTTGAGTTACATATTTAATTTAGGTGTTGAACAGGGTTGTTTCCCAGAACAGTTTAAATGTGCGGAGGTAATTCCCCTTTTTAAAAAGGGCGACAGAAAAAATATGCGAAACTACCGACCGATCTCTATTCTTCCTACTTTTTCAAAAATATTTGAAAAATTTATGGTCAAGAGAATTACTGCTTACCTAAATAAAAACGAATTCTTTAGCGCAAATCAATTTGGTTTCCGTTCAGGTAAATCAACTGAAGACGCCATTCTTAGGCTATGTAGTCAACTTTATAGCAGTTTAAATAATAATAAATCTACAATGGCTCTTTTCATCGATATGACGAAAGCATTCGATATGGTTGACCATGATTTACTATTAGATAAGTTGTATAACGCGGGATTTAGAGGAGTAATTTTTGAATGGTTGAAATCATACATTAAAGGAAGAAATCAAAAAGTTGTTGTAAATGGCACACATAGTGAAGCTCGATTTTTAAAAAGTGGAGTGCCACAGGGTTCTGTGCTCGGCCCTTTGTTTTTCCTTGTCTACATCAACTCAATTTTTAAGCTCCGTCTGAATGGTCTATCGACCGCGTTTGCTGATGATATATCATTAACATACCAGTCAAATTCCGATCTGAATTGTGTTTTGCTGATTGAAGAGGACCTTGAAATGCTAAGAACTTGGTTTTCTAGCCATAAATTAGTAATAAGTGAGAAGACCAAGTTAATGACTTTTAAAACAACTGGTCATCGAAATTGTGATTATGATTTGTTTTTCCATTCTCCAAGTTGCAGGCAATTCAGCTTTCCAATACACAATTGTGGTGAACCTAATTTCCAACATAAATATTCTTGTTCTGATTCTTGTTTCAAAATAGATTGCGTTAATAATTTCAAATACTTGGGTGTTACAATTGATTCCAACCTTAACTGGAAAGACCACTGTTACAACATCAAAAATCAATTGTTGCTCATAACGAGAAAAATGTATCTTTTAAAACCATTCTGCTCTAAGAAACTTCTGTTCGACAGCAAGAGGTTGGGAGAGCTATTAGTAATAATTAATAATATAATAAGAATAAAACACTTAGTATTGTAATTGATATGCGCTTTTATTTATTTATGGTAAACACTGAATTGAATTATTTTATCCCCTTTACTGGAACATCGATCAGGTATAGGGCTTTAAGGCATACGGGCATATGTATATATACGGGCGATCGTATATATACTGGTCATAGGCATAATATATGAATATATATATGGGCGTAAGGCATGAGGGCATATGGCATTTGTATATATATATGGGCGTATAGGCATAGGGCAAATGGACTTAACACACGACGGGCGTTCGACGTATATATGGGCGTATAGGCATAGGGCAAATGGGCTTAACACACGACGGGCGTTCGACGTATATATGGGCGTAGGGCAAACGGGCTTAATACACGACAGGCGTTCGACGTATATATATATATAGGCGTACGGGCTTAGCACACGACGGGCGATCAACGTGTGCTCTGTTTGAGAGTTAGGCGATAACTAAACTCTCCATCTGGGGAGAATCAATATGAGGCATTGGTTTATATGGCTTATACACTGGGTTGTGCTTGTATGTGGGCATAAGAGATGTGAAATATATACGTATGGGCTGTCATAGTATATTGGCGCTTGGGAACAGAATGTTTGCATTCGAAACACTCCCCCCCTTGAGGTCTCCTCAACTATTGGTACTTGGGAACAGAATGTTTGCATTCGAAACACTCCCCCCCTTGAGGTCTCCTCAACTATTGGTACTTGGGAACAGAATGTTGGCATTCGAAACACTCCCCCCCTTGAGGTCTCCTCAACTAAAATAGACTTGGCTTGAATCGTCTGTAGGAATGAGGCATAGCTTCCTGATGGGCCTGTCGAGCGTACCACCTTCTACTTTGATTGTGGCTGAACGGACAAATCCGTCTTGGGCTTTATGAACCTTGGCAATGCGGCCTAGCTGCCAATATGTAGGCGCATAGATTTCCGATTTGATTAATACAAGTTGGCCTAACTTGATATTTTCTCTGGCTTTTCTCCATTTAGGTCGCTGCATTAGCGATGACAAGTAGTCTGATGACCAAGCTTGCCAAAAGGCATTTTGTTGCGTACGGATGAGTTCATACAACCCTTTATGGGAAAGTTTGGGCAGTTCATTCGTCGCATTGGGCAATGGCAATCTGAGCGGACCTCCAATAATAAAATGAGCTGGCGTAATTGCTTCCATATCATTTGGATCGTCAGATAAAGCTGATAGTGGGCGTGAGTTGAGGCATGCTTCTATGCCAGCAAGCAATGTGGCTATAGCTTCGAATGTGTATTTGTGAGGACCCATCACTCGGCGTAAGTGATGTTTCATGGACTTCACTGCTGCCTCCCACAGGCCTCCTTCATGTGGTGCAGCGGGCGTTATGAATTTCCATTCGGTTCCATGTGAGCTAATGAAATATTTCAGCTCGGTTGCATGCCAGCTTTCGTGGGCTTCACGAAGCTCTTTGTTAGCGGCCACAAAGTTGAGTCCATTGTCGCTGAACATTTTGTCGCATTGACCTCTTCTTGCTATAAAGCGGAGAAAAGCGGCTTTAAAGGCATCTGATGTAAGGGCCATGACTGGCTCTAAGTGTACGGCACGTGTAACTAGGCATACGAATACGGCAACGTATCCCTTTAGTTCTGTTTCCTGGGCAATTCTGGATCGAGTAGACATCTTTATTTTGTCGGTCAGGCGTACGTAAAATGGACCTGCCATGTCAACTCCGCATTTGAGGAAAGGTCGTGCTGGCGTTATACGCTCGAGTGGTAAATCGGCCATAATTTGCTCTTGCGTCTTTTTAGCGTATCGCATACATCTCGGGCATTTTGAAATGTAATTTCTAAGCTGTAGGCGTAGCGTTGGTATCCAATAAGTGGTGCGAATATGGGCGATCATTATTTGCACTCCACCATGTAATGTATCTATATGAGCTTGAGCTATTATCAAATAAGATAATCTTGTTTTAGGCGGAATTATGATCGGATGCTTTTGCGAGTAGTCGAGAGGGGCATATCTCAATCGACCACCAACTCGCAATACATCATTCTTGTCTAGAATTGGATTGAGCGATAGTATCTTACTTTTTGTCGGCATTTCAGAGTCTTTGGCTTTTAGACATTCTATTTCTTTTTTGTATGCTTTGGCTTGAGCACATCTGGCCCAGAACTCAACGGCATTGATGAGTTCATCGGGTCTTATTATTTGATCTGTTACCCGCTCTTTTGGGTCCTTTATTCGGGCGTTTTTAATGAATCTTAGTATAATGGCTGTTATACGTGTAATCTTCCCCCAGTTGGAAAATTTTTCCAATAGATTTAACTCGCGAGAAAGAAACGGCTCGCATATGAGCATGGCTAGCACATGCTGAGATTTATTTTCTTTTAATATTTCGGCTTGGGCATCTTTGTTTACTATCAGTTTTGAAACTGGCCAGTCATGTTTAGCTTTTGACAACCAGGCCGGGCCTTGTTTCCAAAACTTTGAAGTAACGATTTCATTGGCTTTCATTCCTCGGCTTATGAGGTCGGCGGGATTGTCTTGTGTGGCAACATGTGCCCATATTTTTGCAGGCGTGTTCTCTTTGATGGAGTCTATTCTATTCCCAACGAATGTTTTAAGGACCTCTGGCTTTTGGCGTAACCAGTGTAACACTATTGTGGAGTCTGTCCAGGCGTATTGTTTGACTTCTTTGAATTCACATACCTTTGATATGCGTTTCATCAATTGGGCTAACATGACTGCGCCTTGCAGTTCAAGGCGTGGTATTGTAACTGGCTTAATAGGCGCAATTTTCGATTTTGATGTCATTAAAATCGTGTTATTATTTCCACTGGCATTAGTGGTTCTTATATATATCACGGCTCCATAGGCTTTATTAGACGCGTCACAAAACCCATGGATCTCGTAATTGGCATCAGCTTTAGTAGACAACCATCTTGGTATTCTGAAGTCTGCTAGGGCGTTTATTCTGGCATAGTAATCTACCCATTTATTTGCTATTTCTGCTGGTAGTGGCTCATCCCAGCTTATAGCTTTTGTTTTCCATACTTCTTGCATGATAGCTTTGGCATTTACTATCACGGGCGAAATGAATCCATTCGGATCATATAAACTTGCAATCTTGGCTAAAAGTTGGCGTTTTGTATCGGCTTTTGATTCAACGCTTGCATTGATGTCAACACGTATGGCAAATTCATCAGTAGCTTTGATCCATGAAAGACCAAGCACCTTGGTAACGTCCTTCTCTTCAATGGCTACTTCAGCTGGGCTTTGTGATTTCATCATTTTTTCTATTTCTGGCTCGTTTGATTGCCATTTTCGAAGTTCAAATCCGCCTGATTTTAATATTTCATACATGCCCTGGCATAAGGCTTTTAAGGCTTCAATGGTCTCATGGCCTGTGAGACCATCGTCCATGTAGAAGTCATTTTCTATTGCAATTGCGGCTTCTGAGTGGATTTTCGAATTATCACGGGCGCATTGTATCATTGCTCGGCATGAACAATGTACTGATGAGGCCAATCCGAATACTACGGATGTAAGCCAATATTCACAGAGAGGTTCTTTTGGGCTTTCCCTCCAGAATATTCGCTGCAAGTCCCATTGCGATGGGTCAACTTTTACTTGCTTAAACATTTTCTTTATGTCGGCCACAACGGCATATTTGTGACGACGAAAACGCATAATTTGATCGGCTAAATCGTATTGTAGTTTTGGGCCTATCATTTGAACGTCATTCAGAGATAGGCCGTTTGATGTTCGGGCTGAACCGTCATGAACGATCCTGAACCTTTTTTCCACGCAGTGATGTGGGATGTAATATGGTGCAATAGAAGGCTTTTTCCATGCACGTTCAATATACCCATTTGCGATTTCTTCTCTCATGGCATCAATGTATTTTTGGCGTATGTCGTCATTAGCTTGCAAACGGCGTTCAAGCTGAAAAAATCTTCTTAGTGCTATGGCTTTTGATTCGCCAAGAGCTGGGGCATTAGGTTTTATTGGCATAGTCACTACGTATCTACCGTCTGCTTTACGATAGTGTGTTTCTACGAATATTTTTTCAACCGCTTCTTCTTCGGGCGTCAATTTTTTGGCATCAGCTACTTCTTCCCATTCCCAGAACTTCTTCAAGGCGTTTTGAAGAAGTTTGGCATCAAGTAGAGGCATTTCACTACTATTTATGTGGAATATTTGGGTCGTAACAGCATTTTGATCAGATATCGTAAAGCGGCCTAGTGCTAAATATCCGAACACAGACTCTAGGAAGGTCGCACCGCCTTCTTGGCTGTATTTGTTTCCACCAGCGGCTGCTGCCCATATTTCGGCACCGAGCAGCATGTCCACTGGCGAGGGCAAGTTATAGTTCTCATCGGCTAAGGCCTTACCGTTTTCTATGGGCATTCTTTTTAGAACTTCTGATCCTGGATGTGTTGCCTTCCAATCGCTAATCACATATAGCTCTGTGGCAATTGTGGTTGGGCTTTCAAACCATGGCTTAAGGCATACACGGACCTTGTTATGGAGTATGCCGGCTTGGCCTCCGATACCGAATAATGGCAAATGGCATTTTGCTGTTTTTAAATTTAGCTGCTTCACGAGGGCATATGTAATTAGATTGCATTGTGCTCCAGAATCCATTATGGCTCGTTTCGGCGTTGAAACGTATGTTCCATCTTGAATCCGCACCATGGCTGTGGCTAGTACAACCGTGGTGCGAGCACCTGGGGG
Organism: Melanostoma mellinum; assembly: GCA_914767635.1. NCBI lineage: Eukaryota > Metazoa > Arthropoda > Insecta > Diptera > Syrphidae > Melanostoma > Melanostoma mellinum. Next base: position 103,514,147 of record OU612060.1, read on the forward strand.
CATCAGGTATTGCATCTCAGGAGGCATTTCGAGAGATGTTGGTTTTTGATATGTGCTAATCGGCGTTTGTGATGTTCCTTTAGGAACGGCGTGGGGGCAGTACAAATTGGCATTTGCACTGAGGCGTGGGCGTTTGGCCTGTTTCCCTCATTTGTTGAGGTTGCCATCGACATGCGGGCGTTTCGCTGTCTTACCTTTTCCAAAAGATATTGGCTCTGGGCGATTACCGATCACTGAAAGCAGTGTCGAACGTTTTTCGGCTTCAACAGTCGGGCATATCGTACTATTGTGATACTGCTCTCTTGGGCATCTCGGGCATGGTCTTTTCTTTTGCGAGCATTGATCTGGTCCGTGCTTATGTAAGCAAGATCGGCATAGATTTTCTTTTTGTACCATATTCTCCTTGGCAGTAAGAGACATGGTCCTCCATTCAGGGCATCTGAATAGGCCATGATCTTCTTTACATAAACGGCATAGTGGGAAACGAGTCTGCTGTTTATAGACAGGATATGGCATACCTTGGCGTCCACTCGGCCTTTGAGTGGCACTGCTTGAAGTCGATGGGCCTTGTCGATAACCTTGTCCGAATCTGCTTGGTTGTACACCTTGTGGTTTACATACATCCTTCACTTGATGTTGGGTATGCATCAATACCCGAGCGCGTTGCTCCAAAAACTCTATATATTTGGCGACAGGCGGCAATGCCCTATATGGCTCGCTGCTAAAACTGGCGTTAGTTTCCGCTCGGATGTCATCAGTGGCTTCTGTATGGGCGGCATTTCCCTGATTGGTCAACGTTTGTCGATACGTTTCCCAGGCTTCGTATGTGGCGGCATCAAGGCAATCCAGAGAATTGAACATAATAATTATGTTCCATTCTCTGATGTTAGCGAAGTAATTTTACAAATGCCCCTGACACAGGTGTATAGTGTCCAGCATACTACGCAAGGCTTGATGCGACGGGCATTGCATCCTCTTCATTGTACGTATTTTGCGCAATGTACTTTGTATCCCCATATAAGGGTCGTCATAAACCTCATGGAGGCGTTTCCATGAGTTTATGTAGTTCGCTTCGGTTTGCGGCCAACCGGCAATGGTGGCCTTGGCGTCTCCTAGCAGGGCTTTCTGCAACAACTCGTATTTCTGAATGTTGTTTATAGCTGGGTTCTCATGGACATTGCCTTTAAATTTATCCCGCCATGCTGGGAATTCGGCGTGGTCTCCAGCAAACGAACCCCAGGTATCTATCACCTTGTCCGTCCTTACCTCCACCTGTATTGGCGAGGAGTCTGCCACGGCATTTGTGGCTTGTTGTTCGGCACTGGCAACCTGGATGGCGTTGGTTCTACGAGCTAACTTCAGGCGTAACTCAGTACAGAGCGAGTCGATTCTATCGAACTCCTCCTCGTACTCATCTGTGCTTTCCAAGAACGTGGCCAACGCTATGGAGGACAGATGTTCCTGTTCGAACCTGCTGAAAAGGCTGGCTATCCTTTCCATATTGTCTTTCACTGCGATGGTATCCATGTCAGCGATGGCATTATCGCTGCATAGATCCATAAGGGCGTTCAACTTCCTCGCAAAATACAACCGACGGGCATTCGTCGTTGCTTTTGCTTGAGTAGGAGGCTCTTCCATGGCTTTCGTTGCCCTTTCCTTGGCTCTGCTCTTTCTTACCGTGGCCAGTTTGAAATATTTCACTTGCACTTTATGTTTTTTATTCTTGGCTTTGAATAAGTTTGGAAATTTCACTTGCCACTTTGTATACTTATTCTTGGCTTTGAATAAGTTTGAACAAAGTTCACTTTCACTTTATATTTTTATGCTTGGCTTTGAATAAATTTAAAAAGATTTCAGTTGCCACTTGTATACTTATTCTTGGCTTTGAATAAGTTTGAACAAATTTCACTTTCACCTTATACTTTTATTCTTGGCTCTGAATAAGTTTGCATTCACTTTAGGGGCAATTAAATTGTTTTTGCTTTACACTTTTTTTTTACACAACACACGAGATAATCTTTTCTCTGTTCGTTGGGGTTGTTTTTTTATTTTTCACACACGACACACAATGGACTACTTATTTGCTTGGCTGTTTAATTCCGAATGAGGAATACGACTCACAGCACAGGCATTATTGGCGTCGTTGTTCTTCTTTTCTTTATGTCATCACATTCGTGTCGTGTGTATGTACAATACACTAGTATTGTAAATGTATGCTGCGGCGTTGCAGTGTACATACAGAAAATATTTCTGTCGGCATTTGTATGGAGAACGGCAAAACAGTATTTTAAATGTATGCTGCGTCGTTGCAGTGTACATACAGAAAATATTTCTGTCGGCATTTGTATGGAGAACGGCAAAACAGTATTTTAAATGTATGCTGCGGCGTTGCAGTGTACATACAGAAAATATTTCCATCGGCATTTGTATGGAGAACGGCAAACAGTATTTTAAATGTATGCTGCGGCGTTGCAGTGTACATACAAAAAATATTTCCATCGGCATTTGTATGGAAATCGGCATACAGTATTTTAAATGTATGCTGCGGCGTTGCAGTGTACATACAGAAAATATTTCCATCGGCATTTGTATGGAAATCGGCATTTCGTAGCGACTGTTGACTGTACTTATTGTCTAATGTAATCTGAAAAGAAAGAAAACTGAAAGAAGAAAAAGACAATATAATTATATGTGGCGTAGTACGTGCAGATGCACATCTCGCCACAAGAACGGGTTTTTTTTATTTCTTTCCTTGCACGGCAATGTAGAAGGAGAAGAAATTGTGTATTCGATTAAGGCATATGAACTCAAGCGATGATGTCATTTCAATGCTTGTTTCAACTTGTTTTGGCTTGCGTTGTCGAGGCAAATATATGGCAATTATATTTTGCTCTATTTGTGTTTTTATGTACTTAGCAAACCGGCGTTTGGTTGCGTGTACATTTTGGATAGATTGGCTTCGGTTGGCATGTATATTTTTTCTCGAATGATCGATAATTTGTCGGCATGACGGATATACATACAGGCATATGTACGTATAGGCATAGTTATTTGGTATAGGCATTGGATTGAGATTTGGCATGGGCATTTGCATACGGCATATGTATGTATAGGCATAATTATTGGCATAGGCGTTAGATTGATATTTGGGATGGGCATTGCATACGGCATATGTATGTATAGGCATAATTATTGGCATAGGCGTTAGATTGTGTATCTAAATGTCCCCGGTTCATTCCCGGGTTTCGGCACCAAAATGTTCGACAGCAAGAGGTTGGGAGAGCTATTAGTAATAATTAATAATATAATAAGAATAAAACACTTAGTATTGTAATTGATATGCGCTTTTATTTATTTATGGTAAACACTGAATTGAATTATTTTATCCCCTTTACTGGAACATCGATCAGGTATAGGGCTTTAAGGCATACGGGCATATGTATATATACGGGCGATCGTATATATACTGGTCATAGGCATAATATATGAATATATATATGGGCGTAAGGCATGAGGGCATATGGCATTTGTATATATATATGGGCGTATAGGCATAGGGCAAATGGACTTAACACACGACGGGCGTTCGACGTATATATGGGCGTATAGGCATAGGGCAAATGGGCTTAACACACGACGGGCGTTCGACGTATATATGGGCGTAGGGCAAACGGGCTTAATACACGACAGGCGTTCGACGTATATATATATATAGGCGTACGGGCTTAGCACACGACGGGCGATCAACGTGTGCTCTGTTTGAGAGTTAGGCGATAACTAAACTCTCCATCTGGGGAGAATCAATATGAGGCATTGGTTTATATGGCTTATACACTGGGTTGTGCTTGTATGTGGGCATAAGAGATGTGAAATATATACGTATGGGCTGTCATAGTATATTGGCGCTTGGGAACAGAATGTTTGCATTCGAAACAACTTCTAACTTCAATTTATTATGGTCTTGCACACTCTAAACTTCAATACGGGTTATCTAGCTGGGGTGGTTCTTATGCAAATACTTTTAGACCTTTACTTATTGCTCAAAAACATCTTGTTCGAATTATTTGCAACAAAAATCGTCTTACTGAAAGTTGGCCCTTATACAAAGAATTGCGAATTCTACCTATGAAACATCTTTATATTTTTAAAGTTCTAAAAGAATTTTTCAAGCAAAGCAGTAATATTCCTAGTAGAAACTCGGAGTTATATCATCTAAGAATAAACAACTTGCACCTTGTCAATGAACCTACTGTCCGCAAAACTCATTTCTCAAACTTTTACACTGCAACAGCACCAAAATCATTTAATAAATTACCTGTATCTATCAGAAGAACTCAAAACTTAAACTCTTTCTTAAAGAAAGTAAAAGATTGGCTTTTCACAATTGACTTAAACTCAATTGTAAACTATTGTTGAAATGTATATCAAGTTTAAAAATAAAAATGTATCTTTTGACTTATGTCTGAAATAATTATTGATTTGTTTAACTTATTAAATCATTGTAATTTTCGTAACACTGATTGTCACCCCACAACAGTTTCTTATTATTGTAAATTAAATTCACAAATGTATCATTCAACACTAACTTTGAAGTTAAAGAATGATAGCTATTATTTATTCTTTTCATTTACCATTGTACCATATATGTAGTCTTAAGTTGAAACGAAAAAAGAATGAATAAAATTTTTCTAATTCTAATTGTCTGTTTGGCCGTCTCTCCATAGGAATCTTTGTGACGATTGATCAGCTGGTTGAATCTTTTTTTGCGAAAACATTTCTTGTATGTCTGCCACCACACCGACGTTACCCTGCCGAAACTGGAACAACACGGTTAAAAGTGACTTGGCCTGCTCTGGTCCTTTCATTAGCATTGAGTTGAGTGATACTCCCTTTACTTCGCTGCTGCGTCAAAGCCTATTCTAAGTTTCCCTGGCTTGTGTTGGCTGGTCACACCAAAGTGAGGCAAGTACCATGTACGGCTGGTGTAAGTTTCAATTTCTTCCGGTTTTAATTCTCTGGCATAGTTTTGGTCTAGATAATATTTCATTCTTTCTTTGTATTGGGACGCAAATTCCGGATTTCTCTTCATCTTGTTCTCTATGCTATGTAGACGTTTCATGGCCATATCGAAACTGTCTGGCAGGATAACCTCGTCCTTGCACCACAGTAGACCAGTCTCAAACTGTTTTCCCATACGCTTCGTTGTGTCTGTTAGTACTTTCCTAGCTCTTGTGTCTTCTTCGGATTCTACTATATCCGACCTATGAGTGCCAAGACTGTCCAGAGTGAAGTATTCTTCTACCAATTTGTCAAGTTTTTTGAGTGTATCTACTTCGCGTATATGCATTACTACGGGCAGTTGGATGTTACTAGAGTGTTGAGGTCCATAAACTACCAACCTGGTATGCGCGGCAATTATTTTGTTCTCCTTTAAGTCTTCCTTAACTTCTCTGGCTACTCCGAGATGGCAATTATCCAAACCAATCATTAGTACTGGTTTGGCCTCGTGGTAGTTCTGGACTGGTATGTTCTTCAGGTGCTTGAATTCTGTTTTGTTGAACGATTGGCTGGGCAGACTCAACTGCTTAATTGTTCTGGCGTCGCTCAGAGAAAAATACTTGTACCCCTCACCAACACCTCTTACTTCCACGGCGACTCTGCGTGATGGTTCGGTCACTACCTTGGCTCCATACCATTGAAGCGCTAGTGGTTGCATTGGACCTTTCAGTCCCAGTTTGTCTGCCACAGATTCTTCCAAAACGGTAATAGATGAACCTTCGTCCAACATGGCATAAGTTTGCATATCTCCTGTTGGACCAGATAACGTTACCGGCAAAATTCTGAATAACAATCCGTCACTGTGGCGCATTTGACATGTATGCATTCGAATCGATGAAGTAGATGTTGTTCGAGCAGTTTGTGGTTGTTTAGATGTTGTTGTTACGACGTTGCCTGGCATACGTGTCGGTGGGGAGATAATGTTCGCGTGTAGTAGTTTGTTATGAAATTTAGCACAGCCACTTACGTTACAACGTCTTTTGGTGCGGCATACCGATGTTCCATGGCCAACTTTCAAGCATGAGAAACATAAGTGTTTGTTCTTTACAAGTTCCCATCTCTCATTAATAGGCAGGTTTCGAAAAGATTCACATTCTATCAGCTGGTGCCTGTCTTCACAACGTACGCATCGTCCTCCTGTGACTACGTCTGACGATGCTTCCTGGTTCTCGGTGGCATGTAGTATTCTTCTCGTACTTATGGTTTGACCTCTTGTGTTGACCGGAGGATTCAACTGTGGCACAAATTGAATGACCTTTCCTAGCTCGGTTGTCCATTTAGCAAAATCTCTTACCATAGTGTAGGGTTTAATCGTAGATGCATATCTTGCCCACTCATATCTCTTAGACACTGGTAATTTCATCACCAGATCTTCTAGAAGTATCGGATTTGCTAGGTGTTGTTCGCATTTAGCCGCGGATAAGAAAGCCACAACATTTTCTACCATCGTTGCAAACGGAATAATGTTCTCAATACGAGCTTCGCTTATAGTTGGGAAATTCTGTACTTTATTCAGCTGGGCCTTAACCATTAAGTCTGGACGACCAAAACGAAAACCCAGTGTCGTTATCACTTGTTCCACGTTACTATGGTGTATGATCAAAGATTTAACGGCTTCCTTCGCTTCCCCTTGTAGGCACCTTTGCAAGCGTATGGTATTCTCGATGGCCGAGTATCCAAAATTGGCTGTCGTTTCTTTGTAGCTGGCTAGGAATAGTGGCCAGTCTTCTGGATTACACGAGAATTGTGGAAGATCGTAGAGTTTTTTGTGGTTGTGGGCTACTATGGCTCCATTATTAGAGTTGTATTGCGACGCACTCTCATTCCCATCCATTAAGTTCGACACTCTCACTGCACCTTCATACTGGCTTGTTCTACAAGGATTCATTCCTGTCTGTTGGTCGATGACTACTCTCAGGCGTTGTGTTTCGGCATAGTTCAAACTTGCCTCGGTGCGCAAACTCTCAACCGACTCCTTAAGCGCTTCTATCTGCGCTACCAGAGCCGCTAAATGTTGATTTTGTTGTTGTTGTGCTGCAAGAGCCGCTGCACGTTGATCTTGTTGTTGTTGTGCTGCAAGAGCCGCTGCGCGTTGATCTTGTTGTTGTTGTGCTGCATGTTGATTTTGTTCTTGTTGCGCTGCATGTTGATGTTGTTCGTGTTGAGCTGGGGGCACTTGCTGTCGCTGCTGCTGGCGTAATTGCTGTTGTTGCAGTGATCTCTCCATTGTATAAGGCGAATAACGTGTCGGTGCCTTGCCTTTGTTGACTCTTGTGCTGATACGAGGAGGCGGCGTCATCAACGGCGGTAGCGCTCAAAACTCACTTACGGGAGTTTGCTTGTAATATTTAAATATTCAAATGTTATTATAAAAGAGGGCAGAGGCGATTCATTTGATCTTACATAAAATGATAATACTTAAGTTTGATTACCATCGTTAAAGACTAACATATATACGATTGCTTTTTGTTATGTGACCAGGGTAAATGCAAATGGCGGCAAAAATTTACTTTGTTATGTGCCCAGGGCAAATGGTTTCAACTTTTCTTTATGCACAGGGCAAATGGCTACAAAAATTTACTGTATTTTATGCATAGGGCAAATGGCTACAAAAATTTACTGTATCTTATGCACAGGGCAAATGGCTTTAATTTTTCTTTATGCACAGGGCTAATGGCTACGAAAATTTACTGTATTTTATGAACAGGGCAAATGGCTTTAAAAATTTACTGTATTTTATGCACAGGGCAAATGGCTACACAAATTTACTTTCTTATGTGCTCAGGGCAAATGGCGACAAAAATTTACTTTTTTATGTGCACAGGGCAGATGGCGACAAAATTTCCTTTTTTATGTGCATAGGGCAAATGGCGACAAAAATTTACTTTATTATGAGCACCGGGCAAATGGCGACAAAAATTTACTTTTTTATGTGCTCAGGGCAAATGGCGACAAAAATTTACTTTATTTTATGCACAGGGCAAATGTCTATAAATTAACTTATTATGTGCACAGGACAATGGCGACGAAATTCACTTTATTTTGTGCACAGGGCATATGACTATGAATTAACTTATTATGTGCACAGGGCAAATGACTACAAATTTTATTTTCTTTGTGCAAAGTTCAATGGCGACAGGACTTACTTGGTCTATGAATATGTCTTATATTATCTTTGATTTTAATCAATACAAACTACAATACAAATTTATTTGACTGGTTGAATATGGTTTATATATTTTTCAATGGCATAAAGAAACTTAGCGTTGTTATCGTGGCAGGAAGCTGGCATCCTCGTGGTTGTCCTGGTAGAATTTTAGCGATGTTGAATGTGGCGGGAGGCTGGCATCCTCGTGGTCATCCTGGTAGAGTTTTAGTGATGGAGGCATGTACTTGCTGTATATGGTCGATCTTATTAATTTTCGAACACACAACAAATTTTTAAAAATGTAAGAGACGACTGGCGAAATTTGTCTTTGATTTTTTTTAATGCTGAATAAAACATTCGCGTAACTTTATCATTACAAAATACAGATTTATTTTACACTTTAAAACATATTACATTTTTCTTTTTTTTACTGTGGGGTTTACATTTTTCTGTGGGTTTAAAAATTTGTGTCTTTGGTGACCATATACATACAATGACAATGACTGAACTAATGAAATCGACTCTGCCTTGCTCACTGCATTCATGTCAAAAATTTTAAATAGAACGCTCACTGTGATTGGCTAACCAATAACAAGCAAACTCTTCGTTGCATTAAGTGCCCTCTGAATGTGGAGACTAGCGATCTTTTTTCTTAAGGGATGTTTACATCAGCGCCAACAGCGGTATTTGAGTTCCTGAAAAGATTTCTCACACTCATTTGACCATTTAAACTGCTTCCCTTTTTCGGTGAGCTGATGCAAACTCTTTGCAACTCCAGCAAAGTTCTTAACAAAACGTCGGTAATATGTGGCAAGACCAAGAAAGCTTCGGAGTTGATGTTTGTCCTACGGTGTTGGCCAATTTTTGACGGAGTCAACTTTTTCAGGATCAGTTTTCACTCTTTGGGAAGAGATGATGTGTCCCAAATACTTAACTTCGGTTTTGAAAAGTGCACATTTTTCTGGATTAAGTTTAAGGTTAGCCTCTCGAAGTCTCTGAAACACGGCTTTTAGGTTCTTGCAATGTTGGTCAAATGTTTTCCCGTAAGCAATGACATCGTCCAAGTAGACAAGGCACGCTTTCCACGTCAGTCCTTGAAGAACGCACTCCATTAAACGCTCGAATGTTGCCGGAGCGTTACATAGCCCAAACGGCATAACTTTAAACTGCCAGAGCCCATTACCTGTAGAGAACGCCGTCTTTTCCCGATCATCAGGGTGGATATCAACTTGCCAATATCCACTCTTCAAGTCCAGCGTCGAAAACCACTGGGCTCCCTCCATGGCATCCCGGGTATCACTGATTCTCGGCAGGGGATAGCTGTCCTTCTTAGTCACATCATTCAGCCTTCGGTAGTCCACACAAAAACGAGTGCTTCCGTTTTTCTTTTTCACTAGCACCACTAATGAAGCCCAAGGACTTTTGGAATTTACGATAAGACCGTCCTTTTTCATTGCTGTTATCATGTCCTCAACCTCACCTTGTTTGGCCAGTGGAAGGCGTCTTGCGGGTTGACGAATCGGTCTTGCATCTCCTGTGTTGATGCGATGCTGCACCAACTGTGTCCTACCATATTGTCCCTTTTGCGATGCGAAGATGTCAGTGTGCTCTTGTAGGAGATTTTCACCCATCCTTGTTTGTTGGTGATCAAGGTTGGATGAATTCAGTATTTTAGCTCTGATGGTTTTGAGCTCCTCCGGAGTTATAGTTTTTCTCGGGGCTTCGTCTGTGATCTTCTTAATTGCTGCAACCGATTCGCAACGTCCAACGACTTCTCCTTTCTTCAACTTTACATCGTACGGTCTGGTGTTTAGTAATCGTACGGGGACCATTTTGTTTTTCGGTGCTACCAGTGTTTTCCCAATGATGACGCTTTGGGAGGAACACTCTGGGTCTGGTTCCACCATGAGGTATCGAAGGCTTCCAAGCTTACCTTCCAGTTTTGTCCAAACGAACACTTCAGAAGAAGGAGGCAGAATCAGATCTTCCGTGATGACAGTCCTCAGTGTCGACGTACTTTCGTTCGAATAGGTCATTGGAAGTTCCTTATTTTGGTACTTCAAAACCTGATTACCGATGTCCAAAACAACTCCGTGCTGTTTCATAAAGTCGATTCCAATGATGCACTCGTCACATATATCTGCAACCAGGAATTGATGAGTAAACACTAGATCGGCCAGTCGGATCTTAAGACTCACTTCTCCGTATACTCTTGCTGCTTCTCCCGTTGCGGTTCTTAGACGGTAGTTATTGGTGTTATGAAGCCATGCCATCTTTACCAGGTGTCGATGTACTATGGATGCTGTGGCGCCGGTGTCGATGGTAGCCACATGTTTGTTTCCGTTAATAGTAGTCTCCACAGTCAGACTTTTGTTGTCTCGTTTGGTCTGAGAGACCTGGATGGTGGTTCTGGGGCCATCGATACAAGAAACCAGCCTCTGCCCCTCGAAGTTGGTTCTTACTCGTTTCCCTGACGGAAAACGGATTGATAAGCAGCACTGTTGTTGTTGTTACCTTGCTCTGGGTTGGATCTCTTGCTTCCACAATGTTGACAAGCGGTTTTATTTGGTGGTAGTCGGCATTGACGCTGTAAGTGCCCGGTCTTGTTGCAGTTCCAATATCTTGCAAGTCCGCTTCGCTGGTTCTTTTGTATTTCAGCTCTTTGGCACGAGCATTCTTCGACTATGGCTTCTCTAAGTCGATGTACTCCATGAGAAGCTTGTTCTGCTGCTTCAATTTTCAAAGTAAATGCTAAAGTTTCAGAAAGAGTACGTGTTCTAGCAGTTCGCACAGACCTCTGAAGATGTATATCAGCAATGGCACGAACAAAGGACTCAACAGCAAGCTGGTTGATGATTTCTTCTCCAGCATCCGGATATAACAGGTGAACCAGTCTTTCGACGTCTGCTTGGAGCTGCTGTAGACTTTCACCCCTTTTCTGGACTCTGTTATTGAGTTGGACTCGGAAGACTTCTTTCAAGTGGCTATCTCCAAAGCGTTTATCTATAGCTGCTGAAAATTTATAATAATTTTTATAAACGAGCTCTTGTTTCGAGCTAAATTAAGTTTTAAAAACTTCGAAAAAGAGGAGCGAAAAAGAGGCGAAAATAAAAAGACCGTACGGTTCAAATTTGCAAAACGAAGTGTTTTTATTTCATTGTTCTTTTTCTCCATTTTCTTAATTTTCGTGAACAACATAATGAAATTTTAAATATGGCCGGAAAGGCGCGCGATTTGAACTTTATACCAATTAGCTTATGGTTTAAAATTTGATTTGTGGCTCGTCAAAACACCGGCCACGTTGAAAGGCTCCAAGGCTTCAATCGTCTTCAATTGGGAGTACGGCCAGTTTTACGATTGGACGTCTCAGGATCCCTCTGGATGTTCTGACGTCGGCGACCCTGACCTTGCCGTCCTGCCCTTCGACGACCACCACGACTCGTCCGGTTTTCCACTGCTGGGGAGGCGTATTGTCCTCGTGGATAGTAACCAGCTTGCCCACGGTGAGGTTGGGTTGGTCCAGCACCCATTTGCATCTGGCTTGAAGGCCAAGCAGATACTCCTTGGACCACTTCTGCCAGAACTGCTGCTTGAGCCAGCATAGATGCTGCCATCTTTTCAAGCAACCCGTTTGCTGTTCCGGCACTGGTTCTGGGGGCAGCGACCGTAAACTGCTGCCGATCAATAGGTGCGCTGGAGTAAGCGCTTCGCCGTCGCTGGGATCGGCGCTTAATGGTCCGATTGGCCTTGAATTGAGGATGGCCTCGACCTCGATGAGGACCGTGAGTAGCTCTTCGGTTGTGAGCAGAGCGTTGCCCACTGTACGCTGTAACAGCGTTTTCGCCGACTTCACCGCCGCTTCCCATAGGCCTCCGAAATGCGGTGCCCTGGGCGGTATCAAGGCGAAGCTGAAGCCTTCCTCTGCTGCGAACTGTTGAAGGTGTTCTTTCCCTCGCTCGACTTCTTCCTGGACTTCCTTCAGTATCCGTTGGGCTCCCACGAAGTTCGTCCCGTTGTCGCAGTACAGCGTCCTTGGAAGTCCTCGGCGACATATGAACCTTTTAAGGGCGAGAATAAAGCAATCAGAAGACAGATTAGTAGCTAATTCTAAATGTACTGCTTTTGATGCGAAACAAACAAAAACAACTATATACGTTTTGTTCGGTGGCCGGCCACGAATTTTAAGCGTGGTATATACCGGACCACAGAAATCTACTCCACATGTTAAGAACGGTCGTTGTGCTCGCAATCGATCCCCTGGTAAATTGCCCATTATTTGAGTCAAAAGTTTTGGTTTGTACTTAAAACAATGTATGCACTGTCGTACAACCTTTTGACAAGCTTCTTTGGCGTTTATTAGCCAAATCCTTTCTCGAAGCAATGCCACCATCGCTTGAGAACCAGCGTGGTAATTAATTCGATGGAGATACGTTAAGTATGTTTTTGCAAATGGTGAATTTTTGGTCAGCAAAAGTGGGAATTTGGCATCATATTCAATTGGTGCGTTTAACAAACGACCGCCAACTCGAATTAACGAAAACGAAAAATTCTCTTCACTATAATTGTGAATGAATGGATTTAATTTTTGAATACTGGGTTGTAATGAAACTTTCTTCCTAAGTTTTTGAATTTCATCTGCAAATTCATAATTTTGGATAATTTCGACTATTTTAAGAAACGCCAGATTTAACTCTTTTGCTGTTGGCGATTCTTCGAGAACTTCTGTTTTGTTTTTTAATCTTTTTATGAATCGCATTGCATACGCAAATGTATTTACCAAGTCGATATATGAAGATTCTTCTTCAATAACTTCTAAAAGTTTGGTTCGAGGTTTTTCTACTGCTAGTAGAGCTATGTTTGTTTTCCGTTTTTCAAGGGCTTTATCTTCTGGAGACAACTCAAAATGCGTATTGACCGGCCACGATGATGGTTCTTGCAATAAGAACTTTGGACCGTTGAACCAAATGGACGCATTGAGTTCATCCACATTACAGCCTCTTGACACAATGTCTGCTGGATTTTGTTTTGTCGGTACATGTTTCCATGATACTTTTTGGGTCAACTCTTGGATGTCGGACACTCGATTTGCAACGAAGGTTGCAAGGGCTGGATGTGTTTTTATCCAATGCAGTGTTATTTCGGAATCCGTCCAGAAAATAACTTCTTCAACGTCAAGATTCAACATCGCCTTTACTCTTGTCCATAATTTGGCAAGAGTATGCGCTGCGCAAAGTTCTAATCGCGGAAGCGATTTTGTTTTCAAAGGGGCCACCTTAGACTTTGCTGTTAGGAGCGTCGACTTGATACCGTCTGAGCTTTGTTTGCGAATGTAAATGCAACAACCGTAAGCTCTTATCGAAGCATCGGCAAACCCATGAACTTGTATTTTTGCGTTCGAATGAGTTTCGACAAACCTTGGAATTTTTATCTCGCCAAGTTGAGATAAATTGGTTTTGAAATTTTGCCAACTTGTATCAAGGCGCAATGGAATCGACTCATCACAATCAATTTTTGCAATCCAAAGCTCTTGCAGTAAGATTTTTGCTTTGGTGACTATGGGGCATAACAAACCAAGAGGATCGAAAAGACGAGCGGAAACTGATAGTATGTTTCGCTTGGTAGCTCGTAGATCATAAAAATTATTTTCCAAATTGAAGCTGAAAGTATCTTCCTTTGGATGCCAACAAGTTCCTAGAGTTTTGGTAGAGTCTGAATCATTAAATTTGATTGATTTTTCAGTACTCGTAGTGTTATAAAACTCTGGATGGTTTGAGAACCATTTAGCCAACTGAAACCCGCCTTTTTTAAGGACTTCTTGAATTTCAAACTTTATTATTTTTAGAGTTTCAAGATCATTGGCACCGGTTAAGAGATCATCTACATAAAAATCTCTTCGAATTATTTTTGAACCAGTAGGGTATATTTTCTCATTAGCATCGCCCAACATCTTTAAACATCGTATTGCTAAAAATGGCGCTGGAGACGTGCCATATGTTACAGTGTTTAGTCGAAAATGTTGTAGTGGTTGGGACGGATGCTGCCTCCACACTATGAGCTGATAAATCGAGTGCTCTTCAGCAATGCATACTTGCCGGTACATTTTCGTAATATCAGTAATGGCGTATTTGTGTATTCGAAAACGGAGCAACGTCGAAAATAGCTCCTCTTGAATGGTTGGCCCAACCATTAAGATGTCATTCAAAGATAATAGAGATGAAGTTCGACTTGAAGCGTCGAAAACAACTCGCAGCTTAGTACTTGTGCTTTGCGGGCGCAAAACACACTGATGTGGAATGAAATAGTGCGGGCTTTTCGGGATTTCATTATTTGTCGGCGACATATGTCCTAACAAAAGATACTCTTTCATGAAATCCATATACATAGCATTTAACTCGCTATCTTTGGATAGTTTTCGCTCTAGTGCTAGAAACCGTCGTTTGGCACTTTCAAACGATGATCCAAGCGAGTTTGGAGACGATTTAAACGGTAGTTTAAGCTCGAAACGACTGGAAGGCAAAAGTTTTGTATTATCAACAAAGTGTTTTTCGCACAACTGTTGTTCTGGCATTAGAAACTTTTTCGTTTCTCCAGGAATTTCTTCCAGTAACCAAAATTTTTGCACAATTTTGTCTAAGTCTGGTAGCTCTTCAGGCTGACATACCAAATTACATTGTTTGGTATTTGAATTTGTACCTTTGGGGTATTTTCCGGATATAATCCAACCCAAAAGTGTTTTTTGAATGGTGGGATATTCAGGGCCTTGTTAAATTTGACCGACCGACAATAATTCGAAAAATATTTCCGCTCCTATTAGTAAGTCAATTTTTTGAGGCTTATTGAAGTAAGGATCAGCTAATTGAATGTTGGAAGGTATATTCCAATTCGTAATATTTATTGCTTGATCCGGCTGATATGACGATATTGAGTTCATTACCCAATAGTCAGCAGAAAACGAATGATCGTTAAATCTTGATTTTACTTCTGCATGAACCTTTTTGTAAGCTATAGTATTTGCTTTACCGATGCCGAGAAGATTTAAAGTTTTTTGTTCCTTTCGCAACTTCAATTTTTGTGCAAGCTCTTCAGTTACAAAATTGATTTGCGAGCCTGAATCAAGTAACGCTCGAGCTAGCGTATATTCACCACTACTGCCTTTAATTTGAACAATAGCAGTAGCGAGAATAACTTGATCTTTTGAAACTGAGGCATGCATAGCTTGAAAGCTCGAAGCTCCTTGTGACGGTGTGCTATTGAACGTAGTTTGATATTGGTGCAATAATGTGTGATGCGATTTATTGCAAACACTGCACCGAGTTAATTTGCATTTTGAAACTGTGTGTCCTTTTCGAAGGCAGTTGATGCAAACAGGCACACTTTTCGCAAACTCAAATCGTTGCATCACAGGTATTGAAGCGAAGGTTTGGCATGTCGTTATAAAATGATCACTTGAATTGCAGTATAAGCATTTCGATTTATTTGCTTGTTGGTTTATACAAGCAAACGAAGCCCTTTGGTTTCTGTTATGGTTCATCTCATGTTTTGGTTTTGATGACCTATCAGAAATTTTGTTCTTTGAAGACGATGCTTCTTCAGCAGAAAGATGCTGATATCGCTTATTCAACGCGGCTTCACAGTCACTCCATAAAGGAAGTGTACTGAAATCTAGTTGCTTTTCCCACTTTGATCTTGTCATCGAATCAACCTTTGACATTACTAAATGAATTATGATCGCGTTTGTGATATTCTTTTCATCACCAAGTGAAAGAAGCGAATCATAAATTGCGGAAACAGTGTCTATCATGCTGCGCAATGCAGAAGCTGATGGCTTTCGAATTTCTTTTAGTTCGAAAAGGGTAGACACATTGTCGAAAAATATGAGGCAATCATTGTCATAAACCTTTTTTAAACTTGCTAAAGCTTTTATATAATTTTGTTCCGTTATTTGGAAAGCTTTAACTGTTCCTAAAGCTTCACCCGATAAACAAGATATTAAATGATTGAATTTTTCAATATCTGGAAGCATTGGATCATTGTCTACTAAACTCTCAAAAAGGCTAATAAAATTTTTGTATTCTGAATACTTTCCACTAAATTTCGGGAGAGACATTTTTGGAAGGCGCGAGTGATGTGGATTACTAAAAGAATATTCAATTCCACTTGGCTTACGACCCTTATTTACTTTAGATACAAGTAAAGCTTTTGCACTGACGCAAATATCTTCTAACTCTCCGCGCAATACGTCGCTATGATCAGCTGATTCAATCTCAGTTTGACAAGCCATGATCTGATCGACGTATGAATTCAAAATATCTAACCGACATTCCAATTCTATTGGATTAAGTGACATCGTTTTTTCCTCTAAAGCCGTTCTAATTCGCACAATATTATTTTTAAGAACTTGACGCTGATGTCTTAATTGTTCTAAATCTGCGTTTTGTTTAGGTGAAGCCTGCCGTTTCTTGCTCGTCATTTTGATAAACTTTTTGTTAAACTTCGCTTAAAAACTTTCGAAATAAATTTCTTTCCAAGAATTAGTTTATCTGGAAATTGTTCGATTTACCACAGTTTATGAATTAAATATTTGGAAATCGTTGAAAAATTAATTTATTTTCATACGAGAATTCCACGAAAACGAAAATAAATTTCAATAAACTGCTTCAGAACTGTTGAAAGTTTCTAATTATTTGCAAAGCGAAATAAGTTTAACGTAAACAAAAAAAATTTTACTATTTAAAAATTAATCGCTGAACACACTCTTCGCATGAAAAATTTCAAAGTAATTTTTGATCACTGAACACGATCACTTTTGACAGCTGGAAACTCAGCGAAAATTCAGCGAGTGAGTGAACTGTCAAAAAAATTTAAATTTGAAACGTCAAATAAATGTAAACAAATTTCAATTTGAGTATTGATCGGCTTTTTTACTACGATTTGATTAATTAATTTCGGATTTGATATTAAAATAATCGAATTACTTTTGTTCAAAACGAATCGCGAAATTAGCTTGAGTGTGTATGATGATGTGCGATATGACGATGACGGCGGCGGCGCGGTGACAAAGAACGCAGAAGTCTAACACTTTAGTAATTTATGTGCTTATTTGATATATATGTTACAGCCAAAGTAATAAATCTGGATATTATGTATAATGGCTAGCCATTATGCATAATATCTACTCAGTTTGGTTAAAGTGATAATGGACACAAAATTAATCACATTAACTAGCTATTATATATAATGTCTTCGATGACTTGGATAATGTAATAAAACACGTAGGTATGCGTTTAAAATTATAAAATTATATTTCAATTTGCCTTAACTAATCACAAAGATTATTTAAAAAATTAAATTATAAAATAAATGCGGAAAGCTGTTGCATACAGAAATTAATTGCTATTTTCATATTTAGCATGAGCAGCTTAACCCTGCGGAAAAAAGGGTTAAAATAATGAGCCCCGCGAAGCGGGCCATGCGGAAAGCTGTTGCATACGGAACGCGGTAGCGGGATAAAGAGAGGGAGGGGTAACAAGTCGGCTAGACCGTATTTATTACTTTGACTAACTTTGACAAGTTATTATGAATTCTGTCCAGACAAAGTGATTAATTTATTACTTTGTCTAGTGAATTTGGCCATTATATATAATGACCAGTCATTATGTATAATAGCTATTTAATCACTTTTACTGTAACATATATATTTGTATGTGTTTGAACAAATAATTTGAGTTTTGTATAAAATAAAACAATAATTGAAACCAATTTTATCGTAAATTTAATGAACCACGCACTTTTTTTGTATTGTTTCACCATCAATTATATATGTAAATGCAAATGGACAAAAACTGAACGTCAAAGGCCGCAATAAATTGGCAATTATTTTAGACACTTTCAGTTTTTGTGAATACCTGTCTTTTGTTTTGGTTTCTTAAACTTTCCAAATGCGGTGGCGATGTTAAGGGTGGTAGGTGGTGGTAGGTACTCCTTTGGCAATGGCTGATGGTGGTTGCTGGTGCTGGTTTGCTGGTCCATCGAGGATTTAGCACAAGTTGATTACACTGAATATGCAATTTACGCGGCGTAATATTCAATTAATTGTTTATTAAGCGGTATTAGATTTTGATCAATAATCACGAACTCCTTATTTCGCGGCGCGTATATATATATATATATGTGTACGTTTAATACACTACCTATTAGTTTTAGTTATTTACTTTAAAGAAAGAAAACAAATTATTAGCTTAAATTTGTCCCTGCTCGGACGCCATGAAAATTTATAATAATTTTTATAAACGAGCTCTTGTTTCGAGCTAAATTAAGTTTTAAAAACTTCGAAAAAGAGGAGCGAAAAAGAGGCGAAAATAAAAAGACCGTACGGTTCAAATTTGCAAAACGAAGTGTTTTTATTTCATTGTTCTTTTTCTCCATTTTCTTAATTTTCGTGAACAAAATAATGAAATTTTAAATATGGCCAGAAAGGCGCGAGATTTGAACTTTATACCAATAAGCTTATGGTTTAAAATTTGATTTGTGGCTCGTCAAAACAGCTGCCACGAGAGAACTGAAATCGCCGCTCTTACCAGCTGGAACTGTTTGAAGTAATTCAGCTGCTGGTCCTCTAAGAGCAAGAGTCAGTGCATTGTACTTGTCTTCGTCATCCCAGCTATTTGTTGTCGCGGCTGCCTCAAATTGTCTCTTGTAAACTGGCCAAGAAGACTGTCCATCAAATGTTGGGGGTTTCATCTTCTTTTTCCTTGTAAACTCTCCAGCAGATTCTCGAATTTTGATTTTCCGAATCTGGTCTAATTCCTTGGACAGAACAGAGAACTGTTTATCGCATCGGCTTTCCAAACGATTCTCTACAACAGAAAGCTGTTTTTCCACACCTTCAACTCGTTCGTCAAGTGCACATATATTTTTCTCAATGTTGCCCAATTTGCCTTCTAGAATGTTTTTCTGGCCTTCCAAAACATTCCGTTGCGCCTCAAGTCTTTCGAGAATATTCTGTTGTTCCTTCTTTTGCTCGTTTCGTTGCTCTTCCAGACTCTTTTGTTGTACTTCGAGTCGTTCGAGAACATTCTGCTGTTCCTTCTTTTGTTCGTTTCGTTGTGCTTCAAGTTGTTCCAGAACATTCTGCTGTTCCTTCTTTTGCTCGTTTCGTTGTTCTTCAATCAGCTTCTTTTGCTCGTTTCGTTGTGCTTCAAGTTGTTCCAGAACATTCTGCTGTTCCTTCTTTTGTTCGTTTCGCTGCTCTAACAAAAGTTTCATCTTACTAGAAAAATCTACACTTTCACTTACTTCCTCTTCCTCCACTTCTGTTTCAAAAACAAAAGTGTTTACGTCTTCCCCTAGCTGTTCCAAATAGTTACGTAAGCGCAGGACGAGCTCATTTTTCGATCCCGCTCTAGAAAGATTTCGCTTACCTAACTCACTTTTAAGCTCAATGCAGTTGAGCTCTTCTAACAACTTACCCATTTTCACTGTATATTGTTTTTATTTTTCTTTTTACTTTTTTTTTTTACTTTTTACTAGTCAAATTTGTTCTTTTTTTTCCAAATAAGTTTTATTTACACTTCTGACACCAATGTAACGTGCGCTTAGTTCGAAAATAAAACTTCACTTTTCAATTTATTTCAACGACTTTTATTCAGTATCAATACTTTATTCGATCTCAACTCGCCTTTTGGACTATCACTTGTAGACAATTTACTCTTCACTTTATCACTCTATAATCAAAACTGCCCTCTGGTTGCCTCGGGCGGGCTATTTATATCGAATGACATTTCATCTAGAACTCTCCAGTAATTTCCACATAGTCTCCACTCTCCACTATTTTGGCTGTCAAACATTTTCTCTCCTAGAATATTTCTAAGCTTACACTAGTGTTGCCGCTTGTGTTTTCGGTTGAAGGTTTTCGATTAGGAAATTGGTATTAAATGTTGGGTTCACGTTACAATATTTATGATATTTGACAGAAATTTCGAATGAACAATTACTAAATAGAATGTGTATCACTATTTTTTTATTTTCTCAGCCGCTGCTAGCAGCCAAAAGTTGAACATGTTCAACTTTGCCAGCCGCTGCTAATTACTCGCCAGCTGGCAGCGAGTGTGGTGAATTTCATGGTCACACGAAGCTGATCAGCGACTGGCAGTAGCGGCTACTCGATTCGCCGCTGGCAAGCAGCTCTGTGTGACCCGTGCTTAAGACAGTCATTAAAACAAGATTCTGGGCAGTTGACTGAATTTAATCCCGCTTCAGAAATAGTGTTACTAGCTATTTGAACAAAATGCTCATTAAAAATGTTAGCCATTACAGAATGATCACAAATATCCATATTATCCACAGAAAGAAAGGAAGGAATTTCAAATGTGTTGTTCTTGTTAAAAATTTCATTTATAACACCCTATTCTTTTTTTGAATTGCCTTTGGCCTTATTAATATAAAAATTTTCTTTGTAAATTGGAAATTTCTAGACTCATTTCTTTACATAACAATTCATAATTTTCACGGACTAGAACGTTATTTGGATGTTTCTTACACTTTAGTCTTAATTTATTTTTAGAATGGTTTTTTTTTTTCAATAAAATATCATTCATCCATGGCTTTAACTTTTTTAAATTGCGGTTTCTGTTCCTTATTACTTCAGAGCTTTATACAACGTAATTATTTGAAGAAAAAACAAATTTATCAAAAGCAGATGAAGGATCAGGATCAGCTAAAACACTTGACCAGTTTTCAAAAATCAAAAAAGAATTAAGACGTTCATAATTAAGTTTGGAATAATACTCATTCACTACCAGTTTTTTTTAGATTGTCATGACATTTTTCATTAAAATTAAAAAATAAACAAGTCATGCAATGATCTGAAATCTTAAAATCAGATACTGTGCTTGTTAAGATTAAATTCGCTTTTAAGTCAATTCTAGCTAAGATGTGATCAATACATGTTTTAGATGTTGAAGTTATTCTTGTCGGTACATTAATGCAGGATATTAGACCATTTGCTGACACTAACGACTTGTAATTCTCCACTGTTAAGGATTCAGACAACAAATCTATATTAATATCGCCCACTATAAAAAGATGTTTAGAATTGTAGTTAGTCAGCAATGAGTTTAACTCCCCTATAAAAACATCTACATTAACGCCATGAAATCTGTACAAATAAAAAATTGATAATTACTGAAATCTCAAGCATATCAGAGCTTAAAAGATCCTTACTAAAAAAATCACAGCTCAAACTCACAGAATAAGGAATTCCTTATTCTGTGCTCAAACTTTCGTCCACAAAAACCGCAGTACCACCTGAGGCATAAGTATTATTGCACTTTGTAAACAAATTATAACCGGGAATCTTAAAAAATTCTTTTTCATGATCATAAAGCCAAATTTCTGTCAGAAATAGTAATTTAGGCTTATTAACAAATGATTCTAGATGAATCAAGAACAAATCAAAATTTTTGCGAAGACTTCTTATATTTTGTTGGATAATGAAAAAATTATTTTTGTAATGTTTGGAATGAAATACACTTTTACAAAGATCTTTATCAAAAAAGCAAAAAGGAGATACCAATGACGCATCATTAAAATCTGTGAACGATTTGACCATAACTAAATAATTTTGTTAAGGTCATCAAAAGATGAGATGCGATAAGTGGTTTCTCCTTCATGCTTTTTCATTAATACTGTTCCATTTTTTATCCACAGAAACTGATATTGTTTTTCCATTTTCAGCTGTTTGGCTTTAGTAAGTAATAATCTATTATAAGTTGTTAAACTTTCATTAATATAAATAGGTTTTTTGCCAAGATTACTACCAAATAAACTAGTATGAATTTGTCTCTTTTTCTTTTTTAAAATAAGTTTCACCTTACATTCCATTTTTTTGAATTTAACGCATACGATATCCAAAGGCTTTGTTGCATTAAGGCCCCGGCCCATAGAACGCGTTGCGTGCGGTAGCAGCGGCGCGGCAACTGATGCGGTGGGGTTTGCCGCACGCAACTGATGGGGGTGACCCAATGAATGCGGCGTGGTGTCTTGACGGCTGTGTATCTGCGAAAATTATTTTGAAATAAGCAACACAAACGTCAAACGAACTAGGGATGAGTCGATAACTAGAGGTGGGTGAGGTTTTCACTGGTACATGGATTATATATTCTTGAATGCTTCAAATACCTCATTTCCACTTAGGATTGAATCCCGTTTCAGATCGAATTAGTGTCAGGTTATATTTTTTTGATACGTTAAAAACAAAACAAACAAAAGTAAGTAAGCTTGTTTACGAAAAAGTTGTTCGTAAAACTGTGAATACAGGTGGCGATACCAGCGTTTTCCCTACTTAGATTCCGAGTACTTTCCTTAGTACTGTAAAGCTACGCTACTGATGCTGCATTTTTGCTGTTGTCACAATATTTCGTCGTGTTTGTGTGGTTACTTCCATATTCTTGATAAAAATAAAATTTTTTATGTGAAACTGTTGCCGTCACAACAAAAAATTTCTTCGGTTTGGGAAATCTCTAAATAGCCTACTCTCACTGGGACAAAACGAAATTTTTTACGAAAACGAGTGAACCGTTCCTTAACAGTTCCTCTCCATTTTTGCACTTGTTATTTTTAAAAAAATCACTTTTATTAATGTTATTGTATTTTTATACTCATTTATTGTAGAATGGAAAGATTGAGTCAATCACAAATGAATTTATATCATAAAATACTAAAAAAATTATATTTTCGAAGTGAAGAGAAAAGATTTTTTGTAACATTTAATTATGGTGAAGAAATTTAGAACATAAAATAGTTCCTATTCCGTCACTCATTAGCTATTAATTATCATAAGCTACTTGAAAACATCGCGCTATTGAAAACATGAGGTTCTAGAAAAATTTATGTGAAAATTTGTTAGCATTTGGGAACTGCTACGAAAACCAAGTTTTTGTCCCAGTGGGAATAGACTATAAGCCTAAGACGAAGTTCACATTGGTCGATTTGTTGAAGCTTCGTGCGAATAAATGCGATTGTTTTCTTGTTCTCCTTCTCTGTTGCACCAATTTGTCGGTATTGACTTGCGGTCGATTCGTTCAACAATGTGAGCATTTTGGTCGATTTGTTGCTTCAACAAATCGACCAGTAAGTAAGCCAAAGAAGTACATGTCGGAGTTCATATATTCATATATTATATATAAAGAAAACATTTTTTTTTGGAGATATTTTATTTAATTTGGAGTAAATATTGGGCACTGGACATCAAAGAATTAATTCTTTTGCAACTAATGAAATATAAACTTTTTAAATTGTGACTACAGTAAAATATAACAAAAAATACGTTTTTTAATACTTGTTTTTGCTGTTGTCAAACTTTAAAATGCTTTTGTTTCATTATTTTCAAAAAGAAAATTGATCTTTATGGCTTAGCTAACACATTTTCAACATTAAAAATAGTTTGACAATAAAATCTCATTGAAAATGCTACTTAAACTGTTATTTTACCAGCAGTAGCAACCACATTTGAGTCACATCTATGAGGTATCAGCTTGTCCTATCTCATCTCTAGCAACAAGAAAGAACTTCAAATTGGTTTGGTAGCAAATTTCACCGCGTGAGAGCCGTGGCAAAGTAGAAAGTTGGGCTACTCGGCGCGTTCGGCGCGTTGCGCGCGGTGCTTATGGGTCACCTCTCATAAGATCGTGTGTATTTAATCGAGCTGTCAGTTGGAAGCGGTGCCGCACGCACGCAACGCGTTCTTTGGGCCGGGGCCTTTACATTGACTCTATTCTGAAGTATATCGACCTTCTCAATCAAACTGCGTTTCTCTTCTTCAAGTGTGCCAATGTGAGACAAGACATTGCGGTTAATCTCTTTCAAAGAAATTATTTCTTTATTTAAAAACACAATCTCTTTGTAGACAACTTCAAGGGTGATATGAGAAGTAGTGTAGCGGCTATCAGTGGATGGGAGAACAGCTGATTAAGATTGGGATGATGGTGTAGCGGTGGCGGTAACTGATGATGGCTGAATAGGAGAAGAGTACTTGCTTTCGGAGTTTAGTTGCTGTTGGTTGACTTTGGATGGAGGTGGCTTGGACGTTTTCCGTGATGGAGATGTTTGTGGCGGTGAAGTGGTGTGTGGTTTGGAATTATTTTGTAGACTTTGTTGTTGTATTGTTGTTGGTGGTGGAGAAAGTGAATGTTTATGATTTTGTTGTTGATTTATTGTAGGAGAGGCTCGTAGTGATTCTCTTCTTTGTTTAGAACACAATGGACAGCGATATTCTATGTGATTTCGTTGCATATAGTCTTTATCACAAGGTTTTAAGTTTACATATTTTAAATGAAAATAGCTATTGCAATGACTGCATTGAATTTTTGAAACGGTGCGCTCTACCTTAAGGCCACATATACAAGCTATTTTAACATTTTTCTATAAAGCAAATTAGTATATCAAATAGTTGAAATGAAAGAACAATCCTCGACACGAGTGTACCCCACAACGTCACTCAGAGAGAACACGTAATAACAAGGTCATTCCCTCCAGATTACGGGACCGCGTCTTCGTCTATCTAGATGACCTGCTCATCATTGCTCCAGACTTTGAGACTCATATCACTCTGCTGGACGAAGTAGCCGTGTGCCTCTGGTTGGCTGGTCTCACCATCAATGTATCGAAGTCAAAATTCTGCTTCAAGGAATTGAAGTACTTGGGCTTTATCGTTGGTGGTGGGAACATCAGGACAGACCCCGCCAAAGTTGAGGCAATCGAGAATTTTCCGATCCCAAAAACGGCAAAACAGGTTCGCAGGCTGCTTGGTTTAGCGGGGTGGTACCGTAGGTTTATACGGGAATTTTCGACCCTGACGGCTCCAATCACGGACAACCTGAAATAGAGTACCACGAAATTTAAAATGACGGATGAAGCTCTGGAGGCATTTGGTGAGTTGAAGAAAGCCTCAGCAGCCGCACCGGCTTTAACATACCCTAACTTTGAAAAACGTTTTTACATCCAATGTGATGCTTCAGCTTCAGACACTGGAGTGGGGGCGGTGCTTTTCCAGAAGAACGACGACGATGAAGAAACACCTCTTTCGTTCTTCTCTCAAAAACTAAATAAGTGCCAAAAAAATTAAAGCGTCACGGAGAAAGAATGTCTGGTGGCAGTACTGGCTATTCAAAAGTATAGACCTTACGTAGAAGGAATGACATTTATTGTCATCACTGACCATTCTAGCCTTAAATGGCTCATGAGCTTAAAAGATCTTAATCGCTTGCGCGATGGAGCCTACAACTCCAAGTTTTTTCGTTCGATATCGAACATCGCAAGGGTAGTTTAAATGTTGTTCCTGATGTGTTGTCTAGAATGTATATGGATGTAGAGAGTATAGACTTGATAAATATAGCACCATTAATAGATCTCCAATCAAAAGAATTTGATTCTGAAGAATATGTCTCCTTAATAAAAACCGTACGGGAAAATCAAGAACGTTTACCCGATTTAGAAGTTGAAGACAACTTCGTATATAAACGAGCTTTTCCGTCACATGAGGATCCTATTACCGTCGAACACAACTGGCGATTATGGGTACCATCAGGAATCACGAACGAGATCATTGAACATGCTCATAATCCACCCCAGGTTGGTCATGGCGGACTGCCAAAGACGCTTCAGAGAATCCGCGAATACTTTTACTGGCCAAATATGACAGTCCAAATACATGACTACATTGCTTAATGCGATATATGTACTCAGTGTAAGTCGTCGAATCAAGTATTGCGTCCACCTATGTCAAGTATGTATAACGTCGATTGTCCGTTTCAAAAGCTGTATGTGGACTTTTTAGGTCCATATCCACGTTCCAAGTCCGGTAACAGTTTTGTTTTTGTCGTCCTTGACCACTTGTCCAAATTTGTATTTCTGAGGCCCTTACGAAACGCTAACTCGTCAAGCATCATTAATTTTTTGCAAGAAAATATTTTCAATATGTTTGGTGTGCCTCAAGTACTCCATTCAGATAACGGCAAACAGTAACTTTCATGCAGAAGAACGGAATACGCCATTTCAAAACGGCAAATTACTCTCCTCAGTCAAATGCATCTGATTAGTTGATCGTACGCTCTTGGCCGCAATTCGTTTCTATCTCAAGGAAGACCAGAGAGATTGGGACCTTCATCTGAGCGACATAGCTTGTACCCTTAGGACTGCCGTTCATACCTCAACCGGCGTGTCACCATATTTCACACTCTTTGGTTTAAACATGATGACACATGGGACTTGCTACGATCTAGCAGAAAAACTCAATTCTATAGAGGACAGCGAATTAATG
Organism: Melanostoma mellinum; assembly: GCA_914767635.1. Classification (NCBI taxonomy): domain Eukaryota; kingdom Metazoa; phylum Arthropoda; class Insecta; order Diptera; family Syrphidae; genus Melanostoma; species Melanostoma mellinum. Next base: position 103,540,669 of record OU612060.1, read on the forward strand.
ATCCTCTCTAGACATACTCGACTACAGTGCATACGAGATAAAATCAAAAATAATATCGCGAAGGCGGGCCAAAAAAGCACAACATACGTTTTATACCTGGACAAGAAGTATACAAACGAAATTTTGTTCTAAGCGATAGTTCTAAATATTTAAGTGCTAAGCTATGCCCCAAGTTCGTTAAGTGTAGGATAGTAAAAGCAATAGGAAAGAACTTGTATGAACTAGAAAATTTGGCTGGGAAAACTATTAGTGTTTTCCACGCAAAAGACATAAAACAATGAAAAGACTTCGAAAAGCGTAATATTCACACTCGTACTTAGATATCTTATTGTTTCCCTTAAGTATTATATGTACTTACACGTTCTATGTATTTCTATACTTGCTTTATAATTTATCACCTTTATTTAATCCTATTTTAGTTATCCCAATCGTAGACCTATTGTCCTTGTAACATATTTATTTATTTCCTATGTACCTACCTTATTAAGTTTATGTTCATTTATTACTTATTTATTAAAACAGTGATTTCCATAAGACCCTGTGATATTTTTTTTTGTTAATTTATTACTTATTTATTAAAACAGTGATGTCCATAAAACCCTGTGATATTTTTGTTTGTTAATTTATTACTTATTTATTAGAACAGTGATGTCCATAAGACCCTGTGATATTTTTTATGTTAATTTATTAAATTATATATTTATATTACTATTTATTGATTATTATAGTGTGATGGACTTACATTCCATCCTATAGTATTTACTCTATACCTATAAATTACCTATGCTTATGAATCTTATTGATTTGTCGTTTACATTGGCATAACACCATCAGTACATTAGGTATTTAGGCAGTATAGATACAAACCTCATTAACATATTTAGGCACTACATATCTACGTATCTGAACCTTTATGTAAAACGTTCATGTGAGCGGATATCAGTAGCCCGGCGTTCGAGGGTTCTTCTCCACAAAAAAAATTAGCTCATATGCGCAGGGAGTTTAATACCAGAAATAACTTCACAAAATAAAAATCTTCGATTCCCTTCAACTACGAAGGCACAAAAAAAAACTGTATTTAAAACTAATAAGTACATAAGGGTATTCCATACTATGAAATGGATCTGATGAAACTCATTGTAAACGAATAGCTGTTCGAATCGATATTCGAAAGATTCTCTCGTACAACCGATGTGTCGGATGGTTCCATTGGTTCTGGCTCATGAAACTCTTTACGCATTGTCCAATGTCCACATATGCTCATTGTAGTCTTGTTTCACTGAAGTGGACGATGATGCAACTATACGAAGCCCAAGGATCTCTGGTGCCGACGGGGCGCGACACGGATGGACCAGATGGACTATTTTTGACTCATCACTGTACCCACCACAAGGGGGGCTGATTCGGTTGTTCTATCTCATCGCCTGATAATGGTGAAATACTTAATGGGTGGAATTGCTTAGGTTGAACAAATTAAAAAAAAAAATATGTAATCTCAGATAAACTAACTAGGGCAAACAATGATTTCACTACTTGTTTTCGTTGTGGAGATTAGAATGTCATTTTTATGAGTGGATACGCGAGGGGACTCACGACTGAGCAAAATACGAGGTGTCCAAAGTATGTGCCAGGTTCAGCAAAAAACAATTCACAACATCTAATGGGGTTGTAATTGCGGCGGCACAAGCCCCTGCTGCGCCACCAGCCACAGCATGTTGGTTGAAGCAATTGTGGTTGCGGATTTTTTTTTTCTCCAAAACTGTTGGGGTGCTTTCTGAATGGTTGCTTGTAAATTCAGTCCAATACATATAGTTCGATTACTTTTGACGTCTTGTCGAGTTCGAGAGTCGAACTCTCAAACGGGCGGCTATCTCTGTAAACAAGTGAGGCTGCTGGTAGGCACTGACTCTCGTCGGGGGTCGTAGTGGTTGCTAGAGAGAAGCCGATGTTGAGTGAGTGCGTCCAATAATAGAAAAGGATGGACAATTGAACATTTAATCGACGTGGACGTTTCTGATTGGTATTAGCGCGGTCGAAGGATGTGCGTTGCTATCGCGTTAACGGAGACCAAAGAACGGAACCCTTGACAGTGTGTAGCGGATCTACATATTAATAAAATAACAATCGTTTTATCCATAAAATTATGGCGAGACAAAAGAAGCCGCTGCAAAATGAAAAGTGAAACGCAGCAGCATCTTATGTGAATGCGTCCATTCCACTCTCACGAGAAATGTTTCGTCAAGGTTGTTGACGAAACAAATACATATGCATTTTGTGGTAGCCATGCCTTTTCCGGCATCTCACATTTCTTCTTAATAAAACCCTTGAGACGAATAGACGTGCCGGCGTTGAGTTGCTCATGAGACTAGATCTCTTTTTGGAAACTTAAAATACAAATTAAATTTAACGTAAACTAAATAAAAAAAGCAAAGTAAATTGTATGTAACCGAAATAAATAAAACGTATGTAATAAAAAACGAGAGAATCAACATTATTTGATGAAGCAGAGGAAGGGCTCTTAGAGACCAAGCAGGAGCACTGGACCACGATACAGGTAACCCAACCAACACTGGTCTACATAACCCCAAAAAAAGGTTATATTGGTGACCCCGAAACCAGCACGCACCGCCTTAACACACAGCACTGCGTTCTACATACAGGTTTACCGCCGCCGGCACGTTGTCGTCCAATCCAGGCAACAAAAAGGTGAATCCCGAGGGCCACGCACCGCCATCACATTTCGTGGAGCAAGGGAGTTGTTCCGCCACATTTTTGCCACCGCCATCAGACACCAAAAGTGAATCCTGACGTCCACGCAACACCATCAAAAATTTTTTCCGGATTTTAAACATCCTCGGCAAGAAACAATCACGGTGACGCACCACCATCATTTTTTTTTCGAAGGACACCACCGCCATCATTTTGCCACCGTCTCGAGTAAAATCCACCACCATCGTTGTGCAAAACGACCATCTTGATACCGCCATCAATTCGCAAACGACATCAAATAGCCACAGCCACCAAAAAAATAAAAAATTGTGCCGCCACCATCACCAAAGCCATCAATATCACACCGCCACCACGTTGCGGCACCATATAGTGGCCACCAACACCAAGATCCGGAGTTGGCAAGTATTATTTTTTTTTACCATCGCTACAACCGAGCAGCGCAGAAAATTCAGAGAGGCGATACTAGCGTCACCTATCAAATTTTCTGGCGTCGCAAAATTCTCGTTTAAAAAAATTTTCCGACAAACGCTAAAAACGCCCTCTATGAGAATTTTCAACCACCATCGAAGTCCCGTAGACTGCGCCAGCTCCATCTCCACGCTGGTCACATATTGACCGCAACAATTTCTGGTGCTAAAGTGTAAGAAGTTGATATTTATCGCTCTGTTGAAAATTTAAATTAATCACTAAATATATATGGTAAAAATTAAGAAAAATTGTTGCTTAAAGTGAGAAACACGTAGAATTTCACATCACATTTGAAGTAATAGGCAAGTTTTTTACTCTAGTGCATTGATTTATTAGAATAATATTCTTCGGAAGAACAAAGAACATCTAGCTCCTGTCAAATTTTATGAGTGCTAGGAAGCGTTTATATTCCGACCTTTCGCCTGATAAGGTAAATCAGCCATCGAAAATGGGTAAAAATAACTCGGATTTAGTGTCAAACATGTCAATAGCAGACCTAAATACCCTCTTTGACTCCAAACTACAAAATCTCGCAACCAAAGCCGATGTGGAGGATGTACGTATAGATATCAGAGCGCTCAAAAGCGAAAATGATAACTTAAAGCTCCATATGAGTGCACTGCAAACAAAAGTAATTGTCCTTGAAAAACAATTGGAACATATTCAAATTCAGGCATGCGAAAAGAATCTTTTTGTTAGAGTGGAAGCAAAAGAAAAAGAAGAACAAACTGCGCAAGTTGCCGATATATGCGCCAAACTGTCAAATGACTCAAACAATCACTGCATTGAGAAAATAAAAGAAATCAAGTCATTTAATTCTAAATTTAAAAATTTTATTGTTAAATTGGACAGCAAGGAAAATCTTTACACAATATTAAAAAGCACAAGAAAAACTAAGGAACACCAATATCTCAATAAAAAAAGATTATCCACAAAGTATAAGGAGAAGGAGAGCACATCTTCTGCACGTCAGAAAAGTTATAAAACGTCACCAGCCAAACTTGAAAACAGTTGTAAAAGATGATAGACGCTATGTTGAAAGTATTGAGTTTACTTGGCTGGAAGCAATAGGTTTGAGATATAAAAATAGCTGTGGATTCAAAAAAATTTGCGATACTTTTAATTTCCACGTCGATCTCTTCAAAGTTTGTTTACCAAAACACGAAAATGATGACAACCCTTTGACAGCTACGAACGTCATTCATAATGTTAGCAAAGATCAGAACCACATTGGTCGATCAGGTAGTTCTAGACAATAGGACAGGGTAGTCATTGAGGAGATTGGGAAAGAATCAAATATTTGTTTTAAATGTAAAATCGTTTCGTACAATGTTGGTGGGCTGAACAGTAAATTAATATTTCCTGGTTTTTTTACTTACTTATATAATTTTGATATAATATTTTTGATCGAGACACACGCTGAAGAACACAAATTTAAACACTTTGCAAAGTATTTTACCTCGTACGAATGCTTTTGGATACCAGCGAAAAGAACATCCAACAGGGGCAGGGCAAGTGGAGGAATTCTTACTGCTATAAAAAAAAATATTTTTTCCGTGTGCAGAGTTAAAATAGAAGAGGAAATGGTTTATGTAGAAATGAAAAGCACAAATAATATCTACAATATTGTACCAGTTTACTTAAACTGCAACCATTGGCAACAGGATTATGATTTACTATACGACTTTTTATGTTCTCTAAAAGCTCATAATTTATTTATATTAGGAGACTTTAACGCTAGGACAGCAGATATAGAATCGGAAATGGTAGCTTCAAGTAGAAAGCGGATGAGCAAAGATTCAAAATATAATACGGAAGGAAAAAAGTTATTGGAGTTATGTAATGATTTTGGACTTAGCATCTTAAATGGAACATCGAATGGAGACAAAAACGGAGAATTCACTTTTATTGGGAAGCAAGGAAGATCAACAGTTGATTATAGGCTGATAAGTGGTGACTGGCGTGCTATATTTGAAGATTTTGTGGTTGGAGATGCCACTTACTCGGATCATCTTCCAATAGCAATCACTATGAGCAAGGATATTATTATAGATTTATCATATAAAGAAAAACTCAAAGAAAGAAGTTGCTTGAAATGGAAAAACAGCTACAAAAATGATTTACCAGGGAAAATGGATACTCAGCTTGATCTAAAGGAATCAATTTCTTATGTGAACTATATACCACTATGCGACCTAGAGTTAATAATTTTGAAAATAGCTTTTTCTACAAAAAAGACATCAAACTTTCGACAAAAATCCGTTTGGTACGACTATGAATGCGAAAACCTTAGGAAGAGATCCCTTGCGATGCTAAATTTATTGAGAATATACTCGCACGATACGGAAAACATAAAAAAAGAGTATGTGGAAGCTAACAAGGAGTATAAGCGGATATGTAATGAGAAAAAAAGAGCGCACGAAGAAAAAATGGCAATTATGTTAAGCCAAAGTAGAAATTCTGCAGAGTTTTGGTCATTAACGCGAAAATTGAATGGAAACAACAATGTAAATGAGAATACTGTAATAGCAGTTGATGATCTACGCGCACACTACTCATCTCTACTCTACGTAACAGAGAAAACAATATGGAACTATGCAGAACCCTTTATAAATGACGAACAATTGGATGCAGATATTAATATAGAAGAAGTTGAAAATGCTCTACAAACTTTAAAAGATGGTAAATCATCAGGTACGAATGGAATCCCGGCAGAATTCTTCAAATACAGCTCACAAACATTCAAAAAACATCTCACACAGGCTTTAAATGTTATCTTTAATTTTGGCACTCTGCCTGAACAGTTTTACGAATCACTGATCTGTCCAATTTATAAAAAAGGGGACCCATGTGATCCAGCTAACTATAGGGGTATATCTCTATTAAACTCGTCTGTAAAAATATATACAATTCTACTTTACAAAAGATTAAACACTTGGGTAAATGCCAGCAATAAACTCAGTGAATTTCAGGCTGGATTTCGTAAGGGTTATTCTACAGTTGACAACATTTTTGTTCTAACTTCTATAGCCCAAATAAAACTGGATCAAAGTAAGAAATTGTTTGCTTTCTTTGTTGATTTTAAAGCAGCTTTTGATACGGTCAATCGAAATGCTTTGTTTTATAAGCTGTTCAACCTTGGATTATCTACTAAATTCATGCGAGCGTTGAGAAACATATACCAGCAAACTACAGCAAAGATATTCAATGGTCAAGATCAGTCAAACAGTTTTGATATAAATCGTGGAGTTAAACAAGGCTGTAATTTGAGTCCTCTTCTATTTGCGCTGTTCTTAGATGATATAATAGATACGTTAACTTGTGGAGTTGAAGTTGGCAACTCAAAAATTAAAGCCATAATGTATGCGGACGATATTGTTATACTCGCAGAGTCTCCTTGCTCCCTTCAAATGATGATAAATAAACTGTTTGAGTATTGTAAAATTTGGGGTTTGGAAGTTAACGCTGCAAAATCGAAAGTGATGATATTTCAAAATGGATCTGGCAGGGAAGCAAGAGGGGAAAAATGGAAATTTGGAGAACAAACTCTAGAAGTAGTTAAAAAGTATACTTATCTTGGAATGGACCTGACATTTAATTTGAAAATGGAAAAGCACCTTAAAACTAAATTGGATAAAGCAAAGAAAGCAATCTGTTCTAATTGGAAAAAGATCTACTGCAACAAATTGATAACTTTTAGCTCGAAGTATAATGTCTTCAATGCTACAGCACAAGCCATTCTCTTTTATGGCGCACAAGTGTGGGGTACACAGAAATTCGAAATCGTTGAGTATCTCCAACGTTTTTTTCTAAGAAAGATTTTTTACTTGCCAATCAATACTCCAAAATATATGTATAATCTGGAATCTGGTCTGCCAACTATGTTCATATCAACTCTAAAACTGAATGCTGATTACTTATTGAGGGTAGTAAAAATGAGTGAAGCAAGGCTACCTAAGTTAATAATGCGACATGCAATACAAAATAAGTCTTTTTATCAGAGAATGGACTAAAATAGCTGCTGATTGTGGTGTTATATTGAACTTGTCAGAAAATAATTTGCATATCTGGAAGAAGGCTTTATACGAAGTAATAATGCTCACTGATGAAAATGAAAGGTATACTTTTATCGAAAAAGCTCGTTCGTCAACAGAAAGGATGTACTACTCAAAGGCTAATCTTAATTTGAATGAGCTTAACTATTTTAACAGCCGTTATTCCTGTTTTGTCATTGGAACAATTTTTAAAATCAGAGGAGAACTGATCAAACTGAATGTTATGCCATATCGGAACGAGGGTCCAGGCTTTTGTAATTTGTGTAACCTGCAGGCACGTGAAGATTTGGGTCATTTCATCGGAATCTGTCCAATTCTAAGAGAAATAAGAAGAATCTACTTTGGAAAAAATGTTTTACAAGAAGATGAAGTGCATTATTATCTGAATGGTGGTAACTGGAAGCTGCTTTTTGATTATTACACTGAAGCCAGCACTTACAGATCTAGAATTATAAATGAGATGTTTTAAACTATAATTCATAACAAAAATAACTTAAAACTCAGAACTTAAAGTCCTATTTAAGATTTACTCTTTTTCAATTTTTCTTAAATTAACGTAAAACTTTGTATGTTTTTTTTAAATTAAATTTGCTTAAAATATGTGATTTCTTACTAGAAATATACAGGGTGTTCCGTACTTCGTGTAACATCCTTTGGGGTGTGATTCTTGGTCATATTCTAAGAAAAATAATGTATGACAGTAAAGCTCAATTCTCAACTTTGACATCACTTTTTGACAATTTAAGAAAAGGCTAACTTTGGTGTACCCTGACCTATGTTAAATTCAATATCTCTGTCAATACTAATGATAGAGACCTAATCATAGTTTAAATTTTTTTTAAAAATAACAGCCTTTAAGACTGTATTTAAGTTTAGCTTCCAAAGGTTAAGGGTTGCCAGATTTTCAATTTTAAGTGCTGTTCAAATTTTCTTCCCGAAACAAAGTTTTGACTTTGAGGTCATTTTTTTGCAAAAAATGCCTGATAAACATGGAGTTTCTTTATTTTTTACAGATGAACTAAACAATAATAAAAAAAAAACTTAGTAATAAGTGCACTCTAAAACCCATAGATTTTATGATATTTGAAAAAATACAAAATGGGTAAAATTAAAAAAAAAAAAAAAAGATTTTTAAATTTGAGGTTTGTTTGAATAAAACAATAATATGGGCACTTTTAGTAGTTTTTTTTATGTATTTTATACAAATACAGTTATAACAAGTGCTCAAAGTGCCCTATTTCGTTTTGAATGCATGCCAGAGCCCTTTTTTGAATTTCATTGTAGGTGTTTGCTCTCGATAACTCTTGTCTTACTTTTAGTCTTGTAATCTTTGAAGCTGTATTTAAATTAGATTCCTATAGGCCTAGGGTTGCTAGATGTTCAGTAAGGATAAAGTTCCTGGTATATTCGTTGTGCTCTTCTTGAATTTCCATTGTAAAACTCATATAAGAAAAAAATGTCTGCGTAGGCACTTTGAGCACTTGTTTTAATTGTATTTGTATTAAATACATAAAAAAAACCACTAAAAGTGCCCATATTATTGTTTTATTCAAACAAACCTCAAATTTAAAAATCTTTTTTTTTTTTTTTTAATTTTACCCATTTTGTATTTTTTCAAATATCATAAAATCTATGGGTTTTAGAGTGCACTTATTACTAAGTTTTTTTTTTATTATTGTTTAATTCATCTGTAAAAAATAAAGAAACTCCATGTTTATCAGGCATTTTTTGCAAAAAAATGACCTCAAAGTCAAAACTTTGTTTCGGGAAGAAAATTTGAACAGCACTTAAAATTGAAAATCTGGCAACCCTTAACCTTTGGAAGCTAAACTTAAATACAGTCTTAAAGGCTGTTATTTCTAAAAAAAATTTAAACTATGATTAGGTCTCTATCATTAGTATTGACAGAGATATTGAATTTAACATAGGTCAGGGTACACCAAAGTTAGCCTTTTCTTAAATTGTCAAAAAGTGATGTCAAAGTTGAGAATTGAGCTTTACTGTCATACATTTTTTTTCTTAGAATATGACCAAGAATCACACCCCAAAGGATGTTACACGAAGTACGGAACACCCTGTATAAAAAAAAAAATCTTTTGTCACTCGGGCAGGCGACAGCTATGTCATGCCCTTATTTATTCAAGATTTCCTCAATGACTCTATGTACTGATTACTATATTGAATAAAGATCTATCTATCTATCTATCTATCTATCAATTTCTATCGTGGACAGGCACCACTTTGACTCCACAACAGAGTGTTGCATAAATTAGGGCAGCCACTTAGCAGCAGCAACAGCAGAACACCATAGCGAAAGTACATCAGCAGCAGCCACCTAACCGCAACCAAGGAAAGGTTATACTGTTTACAACAGCAACATTACAACAGCAGCAGCATCGCAACAAAAGAAGGTTAAGTCGAAGTTACATCAACGTCATCAGCACAAAATATATAATATTACATGTGAGTAAGAGCTTTCCTTTATTTTGTAAAATTCTGGCACGTCTCATTTTTTTAAATACAAATGAAAATTAAATATAATTTTTTTTTCTACAAATTCTTATAACATATATTTCATGCATATATATAATATTTTTGATCTCGATTTCAAAAAAAAAAAAAAACCAATTTGTTTCGTCAACTACCTTTACGTAAACCATCAAAATCAGGTGCGTGTTTTTAATTCGCTCACGTCAGGTGTCGCTGCGTTTCATTTTTTATTGAGTTTTCGGTTTTTAACGATTCTCGTGAATCACTCTTTTTCGGTCAACTCGTTTTTCAAACAATTTTTTTTTTTAAATTTGTTTTTGTGCTAAAATGACGGATGAAAACAAAACCCAAGCGGGCTTAAGTGGTTCAAGCACCACCAACAACCAATCGAGTTCTTCATTTGTTAGTCAGCTACCCCGATCAGACTCGGCTCAGGTGCATTTAGAGTCAATCTGAGTAAAACTTCCGGCATTTTGGAACTCTAACCCGGTGACGTGGTTTATTCAGGCAGAGGCTCAGTTTACGGTGCATAGAATCACCAGTTCCGAGACAAAATACTGTCTCACGGTTAGCTCCCTTCAACCAGATACCTGCGATTCGGTGATCGACATTTTGTCGAATCCACCAGCCACCGACAAATATGCCGCCTTGAAGTCCGCGCTAATAGAACGACATTCCGTGTCCGAACTCAAGCGTTTAGAAAGTCTCATCGACAAAGCAGACAATGGTGATCGAAAACCATCGTAGGTCTTACTTTCTATGAGAACGCTTGCGGGAAGTACCTTCAATGAAGATATTTTAAAGAAGTTTTGGATGCGTAAGCTACCGCAACCAATGTTGCTCCACAACATACTTTTGTTTATTTTGATTTTTTTTTCATAATCAACCACTATCTTTAACTTATTTAATGTTTAATTATTTTATTTATTAACTTATTGCCACCTCAATTCCTTTTATACATTTATGTTTTCCTTCATTTATTACACACTTTTGCACATTTGACAGAAATGGCGGGAAACATGCAATTGACTTTGATGTTGAAATGTATATGATTTTTGAGCCATTGAAATAGCTTAACAATTTCAACAACCAGTCAAGTGAATCCTTTCCACCTAAACACTTTCAACTTCTTTAAAAAACTATATTTAATTAAGTATTTAAAGTTATAAAACTATTGTTTAAAAGTGTAAAACAAGAGCTGATACGCGGCCACGAAAAACACATGAACTGTCAAATGTGCAGAAAAAATTTGCAGAAACTATGTGCAGAAATATATACTGTCTGATACCTGTCTTTCTCATTCTATCCTTAGTAAACTAGCATAATCATTTCTACTTCAAATGATCGTTGTCATATTCAATTTATTAGAAGAGTCAAACTCTATAGTTCTATTTCACTTTGCAGAACATAGAACAATTACATGTAAACATTATTTAAAAGTATAAGTAGTCAAATTATTATGTATCCAAGCTGCAAATTCTTAGATGGTCAATAAACAATAACCTATCAGATAAACTTTCTAATTTAATTTTGAAAGAGGTGAACCGGTATTGTGGTCGAGACTATTGAAATGAAATTTTTTTTAAACAAATAAAAGTTCCTTTATTGACCACAACAACCAAGTTAAAATTCAAATAAAAAATAAAACACATAGGTACGCGAATTACTTTTGGTAATGAATTTTATTTGTATGCATTTCGGGTTGACATGCAACCCATCATCAGCAATTAACAATCGTTACTGCGTAACGATGTAACCCATCATCAGCAATTAACAATCGTTACTGCGTAACGATTGTTAATTGCTGATGATGGGTTGCATGTCAACCCGAAATGCATACAAATAAAATTCATTACCAAAAGTAATTCGCGTACCTATGTGTTTTATTTTTTATTTGAATTTTAACTTGGTTGTTGTGGTCAATAAAGGAACTTTTATTTGTTTAAAAAAAATTTCATTTCAATAACCTATCATCTATATAAGTTTCTTCCAGCTGACTTTGATTTAACTTTAAAATACGAGGTGTAAAGTATTCGAACACTTAAAACTGTGTCACTTTCATTTTTGAATTTTAATAAAGTGGTTGATTGCAGTTATAACGTGGTAAAAGAAGAGTATTATTTAAATATTGAAGAGTTAAGTGCTACATCTTAAAGTACCAATTCTTGCCTAGAGTACTACAACTTAAAGTACAAAGGAACATTGTTTTTTTTGGTGATTAAAAAAAATAATTTTCATCTAAATTATTAAATTCTGTGACTATTCCTTGGCCCAGAACATGGTCCTTCGAGGTTAAAAATAGAACCTAAGTGAAAAGTGGAAAAATAATTAAAGGAAAAACACATCATCCATCCGTCTATCAACTAGCAAAAAGGAATACTGTAATAGCTGTATTACGAGAACATTCCCGGTATCTCATCGTTAAAGGATAGTTGCAACTCTGGAATCCCGTACGACCAGCACCAGGAAGTATTCGCTGTGCCTTATGCTTAAAGGACAGCTAGGTAAAACTGTACCAACAATTAAAGTTTGTTCTTTGTATATTAAATATATTATATATATACATTTATGCATTCAAACAGTGACAAAAAAGACTTATCTTATACCCCTAAATAACAATTAATCAATTTAAATAAATTTATATTAACCTCTGTGGTATATACAATTGAATAGTTTGGTTTGAATTTTTTTTACGTTAATTGAATACTGACAATGTCAAAGTTACAGAAATTAATAGAAGGTCAAAGCTTAGCTCTAACTGAAATGTCCAGTGCTTATGAGACATATTTAAAAGAAACCGCTTGCCGAAATTCAAAGGGGTTTATAAACGCGTGTTTAAATGAAATAGAAGAATCTTTTGCGCGGTCAAAGAAAGACCACGCGACCATCGTGAATAGTGCTACAAAGGAGAATAGATGTTACAAAGGAGACTTATTATAGCGATGAAATCTTTTTAAAAATAAAACTTGTGTATTTTAAATTTATTGGCGTCATTGAAGACGACAAAGAAAAGATAAAATCTGAAAGACAATCAAACGCGGTAGAATCAAACGTATTTAATACCACTAACAATTTAAATACCACCAGATCAGGTCACTCGGATGTGCGTCTCTCACGAATACAAATCAAACCTTTCTCAGGTAAATACGAAGACTGGATTGAATATTACAATCTTTTTGAAAGTCTTGTAAATAAAAATGAAGACCTTTCAGATATTCAAAGGTTACAATATCTGAAAACATCATTTAAGGATGATGCTGCTCGCCTTATACAGCATCTTCCTGTTGAATCCAAAAGTTATGAGCCTGCGTGGCAGATTATTACGGAAAGATTCCAAAATAAACGAAAACTTGTAAATACTCATTTAAAAACTCTTACAGAACAAAAAAAGATAAACGTTGAATCGGCAACCTCATTAAAATCGCTTCACGATACAAGTGTGGAATGTGTTCATGCACTTTCTAATTTAGATATCCCTGTAGATATGTGGGATAGTATTCTCATATTTACTATTTTTCAAAAATTAACTTACCAAACACAAAAGGATTGGGAAAGTAAATTAGGTGCCTCAAAATCTCTTCCCGACTGGAAAACCTTCTTATCATTTATAGAAGGTCGTTTCAATTCACTAGAAAATATTTCGGGTCTAAATGAAAATCCAAAAAACTTTGGGCCGGTAAGTTCGTTCCGAAAAAACTTTCAAGTATCACACCACACGCAACAAGAAAAATCTAACAAAAAATTTCTTTGTCGTATTTGCAATATGCCTCATAGCACTCGCCAATGCAAAAAATTCTTGGGCATGGACATTAAAACCCGGTCTGAAGTTGCTAAGAGACATTCAATCTGCTCCAATTGTTTAGGGTACGATCACCATGCTTCTGTATGCAGCAGTTCTAATCGATGCTACAAATGTGGACTCAAGCATCATACTCTATTGCATATTGACTCCCAAAACATTTATCAACCCAAAATCAATTCAAACGCAATCCCACAGAATGCATCATATTTAAAACCTCATAGTCAACAGAGCACCCAATCACACTTTATACAACAAACCTATCAACCCACTCAAAATCAAATCGATATTGAACAGCAAACAAACTCTTCCAATGTACAAACCATGAATTATAATACACATTTCAACAAAATGCAATCAGAAGCATTACTAGCTACTGCACAGGTTAAGGTATTTAGTTCAAATGGAACTCAGTATACTCTGAGGGCTCTTATCGACCCAGGTTCCCAAGCAACTTTCATTACTGAAACCGCTACACAACTGTTGAAAATGAAAAAACACAAATGCCATTCAATTGTTAAAGGACTAGGTAACACCAATACTGGTACATCCAGATATGAAGTCAATTTAACAATCTTTTCTTTCACCAAACAAAATTTTTCCATCAATGTAAAAGCACTTGTATTTAACAGCTTAACTTCAACATTACACACTCAAAAAATTAATAACAGTGACTGGAAGCATGTAGCAAATCTTTTGTTAGCAGATCCAACTTACAATATTCCAGGGAAAATTGATCTTTTGATAGGTGCCGATGTATATTCGGAAATAATCTTGGAAGGTGTAATAAGAGGAAGAACAGGAACCCCTGTAGCACAATTAACAGAATTAGGTTGGATTTTGACCGGGAAAATTCATTCAAGGCTCACTCCTGCCACTATTCAAAGCCACCACACACAATTGGATTTTGATTTAACCAGGTTTTGGGAGATTGAAGAAAATCTTGAAACAAGGAAACTTACAAAGGATGAGGAACTTTGCGAACAACACTTTAAGAAAACATGCAAGCGCCAACCCAACGGAAGATATGAGGTTCATCTTCCTTTTAAAAACAATGTAAGGCCCTTATTGGGGAATTCAAAAAGAGCAGCATTGGCAAGATTCTTACAAATTGAAAAACGTATGAGACAAGATGAAAACTACAAATGGTTGTATGTAGAGTGTATGAATGAGTACATAACCTTAGGGCATATGAAAGAAGTTAAATTTAAAGATGAACAATTTCCAGCATATTCCTATTATCTCCCTCATCATGCTGTACTAAAGGAATCTAGTACCACCACGAAACTTCGGGTAGTATTTGATGGATCTTGCAAATCATCAAACGGTTTCTCACTAAACGACTGTATAATGGTAGGACCTCGCCTCCAACTAGATATCATCGACTTGGTAGTCAAATGGAGGCGATTCAAAATTGCTCTCGTTGCCGATATTACCAAAATGTATCGACAAATTTGGATGGCTCCAGAAGACAGACCATATCAAATGATTTTATGTAGATCATCCACAAATGAACCAATAAAAAGTTTTTCACTAAATACAGTTACCTTTGGAACTGCTTCAGCTCCTTACTTAGCAGTTCGCGCTTTACAAAAGCTAGCTGAAGATGTTGAGCATCGTTATCCTCAGGTATCAATGGCTATCATGGAAGGTTTTTTTGTTGACGATCTTATTTATGGAGCAGACAATGAAGAAGAAGCTATATCCTTACAAAAACACATCTCTTCAGTCTTAAGCTCAGCTGGCTTCGAACTTAGAAAATGGGCAAGCAATTCACAACGATTTATTGAAGACATCCCAGAATGTGACAGAGAAATAAATTTTCCACTTAGTTTTGAATATGCGGACGCTATCAAAACTCTTGGAATTCAATGGTATCCAGGTAGAGATTATTTCAGCTTTAAAATAAACTTATCTGAAGCTACTAAGTTTACAAAGAGATCGGTTCTAGCTGACATTGCTCGTCTTTTCGATCCCTTGGGGTGGATATCTCCCTGTATTGTTAAGGCAAAAATGATTCTTCAACAACTTTGGGTAAAGAATGTGAGTTGGGATACACCTATTCCAGATGACATAGAAAAGTCTTGGTTGGAAATTCGCAGTAGTTTGACAAGACTTACTGAAATTAAGATACCTCGGTGGATAGATTATGAAATATCATCAGAGGTTGAACTGCATGGCTTTAGCGATGCCTCGCAGAGAGCTTATGCAGCAGTGATTTATATACGCATAACAAAAAATGACAATGAGCACATACATTTGATAGCAGCTAAAACGAGGGTTGCTCCAGTCAAAACTATTTCCATACCACGGCTGGAGCTAAGTGCAGCACTTCTTCTAGCCAAACTATTAAATAGAGTTGTAAAAGCAATGCAACTTAAACCAATTAAAATTTATGCATGGACTGACTCCATGATTACGCTTGCTTGGATCAAGGGCAGTCCAGGAATACGAACCACATTCGTTGCTAATAGAATTAGCGAAATACAATCCTTAAAAGACATTGATTCATGGAACCACGTAAACACAAAGGATAATCCTGCGGATTTGGGATCACGAGGATCAACACCTGAACAAATTATTAGCAATAAAATGTGGTGGAACGGACCAAATTTTCTTAAAAACTTCAATCCACAAGAACATTCAGCAAAACAAATCATTGATACGGAAGAAGAAAGAAATAAGGATAGTAAAAAGGTTATAACTTCATTTTACAATAAAAACTTCAAGGGAATACTATCAAATTTCTCATATATTGCAGCCTATTGCGTTGCAATAGACAACGAATTAATCAAACGAGTATCTACTCTAAGAAGTTTGATTCGTAGTGTTGCAATATGGAGGCGATACATTATTAATGTCAATTTATTTAAAAATGCACAACCCATATTAGGACTAGATACAAATCCTATCACAGTCGAGGAAATTAATTCATCTCAAATGAAGATTATCAAAATAGTACAAAACGATTTGTTTCACGAAGAAATAATTGCATTAAAGAATCGTAAATCCTTACCAAAGGGAAGTGGAATACTAAATTTAAACCCATTCCTCGATTCAGATGGTGTCCTACGTGTAGGCGGTCGCCTTCAGAATTCCTCTCTTCCTTATAGCCAGCAACATCCAATAATCCTTAGAGACCAACATAATTTTCCAAACTGATTGCATGTGATTCACATCAACGAACATTGCATGGAGGACTACAACTTATGATGGCTGAAATTAGGAATCTTTATTGGATTACAAACTCAAAACGATTAATAAAACTAACCATACATAATTGTGTCAGATGTCATAGACACAAGGCAAATATGCAAATTCAGCTAATGGGTAGCTTACCTAAGGAAAGAGTAACGATCACAAGAGCTTTCACAAACACTGGCGTCGATTATGCTGGACCCGTTGAAATCAAAATGTGGAAGGGTAGATGCAACAAGTTTAGCAAGGGCTATATTGCTGTCTTCATATGTTTATCCACAAAAGCTATTCATCTTGAGTTGGTGAGTGACTTGAGCGCAGCTACTTTCATTGCTGCTTACCGAAGGTTTGCAGCTAGACGAGGAATTTGCACTAATATATTTAGTGATTGTGGAACGAATTTTAAAGGTGCAAACAATAATCTTCAAAAGAATAGCAAATTCATAACTTCTGAGTGGTCTTCGGTAGTTTCCAAAACACTCGCTTCGATGTTCACCACTTGGCACACACTTCGGTGGATTGTGGGAGGCTGGTGTTAAGTCACTTAAACACCATTTGAAACGAACGATTGGCACTTCAAAGCTGACGTTCGAAGAATTCGGAACTCTATTAACTCAAATAGAGGCATGTCTAAATTCACGGCCCCTTTGTCCAATGACATCGGATCCAAACGACCTCAGTGTCTTGACTCCAGGACATTTTCTTATTGGAAGTTCACTCAACGTTTTACCCGATAGAAACCTTGCAGAGAAGAACATGAATAATCTGGATAAATATAAATATATCCAGAAAATGACGCAAGATTTTTGGAAACAGTGGAGTACAAGTTATCTCCACTTACTCACACAAAGACCAAAGTGGCTTCAACAGACTCCAAATAGTATTAATGTGGGAGATATTGTCATAGTCAAGGACGACAATTTACCACCTTCTTTGTGGTCTCTCGCTCGTGTACTCGAACTTCATCCTGGTCAGGACGGTCTAACGCGAGTAGTGACTATCAAAACAGAAAGGTCGATTTTTAAACGACCCATCACAAAATTATCCCCTTTGCCGATACCCAATCTGTCGAACCCGAGTAAATCCGAATCGAACTATGAACAAGATAGACATAATTAAGGTTATAAACTACAATAATAACTTCAATAAACAAAAAGTGACTTACCTGAAGTAAAATAAAAAATTTTTTTTTCAAATATAAAAATTTAACTGATGAACTCTAATACAATTTAATTTTAATGCCCATATCATGTGTAAATGCCCATATCCTGTGTAAATGCCCATATCATGTGTAAATGCCCTTATTGTTACTTTAATGCCCATATTTAAGGCCCAAATCTAAAAATGTTTTATCGCAAAACCTACACAAATAATAAAGAAGATACCTATTCGTCGAGACAAAGAGTGCCTCAACCACAATCAATCAATTTTAACAGATAACTATATTAAACTATAATTATCTTTGTTTAAAAAAAAAAAAAATATACTAACCTAGCTTTTTATAATTTTCATGATTAAAAATGCGATGATGAAATGTTGTTACGAGCTGAATCCATAACACTATAACAAGAATGAAGATACAATATTCAGAGACAGTCGAGATGAACATTCCAGCGGCAAAAATATTCAGGATGGGAATACAAAATATTTACACAACACATACACTGAAATCCAGCCAACTCAACTATACACACACCACATCTTGGGCGGGAGCATGTTGCTCCACAACATACTTTTGTTTATTTTGATTTTTTTTTGATAATCAACCACTACCTTTAACTTATTTAATGTTTAATTATTTTATTTATTAACTTATTGCCACCTCAATTCCTTTTATACATTTATGTTTTCCTTCATTTATTACACACTTTTGCACATTTGACAGAAATGGCGGGAAACATGCAATTGACTTTGATGTTGAAATGTATATGATTTTTGAGCCATTGAAATAGCTTAACAATTTCAACAACCAGTCAAGTGAATCCTTTCCACCTAAACACTTTCAACTTCTTTAAAAAACTATATTTAATTAAGTATTTAAAGTTATAAAACTATTGTTTAAAAGTGTAAAACAAGAGCTGATACGCGGCCACGAAAAACACATGAACTGTCAAATGTGCAGAAAAAATTTGCAGAAACTATGTGCAGAAATATATACTGTCTGATACCTGTCTTTCTCATTCTATCCTTAGTAAACTACCATAATCATTTCTACTTTAAATGATCGTTGTCATATTCAATTTATTAGAAGAGTCAAACTCTATAGTTCTATTTCACTTTGCAGAAAATAGAACAATTACATGTAAACATTATTTAAAAGTATAAGTAGTCAAATTATTATGTATCCAAGCTGCAAATTCTTAGATGGTCAATAACCTATCATGTATATAAGTTTCTTCCAGCTGACTTTGATTTAACTTTAAAATACGAGGTGTAAAGTATTCGAACACTTAAAACTGTGTCACTTTCATTTTTGAATTTTAATAAAGTGGTTGATTGCAGTTATAACGTGGTAAAAGAAGAGTATTATTTAAATATTGAAGAGTTAAGTGCTACATCTTAAAGTACCAATTCTTGCCTAGAGTACTACAACTTAAAGTACAAAGGAACATTGTTTTTTTTGGTGATTAAAAAAAAATAATTTTCATCTAAATTATTAAATTCTGTGGCTATTCCTTGGCCCAGAACAACCAATCAATATCGCATTGCTTTCAGTAGTCTTGAAGAACTGGCTACGCTCGCGGACAGAATATACAAAGCTTCTCAAACCGCGACCATTTGCAGCGTTTCCACTGCACAACGAAGCGAGAGTTCTCGCAACGCTAGCAACGATCTCGAACAGAGACTCGCTAGAATTGAGTCAATGATCGAAGCGTTTTCTTTCAACTCGCGTCCACACAGCAGCAACAGTCCTCAGAGTTTTCGAACCCGAAGCAGTCGTTCTCATAGTAAGTCCAAGACTTCCAATCATAGCGCAAATTTAAGTTCGGGCACAGGCATATGTTGGTATCACAGACGATACAAGAGAGAGGCAAAGAAGTGCGAGCAACCCTGCAGCTTCAACAAAAGCAATTCAAACAACAACGCAAACCACCCAAACTAGCTCAACCTGCTGTTGCAGCGGCAAACATGCAGTGTCCTTTAAGTCGCCGCTTATTCATAAAAGACAGAAACTCTAATTTAACTTTTCTTATCGATACGGGAGCGGATTTGTCAGTTCTCCCTTGTAACATTAAGTGCACAAAATCTAGAGGTTCTTCAGTTTTACTATCAGCTGCTAATAGAACTTCGATTCCAACATTCGAATCGAAATTGCTAAATCTTGATATTGGTCTAAGGCGAAATTTCGTCCATACGATATAATTGCCGCGGTTAGTAGACCAATATTAGGAACCGATTTCTTAGCAAAGTTCAACCTCTTGGTAGATACCAAGAACAAGCAACTGATAGACCCTCTAACCAAATTGCACACACATGCGTCTACAATGAGAACTGACGATCCGACTCCAAAACATTTCCAAGTCAGTAAACACGAATATAATAAAATTTTGCAAGAATTTCCAAGTTTGATAGCAGAGCCAGACTACTTCGCGCCAGTCAAACACACCGTCGCGTCGTTCATCACATTGAAACAAAAGGGCCCAGACGCTTAGACGCTGCTAGGCACACGGCCGCAAAGACAGAGTTTCAGCACATGATGCAACTGGGAATCTGTCAGCCATCGTCTTCAAGTGTTTGCTCACCACTACATATGGAGAAGAAAAAGAACAATCTGGATTGGAGACCATGTGGTGATTACCGCAGATTAAACGCTGCCACGGTACCGGATCGACATCCGATCCACCACATCCAAGACTTCTCGATGAATGTTCACGGCTGCAAAATTTTTTCAAAGCTAGACATCGTCAGAGCATATCACTTGATCCCAGTTGCACCAGAAGACATTCACAAAACCGCATTAACAACTCCTTTCGGTCTGTTCGAATGGCTCCGAATGCCTTTCGGCCTACGCAACGCAGCGCAAACGTTTCAGCGTTTCATGAGCGAGGTGTGTTTGGGACTGAATTTCGTATTCGCGCACATCGACGATCTTCTGGTTGCCAGTAAAAACGAGAACGAGCACAAAGAGCATCTCAAGCTTCTTTTTAAAAGACTTGAAGAATATGGAGTTAACATAAACTTATCAAAATGCATTTTTGGCGTTTCCTCTTTGGAATTTTTAAGCCACACAATCAATGCAGAGGGCATTTTTCCTTCGAAAGATCGCATCACAGCGATCACCAACTTTCCAAAGCCCACATCAACTAAGCAAATTCAACGTTTCATAGGGATGATAAATTATTATCACCGGTTTATCCCGAAACTTGCTCAACTCCTCGCTCCACTTCATGCTCATATCGCAACTCTCACAAAGCAAACCAAATCAAAAAAACTTTTCTCCTGGCCAGAAGATCTCGACCCCGTTTTAGAACGCGCTAAAGAAGCTCTCGCTAAAATAACACTACTAGCACACCCAATGCAAAACGGCACTTTCAGCATCACTACTGATGCATCTGATTCAGCCGTGGGTGCAGTGTTACAACAGCACATCTCAAGTTCTTGGCAACCTCTAGCATTTTTCTCAAAAAAACTCAAGAACGCAGAAGTAAAATACTCAGCTTTCGATCGCGAATTGCTAGCGATGTACTTAGCTTTTTCGTCGATGGGTGAGAATTCACAGTCTTCACAGACCATAAGCCACTCACGTATGCTCTGACAAGTAAAACAGAAAGAAGTCCGCGTCAAACACGCCACCTCGACTTCGTCTCACAATTCACTTCAGACATACAACACGTGAAAGGCAAAGACAATGTGGTCGCCGACACACTTTCTCGCCTCGACGAAATCGAAAACAGCAACAATCTTAAGCTCGATTTAGAAACCATCGCCAAACTTCAGTCCACCGACAAAGAATTGCTAGAACTTTTAGCGCCAGACAAGAACAAAGAAAAAACTTCGAAATTCGTGCTCAAGCCATTCAAGTTTCCAAATGTCAGAATTTACTGTGAGACTTCGACCAACAAAAATAGACCTTTCGTTCCAATCGCTTTATGTTCAAATGTTTTCGCCACTCTTCATGGTATCTCGCATCCAAGCATACGATCAACCAGAAAGCTTATATCAGAGCGATACTTCTGGCCAAACATGAACAAAGACATTAACAATTGGACTCGCTGTTGTACAGGATGTCAAAAATCTAAGGTACAGAGACACACCAAATCAGAACATGGTAAATTCGATATACCAGCTGGTCGATTCGATCACATTCACATCGATTTGGTTGGACCTCTCCCTTCGTCCAATGGTTTTTCATATATCCTCACAGCAGTCGACAGATTCACAAGGTGGCCAGAAGCCTATCCTCTGATCGATACATCTGCCAGTTTAATCGCTAAAGCGTTTGTCGAAAACTTCATTGCCCGTTTTGGTACTCCTTTAAAAATCACTACGGACCAAGGAAGTCAATTCGAATCGAAACTCTTTAGCGGACTGTCCAAATTGCTGGGTGTGCACAAGATCCACACGACACCATACCATCCACAAGCCAGCGGAATGGTTGAGAGGTTTCACAGGCAACTCAAGTGTTCATTAAAAGCTAGGTGTAATACCATCAATTGGAGCTCAGAACTCCCGATTATCCTGCTTGGAATTCGCTGCGCCGTGAAAGAAGACCTAAATGCTTCGGCAGCAGAAATGGTATACGGACAAAGTCTGAGACTTCCCGGTGAGATTTTCATTGGCAATCAAAATCAACCGATTTCTCCCGACACCTTGATAGGAAAGCTTCGAAACACAATGAGAAACCTCATTCCAACCGAACCAAGACAATCGAAACAAGAAATTTTCATTCCAAAAAGCTTAAATGACTGCAAACAAGTTTTCGTCAGGATTGACAAGGTAAAGACCGGCCTTATGCCGTCATAAGAAGGTTCATACGAAGTAATTCGCCGACTTGGAAAATTTTTTTTAGTAAAAGTTAAGAACAAAAGCGTATCGATCTCCAAGCTAATAAAATAGACAAAGACAACCTGCTCAATGATAAATTAACACTAAAAACTTTTGGAAATTTAATAAATCTACTTTGTAAATAAAAGACAACAAGCTAAATAATTAAATTACTTCAGGAATTTATTTTAATAGTAAATGATTTCAAAATTATTTTAGGATTAGAAAATACGACTTATCTTTACAGAAGTTCAAGGAAGAAGAAAGATTAGGAAAAAGGAAATGACAGAGGTAAAGTAGTATGACGTTTGATTTTAAGAGCATACAGCTGATCATGATAAAGTGTTATAATGCGAAAGTTGCATTTTGTAGAAAGCGATATTTTCAACACTCCCTCTCGCTTTCAGAAACTAACATCAATCATCCAATAGTCCATACTGCTCAACCAACCTTCGAAATTTCTCTTTTGGTAATGCCTTTGTTAAAGGATCAGCTAATTGGTCATTAGTCGGGACATACTGCACATCTACCTCCGCCCTTTTCTGCATATCACATGTGTAAAAATACTGAGTGTCGATGTGTTTTGTTCTTTTTGATGACTCAGGACTCTTAACCAGTGTAATTGCTCTTTGGTTGTCACATTTTATAATCGTAGGTTTAGTCTGATGTTGGTCCAGATCTGACAGTAGTCTCCTCAAGTGTATAGCCGCTTTTGTTGCAGAACATAGAGCTACAAACTCGGCCTCAGTTGTTGAAGTCGCAGTCACGGTTTGTTTCTTAGAACTCCAAGCAATTATGCCTCCGTTTAATAGCACGATCCATCCTGTTGTACTTCGCCGCGTTTCAAGGTCCCCAGCCCAATCTGCATCACAGTAGACAATCATATCAGTACAGTTGGAATCTCTACTAAAGGTTATTCCTCGCTCTAATGTTCCTTTCAAGAATCTTAAAACGCGTTTAATTGCTTGCCAATGAGTTAATGAAGGAGTCTCCATAAATCTGCTAAGAACACCGACAATGTACGAGATATCTGGTCGTGTACACACCATCAAATACATCAGCGAACCAATCGCTTCTCTATAGGGAAAAACTCCAGGCTTATTGACTTTTTCTTCTTTCGTAAATTTTATTCCAGGCTCTGCGGGTATAGAAACAGATGAACAATTAGCATGATTAAAACGACTTAAAATTTTATTTGTATAAATGCTTTGATAGATTTTAAGAGTCCCATTATCTCTATCTCGATTAATTTGCAAACCCACGAAATATTCGGCTTCTCTGAAAGTAATTTCAAATTCTTGGTGAAGGTTATTTAACAGCTGTTTTATGAATATAACATCATTCCCACATATGAGCCCATCATCTACATAAAGTGCTAAGTAGGTTATAGATTCTTTTACCTTGCAAACAAATATACATGGATCAGCTCTTGATTGTTCCAATCCAAATTGTGTCAGGAATTCAACAATTCTTTTATTCCATTGCCTCGATGCTTGTTTAAGGCCATACAAGCTTTTACTTAAGAGACAAATTTGATCACCGTCTTCAAAACCATAAGGTTGCTCCATACAGATACGCTCTTCTATATTGCCGTGTAAAAACGCTGTTTATTTCGAGGTTTTGGGCGGCTACTATTGCTAATAAAGTTCTTACAGAATCGTGTCTAACGACCGGAGCGAAAGTCTCTTCAAAATCAATACCATACTTCTGTGAGCAACCTCTTGCGACTAGTCTTGCCTTGTATTTATCTATCGCACCGTTTGACTTATACTTTATTTTAAACACCCACCTGTTAGATATGACATGCTCTTGCTCTTTTCTTGGGATCAGCACCCATGTTTTATTGGTTTCCAGTGAGTCGATCTCTTCATTTATTGCGTCTAACCATTTTTGCGAATCTGCTGCTGTCATGGCTTCTTCCAGGGTCTTCGGTTCCAGCTCACATGCACAAACTTCAGCTACTGTCAGCTCTTGATCAGGCAACTCTTCATTATTTGGCTTTGCACGTTGTCTCGTGTTATACGGGCTTCTATGAACTGAAGGTTTTGGATTCTTATAAATTCTTTTAGGCTTTGTCTTTTCAGTGGAACCGTCATCCTGCAAATCAGATGTTTCATTTTTACAATTTATCTCACCTGAAATACAGTTTTCAACTATTTCGTGGATTCTCGGCTCCCCTTCATTGAATATCACATCTCTTCTGATTAATATTTTTCTGCCAACAGGATCGAAAATTCTATACGCTTTACTTTCATCATTATAGCCAATCATTAGACATTTCATTGAATTTTTCTCCCATTTAGTTCGCTGCTCTTTTGGAACGTCTATATAAACTTCGCTGCCAAAAATTCTAAGATTTTTCACCGATGGTTTTGAACCAAACCATTTTTCATAAGGCGTTACTCCTCCGATCGTATGTGATGCCGTTCGATTTTTCACGTAAACTGCGGTATGTGTAGCCTCTGCCCAAAAATATAAGGGAAGTTGTTTCTCGTGTAGCATAGATTTTGCACTCTCGATTATTGTTCTGTTCTGCCTCTCGATAAAACCATTCTGCTCTGGAGCCCTTGGGGTAGAAATCTCATGTTTGATTCCCCTCTTCAAAAGAAAATCTCGAACAGACTCATTGCAAAATTCCAGACCACCATCTGATCTCAAACGCTTGATGGTATGTCCATGGGCTTCAACATCTGTACATAACATCATTAGGTTGACTAACACATCTGTTTTATTTTTGAGAAAATAAACATAACAGTATCTTGAGAAATCGTCTTTTAATAACATAAAATAATTAGCACCACCAATTGATGAAATGCTCATCTTACCGCAGAGATCAACATGAAAGGTTTCACCAGCAATACTTGACCTCTTAGCTCCGAACTTTGGAAAAGTTTGACGATGTTGCTTGCCGTAAGCGCAGCCTACACAGAATGGATCTTCATTTGACATCTGTTTGATTTTAAGATCGTCTACAACTCTCTTGTTATTCATTTCTCGCAGCGTCTTAAAATTGACATGACCTAAACGCTCATGCCACAGCATTAATGTGCTTGACGATGCAACGTTTAATTGAGCAGTCTTTGTTGGCACCAAGTTCATTTTGTAAAGCCTGTTTTCTCGAACACCATCTGCAACGACTTCCTGATTTTTCATAAAAACGACACGTTGAGCACCTTCTTCGAAAATAACCTTCATACCCTTTTCTGTAGATCTTGAAACAGATATAAAATTACGGCCAAGGTCTGGAACAAAAAGAACGTCTTTAATAGTATGAATAACATTAGCTTCTTTAAACTTTGTAGTATGAACGTCAACGTCGCCAATTCCTACTACTTGTAATTTTCGACCATCTCCAACACGCACTTCACAATTACCATCTTCAAATGGGGTGAAGTTCTTGAACCACTACCTCTGGAACGACATGTGGTCGGTAGCTCCGGAGTCCGCATACCACAGGTTTCTTATCTTACCTTTTGTTGCTACTGATTGCAAATTGAACAAATGAGAACTCCTATCTGAAACTGATGCCTGACAACTTGGATGAGCTTTATTTGATTCTTTCCAACTAGGAGAACAATGATCATTATCAACTTTGTTTTGTCGATCTCGCTGTCGCTTAAAGCAATCTTTTGCCCAATGCCCTTGCTTTTGACAATAATTACATTTACCTGATCGCTGCTGTTTGTTTTCGTTGCTTGCTCTCTTTGAATTCTTACGTCTGAATTTGTTGCTACTAGCTGCATAGGCTGCTCTTGTTGTTGTGTTGTGCTCTCCGTTGTTCGATCGAAGATTAATAAGAGACTCCTCATTGACTAAGTGGTCTGTTAAACGTTCAAGGTTTTGATCAGCACGTGGCACTGCATACCACGCAGTTCTTAGGTTAGGTTAGGTAGAATGGGCTGACGGTTGATCTTAATTCCGCCACACTTAGATCAATGTAGATCCATTGTGATACCCTGACGTATTGTAACGTCCTTGAAACCTATGAATTTATGTCTAGTCGGTGTTTAGCCATTTTGTGGCCTAAGTGAAGTTTAACAGACTGCTCTTTGAAGCGTCTGATAATTCTTCTAGTTCATTGAAAAAATAATTGCCAAAAAATTTTTTCCTAATGTGACAGAGTGCTGGGCAATGACAAAGGAAGTGAGTTGTATCCTCGTGTTCATCTTCGTCATTGCATCCTCTACACAGGTCATCGGTGCAAAGACCCATTTTCTTTTTGTGATAACCTAGTAGGTTATGTCCAGTTGTGATACTGATAAGCATTCGCAATGAAGGTCTATTCAGTGATAGCAGCTTTTCAGATTCTTTCTTATTATATTTCGGCCATATTTTCCTGGAAGTAACACAGGAATCTAGGCCTACCCATCTTTCATTGGATTTTTTCATTATTTTATTTCCGATTATCTGTTTAATTTCACAGGGTGGGATCCTGATTGATTGATCAATGAGAGAAGGGTCAAGTGTTGATCCTTTCCTCGCTAGTTCGTCCGCTTTTTCGTTTCCCGGTATACCACTATGACCAGAAACCCAGCAGAGTCTAACGTTATGCTGCGTGCCAAGAACCCTTAGCTCTTCGCGACAGCAAGAAACAAGCTTTGATTTGATAAGAGTGGCAGAAATCGCTTTTATTGTTGCTTGGCTATCAATGAAAAAGGTGATATCATCATGTGATAGCGCCATCATGGACACCTGTTTTGCAGCGTGTGAGACTGCCAAGATCTCGGCTTGGAAGACGCTGCTGTGATCTGGAAGTCTGAATGAACTCGCTAGGTTTAGGCTTTCTGAAAAGAAACCTGCCCCTGTTCCAACTTCCATTTTTGAACCGTCGGTATAGATTGATATAGACGTTTCGTAAGGTGTTTCATTCTCCAAATCTTGTCTATTGGGGATGCTGGTTGTGAAGGATTTTTTAAAGTCCAGGTATGGAGTTATGTAATCCGTGCAGATATTGTTATCTGCGTATCTTGATAAAATCTGTGCGTGTCCTATTTGGCTGGTTTTCCAGACATTGCATTGGTTTAGTCTAAGTGCACTATTTGCTGCTGCTTCTTGAACGTAGAGATCAAGAGGTGTAAGGTTGAGGATTACTTCCAAACTCGCGGTCGGTGTAGTCCTCATTGCACCAGTTACGCAAATACAGGCAGATCTTTGAACTTTGGTTAGGGTTTATAAATGCGTGGATTTTTCCAACGCCTTCCACCACACCAAATTGCCATAAGAAAGGATAGGTCTAACAATGGCAGTATACATCCACAGGATGATCTTGGGATTTGGTCCCCAGTTTTTGCCAAAAATTCTGTTGCACGAATACAGTGCTATCATAGATTTTTTATATCTTTCTTGTATATTGGGACTCCAATTTAGTTTTTTATCTAAGATCACACCCAGGTATCTGGCTTGATCAGAGATCTTAAGAGGGGTCCCATTTAGTCTTGGTAACTCAAAAGTAGGTATTTTTCTTCTGTTTGTAAAAAGTACTAGCTCTGTTTTGAGGGGGTTCACTGTAAGGCCGCACTTTTTGTCCAAGCTCTTACCTTGGTTAGTGTATAGTTCAATTGTGCGCTAATAGTGGAAGGGAATTTCCCCGTTGCCAGAAGAGCTAGATCATCGGCATAGGCGACCACTTTTACGCCATCATGTTTGAGAGCTACGAGGATCTCATTCATGACCAGGATCCAGAGCAGGGGTGAGAGGATACCTCCTTGTGGGGTTCCCCTTGACATATACTTTTTCAAGTTCGCACCTCCCAGTTCGCTGTGGATCTGACGTTTTGTTAGCATATTCATGATCCAATTTGTAATTGTATCTTCAACTTCTAGATCATTCAGGGCCTTCTTAATTGCACTGTTTTGTACATTGTTGAAGGCTCCTTCAATGTCCAGGAAGGCTGCCACAGTGTATTCCTTATCTTGCAGCGTTTTTTCTATGGTTCTTACTACACAGTGAAGTGCTGTTTCCACGCTTCTTCCTTTTGTGTAGGCATGTTGAAAGGTGGATATTACTTCCGGTTTCATTAAGCTACGGATGTGTAAATCAAGCAACCTTTCAAAAGTTTTCAGTATAAAGGAGGTCAGACTTATAGGTCTGAAGTCTTTTGCTTCTGTATGGCTGGGTTTGCCGGCTTTCGGTATGAAAACGACTCTAACTTCCCGCCATAATTTGGGAATGTATCCCCATATGAGGCTATTTTCAAAAATGTTCTTTAGATGTGGGATGACTTTCCTGCTGCTTTTTTGCAGCATCATAGGGAAAATGCCATCGTAACCCGGAGATTTAAAAGGTGAAAAGGAGTTGATAGCCCATTCCAACTTCTCTTCCGTAACGATATCTGCCGGGATTTCATGTCTAGAAAACCTAGTGTTTTCTATTTCACTTTTCTCTATAGGGCTGCATCCAGGGAAGTGTGACTCGAACAAAAGTTCCAGACTCTCGACTGCGGATTCAGTCCAGTGGTTATCCGCTTTTCTCAGAGAACCAAGTGGTATGGTCTCTTTGGAGAGGATTTTCCTTAGTCTGGCCGATTTGTTCGTACACTCGATTTCACTACAAAAATTTCTCCACGAGCAGCGTTTCGCTCGTTGAGTTTCATTTTTGAATTTCCTTTGGCTGGATTTGTAATGCTCCCAGTCATTTTCGGAGCCGGTTCGTTTGGCAGCATTGAAAAGTCTTCTAGTTTCTTTCCTAATGCTGCTCAGCTCGTTATTCCACCAAATTGGTTTTTTGTTCTTTTTTACCGTTGTGATAAGAGGACAGCTTTTATCCAGGGCATTTCTCAGAATCCCTGTGAGTTCTGCAGTCAACTTATCAAGGCTTTGCGGTTCAAGGTTCCTATTAGTATTAAGGGAATCTATGTTATCGTCTACTTCCCTACTAAAGGTAGCCCAATCTGTACGTCTATTATTACGAAAAGGTTTGATTAGGCGATCTGTAGTGGGAGTGATAAAGTTTATCAGACGATGGTCTGAGAAAGAGAGATCATCTAGTACTTTCCACTGCTCTACTGGACAAGTGTCCGAGTTATTTGTGAGTGTAATGTCAAGTACTTCTTTACGGTTTTTTGTAACAAAGGTAGGTGTGTTACCTCTATTTATAACCAAAAGATTGTTTCTTAAAATAAATTCAAATAAGAGTTCCCCCCTAGAATTCGTGTCGGTGCTTCCCCATTGCACATGGTGTGCGTTGGCGTCACAGCCCATAATAATATCTAGTCTACTCTTACTTGTGTATTCTACCAGTTGGTAGGTGATATCAGCTGGTGGTCCTTCAATTCCATCATGTGGCATGTAGATGGAAGCCAAGATTAGTGATGGGAGGTCTGCGCGTTCCATCTTTACTGCGGTCTGGTCTATTGTGCTATAAGTAGTTAGAAGAAAAAGATTTAACTGTTTTCTAGCTACTATGGATGTTCTATGGTTACTGTCTGGGCTGACAAAATTGGATTTGTACAGCGTGAGTTCTTTGGAATGTAGGCCCTTAATTTTTCCTCTCGCGACCCAAGGTTCTTGAATAAGGGCTACATCTATTTGTCTACTCTCCATGAGGTAGACCAGGTTGGCGGAGGCAGCTTTACTATGTTGGAGATTGATTTGTATTAACTTCAATTCCATTGCATATATTGTTTTTTATACAACGCCTTACTAACCTGTTTTTTGATTCTGGCTATCAGCCTGAGTTTGCATCGGGTGATGCCGACGCGAACTTTGAAGCTAACTTTTCTTAGAAGTGGTATGGAGTTGTGTGTCAACCTCACAATCACTTCAGTGCCTGTCTCCGTCTTCTCCACCTTCACGTCCAGGTATGGAGTTATGTAATCCGTGCAGATATTGTTATCTGCGTATCTTGATAAAATCTGTGCGTGTCCTATTTGGCTGGTTTTCCAGACATTGCATTGGTTTAGTCTAAGTGCACTATTTGCTGCTGCTTCTTGAACGTAGAGATCAAGAGGTGTAAGGTTGAGGATTACTTCCAAACTCGCGGTCGGTGTAGTCCTCATTGCACCAGTTACGCAAATACAGGCAGATCTTTGAACTTTGGTTAGGGTTTATAAATGCGTGGATTTTTCCAACGCCTTCCACCACACCAAATTGCCATAAGAAAGGATAGGTCTAACAATGGCAGTATACATCCACAGGATGATCTTGGGATTTGGTCCCCAGTTTTTGCCAAAAATTCTGTTGCACGAATACAGTGCTATCATAGATTTTTTATATCTTTCTTGTATATTGGGACTCCAATTTAGTTTTTTATCTAAGATCACACCCAGGTATCTGGCTTGATCAGAGATCTTAAGAGGGGTCCCATTTAGTCTTGGTAACTCAAAAGTAGGTATTTTTCTTCTGTTTGTAAAAAGTACTAGCTCTGTTTTGAGGGGGTTCACTGTAAGGCCGCACTTTTTGTCCAAGCTCTTACCTTGGTTAGTGTATAGTTCAATTGTGCGCTAATAGTGGAAGGGAATTTCCCCGTTGCCAGAAGAGCTAGATCATCGGCATAGGCGACCACTTTTACGCCATCATGTTTGAGAGCTACGAGGATCTCATTCATGACCAGGATCCAGAGCAGGGGTGAGAGGATACCTGCTTGTGGGGTTCCCCTTGACATATACTTTTTCAAGTTCGCACCTCCCAGTTCGCTGTGGATCTGACGTTTTGTTAGCATATTCATGATCCAATTTGTAATTGTATCTTCAACTTCTAGATCATTCAGGGCCTTCTTAATTGCACTGTTTTGTACATTGTTGAAGGCTCCTTCAATGTCCAGGAAGGCTGCCACAGTGTATTCCTTATCTTGCAGCGTTTTTTCTATGGTTCTTACTACACAGTGAAGTGCTGTTTCCACGCTTCTTCCTTTTGTGTAGGCATGTTGAAAGGTGGATATTACTTCCGGTTTCATTAAGCTACGGATGTGTAAATCAAGCAACCTTTCAAAAGTTTTCAGTATAAAGGAGGTCAGACTTATAGGTCTGAAGTCTTTTGCTTCTGTATGGCTGGGTTTGCCGGCTTTCGGTATGAAAACGACTCTAACTTCCCGCCATAATTTGGGAATGTATCCCCATATGAGGCTATTTTCAAAAATGTTCTTTAGATGTGGGATGACTTTCCTGCTGCTTTTTTGCAGCATCATAGGGAAAATGCCATCGTAACCCGGAGATTTAAAAGGTGAAAAGGAGTTGATAGCCCATTCCAACTTCTCTTCCGTAACGATATCTGCCGGGATTTCATGTCTAGAAAACCTAGTGTTTTCTATTTCACTTTTCTCTATAGGGCTGCATCCAGGGAAGTGTGACTCGAACAAAAGTTCCAGACTCTCGACTGCGGATTCAGTCCAGTGGTTATCCGCTTTTCTCAGAGAACCAAGTGGTATGGTCTCTTTGGAGAGGATTTTCCTTAGTCTGGCCGATTTGTTCGTACACTCGATTTCACTACAAAAATTTCTCCACGAGCAGCGTTTCGCTCGTTGAGTTTCATTTTTGAATTTCCTTTGGCTGGATTTGTAATGCTCCCAGTCATTTTCGGAGCCGGTTCGTTTGGCAGCATTGAAAAGTCTTCTAGTTTCTTTCCTAATGCTGCTCAGCTCGTTATTCCACCAAATTGGTTTTTTGTTCTTTTTTACCGTTGTGATAAGAGGACAGCTTTTATCCAGGGCATTTCTCAGAATCCCTGTGAGTTCTGCAGTCAACTTATCAAGGCTTTGCGGTTCAAGGTTCCTATTAGTATTAAGGGAATCTATGTTATCGTCTACTTCCCTACTAAAGGTAGCCCAATCTGTACGTCTATTATTACGAAAAGGTTTGATTAGGCGATCTGTAGTGGGAGTGATAAAGTTTATCAGACGATGGTCTGAGAAAGAGAGATCATCTAGTACTTTCCACTGCTCTACTGGACAAGTGTCCGAGTTATTTGTGAGTGTAATGTCAAGTACTTCTTTACGGTTTTTTGTAACAAAGGTAGGTGTGTTACCTCTATTTATAACCAAAAGATTGTTTCTTAAAATAAATTCAAATAAGAGTTCCCCCCTAGAATTCGTGTCGGTGCTTCCCCATTGCACATGGTGTGCGTTGGCGTCACAGCCCATAATAATATCTAGTCTACTCTTACTTGTGTATTCTACCAGTTGGTAGGTGATATCAGCTGGTGGTCCTTCAATTCCATCATGTGGCATGTAGATGGAAGCCAAGATTAGTGATGGGAGGTCTGCGCGTTCCATCTTTACTGCGGTCTGGTCTATTGTGCTATAAGTAGTTAGAAGAAAAAGATTTAACTGTTTTCTAGCTACTATGGATGTTCTATGGTTACTGTCTGGGCTGACAAAATTGGATTTGTACAGCGTGAGTTCTTTGGAATGTAGGCCCTTAATTTTTCCTCTCGCGACCCAAGGTTCTTGAATAAGGGCTACATCTATTTGTCTACTCTCCATGAGGTAGACCAGGTTGGCGGAGGCGGCTTTACTATGTTGGAGATTGATTTGTATTAACTTCAATTCCATTGCATATATTGTTTTTTATACAACGCCTTACTAACCTGTTTTTTGATTCTGGCTATCAGCCTGAGTTTGCATCGGGTGATGCCGACGCGAACTTTGAAGCTAACTTTTCTTAGAAGTGGTATGGAGTTGTGTGTCAACCTCACAATCACTTCAGTGCCTGTCTCCGTCTTCTCCACCTTCACGTCCAGGTATGGAGTTATGTAATCCGTGCAGATATTGTTATCTGCGTATCTTGATAAAATCTGTGCGTGTCCTATTTGGCTGGTTTTCCAGACATTGCATTGGTTTAGTCTAAGTGCACTATTTGCTGCTGCTTCTTGAACGTAGAGATCAAGAGGTGTAAGGTTGAGGATTACTTCCAAACTCGCGGTCGGTGTAGTCCTCATTGCACCAGTTACGCAAATACAGGCAGATCTTTGAACTTTGGTTAGGGTTTATAAATGCGTGGATTTTTCCAACGCCTTCCACCACACCAAATTGCCATAAGAAAGGATAGGTCTAACAATGGCAGTATACATCCACAGGATGATCTTGGGATTTGGTCCCCAGTTTTTGCCAAAAATTCTGTTGCACGAATACAGTGCTATCATAGATTTTTTATATCTTTCTTGTATATTGGGACTCCAATTTAGTTTTTTATCTAAGATCACACCCAGGTATCTGGCTTGATCAGAGATCTTAAGAGGGGTCCCATTTAGTCTTGGTAACTCAAAAGTAGGTATTTTTCTTCTGTTTGTAAAAAGTACTAGCTCTGTTTTGAGGGGGTTCACTGTAAGGCCGCACTTTTTGTCCAAGCTCTTACCTTGGTTAGTGTATAGTTCAATTGTGCGCTAATAGTGGAAGGGAATTTCCCCGTTGCCAGAAGAGCTAGATCATCGGCATAGGCGACCACTTTTACGCCATCATGTTTGAGAGCTACGAGGATCT
Source organism: Melanostoma mellinum (assembly GCA_914767635.1). Taxonomy (NCBI): domain Eukaryota; kingdom Metazoa; phylum Arthropoda; class Insecta; order Diptera; family Syrphidae; genus Melanostoma; species Melanostoma mellinum. The sequence goes on from OU612060.1 coordinate 103,574,806, forward strand.
CATTCATGACCAGGATCCAGAGCAGGGGTGAGAGGATACCTGCTTGTGGGGTTCCCCTTGACATATACTTTTTCAAGTTCGCACCTCCCAGTTCGCTGTGGATCTGACGTTTTGTTAGCATATTCATGATCCAATTTGTAATTGTATCTTCAACTTCTAGATCATTCAGGGCCTTCTTAATTGCACTGTTTTGTACATTGTTGAAGGCTCCTTCAATGTCCAGGAAGGCTGCCACAGTGTATTCCTTATCTTGCAGCGTTTTTTCTATGGTTCTTACTACACAGTGAAGTGCTGTTTCCACGCTTCTTCCTTTTGTGTAGGCATGTTGAAAGGTGGATATTACTTCCGGTTTCATTAAGCTACGGATGTGTAAATCAAGCAACCTTTCAAAAGTTTTCAGTATAAAGGAGGTCAGACTTATAGGTCTGAAGTCTTTTGCTTCTGTATGGCTGGGTTTGCCGGCTTTCGGTATGAAAACGACTCTAACTTCCCGCCATAATTTGGGAATGTATCCCCATATGAGGCTATTTTCAAAAATGTTCTTTAGATGTGGGATGACTTTCCTGCTGCTTTTTTGCAGCATCATAGGGAAAATGCCATCGTAACCCGGAGATTTAAAAGGTGAAAAGGAGTTGATAGCCCATTCCAACTTCTCTTCCGTAACGATATCTGCCGGGATTTCATGTCTAGAAAACCTAGTGTTTTCTATTTCACTTTTCTCTATAGGGCTGCATCCAGGGAAGTGTGACTCGAACAAAAGTTCCAGACTCTCGACTGCGGATTCAGTCCAGTGGTTATCCGCTTTTCTCAGAGAACCAAGTGGTATGGTCTCTTTGGAGAGGATTTTCCTTAGTCTGGCCGATTTGTTCGTACACTCGATTTCACTACAAAAATTTCTCCACGAGCAGCGTTTCGCTCGTTGAGTTTCATTTTTGAATTTCCTTTGGCTGGATTTGTAATGCTCCCAGTCATTTTCGGAGCCGGTTCGTTTGGCAGCATTGAAAAGTCTTCTAGTTTCTTTCCTAATGCTGCTCAGCTCGTTATTCCACCAAATTGGTTTTTTGTTCTTTTTTACCGTTGTGATAAGAGGACAGCTTTTATCCAGGGCATTTCTCAGAATCCCTGTGAGTTCTGCAGTCAACTTATCAAGGCTTTGCGGTTCAAGGTTCCTATTAGTATTAAGGGAATCTATGTTATCGTCTACTTCCCTACTAAAGGTAGCCCAATCTGTACGTCTATTATTACGAAAAGGTTTGATTAGGCGATCTGTAGTGGGAGTGATAAAGTTTATCAGACGATGGTCTGAGAAAGAGAGATCATCTAGTACTTTCCACTGCTCTACTGGACAAGTGTCCGAGTTATTTGTGAGTGTAATGTCAAGTACTTCTTTACGGTTTTTTGTAACAAAGGTAGGTGTGTTACCTCTATTTATAACCAAAAGATTGTTTCTTAAAATAAATTCAAATAAGAGTTCCCCCCTAGAATTCGTGTCGGTGCTTCCCCATTGCACATGGTGTGCGTTGGCGTCACAGCCCATAATAATATCTAGTCTACTCTTACTTGTGTATTCTACCAGTTGGTAGGTGATATCAGCTGGTGGTCCTTCAATTCCATCATGTGGCATGTAGATGGAAGCCAAGATTAGTGATGGGAGGTCTGCGCGTTCCATCTTTACTGCGGTCTGGTCTATTGTGCTATAAGTAGTTAGAAGAAAAAGATTTAACTGTTTTCTAGCTACTATGGATGTTCTATGGTTACTGTCTGGGCTGACAAAATTGGATTTGTACAGCGTGAGTTCTTTGGAATGTAGGCCCTTAATTTTTCCTCTCGCGACCCAAGGTTCTTGAATAAGGGCTACATCTATTTGTCTACTCTCCATGAGGTAGACCAGGTTGGCGGAGGCGGCTTTACTATGTTGGAGATTGATTTGTATTAACTTCAATTCCATTGCATATATTGTTTTTTATACAACGCCTTACTAACCTGTTTTTTGATTCTGGCTATCAGCCTGAGTTTGCATCGGGTGATGCCGACGCGAACTTTGAAGCTAACTTTTCTTAGAAGTGGTATGGAGTTGTGTGTCAACCTCACAATCACTTCAGTGCCTGTCTCCGTCTTCTCCACCTTCACGACCTTCCATTGGTCGCTCAAAAGTTCGGCATTCAGAGAAAGGATGTACCTTTCCAGCCGATCGCGGGGAATAGAGGGGCCTCTGACCAGTAGTTTACCTATTGGTCGGTTTATGTCCTTGATCTCAGTAACAGTCAAGAGCCGTAATTCAGCATTCTGCCAGGGAGCTGCCGTCTTTTTTACGAATTCCTAAAGCCATTGAAGGGTCCATTCATTCTCGCAGTTCATTACTTTAAAACCATGGACGGTAGTGAGGTCCCCGAAGAGTGGCGGTTGCCTACTCTTAACGATCGCCTCATTTACCTCTTCCAGGATCCTTAGTTCCAGCAACTGCCATTCGTCTTCACTCAGTTTGCGGTCAGGTTTCCCAAAGTCGGCTATAGCGACTAGGTGACCATTCGCAGCAGGGACTGAGGAGGTCTTCATCCTCTTCGGTAGTCTGTTGGGTGAGGAGTTGTTCGGGGAGGAGCTGGCATTCCTTACTCGTTTTGAGCAGTTCGGCATAACGGTTTCGATGAGGGGCAGAGAGGCCGCCTCACCAGCACCAGTATTTGTTCCGCAGCCAGCTCGTTTATTGTCCGTCGGGTCTTGTCCAGTTTGTTTTGTTAAGTCTATTGGTGTCAATGTCCGTAGTCTTTGTTCGGACCTCATCAGAGCCTTCCTTGCTTTCCCCGTTAAGGAGTCAGGGTTCTTTTTCGATAAGCGTCTGACTGTCCTTACCGCGTTTCGTTGTTGTCTCAGTTGAAGTTCGTCTTTGCTGAGGACCCTTGCTCGTCTTTGTCTTGTATTTCTGTCGATGACAGTTGCCAGACTGTCTGTCGTTTTGTTGTGTGACGGGTTTTCGGGGTTGGATTCCTCAGTCACATTTAGGTCTTGCGGAGGGCTGAGGCCTTCTACACTACCATCAAGTTTCTGTTCCTCCTTCCCCTCAGCAGCGGCTTCATTTCCCATTTCTGGGTGAGAAGTACTGCTGTGCTTCCGTGCTCCAGGGTCTGTCTGTTCGTTCTTCGTATTGTGTCTTGTATCCGTAGTCCCTACACCAGCCGTCGATGGGGTTGGCCTTTTCTTTGGCTGAATTTTATCAGTGTACGGAGCAGGCGGACCCATCGAGGTTTTTACACTCTGACTTAGAGGGGAGAGAGGGTTTGGTGCTGGATTAGCAATAGGCCCATCCTTTCCCAAGCCCTCCCTTACCACCAAGGTTCGTGTGCCGTGTGGTTTGTTTTGGTCGGTCTTGTCAGTTGTTTCAGTTGTACCTTGCAGGGGGCTTGGTGCTAGACTAGCAGTAGGCCCGTCTTTTCCCAAGTTCTCCCTGTCTAAAAAGGCTCGTGCGTTATGTAGTCGTTTCCGTTCTAAGTCCGTCATATCATTCCAGTCAACTTTCCCCAGCCTTTTAACCGTGCGTTTGCAGTTGGAGATTCTACTCCGCCTGGACATACACGATAGGTTGGAGATATCGGAGTCTGCCATAGAGCTAGCATCACTGATATCATCAACAGTGATGGCTTCGCCACTGGCTCCATCTTCCATACCTAAGCTGGAGAAAGGGTTGAGTAGGAGGTTTTCCTCTTCCTCAGTCAACTTCGTAACATTATTGTTCTTGGAGGTGTTCATTTTGATTTCTTTTTTATTATTACGTTGGTTAGCTTTTGCGATTACTTTATATGTTGGATCTGCAAGAAAAAAGAAAAAGAAAAAGAAAAGAAAGAAAAAAGAAAAAGAAAAAAGAAAAAGATCCAAAATTATAAGTAATATCGTTACACAAACCAAGCAAAAAATGAAATGAGAAAAGTTAGTCACTGGCGACTTCTCCTTACGATATTGAGATCGTAAGGCAAAGCCCAAGCCAGCAGCCGTGACATCTGCTGACACTTTAGCGTATATCCCCGCTATTTCTTTTATTTCTTTATGTGTCCTTTTCATAATTTTCATAGGGGTGGGTCTCACTTAGTTTGCCCAGAACCCTAGCCGGTAGCTGATTTTCCGCTCAGAAGCATCCAACCGTAGCCATCTTGCTTTAGGTTCTAGCGTAAGCCTCCTCACCACGGCAAGGTGGAGACCCGTTGAGGAGGCAGTTCTTACGTGATCAAACTTACTTGGTAGACTGCTTAGAATTTTGACTATAACTACTGGCTCCTTTTGTTCAAGGTTCATATCTTTCAGTCGCTGCGTGAGTGATGTTATTCTGGCTACGTAATCCACCATGCTTTCTTCCTCTTCTAATTTGGAATTAATAAACTTCTCAAGAAGAACTTGTGTTGACTGCTCACTTCTTTCAGAATGAACAGTTTTCAATCTCGACCACATTTGAGCAGCTGTAGTACAGTCTGTAAGATATTTTAATTGTTCCAACTCTATTCCTTTCATTATGAATGCTTGCGCTTCAGCATCTTTATCATCCCAAGCTTGACCATTGGTACTGGGTCTTGGTGTTGTTCCTATAATGTACGGTTTGAGTTTATTTTCAGCCATGTAAATTTCCATCTGTCGTCGCCATAATTGATAATTCTGCCCGTTGAAACGATGAATGTGGTAAATTTTTGATTCAGCCATACTAAAACCGGGTGTCTCTGGCTCGGTGAGTTCTCCGTCGTCTTGATTACTCAAATCTATTGTTTGATCCGTAAGTGTTGTATCGTCAATTGCAGAATCGTCCTCAAAGGATTTTGTATCTGTGGCTTTGCTTGTGTCCATATAAAAAACAATTTATTTATTGTACAAAGTGCAGGTGATTACCTGGGCCCATAACCTTTTGGAAATTTAATAAATCTACTTTGTAAATAAAAGACAACAAGCTAAATAATTAAATTACTTCAGGAATTTATTTTAATAGTAAATGATTTCAAAATTATTTAAAACCATAAGGTTGCTCCATACAGATACGCTCTTCTATATTGGTGGGTCCATTATTTGACACAGCAATAAAATACCAAGATAGAAAGAGAGAGAGACACAATAACAAAACAAAGTTCCAGACCCACACAACACTTGGCCCCATTACATAAAACCAACAGTATCAGTCAACTCGCCCGATGATGGAATGTATATCCGAAACGCGTCGCCCCAAAAAATTTACTTTTATTATATATATCTGTGGCAATAAGACAGAGTAGCTTAAGTCGAAAGAAGTGATTTCCAGAAAAATTGATTTTTATCTAAAATTTCTATTAATTATAATTTATAACTTTTTTTTGTGCGAAAATGTATTGTGAGAAGGTTATTTCATATTTTTTACCTATTTCGTGGAAATCTGATGGTAGGAAAGTAGAAAAAAATGCATTTTTATACTTAAGATGTTATGTAAAAATCAAACTGAAGATAAAGGATATCTTAAGTAACATAAGTTTTTCTTTCAAATTTTTAACAAATAAAAACAGCTCCTTAAGTAGACTTAAGATTTTATGTCTAATCCGAAATCTCAAAATAAGAAGACATAAGGCAAAACTTTGTTTATTTTCGATTTATTTTAAATATTTTAAGTTAAAAAACTCATTTCTTGTAATAACAAAAATTAAAGCAAAAAAAGGTACAAAATTCATTAGATTTACGAAATTTAAGAAATAAAGGAACTAAAACCAATTGAATGAAAGTTTAAAATAATACTTTACAAACTTAGATATGAGCTGAACCTTCTTCGTCGTCAGCTTCGGTTAAGTCTGGATGAAATTCTCCAATTTTATTATTAGCATTTAGGTTGTTGTAAAAAGGATGGTAAATACTGTCAATTAGTGGAAGCATGTCCAGTAAATCTTGCTTTTTCTTTTCGTTGATTTCGAGAGGCGTAAGATAACATTTATTTAAGTCCTTCAATTTTATGGAATTAAACCCACGGCGTCTAATGTTCAGTGTCCTGAATTCCTCTGTATCGTTGAGCGAAGTTTTAAAATACACAGTTCCAAACTCCTTCGTGAACCTCATCCACTTAATGTTTTGCCAACAGAGCTTCTGACCATCATTGTCCACTTTACGCCACATAAATTTTTCTTTGGAAACTGCTGAGAAATTGAAAATCTGGTCTTGATTCATTTCTTGAACGTGAAATTTTTGTTTAACACCCACAGTTCTCACGAATTGGTACCAATCACGAGGATGGTGTATTTTAACTGTTGTGCGCTTTTTCTTTTTTTCAATTAAGGCATGGTCAACGTCGCATTCCATGTGAGTGTGTCCAGGAAGGAGAAATTTATAATCAATGATCTCCAAACTAGTGTCAAGTTGCAGAAAAGTTGCAAACATTGAAGCAATGAAAGAATTTTTATTCTGTCCTGGACAACAGTCACTATAGAGGATAACGTGTTTAGTGTCTGATGGAAGGTCTTGAAGGTGTTTGAAAACACATGAAGAAATTTCATTTCCACCACGATTTCCTTCTGCTTCATGCCACATGTAACATACTGGCTGCCCGGTTGTACAGTCATGAACAGTTAAATTGTAGGTCCATAGTGGACGTTTATAGAAAGAAACTGAGGACCTTAAAAAAGGTGTTGGTAGGCATTGTTGCAGGTCGAATGTTAGAACTTTTAAAGATTTGTTTTTCTCAGCGTTTGTTTTGTCAAATTCTTTCGACTTATAAGCAGTCTCTGCTTCTAGGTGGTGATTTTTTTGTTCTTTTATGAGATTTGCACGGTCTTCATCAGAAGCAACGTCAATTTTCATTTTTAGAACTTCACACTTGTGGCAAGTGTCTAACTTGGGCTTTTTAAATTTTAAGTTAAGGGTGTTGAAAATTGCTGAGAACTTTGAAAGTGAAACTGGATCATGTTTTTCCGAATAGAGCCGAAATAATTCAGCGATTGATAAATCCGTTGACAAATATCTTTTAGAAGTGTCTCGTCTAATGTAGTGGGACTCATAAGATGGGAAACTGTTTATAAATGTAATAATTTCATTTTGTTTTTCAGGAGAAAGTTTTTTAGGACCAGGATGTCTTCCACGCATATCACCATTTGTAAATGTTCCATGGCCTTCCAGCTTTTTTTTGACAACTGTTTTTATAAATTGCTCTGATTCACAAAGGGTGTATCTGAAACATTTTTGACACACTGAAATCCTTTCACCACTAACTTCCAAAAAGTATTTATTGCAGTGCTTCCTTTTCCTCGGATTAGTGAGACTCTTGTCTTTTCTTTCAGATTTAGTTTCTTCAACCGCAATGAAGCCAGATGCAAACGCTTGTCTCAGCTCATAAGAACCAAGTTCCCAATATTTTTTAAAAATAAGCTGTTGGTTTTCATAAGAAATTCTTTCTTTGCATTTGTTGCGACAGTTATCTAATTTGCGTAGAGTTCGTTCTGGTACGGGTTTTCCAGCTGTAGACATGTAGCTTTTGCCAGAGTTTCTTTTTTCTTTCCGCATCTTTTTTGATTGTTTTGCGTTAGCCATTTCGTTATTTTGGTCATTCTCCGAAATAGTTTCGCAATCTCCAAACAATAAGTTTTGCTCCAGCTGACGACCAGCGTTTTCTGTTTCAAAGGAAATATCGGATTCATTACTTACGTTGTTAGAAGCAACAGGAACAAAACTAGGATCACAAGTAGAATCATCGTCATCAAAATCCGCTGATTTGTCTTCTTCCCTTTCAAAATATTCATTTTCTTGTTCTGATATCTTCCAAGAGTCTTGGTCCTCTGAAATTTCTGGCGCTCCATTTGCATCTTAAAAGTTGATTTAATGAAGGTTATTGGCTGTTCCTAATCTAAGATAAACTTGCCGAAAATAACTTACCAGTTAAGAAACTTGTATTCTCTTCGTATTCTGTGGTATTTCTATAACTTAACTGCTTCTGTTTTTTTAAGGCCAAATATAACATTTTTCTGGCGCGTTCCATTTTATTATTTAAAAATATGAAAAAACTTTATGTATTTGTATAAATTATAAAGCACACAATTTTTAGCAGTATTTTTAATACAAAAATGTATACACAGAACTTATTTTTTAGACACCAAACACGTCTGATCACTTCAACACTTTTGAACACTAAACGCAACGTTTCCGCTTAAGTCAACTAAACCAACTGAAATGCAAAAAACAAAACTATCTTATATTGACATAAGTAACGGTTATTTGAAAAGTTAAATTCAATAGAAAATCTTATGTTGACATACGTGCTTCTGTTAAAATTAATTTTTTCTAATTTGTGTTTTTTTAATTTTTACAAAAGAACTTACGTGGAGTTAAGTGTTAGTAGAATATAAATAAAATTTAGCAAAGAAACTTAAGTCCACATAAGTTTTTACAAAAAACGAAAATGGAATCGGATAAAAAAAAATTTACAGCAATTAATACGACATAAGGGTTTTTGTTAAATCATAAAATTTGAGTTTGGAGGACATAAGAGTAATTTAATAACATAAGCTTTTCTGTCAAATGCATTGTATAACCGTTCAAACATAAGTGGTTATGAATTGTACGATATTTTTGTAACGGAAAAATCTTTTTAAATGGGAGTAAAACAGAAATATAAATTTCAAAGTGCTTATGAATATCCATTGAAAAACAGAGAAATCGCTTATGTCGACTTAAGCTACTCTGTCTTATTGCCACAGATATAGTTCCATCAATTATTATAAACTCTAAAAAATTAATCCAATCAACATTCGAAGTATTCAAAGGAAAAATATACAAATTGAACTTCTGGACCTAAAATCAAGTGTAAACGAGTTATATTTTTTTTTTTTGCAAAATCAAAAAGGAATGTTAAAATTGTAGCCATATTGGAAATAACCTCGCCCAATTTAATACGAGTTGTTCAAGGGTACGTTCCCTGGATCGCCAAAGCAAAAGCAAATAAAAATAGACATTCTTATCTGGCCCCAGAATTCAGTGCTCCAATCGAATATTGATTCACAATTCCGGTATATTTAAACTGTTCGAGTGCTCGACGCAACAAAGAAAAAAAAGAAGAAAATCTTCAACACAAGAAGTGGTCTCCCAAAGGCCAAAGCCCAAAGGGAGAAAAAAAAATACCCAAAAAGTGCAGTTCAAATAGGCGTTCTTTAAGTAAGAGTGATAAATAAAATTGGTGCGTGTATTTTCGTTCTATATGTGTAGATTCTGAACATTCTCAGGTTATGGTCAAGTTCCTTCACGTTCCCTTTTTTTATTTTATATCATAGGGAGCTCGACCGCGGCGATCACAGACAGTTCTCCGGAAGCCGTGATCGCCTCCCTGTATTTAATTGAGACCCAAGATCTTCAATCAAGAAATTTATCTCAAGAATTAGCAAATGCTTTAAGAAAAGGAAAAATACTTGAGTGAAACTTCAAGATCTTCAATGAAGAAATTCAAGAAAACAAAAAAAAAAAAAAAACAAACCATTTCTTCTATTGCAAATGTCAAAAGACTTCTTACTTGTTCTAAACTTAACCTAGATACATACATATGAAACAGATTACTTGTTTTAAACTAAAATAAAATTCATCTATTCAAGCATGTTGTTTGTTCTAGATCAAATCAAGATAGATACATATAAAGCATATTTCTTGTTTTAAACTAAACCAAATTACAAATCAAAGAAAACTAAATAAAAAAATATTAAAAAAACCTTGTAAAATTTATAGTAATTGGGTGATAAAAAGATTCTGGCATATATATATAGGTATATCTGGTTTCTCCCTTATCGGTCAAAACTGAAATAAAAGGAGCGTTTTTGCGCCGTATCAATAGCCTCCTCCCCATTGAGCTCAATTGAGGTAGAGTCAAATCGTATATAGATATATATCTGAGACACTGAAAGTGAATAGTAGAAGGGCAGAAGCTAGGTAAAGCCCGAATATTAAATCCTTGTCCCGATTACTTAAATTTATCCTATTCTCTATATATATTCTATAAAGTATATAACTTGTTTAAAACTAAATCATAATACTTAAAATATAGTATGTTACTTGTTTAAAACTAAATTAAAATATTTCTATGTTACTTGTTTAAACTAAATCTACGACATATGAATATAATAAAGTGTAATATGTTTGTATGCCGTCATGGTTGAATTTATGACTTTTTTTCAAGCGTATAGCTTGACGATGTGTTAAAGTTTCTTTTCAGGGGATGTGAAGGGTGACATTTTGGTGAATGAAAGATGAGCTGAGCAACAACGAGAGGTAAGCGTTAGTAAAAGTTAGAGGCGAAAATCCGCCAACGCCTCTCAAGGTAGGGTGGGATAGGCACCAACGAATAAGACCTCGACGCCCTCTGGTGGTAATGTCCGTCCGTCGTCAACAATTTTTTTCGAATTCCTTTTCTTTGGATCTGTTAAATTAAAGGCATAATTTTTTTATTAATTAGTTTGAATCCTTTTGTAGTTGCGGCCAAGATTCCACACCATCTGGCGAGCTCAAGCCGAGCATCAACAAGCATGCCAGTCCGTAACTACAGGAAGCAAAAGTTTTTTCTTGTTCAACTCAACCCCCAGCCTATTACAACATTCAGTACAACACTAGAAAAATAAAAAAGAGGAAATAAAAGTTCAGAACAATGAACACAACGCTAAAACGCCAAAATTCGCTATGATAAGCTTCAATTGAAGAAGTAGCTTCTGGAGTTGGAGTTGAAGTAGGTACAAATAGTTTCTGTGTATGTATATATACGTTCATCACTTTTGAAGTGATATATGAAGTGAAATGGCGGTTTTTTTTTAATGAATAATGAGACTGTTTTTTATTTTTTTTATAATAACTGTAAATTTAATGAATTTGCTTCAATAAAACCTTTTTCTTTTTTCTAAAATAGTTAACATAGACATCATTATACCGTTCCTTAAGTTGACTGCTTCGGAATAGTAGTGCAAGGGTTGCACAACATCATTTCCTTGTTAATCAGTGGTCATATTGTCTAGATTTTCTTCATCTATGTTGATTAAGTCCTCCGTGCATACTTGGTAATGTCTACAAACATTATGTAGAACACAGCACACGTTTATATTTGTACAGCTTTTTGCGGTGAATATTGCAAAACGCTGGACTTATCCAAGCAACGAAATCTACTTTTCAGTACTCCAATAGTTAGTTCGCTCTATAATGTTTCGTCCCTTTCAGTGTTGAGCATTGAACTTAGACTGTTGCGAACCTGCATTTACGTTCTTAAAAGGAGTAAGCAACCACGGAAACAGCCATAGCCTCCATCACCTAAAAAAAGTCTGACGATGTAAATACATTGCTCGCGTTTTTGGCACCTATCTTCGAAAATCTTAACTTAAGATTCTGTCACTTTTCCCTTGTAAAAAGATTCAGATTTTCAGATGACAATTCAGATGACATTTAGATTTTCAGATTTTCGAAGATAGATTTTCAGATGGAAAATCTTGGCTGAAAATCTGAACTTAAGATTTTACTTGTCAAAACAAGGAAACAACGTATATGACAATCGAACTTTACTCGGTATTCTTGGGTTAGTTTTTTGTTCTACAAGTTTTCGCTTATTTGTTGAATTGAAATTGATAATTATTGGTGTTTGGATATTCTGTTTTGTAAATTGATTTTAATAGTGAGTTTATCAACAAAGAAAATACATTTTTGAAGGCACACGATTTTCATTATTTTTATCACAATTTAGTAAAATGAAAGTAATTTTAATACTGCTTAGTTTGGAAACACTTGGAAGTCAAATTGTTGAATTTCAAACAGAAAAAATCTGTGTTTTACAATTAATTTTACTACTAACTATGTAGAATCGAGAGGTGAATCACAGTACCATTTTACATCTGACACAGAGCTTAAATAGCGTTCTTGACTGACAGTAGTAGTTTCGAAAATTTCGAAGTTGCGAAGAACGCGAGCATTCTTATGTAAATTTATAATAAGCCACATAATGTACCTAAAAGTCTGAGATTTCTTTCTCCATTATTGAAAATATTTTCAAAATATCTACTGGCTTCCGTATTATTCGATACTAAGGAATCGTGACTGCTTCCAGGATAGCTTGCGTCAAAGTAGGTAATCCATTGCTTATGATTACATATCTGAAAGGAATTTTGTGTAAAGTAAAATTTAAAACAAATTTTATCGCACTTACCAGCATTGTATTTAGGCTGTGGTACCCTTTTCTGTTGTATAACAGATGTGGATTATGGTTTGTAGTCTTAAGAGGAATGTGTGCTCCATCAACACACATAACAACGCCAGGGATACCACATTTTTGGTAGAACCAGAGTTTCGCTTCTGTTTTTTCTTCCGCTGTCATTTTTAGGGTAATCCATTGCGGACATAAATGTGCTTCCAATACGTTCAGTATCTCCTGCAAGACTTTACTAAATGTGGACTGAGCGATTCCTACATTAAGATCTTGTCCAATGCCATGTTGCAAACCACCTTCGCTAAAAAATCTTAAGCATGAGATAACTTTGTCTTTTCTTGAATGGGAATCACTTCGCTTTGGGGGTTGAAGATTCAATCCCACGACATTCAAGACGTACTCAAATGTTTTTTTATTCAATCGAAAGTTTTTTACAAACCTAGGGTTTTGAAATAATTAATTGTATCCACGAAGAATTGAAAATGAATCAACTTACGTTTCATTCGGCAATTCCATAATATCTTTTCTGGATTTTCTCAAGTTTTCGCGAATTTCTCTGGCCGATGATGGTCTTACTCCACTGTTTGCAAGTGGCAAAAAAAGCCCAATACTATCCTTAAAACAATTTTTTTGCTTTATTTAAAATAACGAGCCGAATTTGGTTGAAATAGTTTTTGCAAACAAATAAATTACGATTGTCACACGAACAGCTGTTAACTTCAATTGTCAAATTGGTTAGGATAAACTAGTTCACCCGACGGATAGCAGAATGCATAGGTAGTGCAAAAGCGGATCGAATGGGTGAATCGAATGTTCGATTCACGTGAATAGCAGAATAGGGGTGATACTCGTCAACTCCCTAGTTGGCTCATCCTATTTTTATATCACTTGGAAGACGAATCAAATCAAAGGTTGAGATAGATAGCAGCACCAGTTGGCAAAAGATTATTGTTTTATTGATAATTTTTTTTACTTGAATCACTTTGTGTTTTTTTAAATTCATTGAGGAGCTCTTTTCAGGAATATAAATAATAAGTGGTGAGAAGATTCTACCTTGAATTGAATTAAGTGTAGCATGGGAAGTAATTTTCACTGGTATCAAATCTATTAGTTTGGCTTTTAAGAAAAGAATGGCTGTTTCCTTGTTGGGAACCTTTATCAGAAGATCCCCCGATCTCATTGCCTTAACCTCCAAAATTTCCTTGGAAATAAATTCTTATCCACGACTTATCTGGAAAGGATTGTAAGTAGAGAGTTTCCGTATGGTGTCAATTATTTTTTCTATGCCAGAAACAACTAAGACTTACTCACTTAGGTGGGCATTACAGTTCGGGGTGAACCTGGGCCTCAACCAACATCCTTCTATAACGATTTCGATTTCGGGCGAGCTCTCTCCAGTTTCGCACTCCAAGTCGGTTGAGGTCTTCATCCACTTGATTGCCCCACCTAAGACGAAGTCTTCCTCTTCCGCTATTTCCCTGCAATGTGCTTTCGAGAGCCCGTCGAGCCAGAGCGTTTGGATCCATCCGCTCTACATGACCCGACCATCGTACCTCGCGATGTGTACTCTTCTGGCTATGCTCATGTCGCGGTACAGCTTATACAGCTCGTTGTTGTATCTTCTTCTCCACACATTGTCTTCGCATACGGAACCAAAGATTATTCGCTCATCCGCTTTCGATAAGGTCCATGCTTCCACGCCGTAAAGCAGGACTGGGATGATTAAGGTCTTATACAAGGTTACCTTGGTTTTTCTGGAGAGGTTTTTGTTTCTCAATTGCTTTCTTAGCCCAAAGAAGCAACGGTTGGCAAGAGTTATTCTCCGTTTGATCTCCGCACTGATGTTGTGGTCCGTGTCTACAGTGGATCCTAGGTAGACGAAGTCCTGTACTTCCTGGAAGTTATGTCTGTCTATTGTGAAGTTTTGTCCAATTCGTCAATGTTCTGTGTCCTTGTTTGATGACAGCATATACTTCGTTTTGCTCTCATTAACCATCAAACCCATTTTTGCCGCTTCTGTTTCAATACTCGCAAAAGCACCTATGACATCACGCTCTTTTCTTCCCATTACGTCAATATCGTCCACATAGGTGAGTAATTGTACAGACTTTTGAAAGATTGCTCCTCTGGTGTTGACGTTTGAGTTTCTTACAATCTTTTTAAGTATGATGTTGAAGAAATCGCATGACAGTTTGTCGCCTTGTGTGCAGATTCCCCAATGGAATCCAGAGATAAAAAAAAGACGATGATGGCACGTTGAAATTCCCAATGTCGATGAAAAAAGAATTATACGTTGATTTTTGTTGGTTTCTTTATTTTACAGTTTTTAATATACACGTAATGATTGTTTTCTTTTGTTTTATGATTTTAATAGATTTTCCTTGATTATTTAAGATAATTTTAAGTTTCAATTTTTACTTCGGGAGAACACGACTGAATTTGATGATGGCTGACACAAGAAATAAACAAAGTAGCCACAGCGATGCAATGCGATGACGGAATGACGGCGAAAAAAAGCAAGATGCAAACGTAACAAAAAAAAATAATTCATCGTTCAGGCATCGTGAAATTACTAAAGCTAAGGGCCTGTTATAAGTTATGTAAATTTTTTAAGATTATTTCTGATTTGAACACCTTGCATAAAGCCTTTTTCGACATCAAAGGTCTCGGTGAGTTCTTTGCCGACCTTGACGGAGCAGAGTGAATTCTCCAAAGTCATCCTGCATAGTCGTACGAGTTTTAGTATTTAGTATTTAGTATTTATTATTTCAATCTACGATCTCTCAATCAACAGATTTTACAAAGCAATATTCTTTACAAAAATTCAATTATAAATTAATTTAGAAATGATTATTTTCCATTAGAATATTTTTAAATTGTTATCTGGGCATGCAAACATCAACATCTTCATAGACTAAATTGAACAGCCTTGCACAACGAGAGATAGGCTCACGTTGTCCATACAAAGTTTCATGACGAACATCATATAAAAGTGGCCTTGTTCTAAAAGACCTCAAAGGAGCATAAAAATAAATAAGAGAAAGCAAACACTCACTTTTTATAGAAAAACACAAGATATCACGTATAAACATTACGCTATAAACCTTTCTTCGAGTTTTAACTCCCAACAGTAAGCATCTCTTCTTATAACTTAAAATCGCATTATCTGTCAATGTAAAATTCCTTAAACCGAACCGCAAACATTTTTTTTGAACTCTTTCAATCCGGTTGATATTTTTTAATGTACTGGGATACCAAACAATGGAACAGTATTCAAGGGTAGGACGAACTAGTGAACAAAAAAGAGATTTTACTGTATACGGATCCTTAAAATCTACACAATTTCTTTTTACGAATCCCAAAAGGGAATTCGCTTTGGATAATACATAATCAATATGGAGATCAAATGACAGTTTCTTATCAAAAACTATTCCAAGGTCTTTTAAACTATCAACTCTTGATAAATTATTTCCATTGAGAAAATAGTTCTTTATAATTGGATGCAAAATTCGGCCATAAGTCATAACCGCACATTTTGCAATATTGATTTCAAGAACATTAGATCTGCACCAGGTTTCAAATATGTTGAGATCATTTTGAAAATCAAAACATTCATTTAAATTTGAAATAATCTTGAAAAATTTGATATCGTCTGCAAAAATCAGAATTCGACAGTTTTCCACAAGGTTGACGATGTCATTTATATACAATGAGAACATGGGGGGACCTAAATGGCTGCCCCCAGGAACTCCCGAATAAACTTGAATTTCTTTGGAATGGTAGTTTCCTATGGTAACTACTTGCTTCCGCCCGCTCAAATAAGATTCGAACCATTTTAGGATTGTGCCATCAAAGCCATATGCTTTGAGTTTATCCAATAAAATTTTCAAATTGGTTCTGCTAAATGCTTTCACAAAGTCAGTGTAGACAGTATCAACTTGAACACACTTTTCCATAGCCGAGGAACAAAAATTAGTGAACTCGGCCAAATTTGTACATGTAGATCGTCCCTTATAAAAACCATGCTGAACGGGGGAAATACAGTTTTCAATAATATTGAAAAACTTTTTCTGCACAAGTTTATCAAGCAATTTGGGCACGGTAGGCATTTGGCTTTTAGGCCTATAATTAACTACTTGTTTTTTTTCCCTGACTTAAAAAGAGGAGTAATGCAGGAAATTTTCCATTCCTCTGTAACGTGAACCCAACATTTTATACCAATTTCCTAATCGAAAAACGTTCAACCGAAAACACAACTGGCAACTCCTTAATGGAATGGTATAAATGACAGGCGTTGCTTGTAAGCCAGTGTGTGTGAGTGTAGAGATGCTTGACAGCAAATGTGGAGACAATGTAGAAGTTACTGGAGAGTTCTAGATGGCATGTCATTCGATATAAATAGCCCGCCCGAGGCAACCAGAGGGCAGTTTTTTTTATAGAGTGATAAAGTTAAGAGTAAATACAAGTGATAGTCCAAAAGTCGAGTTGAGTTCAAATAAAGTGTATATCGAAAGTAGATACTGAATAAAGTGGTAGAATTAAATTGAAAAGTAGAGTTTTATTTTTGCGAACTAAGCGCACGTTACATTGGTGTCAGAAGTGTAAATAAAACTTATTTGACTAGTAAAGTGTAAAAAAAAAAAAAAAGTAAAAAGAAAATAATAATTATATACAGTGAAAATGGGTAAGTTGTTAGAAGAGCTCACTTGCATTGAGCTTAAAAGTGAGTTAGGTAAGCGAAATCTTTCTAGAGCGGGATCGAAAAATGAGCTCGTCCTGCGCTTGCGTAACTATTTGGAACAGCAAGGGGAAGACGTGAACACTTTTGTTTTTGAAACAGAAGTGGAAGAAGAGGAAATAAGTGCAAATGTAGATTTTTCTAGTATAATGAAGCTTTTATTAGAACAAAGAAACGAACAAAAGAAAATGATTGAAGAGCAACAGCAAAATATTCTCGGACGTCTGGAAGAGCAACGAAACGATCAAAAGAAGGAACAGCTGAATGTTCTCGAACAACTTGAAGCACAACGAAACGAGCAAAAGAAGCTGATTGAAAAACAACGAAACGAACAAAAGAAGGAACAGCAGAATGTTCTCGAAAGACTCGAAGTACAACAAAAGAATCTGGAAGAGCAACGAAACGAACAAAAGAAAGAACAACAGAATATTCTCGAAAGACTTGAGGCGCAACAGAATGTTTTGGAAGGTCAGAAAAACATTCTAGAAGGAAAATTGGGTAATATTGAGAAAAATGTATGTGCCCTTGACGAAGGAGTTGAAGGTGTGGAAAAACAGCTTTCTGTTGTAGAGAATCGTTTCGAAGGCGTAGAAAGTCGATGTGATGTTCTCACCAAGGAATTAGACCAGATCCGGAAAATAAAAATTCGAGAATCTGCTGGAGAGTTTGCAAGGAAAAAGGAGATGAAACCCCCAACATTTGATGGACAGTCTTCTTGGCCAGTTTACAAGAGACAATTTGAGGCAGCCGCGACAACAAATGGCTGGGATGACGAAGACAAGTACATAGCACTGACTCTTGCTCTTAGAGGACCAGCAGCTGAATTACTTCAAACATTTCCAGCTGGTAAGAGTGGCGATTTCAGTTCTCTCGTGGCAGCTATAGATAAACGCTTTGGAGATAGCCACTTGAAAGAAGTCTTCCGAGTCCAACTCAATAACAGAGTCCAGAAAAGGGGTGAAAGTCTACAGCAGCTCCAAGCAGACGTCGAAAGACTGGTTCACCTGGCATATCCGGATGCTGGAGAAGAAATCATCAACCAGCTTGCTGTTGAGTCCTTTGTTCGTGCCATTGCTGATATACATCTTCAGAGATCTGTGCGAACTGCTAGAACACGTACTCTTTCTGAAACTTTAGCATTCGCATTGACAATTGAAGCAGCAGAACAGGCTTCTCAGGGAGTACATCGACTTAGAGAGGCCATAGTCGAAGAATGCTCGTGCCAAAGAGCTGAAATACAAAAGAACCGGAGCGGACTAGCAAGATGTTGGAACTGCAACAAGACCGGGCACTTGCAGCGTCAATGCCGACTACCACCAAACAAAGCCAGTTGTCAACATTGTGGAAGCAAGAGATCCAACCCAGAGCAAGGTAACAACAACACCAGCGTTGCCTATCAGCCGGTTTCCCATCAGGGAAACGAGTAAGAACCAACTTCGAGGGGCAGAGGCTGGTTTCTTGTATCGATGGCCCCAGAACCACCATCCAGGTCTCTCAGACCAAACGAGACAACAAAAGTCTGACTGTGGAGACTACTATTAACGGGAACAAACATTTGGCTACCATCGACACCGGTGCCACAGCCTCCATAGTACGTCGAGACCTGGTAAAGACGACGTGGCTTCATAACACCAATAGCTACCGTCTAAGAACCGCAACGGGAGAAGCAGCAAGAGTATATGGAGAAGTGTGTCTTAAGATCCGACTGGCCGACCTAGTGTTTACTCATCAATTCCTGGTGGCAGATATATGTGACGAGTGCATCATTGGAATCGACTTTATGAAACAGCACGGAGTTATTTTGGACATCGGTAATCAGGTTTTGAAGTACCAAAATAAGGAACTTCCAATGACTTATTCGAACGAAAGAACGTCGACACTGAGAACTGTCATCAGGGAAGATCTGATTCTGCCTCCTTCTTCTGAAGTGTTCGTTTGGACAAAACTGGAAGGTGAGTTTGGAAGCCTTCGATACCTCATGGTGGAACCTGACCCAGAGTGTTCCTCCCAAAGCGTCATCATTGGGAAAACACTGGTAGCACCGAAAAACAAAATGGTCCCCGTACGATTACTAAACACCAGACCGTACGATGTAAGGTTGAAGAAAGGAGAAGTCGTTGGACGTTGCGAATCGGTTGCAGCAATTACGAAGATCACAGACGAAGCTCCAAGAAAAACTATAACTCCGGAGGAGCTCAAAACTGTTATATATTAAACATAATAATATTGAAATGTGCTACACCTTTGAACACTTAAGTAATTCTTGTTTAATGTTTAGCATCACCCTCTACTTTGTTACCAACAATGACAAACTAAAATAATCATGAATTGTACCTACATCATTTCCTTTAGGCTTAAGAAGATTATCTCTCTCTTATCTTGACCACGGAGCTGTACGCACCTAATAAAATATGAAGTAATAAATCTGTCTTTTCTTTGGTTAACGGAAGCACTTTAATATTGGCGACGAGGATTAGTGAAACACGTGTGCAAATCAATTAAATTTTAATTAAATTAAAGTAAAAAGAAAAAGAAAATGTCGCGGCTTGTGGGTTATATTGAACCATTTGTTCCTGGCAGTAATTTTAAGGCATATGAAGATCGTATAAAACAATTTTTCATTGTAAATGACATCCAAGAAGAAGCAAAAACGCCACTGTTCATCACCATAGTTGGAGCAGAAATTTACGAAATCCTAATGTCATTAACAATTCCTAAAATGCCAAGTGAAAAATCGTTGGAAGAACTATTGAAATTGTTACGGGATCATTTTGCTCCAAAGGAGAACAAAAGGGCAGAGCGCTATAAATTTAATAAGATCTACCAAGAAGACGGGGAATCGTTGAGTGAATTCATTGTGCGCCTCAAATCTGCAGCCCAAACGTGTCGATTCGGAGATTTCCTAGAAGATAGTAAAGACGACAAATTAGCAAAGTATAAATCTCTCATTCTGGATGAAGCTCTGGCAGACAGGTTTATTGTCGGAGTTAAAAGTGATAAGATCCAGGAAATACTGCTGCGCGATGACTCGTTAACCTTCGAAAAAGTATGTCAACAGGCTTTGAATGTGGAGGCTTCTCATAAGGCATCACGTGCCATTCAACCAATGTCACAAAATGCGGTATATAATCAAAAAAAAAGCTATTCTAAGTTTGCAAATAAAAGTCAGGAAAGAACACCACGTGCAGCGGTAACGAGTACAAACTCATATCAAAAAGAAAGTTTCAGAAGAGGTACGAGTACGAGTAATAAAAGCAAGCAGAGTTGTTTTCGCTGCGGTAGCAATGAGCATAAAGAGTTCCAGTGTCCAGCAAAAGAATGGCAGTGCTTTGCGTGTAATAAGAAGGGACACATAGCTAGCAAGTGTCGTATTAGAGGGAATGCGAAAAGCGTTAATAGCGTATGCATTTTCAATAAAGCTGAAGAGGTCACAGTTAGAGCTGGTGGGCAGCTGCTTGCGATGGAGATTGATACGGGAGCCACAACGTCTATCATTAGTGAAAAAGAATATTTAGATAAGTTTCAAAATTATAAATTAGAAAAGTCAATTCTTAATCTTTGTTCAGTCACAGGTTCTAGATTACGTGAGCTTGGTAGTTTGGAGGTGGAAGTGAGTTTCGGAGGTCAGGAATGGAAGTTGCCCATTGTTGTTGTTGTTGGAGATGCCCCACAAAAAAGTCTGATGGGACGAACATGGATCGATAAACTGTATCCGAGTTGGAGACAACAGTTTCGGGAGTCGAATATTTGTACTGTAAGTAACCAAGCACAATTTTTAAGTAAAATTAAGTCTAGTTTTCCGAAAATAACGGAACCAGAACTAGTCCATCCGATTGTGGGGTATGAGGCAGAAATAGTATTAAAAAGTGACCAAACACCAATTTTTCATGGTGCTTATCAGGTGCCGTATAAGTTGCGCGAAAAAGTAGAGATTGAGTTGACTAGGTTAGTAAATGAACGAATTTTAGTTCCCGTTGAGTATAGTGAGTGGGCCAGTCCCATTGTAATAGTTCCAAAAAAGGACGGTAACATAAGAATCTGTGTTGACTGCAAAGTCACATTGAATAAGTGTATAGAAACACAGTATTATCCCTTGCCTCGTATTGATGACATTTTTGCGGGGTTGTCGGGCTGTTCTCACTTTTCAATAATTGACTTAAAGGGTGCTTATCAACAACTTTCTGTTACAGAAAAAACACAGAAGCTCTTAGTTATAAATACTTTTAAAGGCCTTTTTGCTTTTACTAGGCTCGTTTTTGGGGTAAGTAGTGCTCCAGCAATATTTCAATCTGTCATGGATCGGATTCTTCATGGGTTGAAAAATGTTGCTTGTTACTTAGACGACATTTTAGTGGGAGGTGCCACTGCTGAGGATTGCGAACGCAATCTTTTTGAAGTTTTAGGTCGTCTGGAAAGGCATAATGTACACATAAATATGGAAAAGTGTAGATTTGTTTGCGATAGCGTAGATTATCTGGGTCATACATTATGTCGTAAGGGAATAAGTCCAAACCAAAAGAAAGTTGAGGCAATTGTTCAAGCCCCACCACCGACAAATCTTCAACAATTGCAGTCTTATTTAGGTCTTCTCAATTATTATAATAAATTTCTTCCCAATCTCGCATCACACATTCAACCATTATACAATTTATTGAGAAAAAGTACACAGTTTTTATGGACAGAAGATTGTCAAAAAGCTTTTGAAAGTAGTAAAACCCTCCTTTTGGACAATCAAATTTTGGAATTATACGATCCTAATAAAGAAATTGTTTTGTTCACTGACGCCAGCCCTTATGGGGTAGGAGCGATTTTATGTCATCTAGTGAACGGTAAAGAAATGCCAGTTAGTTTTGCATCGTGTACTCTTTCAACAGCTGAAAGAAACTACTCCCAGTTGCACCGCGAGGCCTTAGCCATCATTTTCGCAATAAACAAATTCCACAACTATTTGTACGGTCACGAATTTACTATTTGCACTGATAACCAGGCCCTTAAGGAGATTTTCCACCCAAGTAAAGGAAATTCGGCCGTTGCTGTTGTGAGATTACACAGGTGGGCTATTATATTATCCCAGTATAACTATAAAATTTCATTTAGAAGCGGTTCCAAAATGGGACATGTAGATTGCCTTTCAAGGTTGCCATTGGGTGGTGGCACAAATGTCGAAGAGACTCCAATAAATTATTTTCATGTTGAAGATAATTTAGTGAATACGGAAACCATACGTGACAGTACTCAACAAGATAAAGTGTTAAAAAGTGTTTTCGAGTACTTGCAGTTGGGTTGGCCAAATAATATATCAAATGAAATAAAGCCGTATTTTCAAAATAAAAATAGTTTATGTATCGAAGATGGTTGTGTACTATATGGGCACAGAGTTGTTGTTCCAAACTCTCTACAAAAGAGTGTTCTCGAGTTGCTGCATAAGAACCATGCAGGTATAGTAAGAATGAAGATGCTAGCTCGATCATTTGTGTGGTGGCCAGCCATTGATAAGTCAATTAGTTCCTTCGCAAAAAGCTGTGAAGCATGCGAAAAAACTCAAAACGTTCCGCGAGAAAAAGTCGAAACGAAATGGACACCATCGGAGTTTCCTTTTAATCGTGTTCATTTAGATTTCTTCTTCTTTAGTGGTAAAACATTTTTAATAATTATGGATGCTTATTCAAAATATTGCGACGTGAGGTTGATGAACACAACTACTATTCAGTCGTTAATAAATGAGTTGACAAAATTATTTTTGGTTTTTGGATATCCGGGTTGCATTGTGACGGATAATGGACCGCCTTTCAACTCAAATGTGTTTGCTAAATTTTGTAAATGTAAAGGTATTGATCTGTTAAAATCCCCCCCTTACCACCCACAATCGAATGGACTAGCAGAACGGGGAGTGCAGACAGTCAAGTCAGTTCTAAAAAAGTTTTGCTTGGAACAAAACAATACAATGTCGTTAGTTGATAAAGTAAATGAGTTTCTGTTTAACTATCGTAACACTCCAACAACAGTAACCTCCAAAACTCCTTCTGAAATGTTGTTCAGTTTTAAGCCAAGAATTCAGTTAAGTTCTTTAATGAAAAACCATAATAAAAATAAGGAAATTGAAAATGTTAATAGTAATGTAAATTTAAAAGCAAGCGTTGAAAAAAATGAAAATTGTAAGATTATTGTAAGACCAAAATACAAAGTGGGGGAGGAAGTACTTTATAGAAACCACTATTTGAATATGATAAAATGGATTCCAGCAAATGTTTTTAAGGTTGTTAGTAAAGTAACATATTTAATAAGAGTTAATGATGAAGAACGCTTTGTACATGAGAATCAGATTCGCAAAAGAAATTTAAATGATAAGATCTTTATATCAGATATTGACCCTTCAAAAATTAAAGAGAATAAGAAGAAGCGAACTCGTAATGTTAAGCAAACATTTTTGAAAAATATGGAATGTAGAAGGTCTAGTAGACTTAAGGATAAAGAAGCTGCTAAATCTTTAAATTTGAATAAAAATACGATTATATTGGAGTAACTCATATCTTATACATTTGTCAGTTGGTTATTTACATTGTTTAAGATTTCTGTGACTGATGTATTTTAAATATCAAATTGTATTTATTTTATCATAACTTAATTTAGTAGCGGAAGATGTTATATATTAAACATAATAATATTGAAATGTGCTACACCTTTGAACACTTAACCTTCCGTCCTCCATCTGGGGTATGAGATACCCCACACCAAATTGAAAACTGTGTAATAACGGTTACAATTTTTTCTCAGCCATACCATGCCCATGTAAATTAAGTTTAACATCTGCTGCAGTAGTAAGAGGTCCTTTTTATCAGTTTAGATTTTTTGCATATATATAATTTTGCTGTGAAATTTGGTGTGGGGTATCATATACCCCAGATAGAAGTTAATGTTAGTATTTTTTATTCACACATATCAAAAAATGAGGCAACATCCAGTGCAATAGCTCTTCAACTAACAAATTTGGAAAAATACTTCCGTTGTAGCTTCTGTGATAGAAAAAAGATAAAAAGCAAAAAAAGTGTGTGCTACATGTCACCTTGCAATGTGCGACGATCATCGCTAGATGAATTGTACAGAATGTACAAATAAAAAATTTTTTTTTTTTGAAAAAGTTCCGGTTACCAACCTTAGCCGCTAACAGGGCTTGGTGGCAAAACATTAATAAAAACAATTTCATACGCTTCAATAACATTTTCCAAAACATTTTTGACGATTTTTTTTTTTTTTTTTGTAATAGCTTCTGAAAAAATGAATTTTTAAAAAACATCTACTTTTTTTTGCTTTTTTTTGGAATAAAATTTTAAAATATTTTTTTTTCTGTATTATATATTTACTTTATTTTGTTGAATTGAAAATTATTATAAGAAATTGATGAAATAAAAATATGAACAGTGAATTTTAAAAATAATTTTACAAAAACAATTTTTTTCTAATTATTTATGTTTGGGGTATGTCATACCCCAGATAGAGGAACTTGTAAGAAAAAATAAGATGGAGGACAGAGGGTTAACTAATTCTTGTTTAATGTTTAGCATCACCCTCTACTTTGTTACCAACAATGACAAACTAAAATAATCATGAATTGTACCTACATCATTTCCTTTAGGCTTAAGAAGATTATCTCTCTCTTATCTTGACCACGGAGCTGTACGCACCTAATAAAATATGAAGTAATAAATCTGTCTTTTCTTTGGTTAACGGAAGCACTTTAATAAAAACCATCAGAGCTAAAATACTGAATTCATCCAAACTTGATCGCCAACAAACAAGGATGGCTGAAAATCTCCTACAAGAGTACACTGACATCTTCGCATCGCAAAAGGGACAATATGGTAGGATACAGTTGGTGCAGCATTGCATCAACACAGGAGATGCAAGACCGATTCGTCAACCCGCAAGACGCCTTCCACTGGCCAAACAAGGTGAGGTTGAGGACATGATAACAGCAATGAAGAAGGATGGTCTTATCGAAAATTCCAAAAGTCCTTGGGCGTCACCAGTGGTGCTAGTGAAAAATAAAGATGGAAGCACTCGTTTTTGTGTGGACTACCGAAGACTGAATGATGTGACTAAGAAGGACATCTATCCCCTCTCCCCTGCCCAGAATCAGTGATACCCTGGATGCCATGGAGGGAGCCCAGTGGTTCTCGACGCTGGACTTGAAGAGTGGATATTGGCAAGTTGACATCCACCCTGAAGATCGGGAAAAGACGGCATTTTCTACAGGTAATGGGCTCTGGCAGTTTAAGGTTATGCCGTTTGGGCTATGCAACGCTCCGGCAACATTCGAGCGTTTGATGGAGTGCGTTCTTCAAGGACTGACGTGGAAAGCTTGCCTAGGCTACTTGGACGATGTCATTGTTTACGGGAAAACATTTGACCAACATTGTAAGAACCTTAAAGCCGTGTTTCAGAGACTTCGAGAGGCTAACCTTAAACTGAATCCAGAAAAATGTGCACTTTTCAAAACCGAAGTCAAGTATTTGGGACACATCATCTCATCCCAAGGAGTAAAGACTGATCCTGAAAAAGTTGACTCCGTCAAAAATTGGCCAACACCACAGGACAAACATCAACTCCGAAGCTTTCTGGGACTTGCCACATATTACCGACGTTTCGTTAAGAACTTCGCTGGAGTTGCAAAGAGTTTGCATCAGCTCACCGAAAAGGGGAAGCAGTTTAAATGGTCAGGTGAGTGTGAGAAATCTTTCCAGGAACTCAAATACCGCCTCTGTAACGCTCCAGTGCTGGCACATCCAACACCTGGCAAAACATTCATCGTCGACGCAGATGCAAGCAACGTTGGAATCGGGGCGGTACTATCCCAAGTGCATGATGGCGAAGAGAAAGTGGTGGCATACTACAGCAAGGTCCTATCGAAACCCGAAAGGAACTACTGCGTGACCAGAAGGGAACTGCTAGCTCTTATCTTGGCAACAAAGCACTTCCATAAGTACATCTATGGACAGAAATTCCTTCTGCGGACAGACCACGGTGCTCTGAGCTGGCTGTTGAACTTCAAAAATCCAGAAGGTCAAGTCGCAAGGTGGATAGAAAGATTGCAGATCTATGACTACCAGATCCAACACCGCAGAGGAAAGCTGCACTCAAACGCCGATGCATTATCACGAAGACCTTGCAAAGTGGATTGCAAGCATTGCAAGCGGCAAGAAGACAAAGAAATCATTACCGCTCAGCGACTAAGAGCTGACCCCATAAGCGGATGGAGCAATGAGGAAGTGAGGACGGCTCAACAGGAGGATCCAGATATCGAACCCATTCTCGCATGGAAAGAAAATGAAGAGAAACCGGAATGGGGAGACATTTCTGACAGGAGTCCAGTTCTCAAAGCCTATTGGGCACAGTGGGACTCACTATATGTGCAAGAAGGTGTCCTCAGGCGAAGATGGGAATCCGCTGACATTAAGTCACATGTGATGCAGCTGATCGTACCGCAATCGAAAGTCAGTGAAGTTCTTCAGGAGATGCACGACGGACCTTCTGGAGGCCACCTGGGGGTAAACAAAACACTGGAGAAGGTGCGACATCGGTTCTACTGGTTACATGCTAGAGATGACGTGGAGAAGTGGTGCCGAACATGTGACAAGTGTGCTGCAACCAAAGGACCTGGTAGGAAGATTCAAGGTAAGATGCATCAGTACAACGTTGGATCGCCTTTTGAGAGGATTGCAGTAGATGTGGCTGGGCCTTTTCCAGAGACCAACGCTGGAAACAAATACATTCTGGTTGTAATGGACTATTTTAGCAAGTGGCCTGAGGCGTATGCCATCCCAAATCAAGAAGCCAAAACGGTGGTCGACCAGATTGTGTTTAACTGGGTGAGTAGGTTTGGCGTGCCTATGGAACTCCATTCCGACCAAGGGAGGAACTTTGAGTCAAACATCTTCCAAGGAGTGTGCGGACTACTTGGCATTAAGAAGACGAGAACCACACCACTTCATCCACAATCTGATGGGATGGTTGAAAGATTCAACCGGACCTTGAAAGAACACCTCACCAAGGTCGTAGGCGACTACCAAAGAGACTGGGATAGGCACGTACCGCTATTCCTGATGGCCTATAGAACTGCAGTACATAGCTCGACAGGACAAACACCATCTGACATCCTGTTCGGGAAAACCATGCGGCTGCCCAGCGAACTTAAATTTGGATGCCCCACAGAGGAGCGACAGGACACAAACGAGTATGTGGACGACCTCAAGGAGAAACTCGCTGACATCCATAAAAGAACAAGGGAACGGATGAAAACCTACAGCGACCGGATGAAGACACGTTACGACACAAAAGCGACAACGTCAGGATTCCAAGCAGGAGATCGTGTGTGGCTTTATAATCCTCATCGTCAAAAGGGATTGTCACCGAAACTTCAGCAGAACTGGGAAGGTCCTTATACTGTAGTCACGAGGATTAACGACGTGGTTTACCGCATCCAAAGAGGACTAAGAGGCAAGTTAAAAGTAGTTCATTGTGACAGGCTGCATCGATATAGTGGCGAGGCTGCAGATGGAATTATTCGGGACGAATAATCCTAAGGAGGGGGCAGTGTAACGTGAACCCAACATTTTATACCAATTTCCTAATCGAAAAACGTTCAACCGAAAACACAACTGGCAACTCCTTAATGGAATGGTATAAATGACAGGCGTTGCTTGTAAGCCAGTGTGTGTGAGTGTAGAGATGCTTGACAGCAAATGTGGAGACAATGTAGAAGTTACTGGAGAGTTCTAGATGGCATGTCATTCGATATAAATAGCCCGCCCGAGGCAACCAGAGGGCAGTTTTTTTATAGAGTGATAAAGTTAAGAGTAAATACAAGTGATAGTCCAAAAGTCGAGTTGAGTTCAAATAAAGTGTATATCGAAAGTAGATACTGAATAAAGTGGTAGAATTAAATTGAAAAGTAGAGTTTTATTTTTGCGAACTAAGCGCACGTTACACCTCTATAAAAACTCCTCAGAAGACAAGGATTTGTTGAAAATTATTTGAAGCGGCAAACTTAAAATACCAACACACGATTTCAGAACATTAGGAAAAATTCCATGAAGATCGGGACAAAAGGTGATTTTCAGTTCATTGACTGCAGCAATTACCTCATCAATTTCACAAAACATACTAAAACAGTCTGTTATTGGCGCAAAATTAGAAATCTGGCCCGCAGGCATGTTCGAAGGACTATACATACATATTTTGGAAATGGTCAGCAAACATTTCAACGATTTCAGAAGATTCCGTTGATGATATCCCATTATATTGCATCAGAACTGGAAACCCAACACTCTTTCGTTTGGTATTTATGAAATTCCAAAATTTTTTGGGGTTCAGCTTTAAGTTATTTTCAATTGAATGTATATAAGAACTGCACAAAAATCTGGATAAAAAAGTAAATTCTTTCCTAAGGCGACAAAAAAGTTCATAATCGTAAGGAGAATTAGACCACTTAAATTTTTTATGAGCATTATTCTATTTACTTTTGGGATGTGATAGTGGATGGGCGTTGTACTATTCGGGTAGGCTCTGATTGGTGCCAACTTGGCGGCGCCCAGATGCTGTAACTTATAGTACACGTCAATTGTGCTTACTATACCTCCAAGCGGTATCCACTGGGACCTGGGATGCTCCGTCCAGAGCTGACCTGCTAAACTAGTAAGTGCGAGTGTTGACGAAGGAATCCGGAACAAAAGAATTGTGAGCGATCAACACTATAATTGCTCTGCGAACAATGACTGACTGCACGAATCTCAGTGGTCTACGAGAGCTTTCGTGTAAATGTTCCAGCGCATGAATTCGAAGGACAGAATCAACGGTGGACTTCAGCAGCCATAAAAGCAGAAACCCCTGAAGGAGCTACTCCAACATATTTGGTTTAAAGGTCTTTCAGGGTCTTTCAATACTAGGAGAGGGTATTGAAGTAGAGATGGTGGCGGATGAGCTCCTGGTGAGCCAACGGCAGCACTCACACCCCTGCAGCAGGGTACTGACACTGGATATTCCAGCTCTTTGTGTCCGAAGGGATCCAAAAGGACCTGGCCCTCCAGGTTGGGGGTTGTGCGTAGGGCTAACTACCCTACCACGGAAAAAATAATTTGTTCCGAAACAACAATTAGCCTCGGATAACGATAATGATTTCAAAGTTGACGACCCAAGCAAACGAAAAAAGGACAACGACCTCCGGATCTGCACGTGGAACGTAAGATCTCTTAACGGACTAGGTGCAGCTGGAGAATTAGTGGACGCCCTGGACTGCTGCAAAGCAGACATAACCGCCATCCAAGAAGTGCGATGGAGTGGACCGGGCATAAAGAAGATGAAAAACTGTAACATATACTATGGCGACTGCTACAGACAACAGAAACAGCGCTTATTTGGGTGCGGATTTGTCGTTAGAGGAAGACTCAGGGATAAGGTGATTAGCCAAAATCCAGTCAATGAGCGTATAATGACCATCCGCATCAGGGCTAAATTCGCCAACATTAGCCTTATATGCGCCCACGCCCCCACAGAAGAGAAAGACGACGATTCCAAAGACTGTTTCTACGAGCTCCTCGAAGAAACATATGAGCAGTGCCCTAGACACGACGTGAAAATCGTTCTTGGCGATTTCAACGCAAAACTAGGGAAGGAGGACATCTTTGGAAACACAATCGGTAAGCATAGCCTCCACGACAAAACCTCCGAAAACGGATTGAGGCTAATCGATTTTGCTGCGGGGCTAAATCTTGTTGTAAGTTGTACACGCTTCCCGCATCTCAAAATTCATAAAGGTACATGGCGATCCCCAGATCAATTAAGCGTCAACCAAATTGACCATGTCGCGATCGACGCAGGGCACTCTTCCAGTGTGCTAGATGTCTGAATTTTCCGAGGGGCCAACTTTGACTCGGACCACTACCTTGTTGTAGCCAAGGTACGAATGAGGATATCTTGTTCACGACCAGCACGAACTAACGCTGTGAAGAGATATGACTTCGGAAAGCTACAATTGCAAGAGATTGCCAATGCCTTTTCCAATCGAGTGTCCCTTCAATTATCCTTAAATCCCATGCCGCCAGCATTAAACATTGAAGACCAGTGGCAGCAATGCCAAGAAGCCATCAGAACCGCTGCCTCTGAGGTTCTGGGTTTCACTCGGCCACCAAAACGAAACCCATGGTTCGATGAAAAATGTAGGCAGGCAAATGCAGCCAAGCAAGGGTTAGGTTAGGTGGAAGTGGCTGTCAGTCAATGAGTACATTGCCTAACACACTTAGGCCGCAAGGGCCCATTGTGATACCACAGAGATCAGCAAGTTAATCACCTACTGATCTCAGAAACCCGATGTAAGATTAACGAGTTGATCACTTATTAATCTTCCATTACGGGTTTAGCCGGTTAATCACCTGCTAGTCAAACCACGTGGAACTTTTAATGTATTTTGAAAGACTTTTAGGGTCTATGTAAGCTAGGTCGCTAGTATCATCGAAGAAGAATTCACCGAGATGAGCCTTCCTCCTATGAAGCAGTGCAGGGCATGAACAAAGAAGGTGTTGAACGGTCTCTTCCTCCTCCTCGTCCATGCAGCTTCTGCAGAAATCATTGGAAAACACACCAAGTCTTTTGGCGTGTCTCCCTATTCGACAGTGTCCCGTAAGAACACCTATGGTAGAACCTAGACACAGACGGTTCAGGGCCAACAAACCCTTTGATCGTTTTGAGTCTACACACGGCCAAACTTTTTTGGTTGCAAGGCATGTATTACTCTCAGTCCATCTAGTGTTTGTTATCCTTGAAGCGTCCTGTCTAAGCAGGAGTTTACATGTAGCGATAGGTACACCTATGTTGTTCCATTCTGAGCGTAGGGAAGTGGTCGTGCCCTTTTTGGCTAGTTCGTCTGCCATACAGTTGCCTGGTATGTCCCTGTGCCCTGGCACCCATGAAAGGTGAATGTTAAACTGATTTGACATCTCCCTCAGAGACATCTGACAATTTTGGACCGTGATGGATTTTGTAGAGACAGAGGCAAGAGATTTAAGGGCAGCTTGGCTGTCTGAGAAGATCCGAATATCCGTGGAGGATATGACGTTTTCTTTGAGCCAAGACAGCAACTCCTTAATCGCCAGAATTTTCGCTTGGAACACACTACAATGATCGGGTAGGCGGAAGAAAAGACTGAGATTCAGTTTTTCTGAGTAGATTCCACTTCCCACACCTTCGCTGGTTTTTGAACCATGGGTGTAGAAGTGTATTGCTTCATTTTCCAAAAGAGCGCCATTTCCCCAAGCTTCTCTTGAAGGTATGGTTACTTGGAAATTATTGTCAAACACCAACTTGGGGGTGGTGTAGTCGGATAGATTCGGTAAGAATCTAAAGTTATCTAGAATGGTAGTGTGGCCGATTTATTATTGGTCCACTGTGATGTAGCTCTGAGTCGAGTAGCTGAGCTAGCTGCGACTTGTTTGCTGAAGATATCTAGGGGTGTGAGATCTTGTAGTACATTGAGGGCGTCCGATGGGGTTGTCCTCAGTGCACCACTAATACACAGACTAGCCGTTCTTTGAACTTTGGCCAGCTTGTTGTAGTTGATCATCTTGTCTAGTGCTGTCCACCAGGCTATCACCCCGTATGTGAGTATCGGTCTAATTACCGATGTAAACAGCCAATGGGTGATTTGGGGGGATAAACCCCATTTCCCGCCAATGGCCTTTTTACAGGAGAAGAGTGCCACGTTGGCTTTATTTACTCTTTCCTCAATATTGGTTTTCCAGGTCAGTTTTTTGTTAAAAATGAGACCTAGATATTTAGCCTGATTTGACAGTGTGAGAGTTACCCCTTTAATAGTTGGGGGTCTGAAGTCCGGAATTTTGTATTTCCTCTTAAAGAGAACTAATTCCGTTTTGTGTGGATTGATGTTCAGACCACAATCTGCAGCCCAATTGTTAAGCTTGTTAAGTGCTGTTTGTAGCAGCTCAGCTAGGGTTTGTGGGTGCTTGCCTGAAACGGCAATTGCTACATCATCGGCATAGGCTATAGTTTTGAAACCTTCGTCCTCTAGGTCGATTAACAATTTGTTAACGACCAGGTTCCACAGTAGGGGAGATAAAACTCCTCCCTGCGGGGTTCCTCTATTGGCCATTCTGCTTGTTTTGTAGTTCCCCATTTCGGAACTAATGATTCTGCTGCTGAGCATTGTTGTTATCATGTTTTTGATGTGTTCCTCTCTGAGCAGCCCATCAAGAGCATTAGTGATTGCTGAATTTTTAACATTATTAAATGCACTCTCTATGTCTAGGAATGCGACGAGAGAGTATTCTTTGTAGTGCAGGGATTTTTCAATGGTGCAAACCAGAGAGTGGAGTGCAGTTTCCACTGATTTACCTTTTGTATAGGCATGTTGCGCCGTTGAGATCAGACTAGGTTTAATTTCTTGTCTTAAGTGTATGTCAATCATTCTTTCCAGTGTTTTATGGAGGAAGGATGATAGACTAATAGGTCTTAAATCTTTTGGATTTACATGGGAGCTTTTGCCGGCTTTAGGTATAAAGACGACCCTAGCTTCTCTCCAGGCCTTGGGAATATATGCATAGCTGATACATCCTTTCATGATCATCTCTAAGTTATAGATGATAATGGCTGAAACCTGTTGCAGCTCCGCAGGGATGATTCCGCCAGGCCCTGGTGATTTATAAGGGTCAAAGCTGTTTATTGCCCAGAACAGTATATCTCTAGAGATAAGACCTTTACCTGATTGGTTTGCGAGTCGAGGCAAGTGCTCCTCGTCTGTTATTGTCAACGAGCTACCAGGGAAATGAGTATCCAGTAGTGTAATGTTTCTTCATATGAGTTGGTCCAGTTGCCGTTTTCATCTTTTATAGAACTTGGCATGTTTGGACTCGTTGATAGGATTTTCCTAAGTCTAGATGCCTCTGAGGAGTCTTCAATCTTATTGCAGAATTCTTTCCAAGAGGATCTTTTGCTTATTCGTAACCTCTTTTTGTAAATCCTAAGGGATTCCTTATATATATCCCAATCTATGGGATTTCTGGAATATTTGGCTCGATTGAAAAGCTTCGCACAACTTTTCTTGAGCGGTTCTAGCTCCTTGGTCCACCAGTGTGGTTTCTTCTTCCCTCTTACTATGGTAAGAGGACAGGAGTTACACAAGGCATGGTTAAGAGCACTAGTTAGATCGTTGACTTTGCTGTCAAGATCCTTGGGGTTTGAAGGGAAGCTATTGTCATTGTAGTTGTAACAATGTTTGAAGATTTCCCTGAATTTTACCCAGTCAGTTTTCCTATAATTACGGAAGCCTATGGGTTTTGGTGTGTCATCTGTTAGACTAAATTGGATGTATCTGTGATCAGAGAAGGAGTGATCCTTAGATTCAGCCCAATTTTTAATCTTGTTATAGATGGATTGAGATACAAAGGTAACATCTAAAACCTCTTGTCTGTTTTTTGTGACAAAGGTTGGTTCCGTTCCGTTGGTTCGTGGTAACCGATATTGCATATAAGAAGGTTAGTACTTAGTATAAAATTTAAAAGAGACTCACCCCTTTCATTTACGTCCGTACTCCCCCATACTACGTGATGTGCGTTGACGTCACTTCCTATTATGAGATCCGCTTTGAGCTTTGTTGCGCTTTTTATTACGCGCTCGAGCGTCTCTCCTGGTAGCGGCCCCGGTTGGTCATGGCCTAGATAGGCAGACATGAGCCAGTAAGTCCCACTGTTGGTCTGCAGTTTAACTGTTGTGGTGTCGCAATTGCTGTAATTAGGTAGTTAAAATACGTTAAGTGTTTTCTTTGCCAGTATGCAGGATCTTGGTTCACCTTTGTCCGTCACATACAGCAGAGAATAATCTTTCGTCCTGAGTCCTTTTACCACGGATTTATTACTCCATGGTTCCTGGATCAGGACTATATCCTCGCCGGACTTGCTTAGTCAGAGAAGGAGTCCGGCTGAGGCTTTGATGGAGTGTTGGAGATTAATCTGGAGTATTTGCAGCATTGCTAAAATCATCCAGCTTAATCTCCAACACTGTAGCATTAAGGTCCTCCATATCTGAGGCGGAGTCTAGCAACTCATCCTCAGAAAGGAGAACCCCAAACATTTCATCGTCGGAGTCTAAGACTCCACCTTTGTTGTTGTCGTCCTTATCGGACGATTTGTTGTCAATTGCGTCTTGATCAGACACTATTATTGTAGTCTTTTCGACCAGTTTCGAGCAAGACAAATGTTCCAAAGAGTCAGAGCAACTTGCCGCGTCTGTCTCCATAATGGAAGATTCGACGCTCGCAGTGGACTCCTTGGCTTCGGATTCAGCCGCTTGCTTTGGAAGCTTTGCAGCGTCCTCATCTTTTTTGTATATTTTCAGCACTAGGCTGTCAAAGCCGTACTGAATAACACCCCCGCGTGCCGCCAGGGGTTCTAATGACTCCTTATTCAAGATAACAAGAGCCGACCGATAACGACCCACCGATTCTTTTTCAATCACCGGAACCGTCCAATCGTGAGTGGGCAGATCCGGGTTGCTGTATTTAATCAGCTGGAGATCAATCTCCCGCGATTCATGTAGGGCCGGTACCAAGGCACGAGCTCTCGGTCTGCTTGGTATATCCTCCCTTGCCACAACCTCTAGCTTAGCACCTGGCCAGATCTCACCTAAACCGCTGACAGCAAGTTTATATAGGTGAAGCGATCTCTGGTCTTGGCAGGCGATCAGCTTGACGCGGTTTTGATGCCAGCCAGCGTCGCTAATTCTTGGGAGGGGTCCCGGATTCACCTCGATAACAGGTATAAACCTGAAAGCGAGGTGAGCCTCGACGTCCGCCCACCTGTCGGCAGAGATGTTTCCATCCATATTGCTCCCGTCGATGACCGCGACAACAGTCTGTCCCTTTACCACGTCACCAAAGGATTGCCCCGGCACCAGTGTCGATGGAACGCTAACCCCGACTCTTGGCTTTTTTGGTTGAAGTTTTTCAACTTCAAACGACCTGTTTCGCTTTGACGTTGAGTCTTGGCTGGTCTCTTCTGCAATTTTACTTGCCCACTTCAATCTTTCAACCTCACCCGGGGTTCTCTCCACTGCGGGTTTACCACCCACCGTTTCAATTATTCTTCTGACTTGGCGACGTATCTGAGCGGGCGTTTTTTTGATCTGAGTCCCCCCCTTGGCCGAGCTGGAGTTGTTAATCACTTCTCCCGCTCAACCAGTTGGAGGATTCATTGTACTCGACGAGGGTACGTACCGACCCGCAGAGTTAGGGTTGCTATTCGCCTCTCCAACCCTGCCAGTCTGAACGGCCCTCCCCGTGTCCTTTATTTTAAGGGCATTCAAGGTGGAGACGGAGTCGTTGATCACCCCTCCATTTCCCCTCTTTGTTAGTTTCACTTCGTCCTGTCTTGATGATGGCACCAAAGCAGGCGAATTGTTTCCAAAGCTAATATTGGGGACTTCATCCCCACTATTAGCAGTGGCGGTCCGTTTGCCTTCCGATTCACTGGCTAGAACTAGCTTTGCAGCATGCTCTTGACCAGTTTCCAGCGGGCTGTGCTGCTCGCCAGAGTCGGGATTCTTGGTTCCCACTGCATAGACCTGAACTGGCTTTGCAGCTGGTTCAGAGCCTGTGTGCGAACCTTGTATCCCACTGGTGGAAGGTTTGCCCGTTGGCTCACATTCCTGCTTCGACTTTGCAGCCAAATCGGAGAATGTGTACAACTTTCGTTGCCTCCCCCCAGTTTTCTTTTTTGTCTTTTTGTTCGTTTTTTTGTCTGTCTGTTTGTTTGTTTGTTTGTTTGTTTTTAGAAATTCCATAGAAGGTCCCACGAGTAACTACGGAAGGAAAAGGTCAGCCCTCGTGTACCGGGTAAGGCTAGTTTATTTTGGACCCTGCCAAGCATCCATAAGAGCTCGTTATTGATTGGTTTATCCCCCAACCTTTAATTCTTCGGCACGGATTATAAATGCTCACACCACCACTGAAACTAGGAACCTCGTATCTATGTTGAGATTGGATTTCTAAGGATTGTGCTATCGAGAAGTCACAACCACCCAGCGATCCAACCTAACCTTGGCTGTCACCGTCTGACATCGTACAGACACTGATAAGTATATGTAGTGAACATTGCCCGCCCGGCACCCACTTGGAGGGTTCGATCGAGGATTTTTGCCAGGCGCAGCCAAGCAAAGAGCACGACAAATGCTTTTGCAAGCACGAACGAGGGCTGCTTACGATCAGTATAACGAGATTTACAAGGAGAGAAGAAGGGAAGAACACCGACTTCTCAAAAAGAAAAAGAAGCAGCATGAGAAGCGCTCGTTTGAGGAAATAGAGAGGTGCCATGACAGGAATGAGATTCGGAGGTTTTACCAAAAGGTAAAAACATCCTGCCAGGGTGGCAAACCCCGAACTCAAGCCTGCAAAGACCAGCAGGGAAACATAGTTGTAGAGTCACAGTCGCTACTGAGGATCTGGAAAGATCATTTCTGCAGACTGCTTAGCGGCGATGAGGACACAAATTCCGCTGTCAGGCAGATTACCCCATTCAGCCTGGACGATGATCAAGAATGCCATCCTCCCGACCTTGAAGAGGTAAAGCTTGCTATATGCAAACTTAAATCAAATAAGACTGCGGGTGCAGATGGCCTTGATGCCGAACTTTTCAAGGCAGCTGGAAATCAGTTGGAAAGGAGCATGCACCAGCTGATCTGCATGATATGGTCGGAAGAAAGCATGCCCGATGAATGGAACCTCAGTATCGTATGCCCGATCCTAAAGAA
The DNA here is from genome assembly GCA_914767635.1 of Melanostoma mellinum. NCBI lineage: Eukaryota > Metazoa > Arthropoda > Insecta > Diptera > Syrphidae > Melanostoma > Melanostoma mellinum. The sequence continues at coordinate 103,611,489 of OU612060.1, forward strand.
AGGAGACCCTCACAATTGCGCCAATTATAGAGGGATAAGCCTCCTTAACGTCGCTTATAAGATCTTGTCTGCTGTAATATGTGAACGTCTGAAACCCCACGTCAACAGCTTGATAGGTCCTTATCAATGTGGTTTTAGACCAGAGAAGTCCACAATAGACCAAATTTTCACATTACGGCAGATCTTGGAAAAAACCCAAGAACGTAATATCAATATTTACCATCTTTTTATCGATTTCAAGGCCGCGTATGACAGTATCTACAGAGACGAGCTGTACAGAGCCATGTCTAGTTTCGGCATCCCTGCAAAACTTTTACGACTATGCTGGATGACTTTGGAGAATTCACGCTGCTCCGTCAAGGTCGGTAAAGAACTCACCGAGACCTTTAATGTCGACGAATTGGACAATACGTCACAATAGACAGACATAACTTCGAGGTAGTACAGGACTTCGTCTACCTAGGATCCGCTGTAGACACGGACAACAACATCAGTGCGGAGATCATCGGAGAATAACTCTTGCCAACCGTTGCTTCTTTGGGTTAAGAAGGCAATTGAGAAACAAAACCCTCTCCAGAAAAACCAAGGTAACCTTGTATAAGACCTTAATCATCCCAGTCCTGCTTTACGGCGCGGAAGCATGGACCTTACCGAAAGCGGATGAGGAAACCCTTGGTCGTTTCGAAAGAAAAATTCTCCGAATGATCTTTGGTCCCTTATGCGAAGGCAATGTGTGGAGAAGAAGATACAACAACGAGCTGTATGAGCTGTACCGCGACATGGGAATAGCCAGAAGAGTACGCATCGCGAGGCTACGATGGTTGGGCCATGTTGAGCGGATGGACCCAAACGCTCCGGCTCGTCGGGTGTTCGAAAGCACATTGCAGGGAAATCGCGGAAGGGGAAGACCTCGTCTTAGGTGGCGCAATCAAGTGGATGAAGACCTCAACCGACTTGGAGTGCGAAACTGGAGAGAGCTTGCCCGAAATCGAAGTCGTTATAGAAGGATGTTGGTTGAGGCCCAGGTTCACCCCGAACTGTAATGCCCACCTAAGTAAGTAAGTAAGATGTGATTGTTTAAACCTTTATAAAAAATGTCTATGAAGATGCTGAAGCAATCTTTTAATGTCTTACAATCTAGTAAATGTTCCCAATTCACAGATTCAAAATAGCTATTTAAAGATGACAACTTATCAGTATTAAATTTGAACATTGAACCATTTATATCGTTGAAGTTGTTAAAATTATTGAAGTTAAAACATTCAAGCTGGATTTCAATTGCGTTATGACGAATTGAGTTTGATAACAAAGGAGTACATTCAAAAAGTTTTAATTTAAAGTTTTCATTAACAAACACTAGACCAAGAAACCTATTTAAGGAGTTTGTAAATTAATTTACTTGCATAAGGCCAAAAGAAAAAAGATTGTCTATTACAATAACTTCATTTACTGAGGTAACTCGAGCTGGCAACATTTTGTCATCGTTCGGCATCTGCTCCCAAAAAACGTTACCCAGCTTGAAATCTCCAAGAACGCATACATTTACATCATTAAATTCAGGTGATGATAAAATTGAATCAATATTTGTCATATGCTTAGCATACATATCTGCCGATGAAGGCGGCGGCATATAGCTTAAAAAGAGAAGGAGGTCTTTGGATCCTGCAACATGTATACGAACACAAAGCTGCTCAATGTTTAAAATATTTTCCTCCATTACGATGTCTAACTCCACAGCATATGCAATAATTGGTCGTCGAACAGCAATGATCAATCCACCTCCACGAATTTTTGTAGCATCAAAGCGATCAAGTCGAAAAATCGAAAATAAGTTGTTATCAAAAAGTTCTTGTGTACATATTGATATGACTATGCAGCCAAGTTTCGATGAAAACGAAAACGTCATAGTTATTATTCGAAGCAATAACCAATGAAAGCTCTCCCAGTTTCGAAGATAAACCACTCATGTTTTGGAAATAGATGCACAGAGCACAGGTTATCTGATGTGTTGCTGCTGACGATGACGACATTAATGTTGCGTGATGTTGTCATTATGTTTGCACTTGGCTTGAAGCGACGAGAGTGTTTTTTGAGCGATGCTTAAACTCTTTTACATGCACCATTTTCGGCCAGCTGCCTGCCATCAAAGCTTTACTCAAAAGCTCATCGGGTACACCCACTTTAAACGTAATATGCTTCAGAGTTTGTGGATCAGTATCTTTTTTGACAAAACTAAAACATTTTACACCAATAGGTGTAAAATGCTATTTTTTGTTTTGTTTACTTTTTTTTTATTGGTAGCAGTGCTCCAGTTTTGTATGGGTACATGAGAGTCATTTCCATCAGAGCTAACAACACTAACACTGGGTTCACAAATATTTTTATCAGAATTTAAGGGCTTATTCTTATCCAATGATTTATCAGGAACTTTAACATTAGCACTATCTTTCTTCAATTCTTTTAGTTGTTTTTTTTTTTTATTTTTTTTTCCATCAACAATAAGAGTATGGGCAATGTTTATATTTTGGATGTCACTAAAATGGTCTAATTGAGTTTTATGAGAATCCACCACCGAAGTAAGCGCGCCGATTTTATCGAACAGCTGACGGAGCGAAAAGTTTGAGCACTCAAAGCAACGAAAGACGATTTTAGAATTTAATTTTCTTAAATATTTGACTGTTTCGTCGGAAATTTCAGCACACAATTTATGATAAGTGTTTCCACACATGAAACCGCACTTCACGCCATCATCCAACAATGGGTTTGAGCACCCAAAACATTTACTTTTAGATCTTTTCGACGACACAATGAAAAACACAACCGCACTTGAAATATGTCAGACAACTTTTTTTTGCAGGGATGCCGAAACTAGACATGGCTCTGTACAGCTCGTCTCTGCAAATACTGTCATACGCGGCCTTGAAATCGATAAAGAGATGGTGAATATCGATATTATATTCTCGAGTTTTTTCCAAGATCTGCCGTAATGTGAACTGAAACGATACTGAGGTTCCATTCATCGGGCATGCTTTCTTCCGGCCATATCATGCAGATCAGCTGGTGCATGCTCCTTTCCAACTGGTCTCCAGCTGCCTTGAAAAGTTCAGCATCGAGGCCAAGGACTGCACCCGCAGTCTTATTTGATTTAAGTTTGCATATAGCAAGCTTAACTTCCTCTAGGTCGGAAGACAGCGGAATTTGTGTCCTCATCGTCGTTAAGCAGTGTGCAGAAGTGATCTTTCCAGATCCTCAGTAGCGACTGTGACTCTACAACTATGTTTCCCTGCTGGTCTTTACAGGTTTGAGTTCGGGGTTTGCCACCCTGGCAGTATCTTTTTCCCTTTTGGTAAAACTTCTGAATCTCGTTCCTGTCATGGCACCTCTCAATTTCCACAAACGAGCGCTTCTCATACTGCTTCTTTTTCTTTTTGAGAAGTCGGTGTTCTTCCCTTCTTTTCTCCTTGTAAATCTCGTTGTACTGATCGTAAGCAGCCCTCGTTCGCTTTTGCATCAGCATTTGTCGTGATTGAAACAACTAAGAATTGAGGTTAATAATCGCTGGGAGAGTAGGGAAAAATTCATCTGTACATTTCTGTTTCTTCTGTTTTTTCATCCAATCTAAATTAGCATCTGGATTGAGGATATCAAACCGGCTAGCCCTTTCCAGGGGCTCCGTCCCCCTTTTCATGTTTTACGTCTTTATTTAAAAAATTAAAAGCAAAGAAAGGCGAAAAATTAAATAAGCAGTAGAAAAAAAAGAAAAAAAATATTAAATCGCTTGGGCGGCTAGATGATACTTGACAGTTAGTAACTAGTATAAGCTAATCGCGTTCTCTCTGTCACACGTCTACACACGGCGTTTGCCAGAATGCAACTTCGTCGTAATGTCATGTTTAATTGGTATCTCAAAATTTTTTTTCTACACGATTGCAAAACTTTTCTTAAAAAATTACTTTAGGATGAGAACGAAACTTAAGCAACGCATACAATCAAAAATAAAAATGGTTAAACATTTGCACAGCCGGCCGGCGCTAGGCGACGCGACGGCGCGGCGCGGCGCGCGTGCGAAAAGAAGGAAATTGTCAGATGATATAAAAGAAAGTGCTGGTAAGAAAACGAAAGTGTATCCAGCAACAATTGTAAAAGCTGCCACCGCGACTAGCTCATTTGGGTGTGTTAGATAATTTTATACGGTAAGGTAGTTCAGGTAATAATTAAATTGAACGAAGGTGGATGAATCGGATTATAGTAAATTTTGCATAAATATTCAACTTAGAGAACAGGGTGTCCTCGACATTGTGGGCACCAGAAAATTTTTGAGGAGAAAATTTTTAGACCTTGAAGCTGAAAAGTATTGGAAAGTAAATACCGACCACAGAAAAAGGAACATTGTTGAGTTAAAAAGAACAAAGATATTTGAATTCCCTAAAAGGACGTTTAAATGATTTATTTGATGGGAAAACTGTGCCTAAAGAATGGATTAAAAAACCAAATCTTTTCTAATTTTTATAAAGAAGATATTAAAGTTGGTAATCGATTATAGCAAAACAAAATTAGCGTGATATTGGTTACCAAAGAAGGTCAAAGGCACCGTTCTTAAGCGGAAAAAGAAGGTACCGCAGGTTGAACTGTTAAATAAAGTTACCGAAAGTTCCCAAAGTGGAACTTGAGTAAACTGGCTGATGGATCCTGGTTGCCCTAACATCTCCCAGAACTGTGCAGCCATACTCAAAAACGAAAAAGGGTTAGGAATACGCGAAAGGATCCGAAGGATACTTTTTACGGCTGTAAGTATTGCCTGACAAAGTGCCTTCTTAATGGTGCTGGAAAATGTTGAGCCACATCTGAAGCGGTCTTTAAATCTTGCAACGTTTCTGCTAGCTGCAGTTTTTCCTTTTCTTGCCGAGGGAAAAACGTAAATAAAAATATAAAATTTCCTAAAACTAATAGGAATATAATGCATACAAACACAAAAAAAAAAAAATTATTAACTTTAATTTCTGAGTTCGTAAAAATAAAAAACGAAAATCTCTTTTAGGGCTTTGTTAGTAAATCTTGTCCACTTTCCTTAAAGAAACCCAGCTTTATTTGTTCAAGCTCTATTTTTTCTTTTTAAAAGAATTTCTTCTTGTCTTAATTTTTCTATTTCGATATTTTATCTTTTAGTTTCCTCGTTTCTTGCTTCTATACAATTTCTTAGAATCCACAGATTTTTGGAACCAACATTTTTGCTGATATTGCAGGTTCATTAGGTCTGTTCGATGTGCGCACTGAAATTGCACTGATGCGTTCGATGTGGCATTTTTTCTCCCCAGTGCATTTGCACTGTGTTCGATGTTCTTCCGGTGCAGGGAAACAGTGCGCACTCCCGTGCTCCATGTTTTTTTCTGGGGTAAGGTTTTCAGAGTTGTCAAACAGAGTCTGCTGTTTGCTTCGATAAATTTATTTGTAACCAAAATCTGTTTATTGTTTGTTATAATAATTATATTTGGTGTTCCGTCGAAGTGAAAATCCCATACTTTTTAATTGGGAATGAAGAAAATGAATTTGTGAACGTAAATTGTTCACAAGAGCAAAATGAAGCTGCACAAAATGGTAAGCGTGTGTCACATCGGTAGGTTTTTCTTCTTCCGTCACGGTAAAAAAAGATAAAGTCCATAAAAGAACTGTGTGGCAATACGAGAAAGCCAATTGGGACGGCCTGAATAATTTCTTTCGAAATTTCAATTGGTCATTGTGCTTTCTCGACGGAAACGTTGATGCATCAGCTGATATTATATCTAACGTAATCTTCAACGGCATGAGAAGTTTTGTTCCTCACAGAGCAAAAAGTATCATCCCCAGAGAAAATTCGTGGTTCGATTCAAGCTGTAAAGAGGCGATTAAGGATCGAAAAAGTAGTTTTCGAAAATTTAAAGATAACCCTACTGTAGAAAACCGAAATTTGTTCAAACGGGCCAGAAATATCTGTAATGCTCAAATACAAAAGGCTAAGTTTTTACATGACAAAAAAGTAAGGCAAAAAATACTATTGTGTCCAAAATTAAGTAAAAACTTTTGGTCTTTTGTCAAGAACATTAAGAACTCGACCACGTCATCGGTCCCAACGCTCGTCTTCAATGACTCTCCGTATGTCAGCTCCATCGACAAAGCCAATTTGCTAGCAGCTCAATTTGCTGCCAACTCGACACTTCCTTATAGCATATTGGCTCCACCTGAGCTCGAACCTGCAAATTCTTTGATGAAGCAGATATTTTCTCGAACTCGCTTGGTTGCGAGAGTCCTTAAAGATCTCAACATACATAAATCCGCTGGTCCAGATTATATCCCCGCCGTTATTCTGAAAAGGTGTTCTTCTGGCAAAACCACTGCGTAAACTTTTCCATCTTTCCTATTCTGCTGGGATTTTTCCGAGCAGATGGAAAACTGCATTTGTCCAGCCGGTCCCTAAAAAAGGCGAATCTTCCTCCCCTTCCAATTACCGTCCAATTGCACTTACGTCCCTTCTTTCCAAGGTCATGGAAACGTTGATAAACCGTCAACTTATGAAATATCTTGAAGAACGAAAGCTTCTTAATGACCGTCAGTACGGCTTTCGTAGCAAACGGTCCACTGGTGATTTGATGGCGTATCTCACCGAAAAGTGGAACCAATCTTTACATTGTTTTGGAGAAAGTTTGATTATTGCGCTTGATATTTCTAAAGCATTTGATAGAGTTTGGCACCAGGCTCTTTTATCGAAAATGCGTGCTTTTGGTATCGATGAGTCTTTTCTTCGTTGGATTAGAAATTACCTTTCCGGCCGTTCAAAACAAGTTGTGTGATACCCACTTCATAAATGCTGGTGTGCCCCAGGCTCCGTTTTGTCTCCGACTCTCTTCCTCATTTTCATTAATGATCTCTTGTCTGAAACTTCTAATCCGCTTAACTGTTTTGCTGACGACTCGACCCTCCGCTATTCATATTCGTTTTGAAATTCATGTCCCTGCTCTTCGGATGTGGAACTGGAACGGTTGCGTATGATAAGCTCATTGAATTCTGACCTTGACAGCATTGTTGCATGGGGTCTTATGAACCGAGAAGAATTCAATGCTTCGATAGCTCAATGCTGTCTCTTGTCGTTGAAGCTTAACATTCCCCCATTGCCATTATCCATGAATGGTACCTGCATCGAGGAAACCGATAAGCTGTCAGTACTTGGTATGTGTGTAAACGATGACCTTCGCTGGAATGACCACATATTTGAAGTCGCCAAAAACTCTGCTAAATGCTTAGGTTTCTTGAGACGATGCAGGAAGTTCTTCACCCCTTCTGATCTGGCTACAATTTATAAGGCCTTCATCCGCCCAAAACTGGAGTATAACTCCTATATCTGGTCAGGTGCTGCTCAAACATCTTTGCACCTGCTTGATAGGGTACAAAATAGAGCATTCAAATTGATAGGTGATAGTTCAACTGTAGAATCGATTGATTCTCTTGAACATCGGCGAAACGTCACCTGTCTCTCTCTTTTTTATCGCTTTTTTCATAAACAGTGCTCTAGTGAAGTAGCCAGTTGCATTCCTCCCCTGAAACAATTAAGCCGCAACACCCGTCTCCCTAGGAATGCTCATCAGTTTTACCTTGAGCCCAACTTCGGACGTACAGTCAAGTATAGAGATTCGTATTTCAGTCGCACCACCCGAATGTGGAATGCTTTACCTGGCTCTGTATTTCCCCTGCATTACGATTCACAAAGATTTAAAAGCAACGTGCGTCGGTGTCTCCTTTCAAAACCTCTCCTATTTTCCTTAATACTCGCACTGTGTTTTTAGAACATTATAAGGGTGGTCATTATCCCTTGATGTGCGCGTTAATTATAAAAAAAAACAGCTCGTAGTTCATCAAATTATCAAAGATTGAATATGAAAAAATTTTTATTTTATTAAATAGATTTTATTAATAGATCTGCTCCGGCAAATGATTGAAGAAGCGTATGTGGAAAAGGAGAACGACGTAGAGGAACAATTAGAAGAATCTGTGTGTAGCTCCGTCAGCTTGGAGTCGTTGTTATCGCTAGAAGGGAACAATGGGTCCAATTCGGCAACTAAGCTGCTTAAAGCGCTCCTGAAAGATTCACAGATTCACGGCCAAAGTTGGGACAAAACATGGCTCTCAAAACAAATAAGAAAATGTTCCAACTTATCGCCACCGAGTAAAAAAGGAAGGCCTCTTCTTTGAATCAACGCAGGTGGAAAATAAAGCGAAGGGCCTGTGCCTTTTTTCTGCATCGTTAAGAAATGAAACGATTCATTCCCTCTTTATCGCCCCTGGAAAGAACTGGGTTTCTATAACCGCATGCGATAGCTTTGAGTTTCGGTTTCAGTTTGACTGGAATTTCCAATGGAAGGCGATAAGTTTATCTGTCAATTTTGTTTATAAAATTTGTTGTGTGAATAAAAGTGAGTAGTCTGAAATTCGGTTTTTATTGTTGTTAAAACTTAAAATATTCGCTTTAATTTTATTGAGTAAAGCTCATGAGCGGCGCAATAGAATGCGAGTGAACCGGCGACACCTTCGAGACAACCGTTCGAAATTCCGGAGGAGCGGTTTCGGGAGATTTTTAGCCAGAGTCGTGCTGCAGCACAGATTTTGTTATGCCAAATGACTCCCTACATGACCAAAGGCTTTAAAAAGACATTCATACCTATCCCTATTCGTCTCTGTGCTGAATTACATTTTTGTACTTCGGGTTGCTTTCAAAGGGACATCGGCCAAAACTTTGCAGCAGCAATGAGTCGAACGATGGTTTCAAGAGTTGTGGCTGAAGTTTCCATGATTCTTCAAAACCATTTAGCCGGAAAGTATATTCAATTCCCTAAAGAGGATGAACACGAAGTCATTAAGCAAACGTAAGTACATTTGCCTTTTGTTTTTAGTTTTTTGAAAACAAACACATAACCTTCCATTAAAATTAGGTTTTTTGATGCTACCGGCTTTCCTGGGGTTTTTGGAGCAGTGAATTGTACCCATGTAAAAATATTAAAACCAAACATGGACGTAGAAACGTGCTACCTCAACAGGAAAGGATACCATTCCAAAAACGTCCAATTGGTATTTGGTATTTAAAAAACTTCCGATTAATATAATGAATTAAATTCAAATAACTTTATCCGCAGGTTTGTGACTATAACTTCAAAGTATTTGGGGAAGTAGCGCGATTTGGAGGTGCTTCACACGGCTCCTTCACTTCGGAAGGTTCCTGGGTGAAATCACTCTTGGAACAGCGCTATGAGACACGATGGCATACAGAACATAGCTCTTGACTCTTAGGTATGAACAATTATTAAATTTACTATAATAAGTTGAACTCTATTATTATTTTTTTTAAACATGGGTGACTCTGTCTACCCATTACGTCCTTGGCTAATGACGCCTTCTGCTGATGCAAGTGGGAGAGTAGGATTATTTCACTCCCCTCAACCCACAGGAAAGATAATCAATGCCTGCTGTGTTCTACACAATTTTTCCTTAGTACATATGATTTACGACGCCGACGAATTGATTATCGAGGATCTAGACAGATACATTGATGAAGAAAGAAACATATTCTATCTTCCGGAGAGCAATACGGTTCAACAACGAGAGGCCGTAAGAATTCGTGATCGCATAAAATCAAATATTTTATCATACAAGTCTTTTTTGATACGAAATACATTTTTTCTAACTATATCACATGTTTGCAATTTTTTTTTACTAAGAAGCTACAGACATTTGAGTTTTGTCAAGACCTGACGGGTGTCGTCTATTCAACGTTAATGGTAATGATATGGAAAATGGTAGGTTCCAACAACCACCACAAAAAACTACCCAGACTCAACTCTTTCTCTGGGTTTTTTGATCATTTTTTTTTATTTTAAGTTTAGTGTTACAGCTATTTGGTTAATCCTTTTGGTTTAACAGTGTTGTATTTAATGCAGTTACTAATAACGAAAAAAAAAAGTTAAAAAATCCCAGAGCAAAAGTTGAGAGTCATTGTACGCCAGGCCCGGTCTAGAAAAGCCTAACAGTTTCATGGCAGTAAGCAGTAAAGTTTTTCAAATTTCTTGTGACAACAAAGACTTTCTTTTGCTAAAAAAAAACTAATATGTAAACATAAATTAAAGTTAAAGAACGCTCTCTCGTGTGCTTAGTGAGTGGCTGTGCTTTGTATTCGCTCCGGAAAATTCTTTCGCAAGTTTCATAAATAGTGTAATAATTTAAATAACTTGTGGCAGTTATCATTTATAAGAGTGCGGCAACCATATAAAAAGTGAAAAAAGCTACATCTACCATAAAATTCTAAGCACAAAATAAAAATTATTAAAATCCATTGACTGGGACACAAAACAATTGAAAGAAAATAAAGAACAGCTTTGAGTGCTTTTAAATTCTCTCCACCAATAAACGGCAGCTTGAATAATTGTGTGAGTAGATCGTATTTAAGTAGTAGTTGTATATTCACATTCACCAAATAATTCACCGCAAGAGTAACAACTAACCAGGGCTGCCGGAATGCCAACTAAGGGAGTATTCGTACTACCTTCGCATTCACTGTACTCCTGTACTCCCCTACTTTCAATTGTACTACCCTCAAAAATGTTAAAAAGTTATCTTTGGTTTTAATATTCACAATGGCCAATTTTATTTTTTCATTTTATCTGAAATTATTTGGAATACTTTCATCTAGTGTAAAACCTCATAAGGCTTTGAATACATTCACTTTTTTTTAGAACATACTTTTTCAATATGATACCCACGATTCCTCCAGTGTTACTGGAACGATTCACTTGAAATTTTCGGGGAATCTTATGGACCCCTCATGATGGCATGAACCAGCCTCATCTTCATTTTTCAATTTTTACTATTTTTAAAAAATTCGAGAAACTCAAAAAAAGGTTGAAAAAATGGTTATTTTTTTTCAAACAGTCGCTATTTTCTAAAAAAAATTTTTTTTCTTATCGCTGGTTCATGGGATAGCGACATCATTACAGATTAAGATTCTGTTTTTAATTCGGATGACTAAGAGGGTTGCAATAATGGGTATGGTCATGTGTCAGTTTTTTGAGATACCCCACTTCATAACGTGCTAGGATTTAAAGTTTCTAACTTAAAAAAAAAAAAAAATGTTTTGTAATCTTTTAACATTAATAAATAACTGACAAAAAAATGTGTAGTAAAAATATTGATTGTCTTTTTTACGACACTTTACAGATTACTTGAAATTCATGTCTCTAGACTAGAAAACCCCCTTAAATGCGATGTCGGACTGTTAAAATATTACACTTTGTTATATTTTCCAATACAATTCTGGACTTGAGTTAGGATGTTCTTGTTTAAAGCCTGTGAAATTGTTGCTGTCTAAGATTTGATTTTGATATGCCAGATTTAAACGACTGACAAATTTGTCAGTATTTCCAGTCCTTATTCTGGCGTGATTATGGATAATTCTGGCATACCATTTACAGTGCGTCAGTTCTATCAGAAAATCTATGCCAGAAAAACTGACAGCCTGTCAGAAAAAATGAAAATTTTCATTTTTTCTGGCAGCGTGTCAGCTTTTGTCAGTCTTTGAGCGCGTTCATAAGAATTCAGATTGTCAGACTGACTAAAAAACTTTTTCAGTTTTGCGTTGGACGGTCATCTAAATTTAACGTGAGATTAAAATTGTATTGCGATTCACCTTCCAAATCTACTAGGAGAGATCTGATGAGAAATAACTAATTTGTTGTAGTTGGTTCAAAAGACTACTTCAAAGCTTTTTTTTCAATAATTGTGTTTAGAAATCGAATACCCATAATTTGAATAGATTTCGAGCAAAAGTGTAGCAAATATTTTTTTAAAGAAAATATTTCCTTTGTCAGGTATCTTAATGAAAACATTTACTTCTACGACAAATTGCCGAAAAATAAATAAGGGTCAATTTAAATGCCACAGTTCGCTACACAAATTGTTCGACAAAAAAATAACCTTAAATTATGAAATAAAGTTCAGTTGTCATACCTAGGGTATTTTCTCTGATATGACAGCTCAAGAAACTGAATTTGCAAAAACTAGCAGCTGATGAATTCTCAACTGAAAAACTTAACGTCTGGCGAATCAGGACCGTGAAAAAATAGTTAATCTGAAACTATAACTTTTGATGAACGCCCTCTTTGTCAGTCGACCGGCACTATAAAACTGACATCATTTTATAGCACGTTCTCTGCCAGTATTTTGCTGTCAGAAATGATAAATAAGGTACTCCCTTTAGTATGGATTTTTTTTGTTTCTAGTTCAAATTTTACTTTATATTTAATTTGTCTAAGTTTAGAATTTAATTCAATCGTTTCAAAGAAAATATATGATTTTCAATTTTGCGTTTTCTTTTGATTAGTTTTTTATCTGAATAATTTCAATTCTCTAATTGGAAAAAAAAAAGTTTTATGCGTACTCCCCACGAATGGGATATACTCCCGTATTAATCTTTGAAATACTCCCCAGCAAAAATTTGAAACGGCAGCCCTGCAACTAACAAGTTAAAATCAAGATCAACTCTCAGCTACACCCCCTTCTCCATGTACTCTTGTTCTACGTCTGACCATCTCATTGGAAAGCTTTCACCTTAAGTTTTCAATATTCAGCAAATCAGCACATATAACAACCACAACGTACTTTGACAAAAGCTTAAAAGATCGTTTAAGTCAGTCTGTATCACAACCTTTTGGTCTAGCTAATACAACCACCAGCACCAATTCACCACATGAGTGTAAATTCAAATTTGAATTCAAAAAGGCAGTTACGCGAGACATCTGAATTCGAATTAATTTCTGTAAAGAAAAACTGCTCAAACACTGCCATGCCTAACGATCCTTTAATGGAGTCAATCATATCGAAAATGGATGCGCTTTTAGATAAAAAGTTGAAAGATATTGCAACAAAGAAGGATATAAGCGTTATTTTTGAGCATGTTGCTGCACTTGAAGAGGAGAATAAACACTTAAAAGAAGAGATAGAGAACCTCAAAAGCAGTGAGTCAGCGTTGGAAAAAAGAGTCGAAGAAGCTGAGAAGTACTCTAAAAGACTGAATGTCATCGTTCGAGGATTAAGTGCAAAAAATGCAGACGATGCCAAACAGGAGTTTCAGCAATTATGCAACACTACCCTACAAGTATCTGCAACCATGAACAATGTTAAAAAAATTGGCCCTGTTAATCAAAGTAATTCATCATACGTTTTTGAACTTTCCAATATGAGTGACGTTAAATCTGTTTTATCCTCATCTAAACGATTGAAAAATACATCAATTTCGATAAATAAAGACCTTACGCAAAGCGAACGAGCCGAAAGTTACAATCTTCGTCAGTTAAAGAGATGCCTGTTTAAAGCTGATTCCAATCTGCTCATAGAAATCAAACAGTGGACCCTTTTGGTTGATGGACGTCGCTATAAATGCAACAAGGAGGGTGTAATATCTACTTTTAATGAAGCTGATAGTGTATTTATTGCTAATCTTTTGCATAAAACCGATTCAAACTTTACTGTCGATTTAAAATCATTAAATAATAAGAAAATTAATTAGCAACCACATGCCTGTCAGGTTCTTTTTTATAATATTGCTGGTCTCGCTAATAAATCATTGTTATGTAATTTTTTTAAATATATCCGTAAATATGAAATTTTCTTTCTTTTTGAAACCTTTGTTCTTGCTGAAAACTTTAAAAAATTTGAAAAATTCTTTTCCGGTTTCAAGTTGAAATGGATCTCAGCAACAAAAATAAATATCTTTGGGAGGGCAAGTGGAGGCTGCGTTTTTGGCTACAGAAAAGACATCGAATCTCTTTATAAACTTGAGTTTTCAATTCTGGATGATATGGTAATTCTGCAGGGGGACTTCGCTGGAAATCTTTTGAGCCTTGTACCACTGTATTTAAACTGTAGTCATTGGAACAGAGATTTTGTAGCATTAAAAAATTTTTTCTCATCATTCAACTTGCAAAACTTTATTCTTGGTGGCGACTTTAACGTAAGAACTGGCACTAAGGGTACCATAGAATGCAACTCAATTTCTCCAGCTACTGTGGAAGAAGGGCGATGCTCTAAGGATTCTACGTGTGATAGCAACTGCAACGCCTTCATTGAATTTCTTGAAGATATTGGAGCATTTATTCTTAATGGAAGAGGATTCAACGACAAAACAGGCGAATTTACGTTCGTTAGCACGAGGGGATCATCGGTTATTGACTACTGCTGTCTTTCATACGCTGCGTCACATATGGTAGATGATTTTTTTGTTGGTTGCGAAACCTTCTCTGACCACATGCCCATTATCTGCTCTGTAAAATCTCCTGATCCGAACATGCCTTAAAATGATATGCGTGCACTACCGCGAATAAAATGGTCAGATAATAGATGTATGTCCTACAAGACACGTCTTGAGTTACTTGTACCTTCAAATATAGTTCATACGAATAGTATTGAAGAACGCTGTATTGGCATCAGAAACTGCATTTATGAAGCAAACGGTGTACCTGCTACACAAAAAATCAGGTTCGAACCCAAGAAACCTTGGTTCGACCTAGCTTGTTATTTGGCCAGGAAAACTGCGTTTAAACACCTCAAAGCTTTTAGAAAATTCAACCTTGATACCTGTAGAAATAATTACAACGCTGCAAATAAGAAATTCCGGAACTTATGTAAAAGGAAAAAGGAATCGTATTTTCAAAATCTCGCAAACAGTTTAAAAAATGTAAACACAGCCAGAGAGTGGTGGAAGATTGCCAGAGAAATACGCGGAGACACTTTTAATACGCCAGCTCAATTATCAGCCGCTGAATTCAAAATCTATTTCCAAAATCTACTGTCCTCATCGCCAAACTATAGCTCCATCAGTTCCTGTTCACCTCTAATCCTTACGCCTCAGTTAGACCGCAGCATTGAGCTTAGTGAAGTTTATTCTTCAATATCGTCTTCGAAGGATCATAAGGCCCCGGGTATGGATGGAATACCATTTGAATTCTATAAGAATGCAAGCCCGTCTCTTGTCATAGCAATTCATAAGCTATTCATAGAAATTTTTGAAACTTCAATTGTTCCAAACTCGTTTAAGAAATCGATCATTATATCCACTGTTTAAGAAAGGAGATACAAATGTGGTGTCTAATTATAGAGGACTGTCTTTCCTCGACACGCTCTATAAACTATTTACCACTGTTCTTCTTAGTAGACTAACGACATGGTTAGAAGAAAATAACATAATTAACGATTTTCAAGCTGCATATAGATCAAACTACTCTACCGTCGATCAAGTTTATAATCTATCTTGTCTAATACAACTTCAACTTAGTCAAAAGAAGAAACTCTATGCGTTTTTTATCGATCTCAAAGCTGCCTTTGATAATATCAACAGAGAAGCGTTATTTTACAAGCTTTCTGGAATAGGAATTTCTACAAAAATGGTATCTATAATCAAAACACTTTACTTGGATACTTCGGCTGCTGTCTGGGATGGAAAAGTTTTGTCCGATTTTTTCGCTACTAAAAAAGGAGTCAAACAAGGATGCGTCCTGAGTGCTCTGCTCTTTGTTCTTTATTTGAATGACCTGCATGATAATCTACCACTGGGTTTATCTATAGATAATACTGGTATCAACGCCCTCCTATATGCTGACGACATTGTACTCCTATCAGACAGTTCTTCGAAGTTACAAGAGCTAATTGACAGCTTTACAGTATATTGCAACAAATGGAACCTTTCAATCAATCTTGGCAAGTCCGAAATAGTTATTTTTCGAAACGGAGGACGCAGAGCTGCTTGTGAGAAATGGTTTTATAATGACACAGAAGTAACGGTATCGAACCAATATAAATATCTTGGTGTTGTGTTCAACTACAACATGTCTTGGAACGAACATCTAAATAACAGGCTCGCATCATCCAAAAACTCCATAAACGCTACTTGGGCCAAGCTGCTCAGAAATAAATCAGTTCAACACTCAGCAAAATTTAAAATTCACGATGCTGCTACGCGATCAATTATGCTGTACTGCGCTCAAGTGTGGGGATATAGCGAACATATACAAGTCGAAAAGTTACAAAGATTTTTTATCAAAAGATGTTTTCTCCTACCAGATACAACGCCCAACTATGCCTTACATATTGAGACTGGACTTCCTAAAGCGTTCCTAACAACCCTGGAGCTACATTTTTCCTATATACGGAAAACACTGCATCATTCCAACGGTAGGCTATCTAGAATACTGTTGGAAGCAATTATTAGAAAGAAAATCTTCTGGGCTAAGGAATTGTTAGATCTTTTCCACGAAACGTCAATTGACTTTGCGTTCACCATAAATGTAAATGAGTGGAAAGGATTGCATAGCATACTTTTGTCAAAGCTTAAGGAAAAACATTGGAATGGATTTGTCAGCAATGCGAAGCAATCACAATTTCACGATGACTACTGCAATGTGCTCTACACCGAAGTTCCAAACTACTTTAATGACGCCAACCCACATGATATGATCTGCCTTATATTAAAAACCCGCTGTGGACTCCTCAATCTGAATGGAAGAGCTTTCCAAAGAAACACCAATGGCTTATGCACACTCTGTAACTTGGATGCCTCTGAAAATACTTTTCACTTCGTTGGAGTATGCCCGATCTTTAGAAGTTATAGAAGAACATTTCTTGGTAACGACGTACTCTCCCGAACACAATTTTTCAATGTTTTGAATGGCAGCTGCTACTATAATCTATATAAGTTTTTGAAATCTTCACTAAAATACCGAAATCTGATTCTAAATGAATTTTCTTAATTTATATTACTCACTAACCTAAATTCTTTATTGTTACTTTTTAACCTGACAGGCAACTTTATGTTATTTTCATAATTAATTTTATACCAGCATATACAATGTTTTTGTTATACCTTTTTTATGGAAATAAAATTATATCTAATCTAATCTAATCTAAATCTAAATTAAAGTTTTATTTCTATCACGAACATAGAAAACATATGTGGTTTAAAAAAATAACAGGTAACAAAAACAAGTTCATTGCAAAAAAGAAAGAATTCAAACATAAAAGAGAAAGTATAAAAATCACATCACAATAAACTAAAAAAATTCTATATCACATAAAAAAACAGAAAAAAAGAATCAAATCAATCGATTTTTAGAATACCCAGTAGCTCTGAGTTCTGTTCAAGTATTTGAGAAGCATTTTGTAATATTGTTTCATTCTGTGCTATTATAGCAATGTTTTGATTTTCGATTTTGGTTAACCTATCCTCTATATTCTTTTGCAGCGCTCTGGCCTCCTTTAGTTTAAATAGGACGGAATCTGCATCGGAACCTTCTTTGTCTTGGTTCTTTTGGTTGCTGAAGAGGTTGGATCGATTATTTAAGGTCCAAACATTCCTCTTCCAAGACGTTTCCTTTTCCTTTATACTAAAAACAAAATTTACAGATCTTATTTTAAACAAAATTTTATTGAACTTACATCAACAATTGGTTTTCCCAGGTAAGGGGGTAGAAGCATCGCCATCAACAGCGTCCATCGTGATGACAGCTATAATTTTCTCCTCCAAGT
Source organism: Melanostoma mellinum (assembly GCA_914767635.1). NCBI lineage: Eukaryota > Metazoa > Arthropoda > Insecta > Diptera > Syrphidae > Melanostoma > Melanostoma mellinum. The sequence continues at coordinate 103,629,078 of OU612060.1, forward strand.
CGTTGAGAGGACGGGGACCTTCTGCGATGCTTCCCCCACCAGTTGTGTTTATGAAGGCTTTCATTTCGCTAGCCTGTTTTTTCGCTGCTGATTTAATGTCAGTCCAACACTGCAAGGACTAATTTGTGTTTTTTATTGTCCATTGTTCTACTGACTTCTTAACTGTTCCTTGGGAGTATAGCTTGGATGTGAGTAGCTCCCAAGTATTTCCACTGCTATCGTTGGCGTTGAACTCCCTGTATCGTTGAGAGGGACTTTGAATATAAAAAATCAGTTCCTGGTATTTTCTTCGATAGAACTTTAATTTTATTTTCTAAAGAAAAAATAACAATTGACGACTTTCCAATATATTGGTTTACTTACAATTAGTAATCCCTAATTAACAACGATATACTAATACTTTTAACAATTGAGAATATCAAAAAAACAATTTCTCATTAAACTACTCTACTCGATTTCACTTGTTACTTTCCCAATGCACGCTTTCTTAATGTGCGATTAAATCCGACCAAATTCAATACTTTATTTTTCAATTCAACTCTTCTATTAGAAGGAGACAACGATATATACTAGAATATTGGTAAAAGGCTAGAAAGTAGAGACTAGGAGGATATTTAAGATAAAGGCAAGTGGTAAGAATGTAGACTTTAAGGGCTAGCGGACATCCTGAATTGACCTCTGGCAAACGATTCGATTTCATGCATAAAGTTAACTAGCAGTTCCTTTTGCGCTTTCGAAATTCTCGTACATATCTGAAAAATTGAATCCCCAGTTTTTCAAAAAATTACTATTTAATTTTACCTATGTTTCCGCGCTCTTTTTTTGTTATCGCCTGCTTTGAACCAAGTGATAAATTTTCCCCAGTATTTCAAAAAATTACTATTTAATTTTACCTTTTTGTGCTCAGCCATGTTTCCGCGCTCTTTTTTTTTGTTATCGCCTGCTTTGAACCAAGTGATAAATTTTGACGTTTAGAATGAGTAAGATATCGACTTGTATCGATATAGAAACCCATTTTTATCGCCTTTCCAGTATTTTGATTCCAGTTCGTTTCGCGTGATAAAATTATCGCCTGTCATCGCTTACAGAACCCCGATGATGCGATAAAACCAATTTCATTTCAAATCTCACCGCTTCTTGACGGATCTTATCGATGCGATAGCAACAGAACAGGGCACTGGATAGAGCTTTAAAAAACCAGGCTTTTGTCAACAAAAAAACTGGAAACTCCAGAATCTAATGCCGGTTTCAAAATTGAATACAATTTTTTTCTAAATTTTAAGTGTCCACTAATTTCAGTTTATAATAGCAAACTGCAAGATTTATATGAAGACAGAGCCAACGTTTTCCCCGAGATATTGCTAGGGTCAAGTTCATCCGAGGAGTCTGTAGCAAAAAGAAAAAATAAAGTGCTATTAGTATTAAGCATTTTTCAGATTTTTTTAATTTAATACTTTTGTACAGTTAATGAGTCCTCATCAACGTTGCCTTCTTCTGAATCGCTAGCTGAACAAAGCAGTTCAAAAAGCAGTGCAGACTATTCAAGTTAAAACAAGAAGTAGACCAACTGACACCTTAAAATAAGCTTACTTACTTTACATAGGCGGGCATTACAGTTCGGGGTGAACCTGGGCCTCAACCAACATCCATCTATAACGACTACGATTTCGGGCGAGCTCTCTTCAGTTTCGCACTCGAAGTCGGTTGAGGTCTTCATCCACTTGATTGCGCCACCTAAGACGAGGTCTTCCCCTTCCGCGATTTCCCTGCAATGTGCTTTCGAACACCCGACGAGCCGGAGCGTTTGGGTCCATCCGCTCTACATGGCCCAACCATCGTAGCCTCGCGATGAGTACTCTTCTGGCTATGCCCATGTCGCGGTACAGCTCATACAGCTCGTTGTTGTATCTTCTTCTCCACACATTGTCTTCGCATAAGGGACCAAAGATCATTCAGAGAATTTTTCTTTCGAAACGACCAAGGGTTTCCTCATCTGCTTTCGATAAGGTCCATGCTTCCGCGCCGTAAAGCAGGACTGGGATGTTTAAAGTCTTATACAAGGTTACCTTGGTTTTGTTTTCAGGATGTGTTCACGAGCCTTTTCAGCTGCGTACAATGCACACACAGGTATCTTTGAGACAACCCAAAGACGAAAATCATTGCGGTGACCATGCCAAAAAACCAGACGGAATTCCGGCTATTGTCCTAAGAAACTGTTCGAGCATTTTTATCCAACCTCTTGCATCCCTTTTCAAGCTATCACTTTCACAAGGTGTGTTTCCAACATTCTGGAAAACATCATACATAGTCCCTTTCCCTAAAAAAGGTTCAAAGAATGATGTGTCTTACTATCGTCCTATAGCCAAACTGTCCTGTATACCAAAGCTGTTCGAAAGCATTTTTTATGATAAACTTTCTTTCCATTGTAAATCTATTTTGGCTCCTGAATAACATGGTTTCCTAGCTGGTCAACTACGAGCAATCTCGTGGATTTTGTTTCCCATGCCTTGTGTACCTTAGAGAGAGGGAATGAAGTTGATGTTATTTGTACTGATTTTAGTAAAGCATTCGACAAAATGTCACATGAAATCATACATTTTAAATTAAAAATCCAAGGCTTTCCCCCACTTTTTATTTCTTGGGTTTGTACCTATTTAACTCAGAGAAAATATGTAGTCTGCTTAAGACCGTCTCTCTCCAACCCCTTCATATCACCTGCTGGTGTCCCTCAAGGCAGCCATCTTGGCCCACTATTTTTTATTTTAGGGATTAACGATGTTGTCAAAATCCTTGATGGTGACGTTTTGATATACGCAGATGTTATGAAAATATTTAGAAGTATTTTATCCCCCCGTTGACTCTTGTATTTTACAATATAATCTAGACATTTTCTAAGTCTGGTGTCACAAAAATAATTTAAACTCAACGTTAGCAAATGCCACGCTATAACTTTTTCCCGAAAACGTCTACCCCCGCCCCCTCGGTGCTATTATCTACAAGGTGAAATAATACACGTTGTCTCTTTTGCTCGTGACTTAGGTGTCATTTGTGATAAAGAGCTCAACTTTCGCTCCCATATTGAACATGTTATAAAAAAAGCAAACAGCATGCTCGGATTCATAAAACGTTGGTCGAAAGAATTTTCCGATCCGTATATTCTCAAATGCCTGTACGTGTACGTTACTTTCGTTAGGCCAATTCTTGAATATGCCTCCCAAGTGTGGTCACCTTATCAAATAACACAAGCTGAACGCCTCGAAGCTGTCCAACGTAGATTTCTCATTTACGCTCTACGCAAATTTCCCTGGGAAGATAGATACCGCTTGCCTCCATATGCTGATCGTCTGCAGCTTATTGATCTTCAGTCTCTTGAAAGTAGGCGCTAGATCTCAGATATCGTATTCGTTCTAAATCTTTTGAGTGGAAACATTGATTGTCCTTCGCTATTGAGTTTAATATCTTTTAATGTAAGTTCATGGAATCTTAGGACTGTTCCGCCTTTCCGAATTCCCTATCACCGTACGAATTATAGTTTCTACAACCCTATGTCACGTATGTTACGTAATGTCAATGATTCCTTTAATCTGTTCGATTTCCATACCTCTAATTCAACCCTCCGTAAATCTCTTGCATCCTGCTCACAATGAACGGAACCCTCCTGATTTCACTTTGCTTTTGAATAAATTTTTTATTTTAGATCTAAGTTTTGTTTGTATTTTAGATTTAAGTTTTGCTTGCTTTTACTAAGCGTACATAAATACAAAATGAAAAAACGGCTGCCACTCATAAACAAATATTTTAGAGCAACTATGTATGTATGTCAAATTTCTAATAAGTACGACGCTAAAGGAAGTTGTACAACTGCAAGTAAAGAAAAGTTTTTAACTAATAATTAAATAAAAAATTATAGTGGAAGTCCGTTAGACGTAAAAAAGGCAAAACCTAGGAATCCAGGGCCAGTCCATGGATTTTCATGAAATTTTTTGAAATGTGTTTTGAATGGCGTAAAGAAAAAAGTTAAAAAAAAAATTTCACCGCTCTCTATTTTTTAATTTTTTAAAAAATTAATTATTAACTTTTAGAATTTTATTTTATTTATTTAGAGTGTTTTAGATACGGTTTTTCAAAGGGTAAGAATGGATAGGTTTGGTCAAGACAAAAAAAAAAAAGTTGCATGGGAGGTGGTCTATATCCTTCCGTGTAGGCACGAGGGGCAATTTTATATGAAATTTACTTCACTTCTTAAAAAATTATTAAAAATCAACTAAGCCATTTACTTACTCATACTTCAGTGTTTTTGAAAGCTACTGCTTTGTTCTTTTATAAAAATTTTAATTTGAGTTCACTTAATGAAAAGTTTTGGAGAGATCAAGCCTCAAAGTCAAAACTTTGAAAAAAGAACTTTTTTTTTCCTAATTAATATTTTTTTTCTTAATTTTGCACCACAAAGGGCCATTTTTTCTTTCCATGTTCAATGCTTTTGTTCATATTTACTCAGAGCAAGAAACCGAACACAAAAATTTTTCTTGGTTTAAGAGAAATTAAAAAAAAGAAAGGTACTTTCTTCCAGAAAACAAAATGTCGGTAATTTCCCGCTAGTTGAACTTTTTTCCTGGAAGTGAAATATGAAATGTGCCTTAAATAGCATATAAAAAAAAGTGAAAAAAAATTTTATATAATCCTAGTTTTATTATAAATTATAAATAATTTTTGAAATTTTAGAGTTATCTTCTAATTATATTAGTTTTAAGTTAAGTTTTAAAACTAAGACCCAAAAATAGGTCTCAAAGGACAACACCTATACTGATATGTGCTCTAAATGCTATTTCTGGTCAAACGTGTTGATCAATCAAATAAAAAATCTATTAATTAAAGCAATTCCAAATGTAATCGGGACTATATTTGATTTACCTAACATAATTTTTATTTTAGATGTCACTGAATTTACAGAAAGTAAATAAAAAAAAAAAAGAACCGACCGCCAGAATCGTTTTTTTTATAGTATTTTAACTCAAAAATTTCTTTCATTTTGTATTAAATGACAGAATTTTTGGTTATTCCTTTGTAGTAAACGTCAGTTAACAAAAAATTCCCTTATTAATAGCGATTTTCACTTAGTCCATGGAATAAGGCTTTACCCTTCGATATTCCACGTTTATTAATACGCCTGTTACAATATACCTACATAAACAACAATAGGGGTGGTATAAGATTCCAGCCTGGATTAAATTAAAAACAAAATACTTTTACAGATTACAAACAATTTTAAATGAGACAAAACAGCTCCTAAACTTTAACAAAAACAGTAAAAAAGAAATTTATAAAACAATATATTTTATTCACATAAAAAAAAAAATTAGTCAAATGCAATTATTGCAAATTTCTTTTCTGTGCTCAGGATATATGTATAGAACACTGACATTTATAACAGGAAAGCTTGCTCTCGCGGTCTTGCTTTCGTGAACAAAGTGCATACTGCGATTGCCTCTGAATTTTAAGAGGGGGCTTACCTTCATTGGACTTGATGGGGTGCTCTAGAACCCCATTTATTCCTTCAGTTAATTCTTTAGGCAAATGTTGATCTAAACGTCGTTCCATATGAGGTTTGGTCAGTAGAAAGCCTAATTCCTTTAGTGAACTCTTTTCTTCTTCATCTGATGATTGACCACTTACAACTACATCCATTTCAGATTGAATTCAGATTGCAATCATCGTCTGAACCTGACTCCATGATTAACTGAAAAACTTATTCAGTTTTGCGTTGGATGGTTATCTAACAAGATATGGGTGATTCTTTTACAAATCGAACGGCTTTTGAACTTCACCTCTCCGATTCAGGTGAAATTTTTTTTCCAGTTTCTAAATTGAAAAATAAAAGATACGTGTCCGAGGAATTTTTTTTTAATCGCCTATTTTCGATTTTATAAGATATAACAAATTTCATAATAGTGGTTGGAGACTCATTTTAAACAATATATAGCTCCAAATCCTTAAGAGCTACAAAATTTTCACCAATGACATTTTTGTAGTTAAAAAGTTGAACTTTAAGAAAAAAAATTTAGAAAAAAAAATTATCAACAAATTAGTATTGTTATTAACTATTTAATTGTTTAAATCGATTTTTAACGATTGCCCCCAAGATGTATCGAGTTTTTATTACTACCATCGTATTTTGCGTTAAATTTTACGTAAAAATAATGTTTTTTATTTATGGAGACTTTTCAATTGTTATTGTTAAAAAATAATGCATGTAGCGCGCAATGGTAAAAACAACGGTTTTTTGAGTATAAAATGGTATCTGTACCTCGTATCAAAAAAAGTTAAGAGTAAAAGTTATAGTTAATTAAAAGATCTACAACTTTTAAATTTACCATATGTCAGTATAACCTCAAAATTTAGTATTATCAGGCAAAGAAGCGAAAAATCAACATTTTATCATTTATTTAGTATAAATTTTCATTAAAATTAAATCATGAGTAAATTTTTTTGTACGAAATTAAATTTCCTACAAATTTGTGAAACACTTTTTTTTTGTAGCTATTGTCATTTACGGGACAAAAACAAATTTAGGGGCAAAAACAAATTAAGGAAAAAACTGGGTTTGGTGACCCGTACTACCTCAATGGTGTGAGTTACGACTTCACCACAATGAGGTTTTTTGTAAAGCATTCAATTGTTAAGAAAACCTACTAATGCCCTAGACCTTACCATAAAATCCCTCTGAACTGTAGAATTTTTAAGAAAAACAATTTAAGTTTACTTGTATTTTAAACGGGAAATCTTTGCATGCCTTGGACGAGCACTTAATGGTAATAATAAGGGCTCAAATTTTTAGGGAACTTTTTTTTTAGGTATTTCACAAAATTTCGAAATGGTAGTCTAATCTCCTGAATGATAAAAAACGAATTTTCATTAAAGAAAAAAAAAAAGATTATTAGCCACTAGATAAAATAATAATAATAATAGCAATGCTCGACGTAACATCAATACTAGTAGCAAGGGTGCTTTTTTTCGACTTTTTTTTTCACTCCCATCCCGAAATTTTGTGAAATACCTAAAAAAAAAGTTCCCTAAAAATTTGAGCCCTTATTATTACCATTAAGTGCTCGTCCAAGGCATGCAAAGATTTCCCGTTTAAAATACAAGTAAACTTAAATTGTTTTTCTTAAAAATTCTACAGTTCAGAGGGATTTTATGGTAAGGTCTAGGGCATTAGTAGGTTTTCTTAACAATTGAATGCTTTACAAAAAACCTCATTGCGGTGAAGTCGTAACTCACACCATTGAGGTAGTACGGGTCACCAAACCCAGTTTTTTCCTTAATTTGTTTTTGCCCCTAAATTTGTTTTTGTCCCGTAAATGACAATAGCTACAAAAAAAAAGTGTTTCACAAATTTGTAGGAAATTTAATTTCGTACAAAAAAATTTACTCATGATTTAATTTTAATGAAAATTTATACTAAATAAATGATAAAATGTTGATTTTTCGCTTCTTTGCCTGATAATACTAAATTTTGAGGTTATACTGACATATGGTAAATTTAAAAGTTGTAGATCTTTTAATTAACTATAACTTTTACTCTTAACTTTTTTTGATACGAGGTACAGATACCATTTTATACTCAAAAAACCGTTGTTTTTACCATTGCGCGCTACATGCATTATTTTTTAACAATAACAATTGAAAAGTCTCCATAAATAAAAAACATTATTTTTACGTAAAATTTAACGCAAAATACGATGGTAGTAATAAAAACTCGATACATCTTGGGGGCAATCGTTAAAAATCGATTTAAACAATTAAATAGTTAATAAAAATACTAATTTGTTGATAATTTTTTTTTCTAAATTTTTTTTCTTAAAGTTCAACTTTTTAACTACAAAAATGTCATTGGTGAAAATTTTGTAGCTCTTAAGGATTTGGAGCTATATATTGTTTAAAATGAGTCTCCAACCACTATTATGAAATTTGTTATATCTTATAAAATCGAAAATAGGCGATTAAAAAAAAATTCCTCGGACACGTATCTTTTATTTTTCAATTTAGAAACTGGAAAAAAAAATTTCACCTGAATCGGAGAGGTGACGATTGATTTTTGACAAAATCCGTTCGATTTGTAAAAGAATGACCCATATATGTCAGGTGCGACGGTTTTGATTTGCATATGTAAAAAAAATTGAGTAACTTGTTGACTTTACTGCGATAAACATTTCATAAACGTAAAAAACAATCAGTAATGGAGTTAGAATCAATTAATTGTACTTTTTGAGTAAAAATCACGCACAACAAAGTCACCATCACCTGGCAAGTATAATTTTTTGATGTCACTTATCGCATCTGCCAGCTTAATGAACTGAGTATAGATTTTCAGCCATCAAAAAAAAAAAAAAAAAATTAGTAACTGAAAATCTGAATTTAAATAAACTAACAGTTGATGAATTGTCAACTGAAAAACTTTACGTCTAGACAACCAGAGGTCAAGAAAAGTTAGTTAATATGAAAATCTAACTTTTGATGAACGCGCCCAATAACAACCGGTTTAAAATATTTCTGATGTCAATATAGCCGAATTGTGGAATACTTAAAATTTCACTTTGTTTCGATTTCGATAAATTTGAACTAGAAATCGAACAAACCGAATTACAGAACACCGATTTTTATTTTCGATCGTTTTCGATTTCATATCAAGTGAAAGTGAAATATAGAACCTAGCTGATAAATTCAATTTTTTTTTTACTATTCCAGACGTTTAATTATTTAACTTTTATTTATATACCTCACTTTATAATAAAGATGCAGAACAAATAAACAGAAAATGTGTTTACTCATGTAAATAAGTATTTAAAATAAAGATACTATTAATATGTTGCAAGAACTGCTATGTATGTATTAACAGTGCACATACCTATTCTTAATACAAACTCGTAAAAGTTCAAACAAAACCCTACGTAATGTTGAAGAACATTCGACAAAAGACTACAAAATATGCACTTTTCTTAGTGCCCGCTTTTGTCAAGTAGTACAATGTGCCAGAAATTATTTCATGACGTTGTTTGGCAAACTTTCAAGATCATTGACAAATTTCTCAAAGGCAATTTTAGCTTTGCCAGTTTTTCTAGTAAACAAACTGAGTTTCATCGTTTTTGTGCAACGTACCTCGATCTACTGTTATCTGAATGCACTTTGTGCACCTTCAGTTGCACACTTCTCCTTTAGTTGCCAGTCGTATTGTCGTAGTTCACGTCGATTTTTTCATATTTCATATATCTACAGCACGCTATTTTGCGGGCGGTAAGTATTTTTTTTTTTTTTTTTTTTGAGGAACAAATATCGAATAAAGTTCGCGCTATTAGCTAAGGTATGTACATTAATTAGAACATGTCCAAGGAAGTAAATCAAAATATGTACATACTCGCACGTATTTTTTAAATATTTTCTTTCCACTTTTTTGTTGATTATGTGATCTAAAATAACATTAGTTATACAAATAAAAATAATAATCCATTCCTTCATTGGAATCTATAAACAATATTCTAATGATTCGATTAAAGCCTTATTAGTGTTATTTAAACTTTTCGATACGAGTTGAAATATATAAAGTACAAACTGTGCCCGCGACTTTGACCGCGTGGAATAGTGACTTTCGGCAGCATTCGGAATTTTTTAGGCTACTTATTTTGCAAATGAGACACATTCTTGAGTTTTAGTTTTTATATTATTTTATTTAAGTATATGTTTGCACACGACGTTCTTATTTTTTCCATCTTTTGCCAAATGAAAAGGTTTTGTGGAATTAATACACGTGATTCAATTGGATTTTTTTCTAAACGAACACCTACAACTATAATCGTCTGAGCCTTATTTATAATGACCAATCAGTGGGAATTAAAGGAAAACGGGGAATCAAAACGTTTTCTCCTTTCGTCGTTCAAGTCATTATTAAAATTTTTATAGTGCCGCATCCCAGATGTGTAATTTGAACCTGTGTAGGTACTATTCTGGATTACTCATTATTGGATTACTGGAACACCAACTTGCAGCCACTCCTAATAATCCTAAAAATTGAGAAACTCTAAAGGGTATGATGTGTTTTTCTCAGTGCCCATAATATTGTCTATTGACAGACATTCGCCAACATCTCCCAATACATCAAACATAATTTATTAGTTTATATGGTTAACTATCTATCTCATTAGTCGGCGCCGAAATCGACCTTTCACACAGCCATTCCCGATTGCCAATTTTTATTTGAAGATCAAGATGGACATTTCTTCTCAGGTCAAATGTATTTTCGACAGTTTGACAGAAGTCACCCCGCAGTGAAAGAACTTTTATCGACCCAGCAGTTTTAAGGTTCCCGTTTACGGTGTCGAAATATAGGAATTACTTACTAAGCCCATGTCCTTCCTCAGACTCTATGCTATCTCTGAATAAAATTCCAATTCCAATTCCAATCCTTTGCTTGGCTAAAATTACTAATAAGCTATCCAGAGAATGTCTTTTTCAAAGAGCAATATATAGCTGTAAATAAGCAATACAAAGAACTTCTTAGCCTTAAACGCCAAACATACTCAAGAAAACTTGCGGAAGACCTCGCTCATTGCAGGAACGCTGCGGAGTTTTGGAAAATTGTTAGGAGAATTAGTAAAAAAGAAAACAAACTAGTCATTCCACTTTCCACCCATTGAAATCGACGATCTTGCAAATCACTTTGAAACGCTAACAAAAAACAGTCTTTCTTCCACTTTCCAATTTGCCAAACCTTTATATGAGAACGAACAATTGGACTCAAGTTTTCCTGTGAAGAAGTGCAACTTGTATTGAAGGAACTCCAAAGCAACAAGTCTCCAGGAACAAATGGCATACCTCAAGAATTCTATAAAACACTAACCCCAATTTTCATCGAAACTTTAACAAAAGCCTTAAACCAAGCGTATGATTCAGCATATCTACCACACTACTTTAAAGAAGCCATCATTTGCCCAATTTTCAAAAAAGGTGACAAGGAAGGGTGCCCTGACATAAGGCCATACGACATAAGGCCATATTCGAACATATGGCGCTATGACGCTTTCAATTGTGACTTAAGGCCATATTCGAACATATGGTCTAATGACGCTTTGTCAAAGGGTCATAAAGACATATTTTTTTGCGACTTTAGGCCATACTTTGAAATGCCCTAATGACGCTTTCTAAATTATTTTGTTAATAGTTGACCTTGAAACATTATACAGTTTTTAGAAAGCAACACAATGTGCAATCTCACAAAAAAAAAAAGCAACAGTTATGAGCTTGACGAAAAATTTTCATTGATCAGTGAAAACTTGCATTCATTCATTCATTCATACCTTCATCAAATCATTGGATACTTCTTAATCAGTTGCACAAGCTGTCGTTACAATTGAGAAAAAACAAGTGGAATTAAAAGACCTTATACATATACATATATGTATAATTATAGTTTTTGCGAAGGGTTTCGAAAAGGCAGCAAATGGCTTTATATTCCGGATTTCAAATAAGTTTATAAATGTAAATATGAATCCAAGTATTGAAAATACCAAATTTTAACACAATCACTTTCTTTATCGCATGAATTTTGCATTCATAGAAAAAAACAATTTGTTCGTTTCTGGATAACCGTACGATGGCAAATTTATGCAAAATTATGTTCGTTTGGCTTTTTACTCACGATAGAATAATGAAGATAAGAGCGAAGCGGAAAAAATTTTCCCAGAGGAGTATGGATGTGTGGTGTAAAAATAAAAATTCGCGCGAATTTTTATTTTTACACCACACATCCATACTCCTCTGGGAAAATTTTTTCCGCTTCGCTCTTATCTTCATTATTCTATCGTGAGTAAAAAGCCAAACGATAAACGATAAAAATTCGTTTCTCTGATCAATGAAAATGTTTCGTACAGCTCAAACTGTTCCACTTTAAATTGTATTTAGAATGTCTTCCTCGGCCAACCGAAAATTACAATAAAAACAAAAATCCAACCCTCTGTTCTTTTTGCAGAAGAATAGTGGAAAATAGTTTAACTATATATTCTAAAAACACTTTCTTGAAATTTAAGCTGTTAATTTGATTATTTATCAAAGATTTATCTTTGCAAATAATGTGATGTTTTTTTTATTTGGAAAGTTAAATAATTCAGTTTCGTTGTTATAATGTTTGGTGTTTATTTTTTTAACTGGGAAACGGAAGAATGGGTCATAAGGCCATGATGGCATTAAGACGCTTTGGAAAGCGTCATTAGACCATATGTTCGAATATGGCCTTAAGTCACAAGTCAAAGCGTCTTAACGCCATATATTCGAATATGGCCTTATGTCGTATGGTCTTATGTCAGGGCACCACAAGGAAGTGGCCGAAAACTACAGAGGAATATCACTATTGAATTCATCAATGAAAATTTTCACAAAACTTCTGTCCAAACGGCTCTATGATTGGGTTCATAACAACAACCTACTGAGCGAGTCACAAGCTGGTTTTCGAAAGAATTACTCGACAATCGACCAAATCTATTCGCTCACCAATATAGCTGAAATCTTCATTGGATCCAAAAGAAAACTCTACGGATTTTTCGTTGATTTCAAGTCGGCCTTCGATACTATAGACAGGAATGCACTTATGTTGAAACTGTGTAATAAAGGAGTATCGTCAAAGTTTGTAAACGTTTTGGAGCATCTTTATAGCGCAACAACTTCTGCAGTCGCTTTTGGAAGCAAAGTATCCCAGCAATTCGAAGTAGAAATAGGTCTGAGGCAGGGATGTAATTTGAGTCCCCTATTATTTGCCCTATTTATTGATGACTTAGAAGAGATTTTGCAAGGTGGAGTTCGTGTCTCAGCAAATCTTTTAATTAAGGTTCTCATGTTTGCGGACGACATTGTGGTGCTAGCAGATTCGCCTGATAGTCTCCAGCTAATGATTAATAGGTTGTTTGAGTACTGCAACAAGTGGAGGCTCCAGGTTAACCTAGACAAGTCCAAAATTATGATTTTCCGTAACGGTGGAGGCCGAAACTGCCGCACTGAGACCTGGAAGTTTGGAACCCAAAGCATAGAAGTTGTAAATGAATACAACTATCTTGGTATGCGGATATCTAGGAATTTGAACTGGAAAAGCCACATGCTTGATAAGTTGGCAAAATCTAAATACGCATTGAACGCCACATGGAGGACTGTGATTCATTGTAAAGACGTTGAATACAATTCCAAATATCGGATTTTTGAAACCACAGCTAAAGCAATCATGTGCTATGCAGCTCAAGTTTGGGGACATAAAGAGTTCGATGAAGTGGAGCAGCTTCTGCGTTATTTCTTAAAAAGAAGTTTAAAGCTACCCAATAGTACTGCGAATCACATAATAATGTTAGAGACAGGTCTTCCAGCTTTATTCATCTCAACTCTAAAAACACAGGTGGACTACATTTTAAGAACTATTTCAATGGATGGTAGGAGACTACCGAAGAAAATCACAATGCTGGTGATTCAAAAACAAATATCATGGTTCGAATCGTGGAGGGAGCTAGCCGAGTACTGTGGACATACACTTCTACTTCGGAACGAAAGAATGGACACGTGGAAAAGCGAACTCTATAGCCTAATAACGCTAGTCGATGAAAGAAAGAGAGAGGACTACATACTAAAAGCCAGAAGTTCATTACACAGGGGCATATACGCAAGGCTCAATTATAACCTGCTAACAAACAATTATTTCAGGGCGGAATATCCTACCGATCTAATGTCACTGGTTCTAAAAGCACGAGGAGAGATACTTCCCCTGAACTATATCCCTCATAGGAATGATTTGGAAGTAACATGTGGACTCTGAAATTTAAATGAACGTGAAAACGTGTTCCATTTCTTGGGAAAGTGTCCGGTTTTAGTGGAAACAAGAAGGAGTACACTTGGTGTAAACTACCTCAATGAAGAGGAAAGCATAAGAGTTTTAAATGGCGCCATGGACTGGGAAGCCCTTTACAATTACATCAAGCTAGCACTTAATTACAGGAAACGAATCGTAGATGAATTATTTTAAAGTTTCAATTTATGTACTAAACAATTAAACAAAAAGTATTAATAAGAATAGTCAACTGACAGACGGCGTAAGCCATGTTAAAAAATGAAAGATATACTAAATTATTGTAACTTTTATGAAATAAAAATCATTTTAAACTTGAAAAAAAACTTGAACTTGAATAAAATTCCATTAAAATTGGATCAGTGGTCTAGGCGGGAGATGGAAACAAAGAAACACGAACAGACAGAGTTAATTTTGGATTTGTAATATTAGTAAGGATGTCCATCTTCGGGTTCTAGACTATCTCTGTACCGAAATTCATATAAATCGGTTCAATAGTTTGGGCGGTAACTACATATAAACAAAGAAAAAAAGACAAACAGAGTTAATTTCGGATTTATAATGTTACTAAAGTCTTACATTCCCGTTGGAGTATGAGAGCTGTTTCCGGAGGATGACTTAAAGTTTATATTACTCGGGAATAGTGTAGTATTCTAACGGTGGACATTTTTTGATATGGGTGCTGTATTTTCCAAGTTCCCGTTCCCATGGGAATATAGGGATAAAACATATTGCATAACATATATGTCTGTACCAAAACTCATATAAATAGGTTCAATAGTTTGGGCGGTTAATGTTAACAAAGAGAAATAGACAGACAGATTTAAATTTGGACTTATAATATTATTATATATTAGTAAAGACTCCCGTTCCCGTGGAATCAAGGTGACCGTTCCCTTAAGGAATATTGGGATGAGTAAAAGTTTCTGTTGCTCGGGTATTATGGAGCATTCCAACGGTGGGTGGAAGAGTTTTTGAAATCGGTGCTGTAGTGTCAAAGTTCCCGTATACGTTCCTGCTCCCGTGGGAATATTGGGAAAAAATATAAAGCCTTTGTCCTTCCTCAGGTTCTGAACAGTCTTTGTAAAAAATTTCATTTAAATCGGTTTATTAGTTTGGGCGGGAGATGGTAACATAGAACGACGGACAGACAGAGATTCTTTCACACTTATTATATTAGTAAGGACTCCCGTTCCTGTAGGAATATGTGGATGAATTGAAGTTTATGTTACTCTGGGATAGTGAAGTATTCTATCGGTGGAAAAATTTTTGAAATCGGTGATGCAGCTTCTAAGTTCCCGTATACGTTCCCATTCCCGAGGGAATATAGGTATAAAATGTATAGCCTATGTCCTTCTTCGGGTTCTAGACTATCTCTGTACAAAATTTCACTTAAATCAGTTCCGTAGTTTAGGCAAAAGACGGTAACATAGAAAGCCGGACAGACAGAGTGACTTTCACATTTATAATATTAGTTAGGATTAACGTCATATAAAGAGAGCGTTTTTTATGTTACCATCTACATGATTATGTGAAGATGTGTTTCAATTACAAAAGATTACAAATTTGCAATTCTGCAATTTCTTATTTTTTTATTGTTTTGTAATTTGCTTTTTCTTATCAATCAGCAATAACTGTGTTGCATCTTATAAATGCAGGGTCACAATTTTATCAGCAAAAATCACAAACTTTGAACAAGCGCATTTCAGTGAATAGCGGCAATGAATCCCCGAGATTTGTATCCCATACTTTTCTGTGGGCTTTCTGTACCCATTTCCATGTTCATGTGGATGGGAAATGTGGCATTTTCAAGATTATCACAAATCATCGATCATGAAGAAACCGCTGTTATTCCCCCCACTCGATGGTTGTTCTCCACATTGGCGCCTTTGCTCTTTGCTGTTGTGGCCCTGAAAAGGAAATCCGTAAACAGATCAGGAGCAGCACTTGGCATTGTTGTAGCTTTTGTTTTATCCATATCCAGTCACATGTTTTTTGCTTGTTTAGTAACGTTTTTCTTTTCGTCGTCGCGGGCGACAAAATTCCGTGCCCACATCAAGAAGAAAATCGAAAAGGACTTTAAAGAAGGCGAGGGTCAACGCAATTGGGTTCAGGTCTTGTGCAACGGTGGAATGCCAACTCAGCTTGCTATCATCTACCTCATTGACTGCGGGAGCAGTGAACGTCCAATTGATTTTGCTCAGCATTACCGATCCAGCTGGCTTGGAATCGCAATACTAAGTGCCTTAGCATGCTGCAATGGTGACACATGGGCCAGTGAACTGGGCTGTGTACTCAGCAAATGTGAACCCATTTTAGTCACGTCCAGGAAGCGGGTTCCGCGTGGAACCAATGGAGGAGTTTCAATAGTGGGATTGCTAGTCAGTTTTCTGGGAGGGCTACTAATCGGACTTACATACTATCTTACACTTCTTTATACCGTGGACGCAAAATCCCTCCAACAGAGTCCGTCACAATGGCCCATAATTTTGTATGGTGGCTTAGCTGGATTTTTTGGTTCACTTGTTGTTTCGTGGTTGGGGGCAACGTTACAGTTTTCCGGCATCGACGAAGAGGAAAAAATAGTCGACGCACCTGGTCCGAACGTCCGACATATCAGTGGCCTAAGAATACTAGACAACCATAGCGTAAATTTAATCTCGAGTATTGTCACTGGAGTGTCTATTCCATTGGTGGCTCTACACTTCTGGCCTGAAATCTAATCATCTTGTTTTCTTTTCTTGTAACTAATAAGTGATAATAGTGTAGCTATTTTTCGTACTCGCGTGTTCATTGGATGCCATAAAATGTCATTGTTATTTTTTTAATCTCAACGATTTTATACTCAACCTTTTCCTTGTAATAACTTGAAAGTAATGTACAAACAGAAATAAATATATCGATGTTGTCGAAGCATTAAAAAAATCAAAAATGTGTTAATTCGCGCTCCACCTTCCTTTATTGTTACTTCAATTAAGTAACCAAATTGACGAAATATTGCTATTTTTGAAATGTAGGATACCGATACTGGTTCCGAAGATATAAGTCCAAAAAACCTTGAAATTGCCTTTAAAATTATCTTCGTTCCGTGTTAAATTTCGAAACTCCACTGTTTGTTTTAAATATTTCAATTCTTTTTCTGAGTGTATTTAGCGGAACTCACCTTAGAGCAAGCTCATAGCAGTGTTCCCAACAGAGAAGAACAGTGCCGAAATTTAGATAACAGTGAGTGAGTGAAGTGAGTCACTTTTCACTGAAAATCAGTTTGGCTAACAAAAGTGAGTGAGGGAGTTCGTGAGATTAGCTGTCTGATTACTCACTTTGCATTTCAGAGGTGATTTGGTGTATGTATAGACTTATGTATCTTGAAACTATATGTGAAGAAAAGCCCCTTTGATAAGAATTTCACTAAGACTTTCATAATTTGCAACTAGATATCCAAAATGAAATACGTTATAGTCGAAATAGTCCAACATCAACTAAACAAAAAATACAATTATACTTCAATTCTTATATAGGTTAGATTTCTTAGTATGGCAGCTCAGATTTTAAACGAGCCTCTTTAAAACCTCAAATTTTTCCCCAATCAGAAGCCGAATTTGACAAACAATTTCAGAAATGATTTTTATGAGCACCAGCTTATGGCATTTGATAACTGAAGCAATGACATTTTTGTTTTCGAACTTTTTTTGAACATTGTCATCTCAAAAAAATAGCTAAATCGCTTTTTCGAATCAAGTGATTTGAAAAGTTGAGTTAAGGGGGTATTCTAGTCTAGAGACATACATTTTCAGTAATCTTTAAAGTGTCGTAAGAATAAGAAAATCAATATTTTTTCCATCCATTTTTTTTTCAGTAATTTATTAATGTTAAAAGAAAACAAAAAATTTAAAAACTATGAATTCTAGCAGGTGATGAATTTGGGTATCTCAAAAAATTTACACATGGCCATACACGCGATTTCAACCCTCCCAGTTATCCAAATTAAAAAAGAAAAATGTTTCTTAATCTGTTATGATGTCGTTTTCGCATGAACAACTTACTTTTTACTTTTTTAGGTAGATATTTTTGAATATCTCAATTATCGAATTATGATAAAAAAAATTTCGATTTTTTTCAAATTTCTAGATTAGAATACCCTCTTAAGTGAGTCATCTCACTTCAATCCCAGAAATTGCTAATGTCAGCACGAATTTGGTGTTCAATGAAAAATTTCTGTGGCTGTCTAGAATAGTTAAGCAAAGAATTTTGGGCACCTCCGTTCGAGGAAGATTAGAAACTGTAAAAACAGTAAAAACTGCCACAATTTTTTAAGAAAAAGCTGTTGAAATTTGTATGAAAAGTAAAGTTTGGAAATGTAAGAAAAAAGAAAAAAATCTTATGTTCATGCCGCTTTGTTATAGCTTTCCAAATGTTCATAGAAAAGCCAAAAGACGCTGCCATGATAAGGAGCCTAAGTTACCAGCTTTTCCATGTCTGCGTCGAGTATCTGTAACCTCGTGCGAGAAAAATCAGGACATTCACAGAGGAAGTGCTACACGGTGTTCTCATCTCCATAAGATTCAAGGAGCGTGATATCACTCAAGCTTAACACGTTTAAATGCTTGGCAAAAGAGAAGTGCCCACTGGCAACGCCAATAAGCTTTCTACAGTCTTTTCTGCTACGAGCTAGCAAAAATGTTGCAGTCTTCTTACTAACGTTGGGGAGCATACGCTTAGTTTGTCGGAACCCATCAAATGGAACTCAAGGAATATAATCTTCCGATCGCATTCAGAGAGCTCTTGCATTCCTGGATCACTTTCGAAGTGGTTAGAGGGTTGAGAAGGGCCTTAAGCACAGCTTGGCTATCGCTGCAAACAAAGATACTTCTCCCCGTCCATCTATTGTTCGTAACGTGGATCAAGGCCATTAGGATAGCATATGCCTCCGCTGGGAAAATGGATGCGTATGATCTCAAAGATGTGTGCAGTCGTGTGTCGTCGTTCTCCACAAAGACAACAGCTTGTGATGAGAGCTATTGAGTAGACGTGCTTTACATTCGGATTTTGACCAAATCCGCTTCAAAGTGACCAAATTAAGACCCTGAATAAGAAGTGCAACCTTGTTTTAAAATTAGTGACGTCGTGAAATTAGTGCATTTATTTTCCTTTTCTGTAAAATAATTTATTTGCTCGTCATACGTACATACACACATATTACACACATTACAAATTTTCATCAAAAAAAAACCGCTCAAATCATGTCTCAACAACCAAAACGTACCTGTTCCCGTTTGAGAGGCAACACCAACAGCAAACCCAGCACACCAAGTCGTCTATGCTCTCCGTCTGAAGAAGACCACGAAAAGCGCACCGAAGAGGACAACACGATGTGGAGTAAAATGGATGAACGTCTTGGTAAACAAAGCGATATCATAATTAAATTGATAACCGCAAAAATAGCAGAGACCGAAATAAGATTAGCTAATCAACTTTTCTCACAAATTGGAGAAATAAAGGCTACAATTGGCGACATGAACAATAAAATAGTTCATCTTGAATCCGCAGTTCAATATTCTATTTCTGATGTCGCTGCACTTAAATCTGATATTACCGGCATCAAAACTTCACTCACTAGTGTCAAAAAATTTAACTGCACTGCAAAGAAAGAGCTTGATTCAAACGAAAATAAAATTCTTGCACTTGAACACGAAGTTGTAAACACTGACAGGTTAGATGAACTTACAAAACAACAAAATGTACAAGAAAATCGTTTGATAGCCTGCAACGCACTCTTATTTGGTGTTCCACAGATGCTTGATGAAAACCTTTTGTTTACATTTAACCATCTTTGCAATTCAATTAACATACACTTATGGTCACACAATTAAGTCATTTTTATAAAATGAGGTCTACACATCCATAGAATACAAATTATGTACAACGAAAACAAAATTTGTTCAAATTCTAAATATTTACAATCACAATCATTAAAAAAATCGCAAAAATTCCACTATAACAATACTCTTTAACAAAAAATCAATAATATAAAAAATAAGTGTGACCAAAAAATTAGGTCACCTGAAAAAAATAGGCAAAATATGATAAAAACATTGTTTTTTTAACCGCACCGTTGATATTTCGTAGGATAGTCTTTCTGTATTCATACGGCGGATATTCTCCTTTACATGGAGTCCACCAAACCTTTGAATTGCTCTACGCTAATATTTTTCCACTCTTTCTGCAAAATACTCGAGAGAGTAGTCTTGCTGGTTGGTTTTTTTCCGCAACTTTTTTTTTAGAATGTCTGAAAATTCCGAATAGGGTTTAAGTCCGGTGACTTTGCTGGCCACCCCAAAACATTCACTTTACGCTCTTCAAGTAAAGATTTCACAACTCTTTTCGTGTCGTATTGAAAGATCCATTGTCGTACTGAAAGATCCATCATTGGGGTAATTGGTTCTGGCTGTCGCCGAGAAGATTTGTGTCCAGTATAGCCTGGTAGTCAATAACTGTCATTTTGCCGTTTATTTGACACAGCGGACCGACGCACGCGACGCCATGGCCTATGAAACACCCCCAAACCATTATAGAATCGCCGAATCTTTTTGGTGTATCTTGGGTTCAGTTCAGCATTTCTCATCAGCAAATTTTGTGTGAGGTGAAGATCAGCATTTATGGAAATGATGGCAAACCGTATGTAAGACGTCCCAGAAACGCTGAGCTGCATCCAAGATACACCAAAAAGACTTTAAGGCATGGCGGCGATTCTATAATGGTTTGGGGGTGTTTCATAGGCTATGGTGTCGGTCCGCTGTGTCAAATAAACGGCAAAATGACTGGTATTCACTACCAGGATATACTATACACAAATCTTCTCGGTGACTGCCAGAACCAATTACCCCAATGATGGATCTTTCAGTACGACAATGGATCTTTCAATACGACACGAAAAGAGTTGTGAAATCTTTACTTGAAGAGCGTAAAGTGAATGTTTTGGGGTGACCAGCAAAGTCACCGGACTTAAACCCTATTCGGAATTTTCAGACATTCTAAAAAAAAAGTTGCGGAAAAAAACCAACCAGCAAGACTACTCTCTCGAGTATTTAGCAGAAAGAGTGGAAAAATATTAGCGTAGAGCAATGCAAAGGTTTGGTGGACTCCATGTAAAGGAGAATATCCGCCGTATGAATACAGAAAGGCTATCCTACGAAATATCAACGGTGCGGTTAAAAAAACTATGTTTCTTATCATATTTTGCCTATTTCTTTCAGGTGACTTAATTATATGCCCACACCTATTTTTTATATTATTGATTTTTTGTTAAAGAGTATTGTTATAGTGGAATTTTTTTTCAATTTTATTAATGATTGTGATTGTAATTATTTAGAATTTGAACAAATTTTGTTTTCGTTGTTATTTGCATTAAATATATGGATGTGTAGACCTCATTTTATAAAAATGACTTATGTAATAGTGTGACCATAAGTGTAAACCACCGACGGCGACGGCGACGTTAAGAAACATATACCGATTACGACCGAAAACAAACTCCACTGTTGTTTCTAATATCTGCGTAAAATTCAACACACCGTACGATAAAAATTATGTTCTGAAATCGATCGCAAACTACCGTAAGGAAACAAAAACAGAATTGACATTAAACAACGTGGGAGGTGGGACTTAATTCAACCGGTATCATCCATTTGCTGGAGTGTCTCACAAAGTTCAACCAACTGATACTCAATGACGCTTTAAAGTTGAAAAAAAGTAAAAAACTTGGCTCGGTGTACACTTCTCGCGGTGCTGTGTATGTTAAACGTCATCGTAATGCAGCAGCTGCGTTGGTCGATTGTTACCTCGTTTCCACTTAGAATTGAATCCCACTTCAATTAGAATTAGTGCCAGTGTATACCTACATCGAATTGAAATAGGATTACCCGATCCGATACAGCTCTTGTAGCTGGATCGATTCAAAAGAGTGTGTTTTATACATAGATTACTCGATTCAGTGGGTAAGTAGATACCTGAATTGAAATCTGAATCATAATCCGATTCGACTACCCGATTTTAAGTGGAAACGAGGTATTTATCGAAAGCTTAAAGGGAATTGCCAGATCTGCTGATGCCAATTAATTAAAGTAAATTGAATCTGTTGTATAATATTTTATTTTTATTCTTTTTTTTTTATTTTCAATCATTTCCTCATAAACTCATTATAATTTTCTTAACTTTGTTCTTTTAAATTGATAACGGCATTAAGTTTATATTTTTCTTTTATTCTTCCTCAATTCTTAAACTTTCTTCTAAATATTCGCTATCTCATTATTTTAATTTTTCGTTTACATACTTTGTAGCGCTTTCTTTTTTTCTTTTTCTTTTTTCTTTCAATATATCTTTCCTACAATGTCAAATAGGGTGAAAACAAATATCAAAATTTTAAACAAACAATCAAATGGTATTCATATTTGCCATATTAACGCGCAGAGCCTGCTTCCTAAAATTGACGAATTTAGGGATCTTTTTGAAGAATCAGGAGTTGAAATTTTTTGTGTATCTGAGACTTGGTTCACAGAAAGTTTTAGTAATGAAATGTGTAAGTTGGATGGATATAAAGCTTATCGCTCCGATAGGGTTGGCCGTGTTGGAGGAGGTGTTGCTTTGTATGTAAGAGATGGTGTGAACTGTAGACTACGTTAAAGCAGCTTCTGAAATTGAATTCGTTTTTGTAGAGGTAGTCAATAATGATGGAGAAAAACTTCTTGTGGGTACCGTTTACCGACCGAACAGGAATATATGCTTATTGTCTTTTCTAACAAGCCTTGAGCAAATTTCTGTTGCATATCCAAACGTTATATTGTGCGGTGATTTTAATTGTAATATACTACTCGAAAATAGATTTACCGATGATTTAATAGCCACGAATTTGCATTCGGTAAATTTAACTGACCCCACCCATTTCTCGGACCATTCTGCAACGCTACTTGATCTATTTCTAGTCAGCGATAAGGAGAAGATACTTCTCTATGATCAGCTTTCGGTGCCAGCTTTTTCTAAGCACGACCTGATTTACTTAACATTTGACTTTAATGTTCACATACTCCCCAAAATCTTGGAATATCGAAATTTCAAAGGCATCAATGCTCCCTTATTATAGTATGACGTCCGTAGTATAAACTGTGATAACATGTATTACATGCAATAAGTGGCGGATTAAGGCTTATTGCCGTCCTAGGCCCTGTCTGTTACGCCGCCCTTTCTGATCAACAAAATTCTATATGTTTTGAATCACAATTGATATTAAAAAATAGCTTTTATTTTTTACACGACTCATAAGAGAGTGCTCTATTTTTTATTCAAATATAATTATTAAATAATACAAAAAAATGTTTAGTAAACTCTAGCTAGCATAACAAACAAAAATAACCATTTTTTTCAAATTATAATGTATTGCCTAGTTTGTACATCTCTTCTTCCTGACTTTGCACCACTGAAACGATTTAAAATAACATTATGAACTATGACCAAAATTGCCGTTTCTAGATGCTGCAATTTTTTGTTGCAATCATGTAGCTTCAGATCGCGTATTTCTTATGGAAATGCCTAACGGTCTTAGACCGTTATTTTTACCACAGATGATAAATCTGCATGAGATTCTTGAAGCTTCTTACTTGCAGCACTGAAACGATTTAAAATAACATTATGAACTATGACCAAAATTGCCGTTTCTAGATGCTGTAATTTTCGTTCCAATCATGTAGCTTCAGATCGCGTATTTCTTATGGAAATGCCTAACGGTCGTAGACAAGTTTGAGACTTCTACTTTTTAAACGGCACTAGTAAAACTGAAATAATTATTGTGACTCGCTTACAGACGAAAAACGCTTATTAGTTCTATACGTTAAAGTCAAACTTTGTCAATACCTGCTACGTGCTACGCATAGCGCTCTTATTTTTTGTAAACATGTGTAACACACTCACCCCATCAACGGAACTCATTCTCAATCACATACAAAATACTCTCACTCTACTTGAGTTGTTGCAATGACGATCATAAAGTTAAAATCTTGGATTAAAAATTATTTATTGAAATTTTTTTATTTATACTTATGACTTATGATAACAACACTTTATATAGATGTTACTATATTACACAGATCACTTTAATATTATTCCCTTCCAATTTGATAAAATGTTATTATAACATATTCTTGATTGAGATATAAATTAAATATTCTTTTTTTTCGACTAATTTTCATTTTTTTTTTTTTAATTTTCGTCAAACACCGAAGTTAAATTGAAAAATCTGGAAACCGGTTGACCCTGCAGGTCATCCCTACAACTTCCCGCTATTTCCAGATCTAAGCGATCGAAAACATCCCTCAAAATTACTAAGGTCTTCGAGCTCAAAAGAACGACTTTCCTGTTTTTTGAGATCTTTGAGCTCATTTTCCGAACTCTTTGAGCTCGGAATATAATTGTAAATTTTGAGTCAAAAACTTGAGACTTATTCAAAACGATATTTTGTAAGACTTTGAATTGCGACTTTTTGAAACGCGTCGTTCGATATTGATCCGCTTGGTGGCATTCGGCGAAATTTTTAATGCACAATCGATATCTCAATCGGTTGACTCGTCTTTGAGATATCGTGCAACAAAATTATAGCTTACACACACAAACACGGCGGGACGTCACGCTGAAACTACTCAGAATAGCTTCCTTAGACCTCAAAATGTGAAAAACCGATGAGAACTCGATTTTTGAAATTTTCAAAGAAAAAGCGGGACTAAGTTAAAATCCTGTAAATAAAGTTCTAAAAATATTTTTTATAGGAGGTAGATATAAACAAAGTCCTATTAATAATCTTTATAAATTAAGAAGTAATACTCGCTCCAGATTGACAGTTGAGTTATCTGACATTTAGCCGCTTTTTAAAGAAGCTCCTACGTAATTTTGAAAAAAAAAAAAAAAAATTTTGGAATAAAAATCAAGTGGAAACCAGTGTTAACTAGTAAAAATTCGAAGCAAAATAGCCCAACATTAAAAATTGGTGAGCTTGTAGTGAATACTTAGAACAAATAGGCAAACCAAAAATGCTCGGCAATTTTCAACGATCACCGGTCAGAAAAGACTTTGAAAATATGGCGGCTAAAGATTTTGCTGTTAAAGACCGCGACAAAGCTTAGAATTTGTTTATGACCCTAATCAGAATGCCCAGGTGGGAAGTATGACAGCTCCGGGTCTTAAAGGTATGATAATAATTTCAATGGCGGAATTGCTAGATGATAAACTGAAAAACTTGCCAACCAAATCCGACATCGATAACATCCACACCGAAGTGCAAGCCCTACACAAAATCAATACTTCACTTCAAACACAATTAAAACATATGGAAGAACGATGTAATTCTCTGGAGAAAAAGGTGGAATTAAAAAAAAAAGCAAATGAAAGAAACATTATTGTGCACATCCCATCCAGTGAATGTCCGAACCCAGCTGAGAAAGCGAAAAAAATATGTTTGGAGCTACTGCAAACAAATGATCCTAAAGTCATCACAGGCGTAAGAACGTTGAGATCGAGAAACAATAAGGTTGCAAACATTATTGCTGAGGTTCACGATAGGGAAGACGTTTCAAAAATACTAAATTCTGCTTCGGCTGGCGGACTCCGACGATCAGGTTTATCAATGCACAGAGACTTTCCAGCTGCAAGTAGAGAAAGGAAAAGAAGGCTACTTAAACTTAAATCGGAAATCGCAGAGAAAAGTAAAATTAAAACACAAGTGCGAGGTAACTCATTACAAGTTGGAGAAACAACATTTTATTTTGATGTTAATAACAAACTAATAAGTGATGGTGATGACGGCGTGTTGACACTTCAAAACCTTAAACGTGTCAGTGGGCAACTTATGACACCGACAGGAGAAATAGAATGTAATAGATTACATGAAGGTGGAAGCGTAAGTGGGTGTAGCAATGTCGCACCAGTTGTGGAAGCAGTAAGACCGACGACGACGCGACGGGACCGCGTAGTCAGCTACATTTTTAATAACAATGCCGTCTGCCTCAGGAATAATATTAATAAAATTGTTTTGAATAATAATAAAAAAAAAATTTAATATTGTATAATGTATCTGGTTTATGCAATAAGTCTTTATATGTAGAATTCTATCATTTTGTAAACGATTTTGAATTTATTTTCTTATGAACTACGAATTCATCTGGATTCCTGCGAAAAAATGCATGCAAGGGGAAGAGCTAGTGAAGGCTGCTATTTTGGATACAAAGACAGCATTAGAAATCTTAAATGTAATTTTGAAACTCGGATTGGGATGACTTATATAAGCCTACAAATTGGTAATAAAAGTTTTTGGATATTGCCCACTTGTATAAGACTTGAGACTCGGATTATGAAAAACTTCATGAGTTGTTGCCTTCGATGAACAGTTCAAATGTTACTGTCGTGGGTGATTTGAATGCATGAATAGGAGAAGAACAAGGGCTAGAGAACCAAGCGGGTATCGTAAGAAATTCTAAGGATAAAATTTGCAATGCACTTGGCAGAAAGTTATTAGAATTGTGTAGCGAATTTGGATTGCGAATACAAAATGGAACTAGCACTTTGGACAAAAATGGGGAATTTTCTTTTGTGGGGCAACAAGGATCGTCAGTAATTGATTATAGTCTGGTTGGTGGCGAATGAAACGCTTGCGTTACTGACCTTGAAATTGGACACTTGCCGTATTCTACCACTTAAACAGGTTATGTCCTTGCTACCTAAGCTAGTGTCGTCTGATTGCAGAGCGGAAAGGTACCGCAGTCAGTTCGATTATGCCTTGCAAAATCAAGAAGTAAATACCTCGGACAAAATAGAAGCAGTGATCAAATCATTGCACGTAGCGCAAACTCGGAACAGAAGAAGTACGAAACATTAAGTAGAACCGTGGTTTGATAGGGAATGCCAAGAAGCAAGGAATCAGTCTTTTGAATATTTGCGGCTTCTGCGTTGTTCAAATAGTAGTGTTCACAGAATGCAGTACGTTGAGGCCAATAAAAAGAAAAAGAAACTTCAGTATGAAATGGAGGCGCAAAAATTGGCAAGATGCAAAAACTCTTCTGAGTTTTGGAAACTCGCTTGAAAGCTAAATGGAAGGCAGTTCAAAATAAGCGCAAAACTTAATTCGGAAGCCCTTTTTGGCCATTTTAAGAGCTTACTCAATCCACCCATAGAGCGAGCGTTCATCCATTATTCTGCACCGGGACTCGTTAATAATACTTTAGATCGGCGTATATACACCGAAGAAGTTAAACTGGCTTTGTTCAGACTAAAAGACGGTAAAGCGGCAGAATCGGACAGAATACCAGTTGAATTTTACAAGTATGCCACTGATGCCTTCTATATTATTATTATTATTATATATTCTTTATTTTTTTCCATAAAAAAGAGTTTACAGTGGTTAATCCTAAGAATACGGACATGGCTTTTCTGTCGTCTGCCGGAAATGAAATTTTAAAACAAAATCAATAAAGAAAAAAAAGGAAAGGGTAATATACAAATTATTATTACATTAATCAAAATTATAATCAAAAAATGAAAATTAATGAGAAAGCGAGTTTATCATTAATCTTATTATTGTAATTTTTTTTATTACTATTTTATTACTATTTTTTAACAATTTAGACGATTTGCAATAAAAGAATTACAATTTTAGAGTGATTTTAAACATAAAAGGTGATAATTTTACATTATTTGAAACATAAAAGCACTAATAGGCATTGAGGTTAACTTTCAAAAGCTGTTACGATATGTTAAAGCATGTTTGCAGTAACTATACAAAAGAGACCAACCCCGAGCACCATTTAATATTTCGTAGAGACCATTAACGGACAAAAAACTTTCTGGGAAAAAAAACCGTCGTATCTCTCGCAAAATAGGGCACACTGCGATAAAATGGTAAATATCGTCTAATTCCCTTGTATTTTGTATTACATTTGTTCGTAATTGTCTTGCCATTATCAATTTATGGAGACTTGTATTACTTCTTCTCATCACTCTCGAACAGTAGTCCGAACTTGCTTTCAGGCTCCTTATGAAGATTGGTGGTAGGCCAGCCTCTACGTGTATGGCATAGGTCGGTGTGGAGTTTGGCAACCTGAAAATACGCTTGAAAAACATTCTTTGAACCGCCTCAAATTCTTCAAAGGTAATGACTCCAAATGCCTGTTTACCATAGCACATACAGGTGTTAACTGTAGCATTGAATACTTTAAATTTGGATGAGTGGTCAATATTTTGACAAGCGAAAAATTTTGGCCACATCAGATTAAGCGCCAACTTAGCTTAACTGCTTTTTTCCTTAGCTTGTTTTCCAAGATTCAGATTGTACGTTAAAAGTACTCCCAAATACTTAAATTCAAGTACTGTATTGATTTGTTCGTTACCAAGTCGCCAAGCTTCTTCAGGAAGTCTTTTACTCTTTCGGCTCTCAAAAACCATAGCCTTCGTTTTTTGCGCGTTAATGTGAAGATCCCATGTATCAAAATCACAATATGCCACCAGTTTATTGATTTGTAGTTGCAGCGAAAATGGGTTGTCCGCCAGCAGAACTAAGTCATCGGCATATAGTAAGACCTTGATAAGAGTTCCTGCAAAAAGTACACCGCCAGGAAGAATAGAAGAGACATCGTCAATGAACAGAGCAAACAACAGAGGGCTCAAAATGCATCCCTGCGGGACACCTGCAGTGGTGGCAAACCACTCGGATAACTTGGATCCGTCCCATACTGCTGCTCTTGATGATGCTAGAAATTTGAAGTAAAGCATAAGAAATTTTTGAGACATGTAACGAAGCGTTTAGCTTCGCCACATGCTTATTATTTAATATACAACCCCCAGCATCCACGGCCCACAATTTACCATCCACCGTCCACCATCTACCATAATAACACCTACTAAGCGCGAGCCACAACCCATAAGCGAGGGCACCAACCAGGCGAACAGCTGTTTCGGCTGCAAGTGGCTGTGGGGAAAACAGCCGTGAGGTGAGTCGACACCAACCACTGCAGATATACACCATTTCTGCACACACGGTGGTGTATAAAAGGGCCTGTGCCATCACAGCAAGACACAGTCCGCCGGCGCTTGGCAAAGCGCAAACATCTCCTCTTGAGCAGCAGTGATTGGTAAGAAAAATAATATTATTCACTTTGAATAATATTATAATATAGTAGCTTCGTAGGTATTGTGCCACCAAGGGCAAAGACTAGTACTTGGGATCCATAGGACGTACTTCCTATTTACCAGCGCCTGACAGAGGGCCTCAGAGAAACCTGTCATTTTGAATTACTGCCAAGTATTTATTTACTTGTGAGCCGATTGCCGCCCGGGGCATAGATTAATACTTGGGATCCTTACCAGCGCCTGACAGAGGGCCTCAGAGAAACCTGTCGCTTTGAATTACTGCCAAGTATCTATTTACTTGTGAGCCGATTGCCACCAGGGGCATAGACTAATACCTGGGATCCATAGGACATACTTCCTATTTACCAGCGCCTGACAGAGGGCCTTAGAGAAACCTGTCACTTTGAATTACTGCCAAGTATTTATTTACTTGTGAGCCGATTGCCGCCCGGGGCAAAGATTAATACTTGGGATCCTTACCAGCGCCTGACAGAGGGCCTCAGAGAAACCTGTCAAACTTTGGATCGCCGCCAGTGGGCGCTAAACCTGTGAGCCTCCTAACCAGAACCCTTCGGGGTTACCAAGTTCTGTTTCTCTTTACAGGAAGACTACGCGGGCCATCACATTGATCAAAGCCTGTACCTGCTACCGACCGACCGCTAATATCCCTAACCGCCGCCGCCGTTGTAGACACCCCCTGTAACATCCGAGGAGCAGTCTAACCGAGAGGTCTATCGCGAGTACCGCCGAAGCCATTCGAGAAGCAATCGAGATACCGTCACCGCCAACGTTTAAAGGGCGTCAAGGACACATATATATATATACCGGTTCTGTTAAAACGTAGCCAAAACATTGTTGCTATTTGTTACTAGTAGTATTCAGAGGATTGTAGGAAATAAAGAGTCTTTGAATTAAACTGAAGTTTCACGTGTTTTTCTTCAGGAAGAACCCTGGCGTGCCGTGAGCTTTTACCCTGGCTGGGAAAGCAAAGCACGTCACAATTTGGCGCCCGAGCAGGGACTATTAACAAGTCCACTCCGTTTTACACTCTAGACATCCCTGAAGAAAAGTAACACAGCAAGTACGACAATGGCAGAATCCGAGGAAGGATTTGACGTTTTCGCCAGTATAGGCGCTATATATTTACTGAGCAAGTCAGAGCTCATTGAAAGAATGCAGCAGCAAGGGCTAGACACCGAAGGGTCTTTGGCTGTATTGCGAACGCGCTTTAGTGCCCACATTAAAGGGGCCCGATTAAGGAAATCTATGCAAGGTCTGTGCGAAGATTTGGAGAGAACCGGAATCGAGCGGGAATTCAAAGAGTTACCCGTACACACCGCCAGACCAACTACCGAAACTGAAGAGACACCGAAGTCACCAGTTTGCACTGAGATATTTTTCCAGGTACCGCCTTACGCACCCCCGGCCCCGACCGCCAGAGAAAATGACACGAACGCTCGCCAGAACAACACCAGTTCTTCACGTTATTTAGGAAGTTCTGACTATCCGGCCATTGAAAGTCCAGTTGGCAGGTTCAAGCTCAGCAACGAGGCTGAGGTGATGAACACCATAAGGAAATGGGGCGTAAAGTTGGATTCTTCTGGTAGCGCAGTAGAGTTCCTGGAACGGGTAGAGGAATTGGTCGAGTGCTACCACATTCGCCCTAGCGACATGGTGAAGGCCCTGCCGGAAATTTTGAGAGGTACCGCCCTGGAGTGGTTCCGAATTAACCGAGAGCGGTTGAAAGAGTGGAGTCAGTTTCGTTCCGCATTTCTCCAGCACTTCTTACCCGCTCGCTACGTGTGCAAGCTGGAAGACGAGATTATGCGTAGGAAGCAAGGCCCACGTGAGAAGGGCAAGGAATTTATACAAGCCACCCAGTACCTCATACACCGACATCCTACCATGAACGTAGCCGACAACGTAGACCGAATCTACGACAGTCTACGCCCGGAGTACCATCTCTACATAAGAAGGCGTGACTTCGGGACACTGGATGAATTAATGAAGATGGTGGAAGAATATGAACACATTCAAAGTGAGGACCGATCTCGCCAATGTACACTCCGCACCCTACCCGCCAACAACCGTGTCCCGCCCGCACGACAACCGTCTTACAACCGACCACCGCCAGCCGCACAGAACCCTTTTAACCGACCAGACCGCAGTTACCAACCGCCGCCTGCTAGTTCCTACAACCGGAATACCCACTGTTGGAACTGTAAGCAGCGTGGCCACACCAAAGACAACTGCCGCCGCCCCTTCCGTCTTTTCTGCTCATACTGCGGGGAAGACGGACGTCTGACAGACGACTGTGCCTGTCATCAACACCGGGCAGCAGTCATGAACAGCCGAGCGAACGCCGCTAAGCGAATCCGTCCAGTTAACTCTCCAAATGGGAGAACATCGTCGATCGCGCACTCTGCAGCGATAACGCGAGCCCACCTTCGCACCAAGCTACCGAAACCAGAATTCCCGTCAGACCCATGGACGGACCCCAGATGCTTCATAACCGTTGAAATCTGTGGCCACCCGATAAGAGCACTGCTTGATACAGGAGCTACCAAGTCGTTCGTCAATGGTAGTACACGGCAGTTGCTACGACGACTGAAGGTGCCCGTACAATACTACCGGCATCTCACACATTTGGCCAATGGCGACGCCGTCACCAGCCGAGAGCATTACCAGGCGACTTTGTATATCGCCGACCAAGCGATCCAGGGCGAACTTACCTTTATGAAACAGCTTATGGAGGATATGGTAATCGGTGTGGACCTGCTTAGAAACGCAGATTTCCGTATGACCTTGCACGGCAAGGAAATCCATTGGCTGCCAAATTCGCAAAAGCCAGGAATCGATCACCTCTACCCGCTATGCCGAACAAATGTACAAACCGCCACACAGCGCCAGGCGCGGCGCCCACCATACAATCGGCGAAGAAGAACATGGAAGCCGAGTCCGGGCGAACGTGTATATAGGAGAGTGCGCGTACCCCCCTCCGCCCAGAAACATTTTACCGGAAAACTGGCACCACGTTATGAAGGGCCATACGTGGTCAGCCGGTTCATTTCTCCCGTCATCGTGGAGATTAAGAAGGAAGGGACAAAAGGAAATAAGAGAAATCCCGTACTACGCACACATGTGAAAGATCTAAAAGGTTTCGCGTCGTCTCAAGGGAATGATAATGACATTTCTAATCCAGCAGTCGTAGTCAGTCTATCGTCAGCCAGCAAACCAGTAAGTCGCAATATGGACAACGACGAACGAGAGATGGGCCAAGCATGGAAGCGCCTGCATACGAGACCATCGAAACCACCAACGGGGAAGAGCATGATCTTTTTGCCGGATTTACCTGTGACAACCCCAGCCGAGCAAACACCGAAGGCGACGAACTCAGAAAAGAAGCGACCGCCAACAGGGTCAAAAAGCGAGTTGAGTAGCGACGACCAACGCCCGACGCCACCAGCATTAGGGAAGCAGCGTACGGCACGCATACCTAAGAGCGACGTACACGAGGCAATAAGGCAGGCCGTAGCCATACATCTGGTGAAAGGGAAAGCCGTGGCAGCCAAAACTAGCCAAGCCAAAGCAAACCACCCTGCCAAAGCGCGCCTACGCGCAATAGCACGTGAGCTAGCAGCGAGGAGCCCACAAAATTTCCGTCGCCGCCGCAACACCCCCCCACCTTCCAGCCGACCGACCAGCACCGTCACAACCGCTAAAGCCGCCGCAGGGAGCAACCAAGCACGACCCACAGGGCAGCACAATACCAAGACCTTTCCTGCCAGACAGCCGCAAGGAGCGATGGCCACTGAGGAGCAACAGTCGAAATTCCCCCCTATTCGGGTCACCGCGCCGATGCGATGACTGGCAGAGTACCACTATCAACCCTGGCAGCCCTCCAAGTGTTCCCCGAAAACCACGAAGCAGCTGCCGCTGCAGAGGAGAGGGATCCGTTTGGGAGCATCTCGATAACGGACCACCCTCTATATAACCCGCGTCATCGGAGACAGAAGTTTCGATTCACCAGCCGAGCCGGTGTTATCGATTGCCGGATAACCAGACGGGGGCATGCGATCTTGACACACCGAGCGACCGGTCAACGCAAGGAGGTGGAGTTTGACCAGCAGAGGGAATAGCTGCTAAGCCAGACAGTGGCCCCCCGATGAACATAAATATGAATTATTTTTTTGTTGTTTTCTTTATTATCTTGTTATTTTGTTTTTTTCGGCAAAGGACGCCCGGTTTAGTTACCTAAGAATAAAGTTTTTTTGTTTTTATAAAGTTATCTTACCTTTTATTTTAACTAAAAGATGATATATGAAAAGAATTGAAGAAATGGGAAAAGAATTAACAGGAGGAAGAATGTATATATAAAGAGAAAGAGGTAAAATAAGCAAAAGAATAGAACAAAAAGATGAATTACAAGAACCATGAAAATCAAAAAAAAAAAAGAGAAAACCAGGACAAAAAAATAATCGTTAAGCACCAGGAAAGAAGGTGCGACAACCTGAGCAACCTAAGTTAAGACGAGAAGGATCCCGTCTCCGAAAAGGGAGGGGTATGTAACGAAGCGTTTAGCTTCGCCACATGCTTATTATTTAATATACAACCCCCAGCATCCACGGCCCACAATTTACCATCCACCGTCCACCATCTACCATAATAACACCTACTAAGCGCGAGCCACAACCCATAAGCGAGGGCACCAACCAGGCGAACAGCTGTTTCGGCTGCAAGTGGCTGTGGGGAAAACAGCCGTGAGGTGAGTCGACACCAACCACTGCAGATATACACCATTTCTGCACACACGGTGGTGTATAAAAGGGCCTGTGCCATCACAGCAAGACACAGTCCGCCGGCGCTTGGCAAAGCGCAAACATCTCCTCTTGAGCAGCAGTGATTGGTAAGAAAAATAATATTATTCACTTTGAATAATATTATAATATAGTAGCTTCGTAGGTATTGTGCCACCAAGGGCAAAGACTAGTACTTGGGATCCATAGGACGTACTTCCTATTTACCAGCGCCTGACAGAGGGCCTCAGAGAAACCTGTCATTTTGAATTACTGCCAAGTATTTATTTACTTGTGAGCCGATTGCCGCCCGGGGCATAGATTAATACTTGGGATCCTTACCAGCGCCTGACAGAGGGCCTCAGAGAAACCTGTCGCTTTGAATTACTGCCAAGTATCTATTTACTTGTGAGCCGATTGCCACCAGGGGCATAGACTAATACCTGGGATCCATAGGACATACTTCCTATTTACCAGCGCCTGACAGAGGGCCTTAGAGAAACCTGTCACTTTGAATTACTGCCAAGTATTTATTTACTTGTGAGCCGATTGCCGCCCGGGGCAAAGATTAATACTTGGGATCCTTACCAGCGCCTGACAGAGGGCCTCAGAGAAACCTGTCAAACTTTGGATCGCCGCCAGTGGGCGCTAAACCTGTGAGCCTCCTAACCAGAACCCTTCGGGGTTACCAAGTTCTGTTTCTCTTTACAGGAAGACTACGCGGGCCATCACATTGATCAAAGCCTGTACCTGCTACCGACCGACCGCTAATATCCCTAACCGCCGCCGCCGTTGTAGACACCCCCTGTAACATCCGAGGAGCAGTCTAACCGAGAGGTCTATCGCGAGTACCGCCGAAGCCATTCGAGAAGCAATCGAGATACCGTCACCGCCAACGTTTAAAGGGCGTCAAGGACACATATATATATATACCGGTTCTGTTAAAACGTAGCCAAAACATTGTTGCTATTTGTTACTAGTAGTATTCAGAGGATTGTAGGAAATAAAGAGTCTTTGAATTAAACTGAAGTTTCACGTGTTTTTCTTCAGGAAGAACCCTGGCGTGCCGTGAGCTTTTACCCTGGCTGGGAAAGCAAAGCACGTCACAGACACTCCAATAGTTAACAATTTGTAGAATAACGCCTGTCTATTTACTGTGTCGAATGCCTTTTGGTCCTTTCAACCCATGTGGAGAGTCTACTATATAGAATTCCAGCAAATATCTTCCGAAGAGAGTTGAGCATAGATATTCCTCTATAATTCTTAGGTTGACTATGATCTCTTTTTTTAAAAATAGCAAATATGAAAGCTTTAGAAAAATTTAAAGGCACACAGGCATTTTCATATAGGAGGTTGAAGTAATCCAGTATATAGTTCTTGAGATGGTCATTACTATTTTTGAAAAACTCAACTGGTATTCCATCGCTTCCAGGAGCTTTGTTATTTTTCATACGCGAAAGAGTATTTTCCAATTCGCTTGAAGAAATTGGTGTATCTAGCTCAGAAACATACATACGTGTTTGGTAATGCGAAGCTAAAGGTATGAAGATTCTCCTCCGCCGACAATAGTGTTTTAAAATGTGCAGCTAGAGTCTGGGCTTCGAGAGTAATCTTCATACATCTTTGCCACCCGCTGACTTCCCGAACGTTGTACCAAAATTCCTTTGTATTTTTGCTGAGTAGAAGCTGCTGTGAAAGATTTTCGTGATTAGAGCATTTTTTTACGTCGCAAAGTTGTTTGAACTCCTTGTTGGCACGTAAGTACATCATTTTAAAGTTATGTGCATTTGCCGTCCTAAATAGCTTTAAAGGCGGTTATCGCATTGGATTGATGAGAACAAGCCAATGAATGAATTCCAGGCTTGCTTTAGATCAGGCAACTCAACGGTGGATCATACTTTTGTGCTGACGAGCATCGCTTATTTTCAGCTAGCGCAAAATAAAAACCTGTATGTGATCTTCGTTGATTTTAAAGCAGCGTTTGATACGGTAGATCGTAAGGCCCTTATTTATAAGCTGTTTGGCTTAGGGATGTCTCTGAAATTTGGCAGGATAATTGAGAAACTTTATGAAGATACACAAGCTGCAGTTTGGAATGGTGATACAAAATCAAGTTAGTTTCATCATACAACAGGAGTAAGACAGGGGTGCTCACTGAGCCCGCTTCTATTTGCGCTCTTCATTTAAGATATAATAGACCGCTTGCCTGGAGGCATTGAATATGCAGGAACGCTTATTAAAGCATTGCTGTTTGCAGACAATATTGTGTTGCTTGCACAATCCCCGGAATCACTGCAATCAATGATAAATAGACTTAATGAATACTGAAAACAATGGGGGCTGACTGTTAATGTAGGAAAGACTAAAGGACTATTCACATGAGCACGACCAACGAACGACGAATAAATCAAGAAATGAGATTTTAAGTACCTTACTAGTATAAATTCCTCACGAATTTTTTTGGAAACGATGCAAAACTATAGTTCATACTTATTTTTAGGTGGATAAACTTTTATTTTTGTGCCTAAAATTAAAAAAATTGAGAAAAAAAGTTTATTCGTTACGAATAAACATCTAGTAGGTACGAACTGTCATACTTTATTCTCGTTCCACATACAATCCACACTCCAACGAATAAATTTTTCGTGCGTGCTTAACCTCAAAATCGTTCCTAATTTTTGTTTTGCATGTAAATTGTGTTCGTTATTCGTGACGAATATTCGTTCATTCGTCGTTCGTTGTTCGTTCTCATGTGAATAATATTTAAGGCGATTATTTTTAAGAATGGCGGTGGAAGGAAAAGATTAAATGAAAAATGGAAATTTGATAGAAATTTGATTGAAATGGTCAATGAGTTCAAATATCCTGGTGTTCTTTGCACGAAAAATTTCAATATGGAGAAGCACCTGAAGGAAAAATTCGAAAAAGCAAAAATGGTGATCAATCTAACGTAGAGGAGCAGTTTCAAGAATAAGTCTGTCAACCATAGTAGCAAATACAAAATTTTTGAAGCAGTAGCAGAATCTATTATGTTTTACGCTGCACCGGTTTGAGAGGTAACCAATATGAAACTGTTGAGAAGCTGTTGCGATTCTTCATTAAGAAAACGTTTCGTCTACCGGCGAATACGCCTAATTATTTGATAATGCTCGAAACAGGACTGTCCCCGCTGTTTGTGAAAACGCTCAGACTACAAGTAGATTTTATATGTAGAAGTTTATGCTTGGGAGATCATCGGCTACCGAAAAAGGCGGCCCTAAAGGCAATCCATTCCAAAACTGGATGGTACCGAGAATGGCTTGGGTTGGCAAGCACTGCTGGCGTGGATATAAGCTATAACGCTGATGATCTAAACAAATTTAAGAAGGATGTATCAGCTAATTGCAAAGGTCGATGAACAAGCAAGAAGCAGATATATAGAAGAGGCCACAAACTCCTTGTATCGTACGGTTAACTGTCTGTTGAATCACAATTTGGGAAGCATTTTTGCGAGAGATTTTCTGGATGCCGATGAAGTCATAACCAAATTGAATATAATGGATGTTTCTAAATTGTTCCAGTTCTGCAAAATCGCTTTAAATTATCGTGAAAGAATTATACTAGGTCAATTTTAATAATAATTATTATCTGTGTTAACTTACAATTTTAAAAGGAATAGTTGTTTTAAAAGTTTATGTTTTCGGTTAATTATATGTAACAGTATATATAAAAATTGTCAATCTGGCAGACGGCAGAAGCCATGCCATAATGAATTTTGTTTGTGAAGTGCATATCTTGTAATATTTATAGGAATGTTTTACATAACAATGTTCAATAAACTAAAAAAAAAACTACTCGCTCTGTTCCCACCCTTGCTTTTCGAACTAAACTTTTTAGAAACTCTTATACGATAGTGTCCCGCAAATTGTTCAATAAACTGCCTGAAGATATACGTAGCATAAGGATTGTATCATTATTTCTAAAACGAATTAAGTCATGGATTCTTAATTGCAATATTGATGAAATCGAAAATCTACTGCAGTACGTTGTTTGATAAAATGTTTTCTTGTTTCTGATAAAATATTGTTTCTAGTTTTGCTAAATTTTGTTTTATTTATATACAGCTTTGTTAAATCAATGTATCTCTAAAAACGTTAAATTTTAAATTTGATTGATAAATATCAAATCATGTTTGTTAATTCTGAAGCGTAAATTTCATCTAGTCACCCCACATTGTAATTGTTCTTGTAATACTATAATATTATACTGCAGCCTATTTATTGCCTATGAAATGTAGCATTACTCCTATTTTTATTTAAAACATAAATGCTACAAACTATTCTCTAACACTAAAAGATAATGTAAACTTATAAAACTAAGAAATTATAAAAATTGTAAGAGAGAATATGAATAAATACACATAAACACCGTCAGTGCCAGGTGACTTGAAGCTGTCAAGCGATGCCATGGCATACGTGATGGCTTCGACGGTAACAACTAACGATGACGTGTGTACCAGCTACGTCGAGTGGATTTATCGGATTCACCTGATCTAAGGGAAATAGTTTGCTGTGGTCCGATTGATATCTGGTTTCCTGGAAAATGAGTTTCCAGCATAAGACTAAGTGTATCTGCTTTGGACTCGGTATCTATAGGAACCTTCTGATTTCCGTAGCGTTTCTAGTTTGCTTACCTTAAGTTTAAGTTTATGTTTATTGAACGATATATACATATACAATTGATCCTTATACTAGGTAATTTAAAAATTAAGGAAATGATATTAATGTAGGAATGTTGGCACATAGGGGGCCTAACCGAATACATTGTTTAGAATAAAAATAATAACTTAATATTATATAGCTGAAAAGAAAGAGAATTCTTGATTATAAGTCGGCTGACTTGAGTTATCTCGGAATGAACCGTCCCGGTTGTCGCTGTTGTCCCTCTTTATGGGGAGGTTGTGGGGGGTGGCATCAGCCACGGAAGAATGCTGACCCAGGGTCAGCATAGAAGTTGGTGGCTTCGTCGTTGGCTGGAATTACTTCTTCGTCCAAAGTGTTCATCACGCTTAGGTATCTTGGCTCAGGGTGTCGGTCCTTAGTGGTCATCCTTCTCACCAGAAGATTAGGGTGGTTGCTGATATTTGCAGCCGTTTTCAATACAGCCGATAAGACGTATTGGTCCAAGGGCGTCATCTTGGCTGTTTCGTACAGATGCTGGTTACTGTAATGTCTCTGACGCTGGTAGTTGAAAGAGAGACCGGTGCAGAGTCTCAGAATCTTTCTTTCGAAAATTAGGAGATCCTTCATCGTGGTCTTCGAGATGGTGAACCAAACTGGGCTTCCGTAGTTGATGACGGGTCTCAGCAACTGCTTGTACATCAGTAGTTTTGTTGGCTGACTTAGTCCTGTCCTTCTCCTCAGCAAAGGGTACAGTCGGTGGAAAGCGAAGTTGGCCTTCTTCAGTACGGCTTGTGAGTGCGGGTTGAATCTAAGCACCTTATTCAGTTTTTGCATCAAAAGTTTTTTTTTTTTTTTTAAGAATATTCAATTCAATCCAATTTATTCGTTTTTATACGATTAACAAGTTCAGCGATTTTTATAACAGGTAACAAATTATAAAAGCGCTTAAATTAATTTTTAAGTCCACGATCTGAATCTCATGAGCCAGAGCAAACGTAAGAGCTGTCAATCTCCACCCGACGGCAATCAGCAAAGCATCTATAATAACAATAAATCGCGTAAAATCTCCGAAAATAATTCAATAATGCCCATATCTGATTCCGATTTGCAAAGAATTAAATGCATTATCGACGATTCTCTCGATACCAAACTTCAAAATGCAATCGCAAACTTGGCATCAAATGAAGACTTTAATACTCTAAATTCAGAGATAACCTCTTTGAGAAATCAAAATGAAGACTTAGCACGAAAATTACATCAATTCGAAGCTAGATGCATTTTATTAGAAGATGAACTTGAAGCGCAAAACCGGAAACTAAAAGGCAAAAATATTATTTTCTCTATTCCATCAGAGAATTCTGATCCAGAGGAAAAGGTGCGATGCATAACTCGAATGCTGTTGGATAATGCAGATATACAAGGGATGTCTAAACCAATTAAAATAACCAAAAACAACAACATAATCAAAATGAAACTAAACACTGGCTGCAACGAAACTATATTGAAAATGCTTAAAAACTCTGCCAGACTGAAGAACACAGGTGTTTACATACAAAGGGATCTAACTAAACAAATGCAACTAAAACGAACAATCTTGCTAAAATATCGAAAAATAATAAAACTAAATAAACCAAACGTTCCGATTCTAATAAAAAATAACACTCTTCTTATCGAAGATAAAATATTTTATTTGAATAATAATAATTTATTAAAAATTAATGAAAATGATGGTGAACAAGTGCTGCAACAAATGTTTGGACAATTGAACTTTGGAAGTGTCACAAACACGAAAGTGTCAAATAGACGTTTTAATGAAAGTACTAGATCAGCACAAGCTTCTAGCCAAGCAGGGATGCCACTTCATCAAGATCATCAAAGTAGTAATAGTAGTGTATTCAATTGAAAATTAAATACCGTCAGCTCATTAAATAATAATTGTTGTAAGATATTAGCCTATAATGTATCCGGGCTTAGTAATAAGTTATTATATGTAGATTTTTTCAATTTTATCAAAACTTATGATCTTTTTTTTCTTACTGAAACATATATAACCATAGAAAATTCAAGTAAATTTATAAACTATTTAAATGGATACAAACTTCACTGGATTCCAAACAAACCTACAGTTGTTACCCCGACTCAAATGGAGAGACGAAGAAACCGAAACCTTTCATCACAAACTAGACATTTGGCTCGCAGGAATCCCTTCAAATATTGAGTCTATAGATATTCTTTCAAATGAACTAATATCATGTATAAGAAATTCAGCAAATCAATCGAACTCTAATAGGAAAATGTTTAAACAGAAATGGTTTGATAAAGAGTGTTTGAGAGCAAGAAAAAAATCATTTGCGCTTTTGAAAAGATTAATGAACTCCAACAATGAGGAATTAAGAAAATGGTACATTGAATCAAATTCTCATTATAAAAATATTTGTTTTGCAAAAAACTTAACTTTGAAAACAATCAAGCCCAATCACTTGGTGAAACTAAAAACACAAAGGAATTTTGGAAACTGGCGAAAGATATCAATGGTTCTCATCACATAATAGGCACAGGTGTATCCGCTGACGATCTTCTCATTCATTTCTCGAATCTTCTTAAAACAAATTTCCACCTTAATTTTGTTTATGCTGAACCTCTCACCACCGATGATATATTGGACACTGAGATATCTATGTTTGAAATAGAAGCAGTTCTACAAAAAGCTAAAAACAAAAAGGCTCCTGGTGAAGATGGTGTACCTTATGAATTTTTTAAAAATGCATCTCAAAGTTTTGTTATCCAACTGGTGACGCTTTTTAACAGAATTCTCACGAATGCGGAAGTGCCATCTTCGTTCAAAAAAGCTGTTATCTTCCCGATACATAAAAAAGGTGCTCTGAATGACGTTGCCAATTACAGAGGTATATCTTTTATGAATATTGTAGCTAAGATATTTTGTGGAGTTCTTGTTCGACGATTGGAAAAGTGGGTAGAAGACAAAAATGTACTTTCCGATCTCCAGGCTGGATTTAGGAAGAACTATTCCACAGTTGACCAAATCTTCACTCTATCATCAATCGTCAAAGCATTTAATGCTAGGAATAAAAAGGTGTATGCGTTGTTTGTAGACTTCAAAGCAGCGTTTGATTTGGTAAATCGTAATGCTCTTATATACAAACATTCTCAGATTGGTATCTCAACTAGATTTCTACATGTCATCAAAAATATGTATACAGATACAGAAGCTAAAGTTTGGAATGGTTCAAATTTTTCAGAAACTTTTAGAACTGATACAGGAGTCAAACAGGGATCCGCTTAGGGCACTTTTATTTGCACTGTTTATAAATGACATTGTTTCCCATCTTCCCGGAGGAATAAGAATGGCTGGAACTTTAATCAATGTATTGCTATATGCTGACGACTTGGTAATTTTATCAGAATCGAAAGAAAATTTACAGTTGATGATAAACCGGCTGTCCACATACTGTGAAAAATGGGGACTTGAAATCAATATCGATAAGTCAAAAATAATGATTTTTTCTCATTCAAATCGGGCTATAAATGGAAGCAATTGGAGGTACAATGGAAGAAGCTTAGAAGTGACAAAAGAATACAAATATCTTGGAGTAAACCTTAACCCAACGCTGAATTTTAGTAAGCACCTCGTCGAAAAAGCAAAAGCCTCTCAAAGCCTCATAAATCTAACGTGGAGAAAGATTTTTTCCAACAAGTATATAAATTTGTCGACCAAATACCAAATCTTCAACTCAGTTGTTAAGTCAACCCTGTGTTATGCAGCTCAAGTTTGGGGAATGGATGAGTACGAGGAAACTGAGAAACTTCAGAGGAGCTTCATCAAAAAAATTTTCAATCTCCCAACCAACACACCGAATTATGCGATTTACTTAGAAACCGGCTTACCAAAGATATTTACCCACACTCTGAAACTACAAGCTGATTATCTAAATAAAGTCTTAGGTTTGTTTTCAAGATGTAAGATTGAGCAAAATCATGCTGCTGTACGAAGTAAGGAACAAGGACTGGTGGTATGCTAAATGGCAAAGGATCGCCGCTTCAGTTGGTGAAGATATCCAAGTTGATCCTATCAACATTCCGTTTGTAAAGGAAAAACTTTATAGAATTATTCAACTAAATGAAGACTCGATTCGAAATTTACTTATAAAAACAGCTACTGAATCAGAAAGCCGAATATTATACAGTCAGTTGACATTTAATCTGAAGAATAACTATTTCCATGATTCTCTATCCCCCAACGAAATTTCTCTAATTTTCAATGCAAGATGTGAAGTATTGTGTCTCAACGGTCGACCATACAATGGGAGTTTCAACCAGTTCTGCTCTCTATGCACTAGAGCCAAAGAAGATTGCTTCCACTTTATAAGCACATGCCCAATTTTTAGACATAAGAGATTCGCCTATTTTGGAAAATTCTTTCTCTCAATGCAGGAGACAATACAAATATTGGATGGTCCAAACTGGTCAAAACTTGGCAACTATATGAAAGAAATTACCAGATTTAGAAAACTTCTTATAACGGAATATGAATAACCTTCGTAAAAAAAAAAAAAATATGAATTACTTACTTACTTACTTCTAAGCACCTCATTGAAATTGATGCCTAGATACTTCGCGTTTCTTTGGGCAGCCAGTCTGGTTCCATCAGGTAGAGTAATGGATGTGGCTCTGCAGTTACCAGCAGAACGACGGCCTCTTCCTCCGGTCTTTCTAAAGCAGACGAGCTTTGACTTAGCTGAGTTGATCCGGATACCCCACTTACTATAATAAGAATATAGTTTGTGGATGTGAGTTTCCACTCTCCGGGCAGCTATGGTTGGTGATATAGATGTGCTATATATGTCAGAGAGTCATCAGCGTAAAGCAGGTTTTCGCAGTCCCTTGGGGTAGGTTGTTCTAAGAGGAATGGTCCTAGTTTTGATCCCTGAGTGACTCCTGCTCTGATGTTCTTGGTGGCGGACTTAGCGCTTCCAATTTGGACGAAAAAGTTCCTGTGGGAGAGAAAGGAAAAAATTATTTTTATTAATGGAGCTGAAAAGTTTAGAAGATTTAGTTTATGGATGAGTGCTTCAATTCAAACACTGTCAAATGCTTTTTCGACATCTAAAAAGCATGCGACGGTGACACAATGGCTGTTAAGGTCTTCGGCGACGGCGACGTCATTGTGTAGCTTCATCAGTGGATGCAGATTTGAATGCTTTTCCCGGAAGCCGAACTGCATGTTTGGGATGATGTTATTATCCCTGCAGAACTTTTTCAACTTCCTAAGTATTAGCTCCTCCAGGAGTTTACTTAGATTGTTGAGTAGAGAAATGGGCCTGTAGTTGTTGATGAGGTTCGGATCGCCTTTCTTCGGGATCGCCACAATCTTGGCCGTTTTCCACCTCCTGGGAAAGTAGCTGTTGTTAATGCAGTTGTTTAAGATGATAGCCAGAAAGATCATCACCGTCTCTGGGAGCCTCTTCAGGACAAAATTTGACATATCGTCTGGGCCTGATGATTTCTTGGGTTTTGAGCTGTGAATTATCTCCGCAATTTCTTCCGGAATGGTAAGGTTTGTGCAGTTGGTGGGGTCACTCGACGGGTTGTTGTTGCTGAATATTGCTGCATCAGTGTTGATCCCCAGGGTCCGTTGGATGGATGTCTCAATTTCGTCCAGAAAATCAGGGTCATTAGATGGTGCGGGCACGAAGTTGCCTTCGAAATGTGTAGCGAAAGCCTCCGCCTTTTCCTGATCTGATCTGGCTTCCCCGTCGTTGGTTGTGATGACTTCCGGTATTGCGTTCTTTGTGCCAACTATCCTGTTTATCTTCTTGAAAACATCTGGTCCAGGTTTTATGTTTTCCAGTCTCTTCTGGAAGTGGACGTCGTTGTGCTGGATCACGTTCCGGAACATTATGTTGGCTTGTTGAAGTTCGCCCCAAACAGTCCGGTAGCTGACATTGGTTGTGTTGAGTTCCCTTTGGTGTATTCTTTGCAGCTTCTTACGTAGTACTTGCCTGTGCTTGAACAGGTTTTGCACGTAATCAGGGAGGTGTTGGTTTCTGTCTATGCTCTTCTTTGATCGCTTTTGGCAGTCAAGTGCAGTGTAATCGCTTGTTCCAACGACTCGACA
Source organism: Melanostoma mellinum (assembly GCA_914767635.1). Lineage (NCBI taxonomy): Eukaryota > Metazoa > Arthropoda > Insecta > Diptera > Syrphidae > Melanostoma > Melanostoma mellinum. Next base: position 103,673,700 of record OU612060.1, read on the forward strand.
GCAGCGTCGATTTCAGAGTTCAGCATGATCCTGTTTTCTGCTGGCAGAATTAAAGCTTCCTCAACGTCTCTTTTCAACTTCTCAGCATCCAGTGTTTTGTAGTTTATGAAGTGTTCCGGCGGTTCCATGGCAAGAAGGAGTGGTTGGCGCAATTTTATGTTCACCTGAACTGCTTCGTGGTCCGTGTCACTGGGAATGAGGGTACAGGTGAAGTTCAGTAAGCCTGGAGTGAGAAAAACAAAATTTGCTGTTATTAGGAAGAAATCAAGTGTAGATGGCGTCCTTGGGAATGTTGGTCTACGTTGGGATACAACTGTTAGTGAGGTTTGAGCGCTAAACGTATCCAACCAGTCTGTAATCACCCTGCCTTCTATGTTTATCACCGTGTCGTGCCAACGGGTATGCCTGGCATTAAAATCGCCGCCGATAAGCCCACACGTGCTTTTGGAGATGACGTTATTGAGGATGTGGAGATCGCTCTGGATGTTTCTTCTCGTTGAGTGGCAGCGGACATACACTGCAACTATAGTGAGGGACTCGTTTCCTATTTGAATGGTGACGACTGTTGCTTCGCTGGTCAGTAGCCCTGTGACGAAGATTTTATTGGTGTTGGCACTTATGTTATTCCTAACATAAATTGCTGTTCCAACGTGCTCATCGGACTTATCCTGTCGGTAGGTTTTGTAGCCCATGATGTCGATGTTGTTGCGTTTTGTCACATTTGTTTCACTGATGAGAGCGATGTCCGGGTTATGGTTCTTCATGAACATGTTGAATGACGTCCTCTTTTGCAGGCTGTACAACGAATTTACGTTGTACGTCATGATGCATATTTGGAATATGAAGGTGGCTAGGGCCACGGACTTATCTTCTTCGCGCCCAGACATCGGCTGTGCCTCGTTGTTGAGGTTGATAGGTGAGGTTGGTGTCGGTAGAGTGGGCCTGGATTGTGTCTTCTTGGGAGTTTTGGCTGCAGTTGGTTGTTGCTTCGTGGATGTGGCTGACTTGGATGAAGGTCCGCTTCTGAACATTGAGGCGTAGCTGATGGATGGGCGGGTTGCCATGGAGATGGGTTTGGCGGCGAATGCCTGCTGGGCCTTCTTCTCAGTGAATTCCTTGTTCCTTTCAGTCAACTTGGCCTTAAGGGTTGGGCACCCCTTGAAACTTGCCGGATGTCCTTCCTTTTGGCAGTTTGCACACCACACATCCAGTCCTGTGTTGGTAGTCCGCTTGCATTGACCTGGCTCATGCACCTCCTCGCATTTCACGCAAACGTACTGACGCTCACAGTTGGTGGCAACATGTCCAAATCGTTGACAATTCCTGCATTGCACGATATCGTTGGACTTTAGTCCCTCCCAGTGAACCTTCTGGTTCATAACGAGTGTCTTTGTGTAGACCTCGCTGAGCTGGCAGGTTTTGTCGAGTTCCACGACGAAGTTGTTGTAGGACTTTCATTGTGCCCTCTTGGCTTTGAATTCGGTGACCTTGATGATTGGGAGGCTCTCTATTCTGAACTCATCTTCGACTTCAATGGCAGCGTAAGAGTGGTGGATGCCTTTGAGGAGAAGCAGGTTCTTTCTATCCTCTCTCGGTGTGAAGGAATTGAACTGAATCTTCCTCTCCTTGAGGAATTTTTTAATTCCTTCGAATGATTGGCGGTTTCCGGCCTTGTTGATTGTTGTCTTCGTGTTGCGGTTTTTGAACGTGACCACCAACTTGTTCCCTTTATATAACGGGCTTATTTCTGCAATGTTTCCTGAGAAACAGAAAATTGGCGGCATTCTGGGACCCTTGGCTGGTTGGCTTGTTTTTGGCGCTCCTGGTTTTGTAGAAGTTGATTAATGGCTGAGTTTGGCTGCGACTGCCTTCTTTGATGTTTTTGTCTGTGGTAGCTGTACGTTTGGTGCTACTGCTGGTGCCACTGCTGGTGCTGTTGCGGTGATTGGGGTTGGTGAAGTCGTGTCTACCGACCCGATTGGAGATGGCGGCTCCTGTTTCTTCTTCTTGGAGTCTTTTTTGGCTGTGGACTTCTTTGACCGTTTCTTTCCCGTTACCTCGGTGAACTGGTCTTCCTCGTCAGATTTATCTGCCTCGTCACCAGACAGGCAGATAAATTCTTCGTCCTTTCCTTCGTTGACTTCAATGGTTTCCTCCATTGGCTGTGGTCCATCGAGTTGAATCTGCACCTCCTTGATGAAGTCGCTGAGGCACTGTCGGTGCTCTGACCCCAGGTCGGCTTGCATCCGCTTCAGCAGAGTTGCTAAGGCGGTGAATGCCGTTTCCAGTGTCAGTTTCTCCATTATTTTCCTGAAAGTAATTTGTAATTTTTAAAATTTCCTGGAAAAAAAATATAAATGATTAGCGCTAATCCTACAAAAGATTAAATTTTTCCTAAAAGGGTTAACTCTTTCCTAGAAAAATAAAATATTTAAGGATTAGTTTTTATTATATTTCCTAAGAAATATAATTAGGATGGGATAAACCCTTTTACCAGTCCGGTCCTTCTTCTAGTTCAGGTACCTGGCAGGTAGTCCGTGAGTGTCCCTTTTTTGTTCGGTGTGTTTGGGTATTTGTTCTTAGTCCGCTGTGCGTGCGTCCTCTCGCGATGACGGTGACTGAATGAGTTTGTTTACCTTGCTTCTTTTAAACGCATTAGTAAGTCAACAAGTCTCACTGAGTGTTTTTATACTTTCGCAGAATTCTTTGTAAGAGGCATTCTTTGATCTTCAAATTAACATTTTAAAGTCCTTCTGTCTAGATCGATACAGGTTCCAGTCGACCTCTGATTTGGTCTTGAGGGACCTATTCAGAATACTTCTGATTTCCCTGCGAATTTCTGTAGTTCACAGTTCCACCACGGAACCATAGATCTACTAGGTAATTGTCTAACTTGACATGCCAGCTCGAAGCTACTTGTGAGGGCACAATTCACTTCTAGAACTGCATCTTCCACTTTTTGTGATTTTGAGAGCTTAGGTAGAGTTTTGACGAAATTAACGAGCTCATCGTTGAAAAGTGTCCAGCAAGTTTTTCTGGGATTTCTTGAAACTAAGTGGGTAGGAACCTCATTTGCTACATGGAATTCAATGTATCTGTGGTCTGAGAGTGATACGTCCGGCAAGTGGTAATCTCCTTGGCATATCTGCTAGATAGTAACAAGTCAATTACGTCCTGTCGTATAGGCGTAACAAAAGTTGGCCTATTACCAATATTGTTATTGTCTAAGTCAGAAGACAGAATGTAATTAAGAAGAAGGTTGACTCTCATGTTGCATTTGACGCTGTGTTTGGGGTCTGCAAAAATTTTCCACCAAAAATGATTGGAGTCTGCAAAAATGTTCCACCAAAAAAATCGAACCTGATGTGCTGAAAAAAGATAAGAAAACCAAAAAAAAAAATGCAATACCGCAAGCTTAGATTGAAACGATCTTTATTTTTTACCAATAGTTTTCAACCGCACTCTGGGGGATCTGCTTAGCGACTAACTTAAATTTTATAAAGCACGCATCATAGCTTGACAAATAAGCGAAAATGCGTGTGAAGAGTAATGATAAATTAATCTCTATTCTCTAATCGGCAAAATACTCAAGCCCCTGAAAGTATACTATATTTTAGGTCAAGTTGAAGTATATTTTTGCCGTAAACATTCCGGCCTCCCTTTGCAGAATGCAAAAGTCAAAAAAAAAAACTTTAAAGTTACATTTCTTATTGAGAGTCATAATGTCCATCGGTGTAGGTATTTTATTTAAGAAGCGCCTCAATTCGCTACTAAAAAAAAGGTTAGTAAAATCCATCGAAGAGGGTTGATTAATGAGTGCCCTGTCCCCTGACTCACTCGGACATGTTAGTAGGATTACCTAAATAAATTTATTACATAGTATGATTTGTTTTATTTGAAGTTTGTGCTATGCAATTAGAAATAAAAGTATGTTAGTGTTTGTACATATATAATTCAATAAAAAAAAACTTTTTTTTCTAATCTGGACATTTGTGAAGTGAGAAATACAACTGAAACAATTCCCGGTCGACAGGCAAAAGGCAGAGTTTTACAATGTTTCGCACAATATTTCCATTTTTCGTTTTAACGTTGGCAACGCGAACTACCATCTTTTCCTGGGTGAATAGCTACAATTTTTCCTAGCCGCCACTGATTGGGTGGCAAACTCTCATTTCTTACAACGACAACATCTCCTACTTAAGCCAGCATGGTGCGGCAGATAAAAATGTGGTTGAACGAGATTTAAATTGATTTCAGAAACAAACGACATTTGATTTAACAAAACATATTCGTTAAGAACTTTGTGATATTCCTCCTTGAGAGACAAATTGCTTTGAAGACGTTTTTCTTGTCGCAAGTATTGTGAAATAGCGCTTGATCTTGAAAACCCCAAATCTTCTTCCTTTACGTGGATTTTAAATGGAAGTTTTACGGTTTAACTTCCATCCGAGTTCCGGGTCGTTGTATCTGTATAGATTTTCTCACAAATTTTATCCTCAGCTGATAAGGGTTTAACATCCGGAACTTCCTCGAGCTCCCAAAATTTTTGAATTTGCTTTTCTAAACAAATATTGCTAAAAAAGGTTTGCAGACTTGCCTTATTTGGGTTTTCACAACAAGGTCCCGACAGTATCCAACCAAAGACCGTATTTTGAGCGATTGGCCCAATATCCTTTTCTTTTTTGATACCATCGCGTAAGTCGAGGGGGTAGATATCTGCTCCTATTAAAATGTCTATAGAAGCTGGTTTATCAAAGTTTGGATCTGCCAGTTGCAAACTTTTGAGCTCAACCAAATTTGATACTCCAACATCTTGCGACGGCAGAATAATAGTAAGTTTTTTCAAAACAATAGCGGAAACGGGGATTTGTACATCAGGGTTGATGCGAGATTCCAGGGTTAAAGGGCACATACTGGTTGAACATTCACTTTGAATTTGTCCTATACCGGAGACAGATGCATTGGTTGGACGAGTGAACAGCTTCAATCGGTTCACTACAGACTGCAGAATATATGTAGCTTCTGAACCAGGGTCTATTAAAGCTCTCAAGAGAAATGATTGATTATGAGCATTTATTTTAATTAAAGCAGTAGCCAACAAAAAATTTCGTTTTTGACTAACGAGAAAACTTTGAAGATTTGGAGAACTAGCAACAATGCTGTTTTCTGAGTTAACGGGTGATTGAGCATTCGCAGTGGACTGTATGAGGGCGGCACGGGGTGTGGCGCTAGAAGTATGGGGTGGCGGGTATTGTGTCTCTTCGGAGCGGGGTGTTGACACTGTAAAGTGCAATAAGCTGTGGTGTCTTTTACCACATTTGTCGCAAGATGCCTTACTCTTACACTCATACTCAGAATGCGTGGGTGCGAGACAGTTGTAGCAGTACCTTTGGGTTTGTGCTAACTTTCATCGTGAAGCAACGTCCATTTCTAAAAATTTCTTACATAAGCGCAAGGGGTGGTTGCTATTGCATATTTTACAACAAAAATTCTTATTTTCGACAAGAAAAGTGTTTACTTTTTTTGTGTTGGAGTTCGACGAGTGGGTGACCTTTTTTTGAGAACATTGAGTGACTTCTTTGACAGATTCTAGTACCTTGTATCTGGAAGCGAGAAAACTGTTCATGGAACTCCATGTAGGAACTTCGTTTCTTTCCTTACCGGGCAAGCTATCTTCGTATCGAAACAGGGTAGTTTCAGGTAGCTTTTGCGAGATCAGAAAAACTAAAATTGGATCCCAGTTATCAATGTTGACATTATAACTTGAAAGAATGTCCAAGCAATCTCTAACAGTTCTATGAAGTTTTCTTAAAGAAGCACCGTTTTCGATTGCAATCGCAGGTAACGAAAAAAGCAATTTAAGTTGAGTATTAATCAGAATACGTTTATTTTCATACTGGGACTGTAAAGCTTCCCAAGCAAACTTGAAGTTATCGGCAGTAAGCGGGAATTTATCAACTATATCGTGGGCTTCCTTTTTAGTTTTTAAGCGTAGGTGATATAGTTTTTCAACATTACTTAAACGAGGATGGTTCGTATAAAATATAAATTGATGTGAACATGTCACGAAACGTAGGCCATGACTTATAATCCTCTTCGAAGCATTGTGGTGTTGATTGTCGTGGGGTGCGCATCTCACCTAAGCTTTTGCAGAGTAAACAAACCGAATAGAAGAAAGTAGAAATACATGCAAAATGAATTGTGAAGTTTGTGCGGAAAAAATTGATAGAAATTCAACATCTAAAATATCATGTGGCGATTGTTTGTGCTTCTTTCATGCAGCCTGCGTTAAAGTACTGCAACAAGACATTGAATATTTCAAATCAAGTGGTATTCCCTTTCGTTGCGATAAATGTCGAATTAATAGGCGTTCGTCAATGCATTTACATGACCAAGCTAATTCGAACAACAACATTCCTGTTTCAAATAAAAGAACAGCCAACAAAAATAACAACAATGTAGAGAGTGTTTCAACTGTTTTTCCGCTAAACCCAGTAAGCAGTGAAGAGTTCTCTCTAAGAGTGGTTTGCCAAAAACTTACAAATCTGAAGCAAATGATGAGTAACATGCTTAATACAATAATTGGAGACTTACGCAAAGAAAACGATGAACTGAAGACTAGAGTTCATACACTGGAAAGCAAACTTAATCGGCAGCAACAACATCAGCTAGACAAATGCATCGAAATAACTGGTATCCCCAATATAAATGATTCAAATGCGATGTTAGCACAACAACTATTCCGCAATGCTTTGTCTATCGAAGTTCCCAATGACAAAATAGACAATTGCTATGTAAAGAAAGTAGAGCGAAAGAAGAATAAAAATGACAATACAAATTGTTCAACCTTCAACTTCGCTTACCTCGATCATCTGTTTGAGTTTGACGGATTTTTCTCTTGAGCAAAAAATAGATAATAATAGAGAGAGAAGTCAAAGAAAAAAAATGTGTTAAACACAAACATACTCGATATAAGCAGCGTAGGCGATAGCAGTGGAGATAAATGTTGATAGTAATGGCAATCGTGGTGTTGGCGGTAGCAGTGGCAGTGACAGCAGAAGTAAGAAATTTATTAATTCGATTTACATCAACAATGCTCTTACAAATTATTCGAGAGCTTTATTTGTTAGGGCAAAAGAGGCTAAAATCCAAAAGGGGTTTAAATATTTGTGGTTTAAAAATGGTAAAATCTTTTTGAGAAAGGTTGAAAATGAAAAAGTTATTGTAATTCGATCCTTTAATGATCTTGAACTTCTTTAGCGCTTTCATATTACTAAATTATCTTAATTATTAATTTTTTAAATGAATTAAATTGTGATTTTTCAACCTTAGGTTAGGTTAGGTAAAATGGGCTGACGGTTGATCTTATTTCCGTCACACTTAGATCAATGTAGATCCATTGTGATACCCTGACGTATTGTAACGTCCTAGAAACCTATGATTTTATGTCTGTTCGGTATTTAACCACTTTGTGGCCTTGGTGAAGTTTAACAGGCTGCTTTTTGGAGCGTCTGATAATTCTTCTAGTTCATTTAAAAAGTAATTTCCTAGAAATTTTTTCCTAGTATGACAGAGTGCTGAGCATTGACAAAGGAAGTGACTTGTGTCTTCGTGTTCGTCTTCGTCATTGCATCCTCTGCATAGGTCATCGGTGCAAAGACCCATTTTCTTTTTGTGATAACCTAGTAGGTTATGTCCAGTTATGATACTGACAAGCATTCGCATGAAGGTCTATTCAATGATAGCATCTTTCCAGATTCTTTCTTATCATATTCCGGCCATAGTTTCCTGGAAGTAACACAGGAGTCTAGGCATTCCCATCTTTCATTGGATTTTCGTATTATTTTGTTACCAATGATCTGTTTCATTTCACAGGGTGGAATCCTGATCGATTTATCAATGAGAGAAGTGTCAAGTGTTGATCCTTTTCTCGCTAGTTCGTCCGCTTTTTCGTTTCCCGGTATACCACTATGACCGGGAACCCAGCAGAGTCTAACGTTATGCTGCGTGCCAAGAACCCTTAGCTCTTCGCGACAGCAAGAAACAAGCTTTGATTTGACAAGAGTGGCAGAAATCGCTTTTATTGCTGCTTGGCTATCAATGAAAAAAGTGATATCAGCATGTGATAGCGCCATCATGGACACCTGTTTTGCAGCGTTTGTAACTGCCAAGATCTCGGCTTGGAAGACGCTGCTGTTATTTGGAAGTCTGAATGAACTGGCAAGTTTTAGGCTTTCTGAAAAGAAACCTGCCCCTGTTCCAGCTTCCATTTGTGAACCGTCGGTATAGATTGATATAGACGTCTCGTTCAAGTTTTTTTTTCAACCTTAGATCTCATTAATACTAATTGTGAAGAAATTTTTACAAATAATAATTATACTTTAAACAAACTCTTTGTAATTCACCAAAACATCAGAAGTTTGAGAGAAAATTTTTCAAGTCTTATTTCCCATATAGAGTCCTTTATGTGCATTCCAGATATCATTCTGGTCTCTGAAACTTGGATTTATGATTCAGAGAGAAAAAATTATGAGCTGCCTGATTTTAGTTTTCACCTTAATTCTAATGAGAATTACCCTGCTGGAGGCGTAGGATGTTTTGTGAAAAAAGTACATGAAGTGATTGAAGTAATTAAACTCAATTTTGAAAGCGCGGATGTATTAAAAATAAGTTTGAAAGTCAACTATAAAGTGTTTGTCATTTTATGTGTTTATAAGCTTCATATGTTTAGCAGTACAGTTTTTTTGGAAGAATTTTCAAATTTTTTGAGTAGTGAAAAATCAGAAAATGTTATGATTTTGGGGGATTTTAATATCGACATTCTGGAGAATAATGAATTTGTAGCAACATATCTTGATACGTTAGCCACTCATGGACTTTATTCATTTGTCAACGAAATCACAAGACCGATTTCTGGTAAATGTCTCGATCATGTTTATGGTCGTCTTGCTTCTTCTTCATCTCTCAGAGACTGCGAGAAGTGCGTATTTGATTTCAAGATAACCGACCATTCGATGACAGGTATTATTGTTAATATAGGACAGCAAAGCATTCGAGTAGAGTCTGAATCTGCTGATACAATAACAAAAATAGATTTTGCCAGGCTTAAACAGAATCTATTCTTTGAGTTGTGGGAAGATGTTTTCGCTGAAAATGATCCGTCTAAGTCATATGATGTGTTTTATGTTACTTTAGCTAGACACATATCTGAATGTTCCTTTTCAGTTGTACCGAAAAAACATGACAAACGTCTCAAACCATGGATGTCTAGTATATTACTGAATAAAATAAGATATAAAAACAAAATAAGAGTAAAATGTGCAAAACACCCTAACAATCAGTTCTTTAAAGAAAAGTATAAAAAATTATGTAATGAGCTAAAGAAAGAAATACGTTGTTGTCGCGATAACTATTATAAAAGCAAATTCAAACAAGCTAAAGGCAATATAAGAAGTGAATGGCAAATTGTAAACAGTATTCTCAATAAAACAGAAGGTGGAAATAAGGTGTCTGCTATCCGAGTTAATGATCGTGTGGTCTCACAAAAAATTGATATCACTAATTCTTTTAATGAGTATTTCTCAACCATATCATATGATGCATATGCACAATCCGATTTGAAATGTTCACATTGTACTCCTGTTTTTGCTTTAGGACTACACTCTTCATCCCGTAGCTTTGTATTTGATCAAATAACCGGTCTCGAACTGCTTAGAATTATTGGAACATTAAAAAACACAAATTCCTCTGGAATTGATAATATTTCTAACATTTGTGTCAAAAATATAGCGTTCTTTATTATAGATGTTCTGTCTCATATTTTTAACAACAGTATTTTGTCTGGAGTATACCCTGATGCACTTAAATGTGCTAATATTCTTCCGCTTTTCAAAAAAGGTAATACTAGTGAATTATGTAACTATAGGCCAATCTCGCTTTTACCATCACTAAGTAAAGTATTTGAAAAAGCCATTAAAAATAGAATGGTTAGCTTTCTGAATTCCACGGGTTTCTTTAGCGATATTCAATTTGGGTTTCGAAGTGGCAAATCAACCGAAGATGCCTTGTTAAATTTTTGTTCGCAGGTATTTTCTAATCTCGATAAAAGAAAAAATACGTCAGGACTATTTGTTGATATTTCAAAAGCTTTCGACATGGTTAACCATGATTTGTTGCTAACAAAGATTGAAAATGCTGCGTTCCGAGGTTTCATGATTGATTGGTTTAGTTCTTATTTGAAAGATAGAACACAAAGGTTGAACGTACTTGATGTTAGTAGTGATATTAGGTCTATAAAACTTGGGGTTCCTCAGGGGTCTGTTTTGGGGCCTATTCTTTTCTTGAAGAATTAACTCATTGTTCAGCTTACCTTTTAAGGGCCTTCTGACAGCATTTGCTGACGATATTGGTTTTACTTATGGCACTGATAGTTATTTGAATCTTGTATCAGATATGAATTGGGATCTTAGCTTGTTAAGGGTTTGGTTTGCTGAGCATAAACTTAACTTAAAACTAAGGCAATGTTTTTCAATTTGTCTAGACAGAACCGTCCAGATGCAGATCTCATTTTTCATGCCTCAGATTGTCAAAAGTTTAGACTTTTTCATTGCATATGCAATTCATTCGGCTCTTTCTTTAACTCTAACAACTGCAGCGATAAATGTTTTCAGATAGAAAATGTACATGAGTTTAAATATCTAGGACTAACCATTGATTCCAGTTTGAGTTTTCTTAAACACACTGATAATTTAAGAAAGTATCTTCGCTCCACACTCAGGAATTTTTATTATCTTAGCAAAGTTTGCTCCTTAATTTGCTTATGAAAATTTACTACGGTGTCTTTGATTCAAAACTGCAATATGGAATTGCTTGTTGGGGAGGATCCTATAAAAATAAAATCTATCCTCTCTTAATATTACAAAAAACACGTACTTAAAAAAATTTGTAGAAAGCCTCGTCTCTCTCCTAGTTTTCCTCTATTTAAGGATTTAAACATTCTTCCAGTTAGACATCTGTACTGCTATAAAGTTTTAATGGTTTTCTTTGCTAGATCGGGAAATTTTAATTTTAGACAAATTGCTAGCCATAGCTTGCGGGTAAATTTATTGAACAGAGTACCAATACCTGCTTTTCGCACAACAGCTTTCCGTAACTTCTACAGTGTTGCTTCATGTCGTTTATTCAATAAACTTCCACCCTCTATCAGAGCTCAAGCATCTTGTTTTAAGTTTTTAAGACTTTTAAGAACATGGCTTTTTTCTGTCGATTTAGTAAATATTGAAGTATTGTGAAATTATTCCTCCTGATTATTTGGTGAAATTTCTTGTTTTTATTAGAAATATATGTAACTAACAAAAAAAAAAATTCACTTAAATTTTGTAATTTTTCTTTTTTTCCATTTTTCATTTGTTTACTACCAAAGGGCACCCCACCCATTTATCAATATTTTTGAATTGTATAACATTTAATATTTAGTCAAATGTGACAGTAACACTATTTTTTACAAAAATATCTTTGTCACATAATATTTCTTTATTAATTATAAAATGTTTAAAAAATATTTTGTATTGTTAAATAAGGATTATTAAGAGAAAAAAAAAAAAGAAAAATCCGCATCGCAAGGTGGAACCCGTATCCCAAAATCTTTTCTTTCTGGTTCAGAAGCATGTGAAATCGCAGAGGGTTCTTTGGTTTCAGGTTTTGCTAAAAAATCAATCGCATCAATAATACTACCTACAGTTGTACAATAATTCGTTGCTAACGTAGCGTATTTTGTTTTAACTATAGCAAAAGTTTCATCATCTGAGCTTTTGTCTTCGTTTTGCAAACATTTTCTATAATTTGTACGCACATTATCCCAAAGATCTTCAAATTCCTTTTTCAACACTCGAAGCATGCCACTAGTCATTTCTCCCTTATTTGGAATATCGCGATAGCGCATAATTTCTTCGTTTAATTCCTTGAGAAAAACGAAAAAATCTTTTGTCATGGCCATTGGATGAGAAAGTAACCAGCCGTATCCTCACGAAGAAAAGAAATGAAAATTGCACTAATACGATCTATCTATCGAAAAATTTTCCACTTAAATCTTTTCAAAAAGAATGTATTTTGATTGTGAAATTTAAAATGGTCTGATGAGATTCGAAAAACCGTAAATTAAAAACTACTTGGTAGAGTAAAAAAACTGTACTGCTATTCACCAAGAAAAATAAGATCACCAGATACAAAAAAACCGTAACTATAAACCCGTACCAAAATTGTACCTTCACCTTCCGACAAAAATCACATCAAAAAACTTTTTTCTATTAATACATATGTGCCCAAATGCCCATATATATATATGTACCCACTTCACAAATATCTTTTTGATCACTTTAAATCAAACGTAACTAATTAAAATAACCAAATTCAAAAGAATATACGTGTACGTATTCTACTTTTAATCAAATAAATTTCTTGATCAAATTCTATTTCAATCAATCTGCCATGTACTTAGACACATTGAATTATATCTTTGATCTTATAGCAGATTCAATTAAAACAAACTTTGCAAGTTTTATATTTCTAATGCACAGCACATACCTTTTCACTTGGAATGGGATATGGGAAAAATCAATTCTCATTTGAAATATCAATTATTTCAACACAGCGAGAATATATCCTTGCTCGATTGGACCAAAAATGATTGGAGTCTGCAAAAATGTTCCACCAAAAAAATCGAACCTGCTGTGCTGAAAAAAGATAAGAAAACCAAAAAAAAAATGCAATACCGCAAGCTTAGATTGAAACGATCTTTATTTTTTACCAATAGTTTTCAACCGCACTCTGGGGGATCTGCTTAGCGACTAACTTAAATTTTATAAAGCACGCATCATAGCTTGACAAATAAGCGAAAATGCGTGTGAAGAGTAATGATAAATTAATCTCTATTCTCTAATCGGCTAAATACTCAAGCCCCTGAAAATATACTATATTTTAGGTCAAGTTGAAGTATATTTTTGCCGTAAACACGCTGCCTCAAACTATGTTTTGATCGTTAGCATCATAGCACATGAAAAGCCCTAACTTCCGGTTTTCACAAAACTCCACGAAATCCACAATCTGTCTTGAGGGAGGGGGTAGAATGGAGTTACAGGGAAAGTAAACTGACGCAACGACGAAAGTTTGCCACTCACCGTTCGTTTCGTAGTTTACCATAGCCGCAACCAGGTCATCACTATAGTAGTGATCAAGTTTAGTTGCTGTAAAAGAGCTCGGTGTGATGAGACAGGTCCGGGGTAAGTCAGACCGTTCGTCATAGAGAATATTGAACCCTCGTAGCCCTCTAAGACCAAGAACTCGGCCCCTCCAGGCCTATGGCTCTTGGATTGTTTCGAGGTGAGTTTTGCTTTCAACACGGAAAGCCTGCTACATAGGAGTGCAGTAGCAGCCTTAGAATGTTGAAGGTTTATCTGAGTTATTATCATTGATAAATACTAGGAATCCATCCATCAATTTCACTGATTGGATTTAAATTGGAAATAAATCCTTCCAAGATGAAAATGCAGACGGGAGTCGTACCTAGCCTTGATGAAAGCCACAGAAGCTTGATCCACTCCCACAACAAGGTAAGAAACGTCTTCACCATCCCGATTCCTAGCCTTGTGGTAATGAAATTTCCACTTCGTAGTGTCGATACCATCATTCTGGGTAACGAGACGTTGTAGCACATCATTAGTTTTCCTGAGTTGCCCCGGGATAAAGCAGATGGCTTTTGTTAAAATTGGCACCCTGAAAATTTCAAAAGAGGAATGTAGGAGGGGTGGAATTTTAGGCACAGAGGCACGTAGCCAGTCAGCGGTCTGCTGATTAGTAGAGTGAGATACACTTGCTCAGCTTCACTTAGTCCGGTGATAGCACCACTCTGGCCAACAGCTAAGCCCGGATGAGAGTTTAGCTTTGGAGGTAAGACCTCCGAGCTGCCTTCTTCGTCTTTCCAGCTCAAACCACGAAGAGCTTCATGGAGAGAACTGCAGGAGTCATCGGTTACGGTAACTTCGACTCGCGTTTATCCAACAGTAATGGTGTGCGTTTGTATGTCTGATAGAACCTCCAGAATCCGTGCCCCTGCCATGCCGTAGTGAAAACTACGGGTGGATTTTCGCTTTTACGACTGCCACCTGGAAAATAAAAATCCTTTGGGTTATCTTTCATACTGTTTTTTGATCAATTCTTGGTTTTCATTCATTTTCCCCATCCTTCGACCATCTTTCGGCATCGAGCTCGGTTCAAATAAACTATTTAAGCCCCCCCACCGCGACAAGGTGACTGATCGTCGGGAATGAAAAGCCATTTGGTTAATCGTAGCATATGCCTCCGCTTGAAAGACTTATGCGTATTGGCCTAAGGAGGCGTGCAGTCGTATGTCATCACTCTCCACAAAGGCACCAGCGCCAAATCCATCATCGGTTCTGGAACCATCTGTGCAGAATCGATATCAAAACTTTCCAGACTCTGATTCGCTTGAAAAAGGGATGTTGACGGCATTAAGTGTTAGCTGGGTCATACCTAAAGAGGACAACAGCAGTTTTGAGAGGATTGTCGCAGAGACCGTTCCTGGTTCTCGTGTATGTAAAATAGATTTAACGCAGCCTGTACTCTATTACAGACAAAACCAACCGAGAGCACGGCGACGCGACGTCGCCGTCGTCTGCATATTCTTGAGCATGTACGTTTGATCCATTGAGCATCAATCATTTTATTGCCAACGGTTTCTTATGAAAGTATTAAAATCCAGTTTACGGAAGAGAATAAAACAACATACATGATTGGAGTATATAGACCCCCTGGTTTTAGCAAAGTCGCATTCATAGAAGAACTTGGCAATGAAAAATGAAGAATACATTGTTTTGGGTGATATAAGTATTGACGTCCAAAATAAAAAATCAAACGTAAGCTATGTAAAAGACTATTTGGAGATGCTAGCGTCACCGAGGCTTATGAATGTCATAACAAAGTGCACTAGAGTTGATCCACGTAACGGTACTAAGTCGCTAATTGATCACATATTAGTTAGCAATCTCGATAGTGAAATTTATACAGCGGTAAGTTCTTCTAGTATATGTAATTCGAAACTTAACCAACTCATTCAAGAAGAAAATTGGAACTAGCTTCTAGAAGAGGAGAACTCTGAAAATCTGTATACAATAAATTTGCCAACAAACTAAAAAATATTTACATGAAAGCAACAATCAATATAAAATTAATAAAAATACGGAAAAACAACCCATGGATAACACAGGAACTCATTGAGGAATGTAAATAAAGAGACAGGTTATACAGGAAATGGAAAAATAATAGATCAAACAAAAATTATGAAACAGAATACAAGACATTACGGAACAAAATCAACAAAAATATAATTATTCAAAAATCAAAATTTTATAAAAATCAGTTTATGGAGTTCAGAGCAGATCCGCGAAAAACCTGGGGCTTATAAATGATATCCTAGGAAGAAACAAAAAAAATATTGACGAGACACTGATGAACAACTTCAAAACGGGATTCAATTCGCTTCCTAACGATTTTGCTGAGTTTTTTGCTTCACAAACTGCAAATATAATACACAAATGTAATTTACAAACAACAGAAATTTGCATTTAGAAAACACAATCTTGGCATATGCCACCAATTTAGATGAGGTGAAAATAATTATAAAGTCACTTGGGTCGAATAAGTCACCTAACATTGATGGTATCAGGGCAAGTGACATACAAAAGTATGCTGATTTGTTTGCTTCAATCTTGTGTAAAATAAATCAATCTAACTTTAACCGAAGCAACAATACCAAAACAATTTAAGGCTGCTGTGGTAAGACCTATTTATAAAGGTGGAGTCAAAGATCTATTATCAAATTACAGACCAATTTCAATACTGCCGGTCTTTGAAAAGTGCCTAGAGGGCATTATTGTTAGTAAGTTACAGAGCTTTGTTGAAAAACACCCTCTCATTAACAGTAGCCAATACGGGTTCCAGAAAAACAAAAATACAAGACAATTAATTGGTGAATTTGCTAACTGCGTGAACGAGAGCTTAAATAAAGGCCATCATGTACTGGTATTGTTCATGGATTTCAGCAAGGCTTTTGATACACTTAATCATTCAAATTTGATGGCAGCGTTGGAGAGAATCGGGATTCGAGGTGTGATTATCTTCATAACAGAATGTTCTGTGTGAAAGTAAAAAATGTTTGCAGCGATGTAAAATATGTTAAATACGGAGTACCGCAAGGTTCTAAGTTGGGTCCACTTCTTTTCATAATCCATACCAACGAGCTCCTTCGGATTTTTAAGCTAAGCACTCCATTTGCATTTGCCGATGACACTGCAATTGTAGTATGACATAATTCTCTTGATACGGCGACGGTGATGATGCAAAAGGAGTTCGACAAAGCTGTACAATGGTGTCACGATAACGGCTTAGTACTTAACGCTTCTAAAACTAAACTAATGCATATTCGAAGCCCACATTTCAAAAAACCGATAAGCTAATACACTTGAGGAACATTTTGTGTGAAAATTTCAAAAGAGGAATGTAGGAGGGGTGGAATTTTAGGCACAGAGGCACGTAGCCAGTCAGCGGTCTGCTGATTAGTAGAGTGAGATACACTTGCTCAGCTTCACTTAGTCCGGTGGGTGATAGCACCACTCTGGCCAACAGCTAAGCCCGGATGAGAGTTTAGCTTTGGAGGTAAGACCTCCGAGCTGCCTTCTTCGTCTTTCCAGCTCAAACCACGAAGAGCTTCATGGAGAGAACTGCAGGAGTCATCGGTTACGGTAACTTCGACTCGCGTTTATCCAACAGTAATGGTGTGCGTTTGTATGTCTGATAGAACCTCCAGAATCCGTGCCCCTGCCATGCCGTAGTGAAAACTACGGGTGGATTTTCGCTTTTACGACTGCCACCTGGAAAATAAAAATCCTTTGGGTTATCTTTCATACTGTTTTTTGATCAATTCTTGGTTTTCATTCATTTTCCCCATCCTTCGACCATCTTTCGGCATCGAGCTCGGTTCAAATAAACTATTTAAGCCCCCCACCGCGACATGGTGACTGATCGTCGGGAATGAAAAGCCATTTGGTTAATCGTAGCATATGCCTCCGCTTGAAAGACTTATGCGTATTGGCCTAAGGAGGCGTGCAGTCGTATGTCATCACTCTCCACAAAGGCACCAGCGCCAAATCCATCATCGGTTCTGGAACCATCTGTGCAGAATCGATATCAAAACTTTCCAGACTCTGATTCGCTTGAAAAAGGGATGTTGACGGCATTAAGTGTTAGCTGGGTCATACCTAAAGAGGACAACAGCAGTTTTGAGAGGATTGTCGCAGAGACCGTTCCTGGTTCTCGTGTATGTAAAATAGATTTAACGCAGCCTGTACTCTATTACAGACAAAACCAACCGAGAGCACGGCGACGCGACGTCGCCGTCGTCTGCATATTCTTGAGCATGTACGTTTGATCCATTGAGCATCAATCATTTTAGTGCCAACGGTTTCTTATGGAAGTATTAAAATCCAGTTTACGGAAGAGAATAAAACAACATACATGATTGGAGTATATAGACCCCCTGGTTTTAGCAAAGTCGCATTCATAGAAGAACTTGGCAATGAAAAATGAAGAATACATTGTTTTGGGTGATATAAGTATTGACGTCCAAAATAAAAAATCAAACGTAAGCTATGTAAAAGACTATTTGGAGATGCTAGCGTCACCGAGGCTTATGAATGTCATAACAAAGTGCACTAGAGTTGATCCACGTAACGGTACTAAGTCGCTAATTGATCACATATTAGTTAGCAATCTCGATAGTGAAATTTATACAGCGGTAAGTTCTTCTAGTATATGTAATTCGAAACTTAACCAACTCATTCAAGAAGAAAATTGGAACTAGCTTCTAGAAGAGGAGAACTCTGAAAATCTGTATACAATAAATTTGCCAACAAACTAAAAAATATTTACATGAAAGCAACAATCAATATAAAATTAATAAAAATACGGAAAAACAACCCATGGATAACACAGGAACTCATTGAGGAATGTAAATAAAGAGACAGGTTATACAGGAAATGGAAAAATAATAGATCAAACAAAAATTATGAAACAGAATACAAGACATTACGGAACAAAATCAACAAAAATATAATTATTCAAAAATCAAAATTTTATAAAAATCAGTTTATGGAGTTCAGAGCAGATCCGCGAAAAACCTGGGGCTTATAAATGATATCCTAGGAAGAAACAAAAAAAATATTGACGAGACACTGATGAACAACTTCAAAACGGGATTCAATTCGCTTCCTAACGATTTTGCTGAGTTTTTTGCTTCACAAACTGCAAATATAATACACAAATGTAATTTACAAACAACAGAAATTTGCATTTAGAAAACACAATCTTGGCATATGCCACCAATTTAGATGAGGTGAAAATAATTATAAAGTCACTTGGGTCGAATAAGTCACCTAACATTGATGGTATCAGGGCAAGTGACATACAAAAGTATGCTGATTTGTTTGCTTCAATCTTGTGTAAAATAAATCAATCTAACTTTAACCGAAGCAACAATACCAAAACAATTTAAGGCTGCTGTGGTAAGACCTATTTATAAAGGTGGAGTCAAAGATCTATTATCAAATTACAGACCAATTTCAATACTGCCGGTCTTTGAAAAGTGCCTAGAGGGCATTATTGTTAGTAGGTTACAGAGCTTTGTTGAAAAACACCCTCTCATTAACAGTAGCCAATACGGGTTCCAGAAAAACAAAAATACAAGACAATTAATTGGTGAATTTGCTAACTGCGTGAACGAGAGCTTAAATAAAGGCCATCATGTACTGGTATTGTTCATGGATTTCGGCAAGGCTTTTGATACACTTAATCATTCAAATTTGATGGCAGCGTTGGAGAGAATCGGGATTCGAGGTGTGATTATCTTCATAACAGAATGTTCTGTGTGAAAGTAAAAAATGTTTGCAGCGATGTAAAATATGTTAAATACGGAGTACCGCAAGGTTCTAAGTTGGGTCCACTTCTTTTCATAATCCATACCAACGAGCTCCTTCGGATTTTTAAGCTAAGCACTCTATTTGCATTTGCCGATGACACTGCAATTGTAGTATGACATAATTCTCTTGATACGGCGACGGTGATGATGCAAAAGGAGTTCGACAAAGCTGTACAATGGTGTCACGATAACGGCTTAGTACTTAACGCTTCTAAAACTAAACTAATGCATATTCGAAGCCCACATTTCAAAAAACCGATAAGCTAATACACTTGAGGAACATTTTGTGTCCAAACACACCCAATGAATGCATCGAAGCTGTAGAAAGCTATAAATATCTTGGAGTCGTTATTGACAGCCACTTCCTATGGGACATACATATAGACAAGCTGCGTAATGATCTAAAAAAAGGCTTATATGCAATTTCACATTTGCGCTACCATGCTTCTGAGGACGTTCTGCGACAAGTTTATTATGCATTAGTAGAATCAAAGCTGAGGTATGGTATACTTGGTTGGGGGAATGCTGCAAAAACTCACATCAACAAGATCCAAAAACTTCAGAAAACGATCTTAAAAATCATTAAAAAAAACAGACAGCAAAATGGAAACAGTTTAAGGGTGCTTCAAGTCGAGGAAATCTTCAAAATGACTGCAGTACTACAATACCAATATGACCACCGCATCGTTCGACCGTTACAACATCAACTTAACACCAGACAACGCAAACAAGGAATGCTTCAAATACCAAGAAACTACAACACTTATGGTAGAAGACAGCTACAATACATTATTCCTTCAATAATTAATTCTTTGCCCCAAGAACTTAAACAAATTAGAAATTATAAAACAAGAAAAAAACAATTAAGGTACTTCTTCCTAAATGAAATCAGATGAAATGCTATTGACAATTTTTATATAAATAGTCTTGAAGAGAAATTAAATGTAGAAATTGACAACTTTTGTAACTTTTTGTAACTTTAAATTAATTCAACTCACTTTTATTAATTAAAATTAAGTTAAAACACAATCTTCTGCAGAAAAGCCTAGGCTTCGTAGAAATAACATGTAAACTAAAGTAATTATTACAATAAAAAAAAAAAAAAAAATTAAAAGTAGAGAGTCGATCAGCACCATAGAAGAGGAGATAGAAGGGCACCTTGTGAACAGCCCTTATTTACTACTGTTGCAACAAATTGTCCACACTCTGCTTCAAAGATTACGGTTCTATTTACTAGCATTGCTTATATCCACAAGACTTAACACCATATTCTCTTTCGGCATTGCACGTACAAATAAAGCTAGTATTGTCAAAAGCACTTTGTTTGTTGATGAAAATACCTACCGCAAAGTCTTTCCTGTCAAGTGCGCATTCAATTTTGTTAGTAAAATTTTGAAGTACGGTCTCACAAGATGTTAGATCTGAGACAGAGGGTGCATTTGGAGTGAGTTTTTAGGGATGAAAATGTCAACCATTCTTTCCAGCGTTTTAAGCAGGAAGAAGGTAAGAATGATAGATGTAAGGCTGTTGGTGAGTGAATAGTCCTGCTGACCAATTTTGGTATTAAAGCAACTCCTTGGATAGTGTAAGCATACTTGCCAAGCAATTGGAACATACGCTAAAGGTAAACCGCAAGTGAAAATATTTTTCAAACTAGGTAGTAAAGGGTTTATACTTTCCTGCAACATAGCTGGATAAACACCGTCAGTGCCAGGTGACTTGAAGCTGTCAAAACTGACAAATAACGATGAAGTGAACCAGCCGAGTCGAATGGATTCATCGGGTTCATCTGATCTAAGAGAAAAAGATTGTTGTGGTCCGATTGATACCTGGTTTACTGAAAAATGAGTTTCCAGCATGTGAATGAGTGTCTCTGCTTTAGACTCGGTATATAAAATGTCTAATCTTCAAAGTGTTTCTAGTTTGTTTACCTTGCTGTTTTCAAGGGCTTTGGCTATTCGGCTAGTTTTACTAAGTGCTCCAATACTTTAACAGAATTATTTGTAAGAGGCATTCTTTGATCTTCGAATTAATCTTCTTCTGTTAAGATTGATGCAAGTTCCAGTCGACCTCTTATTTGGTGTTAAAAACTAATTCGAAAGACTCCTGGGCTCATCAGCGGAAAGTGTCCAGTTGTTTTTTTTTTGGATTCAATTCATGGAATTCAATGTATCTTTGGTCCGAAAGAACTTTTCAGTTGCTAATTTCCTTGGCATATCTGTTAGATAATGTAAAATCCTTGGCCTTTTGCCAACATTGTTAATGTCTAAGTCAGAGGACAGAATGAAACTAAGAAGATGGTTGCTGCTAATGTTGCATTTGGGTCTCCCTCAAATTTTACTTTGAGCGTTAGTATCTTAGCACATGATAAACCCCAACTATCGGCTTTCACTCCACCAACTCCGCAGTCGGTTTTAGTGGGAGGGGGTTACATGGAGTTCCAAGGAAAGTTAAGCGACTCAACGACGAAAGTTTGCCACTCACCGTTTGTTCCGTAGTTAACCGCGCCGCCTGAATTTCGCCCAATTTCCATATGGCCCTTCTTGTCAAAAGTCTTTGAGAAAATTCTCCATAAGCAAATATCATCTCATGTGCAACAGAACAACCTTTTCTGTAGTAACCAATCAGGTTTTCGAAAACAGCATAGCTTTGCTTCCGCGCTGTTAAAAGTTACAGATGATTTACGAATATCATTGGATAGAGATCATATTTCGCTGCTAGCTTACTTACTTACTTAGGTGGGCATTACAGTTCGGGGTGAACCTGGGCCTCAACCAACATCCTTCGATAACGACTTCTATTTCGGGCGAGCTCTCTCCAGTTTCGCACTCCAAGCCGGTTGAGGTCATCCTCCACTTGATTGCGCCACCTAAGACGAGGTCTTCCCCTTCCGCGATTTCCCTGCAATGTGCTTTCGAACACCCGACGAGCCGGAGCTTTTGGGTCCATCCGCTCAACATGGCCCAACCATCGTAGCCTCGCGATGCGTACTCTTCTGGCTATGCCCATGTCGCGGTACAGCTCATACAGCTCGTTGTTGTATCTTCTTCTCCACACATTGCCTTCGCATACGGGACCAAAGATCATTCGGAGAATTTTTCTTTCGAAACGACCAAGGGTTTCCTCATCCGCTTTCGATAAGGTCCATGCTTCCGCGCCGTACAGCAGGACTGGGATGATTAAGGTCTTATATAAGGTTACCTTGGTTTTTCTGGAGAGGGTTTTGTTTCTCAATTGCCTTCTTAACCCAAAGAAGCAACGGTTGGCAAGAGTTATTCTCCGTTTGATCTCCGCACTGATGTTGTTTTCCGTGTCTACAGCGGATCCTAGGTAGACGAAGTCCTGTACTACCTCGAAGTTATGTCTGTCTATTGTGACGTTTTGTCCAATTCGTCGATGTTCTGTGTCCTTGTTTGATGACAGCATATACTTTGTTTTGCCCTCATTAACCATCAAACCCATTTTTGCCGCTTCTGTTTCAATACTCGCAAAAGCACCTATGACATCACGCTTTTTTCTTCCCATTACGTCAATATCGTCTGCATATGCGAGCAATTGCACAGACTTTTGAAAAATTGTTCCTCTGGTGTTGACGTTTGAGTTTCTTACAATCTGTTCAAGTATGATGTTGAAGAAATCGCATGACAGTTCATCGCCTTGCCTAAAACCTTTTTCGACATCAAAGGTCTCGGTGAGTTCTTTACCGACCTTGACGGAGCAGCGTGAATTCTCCAAAGTCATCCTGCATAGTCGTACGAGTTTTGCAGGGATGCCGAAAGTAGACATGGCTCTGTACAGCTCGTCTCTGTAGATACTGTCATACGCGGCCTTGAAATCGATAAAAAGATGGTGAATATCGATATTATGTTCTCGGGTTTTTTCCAAGATCTGCCGTAATGTGAAAATTTGGTCTATTGTGGACTTCTCTGGTCTAAAACCACATTGATAAGGACCTATCAAGTTGTTGACGTGGGGTTTCAGACGTTCACATATTACAGCAGACAAGATCTTATAAGCGACGTTAAGGAGGCTTATCCCTCTATAATTGGCGCAGTTGTGAGGGTCTCCTTTCTTTAGGATCGGGCATACGATACTGAGGTTCCATTCATCGGGCATGCTTTCTTTCGACCATATCATGCAGATCAGCTGGTGCATGCTCCTTTCCAACTGATCTCCAGTTGCCTTGAAAAGTTCGGCATCAAGGCCATCTGCACCTGCAGTCTTATTTGATTTAAGTTTGCATATAGCAAGCTTAACTTCTTCTAGGTCGGGAGGACGGCATTCTTGATCATCGTCCAGGCTGAACGGGGCAGTCTGCCTGACAGCGGAATTTATGTCCTCTTCGCCGTTAAGCAGTCTGCAGAAATGATCTTTCCAGATCCTCAGTAGCGACTGTGACTCTATAACTATGTTTCCCTGCTGGTCTTTACAGGCTTGAGTTCGGGGTTTGCCACCCTGGCAGGATCTTTTTACCTTTTGGTAAAACTTCCGAGTCTCGTTCCTGTCATGGCACCTCTCTATTTCCTCAAACGAGCGCTTCTCATGCTGCTTCTTTTTCTTTTTGAGAAGTCGGTGTTCTTCCCTTCTTCTCTCCTTATAAATCTCGTTATACCGATCGTGAGCAGCCCTCGTTCGTGTTTGCAAAAGCATTTGTCGTGCTCTTTGCTTGGATGCATTTGCCTGCCTACATTCTTCATCGAACCATGGGTTTCGTGTTGGTGGCCGAGTGAAACCCAGAATCTCAGAGGCAGCGGTTC
This sequence comes from Melanostoma mellinum, assembly GCA_914767635.1. Classification (NCBI taxonomy): domain Eukaryota; kingdom Metazoa; phylum Arthropoda; class Insecta; order Diptera; family Syrphidae; genus Melanostoma; species Melanostoma mellinum. The sequence goes on from OU612060.1 coordinate 103,697,502, forward strand.
TGATAGCTTCTTGGCATTGCTGCCACTGGTCTTCAATGTTTAATGCTGTCGGCATGGGATTCAAGGATAATTGAAGGGACACTCGATTGGAAAAGGCATTGGCAATCTCTTGCGATTGTAGCTTTCCGACGTCATATCTCTTCACAGCGTTAGTTCGTGCTGGTCGTGAACAAGATATCCTCATTCGTACCTTGGCTACAACAAGGTAGTGGTCCGAGTCAAAGTTGGCCCCTCGGAAAGTTCGGGCATCTAGCACACTGGAGGAGTGCCTTGCGTCGATCGCAACATGGTCAATTTGGTTGACGGTTAATTGATCTGGGGATCGCCATGTGCCTTTATGAATTTTGAGATGCGGGAAGCGTGTACTACTTACAACAAGATTTAGCCCCGCAGCAAAATCGATTAGCCTCAATCCGTTTTCGGAGGTTTTGTCGTGGAGGCTATGCTTACCGATTGTGTTTCCAAAGATGTCCTCCTTCCCTAGTTTTGCGTTGAAATCGCCAAGAACGATTTTCACGTCGTGTCTAGGGCACTGCTCATATGTTTCTTCGAGGAGCTCGTAGAAACAGTCTTTGGAATCGTCGTCTTTCTCTTCTGTGGGGGCGTGGGTGCATATAAGGCTAATGTTGGCGAATTTAGCCCTGATGCGGATGGTCATTATACGCTCATTGACTGGATTTTGGCTAATCACCTTATCCCTGAGTCTTCCTCTAACGACAAATCCGCACCCAAATAAGCGCTGTTTCTGTTGTCTGTAGCAGTCGCCATAGTATATGTTACAGTTTTTCATCTTCTTTATGCCCGGTCCACTCCATCGCACTTCTTGGATGGCGGTTATGTCTGCTTTGCAGCAGTCCAGGGCGTCCACTAATTCTCCAGCTGCACCTAGTCCGTTAAGAGATCTTACGTTCCACGTGCAGATCCGGAGGTCGTTGTCCTTTTTTCGTTTGCTTGGGTCGTCAACTTTGAAATCATTATCGTTATCCGAGGCTAATTGTTGTTTCGGAACAAATTATTTTTTCCGTGGTAGGGTAGTTAGCCCTACGCACAACCCCCAACCTGGAGGGCCAGGTCCTTTTGGATCCCTTCGGACACAAAGAGCTGGAATATCCAGTGTCAGTACCCTGCTGCAGGGGTGTGAGTGCTGCCGTTGGCTCACCAGGAGCTCATCCGCCACCATCTCTACTTCAATACCCTGTCCTAGTATTGAAAGACCCTGAAAGACCTTTAAAGCATTTCAGAGACTAAGAGACTAAGTAGTACTGAGCTTAGAACAAGCTCATATGTACATACTTATATACGCTCTTCATCATGAATGCAAGTGTTAGTATAACACCAACACCAGCACATAGAGAACGTAAGAAAAGTAAAAACAAAAAAAAGACATTATAACAAGAACTATCAAATAAATATTACAAAATTATCTTCAATAAAGTACACTATAAAATAAATAAGACATACAAAATGTGATATAATAAACAAAAACATACAAAATGTGATATATAAACTAAAATTAATTGAAACATGCAAACATGCAAACATGCAAACTAAACTTAAGAAAGTGGAGCACTGGTTTTTAACAAATTTTTTAAACTAGATTTACTTAAGTTGAAATCAATTAAACATGAGTTAAGATTAAAAAGTCTACCCATACGAGTCAATGGCTCATTCATGCCATAATTCGTTCTATGGTAAGGGCAGTATATTAAAACTAAGTTGCGCAGGTGGTAAGATCCGCCTCGAAAGTTGAATTGAACACAAGAAAGTAACTCAGGTGCATCGATATGTCCGGTAATAAGTTGATGAAAAAACACCAGATCGTTAATGGTACGCCTTTGAGATAGAAGTTGCATATGTAATAATTGGATTCTATGCTCATATGGTGGTAAATCGTAAGGGTTTTCCCACGGAAGCCCTTTAAGAGCGAATCTTATGAAATTATGTTGTACTGATTCAATTCTTGAGTTGTGTATTTCATAAAAAGGGGACCACACTTGAGAAGCATACTCTAGATGAGGTCGTACTAAACAATTGTATAGAGCAAGGGTAACATATGGGTCTTGAAACTCTTTTGACCATCTTTTCATAAAACCAAGCATACTATTGGCCTTACTAACGATGTAGCTGACATGTTGAGTAAAGTCCATATTGAAACTAAAATACACGCCAAGATCCTTAAAGCATTTCACTTGACTCAAAATATTATTGGAAATAGAATAACTTGGGTTGCTAGGTTCCTTCTTTTTAGAGAAAGTCATGCTTTGGCATTTATTGGGGTTTAGGTTTAGCCCGTTTTTAAAACACCAAACTGCAAAATGATTAACATCGGATTGGAGATGAGAGCGATCAAGCGAACCAGTTATCTTTTTAAAAATTTTCATATCATCAGCAAAAATTAATATTTCACTGAAGGAAATGCAAGACGCAACATCATTGATAGCTAAAATAAATAGAAGAGGTCCTAAATGACTTCCCTGAGGTACACCTGAGCCAGCATTAAAAGGGTGGGAAAGGATATTACGGAACTTTACTTGGTATGATCTCATAGATAGATAAGAAAGTACCCAATCAGTGAACACAGGTGGGAAGCCCATTGCCTTAAGTTTGAACAGAATAATATTGTGCGAAAGTTGATCGAAAGCTTTAGAAAAATCCGTGTAGATGCAATCGAGCTCATTACCATTTTCTAGTGCTAAGGAACATTTTTGAAGAAAACATAGCAGGTTTGTGACAGTCGATCTATTTTTAACAAAACCGTGTTGCTGTGTGCAAATAACGTTTTTTACACTGAAAGCCAGCTGGTCACATACTAGTTTTTCAAATAGTTTAGGAATGCTAGAAAGTTTGGCAATGGGTCTATAGTTTTTTATATCACATTTGTCCCCTTTCTTAAAAACTGGAGTAATAAATGATCTTTTCCAAAGTAGAGGGAATTTACTTGATTTCAAAGAAAGTAAGAACAAATATTGTAACGGGTATGCTAAGCATGACCTACATTTTTTTAGTACAATGGGAGGAATGCCATCCGGCCCGGAAGAAAAATCGTCATTTAAGGTTTCAAGACTCCAAAAAAGTTTATCAATTTCAATAACAATGTTATTAAAGCATACTTGATTACAGTTGCGAAGATAACTGAAGAAATCAGCATCAATGTCAACAGTAGTATCACAAAATGAGCTGCGAAACTGGTCAGCAAATGCATTACAAATATCAGAGATGTTCTCATAAGAACAGTTCTCATAAACAAAACTAGCTGGATTCCCATCTGATTTTTTCTTTGAGTTAACAAACTGCCAGAACGTTTTTGGATTTTTTTTAAAAGAGTTTCCCATTCGGTCAATATAATTTGAATAAAGATTTTTAGAAAGTGTCTTAAATTCTTCAAAAAGAAAAACGTAAAACTCATAGTCGGAAACGGAATGAGTTTTAATATAAGTGTTCCAAGCTTTATTTCTTTTATTTCTTAAGATTTTCAACTCTTTAGTATACCATGGATGGTTGGAGTCAGAATTTTTAAAAATTTTTTTAGGAATTGATTTTTCTATACATCTATACAGAATCAAATAAAAGCTGCTAACAGCTTCGTCAATATTGGTAAAAACTGATATGTTTTCAATACCAGACATAATTAATTCACCACAGAGCAAATCGAAATCAGCTTTGCGGTAGTCAAACACATAGGAACAATCATGAGAGTTACTATTAGTGTGGATTTCACCACTCAAGTCAAGAAAAATATTCAGAGGTGGGTGGTAGTCATCTATGTTAGTTTCATCTAGGCTAGGATCAGTAATACCGAAACTAGATTCAATAACAACGGTACTAACAGAGTCTGAAGAGAAGACCAAATCGAGAATTCGATTTTTAGAGTTTTTGATACAGCTTACTTGCCGTAAGTCGGTTGATATTAAATTATCCAACAACATTAATTCCTGTTGAGGTGAAGTCAAAGATGGTTTAAAATAGGTTTCATCTGAAGATGGTAACCATTGAATATAAGGTAAATTAAAGTCACCTAAGAACAATACATAATTTTCAACGCACAGCAATTCATTAATATAATCTAAAACTAACGTTAATTCTTTATAAGATGAAGCAGAGCTCTTTGGTGGAATATATGTATTAATGATATAAACAATTTTTGATTTGATTGTGACTTTGACACATAATACATTTACAGTTAAATCAAATGGAAAGGTTATAAGAGAAGACATATATTTGCTACGAACAGCAGTAAGTACGCCACCTCCAACTTCCGAGGGTTTATTGTAGGTACGATCTTTTCTATACACTAAGTACTCACGGTCAAACAATTCAGTATCTAAAATGGCAGAGTTAAGCCAAGTTTCAGTCAGAGCAAAAATGTCATGAGAGAATGCTTGAGAGTTGTTATAAAGATTGGCAGTTTTACTGCGAAGCCCTCTTACATTTTGGTAGAAGAGGGAGATACTTTCAAGTTTTTTGATCCCTTATTGACGTTACTTTTGGTATGACGAGCTGAAAATTCTTTAATAAGAGTATCAGGCGGCCAAATCTGAGGGTTACAAATAGCGTCAAAAAGCGTTGGAGAAACAATAATCTTAAAAGAAGCCACATAGTTGTTTGGCTTACTTATTTTATTACACCTAACAAACGAATCGTTTGTGATGCATTTATTAGTTTTAAGGTGGAAAATTATGTCTTCTGGAGTAGTATCCGATTTGAGACGAGATATAAATATAGTCTTTGGTTTAGGCACTGATTCCACAAACCGTGGGGGTCTATCATGATCAGATATTATAATAGCCTCATTGTTCGAAACCATAGGGGCGACAGATTCGATTGGATTAAGTGAGTTTGGAGAGCTTAAAGTGACTATTTCAGTCGTGTTTGAATTATAAAGCTCAATTGGATTAGGCTGAACAGAAGAGCTTAAGTTGAGTATTTCAGTCACATTTGAGTTAAGAGGTGTAGCTATATTGCTTCGCAAACCACTTCGTTTCGTACCAACAATTACAGAGGACACGCTGTCCTGTTTTTTCTTCAAACCCTTACTAGATTTTAAAGATTGGTAGGAATTAGAAGGAATAGGAGGAAGTTGAGAGTTTAAGTCGTCAGTAGAGGTAGAAATATCTACCGAGTACTGGGCGCTAGAGAATGAGTTGACATTAGCAACTGCTATATTAAAACAGCTTGAAATTTCATTAAAACCCTTTGATATTTTTGCTATATCATTTTTAAATGATTCTAACTTGAAGGCTAATTGAGAAAGAGAAATTTTTCTACAGTTGCTGCAGTACCAAAAAGCAATTTTCGATGCAGTAACTTTTTCAATAAATGCACTAGTAGAACCAACACATTTTGCATGGAAGGCCTTGCCACATGGGCCAAAGCAGGCAAAAAGTGGGTTGTTGTTGGAGCTATCAATGCACTTGTCTGCTGCGCAATTCATTTTCTAATTTAAAAATGTCTGAACAAATCAAAATGAAAATAGCAGAAATAATAAAAAAAAAAGAAAGAAAAAAAAAAAACAAAAAAAAAATTTTTTTCAAGGGAAGTACCGGGATTGAACCTGAGTTATTGAGATTCAAAGTCGAAGCTCCTAGCACCTGCGCTGAAGAATATATTGAAATAGAACGAGTAAAATTATGATAAAAAAAAATTTTATATTTATTTAATAAAGGAGGTAAACGTGTAAATTGTGAACAAAATATAAAATGAATAAAGAGAAAAACACTCAAGAGTAATTTTTTTTTAGTTAGTGGATAACACTCAGATTAGTGGTAAACTACGATCTAAGAGAGATTGAAGTAGGAAAATATAGGTATGTAGGAAAGTTTATTACACATGCAATGGCTTACCAAGAATAATTTAACAAATAACTTCACGAAAGCATAAATGCTAAATTAGACACAACACTATACAATGAATTATTAGTAAGAATTAACAGGCTGTTATTAAAGAAAAAACTGATAAGGAACACAATTAAATAAAAGGTTAATTATCAAAAAAATGAAAAAATAATCGGAGCTAATTTACACGTAAACCAACACAGAAAAAACCAGTGATGAAACCAAATATGTTGGAGTAGCTCCTTCAGGGGTTTCTGCTTTTATGGCTGCTGAAGTCCACCGTTGATTCTGTCCTTCGAATTCATCCGCTGGGACATTTACACGAAAGCTCTCGTAGACCACTGAGATTCGTGCAGTCAGTCATTGTTCGCAGAGCAATTATAGTGTTGATCGATCACAATTCTTTGTTCCGGATTCCCTTATCTCAACACTCGCACTTACTAGTTTAGCAGGTCAGCTCTGGACGGAGCATCCCAGGTCCCAGTGGATACCGCTTGGAGGTATAGTAAGCACAGTTGACGTGTACTATAAGTTACAGCATCTGGGCGCCGCCAAGTTAGCACCAATCAGAGCCTACCCGAATAGTACAACGCCCATCCACCATTTCGCTGCTAGCACTCCTTGATTTTTCCAAGGCTTTCGACACAGTGAACCATTTAAAGCTAGTGTCAAAACTTTTAACACAATATAATTTCTCTTCTTCTGCTGCTTCTCTGATAAAGTCATACCTAACTGGCCGAAATCAAGCTGTTGTTATTGGCAATACTATGTCGAATTTCAACCCGACATGTATGGGTGTCCCTCAAGGATCTATTTTGGGCCCCCTTTTGTTCTCTATGTTCATCAATGACCTCCCTGACTGTATTATCTATTCCTCTATTCATATGTACGCGGATGACGTTCAAGTGTATTTAAGTTGCAAGAAAGAACTTATTGAAGACGCCATATCTAAGCTCAATCATGACCTTGATAGTATCCTCCGATGGTCAATGAAAAATGATTTATGTTTAAATGCAAAAAAATCTAAATGCGTGATTGTTTCCAAAAACTCAGTGGAACCTAATTGCCTTTCTAACGTTCACATCAATAATGAGCCCATTGCTTTTGGTGATAAGGCAAAAATCTTGGCATTTCGTTTGATAACAAATTACGATGGGATATACATGTTCGTACTGTTATAGGAAAAATATATGGATGTTTGCGTAACCTATTTGTGTCTCAGTTTTATACCCCTGTTAATACAAGACTTATGTTAGTTAAAGCTCTTATAATACCAATCCTCTCCTTCGGTTCAGAAGTTTCTTTATACTGTAATGCGGAAACTAGAAGAAAACTTAATGTCGTCTTCAATAACGCTACTCGCTATGTGTATGGCTTAAGGTCAGGTGATCACATATCGGAATATAAAATGAAAATTTTGGGTTTAACACTGGATAAATATTTTGACTTTTTAATAATAAAATATCTACATAAAACTATTACTTCAAAAAAACCATACTATCTGTATGAGAAGCTGGCCTTTCCAAATTCATTCTCGCGTACTTTGACTATAATTCAACCACGAGCTACATGCCTCACAACTGAGCGGCAATTTTTTGTTCACGCTATTCGCTTGTGGAACAGTCTCCCTCTTGGCATCAGACGACTCTGTTTTGAAAATCGCTTTAGTTCTTCACTTTTTTCATACTTGGCAAGCAATAATAGGTAGGAGTTAGGGTTATTTGATTAACATGTCTCAAATTTGTACATTCTTTTATTTTTTGCTTTCTTTATTTGTATAAGTAATCAATAATCATTCTTTAGTTATTCTTAGTAGTTATTCTTTTCAAACCTTCTTTTCACATAAATATTTGCTCTCATTTATATCGATATTTATATTCAAATTAGTAATTAAATTGTCATTAATTGATTATGATTACATTTACGTCATTATAGATGCTCTGATGTAATCTTTGTAAATGTTGTTTAGTTCTTTAATAAATATCAAATATCAAGAAGCCGTCCACCTGAACTGGGGTCCATTTGGACCCCACTACTGAAATTCTATGAAATATCATATTTTTTCTAATAAATAATTATTTTATTTCAAAAGCAGCATAGTTCATGCTTAGAAGGATTTAGTTTGAAGTTGTTGGCAGTTCCGGCAAACATTTAACACATAAGATTCTAGTTTGGCAAGGGCAACATCATCTGTCACATCCATCGCAGCGTAGGTGGTTCTGGTTTTCTTGTCGTCTGCTCTTGGGCAAAGGTGACATCTGCTTCTTTTACAAGAGAGCCTTTCCGGGACTGTTGGTAATTTTTCCTGAATTTTCTCCAAAATACAGAGAGCATCCAATGCAGATTTTCTAATGACAGATTGTGTTGCAGGTTGTGAACGGTTATCCAATTCTGACTCAAGCAGTTCCTCCGCTAGTTCGATGAGTTTATCACTTATGAACAAATTTTTGTATCTTCTAGGCGGATTGAAGTGTGGGAAAATGATGATAGTTGTTAGGGCTGCTACGTCCAGTAAGTTGTAAATACAACCATCGGCCAGCGATTTGTTTGACGTGTACAAAGTGTACATGAATATATTGAGACCATTTGATCGAATATATCGACTCTATCTTTGGTTCGGTTATAATCCAGTATCATGGCAGGTTTACTTTGATGACCGGAAGTGGCTTCCTCGCAGTTATGTTGTGTTGATAGCAATACCACTTGTTTGTTTGGCTTCGGAACATAACTAACCAACGCCATTTTTCCAGAAAATCCAATGATGGATGAGTGGACTTTACGATACTGCTTTTTGTTATTGACCTTTACAGGCTCATTCTGTTCATCATCATCAAGAACATAATCTCTTTTATTTTTCCGAATCGTGCCAAGAATAGTGATATTCTTATCCAGCAAAGTCAATGCCAAATCCACCGTCGTAAAGAAATTATCAATAGTGAGGTTGCGTCCAGAATTGAAATATGATGGCATCAACGACATCAGCACATCATATCCTGTACTTTGGTCAGAGCTACCAGTGTAGATAGAAGGCTTCAGTGGATAGCCCGTTTAGCTTTCCCTTTCATTCAGCCACCAAAACTTCAAGTTATATTTGTCAGGTTGCTTGGCATGTATTAGTGAAATACAATCCTTTTTGAGGTCATAAAGTTGTATGATGACCTGAACAAACTGAAACAATGACTATTTTTTCTTTTGATAGGCATACCAGACAGGAACAATTATTGATATGGATTAATTTTACAATCAGTAATTACGTAAAACAGACATATCGAAAGAGATAAGCGGGAATCCCAGATTTGCGAAATTAAGCAATTTCCATCGTTTTTGAAATTGAAAATTTTTATTGATGACCTCCTACATACCTGCATAATGACATCTCTGCCTAAATTTCTTTATCACTGCTATATAAAATACTTAGAAACAATTCATACAATAGCCAGCAGAACTATAACTGAACAATATAAGTCAGGAATCAAAAAAAAAAAAAATTCGAAGAAAAAATCGTGGGGTCCATTTGAACCCCAGTTCGGGTGGACACGACTTTTGCCGGTTCGTAAAGGAGGGTTAATCTTCTTCTGTTAAGATTGATACAAGCTCCAGTCGACCTCTTATTTGGTGTTAAAAAACTAATTCGAAAGACTCCTGGGCTCATCAACGAAAAGTGTCCAGTTGTTTTTTTTTTTTTGGATTCAATTCATGGAATTCAATGTATCTGTGGTCCGAAAGAACTTTTCAGTTGCTAATTTCCTTGGCATATCTGTTAGATAATGTAAAATCCTTGCCCTTTTGCCAACATTGTTAATGTCTTAGTCAGAGGATAGAATGAAACTTAGAAGATGGTTTCTGCTAATGTTGCATTTGGGTCTTCCTCAAATTTCGTTTTGAGCGTTAGCATCTTAGCACATGATAAACCCCAAGTATCGGCTTTCACTCCACCAACTCCGCAGTCGGTTTTAGTGGGAGCGGGTTACATGAAGTTCCAAGGAAAGTTAACCGACTCAACGACGAAAGTTTGCCACTCACCGTTTGTTCCGTAGTTTACCGTCGTCGGAACCAAATCTTGACCACAAAATTGATCAAGTTAAGTTGCTGGAAAAAAGCTCGATATGATGAGACAAGTACAGGGTAAGTCAGACCGTTCATCATTGAGTATGTTATAACCACGTTGACATCAAAGACCAAGAAGTCGACCTTTCCAAGCCCAAGGCTCCTGATCTCTTACGATGTGTGGTTTTGTATCAATCTGCACTGAAAGTCTGCTGCATAGGAGCAGTAGCAGCCTAAAAGTGCTGGAGGTTTATTTGTAAGCAACTTTTGGAGGTTTTTTTCCTTTCGTTCAGTGTCCGTAGATCAGACTGACTAGCAGATTCGGTTTCATTCACTGAATTTCCGGTTGGACCTCAGGCCCTTTTGAACGTAATGGTTTTATCCCATCCGACCGGTGTTCGTGTACCGAATTTGCAAGACTTTGACCTTTCTAGGCCTATGGCTCCTGAATGGCTACGATGTGTGGTTTTGTACTCTGCACTGAAAGTCTGCTGCATAGGAGGGCAGTAGCAGCTTTACGACTCGCGTGCAGTAAATCAGACAGCGTCTGAATTATAATCGGCCATTGTTGGCCGAACTCTGACGCCCGATCCAAACATGTGTTTAGCAAGCACGTCCACCACTCCAACCGACAACGTCAGATGTCGTCTGATGTCGTCCAACTAATACCGATCAACCGACAAATCCGAACTTGTTTGGATTTATCGTACGTCGTACGTCAGTTTTCCAGTAGAAGTACACAGTAATACAAGCAATGGATAGTGAAAAGTCAATAAACCTATAGATTTTAGTAGGACACCACTGTGGAATTAGTTTTCAAAGGCATTTAATAATAGAGATGTCACAAGAAATCAATGGAAAGAAATTTCAACTGAAATAAATTCAGGAACAGGATGTCTGTCAATTATCGTCGAAAAACGGAAGCAATGTATGCAGACGAACGTCCGAAATTGTCATCCGAACAGCTCCGATCCGATATTGGCCGATAATTCGGATTCAGTGTACGCGAGCCGTGAGAGTGCTGTAGGCTTACTTGTAGAAAGCTTTTGGAAGTAATTTCCCTTCCGATCAGTGTAAGTGGACCTGACTGACTAGCAGATCCATTTTCATTCACCGAATTTTCGGTTGGACCTCTGGCCGTTTTGACCCTGATGGTCTTATCCCATCTGACCACTGTCCGTGTACCGAATTTGCAAGCCTTGCGACTTAATGTTTCCGTTTCATTCTTTTTTTTTTTGCATTATCGGTTACTAGAGAACGTCCTGAAGTGGATGGTAAGACCTTTTCTAAACTGTTCCTTATCGCCTTCGCTGCCAAAGGGTCGCAGTTACACTCCAAGCCTGTGCACAGAGGATTCACTGCAAATATTCTTTCCTTTCTCTGTTGGCGCTAAGAAAGCTATCTACCAAAGGACGCTACCGCTGGATAAAGACCAACCTGTTCAGCCTCATTTGATCCTGCGGTGGTACCATTCTGATCAACACCTGAACCATTATACACACCTGGAAAGCCGGCAGTTTGTATATGAGATTGGGCCTCTAGAGTCCGTGACACTGCATGCCGTAATCCAGAAGACTACGGGTCTATTGTCGCTTTGACAAATGCCACCTGAAGATTTAAGATCTTTTAGATTACTTCTTAGTTTTCGTTTAATCTCCCCATACTTCGAACACCTTTCGGCATCGAGCTCGGTTCAAATAAACTACTTAAACCCTCACCACGACAAGGTTAATGATCGTTGAGAAGGTTCATCACTTTCATCTCTCTCATTCCTTTACTTTCAATAAAATTGCTTATATAAGTACATGCTTACAATTATCTTAGATATTAAGAAATTGACGGTCAGTCGACAAACGTCAATTGGACATCCTCGAACAACGTTTCTTTCGAAAAACATGTTGGATATTTGATACGTATTTTTGGCGACGAGGACAAACAAAGAATTAATTTAAAGTTTTCTGATTACTAGATAGATAGATAGATAGATGGTTTATTTATTCAAATTCATTTTTAACTACTTTAAAATAATATAAACACATATATGCATGGCATTATGCCGTCTGCCCGATCATTTAAAAAATTACAATAAATAACTTCTCAAAAGTTCCCACTCCTTATTTTATTCCTATAATTTAGCGCATTTTTGGCAAAATTAAAAAGTTTTTCCACATCCAGCTCGTTTAACTCCGTTATACTCTCATCATCCGAAAGGTAGTTTTTTCCAAATACCTGACGCCTCACTTCACTTAATATTGGACATTTCCCAATGAAATGTAAGACATCTTCTCTTTCATTCCTGTTGCATAGATCACAAAGACATGGAAGATCTTCCCTATGTGGTATGTAATTCAGGTTAATAATTTCACCTCTCAACCTCATCATCATTGATATAACCTGAACACTGTTTTTATCATGGAAATAGTTTTTTCCTACCAAATTGTGGTCCAAGCGACTGTACACTGCTCTATGTACCGAAGCTTTTGCTTCTTCTCTATACTCCAGTAGCTTCAGTTCATCAACTTTCTCCACCAGCTGATATAAAATTGAACCCCAGTTATCTACATTTCCAATACTTAGATCAACCTCCATCTTGCATTGAAGCGCCAGATCCATCCATTCCGCATACCAGCTTGACTTGTTATCCACCGCTTTTAACGCCACTATTTTTGGAAGCCTTGTATCCGCCATTTTCATTACCTTCAGTATGTAGTCTATCTGCAACTTCAAAGTTTTTATAAACAAGGGTGAAAGTCCTGTTTCGATCATCAACAGATAATTTGGAGCATTAGCAGGAATACAGAAAATTCGTTTTATATAGAACCGTAGGAGCTTCTCTACTGCCTCATGTTCTTTATATCCCCACACCTGTGCCCCATAGAACAAAACTGATTCAGCCACTGCTTCAAATACTTTATATTTACTGCTATGCGCAATTGCTCCATTTGAAAAACATCCTTTCCACGTCGCATTGATTGCAGCTTTTGCCTTGGATAGTTTTTCGTTGAGGTGTTTACTCAAATTGAGGTTTGACGAAAGAAGCATGCCTAAGTACTTGAACTCATTCACCAGTTCTAATTCTCCGCCATTGTAGTTCCAAATGTCCTTACGACTTCTTCTACCACCTCCTTTTTTAAAAATCATTGCTTTGGATTTTTCTCGGTTCACTGTCAAATTCCAGAGCTTACAGTAGTCTTCAAGCCGGTTTATCATTAGTTGAAGACTTTCAGCGGAGCTAGCTAACAACACCACATCATCCGCAAACATCAGTCCCTTAATGCATGTATTTGCATAAAGAACACCCCCCGGAAGTCCATCCAGCAGATCATCTATGAATAACGAAAACAATGTTGGGCTCAAGGCCTCAAGGCGCATCCCTGTTTCACACCTGATTTTGTCTCGAGCCAGTCTGACATCTCTTCACCATTCCAAATAGCAGCTTTGTTTCCTGTATATAGGTTTTGTAAGACTGTTCCAAACTTAAGTGATACTCCTTTCAAGTACAGCTTATAAAGCAACGCATTTCTGTCAATGGAGTCGAAAGCTGCTTTGAAATCCACAAAAAACGTGTAAAGTTTTTTGTTTTGATTCTGGAACGATTCCGCAATGCTTGTAAGGACAAACAGTTGATCAACTGTTGAGTAGCCTGACCTGAACCCTGCCTGGTATTCTTTCAGGATATTATTCTGCCTTATCCATTCATCCAGCCGTTTTTTGAGGATCGCCGTAAAAATTTTATATTTACTATAATAATTTCGAAGAATATCTGGGCTCAGATTCCGAATTATCACATTTACTCTTCCATTTAATTTCTTCACTAGGCTCCAAAAATCCTTCGAGTTTTTGCATGTTGCCAGCTTTTTTGCTTCTCCTTCCCAGTAATTTTTCTTCTTTTCTCTACAGATTTCTTTGTATTGCCGATTGGCTTCTAGATAAGAGCATTTAACAATAGATGTGTTTCTTTCTCTAAAAAGCGTAAGCCTTTCAAACGAGAGATCTCTTGCCTTCCTACAATCATTATCAAACCATGGAGTGAATTGCGTTGTTCGCCTTGAGTTGGAATAGGGACGTGCAGCTGCACATTTTAGACATTTTTCCAATGTGGGAAAATCAAATTCCGTTTGGCCGGTCAGCCTTCTATCCAATTCTTTTCTATATACATGACCCATAGAATCTTTCCATTTCAGCATCGGTATCGATTTCCATCTCTTACTTCGCTTTTATATCCAAATACAACAACAATAGGTAAGTGGTCGGAGTAAGGTACATGTTTCACTTCAAAGTCCTTGATACATTTGTTCCAGCTTCCACCTGCTAGGCAATAATCCACCACCGAATTTCCTTGACCACCTACAAACGTGTATTCACCATTTTTGTCCCCTTCACTCGTTCCATTTAGTATTCTCATCCCAAACGTGTCACACAAGTCTAGTACTTTTTTACCTCTCCTATTTGAAACAGCGTCCTTCGATTTCCGGGCTATTCTTTCAATTAAGTTTCCCATACCCTCTTCCTCTCCAACTCTTGCGTTCAAGTCTCCTATAAGCATGATGTTTGGATTAGTTGATTGTATTAACAGGTCCGTAATTTTCCTCATATCATCATCCCATTTGTTACAATTCAAGTAGCATGGATATATCTGGTACTTTTCTTGCTCCAACTGCATCTCTAAAAACTTAATGTCGCTATCCATCTGAAAGCAACAATGTATGTCCTTATCTTTTAGATCCTTTTTTACTCCCAAATAGCCACCTCCACTTGCCCTTCCTCTCTCCTGCGTTTTAATTGCCGGAATCCATTCAAAATTATATTTTAAAAATTCTCTTCCAAACTTGCTACAATTTTCTTTGGTTACAAATGTTTCGAATAAAAATACGATTTCATACTGATTGACCAAATTATAAAATTCCGAAAATAAATTCTTATTACCTAAGCCATGAATATTATAAGCTAAGATTCTAATTTCACATCCTATTAATATTATAAACGTGAAAGTTTGTATGTGTGGATGTATGTTTGTTCCTCTTTCACGCAAAAACTGCTGAATGGATTTCAATTAAACTTTCCAATAATATAGCTTTTACATCAGAATAACACATAGGCTACAATTTATCCCTAAATTCCCTCGGGAACGGGAACGTATACGGGAACTTAGAAACTACAACACCGATTTCAAAAATTGTTCCACTGTTAGAATGCTTCATTACCCCCGAGTAACATAAAAAGTAATTCATCCCCATATTCCTACGGTTCCCTATATTCCCACGGGAGCAGGAACGTATACGGGAACTTTGACACTACAGCACCGATTTCAGAAATTCTTTCACCGTTAGAATGCTACACTACCCCCAAGTAACATAAAAACTAATTCATCCCCATATTTCTACGGTTCCCTTTATTCCCATGGGAGCAGGAACGTATACGGGAACTTTGACACTACAGCACCGATTTCAAAAATTCTTTCACCGTTAGAATGCTACACTATCCCCGAGTAACATAAAAACTAATTCATCTCCATATTCCTACGGTTCCCTATATTCCCACGGGAGCAGGAACGTATACGGGAACTTTGACACTACAGCACCGATTTCAAAAATTCTTTCACCGTTAGAATGCTACACTATCCCCAAATAACATTAAAACTAATTCATCCCCATATTCCTACGGTTCCCTATATTCCCACGGTAGCAGGAACGCATACGGGAACTTTGACACTACAGCACCGATTTCAAAAATTCTTTCACCGTTAGAATGCTACACTATCCCCGAGTAACATAAAAACTAATTCATCTCCATATTCCTACGGTTCCCTATATTCCCACGGGAGCAGGAACGTATACGGGAACTTTGACACTACAGCACCGATTTCAAAAATTTTTTCACCGTTAGAATGCTACACTATCCCCGACTAACATAAAAACTAATTCATCCCCATATTCCTACGGTTCCCTATATTCCCACGGGAGCAGGAACGTATACGGGAACTTTGACACTACAGCACCGATTTAAAAAATTCTTTCACCAATAGAATGCTACACTATTCCCGAGTAACATAAAAACTAATTCATCCCCGTATTCCTACGGTTCCCTATATTCCCACGGGAGCAGGAACGTATACGGGAACTTTGACACTACAGCACCGATTTCAAAAATTCTTTCACCGTTAGAATGTTACACTATTTCCGACTAACATAAAAAATAATTCATCCCCATATTCCTACGGTTCCCTATATTCCCACGGGAGCAGGAACATATACGGGAACTTTGACACTACAGCACCGATTTCAAAAATTCTTCCACCGTTAGAATGATACACTATTCCTGTGTAACATTAACTTTAATTCATCCACATATTCCTACGGGAACGGGAATCCTTACTAATATAACAAGTGTGAAAAGAGCTCTGTCTGTCCGTCGTTCTATGTTACCATCTCCTGCCCAAACTAATAAACCGATTTAAATGAAATTTTGTACAAGGATTGTTCAGAACCTGAGGAAAGACATAGACTATATATTTTTTCCCTATATTCCCACGGGAGCAGGAACGTATACGGGAACTCTTACACTACAGCACCGATTTAAAAAATTCATCCAACGTTGGAATGCTCCATAATCCCGGAGTAACATTAACTTTAACTTATCCACATATTCCCACGAAAACGGTCACCATATTCCCACGGGAACGGGAGTCTTTACTAATATTGAAAATGCGAATGTAGCTATGTCGGTATGTTTTTCGTATGTCTCCCGTTCAAACTGCTAAACAGATTTTATTAAATTAGCTACAGAGATGGTCTAGAACATGCGGAAGGATAAAGGCTATATACCTTCCTTATATTCCCACGGGAACGGAAATGGGAATTCAAAAACTACGGTCTCAAAAGTATTTTTAACAGGGCTACAAGGTGTTGAAATAGGGGTTGAATGTTTTTTTTGGAAATATGTACCGCCATTTTTAAAGCTAGAAGTTTTATTTCCTAAAAAGTTATAAGTGCTGCTGAAAGTCACTATTCCACGCGGACGAAGTCGCGGGCACAGCTAGTAATTCATATTTACTACTTTTTATTTCATTTTCTTTACATTGGCAGACGGCAGTACATTAAAAACAAAGTGGGGGCCCTGAATTGGTTTGAGAGCCACTGGTCCAGCAAACGTCACCCATGATGTGTTGCATTGCTGTCAATCCATCCCTGTCATCATCACATTTTAGCATGTTTTGGTTGTCATAATAAAATGCATGATCGCCTACTTTGAGATGGTGTCCGACAATTTTTGTTTTTAAATTTTTATTTTACTTTTTTATTTTACTGATTACTACGTGCGTTGTTTTGGCAAGGCTGTCCTGTGTCCAAAATTTCAGTTCTTTTTTTGATACGTGACTTCTGACCAATCAGAGGTCGAAAAGAGTTAGATTATCTGAAAACCTTAATTGCTATAAGCCCGAGCATTTAAATTTTTTTTTTTTTAGTGGTTGGCGAAAATTTTTCTACAATGGATTCTAAACAAAAAAGAAAAAATTCTGGAAATTGGGATAGTTCTCAAAAGGGAAGTCAGTGTATTTAGTTTTCGCATTGCTAAAGATAAAGATAAATATATTTGTTTAAGTATATTTGAACCCAGCCGAAAGGTGTTCGAAGTATGATGAACAGCAACTTCAACAATACACGGTTAACAATTTTGGTATAGAGTGTAATATTTTATGGGTTGCATGTATAATATGACAACTTCAAAAATTTATTAGAATCTAATAAGCTGCAAATATTAAGAGAGAGCGATTATAAAAACTAGTATTGAAATGTATTTAGTAATGTTGTGGTATTAAATAGTAATGCGTATTTTTTTCATGGCAAAGAATTTACTAACGGACGAATTGCCAATTCCTCGTCAAAGGCGATACCCGTGGTGGTAAAACATTTTTTCCTCTGTTGGGATTCGAACCACGAACCTCTGGGTTGACAGGTGGACATGCGAACCATCACACCACGCGGGTACTACCAAACTTTTGAATCCCATGTACTACTGGAAACAATACATTGACATAGCAAAAGGAATACAATGATGCCTATAGTCCTAAAAAAGGTCTGAATCCTATTAATATTATAAACGTGAAAGTTTGTATGTGTGGATGTATGTTTGTTCCTCTTTCACGCAAAAACTGCTGAATGGATTTCAATTAAACTTTCCAATAATATAGCTTTTACATCAGAATAACACATAGGCTACAATTTATCCCTAAATTCCCTCGGGAACGGGAACGTATACGGGAACTTAGAAACTACAACACCGATTTCAAAAATTGTTCCACTGTTAGAATGCTTCATTACCCCCGAGTAACATAAAAAGTAATTCATCCCCATATTCCTACGGTTCCCTATATTCCCACGGGAGCAGGAACGTATACGGGAACTTTGACACTACAGCACCGATTTCAGAAATTCTTTCACCGTTAGAATGCTACACTACCCCCAAGTAACATAAAAACTAATTCATCCCCATATTTCTACGGTTCCCTTTATTCCCATGGGAGCAGGAACGTATACGGGAACTTTGACACTACAGCACCGATTTCAAAAATTCTTTCACCGTTAGAATGCTACACTATCCCCGAGTAACATAAAAACTAATTCATCTCCATATTCCTACGGTTCCCTATATTCCCACGGGAGCAGGAACGTATACGGGAACTTTGACACTACAGCACCGATTTCAAAAATTCTTTCACCGTTAGAATGCTACACTATCCCCAAATAACATTAAAACTAATTCATCCCCATATTCCTACGGTTCCCTATATTCCCACGGTAGCAGGAACGCATACGGGAACTTTGACACTACAGCACCGATTTCAAAAATTCTTTCACCGTTAGAATGCTACACTATCCCCGAGTAACATAAAAACTAATTCATCTCCATATTCCTACGGTTCCCTATATTCCCACGGGAGCAGGAACGTATACGGGAACTTTGACACTACAGCACCGATTTCAAAAATTTTTTCACCGTTAGAATGCTACACTATCCCCGACTAACATAAAAACTAATTCATCCCCATATTCCTACGGTTCCCTATATTCCCACGGGAGCAGGAACGTATACGGGAACTTTGACACTACAGCACCGATTTAAAAAATTCTTTCACCAATAGAATGCTACACTATTCCCGAGTAACATAAAAACTAATTCATCCCCGTATTCCTACGGTTCCCTATATTCCCACGGGAGCAGGAACGTATACGGGAACTTTGACACTACAGCACCGATTTCAAAAATTCTTTCACCGTTAGAATGTTACACTATTTCCGACTAACATAAAAAATAATTCATCCCCATATTCCTACGGTTCCCTATATTCCCACGGGAGCAGGAACATATACGGGAACTTTGACACTACAGCACCGATTTCAAAAATTCTTCCACCGTTAGAATGATACACTATTCCTGTGTAACATTAACTTTAATTCATCCACATATTCCTACGGGAACGGGAATCCTTACTAATATAACAAGTGTGAAAAGAGCTCTGTCTGTCCGTCGTTCTATGTTACCATCTCCTGCCCAAACTAATAAACCGATTTAAATGAAATTTTGTACAAGGATTGTTCAGAACCTGAGGAAAGACATAGACTATATATTTTTTCCCTATATTCCCACGGGAGCAGGAACGTATACGGGAACTCTTACACTACAGCACCGATTTAAAAAATTCATCCAACGTTGGAATGCTCCATAATCCCGGAGTAACATTAACTTTAACTTATCCACATATTCCCACGAAAACGGTCACCATATTCCCACGGGAACGGGAGTCTTTACTAATATTGAAAATGCGAATGTAGCTATGTCGGTATGTTTTTCGTATGTCTCCCGTTCAAACTGCTAAACAGATTTTATTAAATTAGCTACAGAGATGGTCTAGAACATGCGGAAGGATAAAGGCTATATACCTTCCTTATATTCCCACGGGAACGGAAATGGGAATTCAAAAACTACGGTCTCAAAAGTATTTTTAACAGGGCTACAAGGTGTTGAAATAGGGGTTGAATGTTTTTTTTGGAAATATGTACCGCCATTTTTAAAGCTAGAAGTTTTATTTCCTAAAAAGTTATAAGTGCTGCTGAAAGTCACTATTCCACGCGGACGAAGTCGCGGGCACAGCTAGTAATTTATAAAAAATGGTTTTAATCTATTTTTGTGAACAGTTAATTTTTTGTTTTCATATTTTATTTCACAATTTACACCATTTTGAGACAAAACTTCGTATGGTCCTATAAATATTGGATCTAATTTTTTCCTAGCTTCGTTTCTTAATAAAACTAAACTTCCTTTTTCAAAACTACTACTCTTTGTTTGTCCCTCTTTATCATACCTATCTTTCCTAACATTTTTCTTCCTTATAAGCGTTTCTCGGGCATCTCTATGGGCAACTTGTAATTTATGTTTAAGGTCAATTACGTAATTGTCATAGTTGTACACCGGTTCCATTTGTTTTGTCAGATTGTTGGGTAAGCTACATTGCTTTCCGAATATCAGCTCGAATGGAGTGTAACCCGTTTCTGAGTGTACGGAAGTGTTATAACAGAAAACGTAATATGGCAACCAAGTGCTCCAGTCCGTGTGTTTTTCTGAGACATAACTTCTAAGATATGCTCCTAAAACCTTATGTGAATTTTCTAAAGCTCCTATGCTCTCATGATGGTACGCTGTAGATCAGGGTTTCCCAAACTATTTTAAGCCACAGACCCCTTTTCCAAAATGAACTGACGCCGTAGACCCCCAAAAGCCAAATTGCTTTAAAAATCCTGTCTCAAGTTTTTTACTTACTTATAGGTACCTAGTACTTAAGCAAGTTTTACAGTAGTGCAGAAAGAACATTTTTTGAAATAACAATAAACATGACATTGCAATGATACCAGGTATGAAATTTAATGAACATGAAGTGTAATTTATAATTTATGAATGCAAGCTTTCAAAAATCGTGCTCTTAATTGAGAACAAATAATAAATTCTTGGTTTGAAAAATTAATGCCATGGATGAATATGGTGACTTTCTACCAATCTAGCTAGATCTGGTTTAATATTGGTAAGTTGTAGCCTTAAGTCTCCGCGTTCGTTGACTCTCAAACGGTTTCTTTTTTTCGTCAAAATGTTTGCAACCAGACTGAAGCCTTAAATATGAAGCCTAAATATGATGATGGAAAAGCGATGAGATATTTTTCAGCAATGTTCCGCAATGCAGTATATTGAGTTTCAATGCTGCGTTGCAACCATAACTTCTGGTAGCCTTCGTTGAACTTAAGCTTTAGCTCTTCGTCAGTTTGGATGGTGATCAACTCTTCTTGCAGTATCACATTGGCTTCTTCCATGGATGTTATTCTGTACGAATTTATTATCCACTCAGGGACTTGTAAGTTCAAAAGATCCTCAAACCTTTTGGTAAAATCTTTATGAAGCGCGTCCAAGTGAGTGACATATGATAAAATAACATCGTCTTGAAGGATTTCTGTTGACTTCGACAAATGCGGAAACTGTAAGTATTCTTTTCTGCTTAAATTTTTGTTTATAAAGAATAAGTTTTCCCACAAACGCCGCTATAATTGATTTTGTTTTGATCAAGTTGAGATCGTCACCCTGCAGCTGCAAGTTGACTTTGTTGAACATGATTGATATCAGTCATGTAATAAATATCCGTCATAGAATTTTTCAAATTTTCTTCCCAATTCGGATCTTTTCATTTGAAAACTCCAACACAGACCCCAAAAATAGCTGAAAATCTTGCTAGGCAAGCACCTCTTGAAAGCCAGTGAGCTTCAGTGTGCAAAAGTAACTTAGTAAAGACTTCGTCGTTGTCCTCACAAAGCTTAGCAAATAACCGAAAGTTCAATGAATTGCTTCGAATCTTGTTGACAGCATTTGTGACATATTGCAAAGACTGGTGCAATTTAGGACTCAGATTTTTTGCTACTAAATGTTGTCTGTGAATCATACGCAATGAATTACCAGTACATCAGACAATTGACGCTTTAAGTGAGCTATAAAACCACGATGACGACCAACCATAGATGGTGCTCCATCGGTCGCAACAGAAATAATGTTTCTCTATGGAATAGCTTTGTCGGTAAGAAAACGTTCCACTGCCTGAAAAATGGATTCTCCTCTGGTATCAAGTTTCCAGATAAATGGTTAAAAGCAGCTCTTGGCACATAATTTCATCTTTGATATATCGAACTAATCCTTACTTCCTAACAACAGAGTTTCATTGCCGGGTAATGTAGACTCGTCTAACTGGAGAGAGAATCTCTTGATCTGCAATAAATTCCATAAAATGTTTTCCACGTCGCGACCAATCTCGTCTATTCGTATCTGAACGGTGTTATTGCTCAAGGGTATTCTTTTTATAATATCTTGAGCGGGCTTATGCAAAACATTGCTGAGGACCTCTGCGATGGCTGGTAAAATAAGCTGCTCTCCAATTGTGTGAGGCTTCCCCGACTTCGCTATTAGCAGGGATATATTGTAGGATGCTCTCAACCCATCAACGTCTTGCATAGAAGATGATGCAAACATTGATGTTATGGACGGCCTTTTCTCTAGTTATTCCTTAAGTGGTAAAAGGAATTTGTTGAGTTTTTTAAAGTTGCAGCAATACTACTTTTTTTTATTTTTAGAATGGCAAAAGTAACGCAACACTATCTTTAAAGTTAAAAATAAGAAAATGTGTTAGGGGGTCGATTGCAAAACTTGTCGACCCCCAAATTCAGATTTCATTTTTGTCGACCCCCGCGAAGCCGACTTTGGGAATCACTGCTGTAGATTGTAATTGTTCTATTCTCAAAAGCTTACAGATATTTTTGAAAACCTGGTTTAGAAATTCGGTTCCCTGATCAGATGCTATTGTATGGGGTACTCCGTACCTTAGAATAAAACCTTCTACTAGAGCTTTAGCTACTGTGCCTGATTCTTTATTTGGGAGTGGTATAGCTTCGATAAACTTGGTAAGCTCATCTTGAATGGTGAGTATGTATTTAGATCCATCTTCAGATTCTTCTAAAGGTCCTACTAGGTCTATAAATATTTTGTCAAAACCTGATTCGGCTGTTGATGTGATAGTCATTGGTTGTTTCTTCGGCTGGTTATATTTGTTTCGTTGGCATACTGGGCAGTGCTTAACGAATGTCGTCACATCGTTTTGCATTCCTGTCCAAAAGTATTTTTTCTTTATATTTTGGATCATACGGTTTATACCTGCATGTCCACTGGTTGGAAGTATGTGAAAGTCGTTTAGTATTAATTTCTTCTTACAAGGATCGGTAATTTCAATAACATTATCTATGAGGTATACCTTTATATTACTTTCTTTAAACATTTCTCCTAATATATTTTTTAATTCATTAATTTTATATTCTCGACGGCCGTCCGAGAGTTTCTTTATTTCATTTTTAGTAATATATATTCTCTTAATTGATTTGGGCCCGCAGAATTTTTGCACATCCCTCGACAATATTTTGCCAAATAATGTCGATTGGGTTGTAGTGCTGTCCTTGGGCTTCTTTAGGAGTAAACTATTCCCTTTTGGAATATACGCAAAAACTTTGTTTGGTCCTATAATTATGTCGTCCTTGAAATTAACTAAATCTTCCGTAAAATTGTCAACGATTTTTAATTCAATAACTTTTAGTCCACTTTCGGGTGGTTTCAGAAGTTCTGTTATCAGTTGTTCATTGGTTTGTATCTTATTATCTTTAGGTGTATTTTTATCTTTATTATCTACTTTCGACTGAGCTCTTGTTACTACACAAATATATACATAATTGTTTTAATTCTTCAGACTCTACTTTAATGCGACTAAGCGCGTCAGCGGTACAGTTGTCTTTACCGGGTGAATATTCTACGTAAAAATTGTATTCTTCTAATAATAGTCTGAATTTAGTAAGCCTACTACTAGGTTCTTTTAGTGAGAACAAGTATACTAGGGGTCTGTGGTCTGTCAAGATTTTGAACTTTCTTCCGAACAAGTATGGCCGATAGTGTTTTACTGCCCAAACTATAGCAAGTAATTCTTTCTCAATAGTACTATAGTTTTTCTCTGCCTTATTAAGAGTTTTGCTTGCGTAAGCAATTGGCCTGTCATCGGAATTAGACAAAACAGCTCCTAAAGCGAAACCTGAGGCGTCTGTACGCAGAATGAATTCTTTACTAAAATTTGGAAATTGGAGAATTGTAGGACTTATAAGGATTTCTCTAAGCAAATTGAATGATTTTTCGCAATCTTTATTAAAATTGAATTCAACATCCTTTTTCAATAACCGATTTAATGGGATGCAAATGGTAGCAAAATTTTGAATGAATTTTCGATAATAATTTGCGAATGCTACGAATCTTCTTACTTCATCCGCGTTAGTAGGAGTTGGATAATTTTTCATTGCGGCAGATTTGTTGGGGTCAGGTAAAATTCCTTTGTCCGATATAAGGTATATCGGAGGTATAATACTTCTTTTCGCAAGAAAGAACATTTTCTTGGGTGTATTTTGAGATTTACTTCTCTCAGACGTTCAAAGACTTGGATCAAGTTTTTGTTGTGGTCCATTAAATTTTTACCAAAAATTATAAGATCGTCAAGGTAGACAAAACATCGTGAATATGTTAGTCCTGACATGGCTATAGACATCATTCTTGAAAACTTACTTGGTGAGATCTTTAAACCCATTGGTAGACGTTTTAACTGGTAGTGACCATCCTCTGTTGAGAATGCCGTTATTGGTCTACTATTGGCATCTAGCTCCATTTGGTAGTACCCTTGACTTAGATCTATACATGAGAAGTAAGTTGCTCCTCCGATCATATCATAGATGTCCGTTATGTTTGGCAGTGGAAATATATCATCTTCGATTCGATCGTTAACGTGACGATAGTCGATCACCACTCGGAATTTCTGAAGACCGGTAACTGGGTCTTTCTTTTTCGGCACAATAAGTATTGGAGAATTCCAAAGGGAGATGGATGGTTCTATTATGTCATCTGACAACATTTTTTTTATTTCCTCCTTTATATCTTCCTTCTGAGTGTGTGGTAGTCGATACGGCTTGGTATATTTTGGTGAAGATTCATTTTTAAGTTTAATGTCTGCCTTTCCAATATGGGTATACGTGAGTTTGTCACCATCTACGTGAAAAATATCTTGGAATTTTGTACATATTGCTTCAATCTCGGTTTTTTCTTCGCTATTTAATGTTTCAAAATTTATTTCATTTAGAATTTCCTGAACTCGTTTGTTAATTGATTTATCTATATGGTTATAATGTAAAATAAAATGCTCTGAAGGAGAGAATGATATGGGTTCAATCCATTTTAGAGTTACAGCTGAATCACGGGTATTCAGAATTTTCACGGGTATTTCCCCTCTTTAACAGTTGATAGTGAACCTGCCATGAAAACATTTTCACATAATTCTTGTGGATAAAATATTCGAGAATCAGAATGTTTTGTAGTCATCCAATAAGTTGCTTCACACCGTGGAGGTAAGGAAACAACATGTATGTTTTGCTGAGTATATATATAGGTAGAATAACGGGTTGGTTATCTACTTTTAACTCAAACGAAAATTTCTCCAGATTTATAATGGCTCTGAATTCTGTTAGGAAATTCTCTCCGATTATACCATCCACTGGGATCGGAAAAGAATCACTTACTACGTGAAATTCATATGGAATGGCAAATTCTCCTAGTTGTAATACGTAGATACATGTCCCTAAAGTTTCTAGATTTCCTGAGATCCCTAATACTTTTGTCTTTTTTCTTTCATCAATATTAATATTTTTAGTGAGTGAACATTTTTTTATAACGCATATTGAGGCTCCTGTGTCTAGTAAGAATTGTTTGTTTATGTTGTTTTTTAATGGGATCTGTATGTAAATGCCGTTTGATATTCCAACAGTACAAATGGCATCTGTTGTCTGTGGATTTAATAAATTCCCTCCGATGGGTCGGCTTCCCCTTCGGTGGGTTGCTCGTTTCCCATTACCAACACCTGATTATGATTTCTATTATTATTAGGTTGACTTACATTATTCGACCTATTGGTATTATTGTTGTTGTTACTGTGATTATAACTGTTATTATTAGTATATCTTTGTCTATCATTATTGCTAGTAAATCTGGACCTGTTGTCGTTGTTATAATAGTTATTATTATTTCTATAGTTATTACGATTCCTAGAGCTTTGTTGGTTCTGATATGAAGGCCTAGTTGAGTTGTTATTCTGTGGGTGCGAATTTCTAGCTTGGTTATTGGAAGTAGTATGCGAGAATCTAGCTCGAGAGTTGTTAGAATTATTATGTCCATGATAGTATCTACCACTATTATTCATGAACCTAACAGTGTTTGATGTGGATGTAGGGGTTTGATCTAATTCCACTATATGCCGGATGGCGTCTTGAAGATTAGTGTGTCTGGCGCTATCTAATACTATTTTTAACCTATCGTTTCCCCCTTTTTTAGAAATGCTAGACCTCTTCTCTCATTAGCTTTTGTTAAGATTTCCCTTGCTTCTTCACCATGGCAAGAAACTTCTAGTTCTGTCATTTTTGTAATAAGTGTTTCGATGTCTGTTACGAATTCTCGCACAGATCGATTACCCTGATATGTCTTACTAAGTTTGGTTTGTATTGTTTCTATTGTTTCTTTTGGTCCACATTTTTCTATTAAAATTTTTTTTAATGAAACAAAATTCTCTGGTTTTTGATTACCTAGTTCAGTAAGAGCTTTACCTTGAATTTTGCATTTTAATATAAATTTTACTAGTGTGGGTTTTGAGGTTTCATTAAGGGTGTCATAGTAGAATTCTACGCTGTTTATAAAATCCCTAATGTGTTCAGTTCTCTTGGCCTCCTCATCACAGTTGAGGGTAGGCAATTTCTGAGCTATACTGAAATTGAATATTTCTGCCATGTTTTCAACTACTTCTAACTCTTTGGTTTCTTTATCTACTTCTTTTCCTATGTTTTCTTCGCCTAGTAATTTCTCTTCGGCTTCTTTATCTTCTTCTTCTTCTATGTTTTCTTCGCCTAGCAATTTAGTTTTTTCGTCTAATATTTTATTTAGTCTGACTAATAAGTTATCTATAATTTTTTTTTTCAATTTTTTTTTTTTAAGGTTTTTTCATTTATGTTTTACTTTCATAAGAAGTGTTTTTCGTTCATTTTTTTTTTTGTTTTTGTTTATACATTGTTTATACATTGAGGAAAAAAAAAATTTTTTTGTAAAAATTTAAAACTGCTACATTTTTAATTAGTAATAATTTTCTGAACAATACAATTTTAAAATTCTTTGTGGCTAAATAAACTATAAGGATTATGACAATGTCCATGATAATAAGATTTGTTTCTTGAATCAGTTTCAGTTTCAAAAATCCTATTAATATTATAAACGTGAAAGTTTGTCTGTGTGGATGTATGTTTGTTCCTCTTTCACGCAAAAACTGCTGAATGGATTTCAATTAAACTTTCCAATAATATAGCTTATACATCAGAATAACACATAGGCTACAATTTATCCCTAAATTCCCTCGGGAACGGGAATGTATACGGGAACTTAGAAACTATAACACCGATTTCAAAAATTTTTCCACTGTAAGAATGCTTCATTATCCCCGAGTAACATAAAAACTAATTCATCCCCATATTCCTACGTTTCCCTATATTCCCACGGGAGCAGGAACGTATACGGGAACTTTGACACTACAGCACCGATTTCAGAAATTCTTTCACCGTTAGAATGCTACACTATCCCCGAGTAACATAAAAACTAATTCATCCCCATATTTCTACGGTTCCCTTTATTCCCACGGGAGCAGGAACGTATACGGGAACTTTGACACTACAGCACCGACTTCAAAAATTCTTTCACCGTTAGAATGCTACACTATCCCCGACTAACATAAAAACTAATTCATCCCCATATTCTTACGGTTCCCTATATTCCCACGGGAGCAGGAACGTATACGGGAACTTTGACACTACAGCACCGATTTCAAAAATTCTTTCACCGTTAGAATGCTACACTATCCCCGAGTAACACAAAAACTAATTCTTCCCCATATTCCTACGGTTCCCTATATTCCCACGGGAGCAGGAACGTATACGGGAACTTTGACACTACAGCACCGATTTCAAAAATTCTTCCACCGTTGGAATGCTCAATAATCCCGGAGTAACATTAACTTTAACTCATCCACATATTCCCACGAAAACGGTCACCATATTCCCACGGGAACGGGAGTCTTAACTAATATTGAAAATGCGAATGTAGCTATGTCGGTATGTTTTTCGTATGTCTCCCGTTCACAGAACCTGAGGAAGGACATGGACTATATATTTTTTCCCAATATTCCCACGGGAGCAGGAACGTATACGGGAACTTTGACACTACAGCACCGATTTCAAAAATTCTTTCACCGTTAGAATGCTACACTATCCCCGAGTAACATAAAAACTAATTCTTCCCCATATTCCTACGGTTCCCTATACTCCCACGGGAGCAGGAACGTATACGGGAACTTTGACACTACAGCACCGATTTCAAAAATTCTTTCACCGTTAGAATGCTACACTATCCCCGAGTAACAAAAACTTTAACTCATCCCCATATTCCTACGGGAACGGTCACCATATTCCAACGGGAACGGGAGTCTTAACTGATATTGAAAATGCGAATGTAGCTATGTCGGTATGTTTTTCGTATGTCTCCCGTTCACAGAACCTGAGGAAGGACATGGACTATATATTTTTTCCCTATATTCCCACGGGAGCAGGAACGTATACGGGAACTTTGACACTACAGCACCGATTTCAAAATTTCTTTCACCGTTAGAATGCTAAACTATCCCCGAGTAATATTAAAACTAATTCATCCCCATATTCCTACGGTTCCCTATACTCCCACGGGAGCAGGAACGTATACGGGAACTTTGACACTACAGCACCGATTTCAAAAATTCTTTCACCGTTAGAATGCTACACTATCCCCGAGTAACACAAACTTTAACTCATCCCCATATTCCTACGGGAACGGTCACCATGTTCCCACGTGAACGGGAGTCTTTACTGATATTGAAAATGCGAATGTAGCTATGTCGGTATGTTTTTCGTATGTCTCCCGTTCACAGAACCTGAGGAAGGACATGGACTATATATTTTTTCCCTATATTCCCACGGGAGCAGGAACGTATACGGGAACTTTGACACTACAGCACCGATTTCAAAAATTCTTTCACCGTTAGAATGCAACACTATCCCTGAGTAATATTAAAACTAATTCATCCCCATATTCTTACGGTTCCCTATATTCCCACGGGAGCAGGAACGTATACGGGAGCTTTGACACTACAGCACCGATTTCAAAAATTCTTTCACCGTTAGAATGCTACACTACCCCCAAGTAACATAAAAACTAATTCATCCTCATATTTCTACGGTTCCCTATATTCCCACGGGAGCAGGAACGTATACGGGAACTTTGACACTACAGCACCGATTTCAAAAATTCTTTCACCGTTAGAATGCTACACTATCCCCGAGTAACATTAAAACTAATTCATCCCCATATTCCTACGGTTCCCTATATTCCCACGGGAGCAGGAACGTATATGGGAACTTTGACACTGCAGCACCGATTTCAAAAATTCTTTCACCGTTAGAATGCTACACTATCCCCGAGTAACATGAAAACTAATTCATCCCCATATTCCTACGGTTCCCTATATTCCCACGGGAGCAGAACGTATACGGGAACTTTGACACTACAGCACCGATTTCAAAAATTCTTTCACCGTTAGAATGCTACACTATCCCCGAGTAACATAAAATTTAATTCATCCCCATATTCCTACGGTTCCCTATATTCCCACGGGAGCAGGAACGTATACGGGAACTTTGACACTACAGCACCGATTTCAAAAATTCTTTCACCCTTAGAATGCTACACTATCCCCGAGTAACATAAAAACTAATTCATCCCCATATTCCTACGGTTCCCAACATTCCCACGGGAGCAGGAACGTATACGGGAACTTTGACACTATACCACCGATTTCAAAAATTCTTTCACCGTTAGAATGCTACACTATCCCCGAGTAACATAAAAACTAATTCATCCCCATATTCCTACGGTTCCCTATATTCCCACGGGAGCAGGAACGTATATGGGAACTTTGACACTGCAGCACCGATTTCAAAAATTCTTTCACCGTTAGAATGCTACACTATCCCCGAGTAACATAAAAACTAATTCATCCCCATATTCCTACGGATCCCTATATACAATACCGATTTCAAAAATTCTTCCACCGTTAGAATGCTACACTATCCCTGTGTAACATTAACTTTAATTCATCCACATATTCCTACGGGAACGGGAGTCCTTAGTAATATTAAGTGTGAAAGGAGCTCTGTCTGTCCGTCGTTCTATGTAACCATCTCCCGCCCAAACTAATAAACCGATTTAAATGAAATTTTAAACAAAGATTGTTCAGAACGTGAGGAAAGACATAGACTATATATTTTTTCCCTATATTCCCACGGGATCAGGAACGTATACGGGAACTTTTACACTACAGCACCGATTTTAAAAATTCTTCCACCGTTGGAATGCTCCATAATCCCGGAGTAACATTAACTTTAACTTATCCACATATTCCCACGAAAACGGTCACCATATTCCCACGGGAACGGGAGTCTTTACTAATATTGAAAATGCGAATGTAGCTATGTCGGTATGTTTTTCGTATGTCTCCCGTTCAAACTGCTAAACAGATTTCATTAAATTAGCTACAAAATTGGTCTAGAACATGCGGAAGGATAAAGGCTATATATCTTTCCTTATATTCCCACGGGAACGGAAATGGGAATTCAAAAACTACGGTCTCAAAAGTATTTTTAACAGGGCTACAAAGTGTTGAAATAGGGGTTGAATGTTTTTTTTTGGAAATATGTACCGCCATTTTTAAGGCTAGAAGTTTTATTTCCTAAAAAGTTAAAAATGCTGCTGAAAGTCACTATTCCACGCGGACGAAGTCGCGGGCACAGCTAGTATAAAATAAAGAGAAAAAAAATCGCCAAAAATAAAAAGAAAATGGTTAAAAATTTATAGAAATTTCTTATCTTTGATAACGTTGTAAAGTTTCTTTTGCTTCTCTTTTCGTAAACCAAAAAAAACTATTTTCTAAAATAACTAATTCTAATTGAAGCAGTTGTAGTACTGTAGTACATAATATATTGAATTTGTGGACTCATCTGCTTTCTTCCTGTGAAACTCTTTGCGATGGAAGCAGTATAATGTTCGGTAAAAGTTTAGAACGTTGTTTGTGCTGCTAATTTTGATTGCCCTCATGATGTTGCCTAGCTTTTGTTTAATTGTAGTCATCTTTGTTGGTGTGTATTTTTGCTTATGTACGCGACTTCTGTACTCCTGTGTGTACAGAGGACACGGTTCAATAGTTTTGTCGTTGTTGTTTGTTCTGAGTTCTTGTTAAATTTAGTGTATGAGGAATTGTTATTATTTATAAACGTAAACGTAAACGTAAATATGAGCCACCATCCGCCTGTTCTAGGTGGACTTTAATAGTACTACCCTGTTCCATTTCTAGTGAATTTGGTGTGTCGTATTCCTTGATTATACGTCCATTGTACCGAAACTCAACGGCATCCATGGGTAGACGTCTGCGCTCGCAGTAAGCGATCATCAGCTTCTTTAGTGTTGTGTACTTCTTCATTAAGAAGCCAACCATTCTACCATGTCCCGTTACCTTCAGGTATATGACCTCCAGTTCGTTCGACATTTTTACTAATTCTTTTTGTTTTTATATGCTCTTGCTCCTGTTGTGCGGAGTTTGACATTCGTGAAAAATTTGAAAATAACAACGACAACTCCTATTGGCTGAGTGTCTTGTACCTCTTTTTGTACCGCGCAGAAAAGAAAAGAAAAAAAACTTTTTTAGACGAGATCTCCTGGCAGGATCGCCATGTAATGTTGCCACCTACAGCACCAATCGCTTAGCAGTATTTGCTATCGCTCGGACCTCTATTGCAAGATTGCAAATTGGAGGTTGGTACTGTGGATGACTGCAGAAGATCCCAGTTTGTATTCTTAGGTGAGTTGCCAAATATCAAATAAAACTCGGTGTGCTTCGTTGACTCCACTATCGATCTCTGATTTTATTATTCAAAAACATTCCTTATTTATACATTATTTTCTTCTTCCCATTTTAGTTATCGAATAATCGACTACACTTCGATACTTGATCCACTTCATTATCACATTCTATCGGGAGAGTGCCAATGACCTATTGCACAAGCAAACACTCATACCCCAAAGACTATTGCCATGTCATCACCATAGTGCATGCAGTCAGAACAATAAGATCTCTTATTACCGTTGCCGGTCGGGAGTGGCCTTCCACTTGGGATCATATTGTTTCAAGTGCAATGCACCATAATGACACATAAATATGTTGATTGGTAGGCATTCATATGTAATCCAACTGAATGGAGAATGTGATAGAATCAAATATCGAAGTAGAGTCGAGGGTTGGCAACCTTAGAATTGCTGTAGAGCAATTAATAAAGAGTTCGTTGGCTGTGACTCCTTCACAGATTCCACCCTGTGAAATTAAACAGATCATTGGTAACAAAATAATGCGGAAATCCTATGAAAGATGGGAATCCCTAGATTCCTGTGTTAATTCTAGGAAACTATGGCCGAAATACGATAAGAACGGATCTGAAAAGATACTATCATTGAAAAGGCCTTCATTACGGTTGCCTATCAGTATTATAACTGGACACAACCTACTAGGTTACCACAAAAACAAAATGGGTCTTTGCACCGATGACCAGTGCAGAGGATGCAATGACGAAGATGAACATGAGGATACCACTCATTCCGTTATCAATACCTAGCAATCTGCCACACCTGGAAAAATTTCAAGGCAATTACTTTTTCAATGAACTAGAAGAATTATCAGACACTCCAAGAAATAGCCTGTTGAACTTCATTAAGGCCACAAAATGGTTTAAAACTGACCAAACATAAACTCATAGGTTTCTAGGACGTTACAGGGTATCACAATTTATCTGCATTGATCTAAGTGTGACGGTAATAAGATCAACCATCAGCCCATTCTACCTGACCCTAGATTGAGTACGGCTTCTTTAAAAATTTTATACTCAAAATTATAATAATATTAATAATAATACTAAGAAAAACAATTTTTTTTGTGATCAATGAGAGTTATGAGACGTGTACTTTTGGATTTTCCAAATTTTTTTAAATTTCCCGTTACAACTAAAATATATTTCATCATAAAATTTAATCAATAGTAAATTATTACAGTTTAGTAAGATGTAACCTATTGACAGAAAGCATAAATTTTAGCATAAGTTTATTTCAATAAATAATATAAATCATAAAAAAGGGTTCGGCTTGCGGTATACACATTCGGTAAATCTGGCTCTCTGTTTTCAACGGATTTGAACGGGACTTGGCACCATATTCTACCGAATCTGTGGATGATAGATACATTTTTTCCATTTTTGCACGTTTCAATCTCAATCTCCGGAACTATTTTACTACCAAATTCTCGAAGATCAAAATTTCAGAGCTAAATTCCCAAACCTTGAAATTGCATTGAGAATGTTTTTGGTATTGATGGTAAATTACTCTGGAGAACGCTCATTTTCAAAAATGAAAATTATATGAAAAACAGGCTTAGAACCACGATGGGGCGAAACCGTATATCAAGGCTTTCTCTCCTAAGCATTGAAAGTGACTCGGGAACTGGATTTCAGCGAAATCATCAACGATTTTTCGGCGAAAAAGCTCGTAAGGTTCCGTTCCTTAACTCTAAAACTTAATTTAAGATAATTCTGTTTCCGATTATATTCATTTGTTCGTTAAATAATAAAATGATCTATACTTGGTTTCACAATAAATTATTTACTGGAAAACTAGATTGAAAAAAATTGTTCATTTTATTTGGAATATAATTTAGGGGCAAGGGGCCTCCACTCCTTTGTTGCCCCAGGGCCTCCACACTTTTAAATCCGGCCCTGGCTACATCTCTTAACTCAAATGTGACTGGAATACTTAACTTAAGTTCTTCTGTTCAGACTAATCCAATTGAAACTTATAATTCAAACACGACTGAAATAGTCACTTTAAGCTCTCCAAACTCACCTAATCCAATCGAATCTTTCGCCCCTATGACTTCGAACAATGTGGCTAGTGTAATATCTGATCATGATAGACCCCCACGGTTTGTTGAATCAGTGCCCAAGCCGAAGACCATATTTATATCTCGTATCAAATCAGACACTACTTCAGAAGACGTAATTTTCCACCTTTAAAGTAATGAATGCATCACAAACGATTCGTTTGTTAGGTGTAATAAAATAAGTAAGCCTAACAACTATGTGGCTTCTTTTAAGATAATTGTTTCTCCAACGCTTTCTGACCCTATTTGTAACACTCAGATTTGGCCGGCTGATACGCTTATTAAAGAATTTTCAGCTCGTAATAGTGTAAAAGTAACGTCAATAAGGGACCAAAAAACTTGAAAGTATCTCCCTCTTCTACCAAAATGTAGGCTTCACAGTGTGACGAAGCGTCACAATTTCTTCCTCCTACCCAAAATGCCGTACCAAAACAATACACGTATTTATTAAAGTATGGTGAGCCCACACTCCAAGGCCAAACTTTGTTTACCTTTCACTCGTGTACATTTCCTTATGGAGAAATGCATTGGCAATCTCCATCGCTCTTTTTTCCAAACAAACACCTCTATCATGAAATCCACTCGGAGAAATCCCCGAGTGAAAAATCACGATACGAATCCCGACAAAAAGCAATCACAAATTCTGAACGAATTCGAAAAAAGCATTGCCTGATTGAAAAAATGAGTGTCCATTTTCGAAGTCAGCTGTCCTATGTCAAAATAAATACTCGAAGCAATAGAAATAAAAATCCCTAAACTTAAAAAAAAAATCCCTTAACTTTTCCCAAACACATTTTTTACCGATTTTTGTTTTCCAGTAAAAATTGATTTATTTGCACTTTTTGTGCTTAGAATGAGTTATAATAGATCTGTATCATTGATCAAATCTTAAATGTTATATGAAATAAACAATTTTACTGTCGAATATAATCAAATATTTTCTTCATCAAGTTATAAATTCCCTAAAGAGGATTTTTGTTAGGTGGTCCATGAGTACTTCCCAATCTGTCAAATGGAATTTCATTTGCTTAACAAATCATAAAATAATTTGTGAAATCCAAGCTTTTTCCGTGTAAAATTCAAGTGTTGTTTTGAGTGCTAACAGACAAAAAAGTAATTTAACATTCATACGACTGGTATTTAAACACTCCAAGTCTCAATTTCGCTTAAATTTGGAAACGGGCGTTACAAAGACAGTCATTTGAAAAAATGTAATTTCTTTCGGAAAGAATTTTAATTCATTGATATGTGTTTATAAATATAATCGATGTTCTTAAAGGCTGAAAAAAACAAACAAACAAACAACAGGCTGTATTAAATGTTATCCTGTAATCCAGACATAACAAAAGGATACACTAAACATCCAAAAGAGGAAGTTAATGACCACTGGGAGAAAATAAAAACAGAGCTGGATCTAATTTAATTTACGAGATATTTTTTGTTTTTGTTGTTTTTTCTTAAGTAGAATTATATTTTGTAAAATTGTTTCATATAAATGTGTTTTTTATGTTTTTACAAATGGATTTTACCTATGGCTCTACGCTCTACGACAGAAGAAACTTGTCGTAGAAACGGATGTCATATTTCCGTTTCATTCGGAATTAGTGATACCAAAATACGAATTTCGAAGTTCGTTCCACTTCGAATGGATTATGTGATAGCAACATCGGGAAACTTAGACTTTTTTCGATTACGATGGAATCTGTGATAGGGCTGAAAGTAAACACACACTCCAAGGCCAAACTTTGTTTACCTTTCCGCGCCGTATCTCTTCATGTATATTTTCTTATGGAGAAATGCATTGGCAATCTCCATCAAATTTTTAAATGCAAAATTGTCACTGACTTACAGTTCAAATTTTGTTTCAGTGGCAAAATCAATGAATAGGGTTGAATTAATCACCAAAAGTCAGAAAGAGTTTTATCGGGTTCTTATTGTTCTGGATTGCTTGAGCTGAACAAAAAGAATTTAACCAGGCACTTTTTCTCGTTCAACCGAAAGAAATTTAATTGTTCTGGCTTGCTTGAGCTGAGCGTTGATATCTTCTTTATTTTCTTTTTGACTTTAATAGTCTCCGTCGAGGAAATTCGAATTGTTCTGGCTTGCTTGAGCTGAGCGTTTGAATCTTTGAATCCTCATTAATATTTAGTCTCCGTTAAGGAAATTCGAATTGTTCTGGCTTGCTTGAGCTGAGCGTTTGAATCCTCCTTAATATTTAGTCTCCGTAGAGGAAACTCGAATTGTTCTGGCTTGCTTGAGCTGAGCGTTTGAATCCTCATTAATATTTATTCTCCGTAAAGGAAATTCAAATTGTTCTGGCTTGCTTGAGCTGAGCGTTTGAATCCTCCTTTATATTGAGCCTCCGTAGAGGAAATTCGAATTGTTCTGGCTTGCTTGAGCTGATCGTTTGAATCCTCGTAGAGGAAATTCGAGTTGTTCTGGCTTTCTTGAGCTGAGCATTTGAATCCTTCTTGATATCCAACCGCACACCTTTTCCACGAACTCCGCCGCCGCCGACAGAGTGTTTTGCCTTTAAGCAGACGCAAGCACTTTCTACGAAGTCCGCAGCCGCCGATAGATTGCTATGCCTTATGACACAAAGCAGGCGCTTCCTACGCAGTCCGCTGCCGCCGACAAATTGCTCTGCCTTGCACGCAACGCAGACCTTTGCTACGAAATTCGCTGCTGCCGATAGAGCGCCCTACCTAACGCAGAGCCAGATAGGAAGTCACCGCCACCACTGCCGGACAGAGGAAATAATAGCCGTACAGTGGCGTCGCGTGATTTATTTTGATGGGTGTGCAATTCTTGAAAAATACATATTTTTTTTAATATCAATTTATTGTGATTGTGGCAAAATCTCCTCTGAAACAACTCCTTATTTATTGTTTTCTCGTTACACATAAAAAAAAAACAACAACAAAAATGTCATAACTTAGTTTTTATTTAAAAAAAAAACTCCCCTATGTAAGTCCTCCTGTCCTGTCCTGTTTTTTTTTTTTTCGTCATAAGTATGAAAACTAAACGTTTTTTCCAATATTCCAACTATTCACACGATCTTCTGAATACGGAGATCACTCAATGTTCTGACGTTATTGCTGTAATATTTTCTTCAAATTAACTTAATTAAAACATAAAACTTTTGCAAACAAAATCAAATCATCGCACAAAACTGTAACCACTTGAAAAAATACCCTTTTATTTTCATTTTTAAAATTTTTTCTACGAAATTAGGCGGTGGTGTACTGTACCCACAAAAGAAAACAAAAAACATCACAGCTCGTGCATTCCTTTTTTTCGCACGAACTTCGATTTAATTCAACGTATCTTTCACCTATGACGCTTTACAAAAACAGAACAGAACAGATAGCAAAGAAAAGGAAGTAAGAAAACAGTGACTGTATTACAGCCCGTGCACAGAAAACCGTCGCACGAGTTCACTACAAATTCATCACGAGCATTGTAAGTGACGAATGACGATGGTCGATGGGGATGGATACTGCGACAATCTTGCAGACATAGGTATAGTTTGGATGAACTGAAAATGTGGACAGCCCGATTTCGTACGAGTTTATTTTGCTTCTCAAAGGAAAGGAAATTTTAAATAAAAAAATAGGAAGGAAGAATATGAATGTACACTGTGTGATGCAGGTTTTATGAGTTGAATAGTTGTGCATATTTGTGCGTGTTTAGATGAGGTTCTTTTTTCGATAGATCATGATAGATCAGGGTGTGCAATGCACACCTTGCACACCCTGACGAGTCGCCACTGTAGCCGTAGTATACAGCCGTATCCCAGAGAAACCATCGCTTCTACTCAAGTGAGGACCTATACCAGCCGCTCCTGGACTGACGTCATAATTACACTTCATTCGAGAAATTGAAAAACTTGTTTAATTCTGTAACATTAAATATAATAATTGTAAACTTGATCCTGAGAAAACTTAGTATTTATTATTATTGATTTATTTATTAATTGGTACTTTATTGAATCATTTTAAGGTTTTATAAAAATAACTTTTTGATATACAGGGTGATTCGCATAAGGTGTGACAAAAAGATAGGGTGTGTAGGTTGGACCTAGACAAGCAAAAAATCGTATGGGAGGGGGGGGTCCATTTTCCCCCGTTTAGGCGGGAGGGGCAATTTAAGAAAAAAATCACTAAAAATGGGGTAAAAATTATTTTAAGAAAACGGTAATACCTACAGAGTCGTGCTATAGCATTTCGAAAAGCCAAAAACCTATACTTTCATTTAATTTTTAAAATAAGTTGTTCAAATGAATAGTTTTTGAAATATTAATTTTCAAAGTCAAAATTTTGAAAAAAAAACATAATTTTTTTTTTTTAAACCATTTTTTTTCAAAATTTTACATAATTAAGTAGTATTTTTCTGGCTTACTTTCAATGCTTTTATTTATTTTTGATCAAACACAAAAAACCGGATGTCAAAATAACCTGTAGTTTTTGAGAAAACCAAAAATTACAAAAATGACTCTTTAAAATTTTTTGTTTTTTTAAAGTTTTTTTTTCCTTATTGGATTCTTAAGTGAACTTACGAAATAAAGGATGAATTTTTTCTTAACTTTTTTTATTGAGAATTCACTTAAAAATCCAATAACGAAAAAAAAACTTTAAAAAAACAAAAAATTTAAAAAAGTCGTTTTTGTAATTTTTGGTTTTCTCAAAAACTACAGGTTATTTTGACATCCGGTTTTTTGTGTTTGATCAAAAATAAATAAGAGCATTGAAAGTAAGCCAGAAAAATACTACTTAATTATGTAAAATTTTGAAAAAAAATGGTTTAAAAAAAAAAATTATGTTTTTTTTTCAAAATTTTGACTTTGAAAATTAATATTTCAAAAACTATTCATTTGAACAACTTATTTTAAAAATTAAATGAAAGTATAGGTTTTTGGCTTTTCGAAATGCTATAGCACGACTCTGTAGGTATTACCGTTTTCTTAAAATAATTTTTTCCCCATTTTTAGTGATTTTTTTCTTAAATTGCCCCTCCCGCCTAAACGGGGGAAAATGGACCCCCCCCTCCCATACGATTTTTTGCTTGTCTAGGTCCAACCTACACACCCTATCTTTTTGTCACACCTTATGCGAATCACCCTGTATAAGTACATTTAAGCATGGCTTAGCCGTCTGCCGAGAAATGACAACAATTTAAACAATATTTTGTATTCAAAGAATTCAATAAATAAGTGATTTTAATTACAAATATCAAAAATTTAGAAACTTTCGTTTATAATTCTTGTTCTATAACTGAGAGCGGTATGGCAATAAGAAACAAGTTTTGTCCAATTTTCACTATCGTTCAGAATTTGTTTAGTATCTTCAATGCTCAATTGATTGACTCCATAGTGGGAGCGTCTTATCTCCTTAAGAATAGGACAGGAACCAAGAAAATGCATCACATCTTCATTTTCCCTAGTGTTACATAGGCTGCAAACTGCTGGACCATCCTCGCGATGGGGTATGTAGTTAAGCTTGAGTAGTTCTCCTCTCACTCGAATTACCATAGAAATTTGTGCAGTGTTGAGGTGGGTGTTTAGGTAGTTAATCTGTTGGTGGTCTAGTTGACGGTACAAGAAACGTGTTGTTGAATTTTCAGCTTGGGTTACGCATTCTTTTTTAATTGCCTGTTCCACATCGAGGACGAATTTTCGCGTTAGGTTTCTCCAATCTGGGATATTATTTTCACTTAAATTTAGCGGGATATCATACTTCGTTGCGACGTTCTCCCAGTCCTTATAAAACAATGTTTTCGTTCTCAATGCCTTCATGACTAGGACCTTGGTCAGTCGTGTCTCATCTTCCTCGTTTAAGACTTTGGTTACATAGTTCATGTTCAGTTTAAGTGTATAAACAAAGAGAGGTGAAATGCCACTTTCGATTGTAAGCATGTAATTTGGGGTGGTTGTTGGCAGCCGCAGGAGTTTTTTCAAAAAGAAACGCAAAAGTTTCTCTACATCTTCGTAGTGTTTGCCTCCCCAGACTTCTGCACCGTAACACATTATCGAACGCATAACGGCTTCGAAGACCTTTATTTTTGACTCCAGTCCGACTCTGGAATTTGAAATAAGATTTTTCCAAGTTGAATTGATAGCTTTTTTCGATTCAGTGAGTTTATTTTTAAAGTGTACTTTTAAAGAAAGGTCATGATTAATTGTAACTCCTAGATACTTGTATGACTTGACAATTTCAAGATCTTCTCCGCCATATTTCCACTTTTCAGATCTTGCTAATCGACCTGTTCCTTTTCTAAATACAAGCACTTTCGATTTTGCTATATTAATTTTCAGACAATTGTACTTGCAGTAATTTTCTAGTCTGTTTATCATTAGCTGTAGAGAGCTATGCGATTCTGCAAAAATAACCAGATCGCCCGCAAAAAGTAAGGTCTTGATCCTTATACCTTCTACTATGATTCCTGCTGGCAGGCACTCCGTGATGTCGTCTAGAAATAGTGAGAATATTAGAGGGCTTAGCAAACATCCCTGTCTCAAACCAATTTCTATTCCAAACCATTCCGAGAGGTCATTCCCATTCCAAATTGCTGATTTATTATGGCTGTAAAGGTTAGCAAGGATATTTAGGAACTTCGTTGATACTCCTATTTGGGAAAGTTTGTAGAAAAGACAGCTTCTGTTAATTGTGTCGAATGCCGCACGAAAATCAATGAAAAACGCGTACAATTTTTTCCCGTGATTAATGTAACTTTGCGCTATACTTGTTAAGTTGAAAATTTGGTCCACAGTGGAATATCCTTCTCTAAATCCTGCCTGAAATTGGCTTAATTTTCCATTCTCTTTTACCCATTTTGTTAGACGTGAGTTTAACAATCCAGTGAAAATTTTCGTAATTGTATTCATAAATGATATACCTCTGTAGTTCGCTGCATCGTTGGGGTCACCTTTCTTGAATATTGGGAAGATTATAGATTTCTGGAATTCTTCCGGCACTTTTGCTTTCTCAAAGATATAATTGAGTGATCTAACAACTTTTTCGAGGAAATTAGAGGTGGCGTTTTTATAGAACTCATAGGGTATTCGATCCTCCCCTGGTGCCTTATTTTGTTTAGCTTTTCTTAAGACTTCAAAGAGCTCTTCGATTCTGAATGGTGTGTCCAAGATTTCATCATTTACTATTGGTGCTGCATACATGTATGAGATTTGGTCTCCACCTGGATTGAGCATTGTTCGAAAGTGATTTTTAAGTGCGTCAACTTCAACACGTGTGCCTACTTTGTATGCGTTTCCGTTCAGTTTCTTCGCAGCTGCCCAAAACTCTTTGCTGCTGGGAATCTCGCCTATTTCCCTCGCTATTCCATTGCAGTATATGGTCTTCTTAGACTCGCAGATTGTTTTGTAATGACAATTCGCTTCGATGTAGATTTGTCTCAATGTCTCTGTGTTCAATTTTCTAAATAAGTTGAGGGATCCAAGTGATTTTTTTCTAGCTTTGGAACATTCTTCATCAAACCAAGGCTGTTTTCTAACTGGTTTTTCGTTAGTAGTCCTCGTTTTTGCTATGAAAACTTAGTAATAAATTTAGAGCTGAAATTT
Source organism: Melanostoma mellinum (assembly GCA_914767635.1). Lineage (NCBI taxonomy): Eukaryota > Metazoa > Arthropoda > Insecta > Diptera > Syrphidae > Melanostoma > Melanostoma mellinum. The sequence continues at coordinate 103,739,215 of OU612060.1, forward strand.
AAAACCGACTTCATTTTGAGAAGTTGGACCGCCGAAACCCAAGTCTTACGACGCTTCCTGGGGTTGACCCTGGACACCCTGAGTCATACCCCAGCCTCGTAAAAGAAGCATAACAAATTGGCGCCCGAGCAGGAACCTGCAGAAAGTTCAACCGCTTACCGTACCTGTCCAGGAACTGACGCAGAGTTCACCGACCGACACCGAAACCTGACCGACCAGCTTCAAAGATGCCTACTGATACCGACCCCAAAGTAACTGCAGAAGATGCCCAGGAATTCGAGGAGAACCCAAATCCGTACCAGAACTGAGGATTTATCTATTTCCTTAAGAAAACGGAGTTAGTAGACACGCTGACGCAACGTGGAAGAGACACCAGTGGAACGGTTCAGGAATTACGTCAACGCCTGAGTCGCCACCTGAAAGAAGCGCGCATGCACCGGTCAACACAGAATTTGTGCGCTGAGTGGGAGGACAAAATAGAAAAGAGGAATAATGCCGACCCTTCGGATGAAGAAGACTACGCAACTGCTTCTGAATCGAACATACCGCCGTCCACGTCAGAACATAAACAACAGAAATTATTCCAAAGCAGACTTCAGGTACCACTATTCCAGAAACCAGCCATGACCGCACCCGCTTCTTCTCGAACAGTGAATTATGTTCCCCCGCCAGATCCGTACGAGCAGTCTCCGCCCTTCCGCAGGTCGAACCACACGCCAGTCCACATACGTACCAGACCGCAGCCACATATCCCACACCCGCCCGATTCGGACGCAATTTCGAAGCCGAGCTGAAGAATACCGTTTGCAAATGGGGATTCCGATTCGATGGTTCCGGTAAACCGTTGGAGTTTTTAGAGAGAATTGAGGGCTTGGCATTGTGCTACGAGATACCATTGAACGACATGCTCCGCACGATTCCCGAGATCTTCCACAACACGGCCCTGGAGTGGTTCAGGATTAACTGAGACGCTTTAACCACTTGGGCAGTATTTCGTCAGGCCTGTTTACGTCATTTCTTGCCAGCACGTTATTTTCATAAGCTTGAAGATGAGATAATGAGCAAAAGACAAAGCCCCAAGGAGAAAGCGAAAGACTACGTGCGTTCCTCTCAGTACCTGATTCGACAGCATCCACGCATGACGATCGAGGATAACATAGACCGCATATATGACGGACTACGGCCAGAGTGTCAACTCTACATCAAGCGTATAGAATTTACGACTTTGGATGAATTGATAGATCTTGCGGAGGAAAACGAGTTCGTACGCAAAGAAGAGTGAAACTCTCGTGCTACCTCAAGTCATCAGCAATACCAGTACTTGACCGCACCTGTTTCTCAACTACAAGTGCAGCCCCCTCACCTGCTTTCCCTCGCCAAGCCTTCATGCCACGAACGACGATACCGCAACCCACCGACGCGTACGACAGAAACACCCATTGTTGGCAATGCAAGCAAAGGGGGCATAATAAAATAGATTGCCGACGCCCTTTCAGATTATTCTGTTCATACTGGGGGGAGAACGGTCGCCTCACCAAGTATTGCCCTTGTCACCGGAGTTCCAACGCCGTCCTCGGCCAACCTGGCCCCACCAGTCTCTCTGACCCCCGACCGTTCGTCCATACTGAGGCTGGCGATCGAACGTACTATGCTTTAGTTGACACCGGGTCTTCACGGTCTTTCATCGACCCTGCTTTGCGGGAAGAATTTCGCCGGCTCGGAGCGGCCAAAAGAGATCAACCGCACGCTGTACAATTCGCCGACGGCGACGGTCGAACCGCCGTGATGTCCGAGCACTACGTCCTTTCGCTGAACCTGAATGGGGGAATAGTGCAGGGAGAAGCTATCTTCCTACCTACCTTGGCAGAAGACGCCATACTAGGCATGGACCTCTTGGGAAAGGCCGGATGCTCGTTAAAGTTAGGAGGCCGGAAAATTGCCATGGGACGTCTCTCAAGTCCGCCTGGGGCCACACGAATACATGCGGTAGCGGACGCGGGTACCCACCATAAAGATGCAAAATTGCAAGAGTTTTTAGAAGAAAAAATCCCAAAGTTCAAAGAAATGAAGGGTATATCAACCGTCGCTCCGCAGCCTTAAAAACAGCGGTACTATCCGCGTAATCCCGCAATGCAGAAAATTATCGACGACGAAATCGATGACCTGCTACAGTCCGGTAAGATCAGTCCTTCAAAAAGCCCGTACAGTTCGCCGGTGGTGTTTGTTCGGAAAAAGGAGGGATCCTGGTGCGTATGCATAGACTTTCCACAGCTGAAAGAAATCTCATTTAAAGATGCTTATCCTCTTCCGTATATCACGGCCATTTTGGATGAGTTGCGAGGGGCCCGTTTCATGTCTACCATCGACCTAAAACAAGGCTACTGGCAGATCGCCCTAAAACCTGAGTGCCGCCCGTACACCGCCTTTACCGTGCCCGGCCGTGGTCTCTACGAATGGAGTGTCATGCCCTGCGGCCTACATTCGGCCGGAGCGACCTTTCAGAGAGCCATGGACGAAGTATTCGGCCCCGACATGCAAGACCATGTACTAGTGTACTTAGACGACATCATCGTTCTGAGTAAAACGTTTGATGACCATCTAGCGCATCTGAGAGAAGTGTTCGGCCGCCTTAGAGAAGTTAACCTGAGAATAAATTTAGACAAGTGCCACTTCTGCAGGTCCAGCCTGAAATACCTCGGACACGTAATATCGAAGGAAGATATCCATACCGATCCAGACAAGGTTGCCGCCGTCCGCGATTTAAAAGCTCCGACTAGTCTCAGAGAACTCCGAAGAATCCAAGGAATTTGCTAATGGTACCGCCGATTTACCGCTTACTCGTTTGTTGAAAAAGGCCGTGAAATAGAAATGGACGCATGAGCAGCAAAAAGCATTCGAGACTCTGAAGCAACAATTAACCGAAGCCCCGGTATCAGCCTGTCCAGATTTCACGCAACAGTTCACGTTACAAACTGATGACAGCCAGACGGGACTAGGAGTAGTCCTAACTCAAAACTTGGAAGGGCACGAAAAAGTGATCGCTTACGCCAGCCGCACGTTAATGGAATTGGAGGTCAAATACGCTGCCGCTGAGAAAGAGTGCTTGGCGATCCTATGGGGTAGCAGAAAGATGAGACCGTATTTAAAAGGGTACCAGTTCAAGGTAGTGACGGACCATCATTCACTCAAGTGGTTGCATTCGTTAGAGAATCCATCGGGGAGATTGGCCTGTTGGGCGTTGGAGTTGCAACAATACGATTTTACCATACAATATCGAAAGGGAGCACTCAACGTCGAAGCGGACGCTCTGTACCGGACCTCCAGCCGATCTCCGAACCAGACTGAATCGCCGCCGCCCGATTGGACAACAAGTCGGAAAGAACAGGTACATCTCACTCCTAGCAATTTCCCCGATTACAAAATAGAAAATGATCAACTATACCGCCGCGCCGTTTCAACTCTACCAATCCTGCCGCCAACCCGAACATGTTCGAGTGGATTTTGTTTGAAAATCACGACGTAGTAACCGCTGGACATCTGGGAATCGCAAAGACGACCGCGCGGACTATGCAGCACTATGACTGGCCGGGCATGTTCCGAGACATCGCCAAATATGTTCAACAATGTGACGTATGCATCCAGTTTAAACCCTCGCAGCAGAAACCTAGTGGTATGATGCACACTACACCATCCGATTTTCCCTGGGACGTCGTGTGCGCTGACTTCGAAGGACCGTTGCCATGGTCAGCCAGAGGTTACACTATGTTACTTGTGATAGTAGACAAGTTTTCGAAATGGGTAGAAGCGGTCCTTCTTCATGCTGTGACCGCCACTGGTTTGATAAAGGCCGTACGATAGCGAATTATCACTAGTTTCGGAGTGCCTCGCACCTTCATATCAGACAACGGAAGTCAATTCCCGAGCCGTCCATTCCAGGAATTTCTGTCAGAGTTGGGAATTACGCACCGCTTGACCGCCCCATACACACCCCAAGAAAACTATACCGAACGCGTGAATCGTGTGTTGAAAACAATGATCGCGCAATACACTCAAGGCGACCAGAGAAAATGGGATGAACATATACCCGAATTATCATTCGCACTCAATACCAGTCGTCATGCATAAGCGAGATTTTCCCCTGCATTCCCTAGTTTCGGACGAGAAATGCGAGTGCCAGGCCATCTGCTATCCGATACATCTCCGAATTCCCCTCTTGAGGAGCCCAACCTTCGAACCGAACGTATGCGAACGTTATTCTCGCTTGCCAAAATGAATCTCCAGCGCGCCTCACAAACACAAGCGAGATATTACAATTTACGACACCGCCCCTGGCACCCATGCATTGGCGAAAGAAAACGAAAACGTGAAAACGACAAAATTAATTCGAACCAGAATTTAAAAAAAATGGAAGGAGGTGAAAGGCCAGGACCATCGTCTAAGAGAGCAAGACCCATCTCTCCCGACAACCCCTGCAAAAGGCGGCCAACTCAGCCCCGACGGCCACACCCCGGAGACCGTCCAGTCGTGTTGCAGCTGGTACGTGCTGAGCCAGCCGTCGAGGTCACCACCTGGCGAGTGAATTGCAAGCCCATCCACCCACCGGCCGTACTCATCCGTCTACCGCAAGGCCCTGAGATACGGATGACACAGGTCAAGTCTTTTAGGGACAAGGCGAGCTCTCTATGGGATGAACGCCAGCTTAACGAGCTGCAAAGGGCGGCTCCTCAAAGTCCTAAGCCGATGCCGACACTCATCGCCTGGGAGCTGCGGGAGATCGACTTATTGACCTATTGATGGGCCCAACAGCCACACGTCTGAGCCGCAAGGATCCTCGTTTGTTCCCCCCGTCGCCGTCGGAGGAACCAACACAAAGCCCTAGTTCCCCGGATTGCAAGGAAGATATGGCTAGCATCTGTGGCACCCGCATGCCTGAGTTGAGTCCACCAAAGGAGGACCGTGAACAGCCTCCGCTCACCCGAACGCTACGGAGGAGAGCCGACCGCCAAAGGAACCAGAAGACGGACCCATTTCGGGGCATCAACTCCGTATTCCGGAGGGACAAAAGGCCGTTCACCATCCGCAGGGGATGCGGAATCATCGACGGGACCGAGGTACTGCTATCGTTCCAAGGAAGAAGGAAGGTGATCCCAATGAGGTTGGAGGGATAAGGGAAGTGCCTCAGCATGAATTAAGTTTGCTTTGTTGGTATGGTCGTAGGACGACTATTGTTTTTGATATTTTTTCATATAAAAAAAAGAAGGGCAGGAATTGAAGTCCCACGAAACAGAAAAACATACAAGACTCCTCCAATCAGTACCAGAGGACGCTGAGACGAGAGGGTTCTCGTCTTTCGAAGAAGGGGGGATCTGTGACGAAGCGTCACAATTTCTTCCTCCTACCCAAAATGCCGTACCAAAACAATACACGTATTTATTAAGGTATGGTGAGCCCACACTCCAAGGCCAAACTTTGTTTACCTTTCACTCGTGTACATTTCCTTATGGTGAAATGCATTGGCAATCTCCATCGCTCTTTTTTCCAAACAAAGTAAACATACACTCCAAGGCCAAACTTTGTTAACCTTTCCGCGCCGTATCTCTTCATGTATATTTTCTTATGGAGAAATGCATTGACAATCTCCATCAAATTTTTAAATGCAAAATTGTCACTGACTTACAGTTCACATTTTGTTTCAGTGGCAAAATCAATGAATAGGACTGAATTAATCACCAAAAATCAGAAAGAGTTTTATCGGGCTCTAATTGTTCTGGCTTGCTTGAGCTGAGCAAAAAGAATTTAACCAGGCACTTTTCCTCGTTCAACCGAAAGAAATTTAATTGTTCTGGCTTGCTTGAGCTGAGCGTTGATATCTTCTGAGCTCAGCGTTTGAATCTTTGAATCCTCATTAATATTTAGTCTCCGTTAAGGAAATTCGAATTGTTCTGGCTTGCTTGAGCTGAGCGTTTGAATCCTCATTAATATTTAGTCTCCGTAAAAGAATTTCAAATTGTTCTGGCTTGCTTGAGCTGAGCGTTTGAATCTTTGAATCCTCATTAATATTTAGTCTCCGTTAAGGAAATTCGAATTGTTCTGGCTTGCTTGAGCTGAGCGTTTGAATCCTCCTTAATATTTAGTCTCCGTAGAGGAAACTCGAATTGTTCTGGCTTGCTTGAGCTGAGCGTTTGAATCCTCATTAATATTTAGTCTCCGTAAAGGAAATTCAAATTGTTCTGGCTTGCTTGAGCTGAGCGTTTGAATCCTCCTTAATATTGAGCCTCCGTAGAGGAAATTCGAATTGTTCTAGCTTGCTTGAGCTGAGCGTTTGAATCCTCCTTTATATTGAGCCTCCGTAGAGGAAATTCGAGTTGTTCTGGCTTTCTTGAGCTGAGCATTTGAATCCTTCTTGATATCCAACCGCACACCTTTTCCACGATCTCCTCCGCCGCCGACAGAGTGTTTTGCCTCTAAGCAGACGCAAGCACTTTCTACGAAGTCCGCAGCCGCCGATAGATTGCTCTGCCGTATGACACAAAGCAGGCGCTTCCTACGCAGTCCGCTGCCACCGATAAATTGCTCTGCCTTGCACGCAACGCAGACCTTTACTACGAAATCCGCTGCTGCCGATAGAGCGCCCTGCCTAACGCAGAGCCAGATAGGAAGTCACCGCCGCTGCTGCCGGACAGAGGAAATAATAGGCGTAGTATACAGCCGTACCCCAGGAAACCATCGCTTCTACTCAAGTGAGGACCTATACCAGCCGCTTCTGGACTGACGTCATAATTACACTTCATTCGAGAAATTATTAAACTTGTTAAATTCTGTAACATTAAATATAATTGTAAACTTGATCCTGAGAAAATTTAGAGTTGAAATTTAAAACTGACCGTTTCCGCGTATTCATTTTGAGAAGTTGGACCGCCGAAACCCAAGTCTTACGACGCTTCCTTTGGTAGACCCTGGACACCCTGAGTCATACCCCAGCCTCGCAAAAGAAGCATCACAGCAGTAAAACTCCTTATCTCTATAATAACTCCCAAGCATTCTCTCATGACATTTTTGCTCTGACAGAAACTTGGTTTAACTCTGCCTTTTTAGACACTGAATTGTTTGACCATGAGTACTTAGTGTATAGAAAAGATCGTACCTACAATAAACCCTCGGAAGTTGGAGGTGGCGTACTAACTGCTGTTCGTAGCAAGCATATGTCCTCTCTTATAATTTTTCAATTTGATTTAACTGTAAATGTATTATGTGTCAAAGTCTCAATCAAATCAAAAATCGTTTATATCATTAATACATTTATTTTACGAAAGAGCCCTGCTTCATCTTATAAAGAATTAACGTTAGTTTTAGATTATATTAATGAATTGCTGTGCTTTGAAAATTATGTGTTAGTCTTTGGTGACTTTAATTAACCTTATATTCAATGGTTACCACCTTCAGATTAAACCTATTTTAAGCCATCTTTGACTTCACCGCAACAGGATTTAATGTTGTTGGATAATTTAACATCAACCGACTAACTTAAGCTGTATCAAAAACTCTAAAAATCAAATTTTCGATTTGGTCTTCTCTTCAGACTCTGTTAGTACCGTTGTTATTGAATCTAGTTTCAGTATTACTGATCCTAGCCCTGATGAAACTAGCATAGATGACTACCACCTGCCTCTGAATATTTTTCTTGACTTTAGTGGCGAAATCCACACTAATAGTAACTCTCATGATTGTTGCTATGTGTTCGACTACCGCAAAGCTGATTTCGATTTGCTCTGTGGTGAATTAATTATGTCTGGTATCGAAAACATATCAGTTTCTACCAATATCGACGAAGCTGTTAGCAGCTTTGGCACGAGTACGATAACTTTGGCGACAAGAAATAATAACGGGATTTGGTGGAGGGGTTCAATACAAGCATTTTTTACTATGGGAGGGGGGGTCTATTTCCCCCCGTTTAGGCGGTAGGGGCAATTTTATAAAAAATGACTTAAAATCTAAAAAAAAGATATTGTAGAACAACGGGAAAACTCACAGATACAATTTATACTTTTTATGAAAGCCAGAAATCTGCACTTTATAATAAATTTTAAATGAAATGATTTAAATTTATAGTTTTTGAAATTAAGGACTTCAAAGTCAAAATTTTGGAAAAAAAATTTGAAAAAATCACTTTGAGTATGTGATGTGACGAAGCGTCACAATTTCTCCAAAACACCGCATCAAAACACTGTACGTGTTTTGACTCTTTTTCCATTAAATTGCTCACACGTAATTAAATCACGCAGTAAAGGTCTACTCCAAGGCCAAATATTGTTTTCTTCTTCGTTTATGTGCATCTCCTTATGGAGAAATGCATTGGCAATGGCCAGCCGATTTTTATATGCAATACTGTCATTGCCTTACAACTCACATTTACTTGCATCAGAAAAATCTATGAATAGAGGTGAATTAATCACCATAATTCGAGAAAAAGATTTACGGGTTCTTATACCTTTAACGTAATATAACTTTTTCCCTTGGACTATTCTAGTCTCTCTCAAGTGCCTTGCCCACCGATTGTGTGAACATTCCTCGCCGCTTCAGTTGTCATAAGGTAGATCTATTCGCCTACGGTGTTGCCCACCGAGCGAGTGGATTCTTTCTTTTTGGTATACTCCCTACCTCTTTAAGAAGTTGCATTATTACGGTGTTATCCACCGAGTTTGCAAGCTTCCTTCTCCAGTCAACCTTCATAGCGAGGTTCAGTACCATCCGCAACCGCAGACTTTTTCTACGCAGTCCGCCGCCGCCGACAGAGTGTCCTGCCCTAAGTAAGCGCATACACTTCCTACGAAGTCCGCCAACGCCGATCAATTGTCCTGTCGTTTCCTACAACGCAAGCGCTTCCCACGCAGTCCGCCGCCGCCGATAAATTGTTCTGCCTTCCTCGTAACGCAGACCTTTATTTCGAAATCCGCGGTCGCCGACAGAGTGTCTTGCCTTATGCAGAGCCAGTCATGTACCGGACAGAGGACGCAGCGACCGTAGCATCCAACCCCCCGTACGTACGAATTTACAATAATGTTAGGAAATAGACAAGTGAAAGTATAAAAATTCATCAGACAGGTGCTTATGTGCAATTAATTTCCGTATGCAACAACTTTCCGCATGGCCCGCTTCGCGGGGGCTCATTATTTTAACCCTTTTTCCGCAGGGTTAAGCTGCTCATGCTAAATATGAAAAAAAAACAATTGTTTTTCTAACTGCAAGTTATTTGATCGAACTGAAAAAAGTATAAAAGTATAAAAATTCATCAGACAGGACCTTATGTGCAATTAATTTCCTTATGCAACAACTTTCCGCATGGCCCGCTTCGCGGGGGCTCATTATTTTAACCATCTTTCCGCAGGGTTAGGCTGCTCATGCCAAATATGAAAAAACCAATTGTTTTTCTAACTGCAAGTTATTTGATCGAACTGAAAAAAGTATAAAAGTATAAAAATTCATCAGACAGGTGCTTATGTGCAATTAATTTCCTTATGCAACAACTTTCCGCATGGCCCGCTTCGCGGGGGCTGATTATTTTAACCCTCTTTCCGCAGGGTTAGGCTGCTCATGCTTAATATGAAAAAACCAATTGTTTTTCTAACTGCAAGTTATTTGATCGAACTGAAAAAAGTATAAAAGTATAAAAATTCATCAGACAGGTGCTTATGTGCAATTAATTTCCTTATGCAACAACTTTCCACATGGGCCGCTTCGCGGGGGCTCATTATTTTAACCCCCTTTCTGCAGGGTTAGGCTGCTCATGCCTAATATGAAAAAACCAATTCTTTTTCTAACTGCAAGTTATTTGATCGAACTGAAAAAAGTATAAAAGTATATAAATTCATCAGACAGGTGCTTATGTGCAATGAATTTCCGTATGCAACAACTTTCCGCATGGCCCGCTTCGCGGGGGCTCATTATTTTAACCCTTTTTCCGCAGGGTTAAGCTGCTCATGCTAAATATGAAAATAGCAACAAAACTTTTTTAAGTTCAATCAAATAACTTGCAGTTAGAAAAACAATTGGTTTTTTTCATATTAAGTATGAGCAGCCTAACCCTGCGGAAAGAGGGTTAGGCGTCACGTTGGCAACCCTAGTGTATACAACAAGTGTCTTTTATCGCTCTATATATTTTTTTCTTTTTGCAATATAACTTGATCGTATCGAGTATTAAAATCATTGAATAGTGGTTCGTAACCAAACAAGTGTCGATTCCTTGTAAATGTTTGATCAATTACTGGTGCGGTTCAGCTTATACTGGCATCTCAACATTTTGACGTTAAGTGATTAATTTTCTTAGTGTATAATTTGATTAGTACCCATAAAACGGTAAAATACATTTTTTCTCCAATTAAACGAAATTGTGATTGGTGTTACGTGCATTTGATTGACAATAGTGTGAGCTTTCCAAAGCTGGGTAAAAAAATCCTGTGAAGCACATACTTTTGAAGATATTGCACTTTTTGCTCATTGAGTGAATATTCTTAAACTTTTATAGAGTTGCGTATTTGCTTTTTTGTAAATTAAGTAAATTTTTTTTTTGTGTCGCTCACGTAAAACGCCCAAATTAAAAAAGGATCATGGATTGCACAATTTGCAATAAAGATATCTCTAATGAGTTAACTTTGTCGTGTGCAGTGTGTTTTCTTCAATTTCATGCAAAATGTCTTGGAATCAAAGGGAAGGATGTAGACAAAGTAACATCGATCTCCGGTCTGCGTTTTTATTGCAGCAAGCATGAAAAACTGTCAGTGGATAATCTTCACTGGAAGATTGTGAAGTTGCAGAAACTATTTAAATCTGTCTCGTCTTCGTCGAACTGCAAAGTACGTTCGATTTTGATGTTATGGAGAAAAGCATCTTGAATAAGGGATATGTAAATATTGAAAGTAATACATTTTCTCCAAACCCACTGCCGCCGCCGGTCGGACAACCTCTCCTTATTTTGACATCACCTCGTGATTTGGATGAATTGACTTCTTCACCACAGTTTCAAAAGCTTAAACAACATCCCAACCAACAACAACAGCACCAACAGCAACAATACCAACAACAACAACAGGAGCAGCAAAAAGAGCACCAACAACAAGAACAGCAGCAACAAAAAGGAAACCAACAACAACAACAACCACTACAACAGCAACCACAACAACAACACCAAAAACAGCAGCAAAAAGAACAACAACACCAGCACCAGCAACAACAACAGCAACAGCAACAGCAACAGCAACAACAACAGCAACAGCAACAACAACAACAACAACAACAACAACAACAACAACAACAACAACAACAACAACAACAACAACAACAACAACAACAACAACAACAACAACAACAGCAACAGCAACAGCAACAGCAACAGCAACAGCAACAGCAACAGCAACAGCAACAGCAACAGCAACAGCAACAGCAACAGCAACAACAACAACAACAACAACAACAACAACAACAACAACAACAACAACAACAACAACAACAACAACAACAACAACAACAACAACAACAACAACAACAACAACAACAACAGCAACAGCAACAGCAACAGCAACAGCAACAGCAACAGCAACAACAACAAAAACAACAACATCAACAACAACAACAACAACAACAACAACAATATCAACACCAATTTCAACAACAAATGCAAAAACAACGTTAACGAAAACAGCAAACTACTTTTGAACCCAGAGTACTAAGATCTGGAACGTCCAAAAACTCTGTAGATAAACGCGTCGTAAGTGTCTCAACCCCAGTGTGTGATCTTTCCAGTGGATTAATTGCTAATGGACCACTAGATACCCCAACAGCTTCCATTGTGGATGAGGGGTTTTCTAACACATTAGCAATATCACCCTCTGATAATAATCCAGCGTTGAACGTATCTTACATGGAAGAACTCATTGCCTTGCCACCTTTCAAAAGCATTTTTATTTCTCGGCTTTCCCAAGCCACTTCAGTGGATCTGATAAAAAATTATATTTCAAAAAAACTTCCATCAACTGCAAATTTATCAAACATCAACATAAGGAAGTATAACATGTCTCCTGATAAGGATTATTCTTCTTTCGAGATTAAAGTTGGAAGGGATCTCGATTTATATAATATGCTAAATGACAGCTCGCTTTGGCCCTTACATACGGTTGTCCACGATTTTTTTCGTAGCAAGAAACGAAGACCCCATGTTAACTGAAGGGGAATCATACGATGCTCTACATGCGGTTTCATTAAAACCGTCGTCTCCTCAAAATCTTCGTTTTTCATCATTAAAGATTTATTACCATAACGCTAGTGGTCTCAGAACTAAAGTATCTGATCTTTTTAAAAATACAAGCAATATCTATTATGATATAATCTTCATTGTCGAGTCCTGGCTGTACAATGGAATCGCTTCCACAGAACTCTTTGATTGTAGACTTTACAATACTTATCGTCGTGATCGTTGTCAATCAGCGAGTGATAGAGGAGGTGGGATAATTGTTGCTGTGCGCTTGCATTTGTGTTGTACAGAAGTAACCTTGCCATCTGTAGACATTGAACAGGTTTGCATCTCTCTCAAAGTAAACATGCCACATAAGTCAAATCAATTCTTTATTGTAAGTTATGTGCCTCCAAGTAGCTCTATAGAATTGTATGAAAAACATATATCTAATATTGATTTTATCAACAGTATTTGCATTGACTCAGACAATATTTGTGTCTTAGGTGACTTTAACTTATCTGAATTAAAGTGGAAATATTCAGAATCTGAGAAAATGCTACTGCCGTTTAACATGAAACAAACTTTTGAAATTATTTTTATAGATTATCTTTATTCTTTAAATTTGATGCAATTTAATCATATCCCCAATTCTTTAGGAAAGATATTGGACTTAGTGTTCATATGTTGTGAAGATCTAAGAGTTAAATTATATAATGTTCCCTTTTCCTTGCTGAATGGTTCTATTCATCACACGGAATTGTTCTTTGAAATAGAGTTTTATACATATGTATCAAAAAATGTAAAGCAGGATTTAAAATCGTATAATTTCTCTAAAGCTAATTTTACCGGTCTAAATGACTATTTCTGCAATATCGATTGGCGAACTAAATTTGTATGTCTAGATTTACAAAATATGTATCATCGCTTCACTGAAATCATGTTTTTGGGTTTTGATAACTATATACCGGTTTTTGCAAAAAAGAAGTCCTTGAATTCAGCTTGGATTAATAAACAACTCAGCGATTTAAAAAAACAAAAACGAAAAGCATACGTAAAATATAGTAAATCTAAAAGTCAACCTGATTACGAACACTTTAGTAAGTTACGCAAAGATTTTGTGGTTCTTAGCAAGTTTCTTTATAGAGCTTATATTCTAAATATTGAAAGCAGTATCAAAAACAATTCTAAATCATTCTGGTCTTTTATAAATTCCAAAAGAAAATCAGTAGGGTTTCCAAGTACTATGCATTACAGTGGCGTCGAATCCTCGGACTTAGATTCCACAGTCGAATTATTTGCTAACTTCTTTGAATCGGTTTATTCCGTATCTAGTTTTAATAAAAGTTCACTCACACAATTGAACAGTAGCATTAATATTGGATCCATTCAGTTCAGTTTCGAAGAAGTTAATACAGCACTTTTATCTCTCAAATCTAGTTCTAGCTCTGGCCCCGACGGCATTCCTGCCACAGTGCTTAAAGAATGTTGTAACTCTATTTGTACTCCCTTACTAATTATATTTAATAAGTCTCTTCAAGAAGGAATCTTCATCGAAGAATGGAAACTTTCTTATTTGGTTCCGATCCATAAATCAGGCTCAAAAAGTGATATTCAAAATTATTGGGGTATTTGCAAACTCTCTGCAATTCCCAAATTGTTTGAAAGTATCCTGAAAAATAAACTAGATTTCTTCACAAGCGAATATTTATCGGAAGTACAGCATGGTTTTGTATCTGGTAGGTCCACTATAACAAATCTGGCATATTTTACTTCATTTGTAACCAATGCTATGGAAAGTGGTTTTCAAGTCGATGCGGTATACACGGACTTTAGTAAGGCGTTCGATTCTGTAAACCACCAAATACTCCTTGCTAAACTTGAGATGTTTGGATTTCATTCTCAACTCCTTCGTTGGATATCCTCGTACCTTTCCTGTAGAAAACAACAGGTTAAAATTGAAAATTCTTTTTCAAGAGAAATTCAGTGTACATCGGGTGTAACCCAAGGTAGCCACCTCGGTCCATTGTTTTTCATTATTTTTATCAATGACATTATATCTACATTCAAATATTGTAGGTGTTTGTTATATGCGGATGATCTCAAGCTATTCTTGACAGTTAACAGCTTAGGTGATTGTCAATTGATTCAATCTGACCTTGATTCTCTTACACACTGGTGTCACGAAAATTGCTTGAAACTTAATATAAAAAAGTGTAACATTATTTCATTTACTCGAAAATGTACCAGTTTTCGGTTCAATTACACAATTGAATCTAATGTCTTAGATCGTGTCTCAAACATTAAGGACTTAGGTGTTATTCTTGACTCTTCACTAAATTTTAGGAACCACATTAATTACTTAGTACCAAAAGCTAACTCGTTAGTTGGATTCATAAAACGAAATGGCAAAGATTTTCGAGATCCTTATGTTTTATTAACTTTGTATACATCGCTTGTCAGATCGCTTTTGGAATACGCTGATGTAATCTGGAGTCCCGCGTTTAAAGTTAATTCTGACAGGGTAGAATCGGTTCAAAGAAGATTTACGAAATACATTTTCAACAAAATGAGTTGGGGTTTCTGTCCTGATTACAAAGCTAGGTGCCTATTGCTTGGAATAAAATCCTTAGAAATAAGAAGAAAAATTCATGGTGTAATGCTCATAAGAGACTTACTATGCTACCACATAAAGTGTCCAACACTCCTTGCTCTATTACCTATACATGTACCTGCCAGGTCCACGAGAACAAGGATTTTCCTATTTCAAAATACACATAGAACAGTTTATGGATGTAATGAAACGTTATCAAGATGTATAGCTGATTTCAATGAAGTGCCTTCAGAAATTGATTTTTCAATCCTTAGTAGAAGTAAATTTAAGACTGATTTATTGTACTTACTTATATTTTAATATTTTATTCTTGGAGCACTATATCTGTTAGCTGTAAAACTGCTTGTAGATAAATGAAATAAATAAATAAATAAATAAATAAATAAAAATAATGAGCCCCCGCGAAGCGGGCCATGCGGAAAGTTGTTGCATTCGGAAATTAATTGCACATAAGCACTTGTCTGATGAATTTTTATACTTTCACTAGTCTATTTCCTAACATTATTGTAAATTCGTACGTTTTTCCATAATTTTTTGAAAATATTGCATGCCTCAATAGTTTTACTATTTTTCAATTATCTCATTAACTATAAGACATAAAAAAAAGTAGTTTACAGCGTTTGATAAAAAATTTATCAAAACAACTAACTAGATCAATTTTTTTTTATTGGCATTTGTAATCACGAGAAACATAATACTCAAAGTGATTTTTTCAAATTTTTTTTTTCCTAAATTTTGACTTTGAAGTCATTAATTTCAAAAACTGTAAATTGAAATCATTTCATTTAAAATTTATTATAAAGTGCAGATTTCTGGCTTTCATAAAAAGTATAAATTGTATCTGTAAATTTTCCCGTTGTTCTACAATATTTTTTTTTAGATTTTAAATCACTTTTTATAAAATTGCCCCTACCGCCTAAACGGGGGGAGATAGACCCCCCCTCCCATAGTAAAAAATGCTTGTATTGAACCTCTCCACCAAATTTCATTATTATTTCTTGTCGCCAAAGTTATCGTACTCTCCCCGCAGCTTTTATTTGATTCTCTATAGATGTATAGAAAAATCAATTCCTAAAAAATGTTTAAAAATTCTGACTCCAACCATCCATGGTATACTAAAGAGTTAAAAATCTTAAGAAATAAAAGAAATAAAGTTTGGAACACTTATATTAAAACTCATTCCGTCTCCGACTATCAGTTTTACGTTTTTCTTTTTGAAGAATTTAAGACACTTTCTAAAAATCTTAATTCAAACATTGACCAAATGGGATACTCATTTAAAAAGTATCCAAAAGTGTCCTGGCAGTTTGTTAACACAAAGAGAAAATCAGATGGGTATCCAACTAGTTTTATTTATGAGAACTGTTTTTATGAGAGCATCTCCGGTATTTGTAATGCATTTGCTGGCCAGTTTCGCAGCTCATTTTGCGATACTACTGTTGACATGCTGATTTCTTCAGATATCTTCGCAACTGTTAGGTTAGGTTAAGTGGAAGTGGCTGTCAGCCAATGAGTACATTGCCTGACACACTTAGGCCTTAAGGGCCCATTGTGATACCACAGAGATCAGCAAGTTAATCACCTACTGCTCTCAGAAACCCGATGTGAGATTAACGATTTGATCACTTATTAATCTTCCATTACGGGACTAGCCGGTTAATCACCTGCTAGTCGAACCACGCGGAACTTTTAATGTATTTCGAAAGACTTTTGGGGTCTATGTAAGCTTAGTCGCTAGTATCATCGAAGAAGAATTCACCGAGATGAGTTTTTTTCCTATGAAGTAGTGCAGGGCATGAGCAAAGAAGGTGTTGAACGGTTTCTTCCTCCTCCTCGTCCATGCAGCTTCTGCAGAAATCATTGGAAAACACACCAAGTCTTTTGGCGTGTCTCCCTATTAGACAGAATCCCTTAAGAAAACTTATGGTAGAATCTAGATACAGGTGCAACTGTAATCAAGTATGTTTTAATAACATTGTTATTGAAATTCATAAACTTTTTTGGAGTCTTGAAACTTTAAATGACGATTTTTCTTCCCCGCCGGATGGCATTCCTCCCATTGTATTCAAAAAATGTAGGTCATGCTTAGCATTCCCGTTACAGTATTTGTTCTTACTTTCTTTGAAATCTAGTAAATTCCTCTTACTTTGGAAAAGATCATTTATCACTCCAGACCCATTGCCAAACTTTCTAGCATTCCTAAACTATTTGAAAAACTAGTATGTGACCAGCTGGCTTTCAGTGTAAAAAACGTTATTTGCACACAGCAACACGGTTTTGTCAAATATAGATCGACTGTCACAAACCTGCTATGCTTTCTTCAAAAATGTTCCTTAGCACTAGAAAATGGTAATGAGCTCGATTGCATCTACTCGGATTTTTCTAAAGCTTTCGATCAACTTTCACACAATATTATACTGTTCAAACTAAAGGCTATGGGCCTCCCACCTGTGTTCACCGATTGGGTACTTTCTTATCTGTCTATGAGATCTTACCAAGTAAAGTTTCGTATATCCTTTCCAACCCTTTAAATGCTGGCTCAGGTGTACCTCAGGGAAGTCATCTAGGACCTTTTCTTTTTATTTTAGCTATCAATGATGTTGTGTCTTGCATTTCCTTCAGTGAAATATTAATATTTGCTGATGATATGAAAGTTTTTAAAAAGATAACTGGTTCGTTTGATCGCTCTCATCTACAATCCGATATTAATCATTTTGCAGTTTGGTGTGGTACCCGTGGCGTAATGGTTAGCATGTCCACCTGCTAACCCAGAGGTTCGAGGTTCGAATCCCAGCAGAGGCAAAATGCAAAAATGTTTCTCCACGGGTATCGCCTTTCGCGAGGAATTGGCAAGTCCTCCGTTAGTAAATTCATTGCCATGAAAAGCGCATTCTCAATTAGCCGTTCGGAACCGGCGACAAATTGTAAGTCCCTTCCATTCCCTCACAAGGCATGGTTGTGAGAAATGCGCTAGGCCCAGGGGCTTCTCGCTCTGTTGCGCTACCCTATTTATTTATTTATTTTTTTAGTTTGGTGTTTTAAAAACGGGCTCAACCTTAACCCTAACAAATGCCAAAGCATGACTTTCTCTAAAAAAGAAGGAGCCTAGCAACCCAAGATATTCTATTTCCAATAATATTTCGAGTCAAGTGAAATGTTTTAAGGATCTTGGCATAAATTTCAGTTTTAATATAGACGTTACTCAACATGTCAACTACATTCTTGGATCTTGGTAAGGACAATAGTATGCTTGGTTTTATGAAAAGATGGTCAAAAGAGTTTCAAGACCCGTATGTTACCCTTGCTCTATATAATTGTTTAGTACGACCTCATCTAGAGTATGCTTCTCAAGTGTGGTCCCCTTTTTATGAAATACACAACTGAAGAATAGAATCAGTACAACATAAATTCATAAGATTCGCTCTTAAAGGGCTTCCGTGGGAAAACCCTTTCTCAAAGGCGTACCATTAACGATTTGGTGTTTTTTCATCAACTTATCACCGGACATATCGATGCACCTGAGTTACTTTCTTGTGTTCAATTCAACTCTCGAGGCGGATCTTACCACCTGCGCAACTTAGTTTTAATACACTGCCCTTACCATAGAACGAATTATGGCATGAATGAGCCCTTGACTCGTATGGGTAGACTATTTAATATCAACTCAGATTTAATTGACTTTAACTTAAGTAAATCTAGTTTAAAAAATTTGTTAAAAAACCAGTGCTCCACTTTCATTAGTCTAGTTTGCATGTTTCCATGTTTCATTTATTTTTAGTTTATGTTTTTATTGTTAATTGTATCACATTTTGCATGTCTTGTTTATTTTAAGAGTGTACTTTTTAAGATAATTTTGTTTTATTTATTTTAAATTTCTTGTTATAAAGTCTTTTTTTTTGTTTATACTATTCTTACGTTCTCTATGTGCTGTGGTGCGTTCCTAAATGGCTTCGATGTTACGCGATGTTGTAGTGTCAAAATCATCGTTGTTGTTGTGTATGTTTGACTTTGTTACAAAATCATGATTGCATTTAGGAACGACTCGATGTTACACTTTGTTGGTCTGTCAAAAATAAGAATAAAGTATTTCTTAAAATATAAAACCAGCTAAAAGAAACTCGTTTTTGATGAAGAAAAAAGAATTCTGAAATGAACAAGATTGAAAATCAATAACTGCTTACAGAATTTTGAAAGATTAATGAAAAAAAAAAACCAAAACAAATCTGAGCAACAACAATTCTAGAGGGGTTTGACAGATCAACATCGAAACTCAAGTCCCAGAGATGAGTTGGAAAAAGTTACGAAACGTAACATTCTGACAGTACAACATTGCATTTAGGAACGACATCGATGTTACATTTCGTAACTTTTTTGCATTTAGGAACGACATAATGTTACCCGATGTTACATCGCGTAACATCCAACAATAAAAGAACAGACCACTGGTGTTGGTGTTATACTAACTAACTACTAACACTTGCATTCATGATGAAGAGCGTATATAAGATTGTTCTAAGCTCAGTACTACATAGTCTCTGAAATGCAATGAAAAAATCTACATGAACTCGCTCAAATGGAAAATGCGTATCGGGCCATTTTGTACTTACCACTTCTTTCTTGACGTTTGCAGTTATGGTGCAACTCTGGCAGCATTTCGCGAATCTATCAATGTCTTGATCAATGAGAGGCCAGACCGAGCTAGCATTTTCATACAATTAATACCACAGTGATTTTCGTGAAGCAAATTTAAACAAGAATTCCTTAAACATTTCGGAATTATAATACGATTTCTATAAAATACGCACTTGTTCTCTGTAGATAACTTATTTTGTACGTTTTTAAAAAGGTTCGACAAAATCTCACTTTGATGAGCGTTATCATTCAACGATTTGTACAAATCCATCTGCTCATCATCATGCGCCATGTGATGCTGGATAACGGACGCATGTAACATTGGGGTTTCTAGTTCTGAAAAATAGTTGATCGGTATTTGTTCCACCTCTGTTTTGTTTATTCAACGGCAATCTAGATAAGGCATCAGCAGGTGCCAAGGACTTTCCTTTGCGATACCTTATTATATAGGAATATGATGACAATATTATGCTCCATCTTTGGAGCCTAGAGACAGATACCGCAAATATGGATTCAGCGGATACCAAATCATAGGAAAAGCTATGGTTTGTTTTTGGGCTAACATATTTTTCATGTTAAAACAGAGGCTCAAAGATTACAAAAACTGGATTTTTTCGATTTTAAACGCATAATATCTCAGAAACACGAGCTGTTAGGTAGATTCTGAGCTCATATTAAGATTCAGCGAAGCAAAAACCTTTAAAATAATATAGCTTGCTTTTGGCAACAATCAAAAAGTTCAATTTTGTATACCTGTGTTATTATTACTATCAATTGATTAATATTTTCTTTTCTTTCTTTCTTTTAAGTCTTATTTTCTAGTCAAACTTTCTGTTTTCTGTAGAGCATTTTTACTCTTTTTAATCATTTTTATTTCTTCTTTCTGTGCGAGGATTATTTAGTGATTTGTTTTCTTCTGACTTTTTTTTTTTCTTTTTGATCTCTGTGTTTAATTTTCTTTCCTTACCATTAAAATGTCCTCTTTTACTAACAATAACCCAAATGGAGTGAATGAAAATTTACATGCGTTGTTAAAAATTGTGTGCAAACAAAAAAGGGCTTGCACATTTGTCATATAAATGCGCAGTCTTGTAAACAAAATTGATGAGTTTAGGTATGTTTTTGAAGGAAGCGGGGTAGATGTTGTTTGTGTGTCTGAGACGTGGTTTAATCCTAATGCTCGGGACGAATTTTTTTCACTAAGTGGGTTTAAGCTTTTCCGTAGTGATCGGTGTGGTCGAGTTGGGGGCGGTGCTGCTATTTACCTGAGAGATGGAATTAAATATAAAATAGTTCTGCACGCAGAAGATAATAATCGTATAGATTTTGTCTTCATTGAGATAAGAAATGGTGATAATAGATGTTTGATTGGGTCTATGTATATGCCTCCCAGCATTGCTGACTATCGTACTGTGGAAAATGTTCTAAATGAGGTTTCCCACCTGAGTCAGAAATTTATACTCTGCGGTGACCTTAATATAAACCTTCTGAGTCACACTTCAAGTCATCTTTTTAGAGATGCTATGAATGCCTACAGCCTCAAGTTTGCGAACTCAACTGATGCAACTCATTTTATGCCTAATAGGACCCCATCACTCTTAGATGTTTTTTTGCTTAGTGACCCCAGTTTATTGAAACTTTATAGCCAACTGTTAGCACCAATGTTTTCTTATTATGACCTCCTCTTCACTACAATGGACTCTGATTTAGACAATAATAACTTGCAGCGCAGTTATCAATATCGGGACTTTCGAAATATTGATATACAAAGTTTATTTTTTGAATGCGACAATCTGCCGTGGCATGACATTTACTCAACACCATATGTCGACGATCTAGTTCACATATTAAATGCTAATATTTCTTATTTGTTTGATAATTAGATTAGATTATAGATTATACATAATAGATTTATTTCAATTTTCAAAATTACATTTTAACGTATTTAGATACAAAAATCTTTTAAGCATGACATTGCCGTCTGCCTGATTGACATTTTTTTTAAAATTTAATATAGTAATTTTTAATTTTTAATTCATACATTTTATTCGGATATGAAAAGAAGTGAAATGAAAATAAGTTAAATTACTAATTCTTTTTTTAAAAAGCTTCATTCAGAATTTGGCTCCTGTAAGCCATTATTTTCTTATAAAAGTAGTAGAGCTGGGTTGTATTGCCTTCGCATTTGAGGAGCGCTGTTGATAAGTATGTTCCAATTAAAACTAAAGCAGTAAAGAGTGTCCTTGGATGACAGCTGAAATTATCAGTGCCATGTCCCTACGGGATACTCTTTTTCGTCGTTGGAAAAGATTTGAGTGCGATGAAATGCTAACCGCTTTCAAAGTAGCTAGAAACAAGGTATCCAGCATGATTAAACGTACAAAATACCTCCATTATTCACAAAAATTCTGTACGAACCGGTCTTCCAAATTTCTGTGGATGCAAGTGAAAAATATTGGAGCTAGTAAAAAATCACCATTGATAGATGAAAACATTAACATCGAAGAAATCAATTACAAATTCGCAAATCCATCTCTTGTCTTACAAAAAAGCTCTTTACAGCTCGTTTCAAACTCATCCCATGATGCTTTCTCATTTTCGGCCGTAGATATATTCACTGTTGGTAGCGCTCCATTCTCAATAAAATCAAAGTGCGTTGGACTAGATGATATTCACCCTGATTTTGTAAAAATACTTATTCCTAAAATTCTCCAATTCATTACACATGTTTTAAATAAAAAAAAAGGGCTAAGATAGTTCCAATACCAAAGAACTCAAGATCTGTTAACGATTACGATAAAATTAGGGATGTATTTTGAATAAAAATTCAATAACCCCAGATATGACTGTAGTTGCTTGAGGTTAGACGGTGGTGGCGCTTGGAGAATAGTCTCAAGTTTTTCGGGATTTAGACAAATACCTTTACCTGAAATCACATGGCCCAGATATTTAACAGACGTCACTAAAAATTTTGATTTTTCGATGTTCATTCTTATATTGTGTTCATTTAGTCGAGATAACAACAAAATGAATTTTTGGTGACAATCGTCTTTAGTCTTACCCCCGATAATTATATCGCCCAAATAACAGAAGACACCTTTAAATCCCAATAACACCCTATCCATGACGAATTGAAAAATAGAAGGAGCACAAGATACCCCATATGGGAGACGAGTATACACTAGAAGTCCTATCAGAGTATTTTTCACTAATAGTTCCTTACAATTCTGATCCACCGATAGTTGTTGATAGGCTCCTCTTAAATCAATGACACAAAACAACTCACATTCTGCTAATTCCGCGAAAATATCGTCCATTTTCGGTAATGGGTAATGTTGCATCATAATGCATTTGTTAATGGTAACTTTACAGTTCATGCAAATTCTCAGTTCGCCATTTGCCTTATGCTATGTCCGCATCTGAAGTTAGCCTGGGTTTCGTTCCAGTTTGGTTTGAGTTAACCAAGTAGTGTCCGCATATGCCAAAAAGTTTTAAGTTTATCTTTATGTCTTAAGTTAAAAAGAGACAGACATAAAGTGTGAGCAGAACGTCAACGACGTATGAGAGAATTAATTCTCTCTCCACTCACTTCCACTCTCTTAAATGTCAAATTCAATGGAATGTTGGAAATAGTGCATTCAGCGCGCTTGGTTTCGAGTAGGTTATCTCGAAACCCAGTGACTAAAAAGGTTTCGTTTTGTATGGCAAACCACTTGGTTATCATGTTGGTTTGGGATTGTTTTGAGATAACCCAGGTTAACTCTCAGGTGCGGACATAGCATTAGGCACTATCACAATTGGGGTAGCCCCTCGGCTAAATTTAATAGGCTCCAAAATTTTTTCATCTACAAGACGACTGAGTTCCGCTTTAACTCTATCCCTCAACTTAAATGGCACACTATATGCACAATGGAAAATTGGTTTCTTCTATTCTTGTTATCAATAATGTTTGGATATTTTTCCCGAATAAACTTTAAGTTCGAACACCCTACTTCTGTTTTTATATAATTCATACCTTTTGCACTTTTGTGATGTATCTACAAACGCGGAACCTCCCGAAAGTCAACAGCGCACCTGACGGGAATATTCAACACACTGTGTTTCCTGACAAATGTCATATATGGGGGGACTATACCTTTCGTTTCTCTCTCTTTTATCTTAACTTCCGACCGATGAGGTCACCTTTTTATAAGTCATTAATAAATTAATAAACCATTGAATTTTATAGAAAATAGGTTTCATTATTAATCCATGGTAAGCAATCGTGGGTAAGATACACAACAGTGGCGACGAGGAGGAGCAGTAATCTACAAATAAAACCAACTAACGCAACGTTGAAGATGGATGCAGAACAATTAAATGACTGCGATCACAACTGCAATCGAGGGTCGTTCTACACAACAGTAGCAAGAAGTCATCCAATTAGAAAATTTCAATGAGGATAACGAAAGCTGGGAAATCTTCATCAAAAGACTGGAAAATCTTTTGAGGTTAAAAATACTAACCGGGGAGTCTGCGGAGGTCTTAAAGAGCAAAAAGGATTGGTTAATCCACTCCATTGGTGCGAAAACCCTGCAACTGCTTTGTAATTTAACAAGTCTAGACGACCCCCAGTCTAAAACGTATGAAGAGTTGGTTAAATTGATAAAAGAGCACCTACACCCAGCACCCAGTGTAATTGCTGAACAAAATCGCTAAACCAAGCGTATCCAACATGAAGGAGAAAACATATCAAATTTTGTGGCAGATTTGAAGAAAATGTGCAAAAATTGTAATTTTAAATGCACAGCATGCCAAGCATCGACAGCCGATGCACATTTGAGGCAACAATTCAGCAGTGGCCTTCGAAATGCGCATTGGTTAGAGAAACTTATACAACTAAAAGAACCAAACAACAAATTTACTGATTGTGTCACAGCGACACTAGCAGTGGAGTTAGCGCAAAAGGATTCAAAAGAAATCCAAGCCCTACAAGCAACTTCAATGCATAGCCAAAACCAATTAGCGAGAGCACATGTCCAAAAAGCAAATATATAATATATACAAAAAAAAAAAAAAATTACAGAACGGCAGCCGACTGAGCCATCATCGATTACAACGGGAAAACAAGTGCACCAAACGAGTTTTTATCGCTGCGGAGATAAAGAACATCTGGCAAATCAATGTCGTCACACAAAAACATTTTGCTCTAAATGTAAAAAAATGGAAAATAGAGTTTGCATGAGTACTACGGGGTCTCAGCAAAACGCACAAAAGCGAGGTACAGGAAGAACAACTTATCAAAACCAACTTGAAACAATAAACTTACAGTCAGATGAGCAAGAGCTGTTTTACATTAATCACTTAAGTGAACAGGTTCTCCCTGAGGAGAAAAACAACCCAAAAAAAATTATGTTGAAGCTCAGTTTAGATGGTGTAGAGAAAAATTTAGAGTTAGACATAGGTGCATCAGTGTCATACATTATGTGACCACCTGTACCGAAATAACCGGTACTGTACCGGAATTCAAAGCAACTGTACCGTGTACCGAAGCTAAGCTTCGGTACACGGTAAAAAGTCTATTAAAAAAAAACGAGTAAACGGTCTCCAAGAAGAAAAAAATTCGTGGAGTACACACAAAAAAGATATTATCTAAATTAACAAACATTGGCAACTCTGATCGGAGAGAACACACACAACAACGTAAATATAGCGTCCGAAGAAAGAGAAAACTGAGAGATTTGTCAGAAGTGCCAGTCATCGATACGAAATTTATACACCCAAAGAAAAACCTTGGTAAAATCAAACAGGAAACTTGTTTGTTTTTGCGTCAAGCAGGAACATACTTAAATTAAACAAGCTGGCATTTTCATTTTATTTATTGAAATGCTACAATTTTCATTGCTTAAATCAACAACGCCATTTTCAATTTCATTGTTAACCAACAACGGTTGTGATACTAGAAACATACATGTCCATGATACTTTAACAACGTTTGTGTTTCGTCAACAATTCTGAATTGTTGGTAAAATATGAACATTGTTGATCAAGTATGTTCGTGAGAATTCAGCCACGTTTTTATTTGCTCAACAGTTTTAATGTTAAATTTCTATGAAAAATGCCTGAATTAAAGTTTGACCTATACATTTGATAGGTCAAACTTCAATTCAGGCATTTATCATAGAAATTTTACATTAAAACTGTTGAGCAAATAAAAACGTGGCTGAATTCTCACGTAAAACATACTTGATCAACAATAAAGAATAACTAATTATCCCTTAAGATAAAATGGTCACGAAACTTATCATATTGAACTGAAGTTCCGTTATGCGACTTCACATTTTCTGTGGGCTTAAGTATGAAAAATATTGGAATTCAAAATGTTACTGATACTTTAACTATTCTTTATAGATTAAAGAAGTATGAACATTGTTGGTCAAACATATTGGTGATAGTTCAACAGTGTATTTGGTATTTCAATCACAAACGTGATGGTTTTTGTAATTTCAGCCTTAATATTTAGTTAAATATGTTTGTTGTTGATCAAGTATGAAATCAACAATCACGTTGTTGGTTAAAAATTATAACATATTCAAATCAACTACGAACATACTTAATTTAAACATTTTTATGATACTTACCTGAAAAAAAATTGATCACGGCAGCATACTTGATTTGAAAATGCGTTCTTATTTGAATTCATCGCGAAACTTGGTTAATTTCACATCTTTAGATGAATTGTTGATTAACAATGAAACATGTTTAAATCAACCAAGGTTTTTTCTTTCGGTGTACTTATGTAAATAATATGTGAGATTTTGAAGTTTCTTATTTGACAAGTGGACATTGAAAACTCATTTACTTTTGTCATTTTTAATTGACATTTCTGTCAAAGTACGGAAAGGTTCGTTTTAAAGTAGCTCCTGAAATAAGTATCAAGTTTCGATTTTTGAAACATCAAAAAGCATTAAATGTGTGTTAAAAGTGTTGTTTAAAAACCAAAGAAACGATCTCAAAAATCTCACGTGAGTTCTAGACATTTAAGACCATTTTTCTATTTGCCTTTAAACTAAGTGCTTACAACGCTAAACATAACCACATTCTATAACATACGCCACTCAACTACATATTTATGCCACCAAAAAACAAACGAAATCTCTCTGAAACTTCTCCAAAAAACTTTAATTCAGAAAAAAGATCTCAGAGCTCTGAAAATATGCCGGGTGAACTTGTTGGAACTATGAGTAAATCAAAACTTACTAGTTTGCTTTGCGATCTACTCGACTCCAAAATACAGAAAATACAGCCACGAAGAGTGACATTGAAGCAATAACAGTTGCACACCAAAAAATTATAGACCTTAACCACCAATTGGCGAAGAAAATTCGTGTTTTGGAAACAAAATACGAGAACCTAGAAAACCAATTTTATGAAATGCAAAAGAAAAATACAGAAAAAAATCTGATGCTACGAATTGTAAAACAAAATGGAACGGATGAAAAGATATCATCAAAAATACACTGTCGCGGCTCATACAACCGAGTCTGATCCTCGAAAATCAACATATTCACGAAATAAGAACAAATAACGCAGATACGAAAAACTTTATTATAAAACTTGATTCAAGGCAACAGGTGATTGCAGCACTCAAGGAATCCAGATCACTGCGAGGTACAGGTATCAACATATTCAAAGATCTTCCTTTATCAATTCGACAGAAGCGTAACAAACTTCTAAAGATAAGAAGCAGCCTCGTTGAAATAAACGCCAGCATTAAAGTATTAGTTCGAGATGATAGGATGTATGTATGTATGTAGAGAAAAAAGTTTTTCGTTGGAGTTCTACGCTGGGACTTTTGCAAGACAATAACAATGGATTTTTGGTTCTAAATCAAATTTACAAAACAAATGTCAGCGATCAGCTGGATCTCAACGTGGAAGCACAAATGACACAAGAAGAAAACAACAGGGCTGGACTAGTAGTGACACCTGTATTTCAAAACGCAAGCTTAGCACAGACACAATCCAATTATAATAGAAATAAAAGTAATTTTACATCTACTATGTCATAGGGTATAACTGCCGTCTGCCAAAGTAAAATCAAATTAGTAGAAATAAATAAATTAAAAATTTTAAGCTATAATATCAAAGGCCTTATTAATAAGTCAGTTCAAGTAGGTTTTTATGAATTTATAAATAAATTTGATATTATTTTTCTATATGAAACATTTGTAGTAGAAGGAGATTATGAATTATATTTAAATCGGTTTAAAAGCTTCGAATTTGTTTGGATTTCCGCTTTGAAACATAATACACGGGGAAGAGCAAGTGGTGGATGCTTCTTTGGATACAAAAAACTGAGTTCTAAACGCAACATAAGCTTTGTATTTGAATCGGTATATGAAATTAAACTTTCAATTGAATCAAATCATCTATATATACTACCAATTTATATCAACTGTAACAAATGGGAAAGAGATTTCGGTGCGCTAGTTGAAGCAATTGAACACTTTAAATACGACGACATGATGATCATTGGTGATTTAAATGCCAGAATTGGAAAAGATGAGGGAAGAGAAAATAGATTCGCAGGTAAAGCGAGAAAATCAGAAGATGAAACCACAAATGCAAAAGGAGTTAAATTATTAGAATTATGTGATTCGCATGGATTTCATATACTTAATGGCACAAGTAGTTCAGATTCCAGTGGAAAGTATACGTTCATCGGACAACAAGGAAGTTCAGTCATTGATTACTGTCTGGTACGAGGTTTATGGACATCATTAGTAAGTGATTTTGAAGTTTTGGCGCAGCAGTTCTCAGACCATATGCCTATTGTAGCTGAGTTAAATACCTCACCGACAGAAAGGGAAGATACAAGAACGATGCAACTACCGAATAAGCTGATGTGGAAAGAATCAAATGCATCTGAGTATCAACGGAAACTTGACGTAAACTTACAGACAATTGTTCCATGTGATATATTAGATATCGACAATTTAATAAAAATTTCCTACACTCCAAATATACCAACTTACCAAAACAGACACGTTTTCAAAGAAAAATGGTTTGACACTGATTGTGAAGCAGCGAGAAAAATATCTTTTGGGTGGCTAAAAGTTTTTCGAAAGTTTGGGGATCAGTTCTTCAAAAGAATGTACTGCCAAACGAACACGGCTTTTAAGCAAATATGTATGAAGAAGAAAAAAGTTTTTTTTGAAAACGAAGCACAAAAAATGGTGAACTGCAAAAATACAAAGGAGTTCTGGTGTGCGATTAAAGAATTCAACTGCAGGGCTCCACAAATTAGCACTCAGCTCGACACAAGAACACTTCGGAACCACTTTCAATCAATATTAAACACACAAAGTAGTTTACTGCCGTTTCACTACGCACCTACCACCTATTACGGAGGAAGAAATATGTAATGTTTTGAATAAACTTCAAGATGGGAAGGCACCTGGAGCCGATCGCATACCAATTGAATTTTTTAAGTATGCGACAAGCAATTTTATTGTCAAGATAGCGGAGATTTTTAATGGAATGCTGGAAACAGCCAACATACCGCCACAGTTTAAACAAGCCCTAATATATCCGATCCACAAAAAAGGAAATATAGATGATCCCGCAAACTATCGTGGAATATCTTTCCTTAACTCGTCTTACAAGATTTTCACAAAACTTTTAATGGAGCGTATGTCAATCTGGATCAAGAATAACAATCTGATCAAAGAATTCCAAGCAGGTTTTCGGAATGGCTATTCAACCGTAGACAACATCTTCGTGCTGCAAAACATTGCTGGAACATTCCTTGAACAAAAAAAGAAATTATTCGCCTTTTTCGTGGATTTCAAGGCAGCCTTCGATAATGTCGATCGAAAAGCTTTAATATTCAAACTTTATAACGCAGGAATGAGCCAAAAGTTTGGGAGAGTTATCGAAAACATATACGAGGATAACCAATCGAGTGTGTGGAGCGGGACCGAAGCATCAGAATGGTTTGAAACAAATATGGGAGTAAGACAGGGATGTACACTAAGCCCATATCTCTTTGCTTTGTACATCGATGACCTCATCGACTTTTTACCTGGAGGAATAGAGATTGCAGGACATTTGATAAAAGCACTTTTATTTGCAGATGATGTGGTTCTATTTGCCTATTCATCAGAGTCCTTACAATTAATGATTAACCGTCTTGATTTGTACTGCCAATTATGGAATCTTACGGTTAACGTTACAAAATCAAAAATTATAATTTTTAAGAAGGGACCTGGTAGAGAGTGCAGAAATGAAAAATTGCATCTCAACGGAAAGTCCATTGAAGTTGTGAAAACATAGGTATAAGTATCTCGGGGTAACAATAACTAGTAATCTCAGCATGGAACCCCATCTAAAGGAAAGACTGATAAAAGCGAAAAGTGCCATATCGGCTACATGGAAAAAATGTTTTTCAAATCAATTGATTAACCACAGCGTAAAATACAAGGTTTTCTAAGCTGTAGCAGAATCTGTTATGATGTACGCAGCGCAATCTTGGGGATATTGCAACTTTGTTACAGTAGAGAAACTCCTTAAATACTACATAAAACGTTGCTTTAGCTTACCAAGCACAACACCTAACTATATGATCTATATTGAAACAGGACTGTCACCGCTTCACATTAAATCATTAAAGTTACATGTAGATTATGTAGTGAAAGTTTTAGATATGCCGAACGACAGACTTCCGAAAATAATTGCGAAGATGGTAGTTGAAAGGAATACGTTCTGGTATAAAAAACTCGAAGAGCTAGCAACGTACTGCGGATTAGAAGGCAATTTGCCTTTTGGAAACGAAAGATACCGTAAGGATGTGCTTGTTAATCTTATTGCCAAATTAGATGATCAATACAGAGCGGACTACTTAAATATGGCTTCATCATCGGCACACCGAGCTACATACAGCATTTTAAATCACAATCTGTGTGAGAAAAATTATTTCCGCAACGACAACAGCGAGGAACTAATTTCAGCCGTTTTTAAAATAAGAGGCGAGCTAATACGACTTAATTATATCCCACATCGTCCCGATCTACCAATTTATTGTTGTCTCTGCAATTTATCTGAGAGAGAAGATGTTATACATTTCATCGGAAGATGCCCCATCCTTAAAGAAATAAGAAGATATTTTCTAGGAACCGACACAAAATCTAAGGAAGAAGTTATAGCCTATTTAAACTGCGAAAGCGAGATTAAACAACTTTTTTACTTCTATAAAACAGCTATCAACTACCGTAGTAAAATTATTACTGAAAGCTTTTAACTTTATAAATATTTTTAAATTCAAGAATTGAATACAATGTACATACATTAAAACAACTTGTTATTAAATGATTAATTTTATGTCAATCAGGCAGACCGCACAGCCATGCTTAAAGATTTTTGTAACTTAATTTTGTATTTAAAACAAGAAAGAAAACAATAAATCTAATCTAATCTAAATCTAAAAAATCTAATCATTTTTAATCAAACCGTTTTTGTTGTGAAAAATGTCGAGAAAACGTGGAGTCAATGTGCTGAACGATGCTTTGCAAAAGCAATTTAGTTTTATAAAAAAAAAACCAAATCCGACAGTGATGTTCGTTGTACTGTTTGTAACCAGGAATTTCGCATTGCTCACAGTAGAAAAAGAGACATTGAAGCGCACTTGACATCAGCCCGTCACAAGAATGCCCTTAATGCCGCATCTTCCAGTCAACAAGTTACGAATTTTTTTAAAGGCTCAACGTTAACGTAATCAAATCAAATCGAAATCGGTCAACCGATTGCGCTTCAAAAATAATAATTCGCGTCTGCTTTCAATTGGTTAAATTCAGTTGTGCACGCACTAAATGTGAGTCAATTGCCACAGGTGTATTTACTCCATATGTGTTGGAAGAATTTCAAAAGGATTTATCTGATTGTCATTTCGCCAGTTTAATGACGGACGCTTCGAATCATGGAAATATCAAAATGTTCCCCATTCTTGTTCGTTATTTTTCATAGGAAGAAGGCATCAAAGTAAAAATTGGTGAATTTACGTCAGAGGATGGAGAAACTTCGGATATAATTGTCAATCTTTTGAAAGCGGCTATCGAAAAATTCAATCTTAGTCAAAAACTGGCCTCCATTTGTGGAGACAATGCACCGTGTAACTTCGGAAATCGAGAACGCACCGGTAAGAACAATACATACTACAAAGCTGTATCTATTATATCCAGGATTGATTGGCGTTGGTTGCGCGGCACATATAGTTCACAACACATTGAAAACAGCTTGCGACAAGATGCCATTCGATGTAGAAATGATCGTTGTGAAAATATATTCACATTTCTACTTGACAACAGTGAGAGTTACAGCTTTGAAAGAATTCTGTGATTCAGCCAATGTCGAATATAGAAAAGTTCTTGGCTACTGTAAGACTCGGTTTTTGAATATTCTACCCGCTGTGGAATCGATTTTGCGTATTTTTGAACCATTGAAAAAATATTTTTTGGAAGATCAAAGAAGTCCAAACTCATTGAAAACGTTCTTCAGAGATCCAATGGCAAAAATTTGGTTGATTTTCCTCAGAGATCAGGTTAGAATTTCATTGCATTTCTTGACGGACATGGTATCATTAAAATTTTAACTTTTTATTTGCTTAGGCAACGCTGTTCAATCGAACAGTGAAACTTATTGAAGGCGACAATATTTCGGTAATGGAAGTTGGTCACGCACTTCACTTGTTCGTTGAATCACTTGAAAATCGCAAAAATAATAACTTTTTGTCGGCAGCCATGCAAAGACAAATTGAGAATTCCAACGATGAAGATATTTCAATAGAGCTAGCACTACTGATAACAAATCCGTTTTACGGTTTGTATTCATAGTTGAATTTTAATTCGCAAATCAGTTATTTTAAGAATTTTCATTTCATTCTTCTTCAGAGACATGCATCGATTAGATTCAAAACTGGATTGCACAATTTGAGCATATCACGATTTTTGCTTGGGCCGCACTTGATCGAACACCGGAATGGGAATATATTAAAGCCAGTGCTAAATTTATGGCTTCAAAGCATCGTTTTGACATTGAAAATTGCGCATTGAATTGTTTGACCAATTTTCTCATGTGAAAAAATTTGTAACCGATGAAAAAATTCAATCATGGGAAGAAAACAATGTTGCCACTGATAAGCGATGGGTAGAATTTTTCAACCACTTTTCAAAACATTGCTTTCCGTACAATCATATGATGAAAATTATTGCATATATTCTTTCTCTGCCAGGCACATCAGCTCCTGTTGAACGAATATTTTCTATTGTATTGGTCCGCCGAAAAAACTCGATTGAGTATTCATACATTGAAAGATATCTTGTACAAGATGACTTGCTTGGAGTTTTTCGTATTTATTAAAACTCAAACAGAATTAAGGCTGTGTGTGAATTGGGTTAAAATTGGGTTAGATGGGTTAAAATATGACGCTAGCGTGGTGAATAAGAGGGGATAAAATTTTAACCCATTTAGCCTGCTCGCGGAGCAGGCTAAAATGGGTTAAAATTTGACGTTTGTCGAGAAAGAAAGGTGTGTCTAGTTCTTGTTGCATTCACAACTTTTTTTGTCGAACAAACAGTAAACAAAGCAGAAAGTAGTTTTTAGCAGTATGGACGGCATACGAAAAATTGGAAAACACGAAAGAATAACGTGAAAACCTTACAATAAATGTATGTTTGACCTTTTTTTTTATCGAAAAACATATGTACATAATTATAAAAATGAATTTGTTGTTTTTTAGGGTCTCCCGAAGAAAAACTAAAACTCATTCAAATCCGAATTGAGCTGGACAACATGTAACTGCAAATTATATTTTCAAACATACTTCTAGAATTTTTCATTGTGGTTCAATAGAATTAATTGATAAAACATTTGAATAAATAAAATTATTGTAAGACATTTCTCCAAATTGTTATTCATTTTGTAAACAGATCTCAAATCGATGATTTTTTTCTTGAAGTTGTTGTCAGTGCTGTAAAAACAAGTGTTCATACACCCGTTATCAAACTATCCGTGATGGGAAATATTTTGGCAAAATGCGGGACTATTGTTTCAACATATGAAAATAGTAGTACAAGAACAAGAGAAATTGGGCAAAATGGAGATCTTAACACTTTTTAGAACATAATATTAAAAGTACATTCTTAAAGTTGCTTTATTTTAAGTAATAAATAAATTAAATTAAACGATGAAAAGGAATTTTTGCAGGGAAATTTCTTAAACTATGAAGAAATTTTAATGAAATTAGTGTTTCAAAAAATCCCTTTTAACCCAATTCACACAGCAAAAATTTAACATCTGAATCCACCGCAAAACAAATGTCAAAATTTAACCAAGGTGAGAAATTTTAACCCAATTCACACACAGCCTAATTATTAAAAAAGATCGTATCAAATGCAAAATATGATTTTAAGAATAGCAAAAGTAATGAATAAAATGAATTGAATTAAAAAATTTATTCAAAATACACAAAATAAAACTTTTTTTTAATTATTGTATTTTCTCAATGTGTACCGAAATTTTTTACGAAAAAGGTGGTCACCTAAGTCATACTTATTAATAAGTCTTCAATACCTTTTCAGACATACACCGGCGAAATAATAAATCCGCTGGGATACGCTTCCATGCAAGTTAAATACGGTAGAGAGATAGCGGAGGCGAACATATACGTAATGCCCGGTAAAGTTGTGACGTAGTGGACAGGGTTCACGAAATGCGCCTTGTTCACCTCAGAATATATCGGAGGCTATGAAGTCAAGAGAGCATGACGTAAAGTAAAAACCTAGTAAATAAATTAGAAACTAGATTGGAGAGAAAAAAAAATTTAACAGAAAATAGGAAGATTGTCACAGGAGCTGGCTATTGATGTCACATAGGTAAGTACTTCTATGGGTACCTATTTATAGTTTAAAGGACATTAAAAGACACTTCCTGATGACAATCTTAACACTTATCTTCGGAAGAGAAGTCCATGAATTGTGGTGACTGAAGTTGTGTAGCCATTTCGCTCACAACCACCCTAATTAGTTGAGATTTAGTTCCGCTCACGTCATTTCGACCTATGCCTTCGTATATGCCAATTTTACTACTGCCTATGGATGATTACGCAGATTTCCTGAAGGGAGTATACTCATGTTGGTGAAAAGCCATCGGAAACCTCGTTTGTATTGTGCATCCAAAGGACTTCTGGTTCCGGATCACCTACAATTGTACCAGGCAGTTCAACGGCTTGTCTAGCCGATGTCGGCATATCGTGTGGTGCCTCAACCATTTAGTTTTTTTTTTAAATTGATAAGGAAATAAGTGACAGGATTTCTAACATGTATGCAAAGGTAAACTTACTGCAGTGGGAGTCCTGCTCAACCAACTGTGAGAATGACTTTTGGGTAAACTTTGTAGCGCAAAACAAATAAGCGATACCGCAATATGCTCGGTCATTTTTTTTGGAAGACTCAGCAACGATTTGATACCACAATCACAATTAATGGGATATTTTGATATTTTAACTGACCACAAGTCAAACAATATCGAAAATAAACTTTTCCTCGCGAAATAAACATTTTGTTTGTAAAATAAATGACAAGAGGAAAGAAAAACACGAAACGTCATACCAAAGTAGACAAGCAAATGGTGCAAGCGCGATCTAGTGATGAATAGTCGCAATTTAGAATACAGAAACACCAGCAGCCAAAAGACTACCAAACTACTATGTGGATTCCATTCGGACATAGCCGGTGATTATTTTTGTGCAATATTTTTTTTATTTATATATATTAGGTATAGTATATGAGAGTAAGGACTGATTAGGATAGGATTAGACTAGATTAAGTATTCATATTAACATATATATCAAAAAAAGACGAACATTATTTAGACAACAAGAAAATAGTACGTACTACTAGTATTCACTGACTTACATACTAACGTAGGAGACAGCACAGACCTAGAATATTAAAGAAATTACGAATAATGAAGGAAATAAAGATAACTAGGGCACTAGGTCATTGAACATATGGTAGGCAACAATTCATATACCACTGAAAAAACGTAAGAACGGGGAAATCGCTTCATACCGTAACAGTATGACGAAAAGCAGTGCTTGACCAAGGATTTAGCGAACAAAAAGAATTTAATCTGAATAGTGCACTCGCTAAGTGGTGTAGTTTACCAGATACGTAAAAGAATTTTTTCTCATTCAGCAACAAAGAAAAAAAAAGAGTTAAAATAGATTATTACACTAAAATAAGTTTTACACTGATAAAAAAAAAAAAAAGGTAACAATGAAAAAAGAAAAAAAATTATATTATCATAGTAATAAAAGGCAATTTTAGAAGGCAAAATTCCATAAGGAAAAAGGGCCATTACACCGGAAGGACGGTGAGCGTTTTAAGTTTAAACCGAGGTAAGGGTCTTCTTCTCCTTAATTGGTTGGGTGGACTACGAAAGGAGTCAAGTAGATCTGCATTGAAACCAACATCTAGACCCACGATCAAACTGAATTTTCAAGATCAAATAAGATAAAGTGAAGCCCTTACCTCGGCATATTTGGTTGGCGGATTGACCTTCACCCCAGAAGTCATTTTGTGGAGGTTGTCGGCGACCATTGGCCTACTGGCAGGGTGCTCTGGTGGACGTGCAACGACGGAATAATAGAAAATAGAAGATCATGGAAACTCATTGATAGTGAACTCAACGTTTAGAATAATTTTTTTGTTGAATTAACTTGTTTTACTTTGGATTGCTTAAGATTTGAAATTTGAAAAGTGATCATAATATAAAAAAAAAAAGTAAAGAAAAAAAAAATAAGGAAAGAGATAATTTTGTTAGAAAGTGTAAAAATATCCGTGCGGGGTAGTGTATAGTGCTCGTAGTATATTATGGATATACATATAAACCCATATTAGAGAAAAAAAAATATTAATACCAAGTGAGTGCATAATTTCCACTTGGAAGACCATCCTGGAACGTGCTGCCGGCAGGACTCCGAGGGATCAAAAAAAAAAAAAAGGAAAAAGTGCGTTCTTTTTTTGATCATTTTTCTTTATATTTATATTTATATATATACATTCCATACGACCGTATCATACCCTCCATATTAAATTTTTACGGATTTTAAATACTAATGTAACTGGATAAATTTTATCGTTCTAAATTATCTCGCTCTTTTGAATAGTATTAACTGAAAATTTTTTTTATGTCACAGTAAAAGTTGATGGAAGTAATCCTTAATAAATCATTATACTAAAATTTGAGTGAGAAAGTGAATTTTGTTATCATGAATTACTAAAACATTATTAAGGTGTGTGAGACCCGATTAGGCCGGCGTCAAGAGGGGAGTGATTTTACGAACGACAATGACTTCAGAGGACTATATGAACAGACAAGACTAGGGATGTGACAACAACAACACTAATGAGGAGGGATGTGACCGGAAGTGAAGCAAAGGGGCTACCACCAAAACTCAATGGCATAGGTGGTAGCAAATGGTTGTATCTTTGATACAAGGGAGGGGTTGCTAAGTTCTGGCACTAACATCAGTCAGAGTTCTCAGCGATTTGGTGAACCATTGTCTAGGAGAGACGGTGAGTTGAAGTATAGTATAGGTTCTGGTGTAGGTTAGTTAAATTTATGATGAGATATATGAATATAAACATTTGCATATTAATGAATATGTATATTTGTATATATATATGAAAATATATGTAGACATATAGCTAAATTGAGTATTAGGGTAAGTGTTTCATTTAGGTATTCGTTTCAGATTTGCCGGAATGATGGAGCATTTGAATAGATATAGTAGTAGTAGATAGTTTTAGTAAATAATTTTAAGGAAATCAGAAGTTTCTTCAGATTACACTCTTTCTCCTGGGCAGTGGCATAGGTTTCCAGATGCACACTTGCCTTTTTCCGTCGTATTCCTCAACCTTTATCCTTTGATCCTTTCCTCTTCCTCTTTCAAAGGCATGATAGATTTTGTTATTTGAGTAGGAGATGTCTGGAGAAGGCTCAAGAACCACCCCATCCTTCGAGCTGAGCCGAGCCAAGAACAAGCATGCCTTCGCTCTTCTCCAGCATCAAAGTAAAGCCTCCGTGGAAACCCTAACTCATAACAATGGCGCCCAACGTTAACGAACGGCAAAGAGATCCTTTGGAACTCCAGGGAGTTGATTTTAAAGTCATTAAGACCAACCCCTTGGATTTTCAATAATCTGTTTAAAATTTTTTCCTTTAAAATTCCAATTTCAATTCCAAATCCCTTTAGTGTGAATCTGGAATCCGTACATGCTCCTTGTAGACGATGGATGTAGGACAGCCATCCAATCCTTCAGGCCAAGAGCTAGGAGTTTTCGTGAGGTGAAACGAAGTCTATCGCATCACAGGGAGCGGGATAGGATTGAAAGGTCCACCACTCAATGATGTCCTTTGTGTTAGGCATAGCCAGACTCAGAGTGAGTTTTTGAGTGGGGGATTCGTAAATCCTATTCGCGTGGAAATTTGTTTCGAGCTTTTTGCCAGACTCTAATCAGGTTACACACCAGGTAATAGAATGGGGTAGGAAGCAAGAGCCAAATTGAAGCGCTCGCCAATTCGCGGGAACACCGGTCATATTCAAGACGACTGACTTCGTACTAACTTTTACTGACAAAACCAAGAGACAAGGACAAAAGGACAACGAAACGGACATAACTCCTCTCCTAGTACAGTTCTGGAGAAAACTAGCCGGAGCTACACACACCTAATTAAACGAAGAACATATACAACCTTAATTTTTTTTTAATTCTCAGAAGGTATTCTGAAACAATAGTTGTTTTGATTTTTAAAACAATTTTTTTTTATTATTAATTTTTTTTTTTGAATTCCATTTATTTTTACACAATTTTTTTGAATTGAAATCTCATTTTAATTTTTTTGAAATATTTTTTTTTGAAATTTGAATTGACAAAAGTTTTTGAAGTGAAATAACAATAAAAACCATGTCAAATAACGCCAGAGATACTGGGGCAATCCCCATGAGCACCCTGTCAAGAGCACCCTGGGGAGAAGAAGGGAATGATGTTCAACTACCCAACCAACACGAATCGGAAGGTCAATTTAGGAGACCGAACGATTCAATAGAAAACCCATTTAATGAAACTAATGAAAGTAGCCTGGGGGAGACATTTAGAGGGTTTTCGACTCGAAATGAGTCAACAGGAGAAGCTGCAGGTGGGGAAAGGACAGGAGAAAGAAATGTTGTTATAGAAAGCAGGGAAGATATAGGAAGAGAGATAGTAGGAATCGAAAGAGAGATAAGGCAGATTAGAAGAGATGAACAACTAGGTAATGAGCAAAGCAACGCCTTTAAACAGACCCGGGACAGCCTGAGTGAACTCATGGATTCCACGGCATCCCAATCCATTAAAGAGATGCAACTCAAAACAATGAACCTGATTTCCACCCAGATGGAAAACATGAAAACCCTACACGCCATGGTTGAAGTCGTGACAGGTAAACTGTCGAATTTTAATGACAGGTTGTCAGTAGTGGAAAGGTCCTCAATTTCACGAGGAGATAGAGAAAGGAGAGAGGAGAACATACTCAGAAGGGTAGTATCGAGGGAAGTATCGAGGGAAGACTCTCATACTACGCGACCTACCTCCGAATTTCACAGTAGGCATGACAGTAGGGAACGTAGCAAGAAAAATGAAATCCATAAGTGGGGAATAAAATATGATGGAACCTCCAAATCGATGACAGTGGAGAGTTTTATTTTTCGAGTAGAGACGTTGCAAAATAAAAAAGGAGGTCAGCTATGATCAAGTGTTTGCCAACTTTCATCATCTCGTCACCGGGACTGCAGAAAAATGGTATTGGCAGTATTTAGAGGAAAATCAAGGTGACGAGATGTTAAACTACTATGATCTAAAGGAGGAGCTCCTAAGGCAGTTCAAGGGTATCAAAACAGACCACGAGATCCTTAGATCAATCATGGATAGACGTCAACAGCCGAGTGAGAGCTTTGACGAGTTTTATGAGGAAATAAGGGGACTTACCCTTCAAATGAAGAGCAAGCCCAATGAGAAAGATTTGGTGTCGATAGTTCGACAAAATATAAAGGACAGAGTGGCTTCGCTGGTTTTCGGATGCTCTATCAACAGCATCCGAGACCTTAGAGAAGAGTGTAGGAGAGCCGAAATTCACCTAGCTTCAAGAGACTGGAAGTCAAAAAGGAATATAAGTGAAATAGACGATAGGCACTTACATAAAACCAAAACAATATATGAATCGGAAGAAGAGGAAGAATGGCATATTGCAGCTATGCAAAATAATAGTACTAACAGACATCAAACTAACATGAAAACCGACAAAAGACCTACTTACAATAAAAACAACGAACGAGACACTAGGACAGAACTTACAAAAGACAAAACATTAAACTCAGCTACATGTCCGTCGTCATTCCACACCCTGACGTGCTTCAACTGTGGCAAGGGCAACGTTTCCTTCAGTTGTGCGTCATGTCAGGGAAACCTGAAAGTCGGCAGTGCCTCCGGGATTCCACCGCCGGCGGAGTTGACATTCCCGGACAACCTGGAAAAATAAAATTATTAAAAAACGAAGCTAAACAAGAAGAGAAAAATACTCACCATAATCCAAACAGACACCACAAGAGCCTACATCAACGAATGGCAGAGTACGAAGCTGCAAGAAAGAGAATCTTTAATGAAGAGATCACAACAGAAAAAAATGTAAATAGTAGGAAATTTAGAAAAATAGCTAGGCTACGGGAAAAATGTGCAATATATAGGAGAAGTAAAAACAAAATAGAAGCTACGATCTTAGCGGTATCTGACGACAATAGGCCCCATGCAAAAGTAGTAGTAAACGGGGAGGAAATGATAGGACTATTGGATAGTGGTGCGTCTGTTAGTTGTCTAGGGAAAAGTGCAATCGAGTTCGTGAAGAAGCATGACATTCCAATGAAAACAATGACAATTCACATTAGGACAGCAGACGGAAAACACCAACAGATTAACGGACTAATCAAGACAGACGTCTCATGGGGCGGTAACACCCAAGAGATGGAACTGTATGTTGTTCCAAGTTTGCAACAGCAGCTCTATCTGGGGGTAGACTTTTGGAAAAACTTCAAAGTTGCTCCACAAATAATAAGTGCAATAGAGATTCAAGGCTCAGAAAAAGTAAAAGAAGGGGTGACAATGAGGGAACTAACAGCCACACAGACTGAGGAGTTGGAAAAAGTAAAACAGCAATTTCCTTCGTGTGCCGTGCTGGGATTGGGTAAAACCTCACTAGAGGAACATGTCATTGAAATGGACGACGACACCATTCCCATTAAACAACGACATTACCCGATCTCACCGGTAGTACAAACATTAATGTACGCGGAATTAGATAGGATGCTTGAACTCGGAGTCATTGAGGAGAGCAATAGCGCGTACAGCTCCCCAGTGGTTTTAGTCAAGAAACCAGGTAAAAATAGGCTTTGTCTAGACTCTCGAAAAATAAATGCCGCTACGAAGAAATTCGCCTACCCGCTTCCGCACATAGAAGGTATACTAAGCAGATTACATAACACGCGTTTCATTTCAAGCATCGACCTCAAAGATGCGTTTTGGCAGATTCCTCTGGAGACCAAATTGAGAGAGAAGACGGCCTTCACAGTCCCTGGGCGGCCGTTGTACCAGTTTACGGTTATGCCGTTTGGACTATGCAACGCTGCCCAGAGAATGTGTAAGCTGATGGACAAAGTCATTACCACTCGGTTGAGGGAGAATGTTTTTGTCTATCTAGATGATCTCCTGATTTGCTCTCCAGAGTTTGAAACCCACATGAGCGTGCTTAAAGATGTAGCAAGATGCTTACGAGAAGCAGGTTTGACGATCAACGTCGAGAAAAGCAAATTCTGCTTCAAAGAAATTAAATACTTAGGCTACTGTGTGGGAGATGGTTGTTTGAGAACCGATCCCGACAAAGTTTCAGCTGTAAAAGATTTCCCGATACCGAAAACCCCCAAGCAACTCCGTCGGTTCTTAGGGATGACGGGTTGGTATAGACGCTTCATCCCAAATTTCGCAACTATATCAGCCCCGATGACGGACTGTCTTAAAAAAGGTAAGGATTTCCAATTGACAGACGAAGCTTTGAATGCTTTTGACGAACTTAAAACGACATTAGTGACAGCACCTATACTGACGAACCCTGACTTTACCAAACACTTTTACATTCAATGCGACGCATCATCCACTGGCGTAGGGAGCGTTCTGTTCCAAATGGACGAAGAGAAGAACGAACGACCGCTGGCATTCATGTCTCAGAAACTGAACTCCGCACAAAGGAACTACAGTGTGACGGAACTTGAGTGTTACGCGGCCGTGTTATCGGTAAAGAAATTCCGGGCCTACATTGAAGGACTTCCTTTTACTATAATAACCGACCACGCAAGTCTCAAGTGGCTAATGACACAGAAGGACTTGAGTGGTCGATTAGCTCGATGGAGTTTCAAGCTACAAGGCTTTGATTTCACTATTGAGCATAGGAAGGGTGTCCTCAATGTGGTCCCGGATACTCTTTCCAGAATACA
This sequence comes from Melanostoma mellinum, assembly GCA_914767635.1. NCBI lineage: Eukaryota > Metazoa > Arthropoda > Insecta > Diptera > Syrphidae > Melanostoma > Melanostoma mellinum. Next base: position 103,781,301 of record OU612060.1, read on the forward strand.
TATGGACGAGATCGAAACTGAAATACCAGAAGTGGATTTCAATTCTCCATACTTCGCATCAGAAGAATATGTTGAGCTGAAAAAGACAATCGACGAGAACCAAGACAAACTTCCCGACACTTACGTATCAGACGGCTACATTTACAAACGAACTGACAGACGGACCGGAGATCCGATCCAAGAAGATAGAGCCTGGAAACTTTGGGTACCGAAGGAGTTGAGAGGGGGTCTTTTGAAAAGGGCACACGATTCTTTCACAGCAGGTCATGGAGGAATCCAGAAGACTTTAGCTAAACTAAGACAAAAGTATTTTTGGCTAAATATGACAACTGATGTCTTAAACTATGTTAAATCCTGTGATATTTGTAAGTGCAATAAACCCACAAATGCAATTACAAGGCCACCCATGGGACAACAAACGATAACTGAAAGACCTTTTCAACGACTTTACATAGACTTTCTAGGACCATACCCAAGGACTAAGACAAGAAACACTCATATTTTTATCATACTTGACCATTTTAGTAAATACGTATTTCTAAAACCAATACGCAAAGCAACAGCAGTTGAGGTAGTAAAGTACCTCGAAGAAGGGGTATTCCATTTGTTCGGTGTACCTGAGTACATCCACTCTGACAACGGAAAACAGTTCATTTCCGAACTGTTTTCCAGCTTCCTCAAACGATATGGGGTCAAACATATACGTACCGCATTTTATTCTCCCCAAGCTAACGCTTCGGAGAGAGTGAACCGGTCGGTACTGACAAAAATTCGATCCTACATTGATAAAGATCAAACTAATTGGAATAAACATGTCAGTAACACAGCGTTTTCTCTGAGAAGCGTAATACATGACTCCACGACATACGAACCGTATTATGCAGTGTTCGGCACGCAAATGGTTCAACATGGAGACACGTACCAACTGTTACGAAAACTAGACATGTTAAAAGATTCAAATGTCGAGATAAATCTCAAAGCTGACAAGTTAGCGATAATCAGAAAAAACATTTTCGATAATTTAAAGCTATCCCACGATAAAGCGACGAAGACATATAATCTGAGAACCAGAAATATATCATATAAAACAGGGCAGGTTGTTTATAGGCGAAATTTCAAACAAAGCAGTGCACCAGATCACTACAATGCCAAACTAGGCCAAAAATTCATAAAATCAATAATACTTAAGCCAGTAGGGAACTCTCTATATGAAATTGGCAATATGAGAGGAGATAAGGTAGGCGTCTTTCATGCGAAGGACCTACATTCCTAAATTCTAATCTGTGATCTGATAGTAGATAACAACCTGTGATACCAAACTGTGATATAGGATAGTAATACCTGACGCACTCAATCTGTTGTTGCTTTTGTGAAATATAAGGCTGTCTGTGATATTTAGTTCTAGGTATCTACAGAGTTTATTTATATACTTACTATTTTATTTATTTACAGAGTTTATTTATTTAGTTATTGTTTATGTATCTATAGAGTCTATTTATATATTTATTGTTTATTTATCTACAGAGTTTATTTATTAATTTATTATTTTATTTATTTACAGAGGATTATTTATTTAACGAGGTATTAATAGAGTGTTCGTTCATTATGATAAGTTAATCAGTGCAATTTATCAAGGAAGGTATAACTAGCTTAGATAAGGGACGCGAGATGAGCATGCACAGCTCTAGGTACTATGAAGTCTAAACGATATCTATGGTTTCAATAGATGGTTTTAACACCAGCAAAAAAAAAAAAAAGAGTTTTGTTTAAGATGTAAGGTACCTGAAATTAAATGCCCGGGCTTGTAAAGAGACTCACTATCCAGGTAGTGGACGAGCCACACGAGACGAACAGCATCACCAAAAATCCAAGAGGTGCAATATGGTCAACTACGTTTGTTTCGCTGTTCCTTTACTCGTGACCACTCATAAAGCACCATCGTGTTTGTGACGTAGTGGACAGGGTTCACGAAATGCGCCTTGTTCACCTCAGAATATATCGGAGGCTATGAAGTCAAGAGAGCATGACATAAAGTAAAAACCTAGAAAATAAATTAGAAACTAGATTAGAGAGAAAAAAAAATTTAACAGAAAATAGGAAGATTGTCACAGGAGGTGGCTATTGATGTCACATAGGTAAGTACTTCTATGGGTACCTATTTATAGTTTAAAGGACATTAAAAGACACTTCCTGATGACAATCTTAACACTTATCTTCGGAAGAGAAGTCCATGAATTGTGGTGACTGAAGTTGTGTAGCCATTTCGCTCACAACCACCCTAATTAGTTGAGATTTAGTTCCGCTCACGTCATTTCGACCTATGCCTTCGTATATGCCAATTTTACTACTGCCTATGGATGATTACGCAGATTTCCTGAAGGGAGTATACTCATGTTGGTGAAAAGCCATCGGAAACCTCGTTTGTATTGTGCATCCAAAGGACTTCTGGTTCCGGATCACCTACAATTGTACCAGGCAGTTCAACGGCTTGTCTAGCCGATGTCGGCATATCGTGTGGTGCCTCAACCATTTAGTTTTTTTCTAAAATTGATAAGGAAATAAGTGACAGGATTTCATACATGTATGCAAAGGTAAACTTACTGCAGTGGGAGTCCTGCTCAACCAACTGTGAGAATGACTTTTGGGTAAACTTTGTAGCGCAAAACAAATAAGCGATACCGCAATATGCTCGGTCATTTTTTTTGGAAGACTCAGCAACGATTTGATACCACAATCACAATTAATGGGATATTTTGATATTTTAACTGACCACAAGTCAAACAATATCGAAAATAAACTTTTCCTCGCGAAATAAACATTTTGTTTGTAAAATAGATGACAAGAGGAAAGAAAAACACGAAACGTCATACCAAAGTAGACAAGCAAATGGTGCAAGCGCGATCTAGTGATGAATAGTCGCAATTTAGAATACAGAAACACCAGCAGCCAAATGACTACCAAACTACTATGTGGAATCCATTCGGACATAGCCGGTGATTATTTTTGTGCAATATTTTTTTTATTTATATATATTAGGTATAGTATATGAGAGTAAGGACTGATTAGGATAGGATTAGACTAGATTGAGTATTCATATTAACATATATATCAAAAAAAGACGAACATTATTTAGACAACAAGAAAATAGTACGTACTACTAGTATTCACTGACTTACATACTAACGTAGGAGACAGCACAGACCTAGAATATTAAAGAAATTACGAATAATGAAGGAAATAAAGATAACTAGGGCACTAGGTCATTGAACATATGGTAGGCAACAATTCATATACCACTGAAAAAACGTAAGAACGGGGAAATCGCTTCATACCGTAACAGTTTGACGAAAAGCAGTGCTTGACCAAGGGTTTAGCGAACAAAAAGAATTTAATCTGAATAGTGCACTCGCTAAGTGGTGTAGTTTACCAGATACGTAAAAGAATTTTTTCTCATTCAGCAACAAAAAAAAAAAAAGAGTTAAAATAGATTATTACACTAAAATAAGTTTTACACTGATAAAAAAAAAAAAAAAGGTAACAATGAAAAAAGAAAAAAAATTATATTATCATAGTAATAAAAGGCAATTTTAGAAGGCAAAATTCCATAAGGAAAAAGGGCCATTACACCGGAAGGACGGTGAGCGTTTTAAGTTTAAACCGAGGTAAGGGTCTTCTTCTCCTTAATTGGTTGGGTGGACTACGAAAGGAGTCAAGTAGATCTGCATTGAAACCAACATCTAGACCCACGATCAAACTGAATTTTCAAGATCAAATAAGATAAAGTGAAGCCCTTACCTCGGCATATTTGGTTGGCGGATTGACCTTCACCCCAGAAGTCATTTTGTGGAGGTTGTCGGCGACCATTGGCCTACTGGCAGGGTGCTCTGGTGGACGTGCAACGACGGAATAATAGAAAATAGAAGATCATGGAAACTCATTGATAGTGAACTCAACGTTTAGAATAATTTTTTTGTTGAATTAACTTGTTTTACTTTGGATTGCTTAAGATTTGAAATTTGAAAAGTGATCATAATATAAAAAAAAAAAGTAAAGAAAAAAAAAATAAGGAAAGAGATAATTTTGTTAGAAAGTGTATAAATATCCGTGCGGGGTAGTGTATAGTGCTCGTAGTATATTATGGATATACATATAAACCCATGTTAGAGAAAAAAAAATATTAATACCAAGTGAGTGCATAATTTCCACTTGGAAGACCATCCTGGAACGTGTTGCCGGCAGGACTCCGAGGGATCAAAAAAAAAAAAAAAAAGGAAAAAGTGAGTGCTTTTTTTTGATCATTTTTCTTTATATTTATACTAGCTGTGCCCGCGACTTCGTCCGCGTGGAATAGTGACTTTCAGCAGCATTTTTTACTTTTTAGGAAATAAAACTTCTAGCCTTAAAAATGGCGGTACATATTTCCAAAAAAAAACATTCAACCCCTATTTCAACACTTTGTAGCCCTGTTAAAAATACTTTTGAGACCGTAGTTTTTGAATTCCCATTTCCGTTCCCGTGGGAATATAAGGATAGATATATAGCCTTTATCTTTCCGCATGTTCTAGACCATCTCTGTAGCTAATTTAATGAAATCTGTTTAGCAGTTTGAACGGGAGACATACGAAAAACATACCAACATAGCTACATTCGCATTTTCAATATTAGTAAAGACTCCCGTTCCCGTGGGAATATGGTGACCGTTTTCGTGGGAATATGTGGATAAGTTAAAGTTAATGTTACTCCGGGATTATGGAGCATTCTAACGGTGAAAGAATTTTTGAAGTCGGTGCTGTAGTGTAAAAGTTCCCGTATACGTTCCTGATCCCGTGGGAATATAGGGAAAAAATATATAGTCTATGTCTTTCCTCACGCTCTGAACAATCTTTGTTTAAAATTTCATTTAAATCGGTTTATTAGTTTGGGCGGGAGATGGTAACATAGAACGACGGACAGACAGAGCTCCTTTCACACTTATTATATTACTAAGGACTCCCGTTCCCCTAGGAATATGCTGATGAATTAAAGTTAATGTTACACAGGGATAGTGTAGCATTCTAACGGTGGAAGAATTTTTGAAATCGGTATTGTATATAGGGATCCGTAGGAATATGGGGATGAATTAGTTTTTGTGTTACTCGGGGATAGTGTAGCATTCTAACGGTCAAAGAATTTTTGAAATCGGTGCTGCAGTGTCAAAGTTCCCATATACGTTCCTGCTCCCGTGGGAATATAGGGAACCGTAGGAATATGGGGATGAATTAGTTTTTATGTTACTCGGGGATAGTGTAGCATTCTAAGGGTGAAAGAATTTTTGAAATCGGTGCTGTAGTGTCAAAGTTCCCGTATACGTTCCTGCTCCCGTGGGAATATAGGGAACCGTAGGAATATGGGGATGAATTAGTTTTTATGTTAGTCGGGGATAGTCTAGCATTCTAACGGTGAAAGAATTTTTGAAGTCGGTGCTGTAGTGTCAAAGTTCCCGTATACGTTCCTGCTCCCGTGGGAATATAGGGAACCGTAGGAATATGGGGATGAATTAGTTTTTATGTTACTCGGGGATAGTGTAGCATTCTAACGGTGAAAGAATTTTTGAAATCGGTGCTGCAGTGTCAAAGTTCCCATATACGTTCCTGCTCCCGTGGGAATATAGGGAACCGTAGGAATATGGGGTTGAATTAGTTTTTATGTTACTCGGGGATAGTGTAGCATTCTAACGGTGAAAGAATTTTTGAAATCGGTGCTATAGTGTCAAAGTTCCCGTATACGTTCCTGCTCCCGTGGGAATGTTGGAAACCGTAGAAATATGGGGATGAATTAGTTTTTATGTTACTCGGGGATAGTGTAGCATTCTAAGGGTGAAAGAATTTTTGAAATCGGTGCTGTAGTGTCAAAGTTCCCGTATACGTTCCTGCTCCCGTGGGAATATAGGGAACCGTAGGAATATGGGGATGAATTAGTTTTTATGTTACTCGGGGATAGTGAAGCATTCTAACGGTGAAAGAATTTTTGAAATCGGTGCTGTAGTGTTAAAGTTCCCGTATACGTTCCTGCTCCCGTGGGAATATAGGGAACCGTAGGAATACGGGGATGAATAAGTTTTAATAATACTCGAGGATAGTGTTGCATTCTAACGGTGAAAGAATTTTTGAAATCGGTGCTGTAGTGTCAAAGTTCCCGTACACGTTCCTGCTCCCGTGGGAATATAGGGAAAAAATATATAGTCTATGTCCTTCCTCAGGTTCTGTGAACAGGAGACATACGAAAAACATACCGACATAGCCACATTCGCATTTTCAATATCAGTTAAGACTCCCGTTCCCGTTGGAATATGGTGACCGTTCCCGTAGGAATATGGGGATGAGTTAAAGTTTTTGTTACTCGGGGATAGTGTAGCATTCTAACGGTGAAAGAATTTTTGAAATCGGTGCTGTAGTGTCAAAGTTCCCGTATACGTTCCTGCTCCCGTGGGAATATAGGGAACCGTAAGAATATGGGGATGAATTAGTTTTTATGTTAGTCGGGGATAGTGTAGCATTCTAACGGTGAAAGAATTTTTGAAGTCGGTGCTGTAGTGTCAAAGTTCCCGTATACGTTCCTGCTCCCGTGGGAATAAAGGGAACCGTAGAAATATGGGGATGAATTAGTTTTTATGTTACTTGGGGGTAGTGTAGCATTCTAACGGTGAAAGAATTTTTGAAATCGGTGCTGTAGTGTCAAAGCTCCCGTATACGTTCCTGCTCCCGTGGGAATATAGGGAACCGTAGGAATATGGGGATGAATTAGTTTTAATATTACTCGGGGATAGTTTAGCATTCTAACGGTGAAAGAATTTTTGAAATCGGTGCTGTAGTGTCAAAGTTCCCGTATACGTTCCTGCTCCCGTGGGAATATAGGGAAAAAATATATAGTCTATGTCCTTCCTCAGGTTCTGTGAACGGGAGACATACGAAAAACATACCGACATAGCCACATTCGCATTTTCAATATCAGTTAAGACTCCCGTTCTTGTTGGAATATGGTGACCGTTCCCGTAGGAATATGGGGATGAGTTAAAGTTTATGTTACTCGGGGATAGTGTAGCATTCTAACGGTGAAAGAATTTTTGAAATCGGGGCTGTAGTGTCAACGTTCCCGTATACGTTCCTGCTCCCGTGGGAATATAGGGAACCGTAAGAATATGGGGATGAATTAGTTTTTATGTTAGTCGGGGATAGTGTAGCATTCTAACGGTGAAAGAATTTTTAAAGTCGGTGCTGTAGTGTGAAATTTCCCATATACGTTCCTGCTCCCGTGGGAATAAAGGGAACCGTAGAAATATGGGGATGAATTAGTTTTTATGTTACTCGGGGATAGTGTAGCATTCTAACGGTGAAAGAATTTCTGAAATCGGTGCTGTAGTGTCAAAGTTCCCGTATACGTTCCTGCTCCCGTGGGAATATAGGGAAACGTAGGAATATGGGGATGAATTAGTTTTTATGTAACTCGGGGATAATGAAGCATTCTTACAGTGGAAAAATTTTTGAAATCGGTGTTATAGTTTCTAAGTTCCCGTATACATTCCCGTTCCCGAGGGAATTTAGGGATAAATTGTAGCCTATGTGTTATTCTGATGTATAAGCTATATTATTGGAAAGTATAATTGAAATCCATTCAGCAGTTTTTGCGTGAAAGAGGAACAAACATACATCCACACATACAAACTTTCACGTTTATAATATTAATAGGATTCCATACGACCATATCATACCCTCCATATTAAATTTTTACGGATTTTAAATACTAACGTAACTGGATAAATTTTATCGTTCTAAATTATCTCGCTCTTTTGAATAGTATTAACTGAAAATTTTTTTTATGTCACAGTAAAAGTTGATGGAAGTTATCCTTAATAAATCATTATACTAAAATTTGAGTGAGAAAGTGAATTTTGTTATCATGAATTACTAAAACATTATTAAGGTGTGTGAGACCCGACTAGGCCGGCGTCAAGAGGGGAGTGATTTTACGAACGACAATGACTTCAGAGGACTATATGAACAGACAAGACTAGGGATGTGACAACAACAACACTAATGAGGAGGGATGTGAACGGAAGTGAAGCAAAGGGGCTACCACCAAAACTCAATGTCATAGGTGGTAGCAAATGGTTGTATCTTTGATACAAGGGAGGGGTTGCTAGGTACTGGCACTAACATCAGTCAGAGTTCTCAGCGATTTGGTGAACCATTGTCTAGGAGAGACGGTGAGTTGAAGTATAGTATAGGTTCTGGTGTAGGCTAGTTAAATTTATGATGAGATATATGAATATAAACATATGCATATTAATGAATATGTATATTTGTATATATATATGAAAATATATGTAGACATATAGCTAAATTGTGTATTAGGGTAAGTGTTTCATTTAGGTATTCGTTTCAGATTTGCCGGAATGATGGAGCCTTTGAATGGATATAGTAGTAGTAGATAGTTTTAGTAAATAATTTTAAGGAAATCAGAAGTTTCTTCAGATTACACTCTTTCTCCTGGGCAGTGGCATAGGTTTCCAGATGCACACTTGCCTTTTTCCGTCGTATTCCTCAACCTTTATCCTTTGATCCTTTCCTCTTCCTCTTTCAAAGGCATGATAGATTTTGTTATTTGAGTAGGAGATGTCTGGAGAAGGCGCAAGAACCACCCCATCCTTCGAGCTGAGCCGAGCCAAGAACAAGCATGCCTACGCTCTTCTCCAGCATCAAAGTAAAGCCTCCGTGGAAACCCTAACTCATAACAAAGTCGATGCAATTTTTGGTAGAGAGTGGCTTAAGTTTTTTAAAGTTAAACTACCTGAGGTACACCAATTGAAGGAACCGATAACACCTAAAATAAAAGAGGAAACGATGCGTAAGCTAAAAAGGAAGTTCGCTGATGTTTTCAAGCCTGGGGTAGGAAAAATTAGTGATTACGAAGCTAAGTTGTATCTTCAGGATGGTACACAGCCAGTTTATATCGTCGCTCGAAGGGTACCGTATGCCACGCAGGGGAAGATGGAGAAGGAAATTGAACGTTTGGAAAAGGCAGGGATCATTACCAAAATGCAATTAAGCGAATGGGGCACACCAGTAGTACCCATTCTCAAGAAGGACGGATCAATCCGATTATGTGCTGATAACAAAATCACCCTCAACAAAGTGCTCAAAAGCGATAATTACCCGATTCCACCTATCGAGGATATTTTTGCAACATCCATGGAAGGTGGAAAGATTTTTACGACCCTGGATATAAGAGAAGCGTATCTTCACATGCCAATGGATGAGCAAAGCACTCAGGTACAAGCGATTTTAACACCCCAGGGGGACTTTCAGGTAAACAGGTTGATGTACGGCACCAAGGTCGCACCAGCTATTTGGCAGCGTTACATACAGCAGAAGCTAAAAAGCATCAAGGGTGTGTGCGCTTTTCTCGATGACATTAAAATTCAAGGAAAAAATTTTCAAGAACACATGGATCGGTTGGAAGTGGTACTTAGCCGTTAAATGCAGTAGGATTGCTGATGAATTTTCACAAGTGTTAGTTTTTAGAATCTGAAATTAATTACTTAGGTTATGCCATTTCGACAAGGGGAATTGAGAAGACCAAAGAAAAAGTCCAGGCAATTCTAGAGGCACCCGTTCCAAGGAAAGTCAAGGAGGTGAGAAGCTGGCTAGGGCTGGTAAATTATTATGGAAGGTTTCTGGAAAACCTATCGTCCAAACTACGCCCACTCTACCACCCACTTCAAAAAGAAGTTATATTCAATTGGAACGATGAATGCGAGAAGGCGTTTAATCTTATTAAGGAAGAGGTAACTTCCGATGTAGTACTGGTTGCATATGATCCAGCACTACTGTTGGTATTAGCGACTGACGCAAGCCAATATGGGTTGGGGGCTGTCCTATCACATATTCTGCCACAAGCCTTTGGTTGCTATTTTCAGCCCAAGCAAAAACCTGCCGAGTATGGTGGCAACTCGAATGCTGCACTATGCTCAATTCCTGCAGGGTTTCGATTATGACATAAGGTACCGATCGACCGACGAACACTCCAATGCCGATGCGCTTTCCAGATTGCCGTTGCAGTCAACGGAGTCAAATGAATTAGATGACGTCACATGTTATCAAATGCAACAATTTGACACGGTCATCGGGACACCAAAGGAAATTGCGAAAGAGACAGCGAAGGACCCAGTACTAAAAGAGGTTTACCTTTCCTTACTGACAGGAAAGACGAAAGAAACTACAGCAGCCGGACTTTCAAGGTAAAGATGAACAATTTCCCTTATCGTATGGCACAATTCTAAAAAATTGCAGAGTAGTCATACCTACGACTTTACGCAAGCAAATTTTGAATGAATTGCATGTGGCCCATGTTGGCGTAGTTAAAATGAAAGCTCTTGCGAGAAGTTACGTATGGAGGCCGCGTATCGATTTGGAGATAGAAGAAATGGCGCGCCAATGTTTCGAATGCAGGAGCGTAATGAAGCAATCTACCAGAAAGGTACAACACCCCTGGGAATACCCAACAAGAGCTTGGGAGAGAGTTCATGTGGACTTTGCAGGACCATTTATGGAAAAATATTTCCTAATTGTGGTTGACTCCCACTCTAAATGGCCGGAAATTGTGCCAACGACTAGTATGACCGCATCAAAAACTATAGTCGTATTGCGGGACATATTTGCATGGTTCGGGTTACCAATTACCTTAGTCACCGACAACGGTTCGACGGTTACTGCGAGGGAGTTCAAGGAATTCACTAGAGCGAACGGGATCCATCAAAAGTTTTCCGCTCCATATCACCCCGCCACTAACGGCCAGACGGAAAGATTTGTACAAAATATGAAGGTTGCACTTCGTTAAATGGTAAACGATTCCGGAGATTTTCAGTTGAAACTTTACAATTTCCTTATGCGGTACCGAAAGACACCAAATGCTACCACCGGAAATGCTCCATGTGTTTTGTTTCTACAACGGGATATCCGCATCGTCCTTGACTTGATTCGTCCTAATGATAACGAGGCCATTCAACAAAAATTGTGTAAGACATACTTAGGTGGAACGCAATACTTTCCTGGGGATGCAGTGCAGGTGAGGAATTAAACGTCAAGGGATCAGAAGTAGAAATTCGGTAAGATCATTCGGACAGACGTGTCACTACACTACTTAGTAAACGTAAACGGAAGCCTTTGGCGTAGACATCACGACCAAATTATGAAGGCCAGCATTTATTCATCGAACGAGCTTAAGGAAATAGATATCGAGGTAACACCACTAATTTCCCTGTCTGAAAACCTATCTACTCTTCCAGGCCCAAACGTGGAAGCACCAAAGACGCAACAAGAAAAGTTAGAATCTAATTCGGAATCAGTTAAGGACCAGGTTTTGGACGCGGCATCAACCAAGAGCGACAACGTGGTTGAAACTCTTCTACCCGCACCCACATTGAGGCGAAGTAACCGCGAAAGGAAACCGGTGGACCGGTTGGTCCTCTCTTAGTGGGGAGACTGTGATGTATCTACAAACGCGGAACCTCCCGAAAGTCAACAGCGCACCTGACGGGAATATTCAACACACTGCGTTTCCTGACAAATGTCATATATGGGGGGACTATATCTTTCATTTCTCTCTCTTTTATCTTAACTTCGTTTCCGAACCATGAGGTCACCTTTTTATAAGTCATTAAGAAATTAATAAACCATTGAACTTTAGAGAAAATTGGTTTCATTATTAATCCATGGTAAGCAATCGTGGGTAAGATACACAACAACTTTCCGTATACATTTTATGCCAATTTGGGAATAAAACATCTTGCCAATCTCTTCCCAACAAGGGCTTTCTTGGCCAGCTATCTTTGACAACAATTATTACGCAGCTCCAACATCCACCTCCAAACTCCACCGCCACGCTCATAACGCCTAATTCTTCAATTTTATTACCTAAAACAGTGCACAAAAAAAAGGACTTTTGTAATTTTGTCTTGTAAAAATAATCGTAATAATGTTTTTCTGACATAATAGTTACCGATGCACCCGTATCGATCTCAAAACTGGTTCTTACGTTATTGATAAGCAATGTACACTCTGCTGGCTCTAGGCGAAGATCGTGATTGCTCCTCTTGTGAACGGGAGACATACGAAAAACATACCGACATAGCCACATTCGCATTTTCAATATCAGTTAAGACTCCCGTTCTTGTTGGAATATGGTGACCGTTCCCGTAGGAATATGGGGATGAGTTAAAGTTTTTGTTACTCGGGGATAGTGTAGCATTCTAACGGTGAAAGAATTTTTGAAATCGGGGCTGTAGTGTCAACGTTCCCGTATACGTTCCTGCTCCCGTGGGAATATAGGGAACCGTAAGAATATGGGGATGAATTAGTTTTTATGTTAGTCGGGGATAGTGTAGCATTCTAACGGTGAAAGAATTTTTAAAGTCGGTGCTGTAGTGTCAACGTTCCCATATACGTTCCTGCTCCCGTGGGAATAAAGGGAACCGTAGAAATATGGGGATGAATTAGTTTTTATGTTACTCGGGGATAGTGTAGCATTCTAACGGTGAAAGAATTTCTGAAATCGGTGCTGTAGTGTCAAAGTTCCCGTATACGTTCCTGCTCCCGTGGGAATATAGGGAAACGTAGGAATATGGGGATGAATTAGTTTTTATGTAACTCGGGGATAATGAAGCATTCTTACAGTGGAAAAATTTTTGAAATCGGTGTTATAGTTTCTAAGTTCCCGTATACATTCCCGTTCCCGAGGGAATTTAGGGATAAATTGTAGCCTATGTGTTATTCTGATGTATAAGCTATATTATTGGAAAGTATAATTGAAATCCATTCAGCAGTTTTTGCGTGAAAGAGGAACAAACATACATCCACACATACAAACTTTCACGTTTATAATATTAATAGGATAGGATTTATATATACATTCCATACGACCATATCATACCCTCCATATTAAATTTTTACGGATTTTAAATACTAACGTAACTGGATAAATTTTATCGTTCTAAATTATCTCGCTCTTTTGAATAGTATTAACTGAAAATTTTTTTTATGTCACAGTAAAAGTTGATGGAAGTTATCCTTAATAAATCATTATACTAAAATTTGAGTGAGAAAGTGAATTTTGTTATCATGAATTACTAAAACATTATTAAGGTGTGTGAGACCCGACTAGGCCGGCGTCAAGAGGGGAGTGATTTTACGAACGACAATGACTTCAGAGGACTATATGAACAGACAAGACTAGGGATGTGACAACAACAACACTAATGAGGAGGGATGTGAACGGAAGTGAAGCAAAGGGGCTACCACCAAAACTCAATGTCATAGGTGGTAGCAAATGGTTGTATCTTTGATACAAGGGAGGGGTTGCTAGGTACTGGCACTAACATCAGTCAGAGTTCTCAGCGATTTGGTGAACCATTGTCTAGGAGAGACGGTGAGTTGAAGTATAGTATAGGTTCTGGTGTAGGCTAGTTAAATTTATGATGAGATATATGAATATAAACATATGCATATTAATGAATATGTATATTTGTATATATATATGAAAATATATGTAGACATATAGCTAAATTGTGTATTAGGGTAAGTGTTTCATTTAGGTATTCGTTTCAGATTTGCCGGAATGATGGAGCCTTTGAATGGATATAGTAGTAGTAGATAGTTTTAGTAAATAATTTTAAGGAAATCAGAAGTTTCTTCAGATTACACTCTTTCTCCTGGGCAGTGGCATAGGTTTCCAGATGCACACTTGCCTTTTTCCGTCGTATTCCTCAACCTTTATCCTTTGATCCTTTCCTCTTCCTCTTTCAAAGGCATGATAGATTTTGTTATTTGAGTAGGAGATGTCTGGAGAAGGCGCAAGAACCACCCCATCCTTCGAGCTGAGCCGAGCCAAGAACAAGCATGCCTACGCTCTTCTCCAGCATCAAAGTAAAGCCTCCGTGGAAACCCTAACTCATAACAAAGTCGATGCAATTTTTGGTACAGAGTGGCTTAAGTTTTTTAAAGTTAAACTACCTGAGGTACACCAATTGAAGGAACCGATAACACCTAAAATAAAAGAGGAAACGATGCGTAAGCTAAAAAGGAAGTTCGCTGATGTTTTCAAGCCTGGGGTAGGAAAAATTAGTGATTACGAAGCTAAGTTGTATCTTCAGGATGGTACACAGCCAGTTTATATCGTCGCTCGAAGGGTACCGTATGCCACGCAGGGGAAGATGGAGAAGGAAATTGAACGTTTGGAAAAGGCAGGGATCATTACCAAAATGCAATTAAGCGAATGGGGCACACCAGTAGTACCCATTCTCAAGAAGGACGGATCAATCCGATTATGTGCTGATAACAAAATCACCCTCAACAAAGTGCTCAAAAGCGATAATTACCCGATTCCACCTATCGAGGATATTTTTGCAACATCCATGGAAGGTGGAAAGATTTTTACGACCCTGGATATAAGAGAAGCGTATCTTCACATGCCAATGGATGAGCAAAGCACTCAGGTACAAGCGATTTTAACACCCCAGGGGGACTTTCAGGTAAACAGGTTGATGTACGGCACCAAGGTCGCACCAGCTATTTGGCAGCGTTACATACAGCAGAAGCTAAAAAGCATCAAGGGTGTGTGCGCTTTTCTCGATGACATTAAAATTCAAGGAAAAAATTTTCAAGAACACATGGATCGGTTGGAAGTGGTACTTAGCCGTTAAATGCAGTAGGATTGCTGATGAATTTTCACAAGTGTTAGTTTTTAGAATCTGAAATTAATTACTTAGGTTATGCCATTTCGACAAGGGGAATTGAGAAGACCAAAGAAAAAGTCCAGGCAATTCTAGAGGCACCCGTTCCAAGGAAAGTCAAGGAGGTGAGAAGCTGGCTAGGGCTGGTAAATTATTATGGAAGGTTTCTGGAAAACCTATCGTCCAAACTACGCCCACTCTACCACCTACTTCAAAAAGAAGTTATATTCAATTGGAACGATGAATGCGAGAAGGCGTTTAATCTTATTAAGGAAGAGGTAACTTCCGATGTAGTACTGGTTGCATATGATCCAGCACTACTGTTGGTATTAGCGACTGACGCAAGCCAATATGGGTTGGGGGCTGTCCTATCACATATTCTGCCACAAGCCTTTGGTTGCTATTTTCAGCCCAAGCAAAAACCTGCCGAGTATGGTGGCAACTCGAATGCTGCACTATGCTCAATTCCTGCAGGGTTTCGATTATGACATAAGGTACCGATCGACCGACGAACACTCCAATGCCGATGCGCTTTCCAGATTGCCGTTGCAGTCAACGGAGTCAAATGAATTAGATGACGTCACATGTTATCAAATGCAACAATTTGACACGGTCATCGGGACACCAAAGGAAATTGCGAAAGAGACAGCGAAGGACCCAGTACTAAAAGAGGTTTACCTTTCCTTACTGACAGGAAAGACGAAAGAAACTACAGCAGCCGGACTTTCAAGGTAAAGATGAACAATTTCCCTTATCGTATGGCACAATTCTAAAAAATTGCAGAGTAGTCATACCTACGACTTTACGCAAGCAAATTTTGAATGAATTGCATGTGGCCCATGTTGGCGTAGTTAAAATGAAAGCTCTTGCGAGAAGTTACGTATGGAGGCCGCGTATCGATTTGGAGATAGAAGAAATGGCGCGCCAATGTTTCGAATGCAGGAGCGTAATGAAGCAATCTACCAGAAAGGTACAACACCCCTGGGAATACCCAACAAGAGCTTGGGAGAGAGTTCATGTGGACTTTGCAGGACCATTTATGGAAAAATATTTCCTAATTGTGGTTGACTCCCACTCTAAATGGCCGGAAATTGTGCCAACGACTAGTATGACCGCATCAAAAACTATAGTCGTATTGCGGGACATATTTGCATGGTTCGGGTTACCAATTACCTTAGTCACCGACAACGGTTCGACGGTTACTGCGAGGGAGTTCAAGGAATTCACTAGAGCGAACGGGATCCATCAAAAGTTTTCCGCTCCATATCACCCCGCCACTAACGGCCAGACGGAAAGATTTGTACAAAATATGAAGGTTGCACTTCGTTAAATGGTAAACGATTCCGGAGATTTTCAGTTGAAACTTTACAATTTCCTTATGCGGTACCGAAAGACACCAAATGCTACCACCGGAAATGCTCCATGTGTTTTGTTTCTACAACGGGATATCCGCATCGTCCTTGACTTGATTCGTCCTAATGATAACGAGGCCATTCAACAAAAATTGTGTAAGACATACTTAGGTGGAACGCAATACTTTCCTGGGGATGCAGTGCAGGTGAGGAATTAAACGTCAAGGGATCAGAAGTAGAAATTCGGTAAGATCATTCGGACAGACGTGTCACTACACTACTTAGTAAACGTAAACGGAAGCCTTTGGCGTAGACATCACGACCAAATTATGAAGGCCAGCATTTATTCATCGAACGAGCTTAAGGAAATAGATATCGAGGTAACACCACTAATTTCCCTGTCTGAAAACCTATCTACTCTTCCAGGCCCAAACGTGGAAGCACCAAAGACGCAACAAGAAAAGTTAGAATCTAATTCGGAATCAGTTAAGGACCAGGTTTTGGACGCGGCATCAACCAAGAGCGACAACGTGGTTGAAACTCTTCTACCCGCACCCACATTGAGGCGAAGTAACCGCGAAAGGAAACCGGTGGACCGGTTGGTCCTCTCTTAGTGGGGAGACTGTGATGTATCTACAAACGCGGAACCTCCCGAAAGTCAACAGCGCACCTGACGGGAATATTCAACACACTGCGTTTCCTGACAAATGTCATATATGGGGGGACTATATCTTTCATTTCTCTCTCTTTTATCTTAACTTCGTTTCCGAACCATGAGGTCACCTTTTTATAAGTCATTAAGAAATTAATAAACCATTGAACTTTAGAGAAAATTGGTTTCATTATTAATCCATGGTAAGCAATCGTGGGTAAGATACACAACAACTTTCCGTATACATTTTATGCCAATTTGGGAATAAAACATCTTGCCAATCTCTTCCCAACAAGGGCTTTCTTGGCCAGCTATCTTTGACAACAATTATTACGCAGCTCCAACATCCACCTCCAAACTCCACCGCCACGCTCATAACGCCTAATTCTTCAATTTTATTACCTAAAACAGTGCACAAAAAAAAGGACTTTTGTAATTTTGTCTTGTAAAAATAATCGTAATAATGTTTTTCTGACATAATAGTTACCGATGCACCCGTATCGATCTCAAAACTGGTTCTTACGTTATTGATAAGCAATGTACACTCTGCTGGCTCTAGGCGAAGATCGTGATTGCTCCTCTTGTTATCTGCATTCTTTTTATTCTCTGCATTGGATGTTGACACTTCTTGGCCCTAAGCACAGACTATATTGATTCCGAACTTTTGCGTTTGTGTTTTTTTGTATCTGCATACTCTAGAGTCTAGAAGTATGTCCAATTTTGTGGCATGTAAAGCACTCCCAATTATATGTCTTTTGCTGGACATTTATCTTGGTCGTGACTTTTTCCACAGCTATGACAAGATTTTTTTGATAACGAAAGCTGCGGTCTCTGACGATTTGTTTCGTAGCGTTCACCTGACGTTAGATGTGTACTTGATGAATGACGACGACTTTTTTTGTTCTGTATTGCATTTGTATGAGGTTTTGATTGCAAGTTTCTGTTGTTTTTTTGTTGAAAGACAGCATGTATATTTTGGTGGGAATGTAAAGATTTTGATGTTTTTTGTGAAAGCTAAATGTTTAATGCTTTCGTAGTGTATTGTTCGAAGGTTTGGTAATGAAAGCTGCGGTCTCTGACGATTTGTTTCGTAGCGTTCACCTGACGTTAGATGTGTACTTGATGAATGACGACGACTTTTTTTGTTCTGTATTGCATTTGTATGAGGTTTTGATTGCAAGTTTCTGTTGTTTTTTTGTTGAAAGACAGCATGTATATTTTGGTGGGAATGTAAAGATTTTGATGTTTTTTGTGAAAGCTAAATGTTTAATGCTTTCGTAGTGTATTGTTCGAAGGTTTGGTTCTCTTCGCTAACTAACATTTTAATCTTATGCTTGTGCACAATTTCTGCTGCCTTATCTGGAATGATGTCCCCGAAATTACAGTACTGCGCATGCGCTTTGAGACGTACAATGAACTCGTTAATAGGCTCACCTTCCTTTTGTTTCAACTTGTTGAATTTATATCGCTCTGCTCTCTTATTATGTTTGGGAGCAAAATTTCCACCAAAATTTTCATGCTATCACAATTTATAAGAAACCATTGTAAAGGTAAATAAGAGAGCTACAACATCCTTCATTGCAATATATAGTAAAACACTAGAGGGTTAGTGGGCTTAAGAGAGGCTGTGATTGCGCTGCCACGCGCTCTTTAAACAATCATATCTCCGTCAATTTTTGTTTGACAGAAAAAACAAAAAAAACAAATTATTTGTTAGAAAAATACCTTAATTTTTTATCTCTACACTTTTATATGTACGTATCTGTCGTCATTTTTGAGATATTATGAAAAAAAAAAGTTTTTTTTTTTAAATTTGAAGTTTTGTTTTTTTTGTGACTTTCTTGAAAAATATGTGTCATGAAGCAGCCAAACTGATTCTATCTATCAAACTCTTCATAATAAAGTTAATTGTAGGCGGAATACGATCAACTTTAATTTTGGTGGAAATGGCACTTATGAAACCCATTGATTTAAAAGGAAAAACATTAAATGCTGCCCTTATTTGCAATACAGCTCACTTTTTTTACGTGCAAAACACTCTTAATATACATACATACATATATATGCATTTCATACATATAGACCAGGGTCGATAATTTTTAAAATGAAGAAAAAAGAAAAAAAATTATCGTGGGATGAAACAAATTGGAAGAGGTAGAAAATAAACCTACAAAAAAAGGAAAAATAAATTACGGGCGATCTGAGGTCGGGAAGGGGGAGGAGGGAGTATTTAAGTGTAAGAAACGGTTAATCTCGATTTCCGGTAAAACTGCAAGTCTTAGGAAAAAAAATCAAAAAGCAAAGTTGTAGGTATTAAAAAGATCTACAACTTTTGTAAAGACACTTTTTTCACATAACCTCAAAATGTTTGTGAAAAATTCGAATAACTGAGTTTTTGGTTTTTTATTTTTATCTTTTGCAAAAAAACTTATTTTTTTGCGAAATTTGGTGAAAACATACCTTTGTATGTTCCAAACATATAATAATTTTTTGATTTAAAATGTTTATTTTTTCACCTTATTTTGACAAAATATCGAAAAATCACCCTAATTTTCAATCGAAAAATCTCACGTCAAAATATCTGCTTTTTTAAAAAAATTGGTGTGTTTCTTGTTCGTTGAAATCTCTACTTTCAGATGGTTAAAAAAAAAATATTACTATGGTAAATGTTCTCAGAAAATGCAAATAATGAAAATAACCCAAATCCGAAATTTGTTTTCTAAAAAATTCAAAATCTACACTTTTATTACTAGAAATACTCTAAATACTTATTTGCTTAGAACATCCTTAGACAGTTGTCCACCTAGACGGTGTTTAAGGAGTTGGACAAGTCTAAGCCAATTTTGTATTTATAAATGCATTCCAACAGTTGTCTAAACAACCCCTAAGACTGTCAACTTCGAATGAAAAACTAAATGGCAGCGTTCATGATGTATCCGTGCAATACCATTGTCTGTGTTTTGGTATACGAGTACAACTATAAGGCTCTGAAAGAGTGGCGTAGGACTTGAACTTCACCGAAAAAAACAGCTGATTTGATTTGACTTTGTGTTTCAGCTTTTCCAAGTCTCATAAAATGATCAAATTTGCGCAATTTATAAATAGAATTGTTGAAAGTAGTATTTTTGTACCTCAAACTACTTAATTTTTTCGATCTTAACACTCTCAACAGTGTTTTATAACATGTTCAACAAAATTATTTTTTGCTGTATCAATGGTCACTTAAGCCATAGTTTAGACAACCACTTTCGGTGTCTAAAGTTAGACATTTCTTAGACAGCGATGAAAGTGTTTATAAATACGATTTGGACTTGGACACTGGGGCCTGTTTCAGCGGTACTACATCAACTACAATGTAGCATATTGACAGTTGTAATACATCATTTCTGTTTCACAGGTTTGTTGTACTTCTTGCTGTAATACATCAATGTAGCTTAGAAAAATCGACTGGAAGTATTGGAAAAATGTATGATTCTGTTTCACAGCTTTTGATGCTACATTGTTGTAGTACAATTTGTTGTTAGTTTGTAATACATTTTTACACAGAAAAATTTTGTTGTAGCATAAAAAATGTCGGCTTTCAAAGGAAAATATACGAACATGCATTTCGTTATGTTTTTGTTGTGGAGTTTGTTTGACAATTAAATATAAAAAAAGAATATAACATGGGGTTTTAATTTTTTCAAATATATTGTATGGATAAGTTATGTTTCGATGATAGATATAAAATACAATAATGGTTTCAAAACATAATCGAAAATAAAATATGAAAATAAGATTGAAACGACAAATTAATTGAAACGATTAATATAATTGTTCAATGTTTGAACTGCGCTATTTTCGTTTTCGTCTTCGCTAAGTCTTTCAACTTCATCCTCCTCAAAATCTTTGTCCGTTACCAAATTCATCTCATTTTCACTTCCCATTCTTTTGCGTATGTTGTACAACGTAACACAAGCGTTAACGACTCTTGCGCAGCTTACTGGCTTCTTCAGTTGGAGTCTATTTAAATAAGGAAATATTTCTTTCAATTGGCCAAGACTACATTCCACAACTTGTTTCGTTTTTTTCAACTTAACTAAAAAACGGTTTTTAGCCCGGCTTTCTGAAATTGCATTTGGAACATTTGGGGTAAATAACCACTTTCTTAATGGATACCCGGGATCACCAATTATTATGGCATTTGGAAACGGGCGCCACTCTTCATTGTTCCATTTGTTATAAAATTTGCTGCACTGCAATACTCGGCTATCATGTACAAAACCCGGATAGTTACTTACTTACTTAAGGTGGCGCTACAGTCCGGGTCGGACTAGGGCCTCAACCAACATGCTTCTTCAGCCAACTCGGTCGCGGTCTTCCTCTACTGCGCCGTCCCTCGGGATTGGATTCGAAGACTTTCCGGGCCGGAGCGTTGGTGTCCATTCGCTCTACATGACCCAGCCATCTAAGCCGCTGGACCTTGACTCGTTTGACAAGGTCAGTGTCGCTGTACAGCCCGTACAATTCGTCGTTGAATCTTCTTCTCCATTCTCCATCTATGCAAACGGGACCAAATATCACCCGAAGAATTTTTCTCTCGAAGCATCCTAAAGCGTTCTCGTCTGCCTTTGACAAGGTCCATGCCTCTGCGCCATATATAAGAACCGGGATGATAAGTGTCTTATACAGGGACACTTTAGTTGCTCGAGAGAGGACTTTACTACTCAATTGCCTTCTTAGTCCGAAGAAACAGCGATTGGCAAGAGTTATTCTTCGTTTGATTTCAGCGCTGGTGTCGTTGTCTGAATTAATAGCGGCGCCTAGGTAGACAAAGTCCTTAGCTACCTCAAAGTTATAGCTGTCAATCGTGACGTTCTGTCCAAGACGTCGGTGTTGGGTGTCCTTTCTTGATGACAGCATATACTTGGTCTTGCCCTCATTTACCACTAAACCCATCTTCTTCGCTTCCGTCTCAATGCTCATAAACGCGCCATTGACATCACGCTGCGTTCTTCCAATTATGTCAATATCGTCGGCATATCCGAGCAATTGAACGGACCTTTGAAAGATTGTGCCTCTTGTGTTGACGTATGAGTTTTGCACTATTCTTTCAAGAACGATGTTGAAGAAGTCGCATGACAGTGCATCGCCTTGCCTAAAACCTTTTTTGACATCGAATGTATCGGTGAGATCTTTTCCGACCCTGATGGAGCAGCGTGCGTTCTCCATCGTCATCCTACACAATCGGACAAGTTTGGTAGGGATGCCAAAACTAGACATGGCTCTATATAACTCCTCTCTATAGATGCTGTCATATGCGGCCTTAAAATCGATAAAAAGGTGGTGGGTATCGATTTGAAGCTCCTGGGTTTTTTCCAAGATTTGCCGTAGTGTGAAGATTTGGTCTATGGTGGACTTTCTTGGTCTAAAGCCGCACTGATAAGGACCTATCAGGTTGTTGACGAATGGCTTCAGACGCTCACACAATACAGCAGAGAGGATCTTGTACGCGATGTTAAGAAGACTGATACCTCTGTAGTTGGCGCAGTTCAGAGGGTCTCCTTTCTTGAGGACCGGGGAAACGATGCTGAGGTTCCATTCATCGGGCATGCTTTCTTCCGACCATATTTTGCAAATGAGCTGGTGCATACTGTGAGGATGCTTTTTAACAAAGGCTGAGGTAGGCTCAGCGGATCCAAGGTCTTCTAAAGAAGCAGCCAAAACTTTAGTTTAATGAAGTTAGTTTTATTTCCGATATTTCAAATTGTAATTTTCTTATAATATTTTATACAATGGTTTTAAGCTTTAATAATTTCAGTTCAGGTTTCTATTCGCTATTCCAAGTAGGTCTCTTCGGATGATGGGGAGTTTCACTTGGGGTTCGGTTGGGCGTGGTCTCGTCCGGGAATTATCGACCAGGTTCTCGTATGGGTCTTCAGGCCAATCGACTGATGGTCTCCTATCCTGGACTACGGGTGGATTGGTCTTTGGGGCACTCGGTGTACTGTTTCCTGTCCTGGGCTTCCAGTTCCTGGGCTCGGATTTGAGGTCACGCTGGGTACTTGGTAAAGATCTGGAATGATACTCGGAAGCGGGAGTTAATGGTTGCTCTGAGATAGCAGGAGCCACTAAATTCACAACGAGATAGCTTTGGACACTAAATTCACAACGAGATAGCGTTGGACACTAAATTCACACCGAGATAGCGGTGGACACTAAATTCACAACGAGATAGCGTTGGACACTAAATTCACACTGAGATAGCGGTGGACACTAAATTCACAACGAGATAGCGTTGGACACTAAATTCACACCGAGATAGCGGTGGACACTAAATTCACAACGAGATAGCGTTGGACACTAAATTCACACCGAGATAGCGGTGGACACTAAATTCACAACGAGATAGCGTTGGACACTAAATTCACACCGAGATAGCGGTGGACACTAAATTCACAACGAGATAGCGTTGGACACTAAATTCACACCGAAATAGCGGTGGACACTAAATTCACAACGAGATAGCGTTGGACACTAAATTCACACCGAGATAGCGGTGGACACTAAATTCACAACGAGATAGCGTTGGACACTAAATTCACACCGAGATAGCGGTGGACACTAAATTCACAACGAGATAGCGTTGGACACTAAATTCACAACGAGATAGCGTTGGACACTAAATTCACAACGAGATAGCGTTGGACACTAAATTCACACCGAGATAGCGGTGGACACTTAATTCACAACGAGATAGCGTTGGACACTAAATTCACACCGAGATAGCGGTGGACACTAAATTCACAACGAGATAGCGTTGGACACTAAATTCACACCGAGATAGCGGTGGACACTAAATTCACAACGAGATAGCGTTGGACACTAAATTCACACCGAGATAGCGGTGGACACTAAATTCACAACGAGATAGCGTTGGAAACTAAATTCACACCGAGATAGCGGTGGACACTAAATTCACAACGAGATAGCGTTGGACACTTAATTCACACCGAGATAGCGGTGGACACTAAATTCACAACGAGATAGCGTTGGACACTAAATTCACACCGAGATAGCGGTGGACACTAAATTCACAACGAGATAGCGTTGGACACTAAATTCACACCGAGATAGCGGTGGACACTAAATTCACAACGAGATAGCGTTGGACACTAAATTCACACCGAGATAGCGGTGGACACTAAATTCACAACGAGATAGCGTTGGACACTAAATTCACACCGAGAAAGCGGTGGACACTATTACACTCACCTGAACCTCTCCTAGATGACCGCTCACTTGCCACGGTCGGCGCAGACTGCTTTTTCATGAATTGTGTTGTCTTATACACCTTTCGGTAACAAGTGGGTGTGAGTTGTAAAAAACGAACGAACTCCAACATGCCAAATTCCATTCACCGCATTGAAATTCAAGTGCTTGTAGTGTTGTTGTGTTGCGGTATGTATTGGGCATCGTATGATTAAGTTGTTTTGGTTGTGTCGTGTAATTGATGTGGGGGTGAATTTGTAATGGTTCATTACAATACTCCTGACCAGGTCATCGCCGGCCGATTTAAACAATTCGGCAGTGAGGCCATCAGCTCCAGCAGCTTTGTTGGACTTTAGCTTGGACACTGCTGTCTTCACTTCGTTCAGGTCGGGTTGGCGGAATTCTTGGTCTACGTCGCCTAAATCGAATGGTTCTATCTCTCTAACAGCGGAATTGGGTCCATCATCGCCGTTATAGAGCTTGGAAAAGTGGTCTTTCCATATCCTCAGCATAGACTGCGGTTCCACCACGATGTTCCCTTGATCGTCTTTGCAGGCTTCGGCTCGGGGCTTGTAGCCCGAGGCTGTTGTTTTTACCTTCTGGTAAAACTTCCGAACCTCATTCCTGCTGTGGCACCCTTCTATCTCCTCGATCGCGCGCTTCTCATGCTCTCTCTTTTTCCGTCTGAGAAGCCGGTGTTCGTCTCTCCTCTTCTGCTTGTAGAGCTCATAAGCAGTTCTAGTCTTTTTGTGCAGCGCCGCTTTGTATGCTTCCTGTTTAGCTGCATGTGCTTGCCGGCATTCGTCGTCAAACCAGGGGTTTCGTTGTGGTGGCCGTGTGAAACCCAGCACTTCAGAGGCGGCATCTCTGATGGCTGATTGGCAGTGCTGCCACTGGTTCTCAATACTTGATGCTGGCGGCATAGGACTCCTTGAGAGGTTGTAAGAGACTCGATCGGAAAAAGACTTGGCGATCTCTTGCGATTGTAGTCGTCCAACGTCGAATTGTCTCACAGTATTTCCTTGTGTTGGCTTGGATCGGGATATCCGCAGTCGTACCTTGGCTACAACAAGGTAGTGGTCCGAGTCAATGTTGGCCCCTGTAACGAAGCGTTACACCTTTTTAAGAAGACCGACCGACCACCTTTCCCGCATCATATTTTTTCTAGACCGAACCAAGTGGCCGCACATACCCCCAGTCTCCCCTACAATTTATCAAAACAAAGCACGTCAGCCAATCAGCGTTCACCAAAGAACCAAAGGCAAAATTACTTGGTTGTTGGTACACACAAGCTGGCTACGTACCACAGCAGCAGTCAATGTTGAATTTCGTGTGCGCTGAGAGATGCTATGGTTGCATGGCAGACGTTGGGTTGTATAAATTTGATTATTTTTTTTTGTGGTTCTCATATTGCCAATGGCATGGCATAGGGACCGCCCCTTTTCATATTTCATATATTTTCAGAGATCATTGTCGCTCGTATAATAAACGTCACATTAACATTTTTCCGAATGGTCTATATGGGGAAGTGACTGCAACACCGAAAAACATGTTCCGATGTACCGAGACCAGTGCCATCAGTTTTGAAAATAAATAAAGTGCAGTACCAGTATAAGTGTGCTAAGTAGCAACAACAAACGTGATCCAGTGAAGCAACAATAAGTCAAGGAAGGTATCACCAAAGGTAGCGACAAGGTAATTGTTCAGTTTAGGAAAAATTGTGGAGGTAGCCACCGGGCAAATAATTGTGCGGGACGTCTCGTATGGGCCGTGCAATTGTTTGGACAGTCTGCCAAAACAATTTAATAGTAGGAAGTAGTGCCTAGGTAGCAACCGGGCAAATAATTGTGCGGGACGTCTCGTATGGGCCGTGCAATTGTTTGGACAGTCTGCCGAAGTAACTACAGAGAGGGAAATAGCGCCTAGGTAGCCGCCGGGCAAATAATTGTGTGGGACGTCTTGCATGGGCCACATAATTGTTTGGACAGCCTGCCGAACATAGGTTGTTTAGTGTCACACTGGACGTGCGTGCATGGGCGGTTGACATTAAACCATCATATTGGCATTGGACCGAGTAGGTTAGTTAGTTTTACCAGTGTACCGTGCCGCTATCCGATTACCTATCGCCTACTTGACTTCGTCGAGAATCCGAACGCAGCTGTACAACTCCGAGGCCTGTTTCCAGGAGCTGTTAAAGCTCAACCGCACTTGTCGTACAAAAGCCGAGGGGAGAACCTCATAAACCCCGACACCAGTATCTTGTATTATTGTAAGATTGCATCCAAATAAATTATAACGTTAACTATTTTCCGAGTTGGCTATTCGTTAAGAAGTTGGACTAGACGCAACCCAAGTCTTGATATAGCTTCCTTGGGGACTACCTTGGACCCGCTGAGTTCTACCCCAGCTGGAAACAAAAGAAGCATCACAAATTGGCGCCCGAGCAGGGACAAGCTAAAAATTCATTCACCGACCGCCCTATTACCAGGAACTGAAGCTTCGTCCACCGACCATATCCGACCGACCGCCGCCCGACATGGCCAATATGGAAAACGAAATTATACTATCCGACCGGCCCTCTGTTCAACCCGTATACCGGACCAGTTTACAAGTGCTTTTACAGCCACAAGACCACCTGAGTTCTCCTCCGTCCACGTCTCAACTAGCCTATAGTAATCACACTGCTACGCTGGATTCGGGCGCAAGTCCAAGCACGGACGAGCAACGATTACAGACATTTTTAAATAGTGAGCTCCCGCAATTCGAAGAAATCAAAGGTATTTCCACGGTTACTCCCCACGTCATACGTCTTAAGACGTCGGAACCTTTTAAACAACGTTACTTTCCTCGTAATCCTGCTATGCAACAAATAATAGACGATGAAGTGGATGACCTGCTGGCTACTGGGAAGATTAGACCGTCTAAAAGCCCATACAGTTCTCCAGTAGTGTTGGTCCGTAAGAAGGAAGGTTCTTGGAGAGTGTGTGTTGATTTCCGCCAGCTGAACGATATCTCTTTTAAAGATGCCTACCCTTTGCCTTATATCTCATCTATTTTGGACAAACTGCGGGGAGCACGATTTATGTCCACGATCGATCTCAAACAAGGGTATTGGCAAATCGCTCTGAAGCCTGAGTGTCGGCCGTACACCGCATTTACCGTCCCAGGCCGAGGATTATTCGAATGGAACGTCATGCCATGTGGACTGCATTCGGCAGGAGCCACATTCCAAAGGGCTATGGACGAGATTTTCGGTCATGATTTAGAGGACCACGTCCTGGTGTATCTAGACGACATAATCGTCCTTAGTAAAACCTTCGAGGATCATTTGAAACACTTAGCTGAAGTATTTAGACGACTCCGTGCCGCAAACTTGCGAATAAACGTGGACAAATGCCATTTCTGTAGACCTAGTCTCAAATACTTAGGGCATGTTATTAGCAAGGAAGGAATCCACACCGACCCCGACAAAGTAGCTGCCGTCCGAGACCTGAAAGCCCCCACTACCATTAAAGCATTACGACGCATTATTGGGATATGTTCTTGGTACCGTCGCTTCATCAAAGATTTCTCCACCATAGCCGCACCTCTCACTCAGCTACTAAAAAAGAACGTGAAGTGGGAATGGAATGCCGAACAACAAAACGCCTTCGACACATTGAAGAAAAACTTGACCGAGTCACCAGTACTAGCCTGCCCTGACTTCAGCCAACCTTTTACTCTTCAAACCGACGCGAGCCTTGACGGTTTGGGAGTTGTGCTAACGCAAAAACTAGAAGGGCAGGAGAAGGTAATTGCCTATGCCAGCCGGACACTTACCGAATTAGAACGAAAGTACGCCGCTACAGAAAAGGAATGCCTCGCCATTTTATGGGGAATACGAAAGATGCGACCCTACTTGGAGGGGTATCATTTCCATGTGATCACCGATCACCATTCGCTTAAATGGTTGCATTCCCTCGAAAACCCGTCAGGACGATTAGCGCGTTGGGCGCTAGAACTCCAACAATATGATTTCGATATTCACTACCGCAAAGGGGCTTTGAACGTCGTAGCCGACGCTTTGTCAAGGGACCCACTACCGATTACAGAAACCGACCGACTCGCTGCCATCAAAGATGCTGGCCCAGATTGGGTGCAGAAACGCACCAAGCAAGTAGAGCTCGCGCCGGGAAAATTTCCGGAATATAAAGTCGAAGAAAATCGCCTGTACCGTCATTTCCAATCTAACAATCCAGTAGCAGACCCGAATGCCGAACAATGGAAATTATGTGTTAATACTTGGGATCGGAACCGAGTCATATTCGAAAACCATGACGAAGTCACAGCCGGGCACTTGGGAATTGCGAAAACCATCGCCCGGATTATGCAGAAATATTACTGGCCCGGAATGTTTCGGGATGTAGCTAGGTACGTACGAAACTGTAAGACCTGCATTAAATTTAAACCGTCGCAACAAAAACCGAGCGGACTTATGTTTACAACACAGACCGAAGGACCGTGGGACGTAGTATGCGGCGACTTTATGGGGCCGTTCCCTCGGTCGATTAAGGGGAACACCATGCTACTCGTCCTAGTGGACAAATATACCAAATGGGTTGAAGCAGTCCCCCTATCCGCCGCTACGACTCCCAGCTTAATAAAAGCTCTAAGAGAAAGAGTAATTACACGATTTGGAACCCCTCGCATATTTTTGTCCGATAATGGGAGCCAATTCACCAGCCACCAGTTCAAGGATTTTCTTTCCGACTTGGGGATATCACAGCAACTTACTGCCCCTTATACGCCGCAGGAAAACACGACCGAAAGAGTTAATAAAGTACTCAAGACTATGATCGCCCAATATATCGATGGAGATCATAGACGGTGGGATGAGCATATTCCAGAATTAACTTTCGCCATAAACTCTAGCCGACACGAGTCGACAGGGTATTCACCGGCATTTTTAAATTTCGGTCGAGAATTGCGAGCACCAGGGAAAACGGCAGAGAGTACCGATCCACAGAAGTCTCTAGAAGATATCAACGTGCGTACAGAACGAATGCGATCATTATTTGAGTTAGTGAATCTTAATATGCAACGAGCTACCCAAACGCAAGCCAGACAATATAATCTCCGTCACCGCCCTTGGAGACCGAACCTTGGAGACCGGGTATACCGAAAAATTCGTGTGCTTTCATCAGGAGTAAATTATTTTGCTGAAAAGTTGGCTCCTAAATTCGATGGACCTTATGAGGTAATAAAGATTGTCTCTCCCGTTATTGTCGCTCTGCGAGGAAAAGAGGCAAATAAGAAAAACACCGTAACAATCAAAGCACACGTACGAGATCTGAAGTCGTGCAATACAGACGACATTTCTCCTTCCAGCGAGGTGGCAGGAGTAAGATTCGCCAGAGAATCCAAACCGTCTCACACGAGTTTCCGTGCCGAAGAGGTGCAAGTCCGCAATAAACGAAATAATAGTGCGACGGTTAGTATTACTTCAAGAAAACCGGCCTCCGCACCAGACCCAGTCCCGTGTCTACGAACGCCCACCCGACCTACAAAAATGCGACCGCCACCGGAACCTAAGCGAGTGGCGTTGCAGCTATCGAAACCGATCCAAAAGACGACCAACCGACGAGTAGCGCTCAAGCTGGCAGAAACGGTCCTCATTCAAGCACCACCTCCTCCCGAAGTGGTTAGGACCACAGTTAAAGCATCACGCAAGAAGGCACCCGAAGTATGGTTGAGCCGCACAGCCGTCTTAACGTCTCCACAGTTACCACCTAGTTCCGACCCACCTTGGCGTTTGGGAGGAATTTGGAGGGCTCCTGCGACGATCGCCCAGCGAGCGGTAATTAAAACTGCCCACCAAGAGGCGACCGTCATTCAACGCAGCATAGACCCTCGGTCTACGGACCGCATTCCACGACCCGAACTCCTTCCTGCATCCAAGCTAAGAGAGCAACCACTAGTCGTCAACACCGGAGCCTGGTCCAAGGGACCAGGTTCAGGCTCATCCGCGCGACGCCGAAAACGCCGCACGAGAAAGGCTGAAGAGCAACGAGCATCAGCACTCATTTAATCAAGCGCTTCAAAATTTTGATTTGTATCATTTTTTTTATTATTAATATTTAGTATTATTAATGCGTTCTTTTTCTTTTAATTAATCCAGTTTTCTTCCCGATCCACCGGTTCAGACGAGAGGGTTCTCGTCTCATTAAGAAAGGGGGGTTTGTAACGAAGCGTTACACCTTTTTAAGAAGACCGACCGACCACCTTTCCCGCATCATATTTTTTCTAGACCGAACCAAGTGGCCGCACATACCCCCAGTCTCCCCTACAATTTATCAAAACAAAGCACGTCAGCCAATCAGCGTTCACCAAAGAACCAAAGGCAAAATTACTTGGTTGTTGGTACACACAAGCTGGCTACGTACCACAGCAGCAGTCAATGTTGAATTTCGTGTGCGCTGAGAGATGCTATGGTTGCATGGCAGACGTTGGGTTGTATAAATTTGATTATTTTTTTTTGTGGTTCTCATATTGCCAATGGCATGGCATAGGGACCGCCCCTTTTCATATTTCATATATTTTCAGAGATCATTGTCGCTCGTATAATAAACGTCACATTAACATTTTTCCGAATGGTCTATATGGGGAAGTGACTGCAACACCGAAAAACATGTTCCGATGTACCGAGACCAGTGCCATCAGTTTTGAAAATAAATAAAGTGCAGTACCAGTATAAGTGTGCTAAGTAGCAACAACAAACGTGATCCAGTGAAGCAACAATAAGTCAAGGAAGGTATCACCAAAGGTAGCGACAAGGTAATTGTTCAGTTTAGGAAAAATTGTGGAGGTAGCCACCGGGCAAATAATTGTGCGGGACGTCTCGTATGGGCCGTGCAATTGTTTGGACAGTCTGCCAAAACAATTTAATAGTAGGAAGTAGTGCCTAGGTAGCAACCGGGCAAATAATTGTGCGGGACGTCTCGTATGGGCCGTGCAATTGTTTGGACAGTCTGCCGAAGTAACTACAGAGAGGGAAATAGCGCCTAGGTAGCCGCCGGGCAAATAATTGTGTGGGACGTCTTGCATGGGCCACATAATTGTTTGGACAGCCTGCCGAACATAGGTTGTTTAGTGTCACACTGGACGTGCGTGCATGGGCGGTTGACATTAAACCATCATATTGGCATTGGACCGAGTAGGTTAGTTAGTTTTACCAGTGTACCGTGCCGCTATCCGATTACCTATCGCCTACTTGACTTCGTCGAGAATCCGAACGCAGCTGTACAACTCCGAGGCCTGTTTCCAGGAGCTGTTAAAGCTCAACCGCACTTGTCGTACAAAAGCCGAGGGGAGAACCTCATAAACCCCGACACCAGTATCTTGTATTATTGTAAGATTGCATCCAAATAAATTATAACGTTAACTATTTTCCGAGTTGGCTATTCGTTAAGAAGTTGGACTAGACGCAACCCAAGTCTTGATATAGCTTCCTTGGGGACTACCTTGGACCCGCTGAGTTCTACCCCAGCTGGAAACAAAAGAAGCATCACACCCCTCGGAATGTTCGGACATCCTCTATACTGGAGAAGTGCCGTGCGTCGATCGCAATGTGGTCAATCTGGTTGACGGTTGATTGATCAGGAGATTTCCATGTCCCTTTGTGGATATTGAGGTGCTGGAACCGCGTACTAGCTACCAGAACATCTCGCCCCGCAGCGAAATCGATCAGCCTGAATCCGTTATCGGAGGTGTTGTCGTGCAGGTTGTATCTTCCGATTTTTCCACCAAAGATATCCTCTCTTCCTAGCTTGGCATTAAAATCTCCTAGAACAATCTTAATGTCATAGCCAGGGCACTGCTCATATGTTTTGTCCAGGAGCTCGTAGAATACGTCTTTGGTGTCTTCATCCTTTTCCTCTGTGGGGGCGTGTGCGCAAATGAGGCTTATGTTGACGAATTTAGCCTTGATGCGGATTGTTGCTATGCGCTCGTTCAAATAGTTGAAACTCAAGACTTTTTGCCTAAGTCTAGTTCCAACAACGAATCCACATCCAAACAGTCGCTGCTTCTGTTCCCGGTAGCAATCGCCGTAGTAGTTACTATTAACTGAATAAAACCATAATCAGGGCCAGCAACTACCATCACGTTTATAGAATGATGACCTTTTCGATCAACAAACGCCTGTTCTTTAACCGATGGTGCATCTATTAGTATCAAGGTCCCATCAACAGCTCCAGCAACCAATGGCATACCCGATATATTAAAAAAAAACCTTGAGCCACACTGTTTGAATTTTCGGCCCACCGCACTTCTTCATCTAATTAAAAATCTAAACCAATTATTGCTAGAATGCAAATGTTTTTATTTACCACATAACTCACTTAATAAAAGTTGGGAAACAAGTGAACACACTTTATTAACGCAGCGACAAATGGATGCCTTTGAGACACCATGCATTGTTGCAACACCATGATACTGACCTCCATTTCCCAGCCAGTGAAGTGTGAGTAATATTTGCTGCAGAGGTGATAGGGTGTAACAGTTGCAGTTTATTGGATGTGCAATAAATACCCCCAAGCGTTCCACCAAAAATTCAATACACATTCTTGGCATTCTGTATCTCTCAACAAAATATGGATCTTCCAAATTAAAATTTATTCGTTCTAAACATATATTAGCTCTTCTTGCAACACGTATATTAAATTCGAAATCATCGTCAAAAATATTTATATCAAAATCCTTTTTCTAAATTCTTTCTATTTAAATTTGTCGTGTCAAGCGTTTGCACAAAAACAAATATAATATAGGAATGTCAAATCTACATCAAATACATCAAAAATCTACATCATACAACACTTCCAGTTGTAGTGCTGAAACAGAAAAATGTAACTGATGTAGATGTAAGATGTTGTTGTATGATGTTATTGATGTAGTTGATGTAGTACCGCTGAAACAGGCCCCTGTTCTAAGAGCTGTCCAAAGTTAGACATACTTTGGAATGGGATTATAAATACGACTAAGTGTGTATATCGAAATTGCGATCTCTTAAGAACAAAATAATATAAAAGTGTTGTGATAATACCCTTTTGTTTTTGTATGTGAAACAGTGCTCAGACTGGTTCAAACACAGTGAACACAGAAAACTGTTGACTTCAGTTTACCACGACTGTGGAATAGAACTCCTAGATTGAAAAATCGCTAAGAGGAAAGGCGCAGGCCGTTGTCGGCTCCTCTCAAACATCTGAACATTAAATTGGCTTGTTTCTGTTCCAAACATTTCATTTCAGGTAACTATTAAAACATGGTTATAAGGTATATTAGGTGCTTGATTATAGTAAGAACTTCTAGTAAGAACAATCTTAATACAGATTGGGTATTGTTTATCTAGATTTCTGAATTTTTGCGTGTGTAAGCTTGGTACCCAATCTTTAACTAGATTATCCGAAAGTTTTGCATTCTTCCCTGGAGTTCTTATTAATGATCTACTTGTATTCGAACATCAAACTACAATCAAATGTTTGCCTTCCTGAAATGAAATGTCTGGAGCAGACACGAGCCAATTTAGTTTTCAGATGTTTTCTATTGATGTTTCAGATGTTTCCTCTTACCACATTCTGTGCCTTTCCTCTGAGAGAATTTTTAACCTAGGAATTCTGTTTTATACTCGAGGAAAACTAAAGGATCTACAGATTTCTGCCTTCATTGTATGGTTTGAAGATTGTTTTAGACAGCGATTCGCGGGCATTTTCATAACACTTTTATATTGTTTTGTTTTTAAAACGTCACAGTTTTGATAAACACAATTTTTTCCTTTTTTCATGAATCTACGTATTTGAAAAATAAAATTTAAACTACATATTTCATATTTCTACGTATACTGCTGCCAGCAATGTTTACATACAAGTAGTCATTTGACGTTTAAGAAATACGAGGTATAATTAGAAAGAGATAGCTTCGCGAAAAGCCTTATTCCTCGCGAAAGGCGATACCCGTGGAAAAATATTTTTGCCTCTACTGGCATTCGAACCTCGAACCTCTATGTTAGCAGATTAACATGCTAGCCATCACGCCACGGGTATCATTTTTAATATGGTTCATTTAAAAGCTTATTTCAAGCACTACCTTTTGTATTAGAATGCTGATGATTTTTTGCTTAAAATTAGGCCTTCTATCGATATACGAGGTTATTTTGAAAAAAAAAAAAAATTCACCCCCGGGAAGGGGTGGTTCAAATCATTTTCACTTTTGAAGTTCGGTTCACAGTAAAAAAATTCGGAGGTAAGACCGTATTTTTCACTTCAAAGACTGCACTATTAGTGGTATTTCCTTAACAGATCTCTAGATCGATGGCTTGAACTGGATCGAAGGAAGTATTATTGTCACTACAGAGCACGATTTCTTGAACGAATTCTTTACGGTCGAAAAGAATGGCATGATACTCAGCGTTTGGAACACTTATAAATGTAATTTTAGAAGAAAATCTTGTTTGGACTAGAGGAATGTTGAAGGTCACGATAACCATATTATTGCGGATGGTCGTCTTAATCGTGTTTAAAGTGAATAGTGAAGCTGCGTTTGATATAGTTGGGAGCCTGCAAAAGTTCAAACCATTGTTTAACTTGGTGACATACGTCTGTAGAGCTTCAACGGGTCGGATGGAAATGATGTTTTTATTATTTGCCTGGATAGCGCTAATAAGGATTTAAACGCTAGCCGAATAATCATTCATTTGATCTTGAAGCCGAAGTTGCTGCTGCTCTCCAAATAAAGGATGGAGTTTCCCATTAACAGACTTATGTTATAGGTTATTATGTCTGCAATGAGCCGGGAAGCTTCTAATATCCTTCTTATTTTAGTGTCCATTTGCCCGATTTTATGTTCCAATTGCTTATTCTCGACAGCCTGATATGCAATGCCGTCAGTCAAGAGTATTTGGGGTAGAGCTGTGTCAATCGCGATTGATTCGGTCTTTTCAACCCGTTCTTTGGAAATGATTTATGATTGCAATCATACAAAACTAAAACAATCAATCACCATTTCAATAATTTCCATAGAACGGCACTGAAAGAAACTCAGTATTTTACTATTTTATGCTGTATTCGTATGAGATGGGTGAAGACGACCGAAACTGAAACCAATAATTTAATAGAAACGAACGACCAATCATTTGTACGAGCCGAAGCGAACGTCTGAAAATGAAACCAATCACTTGAACGATAGACGAACGACCGAGATTGAAACCAATCGTTTGAACGAAATGAACGACCGAGACTTAAACCAATCACCAATCACTAGCATATTCTTTTTTGCTATTAATTAAAATCACCAATCACTTGAACCAAACGACCGACCGAGATTGAAACCAATCGTTTGATCGAAACCAACGAACGAGACTGAAACCAATCACCACTCACTTGAGCCAAACGAACGACCGAGACTGAAACCAATCGTTTGAACGAGACCCGAAACGATTGACCGAAGCTGAAACCAATCAAACAAGTACTACAGTACTCTGTCTACTTTGATGCTCATAGAGTGGTGCTATTGCTTAGTAGGTGGGCG
This sequence comes from Melanostoma mellinum, assembly GCA_914767635.1. Lineage (NCBI taxonomy): Eukaryota > Metazoa > Arthropoda > Insecta > Diptera > Syrphidae > Melanostoma > Melanostoma mellinum. Next base: position 103,816,879 of record OU612060.1, read on the forward strand.
GTGTTTTTCATTTCAGATGAAGCACATATACACACTTATGTTTATTTTATATTTTCAGCTTTTAGAATTTGACAGATTTAGAACTTTTCTAGTTCTTGTTTTAAAGCGATATGGAAAGATTTCTACTTCGAATTTTTTAAAGCCATTCTCACTGAAAATGTCCAACGAATGTAACGTGTGTATGTATACACACATCTAAAAAAGAAAAGCATCCCCCATCTACAACTCAATACCAGTACCTTGCAACTATGCCTTCTTTAACCGTTATGGCCTCACGTCTAAGAGTTTCTTCCAGGGAACGGCAGTGCTGATACAATTTTAAGTAAGTGCGGTTTTGATATTGTAGGGAATAATTGTAAAATTCTGTCACATGATTTTCGATGAAAATCATATCGGCCGTAAAGTTTAAAGAGGTTTCGACTGAGAACTTCAAATCGGAGTATTTAATTAAAGCGTCACCCAATCGGTAAGTATGGATTCCAGTAGTGAGCATTTGGATTTCTAGGGCTTTTGTTGTCGGGGTAGTGAGAGCCATCCAACAAAAAAGAACTCGGGTTAACAGTGAAGTGGTGCGTCCATGCTCTCGACTGATCCCACGAACCATTGGCTCATGGGGAGCATCTTCTGGGAAAAGGGGAACCAAGTGATTTGTTGCGCGATGTACTACATCGCGTTTGGTGGTCTTGACATCAACTCTTCGAACATCTCCTTTAGTATCAGGATTCAATAATTCGACCCATTTTCCAATCGGCAGGAGTAATACTTTGTTCTTGTAGTAGTACTAGATCCCCTATGTTGAGTGTGGGAATCTCCATTTATTTCTCTTCTGCAATTGATGTAATTACTCTTGATAAACGCTCCCAGATCTGTTGTTGGAGTTGTTTCACTTCTAGTCAGCGCTTTGTGATTGGGACAGCAGTTGATAGACTTGCATCGATTACAGAGTTTCTGAAGCTTCGTTGTGTGATGAAATGGAAAGGTGTAAGGGCAGATCCATCTTCTACTTCCGTTGATTCTGGATGCAATGTTCGACTATTCAAGATTACTTCAATCCGCCATAATAATAATGAGATGAATTCTTCATACGTCAGATTGTTTATACTAGCCATTTTCCTTATAAGATGTTTCATGGATTGAACTGTAAGGTGGGTTGAACTTCCAAACAATCTCCTGGATCGCTAGTCTTTCCTTGCAGTTTTTGGTAGCCATAACCCATTCTTGGTTGATCATCCTTTTTGCTCCAACGAAATTTGTACCATTATCTGAGAGGACCAGGGATGGCCAGCACCGTCAATTCACAAAGCGTGTAAAGTCTGCTAGGAACATATCCGTACTGAGATCCGAGCAAATTTCTAAGTGAACGGCTTTGGTGACTAAACAGACAAAGACCGCCACCCAAACTTTTATAATTCTATCGAATCGTATTGCGCTTGTTTTGATGGAGGAAGGGCCACACAAGTAGATTCCGATTTTACTAAACGGTGGTCCTGGGTTTATCCATTCTGCGGATAGGTCTCCCATAGTCGGCTGGACAGTTTGTGCCTTCCATCGAATACATAATGGACAACTTCGAATACATTTCTTGACTCGTGATTTTATAGCAGTAATCTAGAATTCTTCTATTATTAAATTTTCAGTTAGTGAATTTCCGCAGTGGTGGTGATCAAGGTGTGTTTGACGTACTATTAGATCAACTAAGTGACATTTGGTTAACAATATTGGATGCTTACGACTTTCCGGGAGGTTAGCAAGAGAAATCCTTCCCCCAACGCAAAGGATGTTTTCGCCTGGACCAAACATTAGAGTTAGGGATATCATCCAGCTTTTTTTCGGTAAAGTTTCTGATTTTTTGAACTGTTCTATTTCGTTTTTAAATGAAAGATGTTGCTGAAATAGGATAATTTTTGTCTTAGCATTAGTTTTTTCTTCAGCTAAGATAGGACCGCTCTCACGTATTTGCTTTTTTCCATCGAAGGCATAAGCGGTCACTCTTAGTAAGCGGTTGAAGTAGGAGAACCTTTCAATAAAGTTTTCTTCATCAACCAAGTTTTGTGTCACATGCGTCATGTTTATTTGCATTTGCATAATCTGTAAAGGGGTGTGTGGAAGCTGATCAGGCAATAACCAGGCTGGGCCATCAAACCAAATCCGGTTGTTAATAAGTTTTTCAGGAGTTAATTCACCAGAAGCCGGGTCTGCAGGATTATCTTCAGATTTAACGTAATGTATGTCCCCCGGACTTTGGCAGCTAGTAATCTGGTTGTAAATGTGTTCTCATTTTGGACTCGACTGTATAACACTGCTGCATAACCGTCTCCTGATGCATCACAAAATCCAATGAGCTGGATTGATGTATCTTGAGTTTGAGGGATTGTAATGCTCCGCAGTTGAGGTAAGTTTTCATAATTTTTTTGAAATGTCTGCTGTATTTTCTCGTCTATTTGTTCATCCCAGTCGTACCTCAATATTCATAACTCTTGTATGCGTATCCGTTGAAGCATGATAACTGGTAGGATTTAACCAATGGGATCATAAATGGATGCAGCCATCGACAATAGACCCCTTTAGTATATGTTACTTGTTCTTGACTTGGGATACGGATGAGAAATGCATCCTCTACGCGGTTGTAGTTGTTACCCAGATTTCAATAGTTGGATCGACGGTTTCTTTGTACGAGTCGATTTTTTTATTGTCTTCTATATTGTGAAGAACTGCTGAGTTATTAGCAGACCATTTTGCCAGCGTCAGTTTTCCGGCCTCAAGAGTTGAGATAATTTTAGTGATTTGTTCTTGGCATTCCTTGATGCTGTCGGCTCCATGAAACAGATCGTCCATATAAATAGAATCGATAATGATATCCTTGGTCCTTAGATCTGGTGCGTTATCATCGGCAATCTGGTGGATTGTTCGGATTGCTTGCCACGGTGCACAGTCCACACCGTACGTCACAGTGTTTAGCCAAAACTCACCCAATGGTTGTGTTTTGTTGGGGCGTCAGAGTATCCGAAGTTTATCTCGATCGGCTTGAGGTATGAGGAGTTGTCAAAACATTTGTTGCATGTCACTGGTGTAAGCAAATTTGTATTGCCCATTTTGATGGATTATATCGAAAATATGACACTGCAATTTTGGACCTGGGTGGATAAGTTGGTTTAGAGAAATCCCGTTGCTGGACGGTGCACTGGCATTCCAAATTTAGTAGTGAGCACATCTTTTTGGATGATGCTAATATATGGTATATAGAACGCGTTTCCGGTTTCGCTTAGCTGCTTTTCAATAGGAATTGGAGACATGGGATTTGAGGCGAGATAGTCTTCCATAAAATCGCTTGACATTTTTTTATGGATTTCGTTTTGCTCCCAACGTCTTTTTTGTCCAATAAAGAATTTCACTGCGCTCCGGTAAGAATTCCCTAATGCTGGTGCGTCAACTTACTAAGAGATTTGGACGATATTTGATGGTATGGTTTTAGCAATATGAACTCTCGACTTCACCGGTGTCTTCTCCGGTTACGGGTAAGGCCCAGAAACTAATAAGGTTTGTCTCAAGCTCTGAGAGAGTTGTGAGGGTTGAAATTCGTTTTGCAATTTTTCCATTTCCCGGGTCTCCAGACACAATCCACCCACCAAGGTAGGTATTTTGAAGCAACAATCCATCTTTCTTCTCCAGACCTTGATGTAGCACTGTAGAATATACAGGGCCACCTAGTAATAATGGAATGTGGGCTGGTTTGTTTAAGTGTGGATCTGCAAGCGGCTTATCAAAGGACGATTTCCAGGCGATGTGACTAGACATACTTGGAAGTGATCCGGTAAATCGTTTGACTACCAGCGTCTTTATATTCAAAATTGGTAGATCTGGGTGATCCAGCTTCAGTTTTATGTTGGCAATGAAGCGGACTGTTCTAATTTCTCCCAATCAAATCGCCCAATTTAAAAAAAATTGGGCGATTTTTTAAAATAAAACAAGTAGTTTTGATTGCAAAAGTGGGATTTTAAAAAACGGGATTATTAAGGGTGGTATTTTAGGCGCAGGGACATAACTCCTCGGGTCATAAGTCCATTATGGACTTGTGTCCCACTTCAGTGGGACATAAGTCCAAAACTGGATAATAAGTAGATTATGGACTTATGTCCCACCAATATAGGACATAAGTCCACATTTTTTTTTATTTTAGCTGAGACATAAGTTCACAATTTGCATAGAATCTCAATTTTTCGATAAATAATAGTCAATAAAAAGCCTTATGAAATACAGTTAGAAAACCAAAGGTTGTTAGAATACCGCCGCTCTTCAAAAAAAAAACTATTTAAAAATTTTAGTGTTTTAAAAAAATAATATGTATAAGATTGAATTGCTAAGTAAAATGCTAACTTTCTATATAAAATTTCTTTATTTTATTAAAACCAAAATCAAATTTTCGTTGAGTAAAATTTAAAAAAAAACTCCTAGCATGCTTTATTATAATTGAGTACAATGGCTTGGGTAGTTTTGCAACAAAGTTATTTATTGTTTTTCTCTTTATCCTCGTGCATCGAAAAATTTCAAAAATGCAAACAGTTGTTGGTATTAGATATTGCCCATTCAGAACATGTAAGCAAAATCAAACGGATATGAAATATTGAAAGAAGCATAAAAAATTGGAGGAAAAAAAAAGAAAGCAGGGAAAGGAAAAAGAAAAAAGTGAAACAATATCATTCTGCTTTCTTTTGTTTTCCTCAAAAAGAAAAAGATTGAATAAAATTAGAGAAAAACAATAGAAAGCGGAATAAGTTTTTAATTGTTGGTGGAAAGTGTATTTCCCTTCGGCTTTTTTTGGTCACTTTAGGTTTAGCAAAGAAACAAGATCTTTTGCTTTTTCCCGACGTTTCGGCAAGGGTTGTTGCCTTCTTCAGGGGAACTTTTATTATAAAAACAAAGAGGTAAAATATAGTACAAAGTATATACAACAAAAAACAATCAAAGAAAACTTACATTCTTAAAAGAGATTCTTAAAACATTTTAAATAAACAAACAAAGTTTGACAAAAAATTTTTTAAAGCTTAAATTACACTTCTCTGTGTGAAAGTTAGATTTGGTTTGACAAAATTTAACGGACAGGATAACAGAGTTTACTTAGAGACAAGAGAGCAGTATATGGACGAGATGTTTTGAGAATCTTGCTTGCGATTCATGTTGTTCTTGTTGCTGATGATATGCAAGGTTTCCAGTGTATATCTCTTAGAGATATGTTTCTCGGTTTGGAGAACTTGGGCACCGTCAAAGTCTGGGACATGTTTATTTTCAATGGCTTGTAATGCGAGAGCTGTTTTTGCTGGATTGTTGTTGTTTATGTCCGATTTGTGGTTTGAGATGCGTTGGCGTAAAAGTTGTTTTGTGGTGCCAATGTAGCACAAATTGCATGGTTCGTCAGCTTTCTCTTTGCAGTCAATTTTGTAGATAACGTCCGAGCACTTATCTTTTTCGGTTTTGACCTTCAATTTCGAAAAAACATTTCTAACTGTGTGGTTGGGTCTAAGGGCCAGTTTTACATCAGGTACATTCTTTTTAACAATTTTTTTAAAATTGTCTGTCAGCCTTGGAATGTAGACCAAGCTATTGAAAAATCCATCAGTTGTTGCGTCAGGTTTTTTTCGTGTGTTGTGTTTTTGTTTGTGAAACAATTCACGGATCGTTGGGATAGGATAGCCGTTGTCACTCAGGATGTTTGTAATTATTCTTTCATTTTTGAGGTGGAATTTTTCATCACTGATTGTGAAAACTTTGTTTATTAGATTGGAGGCGGTGTTAATATTTATATGATTTGGATGGTTGGACCTAAAATTGATTAGTCTTCCTGAAGCAGTCTCTTTTTGGAACCAGTCAAAAGTAAGTTCGTTGTTGGAGCGGATGATTTTAACGTCAAGAAACGATATTGCACAATTTTTCTCCTTTTCAACAGTAAATTGTATCTTAGGATGAAATTTGTTGAGGATCAGCAGTAAGTCATTGATTTGTTGTTTTTCAACTATTGCGAAGATGTCATCTACGTATTTGGCTATGAAGCTTGGTTTTAATGTCGAGGAATCAAAACAATCATCAAGCAAGAAGTCCATCACAATATCAGCAACAGTTGGCGAAAGAGGGTTTCCCATTGGCATTCCAAAAATTTGTTTGTATATGTCGGTTTTGTATTGTAGAAAATTGTTTTCGTTTAGGCAAAAGTCAACAATTTCAAGAAATTTGCTTTGGTTGATTTTTGTCCTTTGGTTTATTGTTGTCCATTTTTTCTTTATTATATTGATCGCCAGTTGTGAGGGAATATTGGTGAAAAGCGATACCACATCAAAAGAAACTAAGACTTCAGTCTGTTTAAGTTTAATCGTTTTTACCCTATTCACAAATTCGAAAGAATTTCTTACAGTGTACTTTGTGTTGCTAGTTATACATTGTAAAATCCTACCAACAAATCTTGCGAGTTCATAGCATGGCAATTTCATAGACGATATGATCGATCGCATAGGCATATTTTGTTTATGAATTTTCGGTAGTCCGTAGATGGAGGGGAGTTGCGCGGTGTAAGTTGTCATTTTTGATTTTTCTCTATCATCTATAATTTTGTTGTTGTATAGCCACTTTACAAGAACATTGTTGCGAGTTTGTAATGCTGTGGTTGTATTCTGCCTTACACGCCAATATGTATTACGATCAGATAAGAGTTGACTCATCTTCTCATCATACTCTTCTCGCAGCATCGCAACCGTCACATTGCCTTTGTCAGCTGGAAGAATCACAATGTTTTTATGTTGCTTAAGAAAAGAGATGGCTTTTTTGTTTACATTAAGCACATACTTGGAAAATTGGTCATTGTGTTGATAACGTTGAAAAGAGTGGAGCATATTACAGTATTGTGCTCTGACTATGTCTTGTTCTCTTTCATCCTGTACTTTTCTTATTATTTCTTCCCCATCCGCTATTAATTGAAATAATGGAAAAGTTGTTTTGTCTGCGGGGAGTGCAAATTTTTTCCCCAATGATAAAAGCCATTGTATTTCAATTGGAAATTCAATATTAGTTCTGTTTTCAAACCATTTTTCATGAACTTTAATATTGTACTTTTTCCATATAGTGCAGTCAATGAAGCATTTTAGGTCCGAATTTTTTTACTGTGAACCGATTTGCATGAAATTTTGGAATTAGGCTCATCTTACCCTTAACTTCAAAAGTGAAAATGATTTGAACACCGCAACCACCCTGGGGGTGGTTACCACGCCTTCTTGGGGGTGAATTTTTTTTTTCCAAAATAGCCTCGGATATCGATAGAATGCCTAATTTTAAGCAAAAAATCAAATATAAAGTTTTTCATTAAGTCCAATACTTTTCGAGTTATTGGCAATTGAAAATTCGCAATTTTTTCACGTTTTTCATCTATTTATTGCAAATATCTCCAAAACTATACGTTTTATCGAAAATTTTATAAAGAACAAAATTGTAGCAGGTAAAACAATGAACAATTTGGTTTTTAATAAAGTATTCTTAGAACAATATTAAGCTAGATATAAAAGATCAAAGCCTTTTTTTATTTTGTCTGAAATTTAATCGTTGTGGTCAATGCCATTTAGCGGCGAGCAGATGCATTTTATGCATTCTAACACCAGAAGATGTTTTGTAGTGCTTGAAATAAGCTTTAAAATGAGCACTATTAAAAGTCTTTTGCACATAAAATAAGTGAGCTGTAGTGCAAATAAGGAGAGCATCTAATGTTTTTTTCTTTTAAATCAATGGGTTTCAAAAGTGCCATTTCCACCAAAATTAAATTTAATCGTATTCCGCCTAAAATTAAGTTTGTTATGAAGAGTTTGATAGATAGTATCAGCTTGGATGCTTCAGGACACATATTTTTCAAAAAAGTCACGATTAAAAAAAAAAAACAAAAAATTTTAAAATTTTTAAAAAACCCACTTTTTTTCATAATATCTCAAAAATGACGACAGATACGTATAAAAGTGTTAAAAGGAAAAATTTAGGTATTTTTCTGACAAACAATTTGGTTTTTTAGTTTTTTCTGTCAGACAAAAATTGACGGAGATATAATTGTTTAAAGAGCGCGTGGCAGCGCAATCGCAGCTTCTCTTAAGTCCTTTGACCCTTCACCGTTTTAGCAAAAGGTTAATTACTACATATTGCAACAAAGCCTGTTGTAGCTCTCTTAATTACCTTTACAATGGTTTTTTATAAGTTGTGATAGCATGAAAATTGAAGGAGTTATGGTCCAAAAACTCATTGATTTAAAAGAAAAAAACATTAGATGCTCTTCTTATTTGCACTACAGCTCACTTATTTTATGTGCAAAAGACTTTTAATAGTGCTCATTTTAAAGCTTATTTCAAGCACTACAAAACATTCTCTTGTATTAGAATGCATAAAATGAATCTGCTCGCCGCTAAATGGCATTGACCACAACGATTAAATTTCAGACAAAATAAAAAAAGGCTTTGATCTTTTATATCTAGCTTAATATTGTTCTTAGAATACTTTATAAAACACCAAATTGTTCATTGTTTTACCTGCTATAATTTTGTTCGTTTTAAAATTTTCGATAAAACGTATAGTTTTGGAGATATTTGCAATAAATAGATGAAAAACGTGAAAAAATTGCGAATTTTCAATTGCCAATAACTCGAAAAGTATTGGACTTAATGAAAAACTTTATATTTGATTTTTTGCTTAAAATTAGGCATTCTATCGATATCCGAGGCTATTTTAGAAAAAAAAAATTCACCCCCGAGAAGGCGTGGCAACCACCCCCAGGGTGGTTGCGGTGTTCAAATCATTTTCACTTTTGAAGTTAAGGGTAAGATGAGCCTAATTCCAAAATTTCATGCAAATCGGTTCACAGTAAAAAAATTCGGAGGTAAGGCCCTATTTTTCGCTTCATTGACTGCACTAATAGCGAAGATGTCAGTTGGTCTATTTTCCTATCTATTGTAAATTGTTTTGTCTTGTACATTGCATGAAAAGTTTGTTTTTGTTTTGTTGTAAACTTCTTATATTCATGTGGTGGTAGGTTTTCTTTTATTTTTTCATCGTTAAATCGAAGTGTGCTATTGATGCGTTTTATTTTGTGGTACATTTCGGATATTTCCAGGTTGAGAATTTTTTGGTGAAACTTACGCTCAATTTTTTCGTAGATCGAAAGTGATTCTTGGTTTGAAAGGAGATTTCTCGTACTAAGAGATGAATTTTTTATATGGTCGGGAATTAATCCTGACTGTCGACAAATCAGTAAGAATTTTTGAGATTGTTTGTGCGATGCTAATTTTCTTTGGGAGTTGCTATATTGCTTCAAGTTGTCACATACCTGTAAACCATATTTATATTTAATGTGTTCATAATAGTTCTTCATTTTGATGTTGAATTCTGCTCGGCCGGCCGTCCGATATGATTAATTTAGTAGTGTATTGACCAATTAGATTTATAATTGTTGGTGGAAAGTGTATTTTCCTTCGGCTTTTTTTGGTCACTTTAGGTTTAGCAAAGAAACAAGATCTTTTGCTTTTTCCCGACGTTTCGGCAAGGGTTGTTGCCTTCTTCAGGGGAACTTTTATTATAAAAACAAAAAGGTAAAATATAGTAAAAAGTATATACAACAAAAAACAATCAAAGAAAACTTACATTCTTAAAAGAGATTCTTAAAACATTTTAAATAAACAAACAAAGTTTGACAAAAAATTTTTTAAAGCTTAAATTACACTTCTCTGTGTGAAAGTTAGATTTGGTTTGACAAAATTTAACGGACAGGATAACAGAGTTTACTTAGAGACAAGAGAGCAGTATATGGACGAGATGTTTTGAGAATCTTGCTTGCGATTCATGTTGTTCTTGTTGCTGATGATATGCAAGGTTTCCAGTGTATATCTCTTAGAGATATGTTTCTCGGTTTGGAGAACTTGGGCACCGTCAAAGTCTGGGACATGTTTATTTTCAATGGCTTGTAATGCGAGAGCTGTTTTTGCTGGATTGTTGTTGTTTATGTCCGATTTGTGGTTTGAGATGCGTTGGCGTAAAAGTTGTTTTGTGGTGCCAATGTAGCACAAATTGCATGGTTCGTCAGCTTTCTCTTTGCAGTCAATTTTGTAGATAACGTCCGAGCACTTATCTTTTTCGGTTTTGACCTTCAATTTCGAAAAAACATTTCTAACTGTGTGGTTGGGTCTAAGGGCCAGTTTTACATCAGGTACATTCTTTTTAACAATTTTTTTAAAATTGTCTGTCAGCCTTGGAATGTAGACCAAGCTATTGAAAAATCCATCAGATGTTGCGTCAGGTTTTTTTCGTGTGTTGTGTTTTTGTTTGTGAAACAATTCACGGATCGTTGGGATAGGATAGCCGTTGTCACTCAGGATGTTCGTAATTATTCTTTCATTTTTGAGGTGGAATTTTTCATCACTGATTGTGAAAACTTTGTTTATTAGATTGGAGGCGGTGTTAATTTTTATATGATTTGGATAGTTGGACCTAAAATTGATTAGTCTTCCTGAAGCAGTCTCTTTTTGGAACCAGTCAAAAGTAAGTTCGTTGTTGGAGCGGATGATTTTAACGTCAAGAAACGATATTGCACAATTTTTCTCCTTTTCAACAGTAAATTGTATCAAAACAATCATCAAGCAAGAAGTCCATCACAATATCAGCAACAGTTGGTGAAAGAGGGTTTCCCATTGGCATTCCAAAAATTTGTTTGTATATGTCGGTTTTGTATTGTAGAAAATTGTTTTCTATTAGGCAAAAGTCAACAATTTCAAGAAATTTGCTTTGGTTGATTTTTGTCCTTTGGTTTATTGTTGTCCATTTTTTCTTTATTATATTGATCGCCAGTTGTGTGGGAATATTGGTGAAAAGCGATACCACATCAAAAGAAACTAAGACTTCAGTCTGTTTTAGTTTAATCGTTTTTAACCTATTCACAAATTCGAAAGAATTTCTTACAATGTACTTTGTGTTGCTAGTTATACATTGTAAAATTTATTTAAAAGAAAAATAACAAACAAGTGTTTGTTATTGTTTTGGTTTTGTCCTGGAGTTGTAATTGATATTATTTAAAGAACATTTTAAAAAGAAAAAAAAATTTTATTAAAAAATGTATGTTGAAGATCGTAAAGATCACCTCAACTCCATATTGCGTTTCGCCCAGGCACGGCAATTGGGCTCATCAGTTAGATGATTGCCGTACCCTTCTAAGACGCAATTTTAGTTCGGAATACACCGACACTTATAAAATTCACTGCGCTCACATGCAGTGAATTTTAATTTCTAAGCAAATGTACAAGACATTATTAAAAACTTAGAAAAGTAAACAAAAGTTTTCCTTGGTAAGGTATAAATTTATTTAAAAGAAAAATAACAAACAAGTGTTTGTTATTGTTTTGGTTTTGTCCTGGAGTTGTAATTGATATTATTTAAAGAACATTTTAAAAAGAAAAAAAAATTTTATTAAAAAATGTATGTTGAAGATCGTAAAGATCACCTCAACTCCATATTGCGTTTCGCCCAGGCACGGCAATTGGGCTCATCAGTTAGATGATTGCCGTACCCTTCTAAGACGCAATTTTAGTTCGGAATACACCGACACTTATAAAATTCACTGCGCTCACATGCAGTGAATTTTAATTTCTAAGCAAATGTACAAGACATTATTAAAAACTTAGAAAAGTAAACAAAAGTTTTCCTTGGTAAGGTATAAATTTATTTAAAAGAAAAATAACAAACAAGTGTTTGTTATTGTTTTGGTTTTGTCCTGGAGTTGTAATTGATATTATTTAAAGAACATTTTAAAAAGAAAAAAAAATTTTATTAAAAAATGTATGTTGAAGATCGTAAAGATCACCTCAACTCCATATTGCGTTTCGCCCAGGCACGGCAATTGGGCTCATCAGTTAGATGATTGCCGTACCCTTCTAAGACGCAATTTTAGTTCGGAATACACCGACACTTATAAAATTCACTGCGCTCACATGCAGTGAATTTTAATTTCTAAGCAAATAATTTATACCTTACCAAGGAAAACTTTTGTTTACTTTTCTAAGTTTTTAATAATGTCTTGTACATTTGCTTAGAAATTAAAATTCACTGCATGTGAGCGCAGTGAATTTTATAAGTGTCGGTGTATTCCGAACTAAAATTGCGTCTTAGAAGGGTACGGCAATCATCTAACTGATGAGCCCAATTGCCGTGCCTGGGCGAAACGCAATATGGAGTTGAGGTGATCTTTACGATCTTCAACATACATTTTTTAATAAATTTTTTTTTTCTTTTTAAAATGTTCTTTAAATAATATCAATTACAACTCCAGGACAAAACCAAAACAATAACAAACACTTGTTTGTTATTTTTCTTTTAAATAAATTTATACCTTACCAAGGAAAACTTTTGTTTACTTTTCTAAGTTTTTAATAATGTCTTGTACATTTGCTTAGAAATTAAAATTCACTGCATGTGAGCGCAGTGAATTTTATAAGTGTCGGTGTATTCCGAACTAAAATTGCGTCTTAGAAGGGTACGGCAATCATCTAACTGATGAGCCCAATTGCCGTGCCTGGGCGAAACGCAATATGGAGTTGAGGTGATCTTAACGATATTCAACATACATTTTTTAATAAATTTTTTTTTCTTTTTAAAATGTTCTTTAAATAATATCAATTACAACTCCAGGACAAAACCAAAACAATAACAAACACTTGTTTGTTATTTTTCTTTTAAATAAATTTTACAATGTATAACTAGCAACACAAAGTACACTGTAAGAAATTCTTTCGAATTTGTGAATAGGTTAAAAACGATTAAACTAAAACAGACTGAAGTCTTAGTTTCTTTTGATGTGGTATCGCTTTTCACCAATATTCCCACACAACTGGCGATCAATATAATAAAGAAAAAATGGACAACAATAAACCAAAGGACAAAAATCAACCAAAGCAAATTTCTTGAAATTGTTGACTTTTGCCTAATAGAAAACAATTTTCTACAATACAAAACCGACATATACAAACAAATTTTTGGAATGCCAATGGGAAACCCTCTTTCACCAACTGTTGCTGATATTGTGATGGACTTCTTGCTTGATGATTGTTTTGATACAATTTACTGTTGAAAAGGAGAAAAATTGTGCAATATCGTTTCTTGACGTTAAAATCATCCGCTCCAACAACGAACTTACTTTTGACTGGTTCCAAAAAGAGACTGCTTCAGGAAGACTAATCAATTTTAGGTCCAACTATCCAAATCATATAAAAATTAACACCGCCTCCAATCTAATAAACAAAGTTTTCACAATCAGTGATGAAAAATTCCACCTCAAAAATGAAAGAATAATTACGAACATCCTGAGTGACAACGGCTATCCTATCCCAACGATCCGTGAATTATTTCACAAACAAAAACACAACACACGAAAAAAACCTGACGCAACATCTGATGGATTTTTCAATAGCTTGGTCTACATTCCAAGGCTGACAGACAATTTTAAAAAAATTGTTAAAAAGAATGTTCCTGATGTAAAACTGGCCCTTAGACCCAACCACACAGTTAGAAATTTTTTTTCGAAATTGAAGGTCAAAACCGAAAAAGATTAGTGCTCGGACGTTATCTACAAAATTGACTGCAAAGAGAAAGCTGACGAACCATGCAATTTGTGCTACATTGGCACCACAAAACAACTTTTACGCCAACGCATCTCAAACCACAAATCGGACATAAACAACAACAATCCAGCAAAAACAGCTCTCGCATTACAAGCCATTGAAAATAAACATGTCCCAGACTTTGACGGTGCCCAAGTTCTCCAAACCGAGAAACATATCTCTAAGAGATATACACTGGAAACCTTGCATATCATCAGCAACAAGAACAACATGAATCGCAAGCAAGATTCTCAAAACATCTCGTCCATATACTGCTCTCTTGTCTCTAAGTAAACTCTGTTATCCTGTCCGTTAAATTTTGTCAAACCAAATCTAACTTTCACACAGAGAAGTGTAATTTAAGCTTTAAAAAATTTTTTGTCAAACTTTGTTTGTTTATTTAAAATGTTTTAAGAATCTCTTTTAAGAATGTAAGTTTTCTTTGATTGTTTTTTGTTGTATATACTTTGTACTATATTTTACCTTTTTGTTTTTATAATAAAAGTTCCCCTGAAGAAGGCAACAACCCTTGCCGAAACGTCGGGAAAAAGCAAAAGATCTTGTTTCTTTGCTAAACCTAAAGTGACCAAAAAAAGCCGAAGGAAAATACACTTTCCACCAACAATTATAAATCTAATTGGTCAATACACTACTAAATTAATCATATCGGACGGCCGGCCGAGCAGAATTCAACATCAAAATGAAGAACTATTATGAACACATTAAATATAAATATGGTTTACAGGTATGTGACAACTTGAAGCAATATAGCAACTCCCAAAGAAAATTAGCATCGCACAAACAATCTCAAAAATTCTTACTGATTTGTCGACAGTCAGGATTAATTCCCGACCATATAAAAAATTCATGTCTTAGTACGAGAAATCTCCTTTCAAACCAAGAATCACTTTCGATCTACGAAAAAATTGAGCGTAAGTTTCACCAAAAAATTCTCAACCTGGAAATATCCGAAATGTACCACAAAATAAAACGCATCAATAGCACACTTCGATTTAACGATGAAAAAATAAAAGAAAACCTACCACCACATGAATATAAGAAGTTTACAACAAAACAAAAACAAACTTTTCATGCAATGTACAAGACAAAACAATTAACAATAGATTGGAAAATAGACCAACTGACATCTTCGCTATGGAAAAAGTACAATATTAAAGTTCATGAAAAATGGTTTGAAAACAGAACTAATATTGAATTTCCAATTGAAATACAATGGCTTTTATCATTGGGGAAAAAATTTGCACTCCCCGCAGACAAAACAACTTTTCCATTATTTCAATTAATAGCGGATGGGGAAGAAATAATAAGAAAAGTACAGGATGAAAGAGAACAAGACATAGTCAGAGCACAATACTGTAATATGCTCCACTCTTTTCAACGTTATCAACACAATGACCAATTTTCCAAGTGTGTGCTTAATGTAAACAAAAAAGCCATCTCTTTTCTTAAGCAACATAAAAACATTGTGATTCTTCCAGCTGACAAAGGCAATGTGACGGTTGCGATGCTGCGAGAAGAGTATGATGAGAAGATGAGTCAACTCTTATCTGATCGTAATACATATTGGCGTGTAAGGCAGAATACAACCACAGCATTACAAACTCGCAACAATGTTCTTGTAAAGTGGCTATACAACAACAAAATTATAGATGATAGAGAAAAATCAAAAAAGACAACATACACCGCGCAACTCCCCTCCATCTACGGACTACCGAAAATTCATAAACAAAATATGCCTAGGTATGCGATCGATCATATCGTCTATGAAATTGCCATGCTATGAACTCGCAAGATTTGTTGGTAGGATTTTACAATGTATAACTAGCAACACAAAGTACACTGTAAGAAATTCTTTCGAATTTGTGAATAGGGTAAAAACGATTAAACTAAAACAGACTGAAGTCTTAGTTTCTTTTGATGTGGTATCGCTTTTCACCAATATTCCCTCACAACTGGCGATCAATATAATAAAGAAAAAATGGACAACAATAAACCAAAGGACAAAAATCAACCAAAGCAAATTTCTTGAAATTGTTGACTTTTGCCTAAACGAAAACAATTTTCTACAATACAAAACCGACATATACAAACAAATTTTTGGAATGCCAATGGGAAACCCTCTTTCGCCAACTGTTGCTGATATTGTGATGGACTTCTTGCTTGATGATTGTTTTGATTCCTCGACATTAAAACCAAGCTTCATAGCCAAATACGTAGATGACATCTTCGCAATAGTTGAAAAACAACAAATCAATGACTTACTGCTGATCCTCAACAAATTTCATCCTAAGATACAATTTACTGTTGAAAAGGAGAAAAATTGTGCAATATCGTTTCTTGACGTTAAAATCATCCGCTCCAACAACGAACTTACTTTTGACTGGTTCCAAAAAGAGACTGCTTCAGGAAGACTAATCAATTTTAGGTCCAACCATCCAAATCATATAAATATTAACACCGCCTCCAATCTAATAAACAAAGTTTTCACAATCAGTGATGAAAAATTCCACCTCAAAAATGAAAGAATAATTACGAACATCCTGAGTGACAACGGCTATCCTATCCCAACGATCCGTGAATTGTTTCACAAACAAAAACACAACACACGAAAAAAACCTGACGCAACAACTGATGGATTTTTCAATAGCTTGGTCTACATTCCAAGGCTGACAGACAATTTTAAAAAAATTGTTAAAAAGAATGTACCTGATGTAAAACTGGCCCTTAGACCCAACCACACAGTTAGAAATGTTTTTTCGAAATTGAAGGTCAAAACCGAAAAAGATAAGTGCTCGGACGTTATCTACAAAATTGACTGCAAAGAGAAAGCTGACGAACCATGCAATTTGTGCTACATTGGCACCACAAAACAACTTTTACGCCAACGCATCTCAAACCACAAATCGGACATAAACAACAACAATCCAGCAAAAACAGCTCTCGCATTACAAGCCATTGAAAATAAACATGTCCCAGACTTTGACGGTGCCCAAGTTCTCCAAACCGAGAAACATATCTCTAAGAGATATACACTGGAAACCTTGCATATCATCAGCAACAAGAACAACATGAATCGCAAGCAAGATTCTCAAAACATCTCGTCCATATACTGCTCTCTTGTCTCTAAGTAAACTCTGTTATCCTGTCCGTTAAATTTTGTCAAACCAAATCTAACTTTCACACAGAGAAGTGTAATTTAAGCTTTAAAAAATTTTTTGTCAAACTTTGTTTGTTTATTTAAAATGTTTTAAGAATCTCTTTTAAGAATGTAAGTTTTCTTTGATTGTTTTTTGTTGTATATACTTTTTACTATATTTTACCTTTTTGTTTTTATAATAAAAGTTCCCCTGAAGAAGGCAACAACCCTTGCCGAAACGTCGGGAAAAAGCAAAAGATCTTGTTTCTTTGCTAAACCTAAAGTGACCAAAAAAAGCCGAAGGAAAATACACTTTCCACCAACAATTATAAATCTAATTGGTCAATACACTACTAAATTAATCATATCGGACGGCCGGCCGAGCAGAATTCAACATCAAAATGAAGAACTATTATGAACACATTAAATATAAATATGGTTTACAGGTATGTGACAACTTGAAGCAATATAGCAACTCCCAAAGAAAATTAGCATCGCACAAACAATCTCAAAAATTCTTACTGATTTGTCGACAGTCAGGATTAATTCCCGACCATATAAAAAATTCATCTCTTAGTACGAGAAATCTCCTTTCAAACCAAGAATCACTTTCGATCTACGAAAAAATTGAGCGTAAGTTTCACCAAAAAATTCTCAACCTGGAAATATCCGAAATGTACCACAAAATAAAACGCATCAATAGCACACTTCGATTTAACGATGAAAAAATAAAAGAAAACCTACCACCACATGAATATAAGAAGTTTACAACAAAACAAAAACAAACTTTTCATGCAATGTACAAGACAAAACAATTAACAATAGATAGGAAAATAGACCAACTGACATCTTCGCTATGGAAAAAGTACAATATTAAAGTTCATGAAAAATGGTTTGAAAACAGAACTAATATTGAATTTCCAATTGAAATACAATGGCTTTTATCATTGGGGAAAAAATTTGCACTCCCCGCAGACAAAACAACTTTTCCATTATTTCAATTAATAGCGGATGGGGAAGAAATAATAAGAAAAGTACAGGATGAAAGAGAACAAGACATAGTCAGAGAACAATACTGTAATATGCTCCACTCTTTTCAACGTTATCAACACAATGACCAATTTTCCAAGTATGTGCTTAATGTAAACAAAAAAGCCATCTCTTTTCTTAAGCAACATAAAAACATTGTGATTCTTCCAGCTGACAAAGGCAATGTGACGGTTGCGATGCTGCGAGAAGAGTATGATGAGAAGATGAGTCAACTCTGATCTGATCGTAATACATATTGGCGTGTAAGGCAGAATACAACCACAGCATTACAAACTCGCAACAATGTTCTTGTAAAGTGGCTATACAACAACAAAATTATAGATGATAGAGAAAAATCAAAAATGACAACATACACCGCGCAACTCCCCTCCATCTACGGACTACCGAAAATTCATAAACAAAATATGCCTATGCGATCGATCATATCGTCTATGAAATTGCCATGCTATGAACTCGCAAGATTTGTTGGTAGGATTTTACAATGTATAACTAGCAACACAAAGTACCTACACTGTAAGAAATTCTTTCGAATTTGTGAATAGGGTAAAAACGATTAAACTAAAACAGACTGAAGTCTTAGTTTCTTTTGATGTGGTATCGCTTTTCACCAATATTCCCTCACAACTGGCGATCAATATAATAAAGAAAAAATGGACAACAATAAACCAAAGGACAAAAATCAACCAAAGCAAATTTCTTGAAATTGTTGACTTTTGCCTAAACGAAAACAATTTTCTACAATACAAAACCGACATATACAAACAAATTTTTGGAATGCCAATGGGAAACCCTCTTTCGCCAACTGTTGCTGATATTGTGATGGACTTCTTGCTTGATGATTGTTTTGATTCCTCGACATTAAAACCAAGCTTCATAGCCAAATACGTAGATGACATCTTCGCAATAGTTGAAAAACAACAAATCAATGACTTACTGCTGATCCTCAACAAATTTCATCCTAAGATACAATTTACTGTTGAAAAGGAGAAAAATTGTGCAATATCGTTTCTTGACGTTAAAATCATCCGCTCCAACAACGAACTTACTTTTGACTGGTTCCAAAAAGAGACTGCTTCAGGAAGACTAATCAATTTTAGGTCCAACCATCCAAATCATATAAATATTAACACCGCCTCCAATCTAATAAACAAAGTTTTCACAATCAGTGATGAAAAATTCCACCTCAAAAATGAAAGAATAATTACGAACATCCTGAGTGACAACGGCTATCCTATCCCAACGATCCGTGAATTGTTTCACAAACAAAAACACAACACACGAAAAAAACCTGACGCAACAACTGATGGATTTTTCAATAGCTTGGTCTACATTCCAAGGCTGACAGACAATTTTAAAAAAATTGTTAAAAAGAATGTACCTGATGTAAAACTGGCCCTTAGACCCAACCACACAGTTAGAAATGTTTTTTCGAAATTGAAGGTCAAAACCGAAAAAGATAAGTGCTCGGACGTTATCTACAAAATTGACTGCAAAGAGAAAGCTGACGAACCATGCAATTTGTGCTACATTGGCACCACAAAACAACTTTTACGCCAACGCATCTCAAACCACAAATTGGACATAAACAACAACAATCCAGCAAAAACAGCTCTCGCATTACAAGCCATTGAAAATAAACATGTCCCAGACTTTGACGGTGCCCAAGTTCTCCAAACCGAGAAACATATCTCTAAGAGATATACACTGGAAACCTTGCATATCATCAGCAACAAGAACAACATGAATCGCAAGCAAGATTCTCAAAACATCTCGTCCATATACTGCTCTCTTGTCTCTAAGTAAACTCTGTTATCCTGTCCGTTAAATTTTGTCAAACCAAATCTAACTTTCACACAGAGAAGTGTAATTTTAGCTTTAAAAAATTTTTTGTCAAACTTTGTTTGTTTATTTAAAATGTTTTAAGAATCTCTTTTAAGAATGTAAGTTTTCTTTGATTGTTTTTTGTTGTATACTTTGTACTATATTTTACCTTTTTGTTTTTATAATAAAAGTTCCCCTGAAGAAGGCAACAACCCTTGCCGAAACGTCGGGAAAAAGCAAAAGATCTTGTTTCTTTGCTAAACCTAAAGTGACCAAAAAAAGCCGAAGGAAAATACACTTTCCACCAACAATTATAAATCTAATTGGTCAATACACTACTAAATTAATCATATCGGACGGCCGGCCGAACAGAATTCAACATCAAAATGAAGAACTATTATGAACACATTAAATATAAATATGGTTTACAGGTATGTGACAACTTGAAGCAATATAGCAACTCCCAAAGAAAATTAGCATCGCACAAACAATCTCAAAAATTCTTACTGATTTGTCGACAGTCAGGATTAATTCCCGACCATATAAAAAATTCATCTCTTAGTACGAGAAATCTCCTTTCAAACCAAGAATTACTTTCGATCTACGAAAAAATTGAGCGTAAGTTTCACCAAAAAATTCTCAACCTGGAAATATCCGAAATGTACCACAAAATAAAACGCATCAATAACACACTTCGATTTAACGATGAAAAAATAAAAGAAAACCTACCACCACATGAATATAAGAAGTTTACAACAAAACAAAAACAAACTTTTCATGCAATGTACAAGACAAAACAATTAACAATAGATTGGAAAATAGACCAACTGACATCTTCGCTATGGAAAAAGTACAATATTAAAGTTCATGAAAAATGGTTTGAAAACAGAACTAATATTGAATTTCCAATTGAAATACAATGGCTTTTATCATTGGGGAAAAAATTTGCACTCCCCGCAGACAAAACAACTTTTCCATTATTTCAATTAATAGCGGATGGGGAAGAAATAATAAGAAAAGTACAGGATGAAAGAGAACAAGACATAGTCAGAGCACAATACTGTAATATGCTCCACTCTTTTCAACGTTATCAACACAATGACCAATTTTCCAAGTGTGTGCTTAATGTAAACAAAAAAGCCATCTCTTTTCTTAAGCAACATAAAAACATTGTGATTCTTCCAGCTGACAAAGGCAATGTGACGGTTGCGATGCTGCGAGAAGAGTATGATGAGAAGATGAGTCAACTCTTATCTGATCGTAATACATATTGGCGTGTAAGGCAGAATACAACCACAGCATTACAAACTCGCAACAATGTTCTTGTAAAGTGGCTATACAACAACAAAATTATAGATGATAGAGAAAAATCAAAAAAGACAACATACACCGCGCAACTCCCCTCCATCTACGGACTACCGAAAATTCATAAACAAAATATGCCTATGCGATCGATCATATCGTCTATGAAATTGCCATGCTATGAACTCGCAAGATTTGTTGGTAGGATTTTACAATGTATAACTAGCAACACAAAGTACACTGTAAGAAATTCTTTCGAATTTGTGAATAGGGTAAAAACGATTAAACTAAAACAGACTGAAGTCTTAGTTTCTTTTGATGTGGTATCGCTTTTCACCAATATTCCCTCACAACTGGCGATCAATATAATAAAGAAAAAATGGACAACAATAAACCAAAGGACAAAAATCAACCAAAGCAAATTTCTTGAAATTGTTGACTTTTGCCTAAACGAAAACAATTTTCTACAATACAAAACCGACATATACAAACAAATTTTTGGAATGCCAATGGGAAACCCTCTTTCGCCAACTGTTGCTGATATTGTGATGGACTTCTTGCTTGATGATTGTTTTGATTCCTCGACATTAAAACCAAGCTTCATAGCCAAATACGTAGATGACATCTTCGCAATAGTTGAAAAACAACAAATCAATGACTTACTGCTGATCCTCAACAAATTTCATCCTAAGATACAATTTACTGTTGAAAAGGAGAAAAATTGTGCAATATCGTTTCTTGACGTTAAAATCATCCGCTCCAACAACGAACTTACTTTTGACTGGTTCCAAAAAGAGACTGCTTCAGGAAGACTAATCAATTTTAGGTCCAACCATCCAAATCATATAAATATTAACACCGCCTCCAATCTAATAAACAAAGTTTTCACAATCAGTGATGAAAAATTCCACCTCAAAAATGAAAGAATAATTACGAACATCCTGAGTGACAACGGCTATCCTATCCCAACGATCCGTGAATTGTTTCACAAACAAAAACACAACACACGAAAAAAACCTGACGCAACAACTGATGGATTTTTCAATAGCTTGGTCTACATTCCAAGGCTGACAGACAATTTTAAAAAAATTGTTAAAAAGAATGTACCTGATGTAAAACTGGCCCTTAGACCCAACCACACACTTAGAAATGTTTTTTCGAAATTGAAGGTCAAAACCGAAAAAGATAAGTGCTCGGACGTTATCTACAAAATTGACTGCAAAGGGAAAGCTGACGAACAATGCAATTTGTGCTACATTGGCACCACAAAACAACTTTTACGCCAACGCATCTCAAACCACAAATCGGACATAAACAACAACAATCCAGCAAAAACAGCTCTCGCATTACATGCCATTGAAAATAAACATGTCCCAGACTTTGACGGTGCCCAAGTTCTCCAAACCGAGAAACATATCTCTAAGAGATATACACTGGAAACCTTGCATATCATCAGCAACAAGAACAACATGAATCGCAAGCAAGATTCTCAAAACATCTCGTCCATATACTGCTCTCTTGTCTCTAAGTAAACTCTGTTATCCTGTCCGTTAAATTTTGTCAAACCAAATCTAACTTTCACACAGAGAAGTGTAATTTAAGCTTTAAAAAAATTTTTGTCAAACTTTGTTTGTTTATTTAAAATGTTTTAAGAATCTCTTTTAAGAATGTAAGTTTTCTTTGATTGTTTTTTGTTGTATATACTTTTTACTATATTTTACCTTTTTGTTTTTATAATAAAAGTTCCCCTGAAGAAGGCAACAACCCTTGCCGAAACGTCGGGAAAAAGCAAAAGATCTTGTTTCTTTGCTAAACCTAAAGTGACCAAAAAAAGCCGAAGGAAAATACACTTTCCACCAACAATTATAAATCTAATTGGTCAATACACTACTAAATTAATCATATCGGACGGCCGGCCGAGCAGAATTCAACATCAATATGAAGAACTATTATGAACACATTAAATATAAATATGGTTTACAGGTATGTGACAACTTGAAGCAATATAGCAACTCCCAAAGAAAATTAGCATCGCACAAACAATCTCAAAAATTCTTACTGATTTGTCGACAGTCAGGATTAATTCCCGACCATATAAAAAATTCATCTCTTAGTACGAGAAATCTCCTTTCAAACCAAGAATCACTTTCGATCTACGAAAAAATTGAGCGTAAGTTTCACCAAAAAATTCTCAACCTGGAAATATCCGAAATGTACCACAAAATAAAACGCATCAATAGCACACTTCGATTTAACGATGAAAAAATAAAAGAAAACCTACCACCACATGAATATAAGAAGTTTACAACAAAACAAAAACAAACTTTTCATGCAATGTACAAGACAAAACAATTAACAATAGATAGGAAAATAGACCAACTGACATCTTCGCTATGGAAAAAGTACAATATTAAAGTTCATGAAAAATGGTTTGAAAACAGAACTAATTGAATTTCCAATTGAAATACAATGGCTTTTATCATTGGGGAAAAAATTTGCACTCCCCGCAGACAAAACAACTTTTCCATTATTTCAATTAATAGCGGATGGGGAAGAAATAATAAGAAAAGTACAGGATGAAAGAGAACAAGACATAGTCAGAGCACAATACTGTAATATGCTCCACTCTTTTCAACGTTATCAACACAATGACCAATTTTCCAAGTGTGTGCTTAATGTAAACAAAAAAGCCATCTCTTTTCTTAAGCAACATAAAAACATTGTGATTCTTCCAGCTGACAAAGGCAATGTGACGGTTGCGATGCTGCGAGAAGAGTATGATGAGAAGATGAGTCAACTCTTTCTTATCTGATCGTAATACATATTGGCGTGTAAGGCAGAATACAACCACAGCATTACAAACTCGCAACAATGTTCTTGTAAAGTGGCTATACAACAACAAAATTATAGATGATAGAGAAAAATCAAAAATGACAACTTACACCGCGCAACTCCCCTCCATCTACGGACTACCGAAAATTCATAAACAAAATATGCCTCTGCGATCGATCATATCGTCTATGAAATTGCCATGCTATGAACTCGCAAGATTTGTTGGTAGGATTTTACAATGTATAACTAGCAACACAAAGTACACTGTAAGAAATTCTTTCGAATTTGTGAATAGGGTAAAAACGATTAAACTAAAACAGACTGAAGTCTTACAGCCGTATTTATAATCGCATTTTAAACTCCGCGAAACTTTAAAACACGCTTATTCGTTGATTAAAACAAAAATCGTATTTATAATCATTTTTCGTCAGTGAATAAGGGCTGATTAGCTTAAACGCAGAAATGCGTGTTTTAAACGTGTTTTAAGCGTGTTTTAGCGTATAAATCTCATTTGATTTTGAGTATTGAGTTGTCATTCAGTGGTTTATTTACATCTTTGAGAATTTTAAAAATAACTAAAATGGAAATTTACTCAAATTACATTAACTTTCTACATAATTTGGATGTAGTACATGTGTTTTCAACTGAAAGAAGTTGAGCGCAGAAGGAAATGTATACATTTCCTGAATCTTTATCTCTTTGGCTACAAAGTCGCATCGTTTAATTTCACACGAATTAGTAGCTCACCAAACCACCCCCGCAAATTAAAAATATTATAAATTGGAAAAACTTTAGCTATATTTTTTTGGTGTCAATTCTAAATGGATGGACTTACAGCTAAGAGTTGTGTGTTGTGGGTGGTTTGGTGAGCTACTACTCCGTGTGACCTTCAATATGGCCCTTTGCAATAATTGTTTTTGCATGCAACAGATGCGCTTATTTTTTCCTTTTTGCAGGTTCCTAGGTACCTCCTACTGGAACCATTTTTTGTAGTATGTACATACTAATAAAGCTACCTACAAGCAGAAATAATATTTGTATTTACACTTTTATACAATTAGACCGAACAGCCGAACACCGAATGAAAATAAAAACAAAACAAAATTCTGTTGTCAGTTCAACCATTGAGAAACCAAAATTAGAGAATTTCTTTATGATTTTGACATAAGGGATGATTAACTAGTATGGACGAAAAAAAGGATTATAAATAAGGATTTTTTATTCACTGATTAAAGTGCTAATAAGTTCTTATTCACTGAATAACTAATATGCGTTTTAAGCGTGTTTTAGCGAGATCTAATAAATACGGCTGTTAGTTTCTTTTGATGTGGTATCGCTTTTCACCAATATTCCCACACAACTGGCGATCAATATAATAAAGAAAAAATGGACAACAATAAACCAAAGGACAAAAATCAACCAAAGCAAATTTCTTAAAATTGTTGACTTTTGCCTAAAAGAAAACAATTTTCTACAATACAAAACCGACATATACAAACAAATTTTTGGAATGCCAATGGGAAACCCTCTTTCGCCAACTGTAGCTGATATTGTGATGGACTTCTTGCTTGATGATTGTTTTGATTCCTCGACATTAAAACCAAGCTTCATAGCCAAATACGTAGATGACATCTTCGCAATAGTTGAAAAACTACAAATCAATGACTTACTGCTGATCCTCAACAAATTTCATCCTAAGATACAATTTACTGTTGAAAAGGAGAAAAATTGTGCAATATCATTTCTTGACGTTAAAATCATCCGCTCCAACAACGAACTTACTTTT
The DNA here is from genome assembly GCA_914767635.1 of Melanostoma mellinum. Classification (NCBI taxonomy): domain Eukaryota; kingdom Metazoa; phylum Arthropoda; class Insecta; order Diptera; family Syrphidae; genus Melanostoma; species Melanostoma mellinum. The sequence continues at coordinate 103,842,482 of OU612060.1, forward strand.
GACTGGTTCCAAAAAGAGACTGCTTCAGGAAGACTAATCAATTTTAGGTCCAACCATCCAAATCATATAAAAATTAACACCGCCTCCAATCTAATAAACAAAGTTTTCACAATCAGTGATGAAAAGTTCCACCTCAAAAATGAAAGAATAATTACGAACATCCTGAGTGACAACGGCTATCCTATCCCAACGATCCGTGAATTGTTTCCCAAACAAAAACACAACACACGAAAAAAACCTGACGCAACAACTGATGGATTTTTCAATAGCTTGGTCTACATTCCAAGGCTGACAGACAATTTTAAAAAAATTGTTAAAAAGAATGTACCTGATGTAAAACTGGCCCTTAGACCCAACCACACACTTAGAAATGTTTTTTCGAAATTGAAGGTCAAAACCGAAAAAGATAAGTGCTCGGACGTTATCTACAAAATTGACTGCAAAGGGAAAGCTGACGAACCATGCAATTTGTGCTACATTGGCACCACAAAACAACTTTTACGGACATAAACAACAAAGATTCTCCAAACATCTCGTCCATATACTGCTCTCTTGTCTCTAATTAAACTCTGTTATCCTGTCCGTTAAATTTTGTCAAACCAAATCTAACTTTCACACAGAGAAGTGTAATTTAAGCTTTAAAAAATTTTTTGTCAAACTTTGTTTGTTTATTTAAAATGTTTTAAGAATCTCTTTTAAGAATGTAAGTTTTCTTTGATTGTTTTTTGTTGTATATACTTTGTACTATATTTTACCTTTTTGTTTTTATAATAAAAGTTCCCCTGAAGAAGGCAACAACCCTTGCCGAAACGTCGGGAAAAAGCAAAAGATCTTCTTTCTTTGCTAAACCTAAAGTGACCAAAAAAAGCCGAAGGAAAATACACTTTCCACCAACAATTATAAATCTAATTGGTCAATACACTTCTAAAGGAATAAGTTTTTGTTTTGAGAACTAAGAAAAATAAAAGTTAAAATTCGCAAAGTAGAGATATGATTTTCCGGAATTTTGAGATAATATTTTATTTTAAGACTAACTTCTTAAAATAAAATATTATCTCAAAATTTTGGAAAATCATATCTCTACTTTGCGAATTTTAACTTTTATTTTTCTTAGATCTCAGAAACAAAAACTTATTCCGCTTTCTATTGTTTTTCTCTAATTTTATTCAATCTTTTTCTGTTTGAGGAAAACAAAAGAAAGCAGAATGATATTGTTTCACTTTTTTCTTTTTCCTTTCCCTGCTTTCTTTTTTTTTCCTCCAATTTTTTATGCTTCTTTCAATATTTCATATCCGTTTGATTTTGCTTACATGTTCTGAATGGGCAATATCTAATACCAACAACTGTTTGCATTTTTGAAATTTTTCGATGCACGAGGATAAAGAGAAAAACAATTTTAACGCAAAGCTAGGGAAGGAGGACATCTTTGGAAAAACAATCGGTAAGCATAGCCTCCATGACAAAACCTCCGAAAACAGACTGAGGCTAATCGATTTTGCTGCTGGGCTAAATCTCGTTGTAATTAGTACACACTTCCCGCATCTCAAAATTCAGGTACATGGCGATCCCCAGATCAATTAACCGTCAACCAAATTGATCATGTTGCAATCGACACAAGGCACTCTTCCAGTGTGTTAGATGTCCGAACTTTCCGAGGGGCCAACTTTGACTCGGACCACTACCTTGATGTAGCCAAGGTACGAATGAGGATATCTTGTTCACGACACGACCTGCGCGTAATAACGCTGTGAAGAGATATGACGTCGGAAAGCTATAATCTCAAGAGATTGCCAATGCCTTTTCCAATCGAGTATCCTTTCAATTATCCTTGAATCCTATGCCGTCAGCATTAAGCATTGAAAACCAGTGACAGCAATGCCAAGGAGCCATCAGAACCGCTGCCTCTGAGTTTCTGGGTTTCATTCGGCCACCAAAACGAAACCCATGGTTCGATGAAGAGTGCAGGCAGGCAAATGCAGCCAAACAAAAAGCACGATAAATGCTTATGCAAACACGAACGAGGGCTGCTTACGATCAGTATAATGAGATTTACAAGGAGAAAAGAAGGGAAGAACACCGAATTCTCAAAAAGAAAAAGAAGCAGCATGTGAAGCGCTAGTTTGAGGAAATAGAGAGGTACCATGACAGGAACGAGATTCGGAAGTTTTACCAAAAGGTAAAAAGATAATGCCAGGGTGGCAAACCCCGAACTCAAGAAACATAGTTATAGAGTCACAGTCGCTACTCAGGATCTGGAAAGATCATTTCTGCAGACTGCTTAACGGCGATGAGGACACAAATTCCGCTGTCAGGCAGATTGCCCCATTCAGCTTGGACGATGATCAAGAATGCCGTCCTCCCGACCTAGAAGAAGTTAAGCTTGCTATATGCAAACTTAAATCAAATAGGACTGCAGGTGCAGATGTCCTTGATGCCAAACTTTTCAAGGCAGCTGGAGATCAGTTGGAAAGGAGCATGCACCAGCTGATCTGCATGATATGGTCGGAAGAAAGCATGCCCGATGAATGGAACCTCAGTATCGTATGCCCGATCCTAAAGAAAGGAGACCCTCACAATTGCGCCAATTATAGAGGGATAAGCCTCCTTAACGTCGCTTATAAGATCTTGTCTGCTGTTATATGTGAACGTCTGAAACCCCACGTCAACAACTTGATAGGTCCTTATCAATGTGGTTTTAGACCAGAGAAGTCCACAATAGACCAAATTTTCACATTACGGCAGATTTTGGAAAAAACCCGAGAATATAATATCGATATTCACCATCTTTTTATCGATTTCAAGGCCGCGTATGACAGTATCTACAGAGACGAGCTGTACAGAGCCATGTCTAGTTTCGGCATCCCTGCAAAACTCGTACGACTATGCAGGATGACTTTGGAGAATTCACGCTGCTCCGTCAAGGTCGGTAAAGAACTCACCGAGACCTTTGATGTCGAAAAAGGTTTTAGGCAAGGCAACAAACTGTCATGCGATTTCTTCAACATCATACTTGAACAGATTGTAAGAAACTCAAACGTCAACACCAGAGGAACAATCTTTCAACAGTCTGTACAATTACTCGCCTATGCAGACGATATTGACGTAATGGGAAGAAAAAAGTGTGATGTCATGGGTGCTTTTGCGAGTATTGAATCAGAAGCGGCAAAAATGAGTTTGATGGTTAATGAGGGCAAAACGAAGTATATGCTGTCATCAAACATGGACACAGAACGTCGACCAATTGGACAAAATGTCACAATAGACAGACATAACTTCGAGGTAGTACAGGACTTCGTCTACCTAGGATCCGCTGTAGACACGGACAACAACATCAGTGCGGAGAATAACTCTTGCCAACCGTTGCTTCTTTGGGTTCAGAAGGCAATTGAGAAACAAAACCCTCTCCAGAAAAACCAAGGTAACCTTGTATAAGACCTTAATCATCCCAGTCCTGCTTACGGCGCGGAAGCATGGACCTTTTCGAAAGTGGACGAGGAAACTCTTGATCGTTTCGAAAGACAAATTCTCCGAATGATCTTTGGTCTCGTATGCGAAGACAATGTGTGGAGAAGAAGATACAACAACAAGCTGTATGAACTGTTCCGCGACATGGGCATAGCCAAAAGAGTACGCATCGCGAGGCTACGATGGTTGGGTCATGTAGAGCGGATAGACCCAAACGCTCTGGCTCGTCGGGTGTTCGAAAGCACATTGCAGGGAAATCGCGGAAGGGGAAGACCTCGTCTTAGGTGGCGCGATCAAGTGGATGAAGACCTCAACCGACTTGGAGTGCAAAAATGGAGAGAGCTTGCTTGAAATCGAAGTCGTTATAGAAGGATGTTGGTTGAGGCCCAGGTTCACCCCGAACTGTAATGCCCACCTAAGTAAGTAAGTAAGTAAGTTTGCAGAACATCTTGCGAATGTTTTTAAGCCATTCTCAGCAAACACATCAAAAACAATTTACAGTTTATTAATAAAGTATCTAGATGAAGCTGACATACCAATTGTCACACTCAGAGAAATAAGAAGTATGTGTCGAAATCTCCTATCGAAAAAAATCACCTTTGTACGATCTAATAACTACTCAGGTTATTAAATAAATTTCATCAAAAGCCTTCATAAAACTCCAATTCATAATAAATGCATGCATAACGACCCAGTATGTCCCACATCATTGGAAAATTGCTGAAGTAATTGTTATACCAAAGCAAGGTTAGCCACCAACAGAAGTGACTTTTAAAAGACCAATATCGCTTATACCAATAATGGCAAAAGTCTTTGAAAAATTGCTACTGAAAAGACTAAGCAAAGTCATAGAAGAAAGAAATCTAATACCAAATCATCAGTTTGGATTTAGAAAAATACATTCCACGATAGACCAAGTTCATAGAATAACGAATGCAGTTGAAAAAGCATTAGAAGAAAAACAAGTATGTTCGGCTATATTTTTAGATGTTGCTCAAGCATTCGACAAGGTATGGCATGAGAGGCTAGAGTAACTACCCAGGCAGTACTATGAAATACTAAAATCTTATGTCTCAAACCGGCTCTTCAGAGTACGGTATGATGAAGAATATTCAAAGCTAAGCAAAATACAAGGCAGTGTTCCACAAGGAAGCGTCCTAGGACCTACCCTGTATTTGCTATGTATATACAAGGGATATTCCAGTGGATAACAACATCCTTAATGCTACTCTTGCAAGTGATACTCCAATTTTTGCACTCGATACCTAAGTGCGTCGTCGAGGCTGCTGAGAAACTGCAAAATGCCGTCGACACAGGTAGCGATTGGACCAAAAAATGGCTTATCAAGCTCAATGAAGCTAAATCTACACATATAAACTTTACAAATATGGAAGTTAAGCTACTTTCGAATATTCATCAACAATCAAGCTGTACCTTACACAAATATAGCCAAGTTCCTTGGGATGAATTTGGATACAAAGCTTAAATGGAAGGAGCATATCAATAAGAAAAGGGAAGAGCTCAGCTTGAAATATAGAAAAATGTACTGGCTAATCGGTAGAAATTCTGACTTTTCGGTCGAAAATAAAATAATGCTTTATAAACAAGTGTTTAAACCTGTTTGGACCTATGGAATCCAATTATGGGGCTGTACAAAGAAAACAAATATTGAAATCATCCAAAAGTTCCGAAACAAAGTCCTTCGTGGAATAGTAAATGCACCTTGGTATTTTAGAAATAGCAATTTACATCGTGACCTACAAATTGAAATGTTTACAGATAATGTAAGAAAATATGCTGTATCACACAATCAGCGACTGCATAGTCATATCAACTCTATGATGAAGTCCGTATTACATACGAAAGGCAATGTTCGGAGATTAAGAAGAATCAAGCCACACGAGCTAATGGTCTAAAAGTCATGGGAAGCATTAAAAGTTTAAGCTTCCCCTAAGGCGATTATACTGTAACGTGCGCTTAGTTCGCCATAATAAAACTTTTCCTTTCTTAACTTTTATTCTACTACTTTTATTCAATATCTACTTTCGGTATACAATTCGACTAATAATCACGTTTACTCAATATTCACACTATCACTTTCTAATCAAAACTGACTCCCAGGTTGCATCCGCGGCTTCTTTATATAGAAGTGTGAAGTATCGAGAGCTTGTAGTTTTGCTATGAACCATGATGTCTAGACACATTCTCCTCCCGGTATATTTCTGCACACACGCACTCACTCACAAACAACGTCTTCCATTGTACCATTCCATTATAGTGTAGCCGTTTGTCTTTTCGGTTGAACGTTTTCGTTTAGGAAATTAGTATCAAATGTTGGGTATACATTACACTGAGTTAACGATATGCATAGCAGTCCAGACTCATCACATATTATTGTCATTTGAAACCATCATAAGATTGCAAGTAAACATAAACATCCGTCAGACAAGATCGATATTGTCTCTCACGACCATTGTACATACATAGATATTAGATACATACCATACAAAATTGGAGACCTAGTATTAAGATCAATGTAAAGTCAATCTTAAGTTAGACACCGAACAAGAAAGATCTCATAAGGATCTCGGTTGATTTTTATTATTGAATAAAGTAAATTTGTTCTTTTTTTAAAAACTTAAAGATTAGTAATAGTTTTAACTGGCGGCCCGAACAGTAGGGACACTTGTTTTCGCGAAAAGTGAAAATTACATAAAAGAGGAAAAGGTAGTTATCTATCGCAAGTGAACTGGTTAAAAATAAAAAGTGCACAAGGCCATGTGACAGTAGACCTTCCCAATATAAAACACTGGGAGGCAAGTGAAAATTATTATTTATCTAATATTAAATTAATCAAAGATCAGGAGACATACGCTTAAAGAAGCGGAAAATCCAAAACAAAAAAAAAACAAAAAAAATAAAAAAGAAAAAATTTGTTGAAGTGAATTTAATAGTTATTGCAAACAAAAGAAAGAATGAAATTAAACTGAAAAAAAAAAAATTATTAACAAACATTACGAAATGTGAAGAAAGAAAAAAATGTGTTGAAGTGAATTATATAATTATTGCAAACAAAAGAAAGAGTGAAATTAAACTGGAAAAAAAAAATTATTAACAAACATTGCGAAAGGTTGCTATCTAGCCGAAAATTGACAAAAAGTGTTGATATAAAATTAAGCCGAAAAGAAACAAGAAGCCGTGCAGAGGAAAGTGTCAAACAACAACTAAAACGAGTGAGCAACAAAAGAAACACAAGTACCTAACTTAGTTTTTATTTTGATATTATTTTATTTTTGTATCAGAAAATATATACATACATATATACTAGACCGGTTCAAAAAAACTGACTTTTTCTTTTTCTCGATGCACATCGATTTTTACCTTCGAGTAGGTGTAAAAACAAGCCTGTTAAAATTTGAGCTCGAAAAATTAATATTTAGAGGTCGCTCATCGCAGATTTCCATTTCCCATACAAATTGTATGGGAAAAAAACATATAATTTTGGAATTTGATATTTCGGTCTAGAAGCAAAGTGCCGAGATGAGCGATACATATTCTTTTAGAAAATTTGTTGTTCTACAAAAAAGGTTTCTTATCATTTTTCAACAAATTCACTCCTTCAAATGTTATACAGCGTTAAAGTTTGAACAAATATTTTTTTTTCTTGATATCTGACAAAATGTTAAAATGTATAACTTAAAATCATAAAATCATTCGCTTATGACACATATTTTTATAGAAAATTAATTATTCTACAAAAAGGTGTTTATCATTTTTCGACAAATTCACTCCTTCAAAAGTTATTCAAGGTTAACTAAATAATTAATTAATAAATTAATTTTTTCAGAAATCAAGAAAAAAAACTTAAATTTTCTCTAAATTAAACTTTAACCTTGAATAACTTTTGAAGGAAATAATTTGTCGAAAAATAATAAAACACCTTTTTTGTAGAACAATTAATTTTCTATAAAAATATGTGTCATAAGCGAATGATTTGATGATTTTAAGTGATACATTTTCACATTTTGTCAGATATCAAGAAAAAAAATATTTGTTCAAACTTTAACCCTGTATAACATTTGAAGGAGTGAATTTGTTGAAAAATGTTAAGAAACCTTTTTTGTAGAACAACAAATTTTCTAAAAGAATATGTATCGCTCATCTCGGCACTTTGCTTCTAGACCGAAATATCAAATTCCAAAAATTATATGTTTTTTTTTCCCATACAATTTGTATGGGAAATGGAAATCTGCTATGAGCGACCTCTAAATATTAATTTTTCGAGCTCAAATTTTAACAGGCTTGTTTTTACACCTACTCGAAGGTAAAAATCGATGTGCATCGAGAAAAAGAAAAAGTCACTTTTTTTGAACCGGTCTAATATATACCTAGACTAAATAAATTTAAAAAAAAAGTAATAATATCGAAATAAAAATGGCATTGACAGTTGAACAGGTAGGAGGAATGATTGCGATGGCAGTCACAGAACAGACTAGGGATTTACAGACTAGAATAACAGAGTTAACAGCAGCATTTGGTAGATTTTTACCCACAGACAACATAATTCCATATACGGATGTAGAAATAGATCCTTCAAATAATACGAAGGAAGGTTTAGATTTAGTTAAAAGCTTACAACAACTGATGGCGAAAACTATATTAGTTGGCGCACATCTGCAGTTCATTGCATGAAAGTATATGAACATTGCATAGGGAGTTCAAGTTATTTCACAGCAGTGAATATTTTAAGAAACAAGATTGTAAATAAGGCGAACGATGTTTTAACTTCGCACGGTACCCCACTTAATCCCAATAAGCGATAATAGCTACAGCTAGACTAGATGTACCTAACATACGAAGACAAAAGACCAATACATATGCTACAAACAAACTCACTAACGCAAAACAGGGAAGATTGACTTTAGAAGAATTTTGTGAACTAATAAGACTATGACGAGTTATGGGCCAAGAACGGCAGAGACAAAAGTTTTACTTGATGTGGCAAGACAAAATGCACTAAGGGTTTTCATAACTGGACTCAACCAGCCAATGAGTAACTTGGTGTTTGCATTGAACCAAGAGGATCTCCCAAATGCTCTAGCTAGAGCCCAAGAAATTGAAATGAACCAAACTACGAGATTTATGAATCAACACGTACAAAACAGACCTCTTGGTATTTTGCCACCAATGCCAACGGCTTTCCAGCATTTTCAAAGACCATTTCCGAATTCACCACAGAGACACCATGTAGTTCCACAACAAAGAACTTGGAATAACGGACAGCAACAGAGGATAGATCAGGGAAGCGGTAATTTCAGACCGGAGAGAAATAGCAATTTTCAGAGAAACATATGTACCTTTAAATCAATATAAGGACAGAGATTCAATAATGAGATTCGCAATAACAACAATCCGTTTAAACGAGATAGGCCTTATAGCAATCAGCAGCCTTAAGCAAAAAAACACCAAGAATAAATCATCTTAATGAACGAGATTCTTTTTTAGAATGAGGTACGACCTGCCTACAATTATACGAACAAATAAAACGACAGGTCAAGTATATTAAATATTAATAGATACTGGTGCGACACATAATTATGTTAAACCAGATATAAATAAGTGGAATAAATTGAAAACAAGTAATAAAGTAAAAAGTGTTCATGGTAGTTGTTCGAAGCAGCAGGAGTAGCATTTGAAATATTCACCACTATGCGAAAATGAAGTCTCACAACACTTAAAATGGATTTATTGCATATATTAACTGTGAAACTTTACCTACATACTTTCCTTATATACCTTCTTGAATTATATTCTTAAACCAAGCTTTCATTATTAAGAAAAGTCTTTTGTGAATTTTTTACAATTTGGAACGTCATACTAATAAGTTTTAATTTTCTTTACAATTTTGAAATAAATCCTTATACATATTACGATCCGATCAAAATTTCTTTTCGAGTTTTATCTTCGTAGCGCGATTCAAATTTAATTGCGAAGAATATATCTAGCATAAAATAATGCTAGATCGTTCAGTAGTAGTATCATAGATACGTACCAGGATATAAACATATTTGAAAATTGTGAAATTTTTTATGAGCTAAAAGAATTACAAACCTATGATGCTATAGTGGGCATAAATACGTTAAGACAATCTAATTGTAAAATAAATATAGCAGACAGTTTTTTGGAATTCAACGGAGGCAAAGTACCTCTATAATGATTAATTAGTTAACAGTCTTCAAATAAACACCCATATGCAGGTGGTATACCAGGAAACACTGAAAGGAATTTTAAAGAAATATCAGGGAATTTTTACAGAAAGACCAAACTACTTACCGTATAATACAAACGTTAAATGTAGTATAAATACTGTAAATGAAGAACCAGTTTGGCAAAGAGCATACCCATATCCGCAATATACTTCCGCGCTTATTAATAAGGAAATACAAAATTTATTAAAAAACGATATTATAAAACCAAGTCGAAGCGCGTATAACAGTCCAGTTTGGGTGGTAGATAAAAAAGGTTTCAATGAAGATGGCACAAGGAAACTACGAATGGTCATTGATTACAAAAAATTAAATTCTTTTACGAAGTCTGATAAATATCCCATGGCAGAAACCTCAGTAATTTTATCTAATTTAGGCAAGTCAAAATTCTTCTCTACTTTAGATTTACAATCAGGATTTCATCAAATCCTTGTTAACGAAAAAGACAGACCGAAGACTGCATTTTCAGTCAACAACGGGAAATACGAATTTAATCGTTTGCCATTTGGGCTTAAAAAAGCTCCAGCCGTATTTCAAAGAGCTATGGATGACATTCTCCGAGAATACATCGGGAAATTCTGTCATATTTATCTAGATGACGTTATAATATTTTCAGGAACACATGATGAACACTTAATAATAATTAAAGCACTTTCAGAAGCTTACATGAGAGTTAGCAGTGAAAAGAGTAAGTACTTCATGGAAGAGGTGGATTTCTAAGGATATAAAAACCATGTAAAAACCCATCCAGATAAAGTAAAAACAATTAGGGAATATCCCGAACCACAGACCTTACGTCAATTGAGAAGTTTTCTTGGACTATCAGGTTACTAGGCACGAGTACGATAACTTTGGCGACAAGAAATAATAACGGTTTTTGGTGGAGGGGTTTAATACAAGCATTTTTTATTTTGAGAGGGGGGGTCTATCTCCCCCCGTTTAGGAGGTAGGGGCAATTTTATAAAAATTGACCTAAAATCTAAAAAAAAATATTGTAGAACAACGCGAAAACTTGCAGATACAATTTATACTTTTTATGAAAGTCAGAAATCTGCACTTTATAATAAATTTTAAATGAAGTGATTTCAATTTTCAGTTTTTGAAATAACTGACTTCAAAGTCAAAATTTAGGAAAAAAAATTTGAAAAAATCACTTTGAGTATTATGTTTCTCGTGATTACAAATGTCAATAAGTAAAAATTTGACGTAGTTAGTTGCTTTAAAAAATTTTCTATATTTCTGCAAACTACTTTTTTCTATGTCTTATAGTTTTTGAGATAATTGAAAAATAGTAAAACTATTGAAGTATGCAATATTTTCAAAAAATTATGTAAATACGTACGAATTTACAATAATGTTAGGAAATAGACTAGTGAAAGTATAAAAATTCATCAGACAGGTGCTTATATGCAATTAATTTCCGTATGCAACAACTTTCCGCATGGCCCGCTTCGCGGGGGCTCATTATTTTAACCCTTTTTCCGCAGCTTAACCCTGGTCAAGCTAAATATGAAAATAGCAATTGTTTTTCTAACTGCAAGTTATTTGATCGAACTGAAAAAAGTATAAAAGTATAAAAATTCATCAGACAGGTGCTTATGTGCAAATAATTTCCGTATGCAACAACTTTCCGCATGGCCCGCTTCGCAGGGGCTCATTTTTTTAACCCTCTTTCCGCAGGGTTAAGCTGCTCATGCTAAATATGAAAATAGCAATTGTTTTTCTAGCTGCAAGTTATTTGATCGAACTGAGAAGAGTATAAAAATTCATCAGACAGGTGCTTATGTGCAGCTTATTTCCGTATGCAACAACTTTCCGCATGGCCCGCTTCACGGGGGCTCATTTTACCCTTTTTCCGCAGGGTTAAGCTGCTCATCCTAAATATGAAAATAGCAATTGGTTTTCTAGCTGCAAGTTATTTGATTGAACTGAAAAAAAGTATAAAAGTATAAAAATTCATCAGACAGGTGCTTATGTGCAATTAATTTGCGTATGCAACAACTTTCCGCATGGCCCGCTTCGCGGGGGCTCATTATTTTAACCCTTTTCCCGCAGGGTTTAGCTGCTTATGCCAAATATGAAAATAGCAATTGTTTTTCTAACTGCAAGTTATTTGATCGAACTGAAAAAAGTATAAAAGTATAAAAATTCATCAGACAGGTGCTTATGTGCAATTAATTTCCGTATGCAACAACTTTGTAAACTCGTACGTATTTCCATAATTTTTTGAAAATATTGCATGCCTCAATAGTTTTACTATTTTTCAATTATCTCAAAAACTATAAGACATAGAAAAAAGTAGTTTGCAGAAATATAGAAAATTTTTTAAAGCAACTAACTACGTCAAATTTTTACTTATTGACATTTGTAATCACGAGAAACATAATACTCAAAGTGATTTTTTCAAATTTTTTTTCCTAAATTTTGACTTTGAAGTCAGTTATTTCAAAAACTGAAAATTGAAATCACTTCATTTAAAATTTATTATAAAGTGCAGATTTCTGACTTTCATAAAAAGTATAAATTGTATCTGTAAGTTTTCCCGCTGTTCTACAATATTTTTTTTTAGATTTTAAGTCAATTTTTATAAAATTGCCCCTACCTCCTAAACGATGGGAGATAGACCCCCCTTCTAATAGTAAAAAATGCTTGTATTGAACCCCTCCACCAAAAACCGCTTTTATTTTTTGTCGCCAAAGTTATCGTACTCTCCCCGGTTACTATAGGAAATTCATCCGAAAGTATGCAATGACAAGCAAAGGATTAACAAAGTATTTACGGGGAAACGAAAAAATTAACAGTAAGAGGATAAATATTGAATTAGATTCAGAAGGCAAAAAAGTGTTTCAGGTGTTAAATGATAAGCTTACAGAAGAAGTTGCGTTAAATCAACCGGATTTCGATAAACCATTTGATTTAACAACTGATGAAAGTAACTCAGCCATAGGTTCAGTACTAAGCCAAAACAATAAGCCTATAACCTTTGTAAGTAGAATGTTATCTGCAAGTGAACAAAATTATGCTACCGATGAAAAGGAATTATTAGCATTAGTATGGAGTCTGAAAAATTTGAGAAAATATCTAAATGGTTAAACTGGAATCCGCATATACACGGACCATCAACCATTGAGCTTTGCTGTATCTGATAAAAACCCTAATACGAAATTGATGAGATTTAAAGCATTTATAGAAGAATATGCACCAGTAATAAATTATAAACCAGGTAAGAAAAATGTTGTAGCAGATGCATTAAGTCGTCAAGAAATAAATTAAATGGAAAATAGTGAAGATTTAGCTACAGTACATAGTACTCAAAGCAGCCCAAGAGAAGAAATTAGAAGGTTAGGTGGAATAATCAATCGATTCAGAAATCAATTAATTATAGAAGAAAGAGAATCCAATAATATAAATAGTGAACAAATTCATAAAGGATATTGGAGGCACACTATTATGTAAATACAAAGATGATGACGTTTTCAAGGAAAGGGGGGGAACGCATACATGCAGACATATACTACATTGACAACGATCAATTTTTGACTATGATAGACTCTTTTTCGAAATTTTTAATAGTTAAACATATTGACAGTAAAATAGACGCTAAGGAAAAACTGATTGAAACACTACCAGTGTTTGGGAAAGTAGAAGCTTTGGTAACAGACAATGAGAGAACATTCTGTACTCCCACGGCAGAATTAGAATTAGAAAAATTTGAAGTCAAACACGAAAGGTAGCTCCGAATCATAGTAAAACCAACGGAATGATTCAAAGAGTACAAAGCACACTAACAGAACTAATACGCATTACGAAAACAGAAATTCATGCAGACACAAAATTTATCATGCCGTTTGTAGTAAAGAAATATAATGAATCTATTCACTCCGTAACGAATCAACAACCATTAGAGGTCTTCCATAAATTTGAAAAGTTTAAATCTTTTGCAGATGTATTGAAAACAAAACAAAATAAAGATCTTTCTTATTTAAATAAAAATAGAACTGAAATTGAGTTTAGGCCAGGACAAGAGATACACGAAAAATCAAAACGTAGGAAAGGTAAAGTTAAACCTTTATTTAAAAAGCGAATTGTTAAAGAGGATAGAGGAAGCGTTGTAGTTGTAAAGTAAAGACAGGATTATACATAAAGACAACATAAAGAAATAAAATATTATTTTTGCTTACTTTCAGATGTATATAAGAACAGTTTTGAGATTTTTGGCATTACTAGCCACAACATCTGCACAAGTGCAGATAACTAATTATAGTTCAGAAGAATTCATTCTAATAGAGGACGGACCTGCTGCATTATACGAAGATACAGGAGAATTATATCATGTAATAAACTTGACATATTACAGGGACATTTTGAATAACATAAAAGAAAAAAATACTCGACTGACCAAGTTAGAACTTAGAAATCTAGAAATAGGACGAAACAGATTGCTAGAGCAATTAACGATAAGAAACATATCCAAAAGAGGTATTAATGAAATTGGCACATTATGAAAATGGATATCTGGAAGTCCAGATCACGACGACAAAGATAGAATTGAAACAAAGTTGCAAGAGTTAATAGAATCTAATTATAAACAATACCAGACCAACTCACAGATATTCAAAGCTATAGAGAAACTAGCAGCAGAAGTTAACGAAATAGACAAAGACCACGATTTAGTATTACGACTGATAATAGAGGACTTACGTGAAATAATAAACGCCATTAATCTGAGTAAGAATCTTCTTCTTCTTCTTCTTCTTTTTCATTTCCGGCGTTACGAGTAGTGATCTTGAAGCGATCACAACTCTCCCACTTTTCTGCTTCACACTAGTGATCCGCCTGTGGGGTACGCCGCGTTGACCTCAGAAATCGTCGGCAAGCCTCCCGGTTTTGGATTGTTCCATGTCTGAGGCCAACCAAATGCTGCTGTTTTTGCATTTGCTTGTACCAGGAGTGTTTTGGCCTGCCTTTTCTTTTTCGTCGCGAATTGGTTGAAACGTTGTACGATATTGCCTTTTGGACGGGGTTCTGCGGATCTCTCCTTTGAACATGACAATACCAACTGAGCCGGTCGTGCTGAATTTTGTCCAAGATGGTACTTTTGACATGAAGGCTTCCACGGATCTTAGTACTTCTAATTCGATCAAGCTTTGTTACTCCTGCTGTCATCCGAAGCATCTTCATTTCGGCTGCCGTCAATTTGCTCTCATACTTTTTGTACATTGTCCAACATTGTGAACCGTATGTCAGAGCTGGACGGACAACTGCTGTGTAGAGTCTTCCCTTCAACTTAGGGGGCATTTTTCGATCACAGAAGATAGCGGAGTTTTCTCGCCACTTCATCCACCCTACGCTTACTCGATGATTGATGTCGTCATCACAAGTTGCTTCACTATTGATCATAGATCCCAGATATTTAAACTTTTCACACTTGGGAAGCACATTTCCATTCAAATAAATGTCTGGAATAGGCTTGTCTGGATCTGAAAAAGGGCAGCACAGGTATTCCGTCTTTTTAGCGCTAATACGGTACCCATTTCCTTCCAGAACATCAATCCAAACGTCAAGTGCTCGTTGCAGGGATGTAGGATCCTCGCTTATGATGGCTCCATCGTCAGCAAAGAATAATTGTTGTACTTTATTGTCCGTTACTTTTCCTTCGAGCAAATAATCCAGAACAGCAATAAAGAGCAGTGGACTCAAGACACTTCCCTGATGTACACCTACTGTTATTTGGAATTCTTCGGTGACTCCAGCTGGGCATCTCACTTTTGTAACTGCTCCCTCGTACATGTCCATAATTATTCGCACATAGGCTTCAGGAACTCCTCGGTGTCTGAGGGCCACCCATATCAGATCTCGTGGTTGTCGATCGAATGCTTTTTCGAAGTCAACCAACACAATATGCAAATCCTCTAAGGCATCTCGGTGTTTTTCCATAATGATCCTTATGCTTTGGATTGCGTCTGTAGTTGACTTACTTACTTACATTCTTACTGAGTAAGAATGAAATTTGGAATACTGTAATTTTAAATATGAATGATTTGAATAAAATAATCAATACTGAAACTTTACCAATTTCGCTAGCTGATGTGTTGGATGCATCCGACTTTAAGATAATTCGGAATAAAGACTTAATTTTAATTTATATTGAATATCCGCTAGTTAAGGAAATAAATGAAAAATATATTGTTGAAAGTATAAATGTTGGTGATGGGTATTATCATTACCCAATCAAGTTGGGTTATATTATAAAGAAAAACATAAAATGGCAAATTGCATTAAAGAATTAAATGACATCTGTATATTGTAAAGTGAATAATGAAACTAGTTGCCTAAAGAATTTGTTGAATAATAAGAAAGCCGATTGTCAAAAAGTAAAAGAAAATAATCCAGAGGTCAAAATAATTAAAGACGGTATTATTTTTGTAAGTGGAAAAACCACAATAAATGAAAAAATATACATAGGTTAGGTATAGGTATAGGTATATTTCTAAATAATTTTAAGAATAATATAACTATTAATTCGAAGAGATATGAAAATAAGAGAACAGAAATTCTGAAATACATGATTAAATTCACCAATTGAATTAAACATTTTGAAATATTTAGAATCAAGTGACAAAAAGCTAAATTTTACCAACCTCATAAGACCTTATATTAAAGATATGAAAGAATATCCAATATTGTATGGTAAAACTTTGAATATTGTTCTAGTACGCATTTATATTGTTATTAAATTGTTGAAAATCTGCAAGTTGAGACAGGAAGAAGAAAACTGAAAAATATTTGAAATGATATCATTGAAATATTTACAAGAAACCAGGAAGGAAAGCAATAGAAGAGCGATGGGGACGATCACTTCCAGGGTGAGAGGGGAGTTAACGATACACCGAAAGAAAAAACCTTGGTTGATTTAAACATGTTTCATTGTTAATCAACAATTCATCTAAAGTTGTGAAATTAACCCAGTTTCGTGATGAATTCAAATAAGAACGCATTTTCAAATCAAGTACGCTGCCGTGATCAATTTTTTTTCAGGTAAGTATCATAAAAATGTTTAAATTAAGTATGTTCGTAGTTGATTTGAATATGTTCTAATTTTTAACCAACAACGTGATTGTTGATTTCATACTTGATCAACAACAAACATATTTAACTAACAATTAAGGCTGAAATTACAAAAACCATCACGTTTGTGATTGAAATACCAAATACACTGTTGAACTATCACCAATATGTTTGATCAACAATGTTCATACTTCTTTAATCAATAAAGAATAGTTAAAGTATCAGTAACATTTTGAATTCCAATATTTTTCATACTTAAGCCCACAGAAAACGTTAAGTCGCATAACGGAACTTCAATTCAATATGATAAGTTTCGTGACCATTTTATCTTAAGGGATAATTAATTATTCTTTATTGTTGATCAAGTATGTTTTTGAGAATTCAGCCACGTTTTTATTTGCTCAACAGATTTAATGTAAAATTTCTATGATAGCTAAATGCCTGAATTGAAGTTTGACCTATCAAATGTATAGGTCAAACTTCAATTCAGGCATTTATCATAGAAATTTTGCATTAAATCTGTTGAGCAAATAAAAACGTGGCTGAATTCTCACGAACATACTTGATCAACAATGTTCATATTTTACCAACAATTCAGAATTGTTGACGAAACACAAACGTTGTTAAAGTATCATGGACATGTATGTTTCTAGTATCACAACCGTTGTTGGTTAACAATGAAATTGAAAATGACGTTGTTGATTTGAGCAATGAAAATTGTAGCATTTAAATAAATAAAATGAAAATGCCAGCTTGTTTAATTTATGTATGTTCGTGCTTGACGCAAAAACAAACAAGCTTCATGTTTGATTTTAACAAGGTTTTTCTTTCGGTGTATGCATAGCAGTCCAAACTCATAACATTTTTTTGTCATTTGAAACCATCATAAGATTGAAAAAAAAAAAAAAACATAAACATCCGTCAGACAAGATCGATATTGTCTCTCACGACCATTGTACATACATAAATACTAGATACATACCATACAGAATTGGAGACCTAGTATTAAGATCAATGTGAAGTTAATCTTAAGTTAGACACCAAGAACAAGAAAGATATCATATTTGTTCTTTTAAAAAACTTAAAGATTCGTAATAGTTTTATATCACTGCCCCCTTCTAAAGATTATTCGTCCCGAATAATTCCATCTGCAGCCTCACCACTATATCGATGCAGCCGGTCACTATGAACTACTTTTAACTTGCTTCTTAGTCCTCTTTGGATGCGGTAGGCCACGTCGTTAATCCTCGTGACAACAATATAAGGACCTTCTCAGTTTTTCTGAAGTTTTGGTGACAATCCCTTTTGATGATGAGGATAATAAAGCCACACACGATCCCCTGCTTGGAATCCTGCCGTTGTCGCTTTTGTGTCGTACCGTGTCTTCATCTGGTCGCTATAGGCTTTCATTCGTGCCCTTGTTCTTTTATGGATGTCAGCGAGTCTCTCCTTTAGGTCGTCCACGTACTCGTTTATGTCCTGTGGCTCCTCTGTGCGACATCCAAAATTTAGTTCGCTGGGCAGTCGTATGATTTTCCAGAACAGGATTTCTGATAGTATTTGTCCTGTCGAGCAATACACCGCACTTCTAAAGGCCATCAGGAATAGCGGTACGTGCCTATCCCAGACTCTTTTTGGTAGTCGCCTACGACCTTGGTGAGGTGATCTTTCAAGGTCCGTTTGAATCTTTTAACCATCCCATGAGATTGTTGCAACAGAGAAAGCTGTAACCACAGGTGGAAAGTCAACCAAACGTCGTATTTCTGGGAGCTTTACTGTGAGGCTCAAAATCAAACAACTGCTTTGATTCGAAGAGCCAAAAAACAATTTTACCAGTCGAAGCTTAGTATAGATCAGCCGTCAAAAAAACTTTGGTCAAATTTGCGATCATTAGGAATAGGAAAGAGGTACTCGCTAAACAATATACCGGATCCTAATGATCTCAACAATGCATTTGCGTTGAGCACTGTAAGCGATACCTGTTTTGTATCTGATATTGTGAATGTGTGTGAGCGAGGTGTTGAATTTAATTTTGAAACTGTTTGTGAATTGGATGTTGTGGAAATTGTTCGTGACATTAGATCAAATGCTATAGGCGAAGATGGGATTCCTATTTCTTTTATAAAAATGATTTTGCCTCACATCTTGAGTTCTCTTACACATATAATCAACTCTTGTATAATGTCTGCCTCATTTCCTGACAGCTGGAAAGTGGCCAAGGTTGTGCCTGTAGCTAAGAAAGCAAATCCAAAAACCTGTAATGATTTCCGACCCATTAGCATTTTACCATGTTTGTCAAAAGTCTTTGAAAAAATTTTAGGTAAGCAAATGAATACTCATCTTGATCGGTATAGTCTTTTGTCTCCATACCAATCGGGTTTTAGAGCGAAACATAGTCGCGAAACCGCTATTGTTAAAGTCTTAGATGATATAAGATTGAAATTTGACTTGCAGGATGTGACCATTCTTTGCCTTCTTGATTTTTCAAGGGCTTTTGACAATGTAAACCACACAATTTTGTGTCAGAAACTTAGTACATATTTTGGATTTGGTGGAAGTGCTGTGTGTCTTATAAAAAATTACCTTTGTAACCGTAAGCAGAAAGTGACAGTTGAAAACAAGTCTTAGCATTACAAAAACTTAATTGCTGGTGTGCCCCAAGGTTCCATTTTGGGTCCTTTATTATTTTGCGTTTTCATAAATGGTCAAAGTTTGTAAAAATGTATCTATTCACTTGTATGCAGATGATGTGCAAATTTATCTATCCAGGCCGATCGGTCTGGTAGAAGACTCAGTTTGCCGTATTAATGAAGACTTAAGTGCAATCTTAAAATGGTCAACTACAAATGGACTTTCTTTAAATCCGAAAAAGTGTCAAGCCATGATTATATCTAAGAAAAAGTACAATCCTGATAATATTCCGTCGGTTTACTTAGGAAGTTCTCAGATTCACTTTGTTGACAAGGTAGCAAACTTAGGCTTCAAAATAAATTGCACCTTATCGGCTAGTGATCATATTAATTGTGTTATTGGACAAATTTATGGTGGACTACGAAAACTCTGGCTGTGTGCGAGCTTTACCCCCGAAAATACGAAGCTTAGGCTGATAAAAGTCCTGTTGTTGCCTCTGATTACTTACGGAACAGTTGTATATTGTAAACCAGATTCCCAGTCGTATCATAAACTGTTAGTGGCCTTTAATGATATGTTGAGATATGTCTTTGGACTGCGACGTCATGACCATATATCGCACCTTCATTATAAAGTCCTCGGGTGCTCATTTCAACAATTTTTAAACATTAAGTGTAGTACTTTCATGCACAAACTATTAATAACCCAAACTCCATCATACCTCTTTGAAAAAACACAACATTGTAACTCTCCTAGAACATTAAACCACCACTAACAAAATACTTAAATTCTTCGCGATTATTCTTTGTTCATGCTACTAGACTTTGGAACAGTCTACCTTTTACAATTAAACAAATTATTTCTAGTCATAAATTTAAGAACGCCATGTTGAATTACTTCCTAGACAGCAATATGCAACAGTTTTAAGTTTGATTCTCTGTTTTTAAAAATATTACTTTTTTTGCATTATTGTTAATAATATTACTTTTTTTTATTTTAAATTACAAGAAAAGGAGATGTAAAATACATATATTAAGGTTAATCAAAATATTGTCGTACTTTTTATTATTTATTTATTATCATAATATTATTTTATCGTATTATTTATATTATCATTCATGTACCTAAAGTCATCAGTCCTATTATTTATTTTTTGTACTATAAAAGACTTTCTTGTCTTACTTGTACTTCCATATGTTCAATAAACTAAACTAAACTAAACTAAACAATAAACACACTTGTCACATGTTCGGCACCACTTGTCCACATCATCTCTAGCATGCAACCAGTAGAACCGATGTCGCACCTTCTCCAGTGTTTTGTTAACTCCCAAGTGGCATCCTGAATGTCCGTAATGCATGTCGGGGAGAACTTCACTGACTTTCGATTTACCGTCAGCGGACTCCCATCTTCGCCTGAGGACACATTCTTTCACATAAAGTGAGTCCCACTGTGCCCAATAGGCTTTGAGAACTGGACTCCTGTCAGAAATGTCTCCCCATTCAGGTTTCTCTTCATTTTCTTTCCATGCGAGAATGGGTTCGATATCTGGATCCTCCTGTTGAGCAGTCCTCACTTTCTCATTGCTCCATCCGCATATGCGGTCAGCTCTAAGTCGCTGAGTTGTTATCGTTTATTTGTCTTTTTGCCGCCTACAAAGCTTGCAATCTACTTTGCAAGGTCTTCGGGATAATGCGTCGGCGTTTGAGTGCAGCTTTCCTCTGCGGTGTTGAATCTGGTAGTCATAAGTCTGCAGTCTTTCTATCCACCTTGCGACTTGACCTTCTGGATTTTTGAAATTCAACAGCCAGTTCAGAGCACCATGGTCTGTCCGCAGAAGGAATTTCTGTCCATAGATGTACTTATGGAAGTGCTTTGTTGCCAAGATAAGAGCTAGCAGTTCCCTTTTGGTCACGCAGTAGTTTCTTTCGGATTTCAAGAGGACCTTGCTGTAGAATGCCACCACTTTCTCTTCACCATCATAAACTTGGGACAGTACCGCCCCGATTCCAACGTTGCTTGCATCTGCATCGATGATGAATGTTTTGCCAAGTATTGGATGTGCCAGCACTGGAGCATTACAGAGACGGTATTTGAGTTCCTGGAAAGATTTCTCACACTCACCTGACCATTTAAACTGCTTCCCTTTTTCGGTGAGCTGATGCAAACTCTTTGCAACTCCAGCAAAGTTCTTAACAAAACGTCGGTAATAAATATGTACCAAGACCAAGAAAGCTTCGGAGTTTTCGTTTGTCCTGGGGTGGTGGCCAATTTTTGACGGAGTCAACTATTTCAGGATCAGTCTTCACTCTTGGGGAAGAAATGATGTGTCCCAAATACATAACTTCGGTTTTGAGAAGTGCATATTTTTCCGGATTCAAGTCTCAAGTTTGAAGTCCCTGAAACACGGCTTTAAGGTTCTTGCAATGTTGGTCAAATGTTTTCCCGTAAACAATAACATCGTTCAAGTATAATAGGCAAGCTTTCCACGTCAGTCCTTGAAGAACGCACTCCATCAAATGCTCGAATGTTGCCGGAGCGTTGCATAGCCCAAACGGCATAACTTTGAACTCCCAGTGCCCATTACCTGTAGAAAACGCCGTCTTTTCCCGATCATCAGGGTGTCAACTTGCCAATATCCACTCTTCAAGTCCAGTGTCGAGAGCCACTGTGCTCCCTGCATGGCATCCAGGGTATCACTGATTCTCGGCAAGGGATAGCTGTCCTACTTAGTCACATCATTCAGCCTTCGGTAGTCCACAAAAAAAACGAGTGCTTCCGTCTTTCTTTTTTACTAGCACCACTTGTGACGCTCAAAAACTTTTGAAGTTTTCGAAAAGAACGTCCTTCTTCATTGTTGTTATCGTTTCCTCAACCTCAACTTGTTTAGCCAGTGGCGTATTGCGGGTGGATTAAATGTTGATTCGACAATTTGAAGTATTAGAAGTAACTCCTTACCGACTGGTGGGGGAATTTAGAAATAAATCAAATTGTTTATGGCTCGCTGTTCTAGTAGCAAGTGAGTTTTATTCAAATAAATATTCTTCTTTTATACTAATTAAATGCTTACGCGTAACTTAGTTCAGCTTAGGAAATAATATGTACACAAAAATCAAACTGCCCAGTAGACAGAAAATGCAATTTGTGAGAAATAATAAATTTGATATGACCTGCGTTCGTGAGTCGGTGCTGTTGAACTCGTTGTTCAGTTGTTGAAATATGATTCTGAAAATGTGTTCTCATATTTTAGTTGTCATCGTTTATTAGAATTGTGATTCATTCATATTGTTGTCACAACATGCTGGGCCCCTAAGATTGATGATACGCAAAATTCCATGTCTTCAAAGGAAGCTTGGCTGGTTCGTCGCTTATTAAAAGATCTCATTGGCTTGTTGAGCGATCTCATTGGTTTAGCTGTAGCTGGTGGCGTAGGCTGTTGTGCTTTTCGTCTGATTACAAAAATTACGATCAAGATGATTCCAATGATTACAAAAGCATTGACTCCAAGCAGTGAGTATTGGTGAATTCGATGAGTGCTTATCTCGATCAGTATGTATTCTTGACTTTTTTGTAGCTTTATTGAGTCTTCTAATGTAGAAATGTCCAATGAAGCGTTCGTTGGTAAGATAGATTGTTTCTCTCTTTTGAAGTTAAACGATGTTAACTGCTCAGAAAGGTTGAATGATGGTAGAAATGACGATCTCAGTTTGCTTGTCATTGTTTGTTTTCCCACAATAGTCATGGTCTGATCATGTTCAATGCATCTTGCTGGCAACTTAAACATACCACTGCCTTGCAAAGTTATGGGTACCGTGTTAAAATCACAGTTCATGTTTACTGTAACCAGGTCGGGAGTACTGTAAATCCATGAATTCGGTTGATGCATTTCAATCCAGTATAACCTTACTGGTATGTCCTTTGTCTTTCATGAACCCATAATTGGTTTGTTTTGAATTATGTTCATTTCACAGACACTAACTGCAGCACCAGTTGTGTATAATGGATGTTGAAGTGTGCACCATACGATGTCCGAGGGCCTCATTTTGCATTTAGAAAATTCGTCTTTGTTGAGTGGATAGAAATGGTTAGCTTGTAGATTAACCATTAAATATTCCGATTATGGAATGATGCTTGTGAGGTTCCCGTTGTGTTCAGTTGGAACTGGCAATACTCTGTACAACTTGAACTCTTCATTATACAGCAGTGGAAGGCTTGTCTCAATTATAATGTTGTTGGTCACTCTAGCCCTTACACTAAGGATTTTGTATAGTTGCAGGATCGATTCATGATGTCGCTCTCCAAGAATCATTAAAGATTTTGGAATGTTTTCATGAATTTTCGTAAGTTCATCCTTAAATTGTTGTACCGCAAGTATAAGTGGATGAATTCTTCCAGTGTGAGTGGACAGCAAGATATCCAACAATATGCTCTGAGTTGCTTTATAATTTATCATAATAATTATCGCATTAAGAGCATTCGACGAAAATATCTTCATGTCCTCATATTTTCCGGTTTCATCTTCAAGTTTCGAAACAATCGAACTTAGGAACTGTATTTGCTTCTTGTTTTCCATTTGCTCTTCTTAAAGATGTTGACAGTAGAATCAACTATGGTTGTCTGGTTCTTCATTAGATTTAATAGGTGGCTTTCATTTTCCTTGACAGCTTCAATTGTTTGCTCATAACCTTTAGCAAATCTTTGGTCCAGAATTCCAAATAATTCATTAGTAATTGTTCCAATGAAGTCAAACGGTGATCGTTTTTGACGTCGTGTTGACTTCGTTTGCATGTAGTAAGATCTCATTGTTAAGCTGTATTTGTTGAATTTGATGTTGAAACTGGTGTAGCATTCCCTCACACATAACCGATTTGAAATCTTTTAATTCACTAGATGAGCAAATTTTTTCCATTTGCGACACAAGTTTTTTGTAGTTTTCAAACTCTTGCCAATAGGTTGTTAAGTTGAAGAACACAATTGTCTTCCATGAACTCGAAATCGAATTCGCCTGTCCCACATCTTCGAGGTATATTCCAGGGTGTGTTTGAAATGGAATTATCTCGACATCGTGGGGGACTGGAGTGGAGCCAACTATGTTGAGAAAGGCAAACAAAGTGCACAAAGATAGAATTTTATGTGAGCGGTTTGTGTATGTATTGACTTGTCTCACTTCCTTATCTTCTTCATCATTTTCAATTGGTAGCTTACATAACTTAGTTATGGGTCGCTTGAAATGTTTCTTGTTGCTGAACACTGTTGCAGCTCTAACCCCGTTGTCTTTTCCTGGATGAATGTCTGAAATTATTCCCTTCATCCATATTGTTGGTGGTAGTCGGTCTTCTTTGATAAGAACGATGTTCCCGATTTTCACATTTTCTTGTTTTTGCTTCCACTTTGGAAGTTGTTGTAATTGAGACAAATATTCAGATGACCAGACTTTCCAAAAGTCCTGAGCTATTTTTTGGATTAACTGCCATCGAGATCGGAATGTTCGCTTTTCATCAATTATTGGTTCGGGTACTGCATTCAAGGAGCTTCCGATCAAAAACTGTCCAGGAGTTAGAATTGTAGTATACTCAATATCATTTTCGATTGCTGTTAGTGGTCGAGAGTTAAGACACGCCTCTACCTGTGTTAAAAGCGTGGAGAGCTCCTCAAATGTTAACACAGTTTCACCGATTATTCTCTTTAAGTGGAATTTCGTTGACTTAACGCCTGATTCCCACAATCCACCAAAATGAGGTGATGCGGGGGGTATAAAGTGCCACTGCATTTCGTCTTTAGCAAGCTTTAAGGAGACATCTTCTTCACAGCGTTTAATTGTTTCTCGCATTTGTTGCTGGATTTCCTTGTTAGCCCCAACAAATGTAGTTCCGTTGTCACTGTAGAAGTGCGAGCATATTCCTCTTCTTGATGTGAATCGCTTTAACGCTGCTATGAATGCCGCTGAGCTAAGGTCACTCACAAGTTCGATATGGACAGCCTTAGTAGCAAAGCAGACGAATATAGCGATGTACCCCTTTGTCGATCGGTTTCCTCTTCCTTTTGAGATTAATATTTGAACTGGTCCAGCATAATCAACGCCTGTATGAGTAAAGGGTCTTGATGGTGTTACTCTAGCTGCTGGAAGCATTCCCATTTGTTGTGTATTTGGTTGTGCAGCAAACCGAAAGCATCTGATACACTTATTTATAACTTGTCGAACACATCTTTTTGCTTGAATGATCCAATAGCGTTGTCTCAGTTTTGCTATTGTAAGTCGAATACCACCATGCAGTGTGCGTTCATGGGTGTCTTCTACTAATAGTTTAGTGAACCACTCTTGATGTGGTAGGATAATCGGATGTTTCTCTGTACTAGAAAGTCTCGCGTTTTGTAGTCGTCCGCCCACAACAAGAATGTTCTCGTTGTTAATAAATGGGTTTAAGGATAGTACCTAACTTTTTTTGTTTATAGTTTTTCCATCTCGTAAGGATTTAGTTCTTCGGAATAGACCTTTTGTTGTACATATCGTATGATTCCTTTATTGCCATCGTTCAATTCCTTTACTGTTTGTTTACCCGTCTGCATGGGATGGTTCATTAGTTTGTTTTTGCAGTTAGCAATGAATCGTCTGCAATAAGCAGCGACCCTTATTAGTTTTGAGTACGTAGAGAATCTTTTAGTTAAGTCGTCAATTTTTTCTACCTCAATGGTTAAAACCTTCCTGGTTTCGGGGATATCGATCACTGCATTCGTATTTTGTTCGTTTAAAGGCCATTTTTCGGAGTCTAATTTCAGCCAACTAGGCCCATTCCACCATAAATGATTGTTTGCCATCTGTTCTGGAAAGCAACCTCTTGAACCATAACTAGCTGGATTGTCGGTTGAACGAACATGTCTCCAGCAGTTTACGTTTGTTACCTCTTGTATTTCTGAGACTCGATTCGCAACATACGTCTTCCAGGTAGATGGACATTTTTGGATCCAGGCTAGTGTTATAGTAGAATCTGTCCAGGCAAAGGTTTTTTCTACTTGTAATCCAAATGTTTTCTTTGTTTCCGCCAATAATTTTGAAAGCAGATGAGCACCGCATAGATCCAATTTCGGAAGAGGAAGTTTCTTCCTTATTGGTGCCACTTTCGTTTTTGCAGTTAAGATGCTGCAGGCATATAGGCCAGATGGAAGAATTACTCTTGCGTACACAACGGCTGCATATGCTGCTTCAGAAGCATCACAAAATCCGTGGAGCTCAAACTGTTGATCTTTTTTGGACTCTATCCACCTTGGGATCCTGATGTCTTCGACTGCAATAAGGTTTTTTAAAACGTTTACCCAAGTCCAAAGAAAAATGAAAGAAAAATGAACCGTTTAATAAGATATCAACTTTAATTTAGAGAAATGAGCTAATATTGTAACGAATCTGATGACTGCAAGATGATAACTGAACTATGATGTGATTTATGATATTAAGTAAAGTTATATGAATAAATGTGTATTGTAAAAGCTTTAAAGTAAATATATGAACAAATACAATAGTAGTACATTAGAGAAGCAATATAGAATTCATGTTATTTTATTATGAAAACAGTGTTGATAGATGAAAGTGAGTAAAGATTTTTGACATCCTCCCGCCAGAAAAGCTTTAAATCAGTTCGAAATTTCTAATGGGTACAGTAGTTGTATTGGCCTTCGCAAAATAGATTCGCTGGAGAGCCTTATTTCACAAGCCCGAATTTTGCCATCTCGTCCAGGAAATACCTTTTGTATTACGGCCAAATGCCAAAGAGGTCGAGGCAACGATGAATCTTCCACCAAAACTACATCTCCGACTAACAAATTTGAACTCGCGCAATTTTTGACATGATGTAAGGATCTAAGTTGTAAAAGATACTCCTTAAACCACCTCTTCTTAAAAGCAGCTAAGAAAAGTAAGCGATCTCTCCACTGCTTTCGTAGGGCCTGGCCAGTTTGATTTTCGGATGCAAATTCTTGTATAGGTCCGCATGGTCCGTTGAGAAAATTAGCTGGAGTGAGTGGAGCGAGATCTAATGGGTCATCTCCCATATACGTTAAGGGTCTCGAATTCACCACACATTCAACTTCCGTTAGCAAGGTATGAAGCTGATCGTTGTTAAGAGTGGATCTTTGTACAGCTGCTCTTAAAGCTGTTTTAACTACCCCCACTAGTCGCTCCCAAAAGCCTCCCTGTTCCTGACTAGGTTTTATTTCACACGAAAAAAACTAGGAAAAAAATAATCTATAAAACTTTCCAAGAAAAGTAAAAAGAAACACGTTCACTTTGATTGCTTTATAATTCGGTTGTATTTCTTCACATTATTTACTTTTGTATACAATTCAGAGGTCAAAGTGACGAATTCTATGTTTTTGTTTACATTAGTCTTGACATATTACATATTGTGGATTGCATTCTAAGTATTGTTTGATTGACTAATTTAAGTTTAACAATTCTAATTTACATTTGAAATAATCATTAAGAAACAATCATTGTACCCTCGTACATTCTCCCGCCTCGGAATGGTGAATGGTAAAAATTTGGTGTCGCAGAAATATACAGTAGTATGGCATCACCGTTTCCATTAATTTCAGCCACAAAGTATACTACATTTATCTATTCTGTGGTTTCAGCATTGAGGTCGATTCCAATATGTTCCACGATAGTGAGACCACTCAGGTGTACATGCAAATAGACAACAATGTTAGTGCATAATAAAAATGTAATCCCATATACACCCGTGCCCAAATAGAGTAACAAGACTATCATTACAGACATGCATATGCAGACTACGTAAACATATTGTACCAACGAAGTAGTGTTTTTTCATTCACGCTTGAATGAAATTCTGATGGGTTGCTGGTCGTTAGCGTAGTACATCAATGATATATGAATGGTGTTCACTCACACCGGTGGTGGTTGTGGTTCCAGTTTCCATTCCATCATTTAGTAGTAGTAGCAGTGTGTTATTACTTATTAATTAGTTCAATTGTAAAGTGTGAAGTGAAGACGAAGCATGGTGCCGACATGTTTTCTTTGATCATTTTAATCGCGATTTTTTTTGTTAAAAGTGAATTTTGTTTTAAAATTAATTGATTGTGTTGGAGCTGGAGTTTGCTGCGAGATGTTGCTGAGAATTTTGGATAGGTTGCGTAGGGTTTCCCGCAACTTTCATCATAGTTTATGAGTTATTGGATGACATGTGTGCCGACCCACATAAATTTGAGGGGGAGTGTTCTTCATTTTTTGCCTAATATTTCATATTTCTATTAGATTTTATTAGAATGTTGTTTGTTTGTAGTATGTTATTTGTGTTCAGTCTCGTGCATGTTCAATTTTATTTTAATTTTAATTGCAAATTTTATAGCGTGCGTAGATTTGTGTGGATGTGTGTGTGGCTTGTGCAAGGTTTTGTCATTTAATCGCGGAGTTCGGTATTCGGTGTCGCGCGTGAAAGCCTTTTATTTTAATATATGAATATATACTGCGTGTGTGTGTGTGTGTATGGGTATACGCGGTGTGCTAGAATGCACAATAGTAATGGCCAATTTAACGTGGCCAAGTGCCATCCTTCTCTAGTTGGAAAACTAGAATTGTTGTTTACATTTTGATTGTAAACAAACCGCGATTTATTTCGGAAATGTTTTGCGAATTTTACAAATTTTATTAAGTCTTAGGTGTGTTTAAATTATTGAAAATTATGAGTGCTTTAATTCATTTTACTTTAGTGGACTGTATATTGCATATATATGGTGATCTTTAAATATTAACCAGATCGGTAGTGAAAAATTGTCAAATGCATTTGCCGACGGCATTTGACATTTCGTGGTTTTTTCATTTTCTATGTGATGTGGATCGTGTTTTTTTTGCTTTTAAAATGGCAGTGCATTTTGTGTTTACGCTGATAATATTTTGTTAATTTGTTAAATTATAAGCGTTTTTTAATATCAATTTTCATTGTGCATGCGTTTGTTGCAGTGCATAGATATTTTTTATTCGAATGTGTCTTGACGACGATTTTTTTTTTTTTTTTTTAACAAAATGTGTCTTGTCGACGACGATTTTTTTTGTTTTGTTTTGCCGACGGGAAATCGACTTTCGACGTGCGATGTCTCTCGGCTCTGTTTACGATGTTCCTTTTGAACGTCATGTAAAGATGATTTTAAAAATAATGTGTTAAATAATTTGATTTTGATTGAATTTTTAGAATAAGTTATACTTAGTTCTTTTATATTTTAAGTTTTATTTTGTGTGTGCGTTGTTGCAGCACAGCTTAAAAATGAGTTGTATTGATTGCCTTTTATGCAATTTACAGTTTATAAATCATAATTATTGTTGAAATAAAGATGTTTTTAAACAAAGTTCTTGTTTAAAACCGATTTTAAAGCCGATTGCTCTTGGTGTTTGTTGGACGGTAGATAACAGATTTTCGCGATGGGTCGTTTGAAGTTTCCGTTTTTGTGTTTTAACCGTGACAACGCGTATAAGTCCATCCGTTCCCGCGTGAGTGTCCTCGATTCGGGCAAGACTCCAATAAGTCGGTGCAAGCCGCTCATCCTTGAGCAAGACTAAGTCTCCTATTTTGGGAGCTTCTTGAACTTGAGTCCATTTCGGACGTTGCTGCAATCGCGCAAGATATTCGGAACTCCACTTTTTCCAAAATCCTTCCGCCAGCGCTTGTACTTTTTTCCATCGGTCGATATACGTGATGTCGTTGTTGAGTTCGCCTTGTGGCACAGCGTGTAGAGATTCGCCTACGAGAAAATGCGCAGGTGTTAGCGCATTCAAATCATCCAAGCTGTCGGAGAGTGGGCATAAGGGTCTCGAATTCAGACACGCTTCTATCTGAGCTAGAAGCGTTGTGAGCTCCTCAAAAGTAAGCCTTTCGGTTCCAATAACTCGTTTTAAATGGAACTTCACCGATTTCACTCCCGCTTCCCATAATCCACCAAAGTGTGGAGAAGCTGGGGGAATAAAGTGCCAATTTATTCCGTGATTTGCTAGGTTTTCGGCAATTTCTTTAAAATCGTGCTTGGCGTCTTTCAACATTTTGGCTAATTCGTTATTAGCGCCGACGAAATTTGTTCCACAATCGCTGTAGATTTATTGGCAGCTACCTCTCCTGGCCGTAAAACGTCGAAATGCTGCTAAAAATGCTTGGGTAGTCAGGTCAGACACTACTTCCAAGTGAATGGCCTTTGTTGCCAAACAGATAAACACTGCAAAATACCCTTTCAGTATTTTAGCTCCGCGAGCTTTCCAACTTTTTATTACGATGGGTCCTGCGTAGTCAACTCCAGTATGACTGAACGGTCGTGACATTTGGACTCTAGGTGAAGGTAGATTCGCCATCAACTGCTGCATTTCCGTTGCCTTTTGCCGGTAGCAAGAAGTACATCTATGAAGCTGATTCTTCACACTTCGTCGTATCTGGCCAATCCAATATTTTTGGCGGATGTAGTTGATCATCTGTTGGATGCCGCCATGTAAAGTGCTCTTATGGGCATCTCTGACAACCAGGTTCGTAAAATGGTGACTATTTCGAAGTAGTATCGGATGTTGCGCGTCGTAGGGGAGGAGAGAATTCTCCAAGCGTCCTCCAACTCTCAAAAGTCCTTCAGCATCAACGAATGCGTTCAACGTCTTGAGTGACTTAGGTATTTTCGAGGTTTCCAAAATTTGTTGAAGCTCTGCTTTGAACATCTCTTTCTGTGCGGCCTTTACGGCGATGAAACGCGCTGCTTCCAGTTCGTTTGGAGTAAATGGGCCATCAGAAATTGCTTTTCGTCGACATTTTGTTGCGAAACGACAACATGTGGCGATAACTCGAATCAACTTCAACAAATTCGAACAGTCGCAGATGTTTTGAAGTATGCGATCATCCTGCCTGACTTGAGCGCTTAGTACCTTAACCGTACGTCGTTCCTCGTCAGTTTCGATGTCAACAGGTTGATGCGGAACATCGAAAGCCCATTGACTGCGTAAAAAATCAGGACCAATCCACCAAGTCTCCAATGACGTCAGTTCTGCTGGATACACTCCTCTAGACGCCAGATCGGCTTGGTTATGAAGCGTTGCGACATGTCTCCAGCAATCGATCCCCACTAGCCGCTGAATTTCGGATACTCTGTTGGCAACGAACGTAGTCCATTTAGCGGGAGTGGCTCGTATCCACGCGAGCGCGATGGTTGAGTCGGTCCAAGTAAACATCTTGATGTCGGGAACAGCCAAAACGTCCTTCGTATACTGCATAAATTGCGCTAACACTACTGCTCCGCAAAGTTCCAAACGTGGAAGCGTGATCGTACGCTGATTTGGAGCTACCTTCGTCTTTGCCAGGAGCAAATTAACATGGATATTCCCATCGCTGTCAAGTACACGAACGTATACTACGGCACCGTATGCCTTCATAGACGCATCACAGAATCCAGGTAATTCGATGTCCTTGTTGGTTTTGCTTGTCTGAATCCAGCGTGGTATTCGAAGCGTCTCGATCATCGGAAGTTCTCCATGAAAATCATCCCAATCTTTTTTCAGTGTAGCTGGAACCGGATCATCCCAATCACTACTAAGTTCCCAAAGCCGCTGCATCATTAATTTTGCCGTGATGACGCATGGTGATATCCAGCCAAGTGGGTCGAACAGTTTGGCAATGGTGGACAACATTGACCTTTTTGTTGTGGCTTCTGATGACTGCTGCACATTCTGATACGAAAAGTAGTCGTCTATCAGGAACCATTTGATGCCAAGGGTTTTGACATGATTTGACATGTTGAACGGCACCTCAAAATCTAACTGTCGATCTGCTACAGGTATGTCTTCGACGAGTTCCTTCACGTTGCTTGTCCATTTTCGTAAATTGAAGCCCGCGGACGCCAGAAGTTGATTCGCTTGGTCGCGTTTTGTTCGTGCTTCTTCCACATTATCGGCACCACTGATCAGATCGTCCACATACATGTCCTCTCGGACTACCTTCGCGCCCTCCGGCAGGTTCGATTCTTCATCTTCAGCTACACGCTTCAGAATTTTTATGGCAAGATACGGTGCACTTGCTGTGCCAAACGTTACCGTTTTAAGCCGATACATTTTGATTGGCGATGAACGATCGTTTCTCCACAGGATCAACTGATAATATGTGTCCGGTGTATCAACCAACACCTGCCTATACATCTTCTCGATGTCAGCCGTAAACGTTATTCTGTGGGTTCGCCATCGAAGAACCAGATCAATAATGTTCGACTGTAATTTTGGACCCACCAAAAGTCGATCATTGAGCGAACTTCCATCCAAAGTCTTCGCTGTTGCTTCGAACACGATCCTCAGTTTCGTAGTGGAACTCGATTCCTTGAAAACTGCATGGTGAGGCAAAAAATAGTGGTATGGGGTTGCCAACACCGAGTCGCCGACGTGAATTTCTTCCATATGCCTCAGGGTTGCATATTCCTGTATGCATTTGGCATAATCTGCCCGAAGAGCTGGGTTTGCCTCCAGCCTCTTCTCCAAGTGCAGGAATCGTCGGACCACGCTCTGCTTACTGGATCCCATCGCTGGAAGACATCCACCTTTAAACGGCAGCTTCACTTCATAACGCCCGTCAGGAAGGCGTCTCGTGTGTTCATAGAAATGCGCGTCGCATGCGATGTTCTCCTCAGTTTCTTGTGTCAGGAACGGCAATTCTTCCATCTCCCAGAATCTCTGCAGCTGAGAATTCAGGTCAGCAGTCTGCACAAAACTGCGTATTTGCCAGGGATGTTCCTCTTGAACTCTCCCTAACACAATCCACCCTAACTGCGTCTTCTGAGCGGTTGGTCCGACTCCATCTGCAGGTCTTCTCACTTCTGGAAGGAGTATATCGGCATATACGTCACTACCAAGAAGTATATTAATAGGTCCAGGAACGTGGAGATTTGAATCTGCCAACGTTAACCCTTTAAGGTGTTGCCATTTGTCAGGTATCATTTATTGGGCCGGGAGATGGCCAGTCAGCGACTTGAAAACCAGTGCCCGCACCGCACCTCCATTAGTTGAGTTGCATGACGCAAGCTCAATATCCACGCATGTTTGCGTTGTGCCACTGCTGACCAACCCTAACCCTGACACCTCGACAAAGGTACGTCGCTTTTTTAACTTCAACTGCTGTGCTGTATCTTCCGTGATGAAACATGCTTCTGATCCTGGGTCGATCAAAGCTCGGAGATGGTGTTGACGACCATCGGCTGCTCGCACCTTCACAATAGCTGTCGCTAAAAGCACCTGGTGCGTTCTGCTACCATGCGACGTGTTGTACTTCTCGTGGTTCAAACTCCAGCGCATGAGCGTTAAAAGATGTCGAAACTGCATTCTGACCTCTTGAAGTTGTTGTTGTCCTCGACGGCATGCTATTTGCGCGCACAGCTGCGTGTTGGGTCAAGTTTACATGTAGAAGCGTGTGATGACGTTGTTGGCAAAAGTAACAGCAGCCAGGCGAGGGGCAATTCGGCGCAAAATGCCCTGAAGAAAGGCAGTTGTCGCAAACTCTCAGGCGTCGAGCAGTCTGCTTCCTTTCCGCTGTGTTCATGTTGAGGAACTTTTGGCATTTCCTTATAGAGTGTTGGCTCTGGTGGCATACCTGGCAGACAAACTCCGTTCTGGCAGCAGTTTTCGTATGAAACACCTTCCGCACCTCCGTACCAGTTGGTCTCCTCACATCGTTCTTGAAAGAACTTGGTTGCGCTGTTTCCGTACTCACGGCTTCCAACGTCCTGAAGCGTGCTTCCAAAAACTCCAGAAAATCGTTCCAGCTTGGCAACTCTTTCTGGTTCCCCAACTTCTCTTCCCACAACTGCTGCAAATTACCGGGTAATTTATTATACACGAGGTGCACCAAAATGTCGTCCCATTGATCAACAGGCACATCCAGGTTCCTGAGTGCATGGATACACTCCTTCAGCTCATCAACCGACTCTTTCACAAGGCACTTTTGGCTGAAAAGGAGTTTTAGTTGCGCAGTTACTAAGACACGCTTATTGTCGTATCGCGCCTTTAATAACTCCCAAGCCTTGTCAAAGTTACCCGCGACACAGGGTAAATGCTGGAGCAAACGATCCGCCTCACCTTCTAAACTCGACTTCAAGAAGTGCATCTTGTCGATGTCCGTCAAATTATTGTTTGAACAGACCAGCGAATCAAACCTGTCGTGAAACGACCGCCATTTTATATATTCCCCATTAAATTTAGGGAGATCAATTTTGGGCAATCTCAACTCGGTACGGACCATACCTGACTGGCCTAAACTCTGACCAGCCTGACCTGCTGCCAGCGATGACGATGCAGGAACCGAAGACAAGCTTTCCAACAACTCAGTTAAATCGGACCTATAATCCAGGTAAGTGTCGTTTATTTTATCATACACCTCTAAATAATCCTCCTTTTCAATTCCAGCTTCCAATTTCAAACCCCCAACGACGCGACGTTCTGGTGGTAGATTTTTGCTGAAGCCATATTTTCTTCCAGCAATGCTAAACGGCTGCTCGCAATTGCACGCGTACGACGTGCTTTGGGCTCCTTTTTAAAATTCCTGTAATTCCTCTCGATTTGCTCCAGGAGGCTTATTTGGAGAGCTCCGTAAAACAAGGAAGAACCGAGAGCAGGAACTGGATTCGACATTTTTTATTTTTGTTTGGGTATAAATTATTCGTATATAAAATAACGTACACAACAAGAACGAACTTACTTAAATTCTTCTTCTCTTTTCAGTGGCGACCTTGTATGACCTTTTGTGTTCCGGGTGTCTTGACTTCTGCAGCAGATTTAAGTTTTAAGTTTATTAAGATTGCGTTTTTAATCGCGCGCGATTTTTTAGATTTAAGCAAATTTTATTCGGTAGAATAGTAAACTTTACTTATTAAACTCTGTAGGAGTTCTTTATATATGAATATATATATATATATGCACTAGAGTGTTCGTAAAACGACTCAGCACTTCACACACCTTTTGTCTTTAAATGTTATTGTCTTCACACACACACTAAATGTTTTTAAAATATTGTTCGTAAAAACGGCTTAGAAGGACCAAATGTTCCTGACTAGGTTTTATTTCACACGAAAAAAACAATGAAAAAAATAATCTATAAAACTTTCCAAGAAAAGTAAAAAGAAACACGTTCACTTTGATTGCTTTATAATTCGGTTGTATTTCTTCACATTATTTACTTTTGTATACAATTCTGAGGTCAAAGTGACGAATTCTATGTTTTTGTTTACATTAGTCTTGACATATTACATATTGTTGATTGCATTCTAAGTATTGTTTGATTGACTAATTTAAGTTTAACAATTCTAATTTACATTTGAAATAATCATTAAGAAACAATCATTGTACCCTCGTACACTCCCCACCATGGAGCTCGTGCAACAATGAATTTCCACGTTATTCGAGAGTCACTCAAAAATCCGAGAAAACGTTCACTTAATCGTACGTTGTTTAGCTGTTTGAACTCGAGAGAAGTCTTCTTGAAAGTAGTCGCGTTGTCAGAATATATTATGCGAGGGGCTCCTCGCCGAGCAATAAATCGTCTTATAGCAAGAATGCAGCTCTCAGCCGTAAGATCGTTTGTATATTCGAGATGCACCGCACGAACGGCTGCACAGGTGAATAATAGGATATAGAACTTTTTTCGCTGAGTAGATACATCCGCAACATACAAAGGACCGGCGAAGTCAACTCCAGTTACCTCAAAGGCTCTAGATAACAACATTCTATCTTTAGGCGGCGGTGCAAAGGGTTGCGTTGCAGCTTGACCTCGAAGAAGCTTACACACAAAGCAATTTTTGATGACAGTCTTCACCTTTTGTCTTCCTCTTATGATCCAGTATTTTGAGCGTAGGTGTGAAAGAACAGCTGAGGTACCACCGTGAAAGATTCTTGAATGAAGATCAATGACTATAAGCTTCGTTATGTGAGAGGACTGCGGTAAAATGATTGGGTGAGCTATGCTTATATTATCTTCCACATCTTGGAGACGACCACCCACGCGCAAAAACTTGTCTGTATCATCTAAAAATGGAAATAGAGATAACAATTTAGAACTAGGAGGCATACCCTTTTCTCCTTGCAGAGAGGAAGTCTCTCTGAAATAATATTGGCTTTGAACTTGACGAATCCAGTAACTTTCAGCTTTGGTAATATCTTCAGCGGAAACATAATCAAATTTGCGTTTTCAAAACCTTTCAATAGCTCGGAAAACGCAAGCAGTTACACGAAGAAGATGAGTCAAGGTACTAAAATCCGTAGCGTTCAGAATCGGCTCGGCATACTGCAGTTGTATACCATCATCTGATTTATCGTCTGCCTGTAAGGATAGAGTGCACACAGCAGCAGTATTAAGGTCTTGAGTCGACGGCCAGAAAGATTTGTCTTTCGTTAACCAAGAAGGACCATTGAACCAAATTGAAGATCGTATTAAGGACGAAGCACTAATTCCTCTAGTGAGCAGGTCGGCGGGATTTTCCACACCAGGACAGTGTCGCCAACATGACAGACTTGGTGTTCACACGAATCTAGTGTGAACACTGCCACTCCCCAGCGTAATCAAAAACTAAAGTTTGGCACCATTCATGGTTCGCCCTCTGGAACTAATTAATCCATGAACAGAATTTTCGTATAATCTACTACATTTTTTTTGTAAGTGGTTCGTCGCATAGCGACGACGTCATTCACAGTTCGACCACCAGCCAACCAACATCAATATTATAAGTAAAAACTTTGCTTGGGCCATCTGCCATTTTCATTTTTTTTCTCTGTGCTGAGTTGGCTTTAAAATTTCTTCAAAATTGTAAACTTTAACTTTTGGGCCTAACCACTGTAAAAATATAATTAAAATTTCACAAAACCAAATAAGCAATAAATAATCCTACGAGCTAAACATTCAGAAGAGGTGTTTCATTGGTGTACTTTGGAAAGGCGTATTGTGGAGGTAAATCGTGTTGGAACAACTATTTAAGTGTGTTGGAGCAATTAGTGAATTGTGGTCTCATCATTTGGTCCATCCGAGCGGATTATTAATCGCCATCACCACGCTGCTTTGCGCTCGACATCACGCTGCTTTGCGCTCGACATCACGCTGCTTTGCGCTCGACATCACGCTGCTTTGCGCTCCTAGCCACGCTGCTTTGCGAGCCACACCACGCTGCTTGCACTCCACACCAAGCTGCTTTGCGCGCCACATCACGCTGCTGTGCGCTCCTAGCCACTCTGCTTTGCGAGTCACAACACGCTGCTTGCGCTCCACACCAAGCTGCTTTGCGCGCCACATTGCGCTGACCAGCGCTCGAAACCACGCTGCTTTGCGCGCCACACCACGCTGCATTGCGCTCGACGCTGCTTTGCGCTCCTAGCCACGCTGCTTTGTGAGCCACACCTTGCTGCTTGCGCTCCACACCAAGCTGCTT
Source organism: Melanostoma mellinum (assembly GCA_914767635.1). Classification (NCBI taxonomy): domain Eukaryota; kingdom Metazoa; phylum Arthropoda; class Insecta; order Diptera; family Syrphidae; genus Melanostoma; species Melanostoma mellinum. The sequence goes on from OU612060.1 coordinate 103,880,332, forward strand.
TGCGCGCCACACCACGCTGCTTGCGCTATACACCACGCTGCTTGCGCTCCACACCACGCTGCTTTGCGCGTCACATTGTGTGCTGACCAGCGCTCGAAACCACGCTGCTTTGCGCTCCACATCGCGCTGACCAGCGCTCGACATCACGCTGCTTTGCCCTCCTAGCCACGCAGAAGTGTGCCCATCGTCAACATGGGACCAGAGCGGAGTTTTCCTGTTTTTTGGCCTTTTTTTAACATTTTTACGAGAAAAAAATTGTAAAGGGTAAGTGAAAGTTTTTAATTGGCAATTTTTTAGTTAAATTCAAAAAACAAAAAATTATTATTTTCTCTCTTTTGTGTTGCACTTTGACCGTCAAACGCGTCATTATTCCGTTTTTTTATATATCGGTATATATATATTTCGTTTTGATTGAAGCGGTTCTTGAGTATTCGCTTTCCATCACGGTAGTTTAACTTTTCATTTTTCGATAAGCAACTTCGATAAACGCGATTTGGTTGTGTTCCCCAGCCTGTTTTTTGGTTTTATTTGAAATTTTAATAGACTGTCTTCCTCTTTGAAGGAGTCTGCGTTTTTTATCGCGTGTTAATTTTTTCTTTCGTTCGTGCAGCACACACCGTTCGTAACGGTGTATTCAAGCCGGGGTGGTTAGCCCCGAGTAGAATCTATCAAGCCTTTTGAATATTCTTGCGCTTTAAAATTTTAACTTTTTTTGAAATTTTAGAATCTTTCAAGCCTTTTGAAGATTCTTGCGCTTTATATTGATTTTTCGACTCTTTTGAAATTTTTTCTCGTTCGTGTCGCACACACCGTTCGTAACGGTGTAACCAAGCCGGGGTGGTTGGCCCCCAGTAGAATCTTTCAAGCCTTTTGAAGATTCTTGTACGTTAAAATTGTAATTTTTTTAAATTCTTAGAATCCTTCAAGTCTTTTGAAGATTCTTGCACTTTAAAATTTTGAATTTTTTTGAAATTCTTTTTCTCTCGTTCGTGCCGCACATACCATTGGTCACGGAATCTTTCAAGCCTTTTGAAGATTCCAGTGGTTTAAATTTTGATTCTTTTTGAAATTTAATCGACTTCCTTCTTCTTCGAAGGAGTCTGCGTTCTTTTTATCGAGTTTTGTCCTCGTTCGTGCCGCACATACCATTGGTAACGGAATCTTTCAAGCCTTTTGAAGATTCCAGTGCTTTAAATTTTCGTTTTGTGAAATTTGATAGACTGCCTTCTTCTTCGAAGGAGTCTGCGTTCTTTTTTATCGAGTTTTGTCCTCGTTCGTGCCGCACATACCATTAGTAACGGAATCTTTCAAGCCTTTTGAAGATTCTTGAGCGTTAAAATTGTAATTTTTTTAAATTCTTAGAATCCTTCAAGTCTTTTGAAGATTCTTGCACTTTAAAATTTTGAATTTTTTTGAAATTCTTTTTCTCTCGTTCGTGCCGCACATACCATTGGTCACGGAATCTTTCAAGCCTTTTGAAGATTCCAGTGCTTTAAATTTTGATTCTTTTTGAAATTTAATCGACTTCTTTCTTCTTCGAAGGAGTCTGCGTTCTTTTTATCGAGTTTTGTCCTCGTTCGTGCCGCACATACCATTGGTAACGGAATCTTTCAAGCCTTTTGAAGATTCCAGTGCTTTAAATTTTCGTTTTGTGAAATTTGATAGACTGCCTTCTTCTTCGAAGGAGTATGCGTTCTTTTTTATCGAGTTTTGTCCTCGTTCGTGCCGCACATACCATTGGTAACGGAATCTTTCAAGCCTTTTGAAGATTCCAGTGCTTTAAATTTTCGTTTTGTGAAATTTGATAGACTGCCTTCTTCTTCGAAGGAGTCTGCATTCTTTATCGAGTTTTTGTCCTCGTTCATGTCTTACCGTCATGTCGTATGGGTGGTTGCCCCCCCAGTAGAATCTTTCAAGCCTTTTGAAGATTCTGACGCGTTTTTTAGCGCGTTTTTGTACCCGTTCTTGCCAAACACACCGTTGGTAACGGTGTATCAAGCCGGGGTGGTTGGCCCCCAGTAGAGTCTTTCAAGCCTTTTGGAGATTCTTTTGCTTTAAATTTTATTCTTTTTGAAATTTAATCGACTTCCTTCTTCTTTGAAGGAGTCTGCGTTTTTTCTTTATCGCGTTTTCTTTATCGCGTTGTCTTTATCGCGTTTTGTCCTCGTTTAGGTCGCATGGGTGGTAGGCCCCCCAGTAGAATCTTTCAGGCCTTTTGAAGATTCTGACGCGTTTTTTAGCGCGTTTTTGTACCCGTTCGTGCCAAACACACCGTTGGTAACGGTGTATCAAGCCGGGGTGGTTGGCCCCCAGTAGAGTCTTTCAAGCCTTTTGGAGATTCTTTTGCTGTAAATTTTATTCTTTTTGAAATTTAATCGACTTCCTTCTTCTTCGAAGGAGTCTGCGTTTTTTCTTTATTGCGGTTTCTTTATCGCGTTTTCTTTATCGCGTTTTCTTTATCGCGTTTTCTTTATCGCGTTGTCTTTATCGCGTTTTGTCCTCGTTTAGGACGCATGGGTGGTAGGCCCCCCAGTAGAATCGTTCAAGCCTTTTGAAGATTCTGACGCGTTTTTTAAGCTCGTTTTTAACCCGTTCGTGCCAAACACACCGTTGGTAACGGTGTATCAAGCCGGGGTGGTTGGCCCCCAGTAGAGTCTTTCAAGCCTTTTGAAGATTCTTGTGCGTTAAAATTGTAATTTTTTAAATTCTTAGAATCCTTCAAGTCTTTTGAAGATTCTTGCACTTTAAAATTTTGAATTTTTTTGAAATTCTTTTTCTCTCGTTCGTGCCGCACATACCATTGGTCACGGAATCTTTCAAGCCTTTTGAAGATTCCAGTGCTTTAAATTTTGATTCTTTTTGAAATTTAATCGACTTCCTTCTTCTTCGAAGGAGTCTGCGTTCTTTTTATCGAGTTTTGTCCTCGTTCGTGCCGCACATACCATTGGTAACGGAATCTTTCAAGCCTTTTGAAGATTCCAGTGCTTTAAAATTTCGTTTTGTGAAATTTGATAGACTGCCTCCTTCTTCGAAGGAGTCTGCGTTCTTTATCGAGTTTTTGTCCTCGTTCATGTCGCACCGTCATGTCGCATGGGTGGTTGGCCCCCAAGTAGAATCTTTCAAGCCTTTTGAAGATTCTGACGCGTTTTTTAGCGCGTGTTCAATTAAATAACTCACAACAAATGTTCAATTAAATAACTCACAACAAATGTTCAATTAGATATAAATGTTTATTTTACATAAAAATGATCTTACTAATGGAGAAGTACAATACTGAGTGAGTGGTTGACTAGCCAAAGAGATCGCAACAGGCGAAGCCCAAAAGGTGGCTAGTCAACATAAATGAAATCGAATGTCAGCGCGTGAGGCAAAACATTGAACTTTTATGGAAGATCACATTTCGTCTGGCCTCACGCTGCTGGGGAATTTGGTTGGTAATAGGAATGGTAGGTTATATGAAAGGTGTGGGAATCGGAATAAATAATGAATTTGGGAAATGATAAAGCCATCATTTCCCATCGTGTCAGCATTAAAATATAAGGTACGTGTGAAAGCATTGTTGGTCGGTTTGCTTAACATACTCCCCCTCTTTGAGGGATCTAATCACTCAAAAAACTCTAAAACTTCGTGTCTACCTCGAAGCGAGAAGCTCTTCTTCTGGGAAGGGGTTTGGGCTTCCTTTTTTTAAAGAAGTAGTATATGATGAACCCAATCATTGTGACGAATAAAACACAGCTTATGCCATAGTGATGGTAATCATGAGTGTTTATATCATTCGCCCATGTATCCTTATCTAAATCTTTAGCTACTTCATTTATTTTATCCCTTAAATCCTGTATTTCTATAAAACTGGTCTCATTGCTCGTAGGTGGAATGACCTTTGTACCTTCGCTCGGTAATTTCATTTTAATCACCTCAGATATCCTAACAGATGGAACAAATGAATTTTTTATTGTGGTGTTGCTTAGAACTCGACCATTTATAACTATATTTGGAAGTTTCAATGTGCACGGTCTTAAAAATTCCATCAGCCCACTACCACTAATTGTTAAACTTTTTGTGATTCCTTCGCATATAAGTAGACCAGTTACTGTGCCCTCAAGGGAGAATATCCAACTGTTAGAAGCTCTTAGGCTTATCCATTGATCGTGTAAAATGGATTTTGTTAAAAAGCACTTATCTAAAGCACTTGGCAAGTGGTTCAGTAGTGATACTTCACAACTATTACCACTGTCCCTATGGATCATTGTTGGTAGTTGTTGGTTACAAATACAATTTCTAGTTGAAAGAAAATGACAAGACAGTAACTGATTTTCTGTTAATTCAAAATACCTATCTCTAGTTGAAGTGACTGCTAAATACGGGGATGATAGTTTCATAATGAAGCTTGAATCATTTTGAAATAAAGGGAATGAAACTACATTGAACAGTTGAAAATCCTGGTTGTCAACCAAAGGAATCATCATTTCAAATACTATAGATTCATTAAGACTTCGCCCCTTAATGGATGACAGTTTAAAAATATCTAAAACGGATGCTGTTGGAATGTTAAGATGAGACGGAAGATTGTTGCGAATGATCTGGAGTTGTTTGCCGAATTGTGACGGCGAAATAAAATGGGGATTCATTTTAGCATTATTAAGGCTAAGAAGAACGTCAAGTAATGTATCTTGCACTCTCTCGAGGTTTGTGATTGATAGAATCAGATATGATGTTAAGGAAGAGAAACTCTGGCTAACATCAATTATTTCTTGATGTTTTTCTATGTTATTAAAAGATTCTCTGAAAATAGCCTTCAAACCTTGGTATTGCTGACTGAGTTGCATATTGTTTCGTTTAAGGAGATTAACTGTTGAATCCGCGATCGAACTCTGTTTTTTAAAGAGATGTACTAGGTGTTGTTCATCTTGATGAACCAACGAAATTTGGTGTTGTATGTCTTTAGCATCATCTTGATCCAATACTCCAAATAAACTATGTGCTACGTTTCCTATAAAGTCGAAGGGAGATCTAGCAAATCTTATCCGTTTACTATAGGAGGTGTGATAATTATGAACGAGGTCATTGTTTGATTCAACTACAGCTACTCTATGTTTAAGTGTGGAAATTGTGGGGAGACAATACGGATTACCTCTTAATTCATCTAAACAGATTTTATCCATTCTATTCAAGTAAGTTTTTACTTCCCCTAGCTCTAGCCAGTATGACGACAAATTATAAAAAATATAAATGTTCCAAAAACTATTAACAGTGCTAGCAGTACCTATGTCCTCAAAATAGATGCCAGTGTGATTTTCGAATTTAGTAACCCTTATTGGTTCGATATCTAAGGAGGCTACTAATGGAGACAATAGACACATCGTGCATAGTAATGATGTCAGGGGATTGCCAAGGAATCTTCCACTTCTTAATCTCATTGTGGGTTGATTTCTTATTGGGGTTTGCATAACCTCTTTTCGCTGCTCTTTGTCCTCAATAGGCAAAGGGCATAAGTTTTGAATTGCTCGTTGATATGTTCCTGTTTCCGTTTTAACATATGCTACTCGCACCAATCCATCGGTTCCTTTGACAACTTCGATTACACGTCCAAGCTTCCATTTCATTGGAGGCTGGTGTGTATCCTTTAAAACAACCATTGTCCCAGCTTCTAGATTTGGAGATTGGACTTTCCACTTTAATTTCTGTTGCAGGAGGTGGAGATATTCGTCCGACCATCTCTGCCAAAAATGTTGTTGAATATGCTGAATCTGACGAAATTTGTCTAATCTTGAGATTTTGTGATCAGTAATGTCAGGCTCTGGAAGCGAAGTCAATGGAGCGCCAATTAGAAAATGACCTGGAGTCAACGCCTGCAAGTCATTGGGATCTGACGAGTTAGGTGTAAGTGGTCGTGAATTTAAGATAGATTCAATTTGAACTACGACGGTTGAAAGTTCTTCAGAAGTTAAAGAAGCTTCTCCTAAGTATTTTAATAATAATACTTTGGCTGATTTAACAGCTGCCTCCCACAGGCCTCCAAAATGAGGTGATCGTGGTGGAATGTGTTTCCAGTTGATTCCCATTTTCAGACAGTTTGAATTGATTGACGATTGAGTTTCAGATGACTGAACAAAATCCTGAACGTCCTTTAATTGGTTTCTTGCTCCAACGAAATTTGTGGCATTGTCACAGAATATGGTATGGCATAAGCCCCGTCTTCCAACAAAGCGTTTCAAGCAATTAATAAATGATTCTGTGGTAAGGTTGTTAACCACCTCAATATGAACAGCTTTTGTGGAAAAGCATACAAATACTGCAAGGTAAGATTTGGTTGGAGATTTTCCTCGAACATTATAATGTGTTCGTATGGGTCCACAAAAGTCCACTCCTGAATAGTGGAATGGGCGAGACGGTATTATTCTTTCCTTAGGTAAATTACCCATTAATTGATCGATGGATCTGGGTTTGGCACGGAAACATTGGATACATTTAGAGAGTACCTTTCGCGTTTCTCTTCCTACGCTCAAAATCCAAAACTCTTGCCTGGAGATAGATACCAGTGTTCTATGGGAAGCATGTAAATGTTTCTTATGTAAGTGATCTAAGAGCAATGTTGTAACTATATTATTTTTTGGGAGTAATATTTGGTTTTTTGCTTGAGAAGGAATCTCAGCGTGTTTAAGTCTTCCTCCCACATGTATCAACTTTGTTGTAATATCAAAGTATGGACTCAAAGACAATATTTGTGAATTGTTGTGAAGAGGCTTACCAGCCTGAAGAGCCTTATACTCTTCGGGGAAAGAATTAATTTGAACACTCCTCCACAAAAGAATGGTTCCGTTCTGGATATCTTCCACTGTTAATGGACCAGTATTTTGGTTTTCTTCTCGACGAGATTTGAAACTCATTAAGAATCTAGAACAAAATGCAAATATTTTTTGCAGTGTGTAAAACGAATTTTTATGATCAATTAGAGTGACTACATCATCTGGGATTGACATATTCAACACCGTTTTGAGTTTCCGACGTCCAGAGATCTGTTCTGGTATTGAATACTTCATTTGGTAATGGGACGTGTCATTTTGTTTTAAAAACTCAGGACCATCAAACCAAATGGTTGATCTCATAAGATCGCGCAGTCCTACTCCACGCGATATAAGATCTGCAGGATTTAATTCACCTCTAACATAGTGCCAATTGCTCAAATCTGAATTTGTTTGAATTTTAGCTACACGATTTGCAATATAAGTCTCCCAAGTATAGGAGGGGGATTTTATCCATGATAAAACTGTTGTGGAATCTGTGTAATAATTTATTGACGTAATTGTCATACTAATTATTGGAATAATTTTTTGCACTAACTCTACCAATAGAACGGCTGCCTGAAGCTCTAATCGCGCAATACTTGTTGCTTTTAAGGGAACGACGCGAGATTTTGAACATAGCAGTTGTACAAAGATTTTCCCTTCTTTGTCAGTAGATTTTAGGTAAATGCATGCACCAAAAGCACTTTCGCTGCTATCGGAGAAGGCATGCAATTCTAATTTAGTTGCTGAATCTATTAAAGCAAAGCGGGGTATGCTTATTTCCTGCAAGTAGGAAAACTTTTCCAAATAGTTTAGCCACTTGGAAGCTTGCTCTGGAGGCAAGGTTTCATCCCAAGAAATATTGGTTTTCCATAGTTCTTGGAGAAATATTTTTCCTAGGAGAATGACTGGACCAATAAGCCCCAAGGGATCAAAGAATTTTGCCAGGTCGGCAAGAACGCTTCTTTTTGTTACCTGTAGATTACAGGGTTTTGTATAGTCGTAGCGAAATTTGAAGGTGTCTTGACTTGGATCCCAAACTAAACCAAGTGTCTTTATTACCTCGGACTGATAAATAGTCAACATTTTTTCTCGATGTTCTATAGGAATATTTTCAAGAATGCGTGGATCGTTAGAACAAAATTTTGTCAAATCAAAATTTCCTTGTTTTAGTAAATTTATAGTTTCATCGAGAAGCAATTTGGCCTCCTCCAGAGTATTTGCTCCGGCTAGGCAGTCATCTACATATATATTTTTAGTAATAATATTTGATGCATTAGGGTATGTATGTTGGTAATCATTTGCTAATTTTACCAAACTTCTCGTTGCTAAATAAGAGGCGGAAGCCATTCCATACGTAACTGTGTTTAGTTTGTATGTTTTTAATGTGTCTCTAGGATCTGACCTCCATAAAATAAGCTGATATGCTCTATCATTTGGATGAATCAGTATCTGTCGATACATTTATATATAGTGAATACATATTTATATAGTCTGAAATTGGCTATGACCGAGAATAAATCTGATTGTACTGTCGGTCCAACCATGAGAGTATCATTAAGTGAATACCCAGATGCTGTCTTTGCAGAAGCATCGAAAACCACCCGAAGCTTTGTTGAAGAACTCTCGGGCTTAACTACGCAATGGTGTGGAAGAAAATAGTTTGACATTGGTATGTTTTTCTCTGGAATTGGTGACATATGACCCAAACGTTCATATTCATCCATGAAGCCTACATAACTTGCTTTCAATTCTCTATTCCTCTCAAGCTTTCTTTCTAAAGAATAAAAACGCTTTCTTGCCATTTCGATTGAATTGCCCAATGCTTCATGAGGTGTTCTTTTGAAGGGAAGTCGCACTATATATTGACCGTTGCGTGTTATTTCCACGTTATCATTGAAGTGCTTTTCACATTTAAATTCTTCTTCACTGTAAATTTTTGATTTACCTTCAGTATTTTCACTTTCCCAAAATGAACGAACTAATTTATCTAGAGAGCTTAGACTTGGTTTTGAAACAGAATGGCAGTAAGAAGTGTGATTATGATTTATAGCGCTTCCAGCTAGTATCCATCCTAATTTAGTGTTTCGCAATAAAGGAAGACTGTTGGAAATCTGAAACTCCCCTGGCATGAGAAGCTCAAAGAATATTTCTGCTCCTATTAATAAGTCTATGTGCCGGGAATTAATAATATTGGGGTCCGCTAGAACGATGTTGGAGGGCAATTTCCAAGTTTTCATGTCCTGAGGTACAGTTGCCTGATAATCAGTAATTTTTGGAATTATACTGGCCTCGATAGTTCTTTTGAACGATGATGTTCTGGATTCTATTAAAATATTTAAGATATAATTAGCCTGACTTTCTTGGCCTCCGATGCCGCTAATTGGAATTTCCCTTCTTTGTTTTTTGTATCCTAATTCGTGCGTTAAGGAAGTAGTAATAAAGTTTACCTGCGATCCTGAGTCTAACAAGGCTCTGCAAGGAATGCGCATACCGTTGGGACATGCAATGTTCACAATTGCGGTGGCGAGATATACCTCACGACCCCTAAACACTACTCCTAATGATGCATTATTATTTTTCCCTAATGGAAGTTCACCCACCCGACCAACAAAACTTTCACACTTACCAGATACTGATGTTTTTTCCTTATCCCTTTTCGCCGGATAATGTAGTAGGGTGTTGTGTTTCCCGTTGCACATTTTGCACCTGCGCTGCTGCTGACACGATGACAGGTGGTGGCTTTGTAAACAGTTGGTACATATTTGAAGTTTTCGCACCTTCTGATTGCGATCTTCAACTGAAAGGGAAATGAAATTTTTACAATTAAAGATCTTATGGCTATTTGATTTGCAAAATTGACAGGAAACTTCCCTATAACTTTCAGAAGCAGTGGCTACCACTTTCTTCCTTTCATCTGGCTTTACCGCCTCCAGAGCTTGGAATCTGCATTGCACAAATTCAAGTAGCTGTGTTAGAGTTGGCTGGCTTCTTGGTGATTGTAGCGATTCTTCGAATAAAATTCGGGTGTCCTTGTCCATTCTTTCCAGCAATAAATGAACGACTACTGGATCCCATCCACTGGTGTCAAATTCGAGGTTGGTAATGGCTTGTATCACTTCCTTTGTAGTGTCATGAAACCTCTTTAGACTTTTGACGTTGTCTACAATGATGGTATGATGGAACAATCGATTCAATTGAGCACTTAATAACAGTCTCTTATTGTTGAACCTGTCAATTAGTGTGTTCCATGCCACCTCATAATTACTATCCGTGGCGTGGAAATGTTGAATCAAATTATGTGCATCGCCAGTGACGTTAGTTTTAAGGAAGTATAGCTTTTGTGCCGGTGCGATGGGTTGGTTGTGCACCATTTGCTGGAACAAGTCGAAGAACTGCGGCCAGTTAAGATAACTTCCGTCGAATTTTGGAATCTCTATTTTTGGCAGCTTGATTGCAGTTGGCTTCACTGGAGTCGGTTGACTTGCTGTTTCGTTCGACAGAATGTTGTTGGGTAGGCAGCTAATCCTCAAGTCCAATTCGTCTTGAAGCTCAAAATAGCGCTCGATGTCGGCTACGGCGGCATCGTCCCCCAATCGTTTGTATGCAGTGGTCATCTCCTCCCAATTGGTCATGAGAGTTTTAGTTCTCTGATGAAACTCCTGCGGTGACGTCTCTCTTAAGCTGACGGGGCATTTATTTAATGATGCCTGGATGATTTTACCAAGCAGGCGGAATTTATTTTCCGTTGTTACCTTTTTAGATTCTGAGCTGAGTTTTGTTGTCAGCCCTGCTGGAAGATTAAATTTTGGTGATGCGGCAGCGAGTTCCTTTGTAGGCCCTGCTGGGGGCTTGACTGCTGTTGGTCCTACATCCTCTTTTTGTTGTCTTAGCCGAGGATTGACTGCTGTTGGTCCTGCATCCTCTTTTTGTGCCTTGGGCTGAGCATTGACTGCTGTGGTCTTTTCTTCAGCCTCATCAGATTTTTTAGAATCCGCATCACTACACCTCTTGCTGATGTCTTCTTTCATTGCCTCATACACCTTCTTCACCTCGTCATAGTAGCCTTTGGTGAAATATTCGTGGTCTATATCTAGTGGATAATTATCCCTTATCTCACTATCCACGTTATCGAAGAATTCCCAGAGTTCAGTCAGTTTGACCCAGCGCGCATTCAAATACTGCACAGTCTTTCTTTCTGGGCCATCCTTTCTGTAGTTACGGGCGAGATTACAAATCTCCGTTCCTACCAAATCTTGACGATTCGTGAGTTCATCGATGGAAGGCATTATTTAATCACTAAACTACACTTTTGCTGGCACAAGTTATCTTTAATTATATTTCTTTCTTTTTGTTTTATTACTTCACTTGTCACTAGCTTTGTAGCTCTTTGTTTGTCGACTCACTTCACCTTTTATTTAAAAAGTTATTACTGTTCTCCTTTTTTTTTACTTTTAATTTTTTGTTCAATACAGGCCACTAAACTTTTTTAGCTAGGGTCCTGTCACGGTCGCCAAATGTTCAATTAAATAACTCACAACAAATGTTCAATTAAATAACTCACAACAAATGTTCAATTAGATATAAATGTTTATTTTACATAAAAATGATCTTACTAATGGAGAAGTACAATACTGAGTGAGTGGTTGACTAGCCAAAGAGATCGCAACAGGCGAAGCCCAAAAGGTGGCTAGTCAACATAAATGAAATCGAATGTCAGCGCGTGAGGCAAAACATTGAACTTTTATGGAAGATCACATTTCGTCTGGCCTCACGCTGCTGGGGAATTTGGTTGGTAATAGGAATGGTAGGTTATATGAAAGGTGTGGGAATCGGAATAAATAATGAATTTGGGAAATGATAAAGCCATCATTTCCCATCGTGTCAGCATTAAAATATAAGGTACGTGTGAAAGCATTGTTGGTCGGTTTGCTTAACATACTCCCCCTCTTTGAGGGATCTAATCACTCAAAAAACTCTAAAACTTCGTGTCTACCTCGAAGCGAGAAGCTCTTCTTCTGGGAAGGGGTTTGGGCTTCCTTTTTTTAAAGAAGTAGTATATGATGAACCCAATCATTGTGACGAATAAAACACAGCTTATGCCATAGTGATGGTAATCATGAGTGTTTATATCATTCGCCCATGTATCCTTATCTAAATCTTTAGCTACTTCATTTATTTTATCCCTTAAATCCTGTATTTCTATAAAACTGGTCTCATTGCTCGTAGGTGGAATGACCTTTGTACCTTCGCTCGGTAATTTCATTTTAATCACCTCAGATATCCTAACAGATGGAACAAATGAATTTTTTATTGTGGTGTTGCTTAGAACTCGACCATTTATAACTATATTTGGAAGTTTCAATGTGCACGGTCTTAAAAATTCCATCAGCCCACTACCACTAATTGTTAAACTTTTTGTGATTCCTTCGCATATAAGTAGACCAGTTACTGTGCCCTCAAGGGAGAATATCCAACTGTTAGAAGCTCTTAGGCTTATCCATTGATCGTGTAAAATGGATTTTGTTAAAAAGCACTTATCTAAAGCACTTGGCAAGTGGTTCAGTAGTGATACTTCACAACTATTACCACTGTCCCTATGGATCATTGTTGGTAGTTGTTGGTTACAAATACAATTTCTAGTTGAAAGAAAATGACAAGACAGTAACTGATTTTCTGTTAATTCAAAATACCTATCTCTAGTTGAAGTGACTGCTAAATACGGGGATGATAGTTTCATAATGAAGCTTGAATCATTTTGAAATAAAGGGAATGAAACTACATTGAACAGTTGAAAATCCTGGTTGTCAACCAAAGGAATCATCATTTCAAATACTATAGATTCATTAAGACTTCGCCCCTTAATGGATGACAGTTTAAAAATATCTAAAACGGATGCTGTTGGAATGTTAAGATGAGACGGAAGATTGTTGCGAATGATCTGGAGTTGTTTGCCGAATTGTGACGGCGAAATAAAATGGGGATTCATTTTAGCATTATTAAGGCTAAGAAGAACGTCAAGTAATGTATCTTGCACTCTCTCGAGGTTTGTGATTGATAGAATCAGATATGATGTTAAGGAAGAGAAACTCTGGCTAACATCAATTATTTCTTGATGTTTTTCTATGTTATTAAAAGATTCTCTGAAAATAGCCTTCAAACCTTGGTATTGCTGACTGAGTTGCATATTGTTTCGTTTAAGGAGATTAACTGTTGAATCCGCGATCGAACTCTGTTTTTTAAAGAGATGTACTAGGTGTTGTTCATCTTGATGAACCAACGAAATTTGGTGTTGTATGTCTTTAGCATCATCTTGATCCAATACTCCAAATAAACTATGTGCTACGTTTCCTATAAAGTCGAAGGGAGATCTAGCAAATCTTATCCGTTTACTATAGGAGGTGTGATAATTATGAACGAGGTCATTGTTTGATTCAACTACAGCTACTCTATGTTTAAGTGTGGAAATTGTGGGGAGACAATACGGATTACCTCTTAATTCATCTAAACAGATTTTATCCATTCTATTCAAGTAAGTTTTTACTTCCCCTAGCTCTAGCCAGTATGACGACAAATTATAAAAAATATAAATGTTCCAAAAACTATTAACAGTGCTAGCAGTACCTATGTCCTCAAAATAGATGCCAGTGTGATTTTCGAATTTAGTAACCCTTATTGGTTCGATATCTAAGGAGGCTACTAATGGAGACAATAGACACATCGTGCATAGTAATGATGTCAGGGGATTGCCAAGGAATCTTCCACTTCTTAATCTCATTGTGGGTTGATTTCTTATTGGGGTTTGCATAACCTCTTTTCGCTGCTCTTTGTCCTCAATAGGCAAAGGGCATAAGTTTTGAATTGCTCGTTGATATGTTCCTGTTTCCGTTTTAACATATGCTACTCGCACCAATCCATCGGTTCCTTTGACAACTTCGATTACACGTCCAAGCTTCCATTTCATTGGAGGCTGGTGTGTATCCTTTAAAACAACCATTGTCCCAGCTTCTAGATTTGGAGATTGGACTTTCCACTTTAATTTCTGTTGCAGGAGGTGGAGATATTCGTCCGACCATCTCTGCCAAAAATGTTGTTGAATATGCTGAATCTGACGAAATTTGTCTAATCTTGAGATTTTGTGATCAGTAATGTCAGGCTCTGGAAGCGAAGTCAATGGAGCGCCAATTAGAAAATGACCTGGAGTCAACGCCTGCAAGTCATTGGGATCTGACGAGTTAGGTGTAAGTGGTCGTGAATTTAAGATAGATTCAATTTGAACTACGACGGTTGAAAGTTCTTCAGAAGTTAAAGAAGCTTCTCCTAAGTATTTTAATAATAATACTTTGGCTGATTTAACAGCTGCCTCCCACAGGCCTCCAAAATGAGGTGATCGTGGTGGAATGTGTTTCCAGTTGATTCCCATTTTCAGACAGTTTGAATTGATTGACGATTGAGTTTCAGATGACTGAACAAAATCCTGAACGTCCTTTAATTGGTTTCTTGCTCCAACGAAATTTGTGGCATTGTCACAGAATATGGTATGGCATAAGCCCCGTCTTCCAACAAAGCGTTTCAAGCAATTAATAAATGATTCTGTGGTAAGGTTGTTAACCACCTCAATATGAACAGCTTTTGTGGAAAAGCATACAAATACTGCAAGGTAAGATTTGGTTGGAGATTTTCCTCGAACATTATAATGTGTTCGTATGGGTCCACAAAAGTCCACTCCTGAATAGTGGAATGGGCGAGACGGTATTATTCTTTCCTTAGGTAAATTACCCATTAATTGATCGATGGATCTGGGTTTGGCACGGAAACATTGGATACATTTAGAGAGTACCTTTCGCGTTTCTCTTCCTACGCTCAAAATCCAAAACTCTTGCCTGGAGATAGATACCAGTGTTCTATGGGAAGCATGTAAATGTTTCTTATGTAAGTGATCTAAGAGCAATGTTGTAACTATATTATTTTTTGGGAGTAATATTTGGTTTTTTGCTTGAGAAGGAATCTCAGCGTGTTTAAGTCTTCCTCCCACATGTATCAACTTTGTTGTAATATCAAAGTATGGACTCAAAGACAATATTTGTGAATTGTTGTGAAGAGGCTTACCAGCCTGAAGAGCCTTATACTCTTCGGGGAAAGAATTAATTTGAACACTCCTCCACAAAAGAATGGTTCCGTTCTGGATATCTTCCACTGTTAATGGACCAGTATTTTGGTTTTCTTCTCGACGAGATTTGAAACTCATTAAGAATCTAGAACAAAATGCAAATATTTTTTGCAGTGTGTAAAACGAATTTTTATGATCAATTAGAGTGACTACATCATCTGGGATTGACATATTCAACACCGTTTTGAGTTTCCGACGTCCAGAGATCTGTTCTGGTATTGAATACTTCATTTGGTAATGGGACGTGTCATTTTGTTTTAAAAACTCAGGACCATCAAACCAAATGGTTGATCTCATAAGATCGCGCAGTCCTACTCCACGCGATATAAGATCTGCAGGATTTAATTCACCTCTAACATAGTGCCAATTGCTCAAATCTGAATTTGTTTGAATTTTAGCTACACGATTTGCAATATAAGTCTCCCAAGTATAGGAGGGGGATTTTATCCATGATAAAACTGTTGTGGAATCTGTGTAATAATTTATTGACGTAATTGTCATACTAATTATTGGAATAATTTTTTGCACTAACTCTACCAATAGAACGGCTGCCTGAAGCTCTAATCGCGCAATACTTGTTGCTTTTAAGGGAACGACGCGAGATTTTGAACATAGCAGTTGTACAAAGATTTTCCCTTCTTTGTCAGTAGATTTTAGGTAAATGCATGCACCAAAAGCACTTTCGCTGCTATCGGAGAAGGCATGCAATTCTAATTTAGTTGCTGAATCTATTAAAGCAAAGCGGGGTATGCTTATTTCCTGCAAGTAGGAAAACTTTTCCAAATAGTTTAGCCACTTGGAAGCTTGCTCTGGAGGCAAGGTTTCATCCCAAGAAATATTGGTTTTCCATAGTTCTTGGAGAAATATTTTTCCTAGGAGAATGACTGGACCAATAAGCCCCAAGGGATCAAAGAATTTTGCCAGGTCGGCAAGAACGCTTCTTTTTGTTACCTGTAGATTACAGGGTTTTGTATAGTCGTAGCGAAATTTGAAGGTGTCTTGACTTGGATCCCAAACTAAACCAAGTGTCTTTATTACCTCGGACTGATAAATAGTCAACATTTTTTCTCGATGTTCTATAGGAATATTTTCAAGAATGCGTGGATCGTTAGAACAAAATTTTGTCAAATCAAAATTTCCTTGTTTTAGTAAATTTATAGTTTCATCGAGAAGCAATTTGGCCTCCTCCAGAGTATTTGCTCCGGCTAGGCAGTCATCTACATATATATTTTTAGTAATAATATTTGATGCATTAGGGTATGTATGTTGGTAATCATTTGCTAATTTTACCAAACTTCTCGTTGCTAAATAAGAGGCGGAAGCCATTCCATACGTAACTGTGTTTAGTTTGTATGTTTTTAATGTGTCTCTAGGATCTGACCTCCATAAAATAAGCTGATATGCTCTATCATTTGGATGAATCAGTATCTGTCGATACATTTATATATAGTGAATACATATTTATATAGTCTGAAATTGGCTATGACCGAGAATAAATCTGATTGTACTGTCGGTCCAACCATGAGAGTATCATTAAGTGAATACCCAGATGCTGTCTTTGCAGAAGCATCGAAAACCACCCGAAGCTTTGTTGAAGAACTCTCGGGCTTAACTACGCAATGGTGTGGAAGAAAATAGTTTGACATTGGTATGTTTTTCTCTGGAATTGGTGACATATGACCCAAACGTTCATATTCATCCATGAAGCCTACATAACTTGCTTTCAATTCTCTATTCCTCTCAAGCTTTCTTTCTAAAGAATAAAAACGCTTTCTTGCCATTTCGATTGAATTGCCCAATGCTTCATGAGGTGTTCTTTTGAAGGGAAGTCGCACTATATATTGACCGTTGCGTGTTATTTCCACGTTATCATTGAAGTGCTTTTCACATTTAAATTCTTCTTCACTGTAAATTTTTGATTTACCTTCAGTATTTTCACTTTCCCAAAATGAACGAACTAATTTATCTAGAGAGCTTAGACTTGGTTTTGAAACAGAATGGCAGTAAGAAGTGTGATTATGATTTATAGCGCTTCCAGCTAGTATCCATCCTAATTTAGTGTTTCGCAATAAAGGAAGACTGTTGGAAATCTGAAACTCCCCTGGCATGAGAAGCTCAAAGAATATTTCTGCTCCTATTAATAAGTCTATGTGCCGGGA
Source organism: Melanostoma mellinum (assembly GCA_914767635.1). Classification (NCBI taxonomy): domain Eukaryota; kingdom Metazoa; phylum Arthropoda; class Insecta; order Diptera; family Syrphidae; genus Melanostoma; species Melanostoma mellinum. The sequence goes on from OU612060.1 coordinate 103,897,446, forward strand.
ATTAATAATATTGGGGTCCGCTAGAACGATGTTGGAGGGCAATTTCCAAGTTTTCATGTCCTGAGGTACAGTTGCCTGATAATCAGTAATTTTTGGAATTATACTGGCCTCGATAGTTCTTTTGAACGATGATGTTCTGGATTCTATTAAAATATTTAAGATATAATTAGCCTGACTTTCTTGGCCTCCGATGCCGCTAATTGGAATTTCCCTTCTTTGTTTTTTGTATCCTAATTCGTGCGTTAAGGAAGTAGTAATAAAGTTTACCTGCGATCCTGAGTCTAACAAGGCTCTGCAAGGAATGCGCATACCGTTGGGACATGCAATGTTCACAATTGCGGTGGCGAGATATACCTCACGACCCCTAAACACTACTCCTAATGATGCATTATTATTTTTCCCTAATGGAAGTTCACCCACCCGACCAACAAAACTTTCACACTTACCAGATACTGATGTTTTTTCCTTATCCCTTTTCGCCGGATAATGTAGTAGGGTGTTGTGTTTCCCGTTGCACATTTTGCACCTGCGCTGCTGCTGACACGATGACAGGTGGTGGCTTTGTAAACAGTTGGTACATATTTGAAGTTTTCGCACCTTCTGATTGCGATCTTCAACTGAAAGGGAAATGAAATTTTTACAATTAAAGATCTTATGGCTATTTGATTTGCAAAATTGACAGGAAACTTCCCTATAACTTTCAGAAGCAGTGGCTACCACTTTCTTCCTTTCATCTGGCTTTACCGCCTCCAGAGCTTGGAATCTGCATTGCACAAATTCAAGTAGCTGTGTTAGAGTTGGCTGGCTTCTTGGTGATTGTAGCGATTCTTCGAATAAAATTCGGGTGTCCTTGTCCATTCTTTCCAGCAATAAATGAACGACTACTGGATCCCATCCACTGGTGTCAAATTCGAGGTTGGTAATGGCTTGTATCACTTCCTTTGTAGTGTCATGAAACCTCTTTAGACTTTTGACGTTGTCTACAATGATGGTATGATGGAACAATCGATTCAATTGAGCACTTAATAACAGTCTCTTATTGTTGAACCTGTCAATTAGTGTGTTCCATGCCACCTCATAATTACTATCCGTGGCGTGGAAATGTTGAATCAAATTATGTGCATCGCCAGTGACGTTAGTTTTAAGGAAGTATAGTTTTTGTGCCGGTGCGATGGGTTGGTTGTGCACCATTTGCTGGAACAAGTCGAAGAACTGCGGCCAGTTAAGATAACTTCCGTCGAATTTTGGAATCTCTATTTTTGGCAGCTTGATTGCAGTTGGCTTCACTGGAGTCGGTTGACTTGCTGTTTCGTTCGACAGAATGTTGTTGGGTAGGCAGCTAATCCTCAAGTCCAATTCGTCTTGAAGCTCAAAATAGCGCTCGATGTCGGCTACGGCGGCATCGTCCCCCAATCGTTTGTATGCAGTGGTCATCTCCTCCCAATTGGTCATGAGAGTTTTAGTTCTCTGATGAAACTCCTGCGGTGACGTCTCTCTTAAGCTGACGGGGCATTTATTTAATGATGCCTGGATGATTTTACCAAGCAGGCGGAATTTATTTTCCGTTGTTACCTTTTTAGATTCTGAGCTGAGTTTTGTTGTCAGCCCTGCTGGAAGATTAAATTTTGGTGATGCGGCAGCGAGTTCCTTTGTAGGCCCTGCTGGGGGCTTGACTGCTGTTGGTCCTACATCCTCTTTTTGTTGTCTTAGCCGAGGATTGACTGCTGTTGGTCCTGCATCCTCTTTTTGTGCCTTGGGCTGAGCATTGACTGCTGTGGTCTTTTCTTCAGCCTCATCAGATTTTTTAGAATCCGCATCACTACACCTCTTGCTGATGTCTTCTTTCATTGCCTCATACACCTTCTTCACCTCGTCATAGTAGCCTTTGGTGAAATATTCGTGGTCTATATCTAGTGGATAATTATCCCTTATCTCACTATCCACGTTATCGAAGAATTCCCAGAGTTCAGTCAGTTTGACCCAGCGCGCATTCAAATACTGCACAGTCTTTCTTTCTGGGCCATCCTTTCTGTAGTTACGGGCGAGATTACAAATCTCCGTTCCTACCAAATCTTGACGATTCGTGAGTTCATCGATGGAAGGCATTATTTAATCACTAAACTACACTTTTGCTGGCACAAGTTATCTTTAATTATATTTCTTTCTTTTTGTTTTATTACTTCACTTGTCACTAGCTTTGTAGCTCTTTGTTTGTCGACTCACTTCACCTTTTATTTAAAAAGTTATTACTGTTCTCCTTTTTTTTTACTTTTAATTTTTTGTTCAATACAGGCCACTAAACTTTTTTAGCTAGGGTCCTGTCACGGTCGCCAAATGTTCAATTAAATAACTCACAACAAATGTTCAATTAAATAACTCACAACAAATGTTCAATTAGATATAAATGTTTATTTTACATAAAAATGATCTTACTAATGGAGAAGTACAATACTGAGTGAGTGGTTGACTAGCCAAAGAGATCGCAACAGGCGAAGCCCAAAAGGTGGCTAGTCAACATAAATGAAATCGAATGTCAGCGCGTGAGGCAAAACATTGAACTTTTATGGAAGATCACATTTCGTCTGGCCTCACGCTGCTGGGGAATTTGGTTGGTAATAGGAATGGTAGGTTATATGAAAGGTGTGGGAATCGGAATAAATAATGAATTTGGGAAATGATAAAGCCATCATTTCCCATCGTGTCAGCATTAAAATATAAGGTACGTGTGAAAGCATTGTTGGTCGGTTTGCTTAAGGCTAGGTGGACATTTTTAGCGAACTCAGAACTCATGTAAAAGTGTTTGCTTGTATTAGTAGATCATTTTATTCTCTTAAAAGTAATCCCTCTTGCCATCGTCGCGTGTGATTTCAAATTCTCCCTATTTTCTCTCTCTCTTTGGTCTCGGCAACAGCCAGAAACTAGAAAAGAATTACGCACTTGCATAAGCAGAACAAAGGGGTGACCATTATACGAGCATGCAAGTAGGCATATAAAAAAACAGATATCATAAGGCACACGACGAAGATATATGCATGTACACAATATGTCCGAATGAACATTTTTTACGACTTCTTGTTTTTGGATGGGTTGAGATTGAGAATAGAAAATGTATTGTGTCAAGTCAGGAAAGTAAGAAAACCGGTTCTTTTTTTTGTCAGTTTGCTTGCTGAGATAAATGCATATACCTATGTAATTACAAAATAATGAATATGTTGTAGGGTCGATATTTCTTATCTTGTGTTTTTGCGGATGTGGAAAACATGATATTTGTGTGATTTAAATGTAGGTCAGTTTCTTGGCTTAGTTTGATCAGCAAAATTAATGAAAAAGGGGATAACTTGGGAACTTAGATAATAGGTACTCATTTTTTTTTTTCATTTATTTATTTTTATTATTTTATTTTTATTTATTGTTTTTATTTTTTTTACCAATAACTTGTATCCATTTTAATTTCATTTGCAAGAAGATATATTTCAAGAAAATAAAGGAATGGATGTTTTTTGAAAACTCCAATCGAAGGACAAAAAATTCCCTAAGAAAATTCAAAATTTTTCAAGTTAAATTTGAATTTTCCGTTACAATTATTATTATATTTTTTTTTTCACTTGAAATTTGAACAAAAACAGTAATCTTGTGGGCCATAACCAAGCAAATTGAGATTTAAAGAAGTCATCCTATGAAACGGCCTGTTTTTTTGTGGGAGTTCTTAGGATTTTTTTCAATGACCAGTAAATAGATAGAACTTTAAATTTACTATAATTTACTAACATATATATCGACTGATAAATATAAATTTTAAGCTGAAAGTATAAGGTAGAATATGAGTTATAGTTCTCTGTATACCCCGCTTGAAAAAATGAACTCGCAATTCCTCAAACCTATTTACAGTTGAGTAGCGACCCGCCCCGGCTTCGCACGGGTACAATGCTGATACTACAGAAAAACTGTGAACGTTGTATATAAAAACACAGCGGCCCGCAATGGCTTCGTACGGGTATAAAATTAAAAACATATTTTCTCTGAAAGTTACTCTTGAAAGAGCGACATACAGTTGGCCATGTGAAAAACAGTCAACGCCCAAATCTAAGCCTGCAACGTTAAAGGTTTGACCCTGCGATTTATTAATGGTCATTCCAAAAGATGTTTTCACCGGAAATTGCAAGCGTTTAAATTGGAAGGGTAAATCCGATGGTATCAGAGGGATTCGGGGAATCAATACATCTTCTCCGGTACCACATCCTGTGAGTATTGTGCACTCTATTAAGAAAGTTTTCAGTGATTTTACCTGCAAACGCGTGCCACTGCAAAGCTTATGTGAATTCAGGTTTCTTAATAAAATAACAGGTGGTACCCGTGATGTGATGGATGGCATGTCCGCCTGTTAATCCAGAGGTTCGAGTTTGAATCCCAACAGAGGCAAAAATGTTTTTTCCACGGGTATCGCCTTTCGCGAGGAACTGGCAAATCCTCCGTTAGTATTCATTGCCATGAAAAGCGCTTTCTCGATTAGCCGTTCGAAACCGGCAGAAAATTGTAGGTCCCATCCATTTTCTCACAAGGCATGGTTGTGAGAAATGCGCTAGGCCCAAGGGCTCCTCGCTCTGTTGCGCCACCCTATTTATTTATTTATTTTATTTAAATAAAATAACAGGACAACCTACTTAACACCAAAAATTTAAAAACGCCATTCTTTTGCAATTGCTAATACATATGAACGATGAAAATTTAATCAAAATCGTTGTACCAGTTTTTTTTTCAAAAAACGGTTTTTTATTTTTCACTTTTTTTGAAAACAGTTTTTTAAAAGCTAAGTATGCAAAGTCTTAGATCTTGTTTAGAAGTTGTTTGACAAAAAGTTTGAAAAAAATCAAAGTTATACTTTTGAAGTTATTTCTAAAAATCAAAATTTTTTAAAAAAATTTATAAAAAAATTCCAAAACTAAATTTTTTTAAGTATTGGTATGCAGTCTTTCTTTAACAGCTTACGATTTCTTAAATCCAAAATTTCATCAAGATCGCGTCAGCTATTAACGAAAAAGTCGGGTTTGAAAAAAACGGCACTATGGGAGGTACCGGTTTAAGGCTTTTTCCAAATTTTTTTTTTACATCATAAGAAAAACAATCTAAAATTAATCCTACGCACAAAATTTTATCGAAATCGTTGGAGCCGTTTTCGAGAAAAATAAGTATTATCATATCGGTTGTATGACAGGTACCGTTATCTCAAGCCCTAGAGACCCAATTCCAAAAACCCCTCTGTAGACTGCTCCACAGACCCTAACTGCAAATTTTGGAGCAAATCGGTCTATTGGTTCAGGCTGTAGATCCATATACAGACAGACAGACAGACAGAATTGCAGGAACCACTTTTTTCGTATTCTCTATCATCGTAATGTCATGTTTAATTGTTATCTCAAAATTTTTTTTCTGCACGATTGCAAGACTTGCCTTATAGTACCTATAATCGCAAGTAAAAATTATTTCGCATACACCTTACCCAAACGCACATCTTATTCCAAATAAGTTGAATCCTATATGCCTATGTAAGATACTGACCTATACCTACATACATTTTCATGCCGCGTTATGTCATCAACAAAACAATAGAAGTTCTCAAATACAAAATAACTACCTACCTAGTCAAATACAAAATGTTTAGCTGAAGAAAAAAATGAAACACACTCTCATCAAGTTGCGTACACTTGACCAAGAAATTCCATTCTATAAGTGCAGTGGTGCTATTTTCTCACCCCTTTCCCTTTGTGCGTTTGCCTATGTCCGTTTCATTCAATCCTTCCTCATTTCAAACTATTTTTTTACAATGCAAGCTACTCTACCAGCAAAAAAAAAACAACAGGCACACAGTTTGTAATGAGAAATGAATAGCACAAAAAATCACAAAATATGGTCATAGGTATAGAATATAGATGATATAGGTATGCATGCATAAAGCACAACGCATAAGATCATCTGAGATCTGAGCGATACTCCTTTTTCAAATCATAGAGAACAGAGAACAGTCAAAAAGAGAAATCGGCGCTAAACTTGGTGGCGGATTTGCTTGGAACTAAAATGCGTATGTATATGTTTTTAAGCAAGATTTTCTAGTAAAAAACCCAAAGTAGACAGTTTTTCTAGAATTAATATTTCAAATTCTGTGACCACAAGAGTATATTTTTTAATTGAAACTGATTGAGATTATATCAAAGAAAAATACCAAAAAAAAATTGAGGTTCTTTTGGCTTCTCGTTAATCAGAAATCGTTTGCAAATATGACTTTATTGAAATTGAATTTTAGCGGTTTGGAGAAAAAAATATTGATTTTGGGCTCGGAGGTTAGTTCGGGAGCTTTATTACCTTCAAAAAAATGTATATATATATGTACTTGAAAACACCCACGCCGTGCCCCATGCTTTATAAGCTAAAAAAAGGCAGTTTCACCAACTTCTCATCATAACACCTGTTTCAAAACACTTTAAACTATTACCAATGATTTAATAAGATGCGCCTGATATCTATCTACTATTTCCTTTTTATTTCATTAAAAAATATTAATAAACGGCAAAGTTATTACCAAAAGAGTATGCTAAAAACCGAAAAATTACAACAAATTGAGGAAGATTTTTTTCATATAAGGAGACAAAATTTGAAAAAAAACGCTCGGAGGTTAGTTGCATATATATTTTCTAGTTATAAAACGAAAAAGAAAAAAATAAAAAGTTCATAAATACGGATGCCCCGACCAAAATAGTGAACAAATCGAAATTTTCAATAAAAAAAATGGCTTCCAGTCCCTATAAAAACCGTTACGGAATAACTTTCAGCATTTAAAAGATACACAAATGTTTGTGTGTTTTTCATCTTTACAGTACATTTTGTTTCATCAAATTATCAAGAAAATTGCAAAAGTTATGAAGCGATAAGTCAACGCACCTTTCAAATTTTAACGAAAAATGCAAGGGACACCTAGCCTTAACAGCGCGTTTTTGTACCCGTTCGTGCCAAACACACCGTTGGTAACGGTGTGTCAAGCCGGGGTGGTTGGCCCCCAGTAGAGTCTTTCAAGCCTTTTGGAGATTCTTTTGCTTTAAATTTTATTCTTTTTGAAATTTAATCGACTTCCTTCTTCTTTGAAGGAGTCTGCGTTTTTTCTTTATCGCGTTTTCTTTATCGCGTTGTCTTTATCGCGTTTTGTCCTCGTTTAGGTCGCATGGGTGGTAGGCCCCCCAGTAGAATCTTTCAGGCCTTTTGAAGATTCTGACGCGTTTTTTAGCGCGTTTTTGTACCCGTTCGTGCCAAACACACCGTTGGTAACGGTGTATCAAGCCGGGGTGGTTGGCCCCCAGTAGAGTCTTTCAAGCCTTTTGGAGATTCTTTTGCTGTAAATTTTATTCTTTTTGAAATTTAATCGACTTCCTTCTTCTTCGAAGGAGTCTGCGTTTTTTCTTTATTGCGGTTTCTTTATCGCGTTTTCTTTATCGCGTTTTCTTTATCGCGTTTTCTTTATCGCGTTGTCTTTATCGCGTTTTGTCCTCGTTTAGGACGCATGGGTGGTAGGCCCCCCAGTAGAATCGTTCAAGCCTTTTGAAGATTCTGACGCGTTTTTTAAGCTCGTTTTTAACCCGTTCGTGCCAAACACACCGTTGGTAACGGTGTATCAAGCCGGGGTGGTTGGCCCCCAGTAGAGTCTTTCAAGCCTTTTGAAGATTCTTGTGCGTTAAAATTGTAATTTTTTAAATTCTTAGAATCCTTCAAGTCTTTTGAAGATTCTTGCACTTTAAAATTTTGAATTTTTTTGAAATTCTTTTTCTCTCGTTCGTGCCGCACATACCATTGGTCACGGAATCTTTCAAGCCTTTTGAAGATTCCAGTGCTTTAAATTTTGATTCTTTTTGAAATTTAATCGACTTCCTTCTTCTTCGAAGGAGTCTGCGTTCTTTTTATCGAGTTTTGTCCTCGTTCGTGCCGCACATACCATTGGTAACGGAATCTTTCAAGCCTTTTGAAGATTCCAGTGCTTTAAAATTTCGTTTTGTGAAATTTGATAGACTGCCTCCTTCTTCGAAGGAGTCTGCGTTCTTTATCGAGTTTTTGTCCTCGTTCATGTCGCACCGTCATGTCGCATGGGTGGTTGGCCCCCCAGTAGAATCTTTCAAGCCTTTTGAAGATTCTGACGCGTTTTTTAGCGCGTTTTTGTACCCGTTCGTGCCAAACACACCGTTGGTAACGGTGTGTCAAGCCGGGGTGGTTGGCCCCCAGTAGAGTCTTTCAAGCCTTTTGGAGATTCTTTTGCTGTAAATTTTATTCTTTTTGAAATTTAATCGACTTCCTTCTTCTTCGAAGGAGTCTGCGTTTTTTCTTTATTGCGGTTTCTTTATCGCGTTTTCTTTATCGCGTTTTCTTTATCGCGTTTTCTTTATCGCGTTTTGTCCTCGTTTAGGTCGCATGGGTGGTAGGCCCCCCAGTAGAATCGTTCAAGCCTTTTGAAGATTCTGACGCGTTTTTTTAGCTCGTTTTTAACCCGTTCGTGCCAAACACACCGTTGGTAACGGTGTATCAAGCCGGGGTGGTTGGCCCCCAGTAGAGTCTTTCAAGCCTTTTGAAGATTCTTGTGCGTTAAAATTGTAATTTTTTAAATTCTTAGAATCCTTCAAGTCTTTTGAAGATTCTTGCACTTTAAAATTTTGAATTTTTTTGAAATTCTTTTTCTCTCGTTCGTGCCGCACATACCATTGGTCACGGAATCTTTCAAGCCTTTTGAAGATTCCAGTGCTTTAAATTTTGATTCTTTTTGAAATTTAATCGACTTCCTTCTTCTTCGAAGGAGTCTGCGTTCTTTTTATCGAGTTTTGTCCTCGTTCGTGCCGCACATACCATTGGTAACGGAATCTTTCAAGCCTTTTGAAGATTCCAGTGCTTTAAAATTTCGTTTTGTGAAATTTGATAGACTGCCTCCTTCTTCGAAGGAGTCTGCGTTCTTTATCGAGTTTTTGTCCTCGTTCATGTCGCACCGTCATGTCGCATGGGTGGTTGGCCCCCCAGTAGAATCTTTCAAGCCTTTTGAAGATTCTGACGCGTTTTTTAGCGCGTTTTTGTACCCGTTCGTGCCAAACACACCGTTGGTAACGGTGTGTCAAGCCGGGGTGGTTGGCCCCCAGTAGAGTCTTTCAAGCCTTTTGGAGATTCTTTTGCTGTAAATTTTATTCTTTTTGAAATTTAATCGACTTCCTTCTTCTTCGAAGGAGTCTGCGTTTTTTCTTTATCGCGTTTTCTTTATCGCGTTTTCTTTATCGCGTTTTCTTCATCGCGTTTTCTTTATCGCGTTGTCTTTATCGCGTTTTGTCCTCGTTTAGGTCGCATGGTAGGCCCCCCAGTAGAATCGTTCAAGCCTTTTGATGGGTGGTTGGCCCCCCCACCACCAGCGCGCGTCATGCAAATGTCGCCTGTCCGAGTAAATATTCTTGTAACCACTGCAAAAAACGGCATCTCTCACTGTTGCATCTAAACGCTTACGAAGACGGAAATAATAAAATACAGTCCACTAATCTCCTTAATGCAACTATAGCTCCATAAATGTCGGCGTCGTCATAGCCATTCGTGCCTCAAGCGTCGCTTCAAAACATTCATGTCAGTGCCCATAAGAAAATATTGCTTGCGGCGGCACTAGTTTGCATTGTTGGTAGAGAATCCAAGCACATAGTTCGCGCTCTTATCGACCCTGGTTCCGAAATATCCTTTATCTCAGTGATAAGACAAAAGCGTTTTGAACTTGCCCATAACCAATAAGAATACATCCATTTTCGGAATCAGTGGTGATCTCGCCATACCATCTCGCATTCTCCGCTGGAGATTTATAAATTTGTCTTTAATGCGGACATTGAGAAAAAATGTACCGCCAAATCTTGGTCGACCCTAGAGACACTCCATTTCAACGAATCCTCTTTCTCAATTTTTCAGAGTCCTCTAGTGGGACTAACAGGCATTTCTCTCGACGACTCCGAACAAAACACCAATTCATTGGTAGTTCAACAAGAACCGGAAGATTTTCTTGATTTTTTTCGACTCTATCCCGCGCTATGCGCGTATTGTGCTATGTTTTTCGCTTCTTCGGGTCTATCTCAAAGCAACAACCCAGCAGATACAAGTCTCATGACATCTCAGGGTTTGAAATGGACTTTATTCCGCCAGGGGCACCTCACATGGGAGGTTTATGGGAAGCCGGCTTTAAAAGTTTCAAAGGCCATTTAAGAAGGCTGGGGACCAAGGCCAAGTTTACGTTCGAAGAATTTGCAACGGTTTTAGCACGTATCGAAGCGTGTTTGAACTCGCGTCCAATATCGTCCATGTCCACAGATCCTTCTGATCTGTTGGCATTGACGCCGGGGCATTTTTTAGGCGGCGGTCCGCTTTTATCTTTTCCGGAACCGAATCTGGCCTATGCAAATTTATCGCTAATCAATCGGTGGGAAAAAGTAAAATGCCTCCAACAACAGTTCTGCCACAGATGGAAAGATGAATATCTCAAGGAACTACATCAACGACACAAATGGAAAACACCTCAAACCAACATTAAAGTTGATGATTTGGTCGTCATTAAAAACGAAAATCTGCCATCCACCGAATGGCGTCTAGGCCGTGTTATAAATATACACCCGGGTTTCGATGGTCGAGTCAGAGTTTCAACACTAAAGACCCAAAACGGAGAAATAGTCCGACCCATAGTAAAACTGTGCCTATTGCCTATTAACTAAATTGCCAATTAATCAATTTTCACTTACTTTATTTTCAGTAACCTTTTTTTTGGCGTATCTCGCCAGGGGGGGCGGTAATGTTCACACGAATCTAGTGTGAACACTGCCACTCCCCAGCGTAATCAAAAACTAAAGTTTGGCACCATTCATGGTTCGCCCTCTGGAACTAATGAATCCATGAACAGAATTTTCGTATAATCTACTACATTTTTTTTGTAAGTGGTTCGTCGCATAGCGAGGACGTCATTCACATTTCGACCACCAGCCAACCAACATCAATATTATAAGTAAAAACTTTGCTTGGGCCATCTGCCATTTTCATTTTTTTTCTCTGTGCTGAGTTGGCTTTAAAATTTCTTCAAAATTGTAAACTTTAACTTTTGGGCCTAACCACTGTAAAAATATAATTAAAATTTCACAAAACCAAATAAGCAATAAATAATCCTACGAGCTAAACATTCAGAAGAGGTGTTTCATTGGTGTACTTTGGAAAGGCGTATTGTGGAGGTAAATCGTGTTGGAACAACTATTCAAGTGTGTTGGAGCAATTAGTGAATTGTGGTCTCATCACTTGGAAAAGCCCTGATTTCCTTAACGCGATTCTCTACAAATGGCTTCCAACGTTTATTTGTTCCCTGGATCCAGTAAAGCACAATCTGTGAGTCCGACCATAAAAAAGTTTCACAAATAGTAATCCGTAGACAAGCTTGCAAATACGCAAGCAAGCGAGCAGCAATCAATGCAGCTGTTAATTCCAATTTGGGAATAGTGAGCTCATTTTGATCATCGTTTTTCAGAGGCGCAACTCTATTCTTTGCGCAAATAAAAGTTACTATAATTTTTCCACTACAATGAACAGTCCTCGCGTAAGCTACTGCACCGAATGCATACGCGCTTGCATCAGCGAAAACGTGTATTTCAGTTAATCCCTCTTCGCTCGTTGACAAATACCTTGGAATACTTATTTCATTTAGATCGTTGATTTCGCCACGACATGTTTCCCAAATGCACTGTAAATCGGCAGATAACTCCTGGTCCCAATCTAATTTCTTTCGCCACATATTTTGAAATAAAATCTTCAAACGAACTGTCCACGGAGAGAGTATACCAAACGGGTCGAATATTTTAGCCATAATTCGTAATACACTACGTTTGGTTCCTTGCATGGAGCCAGAATTCAGTAAACTCAGCACCGAGTTAAGATCCACTTGAAATTCGTCTGTTGCTATCATCCATTGCAAACCAAGCACCTTTGCGTAGCAGAAAACTGTTCGTCCTCAGCAAAGCAAGCTTGAACCCGAGGGTTATTGGAGTTCCACTTACGTAATTTCATTGATGCGCTTTTAAATATACTAGTGGCCTCCGTAAAAATTCCTATGGCGATATTTTCATCATGGAGAGAGGTGACAAAATCGTCCATATAAAAGCTGTTTTTCAATAGCTCACAAGTTAAATGATGACGCACCATCTCTTCACCGATTCGATTCGAAGCCTCTTTAATAAGTTCTTTAATCATCGCACCAAGAATATAAGGACTGCTCTTTACCCCAAATGTTAACCGCGTCATTCTGTAAGCCCTCACCGCAGGTAAGATCTTGTGGTCAACAATCTTTTCCGCAAACCATAGGAAGCGGTGACTGTCTCGATCAGATGGTTTAACCAATATTTGTAGAAACGCTTTTTCAATGTCTGCTATGAGACCAACTTTTCCTACTCGGAAATTTAAGAGAATTAGCAAAAGATCGGGTAATAGGTTCTCCCCTACTTCTAAAATATCGTTAAGCGATGAATGGTTTGTTGCGTGTGCAGACGCATCAAAAACAATACGAAGTTTTGATGTCTCCTTATCTTCTCTGTATACCGGACGGTGTGGTAAATAATACAATACGTTATTTTCAACCACGTTCTCAGAAACCGGCTCCGCAATCCCCGCTGATAGCATATCGATCATTGCCTCATCGTATTCAATAATTTTTCCAGCCGCACAAAGCTTACGAACAAGTGACTGCATTCGTATGAATGCACCTGTTCGGTTATTATGAAGTGGGGTAGGAATCGTTTTCCATGGAAGTGATGCTTCAAACCTATCACCTTTTCTATATACATGTAAGGAAATATTACCACTTACCTCCCCTTTAAATTCAGTAGCGATTCCCAGAATATCAAGCTTCCAAAATCTTTGGATATCTTCACAGGCGCAGACGTTAAGCGAAATGGCACAAGTGGAATCGGATGCTTTCTGTTCTATGGTCGATGGACCTTGAATTGTCCATCCTAACGTTGTGTCGATTGCTGTTAGCTTATCTGTCAGACGCTTATGTTGTCCTGTTGCGAATTGCCAATATGCATCGGCACCGATCAGCACGCTAATTCCTTCTTCTAAAGTTTGTCCATGAGCACGATTATCCGCTAGCTGTAGATTCACCGTTGAAACAATTCGGTCGTTTTTTGGCTCAGATAGCCCATCAAACCAAATGGCTGGAACCTCAATTGCATCTAGCACTACGGCTTGATCATCGAATTGGCTACGAAGCACTAAACGGACTCTGTTACACATCCTACTTGGTTTTGGTTTATCACTCCCGAAAGTTATAACGCTCAGATTATGCTCTCCCACAACAGGTAAGCTCAAACGACGAGCTACAGTTGACTGTGAAGGAGTCACAGCCAACGACCTCTTAATTAATTGCTCTACAATTATTAACGGGTTGTCAACCTTCGACTGTGCCTCGATATCCGATCCTCTCACATTCAGTTGCATTGCATAGAAATGCATAACACTTGACTTGCTTGTGTATCCATAGAGTGCATTGTACTCAGAACAATATGATTCCCAACGGCAGGCCACTGCCAGCCGACAGAAGTAGTAAGGGATCATATTGCTTTGGCTGCATGCGCGCTGTTTATGTCACAGCAATAGTCTTTGGGTATGAGCATTTGTTTATGATATAGGTCATTGGCGCTCACCGAAAAGAATGTGATGATGAAGCGTTCTAATCGGATATCGAAGTGTAGTCGATCGTTCGATAACCAGAACTCGAACATAGTAGCTTTGTATAAATAGAACATAAATTTGGAAATAAAGTCAATTGTGATCGTGGAGTCGATCGGAAGAGTAATCCATTCTTATTATTTGATATAAGGCAATTAGCCTAAAAATATAAGCGTGACTTGCCTTCTTCTTTAGTCGTCTTCAGTACCACCCTCAACTTTGCATTAGTGCGAAAGAGGTTTGAGCGACAGCAGTGAATGCTAAGCGATTGGTGCTGAAGTGCAAGCGACTTTACATGGCGATCCTGCCAGGCTCCGAAAGAAATTTTTTTTGTTCTTCGAAAATTTTTTTTGTTCTCTCCGTGCATAAGTGCCAGGAGTCAGAGAGTGTTTTGGGACAAGACAAACTTATAGTCTTTTTCCTAGTTTCCTGTTCAAAGAAGTTTTTTTTTCTCTCTCTCTCGCCGCGCTGTCGGTACTGAAAAATTAAAACATAAACCATAAAACATTAACTGTTTATCTAAAACTGTAAAAAGAAGTGTAAAACTGTGGCCGATAGTATACCGCACGTTTTTTTTTATTAACTTCTACAGAGTTGTAATGTTCAACTCAAGCAACCGATAACCTCAAAACGAGGAATAAAACTCCAACTAATGCAGGCAACTGCCTGGTTAGATCCATACTGGACTCTGGGCTGTGAGTTCATGCCCCGTAAAAAATCAGCCCCACCTGGGCCCACCAACTTCATCAACCAGTGGTGAAGAAAAAAAGACACTAAAGACGATAACGATAGACATGAAGTCGGCGTTGGACCTCCAATATCCAAGCTTCATCAAGTAGCAGCGCAACACGTCGGACCTAAAGGTCCAACTACATACCAAAAGCCAGCCAAAATCAATTGTGATTTTTTTTCTCTCAGTGTTTAAGGAACGTGTACAAAAAGTTCCAAGAATTGTAATGTAAATTTTAATATCAAATCTTTGCTATGTGCTTGCCAAAATGATAAAACATAAATGTTAATTTCAATACAACACGCGCTAAGTGATATAAATGTCTAAATTCTCAAAAAAAAAGAAAAAATTTCCATAAAGGAAGTAATCCAGAGCAAGAAGCAAAATTAGTAAGATAGTTAGTTATTATTACAATAGGGTAAAGAATCATTTTTTTTATAGTAAGAATATAATGGGAAAATCTAATTCAAAGGAAGAGGTAGTCGTAAATAACAACGGCCCTCAACAAAACGTTTCCTCTGCGTCAGTCTACTTTGGATTGGACGTAAAGACAATAATAACTTTAATAATAATCATCTTGGTAATACTAAAGTACGTTTTTGAGCAATTAAAGAATAAATTTAAAAGTAATGTCAGAAAACAAATAATAAAAAATAACGTTGTAAGCAGAAGAATGTCTGTATAAAATTTTGTAAAAAAAAAAAAAAAAATTAATAATAAAAATAATGAAAGAAAACAAACAAATTTATTAGTTACATATACTTTTCCTTTCCTGTAAAAAAAAAAAAAATATATTTAACTTTTCATGGACTTCAAACCACTAGAAACAGCTCTAGCAAATTTAAAAAACTTTTACAAAAACTTAAAAAAGACTCCTAACCGCAAAAGGAAAACAAAAGGAGCAAATGCGAAGCTAATAGAGATCTCTAATTTATGGGTTGAATTCATCAAAGAATTTACCCTTTACAACCAAAAAGAACTCACAGAAGATGAACATAAATATTTAACTCAATTAACATCAGAAGCAAAAGAATACAAAGAACTGTCAGAAAGTATAATTAGTCAAAATATTCAGGAAATAGATGCGGAATCAGAATCAGAAATAGAATCAAAAACATCAGGTACAGAAAAAATAGAAAGTAATTTAGACAAAAAAGAGATAGTAACAGCTAGTTCACAAGAAATAGGAATCATTAACAAAATGGCAGATTTCGATTATAGTAAAGCACAAAAGCTGCCAGTACTCAACTGCGAGACAGCAGATAGAAGAACCGAAAACATAAGAGACTTTCTTAATAGTATTGAATTCTATCATGACACCCTTAACGATGCATCCAAACCTATATTAATAAAATTCCTACTCAAATGTAAAATCCAAGGCAAGGCATTGACAGAACTAGGGTCACTTAAACCTGAAACTCTAGAGCAGTTAAAAACAAATATAACCGAAAAATGTGGAGATAGGGAAACTATTGAGAGCATACAATCAAAGTTAGACAGATCACGCCAGAAAAATAGGCCGATGCGAGAATTCGTATCAGAAGTGGAAGATCTTATATCAAAAATGACAGAATTAGAAATTAGCATTCAAGGGGAACAAGCTAGGGAAACGCTGACTTTAGCAAACGAACGCAGAGGTTTAGCTTTCTTAAAGCAAGGGGTCAATGAAAGATACAAAATTATCCTCGATAGCGCCCGACACGTCAAAATGCAGGAGGCTATCTCCCACTTGTTGGAGTTAGCTCCGAACCCTGCAGGAGCTACAGAAACAATCCGTTATACAAATAATAGCTACAATCCGAATCCTAACCATAATGCGCAAAATTTCCGAAATAACTATCGACCCAACTACAACCGACCCGTTTACCACAATAACGACAATAGAAACCGGAACCCAATAAGGCAAAATACTTTTAGTAATAATAATTACCCGCGAAATTTTCCAAGATCCAACAATTTTTCTCCCCAAAATCAATCAAGATTTAGCTCAACACAAACTCGCTACCCAATTCAACAAAATAGCGTTAATAGACATAATTACAATAACAACAGAGGTAGAATAAACAACAAACAAAATAATTTTCATCCCAGAAATAACAGACAAGGTAACAATCAAAGCGACCCTAATGATAACAGAATAAGACGTAGCACCCATAGAGAATCAGCCTATATTTTAAATGAGGGAAACGAAGTACCCACCGAGGGGGGAGCCGACCTATCGGGGGGGATTATTTAAGCCCAATAAAACATATAATATGTACAGGGGGCATAATAAACGGCCTATATGTAGTTTTCAATACTAATAATAAGAGTACAAAATTTTTACTAGACACAGGCGCATCCATTTGCACCATAAAAGAACAAGCACTAGACAAGAACATGCAAATAAACATATTAAATAAAACAACAGTAGTAGGTATTTCTGGAGAATTAACAACAATAGGAACTTGCAAAAATACACTGTTATTGGGACAGCAATTAACGAACTATCCTTTTCACGTAGTAGGAGATTCATTTCCCGTGCCCGTTGATGGCATTATTGGTGCTAACTTCCTTACAGATTTTGGAGCTATAATTGACCTAGAACATTTCATTTTAAAATTATCGCTAAACAATAGTCAAATTTCTTTACCTATAGAAAGTCAAAATAAACTTAACTCATTAACAATAGCACCCAGATCTGAAGCCACCTATTGGTTGAACAGTAAACATACAGACACAAGAATTTTTGACTCCAAAGAACTTTGCGAAGGAGTATTCATGGCCGGTTCCATATCTAAGATAAAGGACGGAAAAATACCAATAAAAATTTTAAACACTCGACAGGAAGAAGTGAAATTAAAATGGGTAGAACCAGCCTCCAAAGCTCTTTCAGAGTACCACATTCTGGCGTATGAACAGACAACAAATTCCAAAACGAAACGAACACAACAATTACTTTCACAAATTAATTTTGACACTTTAAACCCAGAAGAAGCATCAGAACTTAAAGCTATTTGCACTAAATTTCAAGATATTTTCCATTTAGAAAACGATAAACTAACATACACACATATCAGTGGCGAAGCGTCCATATAAGTCGATTATTTCCGACTTACCTTTTGAAATTCACATCCGAAACATCTTTGACTTCTGGCAACATGAATCAAACTTTATCATACACATGAACTCGCTGCCAACATTTTTTTAACAACTACCACTCTGCTTTCCGTTTTATTCTACACACATGTTGGCTCTTCAATTCACTTCATAAACAAACACAAAACTTTAGCAACATACAAGGTAACCCCAAATATTACGTCTTATAAAACTTGTTGCTGGATAGAACAAATTTGTGTTCTCTCCTCTTTTTTCTTTTACCAAAAAATATGACGGTAGAACATCGTCTTATTTTCTTCCAAAAGAAAGCATGTATTGAACAGAGAAGAGCCTAGCGCTAGGCACCTCTCTGTTCAATACATGCTTTTTTATGGAAGAAAATAACCCGGTGTTCTAGCGTCATATTTTTTGGTAAATCTGTTGTTTGTTATCCCTTTGTGCTCTGAGGTCTGAGCACGTGAATATAGCGCCGGCGCAGTAGCCCAGTACTCATTTGCAGCATTGCTTCTGCACACTTCGGTGTTAGCATGATATTGGTTTTATAAAAGAAAAAAACGCTTTCCTTCGTATTTCTTCCCATGGACACATGCTTATAAACAAAAATGTATGTTGCAGCTTGCAGCTTGAGGTAGGTCTCTACTTGAAGAACAAGAAAATAACACGCTGCTCTCCGACTTATTTTATTAATTTGTATGTGTCTCTGCACTGGACTCATGTGTCAAAGCTCAAAGGTTGCCACTTTGATAACAAATATGCGTGGATATTAGATCTCATAGCATAAAGCATTTTTTTGGGAGAAAATGCAAAAAATAATGGGAATTTTTCTAAAGTGGCACAAGTGGCCTAAATCAATTCAGTTCCCAATGAGCCGTATTTTATTTGAAAAACGCTGTTTACCAGCAGAACGCAGTGCAATACTTATTTAAATTGATTTAGTGCTTTTGGTGATTTTTTTAAATATTACAAATTTAGGCTTTAAAAATTGAAAAGTGCAAAAAGTCTGAAAAGTTTTCCGATAGTAAGTTTCAGTGGTTTGATTATGACCTTAATATCTGTTGACTGTTGCTTAACTGATTTTCACTTAGAGGAAACAAATAGTTTTAATAATTAGCTTAGTTTTATAAAAAAAAAGTAATGAAGCTATACCTTATAGCAAAGTTGGTTTGAAATACTTGACTTTTTGGCTTGATGCCAAGACAAACATTCCACAAAAAAAAATTTCAAGTAAACTTTTTTTGTTGGTGACTAAGTTTCCTTCGAGTTACCATTTGGAATTATTCACCCCTCGCCACTGACACATATAGGTCAAGCCCAAATATCACTTAAAGTAGGAGCAACGGCGAAGTATACTAAACCATATAGATTACCTCATTCACAAAAAAATGACATACAAAACGAAGTAGAGAAGATGATTAAAAACGACATTATTGAACCATCGGTATCAGCATGGAACTCACCTATTCTTGTAGTGCCAAAAAAGAAAGACCCAGTAACAGGAATGCAAAAATTCCGATTAGTAATTGATTATAGAAAAGTTAATGACGTTATCGAAGATGATAAATTTCCATTGCCTAACATAACTGACATATTCGATATGGTAGGAGGTGCAACTTATTTCTCCTGTATAGATTTAAGCCAAGGATACTACCAGATGAAATTAGAAAAAGAAAGTAGGCCCTACACAGCGTTCTCCACTGAAAACGGTCATTATCAATTAAAACGACTGCCAATGGGTTTGAAGATATCACCTAGTACATTTTCAAGAATGATGTCTATAGCAATGTCCGGTCTAACGTATTCAAAATGTTTTGTGTATCTTGACGACCTTATAGTATTCGGGAAAAATCTAGAACACCACAATAAAAATTTAATTGAAGTATTCGAAAGACTGAGAGAAGTAAATCTCAAACTACATCCAAGTAAATGTGCTTTCCTTAGAAAAGAAGTTTTATATCTAGGTCATATAATATCAGACAAAGGTATTATACCAGATCCATCAAAATCCATAGTAATGAAGAATTATCCAGTCCCACAAAATGCAGACGAAGTAAGGAGATTTGTAGCATTTGCTAACTACTATAGAAAATTCATACCAAATTTTGCAACACTAGCAATTCCCTTAAACCGTTTATTAAGAAAGAACGTAGAATTTAAATTTTCCGAAGATTGCAATACCTCATTTAATTTGCTAAAAGAATTCCTAATAAGCCCAAATATTTTACAGTTTCCAAATTTTGAAAAAGAATTCATACTCCGCACAGACGCCTCTGGATTTGCCTTAGGTGCTGTTATATCGAATTTTGATGATAAACCTATCGCATACGCAAGTAAATCGTTGAATAAAGCCGAAAAGAACTATAGTACTATAGAAAAAGAATTGCTTGCTATAGTATGGGCAGTAAAACATTTCAGACCGTATCTTTTCGGAAGACGTTTCAAAATACTAACAGACCATAGACCACTAGTATATCTGTTCTCACTAAAAGAACCTTCAAGTAGATTAACTAAATTTAGGCTAATATTAGAGGAATATAACTTTACTGTGGAGTATTCACCAGGCAAAGACAACTGCACTGCGGATGCACTAAGTAGAATACAACTAAAGTCAGAGGACTTACAGAATTTATTTGTGTGTGTCACACAGTGGCGTGGCGTCCATATAACACGATTCCTATCGTCTTACCTTTTAAAATTTGTCCCTTGTTCATAGAAAAAACCAGCAACATAAGTTTACAACTAAGCAGTCAACAGCCTATCTTTGCCCATACACACAATGTTCTTCAAGCACTTTTAAATTTGCGAGATACACACACAATACACAAAGCATACACTATACACACACAAAGCATTGGAAATCGCCGCGCAGAACATATTATATGTTTGTCCCTGTCTTTCCTACGATATATTTCCACCCCGGTGCACCGCGGTGCCACCCTTTTCAATACACGTTCTCTTATTGAAGAAAGTAAGACGATAATTTTCGTCTTACTGCAATCTGCAATGTCTGCTTAGAAAAAATAATACAGTGTTCGCCTTCGAGTAATGTACGGCGAATTCGGTTTTGTTTTACTGTTTTGTTTTGTTCTACTGATCATTGTTTTGGATTATTTGCAAGTTTAAAATGAATTTTAAGTAACGTGCATTTGTAAAAACTGTGAAAAAAAACTAAAAATTCTGAAAATTGTGAAAAGTAAACGTCGAAGAGAACTGTTTTGATTTAATTATTTGAATGGATTTGCTAAATTTTTAGTGTTGTTTAACCGATTACCTTTTAGAAGAGGAAAACCAATGAAATGAAGTTCTTATTTCTTTTTAATACTAGTTACGTTACTTAAAATTTTATTTTATTTTCTTGCATTTCCACATAGGCTTCTTTTGAAGCCGCTTTTTTTATGCTTTAAGCTCATTGTGAATTTTAACCTAAATGACTTAAAGTCTAGAAAAATTGGCTTCCATTAATCCACGTTTGGAATTTAAGGTACCTTCTATTTATTCCTTATTAATTTGGGTAGGTGATTCATTTTTCTCGACTTACCATTTGAAAATATCCACGCCACGCCACTGCTGTCACAACAAGAGCACAAGCTAGAAACTCAAATTTAGAAGAAAAAAACCCAACAACAAGTAAATTAGAGAAAGAAAAGATCATAAGTGAGCTTCTTAAACCGCCAGAAAAGGGGCTAAAAATAGTCGAGTTGAAAATATTAAATAGCTTCAAAGATGAAGACAAAGATTACAGTTTATTAAAAGGTACCAGAGTTATAAGTCCAAACCTCATTTTAGGATACATTCCAGGGAATAATTGTTTGATATTAGATAGGTCAAAGATAAGCACTATTACCCGATCAGCATCATTTGACAAAATGTTGTTGAGGGACGTGCAAAATAACGGTGAACCATTATTAAATAATGAAGAGGAATCCAAAAATACCACTATTGCTCGATCGGCATCATTTGACAAAATGTTGTTGAGGGACGTGCGTACAATTTGCGGACCTCTATCAATTAAAGATATTTATATAACTAAAGAAGAGTTAGGTAAACTCTCAGACGGCCGTCGAAAAGAGAAATTATATATATTAAAGAAAAAGATAGAAGAATTATTCAAAGGAAGAAAAATAAAAGTGCACATAATTGATAATAAAATAAGAGTAACGGACCCTGGAAAACAAAAACTTATACTCAACGATTACCATATGTTACCTACAAGTGGACATGCGGGAATAAATCGCATGTTGCGTAACATCAAGAAAAAATACTTTTGGACAGGGATGCAAAACGATGTGACGACATACGTTAAGCATTGCCCTATGTGTCAACGAAATAAGCATATACAACCCAAAAAACAACCAATGACTATCACTACAACAGCAGAAACGTGTTTTGACAAAATATACCTTGACTTAGTTGGACCTCTTGACGAGACAGAAAACGGGTCAAAATACATTTTAACACTTCAAGACGAACTAACGAAATTTACAGAAGCTATTGCTTTGCCAAATAAGGAGGCTAATACCGTAGCTAAGGGACTTGTAGAAGGCTTTATCCTAAAGTATGGAGTCCCTGCTACCATAGCATCTGACCAGGGTACAGAATTTATAAATAGAGTTTTCAAAGATCTGTGTAAACTATTAAAGATAGAACAGCTACAATCCACAGCGTACCATCACGAAAGTATTGGAGCACTAGAAAATTCGCATAAGGTTTTAGGAGCATATCTTAGAAATTATGTAGATGAGAAACATACAGATTGGGACAACTGGTTGCCCTACTATGTTTTCTGTTACAATACTTCAATACATTCAGAAACAGGATACACCCCGTTTGAGCTAGTATTTGGGAGACAATGTAACTTGCCTTCCAATCTTACAAAGAAACCCAGTAGGAAATTTGCTCACCAGTGAAAAAAAAAGGATGAATTCCTCGAGGAATTCATCTGGTGCTTTCATTAGGGAAAAGGTCATCAATGAATTCACTAATGAAATGTCATGCAATTGGTAGGCAGTCTGCAGTTCAAGTTGAATCTTGTGCGTTGTTTTCAAAAGAAAATAAAGAAGAAAACACGATGTACAGCAAAATCCTCTTTGAGAAACGCCAATCAGGTAGCGACAAAATTAAGTATGAGAAAACAACCCTTTCTTTTCTCTTTCTTTCGTTTATTCGCTTTAAAATATCTTTATTTTTGTGTCACATGTTGCTTCAATGGGTTTTGGATTTAGTTTCAATTTTGTGATTAAGAAAGACATACCTAGATGTGTAATTTATATGTACATATTATGTATATATGTACATATTCCATTATCTATGTGTTCTCCCAAATGCATTCTTTCTCCTCAGAACACATTTCTGTCACAAATTCCCAAATTTCATATTACACACATAGAACCAGTTTTTTCAGGCTATGAAAACGAAGATGCCATGGGTGTTGTGATTTCCTTACATCTCATTCATCGAGAAAGTGTGCAGGTGCTTCTTGCCAATGACAAGCCCATGTTAAATTCAGCAAAGGATTCAGTAGGAAATGCACTAGTGCAGCTACTTTTCCCTGAGGAAAAGGCAGCATTTTCAGTAGTGAATTTTTGGAAATTTCCTACTGGGTTAATACAAAAGAAAATTTCTAGGAAGGATAGATACGATGCTGATGCAAAAGCTAAAACTGTTGATTTCAATGTAGGTAGTTTAGTCCTGTTGAGAAATGAAAGTAGAAAGAAATTAGACCCGATATATATAGGACCCTACGAAGTATTATCACAAAAAGGAGTGAATTGTGAAATCCAATGTGACAATAAGAAATTAATTGTTCACAAAAATAGGTTAAAACCATTTTATATTTATATGCTATTATTGTAATTTGAAGAATTGTTTAATCTGAGGAATTGTTAAATTAAAATAGAGACTAATTGTTCATTAAATAGAAAAATATATCAAAAACATTTTTGTTATTATTGTACAAAACTCGTGTATTTTGAAAAAAAAAACATGTAAAATTAATTGAAAAGTAATTGTAAAATTAGAACTAAGGTCACATTAAACTAATTATAAGAAACTATCAACATGTCAATGCGCATTGGCTTAAATATATTAAATAGATTAACTTAAATAGATTAACTTAAATAGATTGACTTAAATGCATTGACTTAAATACATTGATCTAATAATTATTGCTAAAAAAAAAAAAAAAAAAAAAAAAAAAAAAAAAAAAAAAAAAAAAAATTATATACATATATTGATAACTACTGTAAATATTGAAAATATATAACATATGAACTATAAAGGTAAATACTGAACATTGTATGTACCCTATAACTAATGTGACGTATCAAAACAAATATATGTATCAAAAACTGCAAAACATAAAAAAAAAGAGAACTAGATTTTAAAATGTAAATATCGCAAATGATACCAAACACTGACTAAATTTTAATGAAAAGTAAACTAATCAAAATATAATACTAATGTAAATATCACAATTAATACTGAAATATTAACTAAAAGTAAACATCCAGAAATAGCCACAATGTTCAATACAATATGATAAAAGAAAAAAATTTTTTGATTTCATACTCCCGTATTTGTAAAAGAGTCGTTGAAAAGTAGAAATCAACACTCTTGTCTTGATTTCTTCTTTTTCCCCAGGAAGGGTGGTGTGAAGGAGTCACAGCCAACGACCTCTTAATTAATTGCTCTACAACTATTAACGGGTTGTCAACCTTCGACTGTGCCTCGATATCCGATCCTCTCACATTCAGTTGCATTGCATAGAAATGCATAACACTTGACTTGCTTGTGTATCCATAGAGTGCATTGTACTCAGAACAATATGATTCCCAACGGCAGGCCACTGCCAGCCGACAGAAGTAGTAAGGGATCATATTGCTTTGGCTGCATGCGCGCTGTTTATGTCACAGCAATAGTCTTTGGGTATGAGCATTTGTTTATGATATAGGTCATTGGCGCTCACCGAAAAGAATGTGATGATGAAGCGTTCTAATCGGATATCGAAGTGTAGTCGATCGTTCGATAACCAGAACTCGAACATAGTAGCTTTGTATAAATAGAACATAAATTTGGAAATAAAGTCAATTGTGATCGTGGAGTCGATCGGAAGAGTAATCCATTCTTATTATTTGATATATGGCAATTAGCCTAAAAATATAAGCGTGACTTGCCTTCTTCTTTAGTCGTCTTCAGTACCACCCTCAACTTTGCATTAGTGCGAAAGAGGTTTGAGCGACAGCAGTGAATGCTAAGCGATTGGTGCTGAAGTGCAAGCGACTTTACAGACTTAATGAACGAAAGTTGGCTTCCTCCATCCATCACAAATTGAACAGACATCGAAAAAGTAGAACTTTCACTGCTCGCATAAGCACACGCTGTTTGCAAGTACGTAATGCTTTTTTGAGCTCGATCAGATGTGTACAAGTTCACCGCAGAGTCATTGTTTATTGCCAAAGGTTTCGCACTATTTTTTGGAGAATACGAAGGGTCGCACATACTGGTAGCATGATGTCCATTGCATGTTTTGCAGGCGATCCCTTTAACTCTGCACATCCTGGAGTTGTGACCTTTTCTACAGCATCGAAAACACCTTCCTCCTTTTACAAGCAGTGCTTTCTTTTCAGGAACACCTTTTGAGCAGCAACAATCCTTGGCTTCATGAGTTGAGCTGTTACAAAAGAAACACAAATTATTATCTTTTTCTGATGTGAACAAACCTAGTGCAGTTTTGACAGGAGCTCTTGAACTTGCTTTCATCGCGGCAGAGCGAGACAGTTGTAATTTCGCTTCGTGTGCCTTTTCAAGGGACTCAACTTCTCTTTTAAGAAATTTCAAAAGACAATTTACTTGTACATCACCAATAGCTATCGACGATTTTTCTGAGGCTGAAGAATTACTTCCTGCTTCGTCTACGCTCTCTTGGCTAGTAATTTGGAGACTTGCACCTGAGTCTTCGTAGTAACGATGAAAATCTACTCGTAACTCATTTGGTATACAACGCAGCAATACACCTTTCAACATGACAAAATAATTTGACGACGGAATGCCTAAGGATGAAAGTGAGCGAGTAGACGCTAATACCGAGGTGTACAGTCGTCTCAAATTGACAGCATCTGTTTTAGACGAAACGGGTTGGATAGAGAGCAAACGTTACATCGTGAAATCTATTATCTTTTCGCTATTCCCGTATTCTTCCTTCAATAATGTTATAGCTGTCGTGTAGTTAGCCTCCGATGGAGTGAGACCAGCTAATGTTTCAGCTGCTTTACCAGTGAGCACTGTTTCAAGATAATTAAATTTATCGATCGTACTCAGAGAAGGGCTTTCATGAACGAGAACGCGATATTGTTCCCAAAATGGAACCCAATCTATAAAATCGCCCCAGAATTTCTTTGGTTGCAATATCTTCAATTTCATGGCATTGAAATTCGGCGGCGCGGTCGTTGGTTGAAGAGTTGCTATAGCCGTCATTGAAGTGGAATCGTTTATATGATCGTTGAGTGTCAGTTGCCCTTGAGAAAGGCGAAGCTTGGAAAGGCGGCACTTTATTCGTGTGATTATGGATATGGCTTTGTACTCGTATTCTGCCACAGCATCTGCTTCTTTTCCCAAGTCATCAGATTCTATCAACGTTTCCACTTCACCGTTTGCCTTTTTTAAGCTTTCATGAGCGGCTGTAAGTCTGTCTAGCAGAACGGTCAACTCCTCTTCAATATCGTCTAGATTATTTGATGCTTCTCTTATTTTCGAGCCATCCGATTGTAGATATTCGTTAGCGCTTTTTACTAATTTGGTCACTTGACCACGATTGGAAGCACGAAATTTATTTTTCTCAAGCGTTAAAGGTCCCGGGTTTCGGCACCAAATTTTAAAACGTTTACCCAAGTCCAAAGAAAAATGAAAGAAAAATGAACCGTTTAATAAGATATCAACTTTAATTTAGAGAAATGAGCTAATATTGTAACGAATCTGATGACCGCAAGATGATAACTGAACAATGATGTGATTTATGATATTAAGTAAAGTTATATGAATATATGTGTATTGTAAAAGCTTTAAAGTAAATATATGAACAAATACAATAGTAGTACATTAGAGAAGCAATATAGAATTCATGTTATTTTATTATGAAAACAGTGTTGATAGATGAAAGTGAGTAAAGATTTTTGACAAGGTTCTTCTTCAATTTGTTCCACTGTTTTAATAGTTCAATAGGAAGTGGTTCGTCCCACTCGAGTTCTGCTTTCCAAAGCTGCTGCATTAAGACTTTCGCGCTCACAGTTACTGGAGCCAACCATCCAAGAGGGTCGAATAGTTTGGCTATTTCGGACAAGGGTTTCCGTATTTCCGGGGATGTTGTTGTTTCCATGTTTACTTTGAATTGGAAGGTGTCACTTTAAGGGTTCCAGTGTATCCCCAACGTTTCAATTGTTTCGTTTTTCATTACGTCTTTCTTTTGTTGATTACGTAACTCAATCGGAGTATGCTGAAGTAGCTTCTTGTTGTTTGCAGCCCATTTTCGAAGCTAGAAGCCTGCTCCTCTTAGCATTTCATCAAGTTCTTTCTGAGCTCGTTTGCATTCTGAAATCGTATCTCCTCCGGACATCACAACATCCACATAGAAGTCGTGGTTGATTATTTCAGCTGCGATTGGATACTCGGATTGATCGTCTTAAGCCAGTTGTTGAAGAGTCCTTATAGCTAGGTACGGTGCTGTTGCTGTACCATACGTGACAGTCGTAAGTTTGTACTCCTTAATGGGTTGGTTGTTAGAACTGCGCCATAATATTCTCTGGTAATCCTGATGGTCTTCATGCAGTTCAATTTGACATTTTTTCAATGTCCGATGTAAAAACGTATTTATGCTTCCTCCGACGCATAATCAAAATTGTAGTGATATCGTCTTGGAGTTTAGGCCCTATCAACATTAATTGGTTAAGGCTTACTCCAGTCGTTGATTTTGCCGAACCATCAAATACAACCCGAAGTTTTGTAGTTGTACTCGAAGGTTTTATAACGGCATGATGTGGCATGTAGTAAATCTCATTTTTGGTAGATGAGTTGCTATTGACTACAACCATGTGCCCCAGGCTTGGAAATTCGTTTATGACTTTTGTATAGTCGTCTTTGAGTCTTAGATTTTTGTTTAGTTGTGACTCGAGCTGGCGAAATCTGGCTGTAGCTCTATTTTTCGATTCACCTAGTTCTTTTGTTTGGATTATGTCTTCGTTGAATGGGATCTTTATGACATACCTCCCATCTTCTTTTCGGTAGTGCGTATCCTCATAGATTTGCTCGCACTGTTTGTCTTCCAGCTTTTGGAGTTTTGGTTGAATTATTTCTTCTATCTCCCAAAACTTTTCTAATTGCTCATCAATCGATTTTAGTGCCACCAGTCCGGTAACACTGTATTTTTCAGATAACTCGTTAGATGTCGGCCCAGAAACAATCCATCCTAGCTGCGACTTTTGAACAACCAGAGCATTAGAAGTCACTCGTTTAATACCGCTGAGGATGATGTCACCGTAAGTATCAGTACCAATTATCATGTCGATGGGTCCAGGAACATTAAAAGTAGGATCCGCAAGATCTAGTTGAGTTTTGAGTTGATTCGATTGGTTTAGTTGTTTGTTTTGATGGTAACTGTCTGGTTAATTTTGGTAAAACAAGTGCTTCCATCTTCAGCTTTTGACTCGAAATGTGGCGCTATTGTTACTTCCACTTTGTTCTTCGCAGTTCCTGCCTTTGTGGCTCCTAGCCCAATGACCTCAACACAAATGCTTTATTTACTCAGTTTCAGTAATTCAACAACTGATTCAGTGATGAGTGAAACTTGTGAACCAGGATCAATGAGTGCTCGTACTGTTATGCTTCGGCCATTATCATTGTGAACCGTTAACATTGCTGTAGCAATCAAAACATTCTGATTTTGTTCGGCATGGTTCACCTGTTTGGATGAAGGTTCTTCAAGATCGGATGATTTTGACTTCTCTGTACAGTCCATGTGTAGAAAGGTATGATGTTTTTTGTTGCAGTGTTGGCAATTCCTCTTACTGAAGCACTGGAGCTGCTTGTTATGACTCAGACAATTTAAAAATAACTTGGCTTGCTTGCTCTGATTACATCTTTCTTTCGGAGATAGCTTGAGGAATTTTGAACACTTGTATATTTTATGCTCCCCATTGCAAATTGGGCACTGAACTGCTTTAGCGTCTATGACGAAGTTACGAACTGCATTTTTTGGTTCGACAGGAGTCTTTTGTTGTTTTCTTCCAAGGCCTGTTACCATAACATCCAAGGCCTGATACCGCCTTTCCAGGTGTTCTAGAAGAGTTTTTATGGCAGGTATCTTGTTTGGTTCGTCAAGTCCTTGATCGAATAGGTTTGTGGACTCTGTGTCGAGGGATTTTATTGTTAAGTGAACAATCATTGGGCCCTATGATGATGTGTCATATCCCATATTACCCAATGCCGCTAACCCTTCTTTGATCGCATCTAAGGTGTTGTATTTTGTATTTGTATTTATTAACTTATAATTACCTGTACATTAAGAACTAGTCTTTTAAAGTTTGTACAGTCTTAGACTATAGATACGTACATAATTGTTTTAATTTAATAACATATTTTAATAACAATGTATCAAAAAAATTTAGCAAATAGAGCAGAAGAAAACTATTTTGCGCAATAATATACAAAATTAAATAAAGAAGAAATAGAAAGATGAAGAATAAAGAGAGTAAAGTAAAAAGGTTAAAGAAAAAGAAAAAGAAGATTAAAGAAAAAGAAACATTAGCGATGAGAACAAAATAGCTAAAAAGTTTCTTAAAAAAATTTCTGTGCTGAATTTTAGTCCTTATATTAATGGGAAGTTTATTCCATAACCTAACAGCGTAAATGAAAAATTGCTTTCGCGATGTAACACATGTGTACAAGTTTGGTCTTATTGCTAAACTGCGAGCGGAAAGTGATAAATCCAACTTTTCAAACAAGTAGCGAGGGTGTTTCCTTATCAGTATCTTGGAAAGCATACTGACGGTTCTGTAGTCAATGTACTTTACTAGGCTACATCCCAAAATTTGCGCCGAGTACATTGAAATGTGGTCAAAACGACGTTTATTGAAAACGAACCTAGCGATGGAGTTGAACGCAACATTCAGATTTTGCAAGGAAGATGAATCAGCATCAGCAAATAGTTTACATCCATACAGAATGATTGGAACAATCAAGGCTTTCGCGAGCTTAAGTTTTACTGACACGGGTAAGAAATCCTTGCAAACTGACAATCCTCTCAAAGCTCCATACACTTTAGACGTTACTGAGTCTATATGGTCATTCCATCTAAACGTTCTATTTAGGATGGTGCCCAGTTTTTTGATTCTCGAAACCATCTCAACTTGTTCACCATTCAAAAACACGGGAGGAAGATCAGTCGAAATAGGGTTTTTATATACAGACAGTGTTTTTGTTTTAGATGGATTCAGACGTAATTGGTTTACGGACGCCCACTCAGGAATGCTTTTCAAATCACTGTTCATCTTCTCAACTGCGTCTTCCATTAATCCCAAGGGAAAATGTAGATAGACCTGTACATCATCAGCGTAAATATGATATTGAGAGTATTTCAGTACACCAGGTAAGTCATTGATAAAAAGTAAAAAGAGTAAGGGTCCCATCAATGAACCTTGAGGAACTCCACAATGAACGGGCAAAAAAGTCGAAAGGCATTGGCTATGAAAGACAGCTTGTACTCTGTCAGCAAGGTAGGAGCGTATAAGATTCATTGATATGGCCGAGAAGTTAAATAAAGTATGGAGTTTATTCAAAAAAATATTGGTGTCTAATGAATCAAACGCTTTGGAGAAATCAACCAAGGTGATTAGCGTACACTTATCTTCGTCGATGGCAGTACGGATATCATCAGTTACCTTCACTATAGTGGTAATACAACTGTGCCCAACTCGAAAACCAGACTGCAATGGTGTCAACATATTGTTATTTTCAATGAAAGACTTAATTTGAGAACTCATTATAAACTCGAATGATTTACACAAAAAAGGCAGAATCGAAATCGGTCGAAATTCAGTGTTAAGGCTATTTTTTGGGATAGGGACAATCTTTGCTTGTTTCCATTTAAGGGGATAACTAGACGACATTAAAATGGTATTGATGTATTGAATATATGTTTAATGTAACTGCCAATGTACGGGAGAAGAATTTTGATAAACCTCGGATGTATGTTATCCAGCCCCATACTGTTAGATTTTACTGATAAAATAGCTTTCCACACCATTGGCAAATTTACAACTTCGAACTGAAAAGCTCCATCGAGAACATTTCTTGTTTCAGTAAGCGTTATACCTGAGTCTATGTTCGTGGGAAGAGAATCAATCAATGTACGATTAATTTCATTCACATCAATGTTTAGATTATTCTAAGACTTATTTGAAACCCCAATTTGTTTTATTTGATTCCACATAAACTTAGATGAGCGATCGGAGTTAAATTTACTGGCATAGAATGATAATTTCGCTTTTTTAATCATAGAAACAACTTTGTTTTTAGCCTTTTTGAACTCGGTCAGCATGGAATCCATTTTATATCTTTTCCAGCGACGATAAAGATTATCCCTCGTTATAATAGCTTGCTCAATTGCAACTGAAAACCAAGGGCAATTTTTACTCTTAACTAAGCGCGTTTTAAAAGGAACAAAATTACTAAAAATATACAAAGTATTACAGTTAAAAATTTCGATTTGCTGGTTTACATCAGGTGTAAAATAAATTCCTTCCCAGTTCAAAGAAGCACATTCATTAAAGAGACTCATACAGTCGTATTTATAATCCCATTCCAAAGTATGTCTAACTTTGAACAGCTCTTAGAACAGTGTCCAAGTCCAAATCGTATTTATAAACACTTTCATCGCTGTCTAAGAAATGTCTAACTTTAGACACCGAAATTGGTTGTCTAAACTATGGCCAAAGTGACCATTGATACAACACAAAACAATTTTGTTGAACATGTTATAAAACACTATTGAGAGTGTTAGGATCGAAAAAATTAAGTAGTTTGAGGTGCAAAAATACTACTTTTAACAATTCCATTAATAAATTGCACAAATTTGATCATTTTATGAGACTTGGAAAAGCTGTAACACAAAGTCAAGTCAGCTGTTTTTTTGGTCTAGTTCAAGTCCTTATAGTTGTTGTACTCGTATACCAAAACACAGACAATTGTACTGCACGGATACATCATGAACGTTACCATTTAGTTTTTCTTTCGAAGTTGACAGTTTGAAGGGTTGTTTAGACAACTGTTGGAATGCATTTATAAATACAAAATTGGCTAAGGCTTGTCCAACTCCTTAGGCACCGTCTAGCTGGACAACTGTCTAAGGATGTTCTAAGGAAATTTTATAAATACGACTGATAGTGTCTAAATTTTTGAAGTCATATAAGGAGTAGTATTGTTTATGTCTGGGATCAGATTTAGGCAGATCTAGAGTGACAAACACAAGATCATGGTAAGAAAAAGACGGAAAAGATAATTGGGAATAATGCTTAAATAAACGTGAATCACTTGATATTATAACATCAATAAAAAAGGGCACACAATTCAGCCAAAAATGAGTTGGACAGTTGATATTAGCAAAGGATAAGTTCAAAGAGCTACCCAGTAGGAAATATTCAAAAATTCACTACTGAAAATGCTGCCTTTTCATCAGGGAAAAGTAGCTGCACTAGTGAATTTCCTACTGAATCATTAGCTGAATTTAACATGGGCTTGTCATTGGCAAGAAGCACCTGCACACTTTCTCGATGAATGAGATGTAAGGAAATCACCACACCCATGGCATCTTCGTTTTCATGGCCTTTCTTTCGTGAGTGAAAAAACTGGTGCTTGGTAAGTAATGCTTTCCTTTGTGAAAATTCAGTACTGAAATGCGTTCATGCCTGAAGAGTACGCTTTCAGTACTGATGAATGCATTTGAAAAAGGAATGCATTTTCTTAATATTTCAATCATAGAAGCTTCTGAAATGAAAATGACTTTGAAGAAAAGACAAAATATAGGAACATATGCACTAGTCGCATTTTATTTCATAAACATTATAAGTAATAATAATAAATAATAGTAACTAAGAAAGCGATAATTAACGTTAAACTGAAATTGAGTATCTACTTCTATTTAATAAATTAATTAATTAAAAAAAGTGACAAAATTATTAAAAGAAAAAAAAAAAGAAAACTAAACAGTTTCGTTTCTTTGCACTTTTTCTTGTTTTTTTTGCTGCGAAGCCTTCTTGAAATGCAGATTTTTGATCCGTTTGAATGTTAACCTCATTCCATTTTCAAAAAGCTTAATTGATGGGTACTCATTCTTGACAGCATCTATAAAAAAAGAAGGTTTTTTAAATATTTACATATCTAATAGCAAATATGAAAAGAGACACTTACTGTACAAAGCAGTGTTTAAATTTTTTAAGTCTTTGAAAGACTTTTTGCCACTTGTCCCATCGAAGTTATATTTTTTATTATATGAACACACTTCAAAAAAGTTAAAAAAAACACTTGAAAAACACGACTGTACTCTTTGACTTTGAATCACAAAATGCGAATCTAAATCGTTCTAGAACAAAAAAAAAAAACAACTGGTGCGGAAAAAAGACGCTAATTAGCGTCGTCGACCAAACGATGGAAAAACCCACAAAAAACAAAGGATTTTCTATTGCAGGTCAATTTCAATACAAAAGAGGCAGAAAAAGCAGTAACACTCATAAAAGGGTTGTTTTCTCATTCTTTTGTCTCTACCTCATTAGCGTTTATGATGTCAAAGAGGATATGCAATGCAACGTGTTTTCTTTCCTTTCTTTTGAAAACAACGCACAAGATTCAACTTGAACTGCAAACTACCTACCAATTGCATGACTTTTCATTAGAGAATTCATTGATAACCTTTTCAACAACGCACAAGATTCAACTTGAACTACAGACTACCTACCAATTGCATGACATTTCATTAGTGAATTCATTGATGACCTTTTCCCTAATGAAAGCACCAGATGAATTCCTCGAGGAATTCATCCTTTTTTTTCACTGGTGAGCAAATTTCCTACTGGGTAACTGACCCAATTACGTTCGTGCGTGCACCATCACTTAGAAGATTAATGTTTATATCGCCGCAAATAACGATTCGTGGAGCAAGGGCATTTACTTGTCCCGAGAGAGAGTGCAAGACTCTATAGTCAGCGATTGGTGGTAAATAAACACATCCTATGGCACATTTCATATTACCATTTAAAATTTCAATGAATATACATATACTCGAAAGCATCCGTTGGTGCAGAGCATAACAATACTTTCGCTTTCAGTTCTTTTCTTATATAAATGGCAGCTCCACCCCCCACACGCCCCACGCGATCAGCTCGAAAAAGGTCAAAAGAATCTAAAGAGAAATACTTAGAACTCTGCGCTGTATTAAACCATGTTTCAGTTAAACAAATCACATCCAATAAACTTTTTTCGAAAGTATATTTAAATTCATCGAACTTTTTCCCGGCAATATTTTGGACGTTGAGATGACAGACGTGCAAGCCAATGTGTTGTCGACACAATAAATGTTTAGCATAATGGAAGCATTCTCATTCACGGTGTTAGGCACATTTACAATAACGCTGTTCATAATTATGTTGAGAAATAAAAAAGATTGGTCGTAAAATATAGCACAGGAAAAGGAGTAGACAGATAAAGAACAAGTAAATAAGAGCTATTGTTTTTCTTTCAGAACACTTAGTAAAAGAATAATAGAGAGAAAAAAGAAAAAAAATTACAAAATAGAGGAAAAGGAAAGGTTATGAATTAGAGAAGAAAACAATAAAAAATAAAAAGAAAAAAATAATAATAAAAATAAATAATAAAGTTAATGCAAGTGTGTAAAGATATACAGCTATGGACAAAGAAATAGCACACTATTAAGAAAAATCATAAATTCAAAATTTCCGTTATGTGAAATGGTTGTGATGTTTCTTTTTCTTCGGGTATGTTGATTTGACAAACAAATGCAGTCTATCAAGCCCAAAAAAGTACCGCAATCTTGGTTAGTTTTTTGCAATTGTCATGTTAAACTTTTTGTTAGTCTCTCACTGCTGGATGTAGAAATAGCACACATTTATTTCTCCGTTAGAATCTCATTTTGTGTTGAAAGGTTCTCAAAGAAAGTGCTTTATTTTTGATTTTTATAATTTATTTAAGAAATAAAAAAAAATAATGGGCCGTAAAGTTCATTGCACTCCGGATAAAAGAAGAATTATTTTCGATCTTCACAATCAAGGAAAAAACCCTTCAGAAATAGCCAAACTACTGAACTGTTCGCGTAAAATGGTTTATAATGCCGTTTATTTGGTAAGTAGAAATCAAAATTTCAGTTTTGATAATAAGTTGCGCAGGCCACCACCTCGCAAGACTTCGATACGAGTGGATAGAGCGATTGCAAGAAAATGTAAGTGTGACCCATTTAAATCATCTCGCACCATTATGACCGAAATTAACGAAGAGTTCGGTTTAAACGTGTCAAGCAGACTCATTAGAAGGAGACTTAATGATGCAAAGCTGTTTGGACGGGTAAGTCGAAAAAAACCGTTGCTGTCGAAAAAAAACATCAGAGACCGCATAATATTTGCTAAGAAGCATCTAAATAAAAACATGCAGTTTTGGAAACGAGTTCTGTGGAGCGATGAAACAAAGGTTAACCGTATTGGACCAGATGGTAAAACATTTGTGCATCGTCCTAAGTGCGAAGAGTACAATCCTAAGTACACTTTAAAGACGGTGAAACATGGAGGGGGAAATTTAATGGTCTGGGTGGAATGATGTTAAAGTCAAAATTGGGCAGACAAAATTTAAAAATTCAAACGATCTTTGGGCCGGAATCAAAGAAGCTTGGTACTCTATCCCACAAAGTAGATGCCAGACGTTAGTTGAAAGCTTACCAAGGAGGTGCCAAGCAACTTTAAAAAATCGTGGTCAACCAACTAAGTACTAACTTGGTAATACCAAAATTTATGAAAAAATTAATATTTTCACTAAAAATAATTTTTTTTTACGATTTTAGGTAAGTGTGCTATTTTCTTGTCCACAAGAAATTTGATCATCACTGCAAAATATATTTTTAAAAATTGAGTTGTAAGGAATTAATCCCTTTTACTAGTTATAATTTATCCTTAGAAGTCACTTCATGTCATAAAATAAGAAATAAAATATTTAAGTTCAAAAGGAAAAAATAAATGTAGTTTTCATAAGAAAATGAATGAGTGTGCTACTTCTTTGTCCATAGCTGTATGTAGGATGTAAATCGATGTTCTTTCATGAGTCCACATCAGCAACAGCAACTAATTTCTCCGAGTTTTCTATCAGAATACTTCTTTCGTTAGCTCGTCGTTTAAGGTATACAAATCCACGATTAGTATAGGCAGAGAAAAGATGATTACTTCTCTTAAGTTTGACTGCTTGTTGTAAAAGATCACGTGCTTTCTTAGTCAGACTTTCGTTCAAGTAAATTGCCTTGCTTGAATTCAGGTCTACGTCATGCAAGTTAAGCTGCTTATTGTTTGATTTACGGTAATGAGCGGCCAATGCAATAACCGAATTCTTCTCTTCAACAGAAAAAAACTTTAAAATTATGGGTGCGTTATCAGGGCGAGGGTGTTTGGGACGAAAAATATTTTTTAGTGTGGGTGTTGTGCAACCTATTGTTTTGCAGAGTTCGTTGAAGAGAAATCGAAGGTTTTCGTTCTGCATCATTGGGATCCCAAACAAAACGGCATCAGTGACGATCTCCTTGCGTTCAATGGATTCGAGTTGGTTTTTACGAGATTTTAATTCTTCTGTTTGTGTAGTTGTTGGTTGCGACTTAGTTGTTTTAGTTTCAAGAGCTTCAACGCGTTCGGTTATATGAACGATGGAAGTTTGCAGTATATTAAATTGACTCAACCAAGTTTTTTCGACGGCTTCCATTTTTGCAGTAAATCCAGAGCGAAGGTTTAAAATTTCACTCTTCAAATTATCAATGATGTTTGCACTATGTTTATTCCAAGGTTGCGAGTTTGTGAATTAAGAAATCCTTAAGTCATAAGTCAGTAAGTGACTTATGAATTTAAAAAAAATTAATTCATAAGTCAGCAAGTGACTTATGAATTTAAAAAAAATTAATTCATAAGTCAGTAAGTGACTTGTGAATTAAATAAATCATTAGTCATAAGTTACCAAGTGACTTATGAATTAAATTTTTCATAATTCACAAGCTACCAAGTGACTTATGAATTAGATGAACCGCAAGTCATAAGTTACCAAGTGACTTATGAATTAAATTTTTCATAATTCACAAGCTACCAAGTGACTTATGAATTAGATGAACCGCAAGTCATAAGTTACCAAGTGACTTACGAATTAAATTTTTCATAATTCACAAGCTACCAAGT
The DNA here is from genome assembly GCA_914767635.1 of Melanostoma mellinum. Taxonomy (NCBI): domain Eukaryota; kingdom Metazoa; phylum Arthropoda; class Insecta; order Diptera; family Syrphidae; genus Melanostoma; species Melanostoma mellinum. The sequence goes on from OU612060.1 coordinate 103,934,487, forward strand.
GACTTATGAATTAGATGAACCGCAAATCATAAGTTACCAAGTGACTTATGAATTAATTTTTTTTTAATTCATAAGTCACTTACTGACTTATGACTTAAGGATTTCTTAATTCACAAACTCGCCGAAAGCAAATTACATGATGTATTATAAATGTTGTAGCCTGTCTCCATATGATACTATATTTCATATTTCATTTTTCATTAAATTACTGTGTGTGTGTGTGTGTGTGTGTGTGTGTGTGTAGCTTTCCAACAAGGAAAGAATTTTTCAAGTATTATATTAGTATTAGTATTAGTATTAGTACTAGTATTAGTATAAGTATTAGTATTAGTATTAGTATTAGTATTAGTACTAGTATTAGTATTAGTATTAGTATTAGTATTAGTATTAGTATTAGTATTAGTATTAGTATTAGTATTAGTATTAGTAGTAGTATTAGTATTAGTACTAGTATTAGTATTAGTATTAGTATTAGTATTAGTACTAATATTAGTGTTAGTATTAGCATTAGTATTAGTATTAGTATTAGTATTAGTACTAGTATTAGTATTAGTATTAGTATTAGTATTAGTATTAGTATTAGTATTAGTATTAGTATTAGTATTAGTACTAGTATTTGTATTAGTATTAGTATTAGTACTAGTACAATAGCTTACTATAGCAAAGATTTTTTTTTTACTCAACTCATAAGTCCCTTGGTAGCTTGTGAATTATGAAAAATTTAATTCATAAGTCACTTGGTAACTTATGACTTGCGGTTCATCTAATTCATAAGTCACTTGGTAGCTTGTGAATTATGAAAAATTTAATTCATAAGTCACTTGGTAACTTATGACTTGCGGTTCATCTAATTCATAAGTCACTTGGTAGCTTGTGAATTATGAAAAATTTAATTCATAAGTCACTTGGTAACTTATGACTTGCGGTTCATCTAATTCATAAGTCACTTGGTAGCTTGTGAATTATGAAAAATTTAATTCATAAGTCACTTGGTAACTTATGACTTATGATTTATTTAATTCACAAGTCACTTGGTAGCTTGTGAGTTATGAAAAATTTAATTCATAAGTCACTTGGTAACTTATGACTTATGATTTATTTAATTCACAAGTCACTTACTGACTTATGAATTAATTTTTTTTAAATTCATAAGTCACTTACTGACTTATGAATTAAAGTCAAGAGTTAAGATAAAAGTGATTTAAGACTTTGCAACCCGTTCATCGAGAGTCTTAAGGTTGACATTTGTTTTGTGATCACCGGCTTTTAAGGTTGGAGTTGTAGGTAGAGATTGGTTGTCTTTGGTTGGGTTCAACTTGGATCGCGTATTTGCCATGTTTGAGTTTGAAGAAGATTATATTACAGGAGAGAATCACAAAAACTCAAAATGATTTTAAAAGAATAAATCAAGTCTATAAATCACTATTTTTCTGATACATATGTTTCAAAGTCGAAATGTTCAAGGTATACGCATTTTACTATTTATTTTATGATGTGGTAAGTTAAATTTGGTCATAGAAAACCCGAGGATAAGTTAAATAGATGCTGAGCGACTAAAAATTCGTGTTACTCGCAACTCAGTAACATTGCAACTTCTGTGTTCTTAACTGAAGTAGCTGTTGGTGTGCCACTATGCCCAGTCTTTAACATCTTTTCAATGTGCATTGATACAATCTTTCTTTCATTATTATATCTTCCCTTTAGAATTTCCCAGGCACTGTTGTAATTTTCGCTGGAGAATGTTAGGTGTTTTATCAACTGAAGAGGTTCGCCTTCCAAATGGGTCTTTAGGTACTCCATTTTCTCAGTGGTAGACAGGCTTGTTTTGGCATGAATTATATTTATGAACAAGTCCTGAAATTGTTGCCATCCTACTAATCCTACTAATATTATAAACGTGAAAGTTTGTATGTGTGGATGTATGTTTGTTACTCTTTCACGCAAAAAAAACTGAATGGATTTCAATTAAACTTTCCAATAATATAGCTTATACATCAGAATAACATATAGGCTACAATTTATCCCTAAATTCCCACGGGAACGGAAACGTATACGGGAACTTAGAAACTACAACACCGATGTCATAAATTTTTCCACTGTTAGAATGCTTCATTATCCCCGAGTAACATAAAAACTAATTCATCCCCATATTCCTACGGTTCCCTATATTCCCACGGGAGCAGGAACGTATACGGGAACTTTGACACTACAGCACCGATTGCAAAAATTCTTTCTCCGTTAGAGTGCTTCACTATCCCCGAGTAACATAAAAACTACTTCATCCCCATATTCCTACGGTTCCCTATATTCCCACGGGAGCAGGAACGTATACGGGAACTTTGACACTACAGCACCGATTTCAAAAATTCTTTCACCGTTAGAATTCTACACTATCCCCGAGTAACATAAAAACTACTTCATCCCCATATTCCTACGGTTCCCTATATTCCCACGGGAGCAGGAACGTATACGGGAACTTTGACACTACAGCACCGATTTCAAAAATTTTTTCACCGTTAGAATGCTACACTATCCCCGAGTAATATAAAAACTAATTCATCCCCATATTCTTACGGTTCCCTATATTCCCACGGGAGCAGGAACGTATACGGGAACATTGACACTACAGCACCGATTTCAAAAATTCTTTCACCGTTAGAATGCTTCACTATCTCCGAGTAACATAAAAACTAATTCATCCCCATATTCCTACGGTTCCCTATATTCCCACGGGAGCAGGAACGTATACGGGAACTTTGACACTACATCACCGATTTCAAAAATTCTTTCACCGTTAGAATGCTTCATTATCCCCGAGTAACATTAACTTTAACTTATCCACACATTCTCACGAAAACGGTCACCATATTCCCACGGGAACGGGAGTTTTTACTAATATTGAAAATGCGAATGTAGCTATGTCGGTATGTTTTTCGTATGTCTTGTTCAAACTGCTAAACAGATTTTATTAAGTAAGCTACAGAGATGGTCTAGAAAATGCGGAAGGATAAAGGCTATATATCTATCCTTATATTCCCACGGGAACGGAAATGGGAATTCAAAAACTACGGTCTCAAAAGTATTTTTAACAGGGCTACAAGGTGTTGAAATAGGGGTTGAATGTTTTTTTTTTTTTGGAAATACCGCCATTTTTAAGGCTAGAAGTTTTATTTCCTAAAAAGTTAAAAATGCTGCTGAAAGTCACTATTCCACGCGAATGAAGTCGCGGGTACAGCTAGTATTGTATAAAGGAGTTTGTGAAAGTGCTGTGATGGACCTCTCCGGTCCATCAACAACAACTAAAGCGTTGGCAACAACTGCAAAAACAACAACAACAAGTACAGCAGCGGAAACAACCGCAAATAAAGTAGCAGCAACACTCGCAACAACAGCAGCGACAACAACAACTGCAGCTAAAAGAAGGCGGCGCAAAGCGAAGCCGAATACCACAATGCCCCGCAAGCAAAAGACGGTGGGTGATAAGGAGGAGGTCGACGACAAGAGTATTTCGACCAGCAGTGAAAGTGATTACGAGTCGAACGTCGGTGAGGGCCGTTACACTGGCAGCAACAACTCGTTCGCTGCATTAGCAGACGGTGACGGCGACGATGATAATGAAGATAACGAGGAAAGCAATCGACTCCACGAGCTGATAACAACAGTGGAGAAACTGTATGCCGAAATAGCTGTGATAAAAGCAAGGCAAGTGGCCCGCAGGCAAGCGGAAAGCGAGGCAAAACAACAACGATTACTCGCGGCAGAAAAACTGCCAATGAACTGCAGCAGCCTACAACAACAAAGGCGCAATGTCTCAGGTTAATTTCAATTTAAAATGCACACGTCTTATTCCTTCAATTCTTTATTACAGACTAACTTATAATACATAATACTGTCCAACCGACCACCAAATATTTATAAGTTTTTTTGAAGACTTCAAAACGCTTTCTCAGAATCTGTACTCTAGCTACGTCACCCAAATGAGCTGTTCTCTGAAAAACGATCCAAAAAGCTTTTGGTCCTTTGTTAATTCTAAAAAAAAAATCAGACGGCTATCCAGCCAACTTTATTTATAATGCCATTTCATTAAAAAATACTCCCGACATTTGCAATGCCTTTGCAGACCATTTTAATGGCTCTTTTTGTAATACAAATCTAGAAATTGATGAAAAATACTTTGAATATTTAACTCACTGCTCGCAAGTGAATTTTAATAATATCCCTGTTCAAAGAGACAGAATTAATTACTACCTCTCTTCTCTCAAAGATGACGTTTCTTCTGGTCCGGACAGGACTCCGCCAATTGTTTTAAAGAAGTGTTCCTCACGATTATCCTTTCCACTTGAACATCTTTTCAAGCTTTCATTAAAATCTGGAATATTCCCCACTCTTTGGAAAAAATCTTTTATCATACCTGTTTTCAAAAAGGGTGAAAAATCCGATATAAAAAACTACAGACCTATTTCAAAGCTCTCATGTATACCTAAGGTATTTGAACAAGTAGTCTGCGAAAGCGTATCCTTTTTTTCAAGGAATGTTGTCTGCAACCAGCAGCACGGATTTATGTAAAGAAGATCGACAGTTACCAACCTTCTATCCTTTCATCATAAGTGTTCCAATGCTCTTGAATGTGGGAACGAGCTTGATTGCATTTACACTGACTTCTCTAAGGCGTTTGACCAACTGTCTCATAACATCATTTTTTTTCAATTCATTTATTTATTTATTTAAGTAGCAACATACATTATTTATTTTACATTTGGTAAGGATATTGTATTTTAGAGATTTAGGATAAGCATTTCCTTTTCAACTATAAATTTATAATAATACATTATGCAGTGCTGCCAGATTTGAGCGAATGGCTTATCATACAATTTGTTTGAAATTATCATGCCAGAGGGCTAATTATCATACGCGTTCAACGTCGCAGTCGTTTTACATAAGTTGAAAAAAATATAATTAAAAAAATGATTTTTGATGTTTTTTGCTTCATATTGGTACCGTACAGATGAAAAGAGATTATTGAAAAGCATTGAAATTGTTTCTAAAGCTTGAAAGTAGACGGGCCTGAAAAATAATACAACTTCATATTTCACTTACCCCTATTAAGTAAGAAAGAGTTGCAAAGTTAGAAAAAGCAACAACACATTTGTTTCAAGTCAATTTAAAGTAATTTTAATTACATTTTTTTACGAATGCATTCATTAAGCTTAAACATTTTGTACATAGAATTTACAATGTCATCATTGTTTGTAAAACTATGCTTTTTTACAATATCCTTTTACATATTACTGTTAAGTTTTTTCAACATTGATAGACTAGGTTTAAACTTATTGCTACCGCCACAAGAATTCATGTGATCCTTGGCGGGAAGAATATTTGTAACCGATTAATTACTTAAAGTTTTCCTTAATTTTGTTTTTATTAAGCCTAGATGGCTAAATATCTTTTCGCAGTCGGCATTAGCATGAGGTAAGGAAATTATATTTAAAACAAATTTTGAAATAACTTCAAAAGGCTTTTCTTGATTTTCGTTTTCAAATTCTAAAAGTCTACCCCAAAAACTCTCTACCTCTTTTTCTTTTAAAATCATTTCTGGTAATTTGGAAAACCCCAAAATTCGCCATTCGTCGTCTAATATTTGCATCTCCACCCCGTTTTCCAAACACCTTGGTAAAAGTTTTGTAATGGGTAGTAAAGCCGGAAAATTGGTTTTTGTGGAACAATCCGTTGTATTTTGTGGCCTGAAAATATACAAACTTTCCATTATTTTGTCTGAAAAGTTGTAACGAAGGCGAAGTTAATAACAAGCAACTTGCAGAAATTTTCGTGACCGAGCTTTAAATTCTGAAATCATTATTAGATCCCTTTTTCTCTGTTCTGATTGAGGACTATTTTTATTCAAAATCGATTGAATCTCCTCTAAAACAGAAGAACCTAAATAAATTTGATTGTTTGACAATTGATACGAAGATGAATAAGAATCAATATCATTCAAATTTCAACTGTTTATGTACCGACTTTCCAAAAAAGCTGACAGAAGTTGTTTGTACACTGAACACATATTTTAATGCGCAGTAGTAATACATTTTTCGGATTGAAAAAAAGCATTTAGGGAAATAAATTTCGGTAAAACCCAATCCAAAAATAGGAAAAATAGTTTTACTTGAGGAACTTGCAAATACTGCAAGACTCTGTCTGTATTTAAAACGTTTTCTTTATTAATCTCTAAAAAAAAGCAAAAGCGCTTCCCACTGTTCCAACATTCTATTGACTACTTGGTGCAAAAATAGCCACCGGGTTTGTGATCGTCTCAATATTGAAGTGGTTTTAATTCAATAAGTTTCAGAAATTTAAGGAAAATTGCTTTTCTTTTAGCACTATTCTTAAAGAAGCTATATATGTCTCTAGGAAGGTCTTCACATGTAAGTGGTAAAATTTTCGACGCCTCACTTGCGCAAATTGCGCAAGAGTGAAAAACGCATTTAGAGACATAAATGCCTTTACGTTTTTCCTCAAATCTCGTTTTAACTGAATTATTATCACCCATAATTGTATTGCAACAATCCGATCCAAACCCAATTACATTATCCATAGGTATCAGACATTTTTGTATCGCTTCTTCAACTGCTTCGTAGATGACTTTTGCCGTGGCCTTGTCGTTATCTCCCTGGTACAAATCCACCAAGTCGAAAAACGAGCTGACAATTTTGATTTGGGCTGGATCATAGAATCTTACAACATTACAGGTGGTTTTGTTTGAAATCACGTCAGTTGATTCGTCAATCATGACACTGAACTTGGTGTTTTTTAATTTGTCAACTAACTCCTCCTTGTGTCATATTCCTATCACATTCCTTGTTATTGCAGCAGTCTTTGATCTCTTGCAAATAACTTTTTCTAAAATCTACTTTCTCAATAAACCCAGCTGTTGAAGTGAGAAACTTCCAGCTGTTGTAACTTTACAAACTGTCAATAATTAATAATTGAAATTTAAATTTTGCTTATCTTACTTATTTGTGCTTTTTTTTATTAAAAAGAGTTAAAGTCAAGGAAAGAAAAAAATAATCAACATTCGATGACGCCGTTTCTAAACGGTTCGACACACAGATAATGAGCTATGTTTATGTTTCCTGATTTTAGATTCAGAAGACGAACGCTTCTTTTTCAATATTTGTGTTTAGATATATAAGTTAGTTTATCTGAAAATCTAACTTTTAATGAACACCCTCATTTTCATTTGTAGACAGAAAGAAAGAAAGAAGGTATTTATATTTATATAAAATATATTATGTAGTTAAAACCAAGGTAGTTCTACCATGGATAAAAAGTTTGTTTTAAAAAATTGAATGAATACTGCGTAAAATTGATTTTTTTCGACTTAAATACTGCCTTTTCAATAGGCCATTAAAAATGTCTAATCTCTACTACCTTGAAGAAAAAAAAAAAAACGCGGTTATTGTAATATAATGTGAGTTTGTCACAAAAATTTGGCAACTATGTTGTTATTTTCAGCAAAAGGTTAGGTATTATTTATTAAAATCAAATTGACCTTAGAAAAAAAAACTACAAACCAAAAGCCAACATCTGTTTTCGACAATTTTCACCAATCTTGATCTTGCTCAAAAGAATTGCAGAAAACGATGTTCCAGAACAGCTCATTGAACACTACTAACTGCGTGAACACAATGCATACGCATACGCATCGGAGCCGGAGCCGCAAGAACTGTCAAAATATTAAAAAGTAGCAAATCCATTGATGTGAACACAATGCATACGCAACGCACTACGCGCCGCAAGCCGCAGCCGGAAGAGTTGGCTAACTTTTAACTTTTACGTGCGTACTCAATAAAGTTGTTTTGGTTTTAAAGGCGGTAGAAGATGGACGAGTCGAAAAAAATTATTGAAGCAGTGCGAAGCCGAGAGATGTTATGGAATTTGTGTAACAGAAATTATAAAAATGTTAAAATGAAAGCCAAGGAGTGGAAAAACATATCTGAGGAATTGAATTTTTAGTTTCATAATATCCTTCGGTTTTTCTGTTTTGGTACAATGGTCGTACCCACCATCTTCGCTTTTTTTCATTTTCTCTTTCCATTCTAGCTTTTATTTTATTTTCACAAACTCAAATTTGATATACTCGTAAATTAGATTTCATGCAGTCAGCTGACATCAATACAGACTTTATGTCAAAAAACACGTACGACGTCCAGCTGCATTGTGTGCAGTTTTTAAAAAACACGTACGACACAGTTTGACAGCTCTTTCAGCACCGGCTGCGTATTGCGTCTGCGGCTCCCATTGTGTTCACGCAGTAAGGAAACAGTCCGTTGTCACTTCATGTTGAATCACCAAAAGCCATTGTATATGGAATCTATATTACTATCGAAAACAAAACCAGTCCTTGAAAGTCATCTATGTATCCGCCGGCGCTCTAAAAATTACAGTTTACAGGGGAATGTTAGTACGACGGCGGATACATAGATTGCTTTTAGGGACTGGTTTTGATTTCGAGAGTAATATAGGTATAATATAGTAATATACATACCTATACAATGCAAAAGCTAAAAGCTAATGGATCAGTGATAACAAGTCATGATTTTTATTAAAGAGTACCCGTTTCTAATTATTTTATGCTTCGGAATATATTTTTTATATGCCAATAAAGAATTTTCTAAAAAATATTTTTTCGAAAACTCGAAATTATCATACATTTGGCGTATGATAATGGTTTGCTATCATACATCATACAAGGCATAAAATTATCATACATGTAGCTTAGTTATCATACGGATGGCAGCACTGACATTATGAGAAAATTAATTTGTTTAATGAATTTTGATATTTATTATTCAAGGGAAAGCTACAAATAAAAACCCTTATTCAACTCTTAAAAACTAATATTGCAAAACTCCCACGTTAAATTAGTGCTAAAACTGTGATTTGAAATCAGCCATTTTCAGATACATGTAATGAGATACAAAATAAAGTTTCAGATACATATGTGTATACATACGTATATATAAGTTTATGGTGGGGGTAAACATTTAATCAATTCATTATCAGAGATAGAACAATTTACATAAAATTTTTGAGTTGAATTTTCAATAAGGGTGTCCAGAAAATTGACATTACTTTGTTCATTAAGCCTGTAGGTTGAATAGTGCCATGGACGATCAAGCATCATTTTTAGAATTTTGTTCTGACATCTTTGTAGGTTGAGCTTGTAAGCTTTAGCGCAATCGTTCCAAACAGGAGCACCGTATAAGAGGATAGATTGAAAAATTGATTTGTGCAATAAAATTTTATTTTCTTTGCTGAGTTTAGAGTTTCTGCATATTAATGGGTATAGAATTCTTTTGTATAGATTTATCTTGTCAATAGTTGTAGATATATGTTTTTGAAAACTAAGTTTTTTGTCTAGTATGACCCCAAGATATCGAAACATGCATGGTTTCGCTTAAGTTCATTTAGTTTTATTGTTCCGCGCTGTATATAAACGATGTAAATCAAGCTGTTAGTTTGCGTATTTGTTTTTGAGTTAGTAATCAGTTTAACATCGATGCATTTTATTCCAGATGAAATAAGTTCATCCTTAACTAGTTTTTCGGTTATGAGATCAAGCCCCGATAATACCACTTTAAGAGGTCGCATCTCTTTGCGCGAGTATGAAAAAAATTGAATGTCTGATTTAACAAGTTCTGTTTTGATTTTTTCCAAGATTTCATTCGATGGGGAGATGATTTTTTGACCGAGAGAGATATTTTTGAGGAGATAATTTTCAATCTTTAAATCACTAAGCATACGACGCACACGTTCACTTGTAGATTTGAGAATCACTATAGGCGGAACACTTTCTTTAACGACGTTGGAACGTTCATTATTATCGGTTTCGGATACTTCATCCATATCAGTAGCATCAGCCATGAGGCTTTGCAAGGGTTGGTAATAATTTTTATTATTCATTTTATTATGAGTATCTGTTCTGTTCACATTTAAATGTTTGCTGGGTGGGCGAGAATCGCCATCACCAGAGTCACAACGAACTCTTTTACTCGAAATTTTAATTCTTTATGCGATTTGCGGGTGTATGAAAAGACTTGCACTCACGTCAACTACTAACACAAGAATGACATAACATCATACTTTATAAACTAAAAGCTTTTGGATTTCCCACAGTATTTATTGTTTGGATAAGCTCCTACTTAAAAAATAGGACTTATGAAGTCAAATTTCGTAACATTTTATCAAAACCTTTCAATGCTATGTCTGGCGTGCCACAAGGTAGTCATCTTGGCCCCTCGCTTTTCATTATTGCTATAAATGATGTAATTTCTTGCATCTCCTATAGCGACATTTTAATCTTTGCTGATGATATGAAGATTTTTAAAATCATCAAAAATGCTTCAGATCGCGACTTCTTACAAAAAGATATTGATAGTTTTGTTGTATGGTGTTTAATGAACGGACTAACTTTAAACACTTCCAAGTGCCAAAGTATGACTTTTTCCCGCAAAAGAGTTCCTAGCATTGGAGAATATTCAATATCGCAACAATCTTTATCACAAGTTTCTAGATTCCGTGACCTCGGTGTTCTTTTTAGTACCAACCTCGAATTTAATGAACACATCAACCTCATTATTAACAAAGCTAATTCAATGCTTGGCTTAATTAAGCGATGGGCAAAGGAGTTTAATGACCCTTATGTCACCCTCTCTTTATACAGCTGTTGTGTTCGTCCCCATCTAGAGTATGCTTCTCAGGTGTGGTCACCATTTTATGATATTCATAAATCACGAATCGAAGCAATACAGCACAGATTCATACGCTTCGCTCTCAAAGGTCTTCCTTGGCAAGATCCTTTCAATCTCCCTCCTTATGAAAATCGTATTCGCTTATTAAATCTTCAAACCCTCTCACAGAGAAGAATCAACAATGATTTAGTATTTTTTCATCAATTAATAACCGGTATAATTGATGCTCCCGAATTGCTCTCCCACATAGGATTCAACTATCGTGGAGGAACTCACCAACTACGTAATCTAGAGTTTATACATCGCTCCCACCACCGAACTAACTATGGAATGCATGAGCCATTAGCACGCATGAGTAGGTTATTCAACTCTAATCCTTTTATTGTTGATTTCAACATTAGTAAAAGTAGTTTAAAATTAATATTAAGAACCAGTGTACCATCTGCATGATTCATGTTTAGTAGATTTTTAATTACTGTAGTTTAATTTCATTTTTTATTTATAACCTTGTTAGGTTATGTTTCACTAGTTTAGTTTGTTCTCTTAATGTTAATTTAATTTAAGTTTTACTTTGTTGTATTTTTGTAATGTTTTTTTTTTATTTTTCCTCGTATACGTTCTCTTTGTGCTTGTGTTGGCGTTATTTACTAACCACTTACACTTGCATTAATGATGAAGAGCGTAGATAAGTGTGTACAGACGAGCTTGCTCTAAGTTCAGTGCCACTTAAGTCTCTGAGATGCAAAAATATAGAAATAAGTATTAAGAGAGAGATAGATAGAGTGTCTTTTTTACAGGGTTGTTAATAACCATATACATTATACATAACACCCCACCACTTAGATTAAATTTATCAATCAATATAAATCACAAAGTAAGAATATTGTTATTTCAGTTTAATATTGTTTACATAATTTTTTTTTTTTTTACGATATTAATTGTTATATAAGATTATAAATTCAACTCAGATCGTTTCCTTAACATTTTGTACAATAAACCTAGGTGATCTTCGAGTAGGAAGAACACCCGGTGAGGTTTTTGTTCTAGGACGTTTTTTAATCAAAGGTTTTTGTAATTCACATAAAACGTCTCTTTCTTCTTCATTCACTATGGATTCTGATTCGCTTTCATTTGCGCGTATTAGACTTACTAATATTACTATATTCCCTGATGTTTCTTTTTAATCTACGTTTCAATTGATTGCCGTGACTTCTTCTTACATTACCTCCAACATTGATCAAATAAATACTCTTAGTAAGCTGTCTTACTATCTATATATAATTCTATAAATTCAACTTTATTTTTCAATAAAATAACTAATTTTTTGGATTGTGTCATTCGTTTTTGCTTTTACGACTAAACAATCCATAATAATTAACCGCGCCGAAAATATATTTCATAAAAAACGAATGACACAATCCAAGAAAAATAAAAAAAATTAGTTATTTTATTGAAAAATAAAGTTGAATTTATAGAATAGAACCCAAACCCATGGTAAAAGAGGTAAAAGATTTGGTTGTAAATTTGTCCAACGAAAACTTTAGTCCTGAAGAAACAATTTTACTCAATCGTGGTTTGAATTTTTCGGTTAAACCTCTTTCACTTCCACTCATTGACGTTATTGCTGATATTGAAGCAGCTATACAATACAAATCATTTGATGTCAAAAAACAAATAAGAGAAAAAGCTTCACAAGTCATCATTGAAATAAAAAACTGTGCTACAAAGAATAAACCTGACCCTGACACTGTAACATGGAATCGTGCACTAAAATCCTTAAAAAACCGAAACGTTTCTTACATGAAGTCCGACAAAGGAAACAAGGTAGTTGTCATTAACAAAAATTATTACAATGAAAGAATGATCAAATCAATCATAGAAGACAATTTTAAAGTTTGCTGTCATACGCTCCATAAAATGGTTAAAGATTCTAAATCCGTCATCGACGTCCTAAATAAAGTTTTCAATGTAAACAAATATCGTTTAAGAAAATCAAACCCCCAAGTGCCCCTCATGTATGGGCTACCAAAAATACACAAAAGCGGCGATAAGATGAGAAAAATTGTTTCTTGCGTTAATTCACCATTCCAAAAAACTGCAAAATGGCTTGTTTCTGAGATGAAGAAGTTTGGTAGACTTGAGGGTTTCTCAGTCGAAAACTCATTTGATTTTATCGAAAAAGTAAAAGACATCGAATTGGAAGAGGATGAAATTTTAATTTCTTTCGATGTAACTTCACTTTTTCCCAGCGTCCCAGTCAATGAAGCCATAGATGCTATTAAAGAACATCTACAAAAATCGAATGTCTCAATAGAACACATCAATGCTTATATTTTTGCAATAGAGACATGTATGAAATACAATTGCTTCCAATTCAGAGACACGTTTTATTCAAATGATTTTGGTTGTAGCATGGGCAATAACCTTTCACCTTTTATTGCCGAAGCTTTTATGTGCAAACTAGAGAGAGAAATGAAAAATGAAGATGTCTTCCCAAGAATTTGGTGGCGATACGTAGACGACATTTTTGCTGTAATTAAACAATCAGATGTCGACCTTGTTTTAAACCTGATCAACAACCGTCATAACAGCATAAAGTTCACTTATGAATTGGAGGATAAATCAGATCACACCTTGTCTTTTCTTGATTTAAAAATTAAATGTCTTGGTCGCAAAATCAAATTCGATGTTCACAGGAAACCAACAACAACAGATCGATACATTACACACGATTCTTATTGCTCTTATCAAAATAAAATAGCTTAATTTAATTCAATGGTTTATCGTATGTGTAGGTTACCACTTTCCGTTTCGGATTATAAGAACGAGTATGAACATATTCTTCATTTGGCTGATGTCAATGGTTATAAAAAATCTCTCATCGATCATTTGATAAAAAAAACATACAAAAAGAATTTTGAAAGAGAATTGTTCTACTCTTTTTTCTCAAAACACACATAACAACAACATCGAACATCGTGTCGCGCTTCCCTTTGTACCGAAAATCTGCAATCAACTCAAACACACTTTTAATAAAGCTAATTTGGCTATCACCAATTCCAACAAAAACAAACTAAGCTCTTCTCTTGGTTCTTCCAAAGACGTTAAACCGATGAACAAAAAGAGCGGGATTTACCAAATCACATGCAATACCTGCAACAACAAATACATAGAACAGACGAAACGTGCGGTTGAATGTCGTATAGCTGAACATCAGAGGTACATCAACAACAAAGACATTTCAAAAGCAGTTGCAGCCCATGCATTTGATTTAACTCAAAATTGGACGCATATGAATCTATTTATATTAACATTAACGAACATTTGATGAACATAGACGAAAGCCCAATAATTTCTAATTTGTTTTTTCTCGCAAAATAAGTTGTATGTGCATTACAATAACGTTAAAATTTGTTGTTACTCTCTTATTTGTTTCTCTTTTATGTTGTTAAATTTTGTCAATATGTAATGTCTTTAATCATAACTTTTAGTTATCTCGCGTATTAGCTGATGATGGTAGGCCTATTACCTAAACTACACAGCAGTGTCGATGGACCTTACCGGCAAGTCATTCCGATTCTGTATGGGCATTTACACACCCTTATGCCGATGTGGGGCTGTCAAAAGTCAATTGCCAAAAATTTGAAAAAATAATTTATTTGAAGAACTTATCAGCCTCGTTCTTATTTTTTTAATTCAATAATAAAAAAAATAACAAACAAAATCGACCAAGCGTCAAGCAAACTACAAAAAACCTGTAAAATAAATACAACACCAGACAAACCAACAACAAAAACATGAAACCGCATCGGTAAAGCATTCCGCTCCCTTTTACACATCACGTCGACATACTTTACCGGTGCAACACACCGCGAAATGCTGTGTCGACATATCTCCTTTTTACACGACCAGAAAACCTTACCGACACCACGCATCGACACAGTGTTTCGGTGTATTTATTCCTATAAAGAACTAACTGGAAAGCTTACAAAACATTTTCGAACTAAATTGCACGTGCTGGCATCGAGGTGCAAATTTTTGCGTCAAAAAATGATGTCTGGTCAGACATATGCTGATTGGATAGCTGAATTGCGTGGTTTGGCGAGAGACTGTGCATTTGTGTGTGCAAAAGAGGGGTGCAACGAGTCATACGCAGATTTCATGATACGTGACATGATCATTTTCTACACTCCCCACGAGTCTGTGAGGATCGCAGCAACGCAAAAGAAAAATCCAACTTTAGATGAGTTAAAAGAAATTGTGACTGCTTACGAGTCTACCAAAGCCGCATCTGAAATCATGCATGGAAGCAGCACTTCCTCCACAGCAGCTGCGGCAGGTACTGACGTGAATTTTCTCCAGTTAAGGAGTCAACAAAATAAATCGAACACAAAAATGTTCCCCGTTAGAAAGTCATGTCCCGCATGTTTTATTCATCATGAGAGAAGCCAATGTAGATACATCGAGGCCATTTGTGATGTCTGTAAACGCAAAGGTCACATAAAAAGTGTGTGCTTAGGTAAGCAATTTAAGAGAGAAGACGATCACTCGCAAAATCAGCAACGGTCAAAGAGTCGTGGAAGACGTCAGACAAAGAGGGGAAATCGTTCATTTAGCTCATGGGGCAAACAGACTACTACACATAATATAAATTTAGTTGATGAGTGCATGCTATCGAAATCAGCCGATGAGGAAGTGCTAACAACTCGATTGAAAACTGATAAACAGAATCGAAAAATATTTATTACGTTGCAGATTAACAATCGTCCAATTTGTTTTCAGTTGGACACAGGAGCTTCTTGTTCCATTGTAGCTCAACCAGGCTATGAAAGCCTTGGAAAACCTCAGTGCTCACCCACAACTCGTATCTTGAAAGCGTACGGAGATGTAAGAGTGCCAGTCAAAGGTGTTTGCAATGTTAATGTTTGCTGGGATAATCAGTTGTACCGTTTGCCGTTGTTAGGAGCGAACGAGGAGCAAACATTATGGGACTAGATTGGTTTGACGCTTTACATTTTAAAGTCAATTGGGTGAAAGAAGATAATGTACTGCAGATTGCATTAGATTCTAGAGAAGAGCTGGAGTCCCGAGCCAAGTTGTTGTGCAGAAAGCATGAACAAGTTTTTCGTACAGATCTAGGTTGCAGCAAGTTTTTTGTTGCACACCTCACGTTGAAACCTAACAGCATGCCGCGGTATTTCAAATATCGTCCGGTGCCTTTCGCACTTAAAATAAAAGTAAAAAACGAATTAGAACGCTTGAAGACATTGGGGATTCTGCGAGCCGTGGAAACGAGTCAGTGGGCAGCACCCATTGTCGTTGTCAGTAAGCCTAGTGGAGCCATTCGAATCTGTGGCGATTTTAAAATAACTATAAATCCTCAACTTGAAATCGACAGGCATCCAGTGCCCCGTATTCAAGAACTTTTTCATAAGTTACAAGGGGGGCGTTTCTTTTCAAAAGTGGATTTATCAGACGCTTATTTGCAAATTCCTCTCGATGACGAATCAAAAAAAATGTGCGTAGTGAATACGGAATTTGGACTTTTTGAGTACCAACGTCTTCCTTTTGGTACCTCCAGCTCCACAGGAATTTTTCAGAGATATATGGAGCAGCTTATTGCCGATTTAAGCTTTTGTGCTCTGGTAGAACCTGCCAGGAACATCTTGATAATTTAGAAATTTTTCTGAAGCGATTAGAGCGTCATGGACTACGCTGCCGTTTGGATAAGTGCCATTTTGCTCGAAGGGAAATCGAGTATTTAGGTCACATTATCGATGAAGCTGGAATCCGACTATCAGACTCTCGGGTTAAAGCGATTCAAGAACTACCTCAACCTAAAAATGTGAAAGAGTTGGAAGCGTTCATCGGTAAGTTAAACTACTATAACACATTTGTTGAAAATTTTTCCCAAATGGCAGCTCCTTTAAATAAACTACGTGCCTCAAATGAACCTTTTGTATGGGGAAAAGAGCAAAATAAAGCTTTCCAGCAATTTAAAGACACCATTGCAAACGTCTCAAAACTAGTTCATTTCCGAGATGATTTACCAATAACCTTAGCAACAGATGCCTCATGTTATGGGATCGGTGCGGTAATCTCCCATGTTTACCCCGATTCATCTGAAAGGCCCATTGCATTCGCTTCAAAAACACTGGATGATACTCAGAAGAAATATAGCCAGATAGAGAAGGAAGCATTATCCATCATTTACGGCGTAAAGAAGTTTCATCAGTATCTGTTTGGTCGGAAATTCGAACTCATTACTGATCATCAACCATTAGTGTCAATTTTTCACCCTAATAAAAAGTTGCCGCAAATGACTATTCAACGCTTGCAGCGTTGGGCAATCACACTGATGGGGTACGACTACACTATTCGGTACCGGCCAACGAAACAGCATGGAAACGCAGATTGTCTCTCTCGACTTCCTGTTGGGCCCGATAAAGATTTTGATAACTCTGAAGAATCGTGCCATTTTTTGGATGAGGTTTACGCGGCCGTCGTAGATGAATTTCCCATAAACGCAGCCCGCATTGCAGAAGTATCCAAACATGATAAGACATTAAAATTGGTTTACAGGTATGTAATTGGAGGATGGCCAAAATATTTGTTATCAACAGAAAAAAGTTTGTTGCCGTATTTTCGAAGGAGACTGAGCTTATCTCTGACTGCTGGAGTTTTGATTTACCAAGGCGAAAATCCAAGAGTAGTGGTTCCAGATAGTCTACGTGGCAAAGTGTTAAAGCTCCTTCATGAAGGACACTGGGGAATAACGCGAACAAAGCAATTGGCCCGCCGTTACTGTTGGTGGCCAAATATAGACGACGATCACTCAGAAAAACTAAACCAATGCACTACATGTCAGTTAAGCGCCAGCAATCCTACAAAAGAATACCAAAGCTGGCCAGTTACCGAAGAAGTTTGGGAGCGTTTACATGTTGACTTCGCGGGGCCATTTAAGGGTTTTTCTTGGCTAATCGTAGTGGATTCCAAGTCGAGATTTCCGTTCGTGGTTCGGATGTCCTCAACAACTACAAAAGCTACCGTAAATGCATTAAGTTCGATATTTTGTCTAGAGGGTCTGCCACATACATTGGTATCAGACAATGGACCCCAATTTGTATCAGAAGAATTTAAAAAATTCTGTGAAAGTTATTCGATTCGTCACATTCGATCCGCTCCTTTCAATCCTGAAGCAAATGGAGCTGCGGAAAGAATGGTCCGGACATTTAAAAATGCACTTAATGAAATTTTACAGGACAAGCCAAATTGTGCTGAGGCCTTATCTGTTTTCTTGTCAACATACCGTTGCCTTCCGGATGAAAACGGAGTTTCGCCTGCTGAGAAGTTACATGGGCGTCGACATAGAAATCTATTATCGCCTTTGTTTCCAGAAACACCAAAAGAGGAGTTACCAAGGGCATCAAAGTTCCGTCCAGGACAAACAGTTTTCGTAAGGCAGTACCAGCAGAAGAAAAAATGGATAGAAGGCATCATTAAGCGACCCATAGGAAGGATGATGTATTTAGTAGAAACTAGCAATGGAGTATGGAGGCGGCATCAAAATCAGATACGATCACCAAAAAATCCGCTTAGCAAAAAAGATTATACACCAATTCCGATGGCAAGTAGAATGAGTTCTGGTTTTAATCGTTTTTCCAATTTCAGTGCGTCAACGACCATAAACCCATCACCAGGGCTTGACGATTCTGATGTCATCTTCAATCCAAACAGTAGCTCCGTAAACATCGACCCTACTTCACCCAATATACAAGGATTCTCACCGTTATCATCGTGCCAAGCACCAGAAGACGACAGTTTATCTGGAACTGTCCCAAACCAAACCACATTATCTCCACTACAACCAGAGGCGCTAGGGCTTCCTGAAACATCGCCAATTTCGTCAACGTTGAGACGTTCTGAGAGAGTACGAAATAAGAACCTTAGGATTGCCAAAAAATAAGTGCATGGGAAATGTTGTAACTATGGCAACGCCTTTTATTCTAAACAACATTGGCAATGCCTATCTGGTAATGACAACGTCATCTGTCATTCATCCACTTCCTCTACAACCATGCAGATTGTTCACTTAACCTATTTATATACCTACTTAACCTAAATCTATTATATGAAGTTTCTATTAGATAAAATGAATTAATGTACAAAGAGTTTGGTTTGTTTCTTTATACATCTTAACAACTATAACAAATTTATATAATTATTCAGTATAATTGACCTAATCATTCTATTAACACGCCTGAATCTCAATACCATGGTACTGACCGGTAATTTTATGACATACCTTTTAAAAAACACAACAAATTATTTCTATTTTAACATCGAGTCTAAAAACAACTACACAGCTATGAATTGTACAAAAATAGTCATTCTTCAGAATGCCACTAGAGCGAGAGACAGAAACTGGATAAAAGATGGCGTTTAAGCGGGAAATATTTTAAATTTGAAAATTGAAGAAAATCCAGGACATGAAGCAATGACCATTATTTCTTTCTACTAGTCAATATTGGGATACAATTGTAGCATAATTTTATGAAATGTACAATAGGTTTTAGTTATAAAAGCAAAACTTTAGATTATAATACGACTATTTATAGAAATTTATGTATTTAATTCGAAAAACGAAATGCGGACATGCCACGGTACTGACATTTTGTATATAATTTTGCAAATTATTCGTGATCCATCAATACTTATGCTTCAATATACATTGTCGACAGTAAAATACTATCAAATTCATCATAATTATCATTTTTTAATAAAACAAATCGTACCAAACAGTAAATACAGTACTAGACATAAAAAATCACAGTTATATAAGAATCACCCATAATATAGGACAAGACAATTCAAACAAAAAACTAGGATGTTGTACGAAACAGATGTGTTTATTATAATCTCGAAGCAAAAGGCCTTGACAGAAGAAATCGAAAAGCAATATCGAAACTTTGGTAAGGATAGTGCATCCAGAAAAACACAGAAATACAAAGAAGATAGGCTAGAACACCTCGAAAAATGTTGGTCTGAATTTCATTCAAACCATACTGAAGTAGCTCCCTTTGTAAAATTTGATACACCCTACGTACAAAGGGATACGTACAACAGAGTAAAAGCATTGTACGAAAGTTTTAAACAAGAATTGGAAAATATACACACATGGTCACACAATTAAGTCATTTTTATAAAATTAGGTTTACATATCCATATATTAAGTACAAATTACAACGAAAGCAAAATTTGTTCAAATTCTAAATATTTACGATCACAATCATTAAAAAAAACCAAAGAAAATAAATTCCACTATAATAATAGTCATTTCTTTAACAAAAAATCAATAATATATAAAATTAGTGTGGCCATATAATTAAGTCACATTGTACAGAAGTGTGCTGAATGCAACATGAATAAATATAAAATAAACAGATCAAATAAATACAGTCCACAAATACACATGTCAAAATATTTGTAAACAAAAAAAAAAAAAAACGTAGAATTTATATACTAAAATTAATGATTCTACTGTACACAAAGTCATATGACTAAATTCTTGTTTCAAATCGAAATACAAAGTCAAAGTGGTTAAAAGGTGAATCTTAGTGTTTTAATTCTTTAGAAAATCTTTCTTACGGCAAATTTCAGAATTTTAACTTTTCAAACATAGACAATTACATTTGGTCCTTCAGCCTTTAATTTTGGAACCGTTTTACAAACAATAACATTTAAAAACAATAAAGTGTGTACAAAAAAGTGTGTGTGCGCAAAATACTATATCCAATCAACGATTGATATATCTATAAAATCAAGTGCGAACAATTTTCTTTTTTGAAAAATCGTGTTTCTTTTTTTTTTTTTTGAGTAATTAGCTTCGCGTAGCTTACAAAACACTCAAATCAGAATTAAAAACAGTTCTTAAAAAGTTAAAACTTATTCTACGAATAATCAACGTTCAGCGGAGACTCTGGTGAACATCTTTACATAGAGGGGGAGGGGTAGCTATTTTTATAAAAAAAGAGTTCAATAGTAGGGTCGTTACTGTAACCGAAAGGAGTAACGGCTTACAATATCTTTTCATTGAAGTTGCATGTGCTGGAGAGAAATGCCTGGTTGGTGTGATATACAAGCCACCTAACGTTACTGATCCAAATAGTGTCTTAGAGATTCTGGAAGAAATATCACCCAACTACAATCACTTTTTAATTGCAGGAGACCTCAACATTGACCTTTTAGATGCTGAAAATAGTAGAGTTAAACATTTCATTGATAGTTTGCTCTCTCTTAACCTTTTCCCCATTAATAGAGTTAACCCAACACATTTTTCATCATCTACATCTACATTACTAGACGTTTTTCTGGTTAACAAACTTGACCATATAAACTTTTACGGGCAGCTTGATGTTCCCGGTTTCTCAAAACACGATCTTATAATTGCCTTTTACAACCTTAACCCAAATATGCTCCCCTCAAGTAGTACAATTTCGTTTAGAGATTTTAAGTCCTTAAATATGCAGTCAATTATCTCCTGTATCTACAGTTCAGACCTGGATAGCATATATAATTTACCAGAAGTTGATGAGCAGGTCGCTTTCTTCACTGAAACAATCAACCACATTTATGAAAATAACGTTCATATGAAAACAGTTCGAATCAAAAATAGCGAATTAGGTTGGTACAACAACAATATCGATAAGCTTATTGCTAAGCGAAATGCTGCTTTTAAAAGATGGAAACGTTTCAGAACTCCATTTTTGCTAGGTCAATACAAAACTTTACGAAACGCGGTAAATGTTGAAATTAAAAGCTCTAAACGTAGATACTATTCTACTAAATTCAGTAACTTGAATTCAAAGGCTTTGTGGAAAAACATTAAATCCCTTGGTATTTCAAAGCAACAACAAAAACCCGATGTAGAGTGCGATGCAAATGATCTCAACAAACAGTTCATATGTTCAAATTATAACGAAAACGAAGAAACTGAAATTAATAATGTTTTGAACAGTAATCATGATTTTCAAAGAAGCTTAAGCTTCAGTAGAGTTTATGAAATCGAAGTGTTCAAAGCTATAAAAGATATTAAATCAGAAGCCATTGGCCTTGACAATATGCATCCTAGGTTCGTCAAAATTATCCTTCCATTTATAACGCCCTTTATAACCCACATTTTTAACAGTATTTTAACTTCCTCTTCCTATCCTAAACTTTGGAAAGCCTCAAAAATAATTCCCGTGCCAAAGAAGACGAATTCAAATCAAAAGGAGTACCGCCCAATATCTATCCTTCCTTTCCTTTCAAAAGCCTTTGAAAAGCTTCTGAGTCGGCAGATCATCACCTTTTTAGAAACCAACCAACTGCTTTCTTCTTCCCAATCAGGTTTTAGGCCTCACCATAGCTGCACAACGGCACTTCTTAAAATAACAGATGATATTCGGCAAAATATAGACAGCAACCAAATAACAACACTTGCTCTACTTGACTTCTCTAAGGCGTTTGATACTGTCTCACATAGTATACTTTTGAAAAAACTTAAGCCTTTTTTCTTTTTTGATAGTTCTTCTCTGTTTTTAATGAAAGAATACCTCACCCAGAGAACTCAAGCAGTTTTTGCTAATTCAGTACTGTCTGATTTTCTTTCGACTCACACTGGGGTGCCCCAAGGATCAATTCTTGGGCCCCTCTTATTTACCTTGTTCAACAATGATCTCCCGTCAATTCTCCAGTATTGCAAGATTCATATGTACGCAGACGATGTGCAAGTTTATTTAAGCTATCCCTTAGGTATGGTTGAAGATGCAACTGCGCGATTGAACGAGGATCTTTCGCTTATAGTGCAATGGTCTCAAAATAATCACCTTAAGCTTAACTCTAAAAAATGCCAAGCCATTATTATCAGTAATACTGCCATCGATACAACATGTTTGCCATGTGTTGAGCTTGATGGGTCAAATCTGAGTTACGTTAAAACTGTAAAGAACCTCGGCGTAATTTTCAACCAGACTCTTTCATGGGACAACCATATAACATGTGCAGTTGGTCGAATTTATGCTGCTTTGCGTGTGCTCAATCTCTCCGGAAGTTGTCTTCCGGTATTTACGAAAATGACGTTGGCCAAAACCCTACTTTTTCCAACTCTCTTATACGGTAACCCGATTTTCTGCTGCCCGGATAGTGTGAGCAAACGCAAACTCCAAGTTGCGCTTAATAATATTGTGCGATTTATATACGGCTTGCAACGATTCGATCATGTTTCTGAAAATGCGAAGAATGTTTTTAATATGCCTCTGAACAAATACCTTGATTTCCTTACTCTGACTTTTCTCTTTAAATTAATGCAAAAAAACGTTCCTGAATACTTATTTGATAAAATAAACTTTCCATTATCTCGAAGAAGTAATGTTCTTATTGTTCCATCTTTTAAATACCGAATTTCAAAACAACAGTTCTTTGTGCACGCGATCGGCCTTTGGAATAATCTACCAGCCAGCCTGAGAAAACTAGACAGCTACATATCTTTTGAAAACTCTTTAAAGACCCTATACAGTAGGGCGGATCGAAAAACCACTTTTTTCGCGGATCGCTTCGTAATAGCAAAAAACAGTCATTATTTAGTATAAAACTAAGAAATCCGAAGCCTGGGGGCGGACAAATGATGTCTTCAGTTAACGCATCGAGCTCAAAGTTTTTTTTTCACGGGAAAGATGCACGCACGTATCCGACCGACTTCGTTATTACATATCTCGGCTCAGGAGTGACCAATTCATTTGAAATTTTGAGGACTTATTTTACATAACAAAAGGAGGTTCTCTTTTAAATTTTAGCTCTCCAGGTGATCTAGAAGCTAAGATAAACGCAAAAGAAGTTGATGAAATAACGTAATTTTTGGCATTTTTTGTATTTTTCTCAGATTTGAACGACTCTACGTGGCACAATTTTGCAGTTATTGAAACGCAGTAAAAAAGAAAATTTTTTGTGTTTTCAAGAGCTTTACACTCATATAGCTAAGTATGGGATTAAGATAAATATTAATCAAACTACAGTGCAAAACGTGCGAACTCTCTTATAGTCTATTTCTATTAATTATGTCGTAAAAAAGGGCATATAAAGGAACTCGAAATTGAATGGACTTTTATTGCATGAATCGATTAATGGGTTAATTTTAAAGAAAAAACCGAAAGTGCTATTAAATAAGAGGGTGCAAATCGGAGATATGGGTTCTAAACCATCTTCATTCGTTTTTTCAATATATCTTGAAAACGAAGCAAAATTTTGACGCAATTCCTAAGACCTTTTTTTAGAGAGCAAATTTTCCCATCGAAATGCATCTTTTTAGAGACTATAAATAAAAAAATTTTATCCAAAATTATAAAATTCCCGACAGAAAAAAAGTCAATTTTTGCCAGTTTTTGAGTTTTGTCAGTTTTTTTAATGGCATTTCTTTCTGGTTGCAGATAGGTATAGACAATGATCCGTAAAACAGAAAGTAAATAAAATTTTCTTTAAAATGCTATATCAGAGAACTTTTTATGTTTGAAATTCACTGAAATATTGTAACTTAAAAATTTACTGACAATATAAAAGGATGAAAAACGACAATAAATGTCTATGTTTAAGTTACAATATTTCAGTGAATTTCAAACATAAAAAGTTCTCTGATATAGCATTTTAAAGAAAATTTTATTTACTTTCTGTTTTACGGATCATTGTCTATACCTATCTGCAACCAGAAAGAAATGCCATTAAAAAAACTGACAAAACTCAAAAACTGGCAAAAATTGACTTTTTTTCTGTCGGGAATTTTATAATTTTGGATAAAATTTTTTTATTTATAGTCTCTAAAAAGATGCATTTCGATGGGAAAATTTGCTCTCTAAAAAAAGGTCTTAGGAATTGCATCAAAATTTTGCTTCGTTTTCAAGATATATTGAAAAAACGAATGAAGATGGTTTAGAACCCATATCTCCGATTTGCACCCTCTTATTTAATAGCACTTTCGGTTTTTTCTTTAAAATTAACCCATTAATCGATTCATGCAATAAAAGTCCATTCAATTTCGAGTTCCTTTATATGCCCTTTTTTACGACATAATTAATAGAAATAGACTATAAGAGAGTTCGCACGTTTTGCACTGTAGTTTGATTAATATTTATCTTAATCCCATACTTAGCTATATGAGTGTAAAGCTCTTGAAAACACAAAAAATTTTCTTTTTTACTGCGTTTCAATAACTGCAAAATTGTGCCACGTAGAGTCGTTCAAATCTGAGAAAAATACAAAAAATGCCAAAAATTACGTTATTTCATCAACTTCTTTTGCGTTTATCTTAGCTTCTAGATCACCTGGAGAGCTAAAATTTAAAAGAGAACCTCCTTTTGTTATGTAAAATAAGTCCTCAAAATTTCAAATGAATTGGTCACTCCTGAGCCGAGATATGTAATAACGAATTCGGTCGGATACGTGCGTGCATCTTTCCCGTGAAAAAAAAACTTTGAGCTCGATGCGTTAACTGAAGACATCATTTGTCCGCCCCCAGGCTTCAGATTTCTTAGTTTTATACTTAATAATGACTGTTTTTTGCTATTACGAAGCGATCCGCGAAAAAAGTGGTTTTTCGATCCGCCCTACTATACAGATGCTAAATCAATTTCCTTTCGCTTTTACTATTTCTTTAACTTTTATTTTATATAAATCAAATTGAAATCTTTTAACGTAAATACATCATATACTATTATTCATAAATCTTCTAAATTTTGTAAAAATTCTTTTAACCATCCATTATCCTAAGTATTACAAAAAAGACACTATGTTTTAATATACTTATGCTTGAAATAAATAAATACAAATACAAATACAAATATATAGACTGCAGCAGTTCCAGAAAAGGCAGTAAGTTTTACTTGTTCAGTGAAGTAAACTTGTCGATTACTTTACATTTTATAACTATAAAATAAAGAAATATATATTAAATATGGCTCAAAAAACGAACTTTAAATAAGGAGAACTCCAAAAAATGCTCCTTAATAAAATCATTAAAGATCTTACGAATTACAAAAAGTCGCCCAAGGATCGTAAGACTACAGCATATGCATCAGGTCGTCTGTCGATGCTGGAAGCAGATATGGCGTCTGCAAAATCCTACCACGAAGGGATTTTCGGGGCCGGGATGCTGGAAGAAGATCTAAAAAAGGAGGAATTAATGGTGGTGTACGAACAAATTACCGAATTATATTTTGAATACCGTGCCGAGTTGGTGGATACATTAGATAAGTGTGCTACAGCGAAGGCAGCACAAGTAAATACGGGTGCTCCGCTCCCTGTTACAGCCGCTGTTGGAGCAACGTCTCATTCGGGTATTCGGCTCCCAAGGAGAGATCTGCTTAAGTTCGATGGGTCGAACACCACCTGGAGAGCTTTCCAGGACAAGTTTCATGTTCTGGTACACCAGAATAAGTCGATAGACGATATCGACAAGCTGCTTTTCTTGCAGTCCTGTTTGGTGGGTGATGCCGAACGGTTTTTGCAAAACCTATCGGTGAAAGCAGCGTCTTATGACAAAGCTTGGGAACTGTTGAAGGATAGGTATGACTATAAGCGCATTCTAGTGCACATCCAAATGCAGCATCTGTTTGGTCAGCCATCATTGAGTCGCGAAACTGCTCTGGGTCTTCGTGATTTGTTATACACCACCCGTGAATGTGTTCTTGCGCTGGAGAACATGGATGTGCCAGTCTCTGGATGGGATACGGTCCTCATTTGGTTTTTGCTCCAGAAGCTTCCCAGTACGAGCCAAAAACTGTGGGAAGAAAAGTTAGGTAATCGGAAAGATTTACCGAGTTTTAAGGAGTTCACCGAATTTTTGGAGACGAAGTTCCGGACACTTGAGGTTGTAGGTCAGCAGGAGCTTGGTGCAGCGTCTAGGAACAAAGAAGAGCCAACCGCCAACAAAGGGCCACGTGTTCCAGCCAGCAATCCGAAGGTGTACCTCAGCAAGCAAGTAAACAAGCAGCCGTACAAACCAGCGAGGACGAGTGTCGTTGAGCAGCCATTGAGGACGAATTCCGAATTCTGCGAACAGTTCGCATGTAAGTTGTGCAACCAAGGCAAACACACGTTGCGAAAGTGCCAGCGCTTCTTAAACATGGACAACATGGGGCGAAAGATACTGTTTGCAGGTTGAAGGTTTGTGAGAATTGCTTGTCTTACGGGCACTTTCTCCGTGACTGCCAGAGTGTGAGTTCGTGCCACTTTTGCCAACAAAAGCACCACTCGTTGCTGCATTAAAATGCACAAATGGCACGTCACAAAAGCCACAACAACAGCAACCTTCAACGAGTTCGCAGGCGAGGAACATGGCACCCAGAGGATTTCAGGCTCCTCTGAACACAAAGGCGTCGGAGTTCCAGCCAACAGGAGAACAACAGCAGCTCCAATCAAATTTACAGACTTTTAATTACCACGCGTCGCATGGTGATGGTCATCACCAGGTGCTTCTAGCGTCGGCCATAGTAAAGGCACGAGCAGCAGACGGGCGATTGCACCTCTTACGAGCGTTGATCGACACAGGCTCAGAAACGTCGTTCATCACCGAAACTGCCGCACTACTGTTGAAGCTAGAAAAGCGGCGCACCTTTGCCGAAGTATCTGGGTTAGGGTTGGTCAGCAGTGGCACTACGCAGCACTCCGTCGAAGTGCGCTTTGCTTCCCGCCATTCGACGTTTGAGACGGCCGTCCAGGCTTTGGTTTTCAAGTCACTGACTGGCCTTCTCCCGGCCCAACGAGTGATACGCGGCAAATGGCACCACCTCAAGGGTCTTTCGTTAGCAGATCCCCATCTCTACGAATCTGCACCCATCGATTTACTGCTGGGAAGTGATGTTTGTGCGCAAATACTTTTGCCGGACTTAAGGCGACCTCAGGATGGTATCGGTCCTATAGCACAAGACACCGAGCTTGGATGGATAGTTTTGGGCAAGGTTGCTGTAGAAGATCCCCAGCGAGTTCAAAGTTTCGTGCAGTTTGCAGACCTGAACTCTCAACTGGAGAAGTTTTGGGAGATCGAAGAAACCCCGTTTCATAACCTGGAAACAGAAGAAAACATCGCTTGTGACGACCATTTTAATAGATATACAAAACGCTTACCTAATGGGCGATATGAGGTAAAGCTGCCTTTCAAAGACGATGGCGTTCCTGCGATGGGATCGAGTCGACAGAGCACCTTCCGGCGTTTTCTTCATCTTGAAAAACGGCTGGATGCAGATCCAAAACTTCGTGCGGAGTACACGAAATGTATACGGGAGTATGAAGAACTCCACCATATGGAAGAGATTAATGCGAATGATGCAGTTTTGCAGACTTCATTCCACTATTTCTTACCGCATCATGCGGTGTTTAAGGAAGCTAGCTCCACTACGAAGCTGAGAGTAGTATTTGACGCAGCGGCGAAAGCTTCGGATGGGATATCCCTCAACGACCGTCTTCTTGTGGGTCCAAAGTTGCAGTCGAGTATTGTAACGATGCATTTTATACATCGCTACATGCTTACGCCACCACCACTCTATAATGCCTTTGAGCTAGGAAATCGATGACCACACGCCATCCAGTAGCAAGAACTACGAAACGCCTATATCTGAGGCACAAGCCACCCTCAGGGTATGCTACACTAAATGCATAGCATAGGCCCAGGTGCACCATCAGGGTATGCTACACTAAACGAATAGCATAGGCCCAGGTGCAGCCGTGGAGAATATGGAACATATGTTTTCCCCAGCAGTGTAGAATACAACCTACACGGCCCACTGGCCAATGCACAGCAGCACACGACCACCGTGTGTTTAGTGTAGACTTCAGCAACAGAGTACATTGGGTGTACTATGGATAAGCACAGCAGTGATGGAGACATAGGCAATGCAATATAAATAATAAGAGGCAACAACAAAATATATGGAGAAGTGTACGCCGGAGAGGTATAAATAGGGCGAGCTATGCCAAAGAAAATTCAGTCAGCCGGCACCGGCGGAACGGTGCACATCCATCTCCTGGTAGAGTGAGTATTATTATAAATATATTTTTTTGGTTGCAAATAATATTTCGTGCCACACAGGGCCGTACCAAATACTTGTGATCAGTCAGACCAAAAGTCTTGGCCTTCGTTGCTGGCAGGGGCATTAAATAATACCTGTCACTAATAAAAGAAACGTTCTTTTCAGCTGGCTGCTCGTTGCCCAGAGCATATTCTTTAGCTTGTGTTTATCATATTAAAACAAGTCTATTCCACAGAATTCCGACGCCGTAGCAACCAGAGCAATACCGCTCGGAGAACCCCGCCACCGTTCCCGAGTACCAGAAGCCAGCATCATTGCAACCACCACCGCCGAATCGACAGAAGCAAACCAAGCGTTAAATCCACACAGGGCCCTAGGGTTCTTGTGATCGTTGCCGGAGGGCAGTTAACAATACTCAACCGCTGACCCGCTGAGGGAAAGTTGAGATCTTACCGCACAGGGACAGTAAAGCGCCTGTGATCGTTGCCGGAGGGCATATAATAATACTCAACCGCTAACTCGTGAGAGGAAGCTGGGATCTCCACAGAGCCGAAGGGTTCTTGTGATCGTTGCCGGAGGGCAGTTAACAATACTCAACCGCTGACCCGCTGAGGGAAAGTTGAGATCTTACCGCACAGGGACAGTAAAGCGCCTGTGATCGTTGCCGGAGGGCATATAATAATACTCAACCGCTAACTCGTGAGAGGAAGCTGGGATCTCCACAGAGCCGAAGGGTTCTTCTGATCGTTGCCGGAGGGCATCTAACAATACTCAACCGCTGACCCGCTGAGGGAAAGTCGAGATCTTACCGCACAGGGACAGTAAAGCGCCTGTGATCGTTGCCGGAGGGCATTTAATAATACTCGAACGCTAATCCGCTCTCTCCTACAGGTTTACCGATACCGAATTACCGACAGCTGAATTACCGTATTACCGAAAGCCGAATTACCGATACCGATTTACCGACAGCCTAACCAGGGAAGCCAACGGGCGTTCCTGGTATTGACGCTGACCTACCGCCACGCCTGGAAGAAGGCGTATAGGAACCGTAAAGGATAAAGAATGGTGAATTATATTTAATTGTAAGATATATAAAAGAAAGTTTGCGAGAATAAAAGAGTTTCTGACCTTCTATGCGAAGTTTTCGTGTTTTTATTCGCCGACCCTGGACAGCCGTGAGTGATACCTCGGCTGGGAAACCAAAAACACATCACAATTTGGCGCCCGAGCAGGGACTATAGGTCCATTCCCCGAGGAACAGAAACTCCTTTAGCGAACTATAAACAGAAAACGAAACAAGCCAATCATGTCAGACTCCGAAGAAAGCTTCGATGTTTACGCGAGCATCGGAGCAATTTATCTGCTCAGCAAGGAAGAGCTTAAAGCACGAATGAGCCAGCAAGGACTCGAAACTGAGGGATCGATAGCCGTTCTTAGAACGAGATTCAGCGCTTATATTAAAGAGGCTAGAATGAGGAAGTCGATGCAAAATCTTTGCGAAGATTTGGAGAAGGTCGTTACCACCAGAGAGTACGACAACGCACCAGCTACCGACACCGGAACCGAACCAGCAACGAGAGCGCCCGGCTATGCGGAACTACGGTTTGAAGTACCGTCGTATAGGCCACCGCCGCTCGTTCACACGCCTAACAGCATTACCGAGGCAACCAGAGGCAGCATATCCGCAGAGAATTTACCAGACCAAGCAAGTACGACACGTGGGCTTACCCCCTCCGCCAACCGAACTACGGTGAGAACCACCGGTAGAGTTGTGCTCAGCTACGAAGCTGAAGTTATGAACACGGTGCGCAAATGGGGACTGAAATTTGATTCGTCGGGTAACGCCCCAGAATT
This sequence comes from Melanostoma mellinum, assembly GCA_914767635.1. NCBI lineage: Eukaryota > Metazoa > Arthropoda > Insecta > Diptera > Syrphidae > Melanostoma > Melanostoma mellinum. The sequence goes on from OU612060.1 coordinate 103,965,145, forward strand.
CTTAGACCGCCTCGAAGAATTGACTACGTGTTACGACCTGCGCCCAGACGACGTAGTTAAAGCATTGCCAGAACTCTTACGTGGCACTGCACTAGAGTGGTATCGCATTAACCGCGACCGCGTCAAAGTGTGGAGCGAATTTCGGAGCGCCTTTCTCGAACACTTTTTGCCCGCCCGTTACTTATGCAAGTTAGAGGACGAAATCATGCGGAGGAAGCAAGGCCCCCGTGAGAAGGCAAAAGATTTTATCCGGGGCACGCAATACCTGATTCACCGCCATCCTCGCATAAGCCTGATGGACAATATTGATCGCATTTATGACAGCCTGCGTGCAGAGTACCATTTGTACATAAAGAGGCGCGATTTTAAAACGCTCGAGGAGCTTATGACGTTGGCAGAGGAGTACGAGTATATCCAAGGGGAGGATCGTAACTCGCGCCACGCGTTAAATCGCCCTACGCCAGCTCTGAACCGCAATGCACCACCATACCGCCCGCTACCTGACAACCGCCCGGGGTTCGCCGTTCAACGCCCCGATTTCGATCGCCCTAATGCCAATAGGCCGATACTACCCGCTAACCAGTACGACCGGTCCACGCACTGCTGGAATTGTAAGCAGCGTGGACACAGCAAAAGCAACTGCCCGAGGCCTTTCCGACTCTTTTGTTCCTACTGCGGAGAGGACGGGATACTAACCGAGGACTGTAGATGTCATCCACACAGGGCCGCAGTTATGAGCAGTCAAGTTAACCGCTGTTCAACCCGAAAAATCTGGTACCGAAAACCAGGAAATTCAAGAGCACTTAATTCAAGAGCCTTGACCACAACCACAACTAAGCCGACCCCGCTGACTCAAGTAAGACCGAATAGACGGCTTACCCGAACACACCAGAAACAGCAGGACAGCTGTAGGAAATACCAGCCACCGCCAGAAACGAAATCAACTGAGTTTGACTCACGTTGTTTTGTGACGGTACAGGTCCATGGTCAACCAGTAAGGGCCTTGATAGATACAGGAGCCACCATGTCATTTATTAATGAAAATACGCGTCGGTTGTTACGCCGAGCGAAGATACCCGCCCACTACTATCGTCATCTCACTTACCTCGCCAACGGAGACGTGGTTGTCAGCCGAGAGCACTATTTACTCACGATGGCTATCGCTGACCAAGACATTCATGGAAAAGTGACGTATATGCACCAACTAGCGTATGACATGGTCATCGGTGTAGATTTATTACGCAAGGCTGATTTCCGTATGACTTTGCGAGGTCATGAAATCCCTTGGTCTGACATTAGCTCTGAAGAACCAAGAGACCGACTGTTTGGTGGAGACAATGTGTTGGCGCTGTCATGCGATACGCATAGAGTAACCGCAACGCCTGCCGTCCGGAGCGAAAGATTAAAAACGTTGTACCAGTTGGGACAAACGAAATCTCAGGATACCGCTCAACAAGAAAATAATACTATAAGATCTAACATAAAGGATCTCAAAAGGTCCTCATCATCAGAATGCAGTATAAAAGCAAGGGCTGAGGTGGATATTTGCCATTCAGCCAGTGACCGCCAAAGGACCAACATGAATTCCTGCGAAAAGGAAAAAGAAATAGCGCAGCCCTGGAAAGGGCAAGGGACGATGTCCTCTCGTTTAAAACCCGGCCAACGACAACCGATTTGTCTACCTAAATTACCGCATCCCGAACCCCGCGCCAAGACAACCGCCGGCACCGCCACAACCCAGAAGAAGCGCATTGCGCGTACCCCAAAGGAGCCAGAGGTCAGGCAACTGGCTAGGGTAGCCGCAGTAGGGCCATCAACCAGCCGTGGAACTGCGGGAAGGAAGGGCACTGTACCGGACACAAAGGCGGCACAGATAAAAGCAACCCGAGCTGTGGATTTACGGACAAGGCTGCTAAAATCCGTGCGCGGCCTTAAGCAACCAAGCACTAGCATGCTTCCATCAGTTCGCGACGCGGCTATGGTCACAGTGACGCACAACGCACCGAAACCCTCCGTGCCTACCACACGCCCGTCAACCCAGAGACGGCCGACTCCCAATAAACCGGATCATTTTAAGGGGGTCGAGGTAACCAAGCACGCGTTATATAATCCGCACCGCCGACGACAACGATTTCTTCTTCAGACAGAGGAACGGAAAGATCGTGGTAAATATCGTTCGACGTGGGTTCGCCGTACTAACCCACGAACCTACGGGAAGAAAGAAGGAGGTTACGTTTGACCCGTAAAACCGCCGTAGAAGCCCATTTTGGTGCAAGGAGCACCGTATAGTTTTTTCGTTTAGTGCATGAAGCACGTCACAGTTTTTTTTTGTGCAAGGAGCACGTTAAGTTTTTTTTTTGCAAGGAATTGTTATTTATTTTGGTTATTAAGTTTGTTTTGTTTAGAAAAAAAAAAAGGAAAGAAAAGAAGAAAAAAAATATACAAAAAAAAAAATAATAAAAGAAAAAAAAAGAAATACAAAAAAAATAATAAAAGAAAAAAATAAACAAAAAAAAATATATATATAAAAAAAAAGAGAGAAAAAATATATATATATTTAAGGAGGTTAAGACGAGAAGGTTCTCGCCTCCAAAAGGGGGGTGGTATGTAACGATGCATTTTATACATCGCTACATGCTTACGCCACCACCACTCTATAATGCCTTTGAGCTAGGAAATCGATGACCACACGCCATCCAGTAGCAAGAACTACGAAACGCCTATATCTGAGGCACAAGCCACCCTCAGGGTATGCTACACTAAATGCATAGCATAGGCCCAGGTGCACCATCAGGGTATGCTACACTAAACGAATAGCATAGGCCCAGGTGCAGCCGTGGAGAATATGGAACATATGTTTTCCCCAGCAGTGTAGAATACAACCTACACGGCCCACTGGCCAATGCACAGCAGCACACGACCACCGTGTGTTTAGTGTAGACTTCAGCAACAGAGTACATTGGGTGTACTATGGATAAGCACAGCAGTGATGGAGACATAGGCAATGCAATATAAATAATAAGAGGCAACAACAAAATATATGGAGAAGTGTACGCCGGAGAGGTATAAATAGGGCGAGCTATGCCAAAGAAAATTCAGTACAAGGACAACCGGGAGTGAACACCCTGAGGAAGACAAAGTCAACCGACTTCTTCATTGTAATATTTATTTTTTTGACATGTAATTTTATATCTTATAATATTCTAATCTTAAGTCATTGTATACCGTTAGGCCCCCTTTGTGCCAACAAATGTAAATTTTTTCCAATGTTATCATATGTTAGTTGTAAGCGAAATTGTAAATATTGTTCAATAAAACAAATTGAATTGAATTGAATTGAAGAAAATTCAGTCAGCCGGCACCGGCGGAACGGTGCACATCCATCTCCTGGTAGAGTGAGTATTATTATAAATATATTTTTTTGGTTGCAAATAATATTTCGTGCCACACAGGGCCGTACCAAATACTTGTGATCAGTCAGACCAAAAGTCTTGGCCTTCGTTGCTGGCAGGGGCATTAAATAATACCTGTCACTAATAAAAGAAACGTTCTTTTCAGCTGGCTGCTCGTTGCCCAGAGCATATTCTTTAGCTTGTGTTTATCATATTAAAACAAGTCTATTCCACAGAATTCCGACGCCGTAGCAACCAGAGCAATACCGCTCGGAGAACCCCGCCACCGTTCCCGAGTACCAGAAGCCAGCATCATTGCAACCACCACCGCCGAATCGACAGAAGCAAACCAAGCGTTAAATCCACACAGGGCCCTAGGGTTCTTGTGATCGTTGCCGGAGGGCAGTTAACAATACTCAACCGCTGACCCGCTGAGGGAAAGTTGAGATCTTACCGCACAGGGACAGTAAAGCGCCTGTGATCGTTGCCGGAGGGCATATAATAATACTCAACCGCTAACTCGTGAGAGGAAGCTGGGATCTCCACAGAGCCGAAGGGTTCTTGTGATCGTTGCCGGAGGGCAGTTAACAATACTCAACCGCTGACCCGCTGAGGGAAAGTTGAGATCTTACCGCACAGGGACAGTAAAGCGCCTGTGATCGTTGCCGGAGGGCATATAATAATACTCAACCGCTAACTCGTGAGAGGAAGCTGGGATCTCCACAGAGCCGAAGGGTTCTTGTGATCGTTGCCGGAGGGCATCTAACAATACTCAACCGCTGACCCGCTGAGGGAAAGTCGAGATCTTACCGCACAGGGACAGTAAAGCGCCTGTGATCGTTGCCGGAGGGCATTTAATAATACTCGAACGCTAATCCGCTCTCTCCTACAGGTTTACCGATACCGAATTACCGACAGCTGAATTACCGTATTACCGAAAGCCGAATTACCGATACCGATTTACCGACAGCCTAACCAGGGAAGCCAACGGGCGTTCCTGGTATTGACGCTGACCTACCGCCACGCCTGGAAGAAGGCGTATAGGAACCGTAAAGGATAAAGAATGGTGAATTATATTTAATTGTAAGATATATAAAAGAAAGTTTGCGAGAATAAAAGAGTTTCTGACCTTCTATGCGAAGTTTTCGTGTTTTTATTCGCCGACCCTGGACAGCCGTGAGTGATACCTCAGCTGGGAAACCAAAAACACATCACAGTATCATAGATCTTGTACTAAAATGGCGGGCTCATCGTGTCATATTCACGGCCGACATTGAGAAAATGTATCGGCAAATTTTGCTTAGTTTCCCAGACCGATACAACCAGCTGATAATGTGAAGAGATCAGAAGGTTTTGCCACTACGAATCTTCAAAATGAATACGGTCACTTTCGGGACAGCCAGTGCACCATATCTTGCTATCAAGATTTTGAAGAGAGTTGCCGAGGACGAAAGTGGAAATTTTCCGGAGGGGGCGAAGGTTGTCCGTGAGGACATGTACGTTGACGACCTCATCAGTGCTGCGGACTCCGTCGAAGAGGCACGCCTAAAACGCCTAGACGAAGCAAGGCAACTTTTGGCGACTGCAGGCTTCCACCTACGAAAATGGACGAGCAACGTCAAGGAACTCGTGAATGATGTTCCGGTCCAAGACCGTGAGTTGGATTTTGAACTGCCGTTCAATACGTCGCAGCATGTCAAGACGCTTGGCATAAAATGGTTTCCTGTTGATGATTATTTCTCGTACCAGAACCTGCAGCCATCAAAGGAAGCAACAACAAAAAGGGCTATGTTATCGACGATTGCCAAATTGTTCGACCCACTTGGCTGGATATCGCCGTGCATCATCACGGCGAAACTTATGATGCAGAGACTCTGGGAAATCGGCTGTGATTGGGATGATCCAATTCCACCAGCGTTGAGGAAAGACTGGGAAGCTTTTCATCGAGAACTTCCTCAGATCGAACAGCTTCGAATTCCACGGTGGACCCAGATGAGTAAGAACAACAAGGCGATAGAATTGCACGGTTTTTGTGATGCATCGATGAAGGCTTTCAGAGCAGCGGTGTACGTTCGAGTTTTGGATAGCAATGACAACATCCATGTCAACCTGCTTTTGTCGAAGACGAAAGTAGCACCAGATCAGCGGACGATTACTCTTCCCCGTTTGGAGCTTTGTGGTGCTGTAGTTTTGGCGCAATTGATGCAGTACACCAAAGAAGTTTTGGCCATCCCCGATGTCAAAACGTATACTTGGACGGATTCAACTATTGCGCTCGCCTGGATAAAGGCCACTCCTGCTAGATGGACTACATTCGTGTCCAACCGAGTGTCAGAGATCCAGCGGCTAGTGGGGTGTGTTTCCGTCGGAACTGAAGTCATTGGAATCATGGTGGAAAGGTCCAGAATTTCTACATCATCAATGGTTCTTCGATGTCCCACATCAACCTGTTGACAATGAAACGGAAGAGGAGCAGCGTACTGTGAAGGTACTCAGCGTTCGGGTCAACCATAGCGACAGTATTCTGCAAACAATATATGACTGTTCGAGTCTTCTCAAGCTCGTTCGAGTCGTCGCTACCTGTCTTCGTTTTGTTGCTAAATGTCGTCGTATATCGGGAGCTAATGTGGGTCCACTTCCCCAAGTGAACTGGAAGCAGCGCGCATTGTCGTCGTCAAGACAGCGCAGAAGGAGATGTTTAAGACGGAGATCCAACGAATCGCGGATACGTCCCAGATCCCAAAATCCCTTAGTGCGTTGAACGCATTTCTTGATGCAAATGGGATCTTAAGAGTTGGAGGGCGCTTAGAAAACTCTCTCCTCGCCTATGAAGCGCAACACCCCATATTGCTGCAGAACAACCACCACTTCACAAGTCTGGTTGTGAGAGATGCCCATAAAAACACTCTGCATGGCGGCATCCAGCAGATGATAAGTTATATCCGCCAACGATACTGGATTGGCCAGATAAGAAGGAGTGTGAAGTATCAACTGCATAGGTGTTCTTCTTGTTACCCACAAAAGGCATCAGAAATGCAACAACTGATGGGAAATTTACCTGCCGCTCGGGTTCAGATGTCTCGACCTTTCAGCCATACCGGTGTCGACTATGCTGGTCCCATCGAAATCAAAAGCTGTAAAGCACGCGGAGCTTAAATACTTAAGGGATACTTTGCAGTGTTCATCTGTTTGGCAACAAAGGCCATTCACTTGGAAGTCGTGTCAGATCTGACGACCCAAGCGTTTTTGGCAGTCAACAGGTTTACAGCAACTGTGGCACCAACTTCGTCGGTGCTAACAACGAATTAGCAAAAATGCTTAAGGAAGAAACGCATGACTGGATGGAGATAGCCGAAAAGCTTGCAAATCGCTGTACATAACACTAACACAAATAGAAGCATGTTTGAATTCGAGGCCCCTATGCCCTCTATCCGATAGCTTCGGTGATTTGGATGCGCTTACCCCTGCGCATTTTTTAGTCGGCGAGTCACTGCATGCCATACCACAAGGCGAACTTAACAAAAACGTCACACATCTCGACCGATGGAAACGAGTTCAAGCGCTGGCGGAAGGGTTCTGGAAAAGATGGAGTTCAGAATATCTTGCACGGCTACAACATCGACCAAAATGGACGCAAATCAAGGAGGTTCCCAGATAAGGAGACTTAGTTCTGCTCAAGGATGAGCAACTCCCACCAACCTTCTGGAATCTCGGCCGAATGGAAGGAACTCATGCAGGATCAGACGGGCTCGTACGCGTCGTCACCGTTAAAACGCAGAATGGAACCCTAAAACGGCCCATCGCAAAAATTTGTCGTCTTCCTACAAACGATCATCAGGAACATACTGCCATCGTTTAATAAAAACATCTTTCCTGAAGAATTACCTAAAAACTCCAAAATACACCGCCCCTGGATTCAACAAACGAATCAACAGCAACTTTATCTGATGGTGCATACATCTTCCTCGAAGATATTCAAAATCCTGAACCTTTATACAACGCCCCTGTATTCACCCGAATCAACAACAGTATACCTACGTGCTGTATCATTATCTTCTCCGAAGATAACGTCTCTTCTCTTAATAAACAATCCCTGAATTCACATGCAAAGATCTTATTATTTGCAAAGATCTCTATTCCTTTCTCTACTCAATGCTCCGTACTCAGAACGTTGGCTATTACGCCGTCGTTCACCTCTATAAGCGCGAACGCTATATCATAGAGCGAGTAGAGCCCAAGATTGTTCCAGTCCAAGCGAGTTGCTTTTAAAAAAAGGAACAATCTTCCAGATAAGCACAAGTGAAGTCGAGCGAGTTGGTCTTGGAAATCAAAAAGTACTTGGTTGATGGTTTGGGAAAGACAACATTTATTTTCATTTTTACTTCGTCTTTTATACACAATAATTTTCCTAAATTCCCGACCTTTGATAATTGAACTTCACACCTCACGCCAGCATATCGCCATATCAGCATTATCGATTCAACGTTCGAATGCATGGCTATTAATAAATGCAGACTACACAGTATGTATCCAGAGTACATTTGTTGGTAACATGAACCCTTAGCGATATCATTTTCTGTGTGTCGCTTGCCTTCGGTCATTAGCTCAGTGCAAAGTATATTCATGTATGTACATAATTTGTTGGCGCTTGCCTTAGGTCATTAACTCTTTTAAAGAATATGTGCATATGAGGCATGTTGGGAGTGTTCAACTATCAAAGTAAGAGATGAGAAATGATCACTAGTGCGATCCCTTCACACCACCCTCCTGGGGGAAAAAGATGAAATCTCGTAGCGCGAGGTTTCCTCTTTTCCGTGTCATTTTTACAATTTGGGATCATTTGTTATGTTCATTTTTATATCATGTGTTGCGAAATTAAATATGTTTGCTTTTTCAAATTTTCTTATTGTTTGTTATAAATGTAGTGAGCTCAATATAATTTTCTTCGTGTATACTTAATTTTACAGCTATAGGTGTTATATTTTGGATTTTAATATTACGAATAATATTTGAAATTTTTCTTAATATATAATAGTGTAATATAATTATCAATAGCTTTATATGTTACATTTTGGATTTTACGTATTTAAAATTTTTCTTAATATATAATAGTGTAATATAATTATCAATAGCTTTATATGTTACATTTTGGATTTTACGTATTTAAAATTTTTCTTAATATATAATAGTGTAATATAATTATCAATAGCTTTATATGTTACATTTTGGATTTTACGTATTTAAAATTTTCTTAATGTTAGGTTAGGTTAGGTGGAAGTGGCTGTCAGTCAATGAGTACATTGCCTAACACACTTAGGCCGCAAGGGCCCATTGTGATACCACAGAGATCAGCAAGTTAATCACCTACTGATCTCAGAAACCCGATGTAAGATTAACGAGTTAATCACTTATTAATCTTCCATTACGGTACTAGCCGGTTAATCACCTGCTAGTCGAACCACGTGGAACTTTTAATGTATTTTGAAAGACTTTTAGGGTCTATGTACGCTAGGTGGCTAGTATCATCGAAGAAGAATTCACCGAGATGAGCCTTCCTCCTATGAAGCAGTGCAGGGCATGAGCAAAGAAGGTGTTGAACGGTCTCTTCCTCCTCCTCGTCCATGCAGCTTCTGCAGAAATCATTGGAAAACACACCAAGTCTTTTGGCGTGTCTCCCTATTAGACAGTGTCCTGTAAGAACACCTATGGTAGAACCTAGACACTGACGGTTCAGGGACAACAAACTCTTTGATCGTTTTGAGTCCACACACGGCCAAACTTTTTTGGTTGCAAGGCATGTGTTACTCTCAGTCCATCTAGTGTTTGTTATCCTTGAAGCGTCCTGTCTAAGCAGGAGTTTACATGTAGCGATAGGTACACCTATGTTGTTCCATTCTGAGCGTAGGGAAGTGGTCGTGCTCTTTTTGGCTAGTTCGTCTGCCATACAGTTGCCTGGTATGTCCCTGTGCCCTGGCACCCATGAAAGGTGAATGTTAAACTGATTTGACATCTCCCTTAGAGACATCTGACAATTTTGGACCGTGATGGATTTTGTAGAGACAGAGGCAAGAGATTTAAGGGCAGCTTGGCTGTCTGAGAAGATCCGAATATCCGTGGAGGATATGACGTTTTCTTTGAGCCAAGACAGCACCTCCTTAATCGCCAGAATTTCCGCTTGGAACACACTACAATGATCGGGTAGGCGGAAGAAAAGACTGAGATTCAGCTTTTCTGAGTAGATTCCACTTCCCACACCTTCGCTGGTTTTTGAACCATCGGTGTAGAAGTGTATTGCTTCATTTTCCAAAAGAGCGCCATTTCCCCAAGCTTCTCTTGAAGGTATGGTTACTTGGAAATTATTGTCAAACACCAACTTGGGGGTGGTGTAGTCGGATCGATTCGGTAAGAATCTAAAGTTATCTAGAATGGTAGTGTGGCCGATTTGATTATTATTGGTCCACTGTGATGTAGCTCTGAGTCGAGTAGCTGAGCTAGCTGCGACTTGTTTGCTGAAGATATCTAGGGGTGTGAGATCTAGTAGTACATTGAGGGCGTCCGATGGGGTTGTCCTCAGTGCACCACTAATACACAGACTAGCCGTTCTTTGAACTTTGGCCAGCTTGTTGTAGTTGATCATCTTGTCTAGTGCTGTCCACCAGACTATCACCCCGTATGTGAGTATCGGTCTAATTACCGATGTAAACAGCCAATGGGTGATTTGGGGGGAGAAACCCCATTTCCCGCCAATGGCTTTTTTACAGGAGAAGAGTGCAACGTTGGCTTTATTTACTCTTTCCTCAATATTGGTTTTCCAGGTCAGTTTTTTGTCAAAAATGAGACCTAGATATTTAGCCTGATTTGACAGTGTGAGAGTTACCCCTTTAATAGTTGGGGGTTTGAAATCCGGAATTTTGTATTTCCTCGTAAAGAGAACTAATTCCGTTTTGTGTGGATTGATGTTCAGACCACAATCTGCAGCCCAATTGTTAAGCTTGTTAAGTGCTGTTTGTAGCAGCTCAGCTAGGGTTTGTGGGTGCTTGCCTGAAACGGCAATTGCTACATCATCGGCATAGGCTATAGCTTTGAAACCTTCGTCCTCTAGGTCGATTAACAATTTGTTAACGACCAGGTTCCACAGTAGGGGAGATAAAACTCCTCCCTGCGGGGTTCCTCTATTGGCCATTCTGCTTGTTTTGTAGTTCCCCATTTCGGAACTAATGATTCTGCTGCTGAGCATTGTTGTTATCATGTTTTTGATGTGTTCCTCTATGAGCAGCCCATCAAGAGCATTAGTGATTGCTGAATTTTTAACATTATTAAATGCACCCTCTATGTCTAGGAATGCGACGAGAGAGTATTCTTTATAGTGCAGGGATTTTTCAATGGTGCAAACCAGAGAGTGGAGTGCAGTTTCCACTGATTTACCTTTTGTATAGGCATGTTGCGCCGTTGAGATCAGACTAGGTTTAATTTCTTGTCTTAAGTGTATGTCAATCATTCTTTCCAGTGTTTTAAGGAGGAAGGATGATAGACTAATAGGTCTTAAATCTTTTGGATTTACATGGGAGCTTTTGCCGGCTTTAGGTATAAAGACGACCCTAGCTTCTCTCCAGGCTTTGGGAATATATGCATAGCTGATACATCCTTTCATGATCATCTCTAAGTTATAGATGATAATGTCTGAAACCTGTTGCAGCTCCGCAGGGATGATTCCGTCAGGCCCTGGTGATTTATAAGGGTCAAAGCTGTTTATTGCCCATAACAGTATATCTTTAGAGATAAAACCTTTACCTGATTGGTTTGCGATTCGAGGCAAGTGCTCCTCGTCTGTTATTGTCAACGAGCTACCAGGGAAATGAGTATCCAGTAGCAAGTTTAATGTTTCTTCATATGAGTTGGTCCAGTTGCCGTTTTCATCTTTTATAGAACTTGGCATGTTTGGACTCGTTGATAGGATTTTCCTAAGTCTAGATGCCTCTGAGGAGTCTTCAATCTTATTGCAGAATTCTCTCCAAGAGGATCTTTTGCTTATTCGTAACCTCTTTTTGTAAATCCTAAGGGATTCCTTATATAGATCCCAATCTATGGGATTTCTGGAAGATTTGGCTCGATTGAAAAGCTTCGCACAACTTTTCTTGAGCGGTTCTAGCTCCTTGGTCCACCAGTGTGGTTTCTTCTTCCCTCTTACTATGGTAAGAGGACAGGAGTTACACAAGGCATGGTTAAGAGCACTAGTTAGATCGTCAACTTTACTGTCAAGATCCTTGGGGTTTGAAGGGAAGCTATTGTCATTGTAGTTGTAACAATGTTTGAAGATTTCCCTGAATTTTACCCAGTCAGTTTTCCTATAATTACGGAAGCCTATGGGTTTTGGTGTGTCATCTGTTAGACTAAATTGGATGTATCTGTGATCAGAGAAGGAGTGATCCTTAGATACAGCCCAATTTTTAATCTTGTTATAGATTGATTGAGCTACAAAGGTAACATCTAAAACCTCTTGTCTGTTTTTTGTGACAAAGGTTGGTTCGTTACCGATATTGCATATAAGAAGGTTAGTACTAAGTATAAAATTAAAAAGAGACTCACCCCTTTCATTTACGTTCGTACTCCCCCATACTACGTGATGTGCGTTGACGTCACTTCCTATTATGAGATCCGCTTTGAGCTTTGTTGCGCTTTTTATTACGCGCTCGAGCGTCTCTCCTGGTAGCGGCCCCGGTTGGTCATGGCCTAGATAGGCGGACGTGAGCCAGTAAGTCCCACTGCTGGTCTGCAGTTTTACTGTTGTGGTGTCGCAATTGCTGTAATTAGGTAGTAAAAATACGTTAAGTGTTTTCTTTGCCAGTATGCAGGATCTTGGTTCACCTTTGTCCGTCACATACAGCAGAGAATAATCTTTCGTCCTGAGTCCTTTTACCACGGATTTATTAATCCATGGTTCCTGGATCAGGACTATATCCTCGCCGGACTTGCTTAGTCGGAGAAGGAGTCCGGCTGAGGCTTTGATGGAGTGTTGGAGATTAATCTGGAGTATTTGCAGCATTGCTACAATCATCCAGCTTAATCTCCAACACTGTAGCATTAAAGTCCTCCATATCTGAGGCGGAGTCTAGCAACTCATCCTCAGAAAGGAGAACCCCAAGCATTTCATCGTCGGAGTCTAAGACTCCACCTTTGTTGTTATCGTCCTTATCGGACGATTTGTTGTCTATTGCGTCTTGTTCAGACACTATTGTTGTAGTCTTTTCGACCAGTTTCGAGCAAGACAGCTGTTCCAAAGAGTCAGAGCAACTTACCGCGTCTGTCTCCATGATGGAAGATTCGACGCTCGCAGTGGACTCCTTGGCTTCGGATTCAGCCGCTTGCTTTGGAAGCTTTGCAGCGTCCTCATCTTTTTTGTATATTTTCAGCACTAGGCTGTCAAAGCCGTACTGAATAACACCCCCGCGTGCCGCCAGGGGTTCTAATGACTCCTTATTCAAGATAACAAGAGCCGACCGATAACGACCCACCGACTCTTTTTCAATCACCGGAACCGTCCAATCGTGAGTGGGCAGATCCGGGTTGCTGTATTTAATCAGCTGGAGAACCATCTCCCGCGATTCATGTAGGGCCGGTACCAAGGCACGAGCTCTCGGTCTGCTTGGGATATCCTCCCTTGCCACAACCTCTAGCTTAGCACATGGCCAGATCTCACCTAAACCGCTGACAGCTAGTTTATATAGGTGAAGCGATCTCTGGTCTTGGCAGGCGATCAGCTTGACGCGGTTTTGATGCCAGCCAGCGTCGCTAATTCTTGGGAGGGGTCCCGGATTCGCCTCGATAACAGGTATAAACCTGAAAGCGAGGTGAGCCTTGACGTCCGCCCACCTGTCGGCAGAGATGTTTCCATCCATATTGCTCCCGTCGATGACCGCGACAACAATCTGTCCCTTTACCACGTCACCAAAGGATTGCCCCGGCACCAGTGTCGATGGAACGCTAACCCCGACTCTTGGCTTTTTTGGTTGAGGTTTTTCAACCTCAAACGACCTGTTTCGCTTCGACGTTGAGTCTTGGCTGGTCTCTTCTGCAATTTTACTTGCCCACTTCAATCTTTCAACCTCACCCTGGGTTCTCTCCACTGCGGGTTTACAACCCACCGTTTCAATTACCCTTCTGGCTTGGCGACGTATCTGAGCGGGCGTTTTTTTGATCTGAGTCCCCCCCTTAGCCGAGCTGGAGTTGTTAATCACCTCTCCTGCTCCACCAGTTGGAGGATTCATTGCACTCGACGAGGGTACGTACCGACCCGCAGAGGTAGGGTTGCTATTCGCCTCTCCAACCCTGCCAGTCTGAACGGCCCTCCCCGTGTCCTTTATTTTAAGGGCATTCAAGGTGGAGACGGAGTCGTTGATCACCCCTCCATTTCCCCTTTTTGTTAATTTCACCTCGTCCTGTTTTGATGATGGCACCAAAGCAGGCGAATTGCTTTCAAAGCTAATATTGGGGACTTCATCCCCACTATTAGCAGTGGCTGTCCGTTTGCCCTCCGATTCACTGGCTAGAACTAGCTTTGCAGCATGTTCTTGACCAGTTTCCAGCGGGCTGTTCTTCTCGCCAGAGTCGGGATTCTTGGTTCCCACTGCACAGACCTGAACTGGCTTTGCAGCTGGTTCAGAGCCTGTGTGCGAACCTAGTATCCCACTGGTGGAAGGTTTGGCCGTTGGCTCACATTCCTGCTTCGACTTTTCAGCCAAATCGGAGAATGTGTACAACTTTCGTTGCCTCCCCCCAGTTTTCTTTTTCGTCTTTTTGTTCGTTTTTTTGTCTGTTTGTTTGTTTGTTTGTTTGTTTGTTTTTAGAAATTCCATAGAAGGTCCCACGAGTAACTCCGGAAGGAAAAGGTCAGCCCCGGCAGAGCCGTGTACCGGGGTAAGGCTAGTCTATTCTGGACCCTGCCAAGCATCCAGAAGAGCTCGTTATTGATTGGTTTATCCCCCAACCTTTAATTCTTCGGCACGGATTATAAAAGCTCACACCACCACTGAAACTAGGAACCTCGTATCTATGGTGAGATTGGATTTCTAAGGATTGTGCTATTGAGAAGTCACAACCACCCAGCGATCCAACCTAACCTTGGCTGTCACCGTCTGACATCGTACAGACACTGATAAGTATATGTAGTGAACATTGCCCGCCCGGCACCCACTTGGACGGTTCGATCGAGGATTTTTGCCGAGCTATTTCTTAATGTTACATTTACTTAAATTTTTATATATTTAAAATTTTCTTACTGTATCCATATTTTCTTAAGACTATACTTATTTAAAATTTTCTTTACTGTATTTACTTAAAATTTTCTTAATATATATATTTAAAATTTTCTTACTGTATGTGCACGCAAGGGTCTCTTTCCCTCCTTTTCTTTTTTTTTTTTGAAAAAAAAAAAAATAGTATTAATCTAATGCAAAAAGGCATTGTTTTAGTATGTAAATATAAAATTTCTTTAATCGGTTTTTGTGTACTCTAGTTCTCTTTCCTTCGTAATTGATATCGCAATTTACACCATCTTCGGACAATACTTCATATGGTCCCATGAAAATAGGATCCAATTTTCGTCTATTTTCATTTCTTAGTAGGACTAAGCTTCCTTTTTCAAAACTAGTGCTTTTACTTTTTGTTTTTCTGTCGTAAGTGTTTTTTCTTACATGTTTCTTTTCCAATAGCGCATCTCTAGTATCTCTATGAGCAATTTGTAGTCTTTCTCTTAACTCAATTACATAGTCTTCATAATTATATCTGGGATCTACTTGTCTCGTCAAATTTGAAGGTAACGTACACTGTCGTCCAAACACTAATTCGAATGGTGAGTAACCTGTTTCTGAATGTACTGCTGTGTTATAGGAAAACACATAATATGGTAACCATGTACACCAGTCTGTGTGTTTTTCGGAAACGTAACTTCTAAGGTATGCTCCTAGGACTTTATGTGAGTTTTCCAATGCTCCTATACTCTCGTGATGGTATGCTGTAGATTGTATTTGTTCTATTTTTAGTAGTTTACACATGTCCTTAAATATTCTGTTGATAAATTCTGTGCCTTGATCAGAGGCTATTATCTTTGGTACTCCATATTTAAGAATAAAGCATTCTACTAATCCCTTAGCTACTGTGCTAGCTTCTTTGTTTTCAATTGGTATTGCTTCAGTGAATTTTGTTAGTTCGTCTTGTAAAGTAAGTATATACTAGTATCCATTGACTGATTCGTCCAAAGGACCTACTAAGTCTAGGTAAATTTTATCAAAGCTTGATTCAGCGGTTGACGTTATTTCCATAGGCTGTTTTTTGGGTGAAATATATTTGTTTTTCTGACAAACTGGGCAATGTTTTACATAGGTAGCTATATCATTTTGCATTCCAGTCCAGAAATATTTTTGTTTAATCGTTTTAAGCATGCGGTTTATACCTGCATGTCCACTTGTTGGTAATATGTGGTAATCATTGAGTATAAGTTTCTTTTTGTGAGGATCTGTTATTTCAATACATTTATTTATGAGGTGCACCTTTACATTACTATTTTTAAACATTTCTCCTAAGACCTTTTGTAACTCGTGAATTGTGTATTCTCGACGGCCGTCTGCGAGTTTCTTATGGCACTTTCCATTGGTTTCACTCAGGGAAGCACTCATTTTAAAAACCAATGGAACACCCAAAATTGTTTCTACTCAGTTTAACGTAATTTCCTTTGTGTGAGTAAAACACCTATGGCTCTTAAAAAAATTTTCCTTGAAGAAACTTTTCTTTTTGACATTTGAGTAACATGTGTTAGTGCTTCTGAGTCGATTCTCACTTCAAATCGAGAAGCGGCTGTCACTCCTCAGAATCATGAGAAGCGATCTTTTTGCACCAATGGAACGGTTTGAGAATGCTTCTGGACGCTCCTGGACGGTTCTTTTCGTCCAATGGAAAGTGCCATTAATTTCTTCTTTTGTAATATATAATTTATTAATTGATAATAGTCCGCAGATTTTATGCACGTCCCTCGACAACAAATCGCAAAATGATGTCGATCGGGCGGTAGTGCTATCCTTGGGCTTTCTTAGGAGTATACAATTCATCTCTGGGATGTATGCCAACGCTTTGTTTGGTCCCAGGATTATATCTATATCTTTTTGATATTCGTCGTCCTCGAAACTGTTACATATTTTAAGCTCAATTATTTTATGCTCATTCTCTGGTGGCTTAAGCAATTCAGTGATTATACGATTATTTTCTTCCGTTTCTGTTTCTTGTCTCTTATTTTCTTGAACCGATTTTTCTGCCTGCGTTTGTGATCTTGTGACTACGCATATTTGGAGTTGTTTTAGGTTGTCGGAGTCTAATTGTATTCGACTTAAGGCGTCAGCTACGCAATTATCTTTTCCTGGTTTATATTCAACGTAGAAATTGTATTCTTCAAGTAATAATCTGAATTTGGTTAGTCTACTAGAAGGTTCTTTAAGGGAAAAAAGATATACAAGGGGTCTGTGATCAGTTATTATTTTAAATTTTCTTCCGAAGAGGTATGGTCGAAAATGCTTTACTGCCCATACTATGGCTAGTAACTCTTTTTCAATAGTACTATAATTCTTTTCGGCTTTATTTAGAGTCTTGCTAGCATAAGCTATAGGTTTTTCATCGAAATTTGAAAGTACCGCCCCTAAGGCAAAGCCTGAGGCATCTGTATGTAATATGAATTCTTCTTTGAAATTTGGGAACTGTAGAATTTGCGGGCTAGTAAGTATTGTTTTTAAAAGTTGGAAGGATTTTTCACAGTTTTGGTCAAAATTGAAATCTACATTTTTTCTAAGTAATCTATTGAGAGGAATGGCTATTGTAGCAAAGTTGGGTATAAATTTTCTATAATAATTTGCGAAGGCTACGAATCTTCTTACTTCGTCAGCGTTCGTGGGGGTTGGATAATTGTGCATAGCAGCTGATTTTTCGGGGTCTGGATGTATTCCCTTGCTGGAAATTATATGTCCTAGATAAAGAACTTCTTTTCTTAGAAAAGCACATTTACCAGGATGAATTTTTAAATTTACTTCCCTTAGTCGATTGAATACATCGATCAGATTTTTGTTGTGATCGGTAAGGCTTTTGCCAAAAACTATTAGGTCATCTAGGTAGACAAAACAGCGTGAGTAAGTGAGTCCAGCCATCGCAATGGACATCATTCTCGAAAATTTACTGGGAGATATTTTAAGTCCCATCGGAAGTCGTTTCAACTGAAAATGACCATCTTCCGTTGAAAATGCTGTCATAGGTCTACTTTTAGGTTCAAGTTCCATTTGGTAATAACCTTGGCTTAAATCAATACATGAAAAATACATTGCTCCTCCTACCATGTCATAGATGTCACTTATATTAGTTAATGGAAATTTATCGTCCTCTATTCGTTCATTAACGTTTCGGTAATCAATTACCATGCGGAACTTTTGTAAACCAGTAATAGGATCTTTTTTCTTTGGCACAATGAGAATCGGAGAGTTCCATGCAGAGACAGATGGTTCGATTATGTCGTTTTCTATCATTTTGTCTATTTCTGTTTTTATGTCTTGTTTTTGTGTATGCGGAAGTCGGTACGGTTTGGTATATTTTGGCGTAGCTCCTTCCTTTAAGGTAATTTCCGCTTGTCCTAAATGACTGTGCGTAAGTTTGTCACCTTCTAGGTGGAAGATATCTTGATATTTAGTGACTATCGCTTTAATTTCGGCTTTTTCTTCATTGTTCAGGGTGTCAAAATTTATTTCGCTCAATATTTTCTTAACTCTGGTATGTGATACGGTATTTTTGTCTGGTGAGACGAGTTCGTATGTCGAGGCGGATTGTGATATTGGTTCCGCCCACTTAAGGCTTACGCTTGTTTCGCGGGTGTTTAGAATTCGGATGGGTATTTTCCCTTCTTTGGCCTGTGATATTGATCCGGCCATGAAAACACCTTCACACAACTCTTGGGGGTGAAATATTCTAGATTCAGTGTGTTTTGTTTCTAACCAGTAGGTTGCTTCGCATCTTGGAGAAACGGTAACGGTGTTCAAGCTATGGTGTGACATTATTGGTATGGATATTTGTCTATGGTGTATTTTTAATTTCAAAAATAAATTTTCAAGATCGATTATTGCTCCGAATTCAGATAAAAAGTTTGCTCCGAGGATTCCGTCAACGGGTATTGGAAATGAATCAGGTACTACATGAAATTCATACTTAATGCTGTTACCTTCGATGTTTAATGTGTTAATACATGAGCCTTTTGATGTTAGGTCTCCGGATATGCCTATGATGGTGGTAATGTTTTTCCTGTCTATTGAAATGTTTCCCTCAATTACAGAGTTTACGGGTCGGCTATCCCCTCGGTGGGTTGCTCGTTTCCCAATGCTCGTACCCTGGGATGGTTTGTTTGCTGTCCATGGTCTTGGTTATTACGTGGCTGGTAATTCGTTATTGGACGGCTGTTGTTTGGTACATTATTTCTGTTGTTTCGGCTGGTTTGATTTTGTTGTTCATTTTGATTGTAGCTGGCTCGGTAACCTTGTCTGAAATTGTTATTTGAACTGTTTTGGTGGCCTGGGCGATAATTAGTACGAAACTGGTTATTTTGGCTATATTGTGAGCTGGGTCTGTATAGGTTTTGTGTAGGTTGAGAACCAAATCTAAAATTACTATTTGGGTTGGGTTGGTTGTTTTGGTAACCAGATTGGTAGTTGTAATTATTAGGCCGGTTGTCTCTTCCTCTAGAGTTCGGTCCTCTAAAAGGTTGTCCTCTGGGATTCGGTCGCCGTTCTTCAAAATATTTTAAGGATGCTGGTTGTGTTCCTTGGTCTATTTCGAGTAGGTGCTTTGAAGCGCTTTGGAGAGTTGTATGTCTGGCGCTGTCTAGTACCAATCGAAACCGGTCGTTAACTCCTTTTTTTAGAAAAGCTAGTCCTCTACGATCGTTAGCTGTGGTAAGGGTTTCTCTGGTTTCTTCGCCGTGGCATGCTACTTCAAGTTCCGTCATTTTGTTTACCAGTGTTTCTATTTCTGTTATGAATTCTCTTGTGGTTCGATTACCTTGAGTCGCTCGGTTCAGCTTTGACTGAATTAGTTCGATGGTTTCCTTGGGTCCACATTTCTCAGTTAAGGTTTTCTTAAGTTCAGTAAAGTCCCTAGGGCTGGCATTCCCCAGTTCGGTTAATGCCTTTCCCTGAATTTTGCATTTCAGGACGAACTTAATTAATGTACTTTTAGCTGATGTTGATAGGGTGTCGTAATAGAATTCGATGCTGTTCAAGAAGTCTCTTAGATTTTCTGATCGGGTGTTTTCCTCGTACGATAGAGTAGGCAGCTTTTGGGCTGTACTGAATTTGAACTCTTCACCACTCATCGTGACGGTTGTATATAGTGTTTGTGTAGTTTGTGTTGTCTGTTGAGTTTGGGTGGTTTGTGTAGTTTGTGTAATTTGTTTTTCGTCTTTTTCTTCTTTGCGTTCGGGAGAAACGCTTCTTATGCTCTGATTCACAATATCTTCGGAATTGTTTTTATATTTGTGTGCTTCTGCGCTAAACCGCTTTAATTGAACTCTTTCTAACTCAGAAATCTCGTTCTGGTTAATTTCGTTGAAACGTTCCGAGAAGGCTTCGAAAAGACTACTAATTTGCTGAAGCTTTTCTTCTGCTTTGGCGGGAGTCCTAGTGCGATTGGGAGATTTCTTTAAGTTCACATAAATTTGGTTGAGTTGACTCAATACTAATTCTAAATTAGCCCAACTCATTGGACACTTGGTCTATGGACAAAATTGAAAAGGAGAGGGAGAGCCGTTAGCAAAACGTAATGATCAGAAGGATTAATATTTTAAAGGATACATTTATTGTTATATTAATAAAAAAAAATTTTCAAATATATATTATTTTTTTTTTTTTTTTACAAATTCTCTTTTTCAGTTTATAATTTTCATGTTTGATAAAAAAAAATTTTTCGTTGTTACTTCCCAAGGTGTTATACCTTGGCGTTCCTGTTCTCCAGGTGGTTGATAACGTCGGCTATCACTTTCCGCCTGGAGTGTTGGAGTCCCAAATATGCCAATCCAACTAATACTGCGGTCACGAACATCAGTCCAAGAACGATGGCAGTGTGGTCTATGCGTGTTGATTGAAGGTTGGATGCGTTCACTATTTGAGGACCCGTGTTGATTTTTTCTTCCTTACTTTCTTGGCCCCCCATGCTGGGCTAGACGATGGGCTGTTAAATTGAACAGATTGTGAAACTGTTCCTCCTCTTTTCGTCTGGACTCTTTCTTTGTCTTTCGATCTTCCCTTAGAGACTTTCGGATCGTCTTGATCTCGGTGTGGTACTTACGGAGACTCTCCGAATTGGTACCAGGGATGTTGGCAAGGCGGTGAAGCTCCCGGATCTTTGACTTGAGTGTGACAGTTTTACCTCCTCTTCTGGAAATAGTTGCAGGGGGAGTTATCCTTGTGGACACGGCCTCTTGGCGTTTAGATTGACGCTGCCTGTACTCTTCTATGGTAAGGGGCTTAGGTCCTACGGCTGGACTAGGTGTCGTGGTTGGCTGTGTGGGCTTGATTCCTGATGTCTTCAGTAACCGTTCGGCCTCGGCAATGTAGCTTGCAGCTTGGTTCAGGATCCTCTGTTGCTGTCCTGTTATTTTCGGATTACACGGATTATACTGTCCTGTTATTTTCGGATTACACGGATTACGCTGTCCTGTCACGGTCGCCATGCAAAGATCTTATTATTTGCAAAGATCTCTATTCCTTTCTCTACTCAATGCTCCGTACTCAGAACGTTGGCTATTACGCCGTCGTTCACCTCTATAAGCGCGAACGCTATATCATAGAGCGAGTAGAGCCCAAGATTGTTCCAGTCCAAGCGAGTTGCTTTTAAAAAAAGGAACAATCTTCCAGATAAGCACAAGTGAAGTCGAGCGAGTTGCTCTTGGAAATCAAAAAGTACTTGGTTGATGGTTTGGGAAAGACAACATTTATTTTCATTTTTACTTCGTCTTTTATACACAATAATTTTCCTAAATTCCCGACCTTTGATAATTGAACTTCACACCTCACGCCAGCATATCGCCATATCAGCATTATCGCTTCAACGTTCGAATGCATGGCTATTAATAAATGCAGACTACACAGTATGTATCCAGAGTACATTGGTTGGTAACATGAACCCTTAGCGATATCATTTTCTGTGTGTCGCTTGCCTTCGGTCATTAGCTCAGTGCAAAGTATATTCATGTATGTACATAATTTGTTGGCGCTTGCCTTAGGTCATTAACTCTTTTAAAGAATATGTGCATATGAGGCATGTTGGGAGTGTTCAACTATCAAAGTAAGAGATGAGAAATGATCACTAGTGCGATCCCTTCACACACACATATAAGGTGAATTTGAGTCCAATGCAAAGTTGAAATCATCAATCAACCCAACTTTACATGCTGTACGAATCATTTCTTCAAAGAAAAAAAAATACATAACCATAATCTTCGAAAACACATCGTACCTGAAAATTCATTAACCCGATCATCTACACGTTCCTGAAAATTAACAACATAATTTATTCAAAGAATCACATTCTCCAATCAACTCATCTTTAATATTACAACGTACAACATTCAACTTGATACGAAATAAAACACCAAATTATAATTTTATTTCATCTTTATTAATAAATATCAACCACAAAACAAAATACATCATTTGAAACAACATTTCAATATTTCATTACGCTGCGGCAATGCATATATGTACCAAGTTATCAACTCAACTCTATATATTTTCAATTCAAAAGGCACTGCCACAACGCATGCAAAACGAATAAAATATTTAGGGTGGTATTCACCAAGAAATCTTAAACTAAGTGACTCATAAACCTATTCACCGACCACTATTAGTGCAGATTTATGAGCGCTCATAACACTTAAGAGTGGTCGCTACCACTCTTAAGTTATGAGCGGTTGTTGTTTTAAATAACTTCGAAAATTCGAAATTTACTGACAGCGTCATTTGTGGTTGTTATTCAAAAATCAAAATGGAGCGAGGCACTAGGAAGCAAAATTATGAATTTATTAATTATTAATTATTTATTAATTAAAATGAATTAATTTTACGTTCTACCTTTTCTTAAATTTCCGAAAAAATTTTCTGTTTTTGGTTTGCTTAACAGCTGATTTTGACAATTGACACTGAAACTTTCGAAGTAGTTCGAAAAGTGTGCGTTCAGAGGCTCAATACCCTTATTTTTCGAATATTCGAATTAGCTTAGACTAGACCCTATTATTGCTTGATGAATAGCACATCCAATTTTAAAACTAAGAGCCTCTTAGCTTTAAGAGCGCTCTTAAGATGTTTGGTGAATACCACCCTTAATTAATTTAATTTTTCGATTAACAATTCTATATTGAAATTAAAAAAAAAAAAAGTCTAAAATTGAAATTAGACACATTCCACAAAACTTATGAAAAACATCGACAGCACATCAAATGTCAAAAAGCCGTCGGCAAAAAAAAAAAAAAACAAAAATTGAAATTGATCAAAACATCGCGTTATAGAAACCGATCAAAAGTCAAATTACACAAGCACAATTTCATCGGTAAAATGTACAAAACACAAAATAATTTCATAAATTAATCAAAATTCCCTGAATTTAATAAAACGTCACCGAAGACGATTATTTACACAACATATGATTCAATATACGTGCTACGCGCCGAGCGGCACTTGAATCATATCGGTTCAACAAAAATCACAAATTCACAACCACTTTTCAATGTAATCTTGTTTTTTATTGCAATAAAATGACTTGCAATTGCACTACAAGCATTTAGCAGTACGTAACTTACACTTTTATTTATTTCGCAAAAAAAAAATTCACAAAATAATACGCGTTGTTTACCTCGCAAAAATGTAAACAAAGTTCTAGTCGGAATCGAAAAATGTCCGACTAGAAAGAGACCGAAACCACTTCGTTTGTTCAATAATTTAAACATACACACACAACCGCGATCGCGAAAAATCGATAAATTGGCGGAAATATGCGACGACGCGACCGACGACAACAACAACAGTACATATGTATATAAAATCAAAATTTCATGCCGATAAATGATAAAATCTATTTATAAGGAAATTAATGGAAAATCAAAATAAAACAAAACACTCATATAATGTGGTTGGCCATACATTTATTCCGCCACAATTTATCCATCACACGTCGTAGCAGCTTCAAAATTAGTGCGAGAATGCAACGCACTTAATCCACATTGTAGCTCTACAATTTCACCTATACACATTTTCATTTCACTTCATTGTTCATCAATCTGCTGCGAACTTAATCTACATTTAATATAATAACACAACTAATTAAAATATCGCGATTAAATTATGCGCAAAGCATGTCGACACCATGCTTGCTCACGACACGAGAACGAATTTACACATGAAGAAGAATGAACAACAATACAGTATAATTTACTTTCTTACTACGTAAGCCGCAAGAGAAAAAGAAACAACGGAAGAACGAGCGTATACAACACTCAATGGGAGAAAATACAACTTACGCACGTGAATGCAATGCATACAACCTATACAGTGCATATGCAAAAATGAGAAGCAAAATGTTTGGGTGTCTGTTTTGGTATCTGTTGTACTATTTCTGCGTATTGCCCTTTTATGTTTATTGTAATGTATTAACATCTCATTTGTCTCTTTGCATGTAACAATGAGAAAGAAGAGGATCACCATTAACGAATTGGTAATTGGTATTTATACCAATTCATTGCAACATAAATGTCATAGGCCATCTGTTGGTGAACACGACGTCCGTCGGTACAGCAGTGCAAAAATAGAACAGGGTGCTCCATGCGTGCTGCAAATTTACATGTTTCGGAGGCGGGAAAATGTACAGAAGTGTACTGAATGCAACATGAATAAATATAAAATAAACAGATCAAATAAATACAGTCCACAAATACACATGTCAAAATATTTGTAAACAAAAAAAAAAAAACGTAGAATTTATATACTAAAATTAATGATTCTACTGTACACAAAGTCATATGACTAAATTCCTGTTTCAAATCGAAATACAAAGTCAAAGTGGTTAAAAGGTGAATCTTAGTGTTTTAATTCTTTAGAAAATCTTTCTTACGGAAAATTTCAGAATTTTAACTTTTCAAACATAGACAATTACACACATGAAAAAAATAAGCAAAATATGATAAAAAACATTAGTTTTTTTAACCGCACAGCTGATATTTCGTAGGATAGCCTTTCTGTTTCGATACGGCGGATATTCTCCTTGGCATGGAGTCCACCAAACCTTTCCATTGCGCTACGCTACTATTTTTCCACTCTTTCTGCAAAATACTAGAGAGAGTAGTCTTGCTGGTTGGTTTTTTTTCCGCAACTTTTTTTTTAGAATGTCCCAAAATTCCGAAAAGGGTTTAAGTCCGGTGACTTTGCTGGCCACCCCAAAACATTCACTTGATAGATAGATAGATAGATAGATAGATAGATTCTTTATTTTATATTAAATTACAATATTTTTGTCTTATGAATACGAACATGGCAATTTTGCCGTCTGCCGGAAAGACATTCCATAAAAAAAGATAAAAAAGTTAAAGTATAAAATAGAATTACTAACTTGTCAAAATATATTATATACATAAAAGAATTTGTATTTTAAAGAACTACGAAAATTTTGATTAATTAACAATTTTAATGAAAACTTTCAATTGAAGCGAAAAAAATAAAGTTAGAGAAACGTTTACTATGATTAAAATAAAAATGAGTTATTATTTAATTTTATTTATTTATTTATTTATTATTTAATGTACATCATGTAAAAATTACGTTGAACAGAAAAGAAACTGAAATTGAAAAGACGAGTACAATTTCTAAAATTGGCTGAAATGAGAAAGCGAGGTTCCGAGATCTTCTACAATTTGAATAATCTGCAACCCACATATAGGCTTAGTTACAAACTTGAAGGGTGATTTAACACAATAACTGGTAGAGGAGTATTTTTTTTTTTTTTTTTAGAAACTATTGCGATAAGTTAATGCATGTTTACAATACTTGAACAAACACAACCAACCACTTTTTCCATTCAAGACTTCGTAAAGGCTATTTAGGGACAGACAACTTTCCCGGAAATACAAACGACGAATTTCTTGTAAAATTGGACACACTGCGATAAAATGAAAAATATTTTCAGGTTCTCTTCTGTTGCATAGATTACAAGATTGCTGCAGATCATTTCTGTGTGGAATGAAGTTCAGATTTAGAATTTCAACCCTAGCTCTGAAGATGGTGCTTATAACTTCTGAAGAGTATTTGGAAGCGAAATAGCTTTCCTCGGTTAATAAACATTCACTTTACGCTCTTCAAGTAAAGATTTCATAACTCTTTCCGTGTGTTTGGTAGAGCAATGGAAAGGTTTGGTGGACTCCATGCCAAGGAGAATATCCGCCGTATCGAAACAGAAAGGCTATCCTACGAAATATCAGCTGTGCGGTTAAAAAAACGATGTTTTTTATCATATTTTGCTTATTTTTTTCATGTGACTTAATTATATGGCCACTTTTATTTTATATATTATTGATTTTTTGTTTAATGACTATTGTTATAGTGAAATTTATTTTCTTTGGTTTTTTTATTGATTGTGATTGTAAATATTTAGAATTTGAACAAATTTTGCTTTCGTTGTAATTTGTACTTAATATATGGATATATGGATATGTTAACCTAATTTTATAAAAATGACTTAATTGTGTGACCATGAGTGTAGATCCAAGTGTCGCATAAGCTTCGAAGGAAATGGAAAGGCCTGAAGTCCCTCACGATGCTCCCACTGCAGAAACTTCAAAGAAAGTTGAAAAGACATCTAACGACTCTGCCTACAAAGCCGCCACCGCAAAGTCGGACGAGAATTCAACTGCCGTACAAGGTCAACGGTTGACAAAGTTGAAGCTGAGGATAACGGCCATTCGAGAACATATAGAGAACATAGAAGAATTTGAACAAACATTCGATGACTACTCCAAGGACATTTACGACTTTCAACAAAAAATACTGCTGGAGCAGTTGCGAACATTCACTGAATTACATGAAGACTTCATCTGCAATTCATCTGATGAAGACCTTTAGAAACCTTATGTAACGAATAAGGAATATAAAAATGTCAAACAAGAGGTCAACAGATTTCTCAATACAATGGCATCAAAACTCTCCAGTAGTAACAACAAGCCGAAGGAACATAAGACTGAATCAATGCCTCCAAGGCTTAAAACACCGACATTTAAGGGTAATTATTTGGAGTGGCAGCAGTTTTATGACTTGTTCCTCAATATAATACACGCCAAGGCCAATTTAACAACGACTGAAAAAATGGAGTATTTAAAAACTCATTTGAAAGGAGAGCCCCTGCAACTCATAATGCATCTAACGTTTTCAAGTGAAAACTATAGTAGCGCTTGGGAGATCTTAAAAAATAGATACAACAATGAGCGAAAAATAGTGTCTATGCATATAGAGAAGATGCTCAAATCTGGACATAACAGCGCTCCAACAGCGTCTTCCATCAAAAACAGCTTGGATGCCATTAAAGAGGGACTAGCGGCACTAAAAAATTTGGGCTATGACACTTCTTCATGGGGTCCTATGATTGTTCATATGACTACAAAGTCACTTGATACAGAATCAAGAAATTTGTTTGAAGAAGGTTTAGAGGAGCCAAATAAAATGCCGAAAATGAAAAATCTCCTCGACTTTCTGGAAAGACGTTACCAAGCTCTTAAAATAATGTCAACAAACAAAAAACAAAAGAACTCATTTGAGGAACCAAGATCTGGAGTCCGTAACTTCGTCATAGATGCAAAAGTTATTCAGTGTCCAATATGCAAAGGAGACCATAAAATATACGCATGTCAAAAGTTTTTAAAATTATCGCCAAAAGAAAGATGGACACAGTGCAAGCAGGTACAGCTTTGCCTGAACTGTTTGAGGCATAACAAACAGATCCAATGTTTTAGCAAGAAAAATTGTCAACATTGCAACAAGAAACATCATTCACTTCTTCACATGGAATGGACTGATAGGCCAAAACAAACAGAATTGATAGAAGCTGCAAGATCATCCGCACAAATAAATCATACGTTACAATCAGAGTACTTATCGATCCTGGATCCCAAGCCTCGCTAATCACCGAGTCGGTTGTACAGACACTGAAACTTAGGAAACAGGACATTTGTGTTGAAGTTAGTGAACTAGGAGCAACAAAAGCAGGAATTGCCACCAATAAGGTAGATGTGACCATACTGTCACATTTTGCTTCGAGTTTTAAGCTAAAAATAGAAGCTCTGGTGTTGTCAAAATTGAAAAGGCAGTTACCTTCGAAGCAAACAAACACTTAACAAGTTGAAAAGTTCGATCTTCTGGAGCTTGCTGATCCAACATTCAATATTCCTCGCCAATTGATATGATAATTGGAGCTTATACCTATGGCGACATCATGTTAAGTGGTATTAAACGAGTCGCTGCTAGATCACTAAACGCTCAAAGATCACAGTTAGGTTGGCTGATCTCTGGACGAACATCAAACGACATTCCTGACACATACAGTGTTACTGGACTAGTAGCACTTACATCAATTGATCAACAACTAGAAAAATTTTGGGAGATAGAAGAGGTTAATCGACCAAAATTCCAAAAGCCAGAAGATAAACGGTGCGAACAAATCTATAAGGATACACACTACCGAAAGGACAATGGAAGATATGTTGTGAAGATCCCATTCGACGAAGATTTAATTCAAACAAATCAAGTAGAGCTACAGCTAGATTTCGCCAGCTGGAGTTGCAGCTAAACAAGAATCCTACCCTAAGAAACGATTATACACTAGTTATTAACGAGTTTCTCAACCTGGGGCACATGGTAGAAGTCAGTAACAACTCATCCAACAAAGACAATATTTTCTATATGCCACATCATGCCGTTATTAACCCTACGAGTACAACAACCAAACTTCGTGTTGTTTTTGACGGTTCAGCAAAATCAACGACTGGAGTAAGCTAAAATCAATTAATGCTGAAAGGCCCTAGGCTCCAAGACGACATAACTACAATTTTGACGCGTTGGAGAAAATATAAATATGTTTTTTCTTCGGACATTGAAAAAATGTACCGCCAAAATGAATTACAAGAAGAACACCAAGATTACCAGAGGATATTATGGCGCAGTTCTAACAACCAACCTATTAAAGAGTACAAACTAACGACTGTCACGTATGGCTATTAGGACTCTTCAACAACTACCTAAGGACGAACAATGCAACTATCCGACCGCTGCAGAAATAACTAACAATGACTTCTATGTTGATGATGTAATGTCTGGAGGAGATACCATCGCGGAGTGCAGGGCAGCTCAGAAAGAACTTGACGAGATGCTTAAGGGAGCAGGCTTTCAGCTTCGAAAATGGGCTGCAAACAACAGAAAACTACTAAAACATATACCGATTGAGTTACGCAATCAACAAAACAAAGACGTGATGAAAGACGAAACTATAAAAACTTTGGGTATTAACTGGAATCCCTTAAGTGACACATTTCAATTCAAGGTGAACGTCGATACAAAAATAGCTACGGAAATACTTACCAAACGCAAAACATTGTCCAAAATAGCCAAGTTATTCGACCCTCTTGGATGGTTGGCTCCAGTAACTGTCAGTGCCAAAATTTTAATGCAACGTATTTTGCAAGCAGAGTTACAATGGGACGAACCACTTCCAACCGAACTGCAAAAACAGTGGAACAAACTAAAGATAAACCTGATTGCAGTGGAAGACATTCGAATTCCAAGGTGGATAAACTCCACAAAGGTTCAAGAATTTGAGCTTCACGGATTTTGTGATGCTTCAGAGGAAGCATATGCAGCAGTAGTTTATGCCAGGATAGCTCTACCAATGGATTTCTTTGCTACAACAATTGCAGCTGCAGAAACAAAGGTGGCCCCAATCCGAAAAAAAATATCTCTTCCGAAATTGGAACTATGTGGTGCTCACCTGTTATCAAAGCTGCTGGCAGAAACAATGAAGACATTTGGGTGCCAAGTTCAAAACATATTTGCTTGGACAAATTCGAGAATAACGCTGGCCTGGCTACAAAAATGTCCTTCTACCTGGAAAACATTTGTTGTAAACCGAGTCTCAGAAATACAAGAGGCAAAAAACGTTAGCTGCTGGAGACATGTTCGGTCAACTGATAATTCAGCTCAAGATGGTTCAAGAGGCTGCCTTCCAGAACAGATGGCAGCCAATGATTTTTTTTATTTTTTTTTTATAATTAACGCGCACATCAAGGGGTTATGAATACCCTTATAATGTTGTTAAACACAGTGCGAGCATTTAGTAAAATAGGAGAGGATTTGAAAGGAGACACCGATGCACGTTGCTTTTGAATCTTTGTGAATCGTAATGAAGGGGAAATACAGAGCCAGGTAAGGCATTCCACATTCGGGTGGTGCGACTGAAATAAGAATCTCTATACTTGACTGTACGCCCGAAAATGGGCTCAAGGTAGAACTGATGAGCATTCCTTGCGAGGCGGGTTTTGCGGCTAAATTGTTTCAGGGGAGGAATGCAACTGGCTACTTCACTAGAGCACTGTTTGTGAAAAAAGCGATAAAAAAGAGAGAGACAGGTGACGTTTCGACGATGTTCAAGAGAATCAATCGATTCTACGATTGAACTATCATCCATCAGTTTAAATGCTCTATTTTGTACCCTATCAAGTAGGCGCAAAGATGTTTGAGAAGCACCTGACCAGATATGGGAGTTATACTCCAGTTTTGGGCGGATGAAAGCCTTATAAATTGTAGCCAGATCAGAAGGGGTGAAGAATTTCCTGCATCGTCTCAAGAAGCCTAAGCATTTAGCAGCGTTTTTGGCGACTTCAAATATGTGGTCATTCCAACGAAGATCATCGTTTACACACATACCAAGTACTGACAGCTTTTCGGTTTCTTCGATGTAGGTACCATTCATGGATAATGGGGGAATGTTAAGCTTCAACGACAAGAGGCAGCATTGTGTTTTCGAAGCATTGAATTCTACTCGGTTCATAAGACCCCATGCAACAATGCTGTCAAGATCAGAATTCAATGAGCTTAACATACGCAACCGTTCCAGTTCCACATCCGAAGAGCAGGGACGTGAGTTTGGAAACGAATATGAAAAGCTGAGGGTCGAGTCGTCAGCAAAACAGTTAAGCGGATTAGAAGTTTCAGACAAGAGATCATTAATGAAAATGAGGAATAGATTCGGAGACAAAACGGAGCCCTGGGGCACACCAGCATTTATGAAGTGGGTATCAGACTTAAAACCATCCAACACAACTTGTATTGAACGGTCGGAAAGGTAATTTCTAATCCAACGAAGAAGAGACTCATCGATACCAAAAGCACGCATTTTCGATAAAAGAGCCTGATGCCAAACTCTATCAAATGCTTTAGAAATATCAAGCGCAATAATCTTACTTTCTCCAAAACAATGTAAAGATTGGTTCCACTTTTCGGTGAGATAAGCCATCAAATCACCAGTGGACCGTTTGCTCCGAAAGCCGTACTGACGGTCATTAAGAAGCTTTCGTTCTTCAAGATATTTCATAATTTGACGGTTTATCAACGTTTCCATGACCTTGGAAAGAAGGGACGTAAGTGCAATTGGACGGTAATTGGAAGGGGAGGAAGATTCGCCTTTTCTAGGGACCGGCTGGACAAATGCAGTTTTAAATTTGCTCGGAAAAATCCCAGCAGAATGGGAAAGATGGAAAAGTTTACGCAGTGGTTTTGCCAGCGTAGAAGATCACCTCTTCAGAATAACGGCGGGGATACCATCTGGACCAGCGGATTTGTGTATATTGAGATCTTTGAGGACTCTCGCAACCGAGAGAGTTCGAAAAAATATCTGCTTCATCAAAGAATTCGCAGACTCGAGCTCATGTGGAGCCAATACGCTATGAGGAAGTGTCGAGTTGGCAGCAAATTGAGCTGCCAGCAAATTGGCTTTGTCGATGGAGCTGATATACGGAGAGTCATTGAAGACGAGCGTTGGGACCGATGACGTGGTCGAGTTCTTAATGTTCTTGACAAAAGACCAAAAGTTTTTACTTCCTTTTGGACACAGCAGTATTTTTTGCCTTACTTTTTGGTCATGTAAAAACTTAGCCTTTTGTATTTGAGCATTGCAGATATTTCTGGCCCGTTTGAACAAATTTCGGTTGCCTACTGTAGGGTTGCCTTTAAATATTCGAAAACTACTTTCTCGATCCCTAATCGCCTCTTTACAGCTTGAATCAAACCACGAATTCTCTTTGGGGATGATGCTTTTTGTTCTGTGAGGAACAAAATTTCTCATGCCGTTGAGAATAACGTTAGATATCATATCAGCTGATGCATCAACGTTTCCGTCAAGAAAGCACAATGACCAATTAAAATTTCGAAAGATATTATTCAGGCCGTCCCAATTGGCTTTCTCGTATTGCCACACAGTTCTTTTAGGGACTTTATCTTTTTTTACAGTGACGGAAAACGAAAAATCTACCGATATGACACAATGGTCCGATTTGCCTAAAGGAGATGATACTACAACCCTGTATTTTTCGGGATGAGAAGTGAGAAATAAGTCAAGAGTGTTGGCCGCATGGCCTTCAGTATCTGGAACCCGAGTGGGCTCATCAACAAGTTGAGTTAATTGGTTTAACTCAGCAAAGATCTCAACATATTCTCCTTCGGGTGTTGTCTGGCCAGAATGTCGAAGCCAACCTGAATTGTGTACATTGGAATCGCCCACAATTGCGATTTCAATGTGAGGATATTGGGAAACAATTCTTATTATGGAGTCAGATAGCGCATCAAACTCGTTAGAGGTTGAATTGCTATCTAAATTGGTGCTTCTATAAATAAAACAATAATGAATGATATGCTTACGGACAGTGAATTTAAACCACATGAAATTAAAGTTCGTGTTAGAACAGAGGCCGTATTGTGGTAGAAGTTGGTAAGCAATATCATTTCGAACATATACGGCGAGGCCATGGGAGGAAAAGAATAATGGCACCAAGCTATATCCAGGCAGGTTGAACTCTGAAGGATCAGAACCATCACCCACCTGTGTTTCACTCAGTGCCAAAACAGCTGGCCTGCATTTTGCAGTGGGAGCGTACACAGCAAAGAAATTCGATCGCAACCCCCTAATGCTGCTAAAATCGACTCGAAATTTACCCGACATTACAATTCACAAAAACACACAAAACAAAATATCGAACGCAGACGCTATCTAAGTATAATCAACAAGTGTATTTCTCGATAGAAAACCAAACCAAATTACTAGCGGTGTTATGCCCAGCAGCAACTTGATTTGATTCACCAACGGGTTCAACAAAGTTGATCAACTATCCGCCTAGCAAACCCACAGCCTCATTGCCTGCACACATCGCTTCGATGCGATAAGGAAATATCGATTAGAAAAAATGTGTGCAGGTACTGAGACTGCGAGAGTGGTGTGGGGGAGGAGAAGATAAGAAGGTATGCACTAATTGTTTGGTCTATTGATGGGCTTTTTTTTTGTTTAAATTAATTTTTGCAGCACAGCGCACTGAATAATTTTTGCACTTAAACTTTTTTTTGCATGAGTTTTTTTTTTCTTTATTGCGGCGCGGCGGCACGGGAGGAAAATTAATAGTTGATATTTTTATTAGTGGTTTATTGTTGATTGTTTGTTTTGGTTTTTTTTTTTCTTATTTTTTGGGTGGCGGAAAGAAGCACAGTTTTAATTTTGCGGACAATTAGCGCGGCGCGTGTTTGCGCGTTCGACAATAGATCGGCACTGATTTATTGTGGAATGGACCTCATTGGCTGAAATTCGATTCTGAACAATGGGCGTTAAATAACCAACAGCCAATCGCAGTGATCGATATTCCCGAAGCAAAAAGGGTTCTAACAATTAGAGTTGAAGAAATTGACGACCTGACTTAGAGATTTTCTTCATACACAAAACTAATAAGAGTCGCTGCTTATTGCAGACGATTCATATCAAACTCCAAAAACAAACTAAAGAAGAAACCATCGGAAACCGGTATTCTAACAACAAGGGAATTGAGCGATGGAAGTAAAGGAATCATACGATATCTACAAGAGAAGGTGTATTCCAAGGAACTAGAATCTTTACGAGTAGGAAGGCGATCAACAAAAAGAGTAAGGTACTATGCTTGAACCCGTTTCTGGACAA
Source organism: Melanostoma mellinum (assembly GCA_914767635.1). Classification (NCBI taxonomy): domain Eukaryota; kingdom Metazoa; phylum Arthropoda; class Insecta; order Diptera; family Syrphidae; genus Melanostoma; species Melanostoma mellinum. Next base: position 103,998,846 of record OU612060.1, read on the forward strand.
CGAGAACATCCTTGTTGTGGGCTCAGAGAAACATCCTATCATTTTACCACATCAAGAGTGATTCACAAAACTATTAGAAGAAGATGCCCATGAACGCACACTGCATGGTGGTATTCGACTAACAATGGCTAAACTGAGACAACGCTACTGGATTATACAAGCAAAAAGATGTGTTCGACAAGTTATAAATAAATGTATAAGATGCTTTAGATTTGCTGCTCTACCAAATACTCAAATACTGCTACTTCCAGCAGCAAGAGTGACACCATCAAGACCCTTTACACATACGGGTGTTGACTATGCTGGACCAATTCAAATACTGATCTCAAAAGGACGAGGAAACCGGTCAACTAAGGGCTACATCGCTATATTTGTCTGCTTTGCTACAAAAGCAGTTCACATCGAGCTTGTGAGTGACCTCACTTCAGCAGCATTCATAGCAGCATTAAAGCGATTCACATCAAGAAGAGGGATATGTTCACATTTCTACAGTGACAATGGAACTACATTCATTGGAGCTAACAAAGAAATCCAACAACAAGTGAGAGCAGCCATTAAGTACGGTGTAGTAGACGCATCATCAATGCTTATGAAACGTGAAATGCAATGGCATTTCATACCACCAGCAGCACCGCACTTTGGTGGTTTGTGGGAGTCAAGCGTTAAATCCACAAAATTTCACCTAAAAAGAATAATTGGAGATACCATGCTAACATTTGAGGAACTTTCGACATTATTGACTTAAATAGAAGCATGCCTAAACTCCCGACCACTTACGGCAATCGAAAACGATATTGACAACACTACGATACCTTCTCCGGGCCATTTTCTAATCGGAAGTTCTCTGAATGCTGTACCCGAACAACTCATTGATGAAAAGAAAACGTTCCGTTCATGCTGGCAACTAATACAAAAAATGACTCAAGACTTTTGGAAAGTCTGGTCATCAGAATATTTGTCACAGCTTCAACAATTGCCTAAATGGAAACAAAAAGAAGACAACATTCAAACTGGCGATATAGTTCTTGTCAAGGAAGACCGGCTACCACCGACCGCCTGGATGATGGGAAGGATATCAGAAGTTCATCCTGGGAGTGACAACGGTGATCGGGCTGCAACCGTATATAGTAACAATAAACATTTAAAGCGACCAATAGCCAAATTATGCAAACTCCCGATAGAAACGACAACACCAGTAAAACAAGTTCAGATTAAACAAATCGAATACAACCATTTTCGTGGCTATGCATTTTGTTTGGTTTACTGAACCTAGCTGACTCCGCTCCAATTCGTCAGATATACGATGTTGAAATATTTCCATTCGAAAGTCATCCTGGAATATATTTCGAAGATATAGGACAAGCCAACTTAATTTCAAGCTCATGGAAGACAGTTGTTTTCTTTAATTTGACGAACTATTGGCAGGAATACGAAGCATACAAGGAAATTGTTTCAAAAATGGAGAGAGTATGTTCATTATCGGGAATGGAGGAACTAAAGTCTATTATGTGCGAAGGAATACTGAACCAATTTGGATATCAACTTCAACAAATAGAGCTCAGCAATGAAATTCTCTTACACGCAAACGACGATTCATTAACAGGGCAAAGACGATCACCATTTGACTTTATTGGAACAGTCACTAATGAATTTTTCGAAATACTTGATCAAAGATTTGCTGATAAATATGAGCAAACAAAAGAAGCTGTTCAAGAAAATGAAAAACACTTGCTGCAACTCATGAAAAATCAAACAACCATTGTTGATTCCACTATCAATATCTTCAAGAAAGAACAATCGAAAAATTTTAATCAAATTATGTTACTAAGTTCTATTGTCACGAAATTGGAAAACGAAACAAGTAAATTCGAGTACATGGAGAGATTTTCAGCAACTGCTCTTAACGGAATACTTATTATGATCAATTATAAAGCAACCCAGAGCATACTCCTTGATATTCTGCTATCAACACATGCTGGAAGAATACACCTTCTTATCCTTTCATTCAAGGATGAGTTGACTAAGATTCATGAGAATATCCCTAAGTCTTTAATGATTCCTGGCGAAAGACATCACGAATCCATATTGCAGCTGTATAAAATTGTAAGCCCAAGAGCTAGAGTGACGAACAACAATATTATAATTGCGATCAGTCTCCCGTTGTTGTATAATGAAGAATTCAAACTATACAAAGTATTGTCAGTTCCAACAAACCACAATGGACGCTTTACACAAATTGTTCCATCATCGGAATATTTAATGGTAAACTTACAAGGCAACCACGTTTATCCGATCAACAAAGATGAATTCTTACTTTGTAAAATAAGGCCTTCCAACATCTTCTGGTGCCCACTTCAGCATCCTCTGTATACAACCGGAGCGTCAACTAGTGTTTGTGAAACAAACATTATACAACACAAGAAAATTATGGACTCATGCACGATTGAGGACATATCACCAAGGCTGTACTGGATTGAGATGCATCAACCAAACGCATGGATATACAGCACTCCAAATTCAACCACAGTTAATATTAACTGTGAGTACAATACTGAGCCCGTTACACTGCGAGGGAGTGGGCTGCTTAAGCTACCAGCAAAATGAATAATTCATGACCAAACCACGAAAATTGTTGGAAAGCAAACAATGCCAAGCCGACTAAAATCATCATTTTTACCATCATTCAATCTTTCTGAGACGTTAACTTCGTTTAACTTAAAAAGAGAGAAACAGTCGATTCTTCCATCAAACACTTCGATAGATTTTGCTACATTGGAAAATGCAATAAACCTTCAAAAAAATCAGGAATATATATTGAATGAATTCAGTACCCATCGAGTTCACCAATATTCACTTACTATAATAGCTATCGTAGCTGTTACCATCTTCATCATCTTTCGAAAAAGAGATCAGCCACTAGCACCACCAACCATCACCACTATTCCAATGCGAAGTCTCAACAACGACGTAACACACAAACATCCTTTGAAGACATCGACATTGTTGTGACAACAAATGCAAACGACCGAATTCTACACTACAAACTAAGTAAACAACAGCAGGTGAATAACCGACAGGTTAATGAACGACACCACCAGTTGGCGAATAGATATGACACCTCCTGCAACTATCAGCGTTCTCGTGCTCGGAGCCGTTGCATTGCATTGCATTGTATTGCATTGCATTGCATTGTATTGCATTGTATTGCATTTCTTTTCATTTCATTTATCTATATATTGTTTGTCTGTATCTCGAATTATTTATTGCCTAGTTAGCAATTAAATTGTATAAATATCTTGGATAGCAAATAAGTAATTCACTTGCTAGTAAACCTTAAAAATGGAGGCTTATCCCTCTATTATTGGCGTAATTGTGAGGGTCTCCCTTCTGTAGGATCGGGCATACGATACTGAGGTTCCATTCATCGGGCGTGCTTTCTTCCGACCATATCATGCAGATCAGCTGGTGCATGCTCCTTTCCAACTGGTCTCCAGCTGTTTTGAAGAGTTCGGCATCAAGGCCACCTGCACCTGCAGTCTTATTTGATTTAAGTTTGCATATGGCAAGCTTAACTTCCTCTAGGTCGGGAGGACGGCATTCTTGATCATCGTCCAAGCTGAATGGGGCAATCTGCCTAACAGCGGAATTTGTGTCCTCATCGCCGTTAAGCAGTCTGCAGAAATGATCTTTCCAGGTCCTCAATAGCGACTGTGACTCTATAACTATGTTTCCCTGCTGGTCTTTACAGGCTTGAGTTCGGGGTTTGCCACCCTGCCAGGATCTTTTTACCTTTTCGGAAAACTTAACTGGATTTTGGCTAATCACCTTATCCCTGAGTCTTCCTCTAACGACAAATCCGCACCCAAATAAGCGATGTTTCTTTTGTCTGTAGCAGTCGCCATAGTAGATGTCACAGTTTTTCATCTTCTTTATGCCCGGTCCACTCTATCGCACCTCTTGGATGGCGGTTATGTCTGCTTTGTAGCAGTCCAGGGCGTCCGCTAATTCTCCAGCTGACTGTAGTCCGTTAAGAGATCTTACGTTCCACGTGCAGATCCGGAGGTCGTTGTCCTTTTTTCGTTTGCTTGGGTCGTCAACTTTGAAATCTTTATAGTTATCCGAGGCGGCTTGTTGTTTCGGAGCAAAGTCTTTTTTACGTGGTTTGGTAGTTAACCCTACGCACAAGGCTTAACCCCCAACCTGGAGGGCCAGGTCCTTTTGGATCTCTTCGGACACAAAGGGCTGGAATATCCAGTGTCAGTACCCTGCTGCAGGGGTGTGAGTGCTGCCTTTGGCTCACTAGGAGCTCATCCGCCAACATCTCTACTTCAATACCCTGTCCTAGTATTGAAAGACCCTGAAAGACCTTTAAACCAAATATGTTGGAGTAGCTCCTTCAGGGGTATCTGCTTTTTTGACTGGTTGATTCTGTAATTCGAATTCATTCGCTGGGACATTTACACGAAAGCTCTCGTAGACCACTGAGATTCGTGCAGTCAGTCATTGTTCGCAGAGCAATTATAGTGTTGATCGATCACAATTCTTTTGTTCCGGATTCCTTTGTCAACACTCGCACTTACTAGTTTAGCAGTTCAGCTCTGGACGGAGGTCCCAGTGGATACCGCTTGGAGGTATAGTAAGCACAATTGACGTGTAATATAAGTTGCAACATCTGGGTGCCACCAAGTTGGCACCAGTCAGAGTCTACCCGAATAGTACAACGCCCATCCACTAAGCAACATAGGATACGCTATTAAATATTAAGGATGCTTCGTACATTACTCCCTTTTCACAAAAAATAAAAAAGATTGAAGTCTACGAATACGAACGACAGGTAAAACTATATTGTACCTTGCAAAATGAATTGTTTATGTTATTATTTCTATGAAGAAAATGTTGTTTTTGTTTAGTTTAATGTTTGTTTAAAATAAATATACTAATTTTTTTTATCAGAGTTATTTGTTTCACTTTTTTTAGCACTTGAAATCAAAATATATGAGGTGTACGAATATGACTGAGACTGACTGTATATTCATTTAAATTTCAGATTCGGATCTTACTCCTTTAACTTTGTTTCTCTAATGAACTCAAAATATGCTTCAGAAGGTTTTGGCTTTTACAAATAAATACAAAATCGTTCGAGGAGTCCTTTCCTATGGCACATTGTGGCCGTGTGGCAGTCTCATTGAACAAACACTCATCGAAAAGCGTTCCTACCAAGACTATGATTGGGTTAAATGCCTCAAGTAAGCAATTTGTTAATAGTAAATTAAATTTATTGAGTTCTGTTACATATTTGTTCAACAATTTAATCATTTTCAGATTCAGTTTATTTGGGGCGTTTTTCATGGGACCAACTTTATTCTTTTGGATGCGGCTGGCAGCAATAATGTGGCCAAAAACTGATATAAGATCCTCATTGTGCAAGGCAATTACAGAACAGGTATCCTACGACCCAATGGCAATATCATCTTTTCTATTTACTATGAGCTTGATGGAGGGTAAAACATTAGATGAAGCCAAGTGGGAAGTATGCTTATTTAAGGACATACTAGAAATCATTTTATAAATTTTATTTTATTTTATTAGGTGAGGAACAAATTTTTTGAGGCTTATAAAGTTGGAGTTATTTTTTGGCCTTGTGTTCAGACGGTGAACTTTACCTTTATTCCACAACGAAATCAGGTTGTTTTTACATCATTTTTTGGCATGCTATGGACATCTTTTCTAGCCTATACAAAGTATTTGGAAATTCCAAATGTAGATTTGGATCATCATGCTATTGACATTCATTTTCTTGAATTGTAATAAACATTGCCTATAATAAAGCAGCAAAATTTTGTAAGAAAAAAATTTTATAATAAGGAATCGAGTCCTACCATTGTATATATAATATGTGTTTGTGTGTGTGTGTGTGTGTGTGTGTGTGTGTGTGTGTGTGTGTGTGTGTGTGTGTGTGTGTGTGTGTGTGTGTGTGTGTGTGTGTGTGTGTGTGTGTGTGTGTGTGTGTGTGTGTGTGTGTGTGTGTGTGTGTGTGTGTGTGTGTGTGTGTGTGTGTGTTAGTAACTGTGTGTCTATTTATGTCCCCACAAAGTCACCACCTGACTCATCTATTAGCTATTAGGTATATTTTTCCAAGCGTTGCGTTGCTGCGAATGTTTTGTTCAAGGCGTTTCTTTACTTTTAAGACAATTACGCTCTTTCAGAGAGTTTCTGAGAGAATTTTGCAACCACTCCTTAAAATATGACAGATTGTGAATTTCTGTGCACAAAAGTAAAGAAACAGACTTATTGAAATCTGTTGTCGAAAATCAGAAATATTAACGAACACATCCCAAAGACTGCCAACCTCTGGGTTCCGAATAAGAAATTTACCAATCATCCCTATTGTTCACTTAGATAAGTAAGTTTTTTTGTTCACTTGCGCTATTCACTTAGGAGTTGTGGTTTTTCCATGAGCGATGTTTTGCTTAAGTGAATAAAAGTGAAAAGTGAATATAGAACTTCAATAAAATCGGCTAGTATTTACTTTTATGAAATAAGAGGTCAAATTGACGAATTCTATGTTATTGTTTTCATTTGGTTCGAAATTTATATTTGTGGATTGTATTTAAGCATGTAAAATATTGTTCCATTTCATATTCTTAAGTCTTACATTTCTTATAAAAAAACATTGTGCTTTCGTACAACATGTATTCCTGAAACGTATGCTGTTTTCAAAAACACGAAAATTTAAATTCAAATCAAAGTTTCAGACAATTCACCATGCTACACAGCAATCAACCCATCTGCGCAAAACAAAAGTTAAATCATCATCACAAAACATCATTCAACACATCCTTAAAACCACCTGAAAAAAGCTTTTCAGAAGAAAAAAAAAACAAACAAGAATGTTGTTAAAATCTCTGTTTTTAAAGATCTAATAATTTACATTAATTGCACGAAAGGCAATCAAAGCAGTTCCATCTTTAATGCTGTGCTGCAACACCGCACACACGAAATCAAAATTAAAATATAAAATGAACTGCAAAACACGAATTTATAACAATATTTTATTTGTAAAAACATCTCTACATGTTCAAAGGGAACAAAGAAACCAAAACCGAGAAACACCGCACGTCGAAGTAGATTTCTCGTCGGCAAATCACATTTTAATAAAAAAATTCTGTGCACTGCAACAAACGCATACACAACATAATTTGATATTAAAAACGCTTATAATTAAACAAATTAATAAATTATTACCGGTGTCTGAGATTCCACACGCACTAATATTCCACATACGGAATTTCCATACGCAAACAAAAAATACTTACCTGGCAACGATTAACATTGGTAATTGGCAAACCTGAAAACAATGAAATTCGCCTTTTTCTCTTGTCATGTCTACCATTTCCTTTTTGCTCATTCTGTCATTAATAAAAAGTCATTCGAACAACGTGGTCACATTTTTCTCTTTTTCTTTAAGTTTGGTCAAGCAACTTTTATGAAACATTTTGGTGCCTCCTGTGAGGACAATCGTTTTATCTAAATATATTATTTAGTTTTTGAGACTTAATTTATTGGAATTTAATTGATTTAATCGTAGTCTTCTTTAAGATTTGGTGCACTATGGCAGAACTCAATCTACGTGCCACAGCCTCCAATGGAATAAAACGTATCTGGGAGCGTTTAAGGAATATGGACTTATCCACTTGTGATGTTCCTCAACTTAATCAGGACCTAAAGGCTGTTGAGGCGCATTATGATCGTTTCCTCAGCAACCATCAGATCTTAGTAGAAAGCTAAAACCGACGAGCTAGATACACATGAAATACTTTGGGATCAGGTTGAAACGATGTTCAACCAGACTTGCATTACAGTTGAACGCAGGCTTTTACATTTGGAATCTGAAACCAAGTTGGTAAGGGAGTGTTCATCTGCGACGAACTTCGATATGCGACTTGATCGAGTCACAGTCCCTTCCTTTGATGGCTCGTTGCGAAATTGGTTAGCCTTCAAAGATACATTTGAAACTTTGGTACATAATACAGAGTACCCTGAAGCATACAAATTAAATAAACTTCGTCAGGCAGTTGACGCTACAAAGGTACCGTTAGTCGGTGTTATGTACTCTGGTGGGTTCGCTGAGGTATGGCAAGCGTTAAAGGAGAGGTTTGATAATCCCAAATTGTTAGCCGAGGTTCATGTTTCTCGATTTATTAACATCAAACCAGAGTCAGAGGACAGTGCAAGAGCATTACTATCAATCGTTGACACAGTGCATGAGTCACTTAACGCTCTTCGGGTGATGAAACTACCGGTTGACCAGTGGGATGCGCTGCCTACTCCTATTGTCGTATGCAAGCTACCTTTGATCACGCAACGGGAATGGTGTAATGCAAACACCGAATGCATACGTCGAATGAAATACCTCGCTTGTCAGATCTACTTGAATTTTTGGAAAAACGAGCACACAGTTTGTCCACGTCATTGGTAAATATACCTGGTCGTTCGGACCCGTTGTCGACAGAACGTCCTCAGCGACAGACACAACGTTTAGTCAGGTCACATGTTGCTACGGTAGGTGAGGGGAAATGTATACACTGTCAGGGGCCACACCGAATTAGCCGGTGCCAAACAGTGCTTTCAATGAAATCTGAGCAGCGTTTCGAGCTGTTGAAGCATTCCGGTTTATGCTTCAATTGCCTAAGGCATGGACATTGTTCACGTCAGTGCCCAGCAGGTGGGTGTCATCAGTGTGGTCGGAAGCATCACACGTTATTCTGTCGTCAACCGCAATCAACGCCGACACCAGCTATCCAAACCATCGGGACGTTAGGCCGGAGCTCTCAACCAGCTGTTTCCTCGCTAGTAACTCAACAAACAGCATGACTAACCGACTGGACCGCCAATTGTAGTAACCAATTCAACAAAACTGTTTTACTTGCAACTGCGCTCGCATATGCAAGTGGTGAATGGACTAGTCAGCAGTGCTTAGCTCGTATCCTCTGCGATCCTGGATCACAGGCTAGTTTTATTACGGAGCGCTTCGCCACTTCTTTGAATCTTCGCAGGCAACCACAGAGCTTAAACGTGGAAGGCATTGGAGGTTCTTCTCATACTACAACAAATGGTAACACTGTGCTCACAATTAAATCGTTGTATACCGACTTCCAATTGAAGATTAACCCGTTTGTTATTCCGTCAATTACATCGACGACTCCAGCAGTGCATGTGGATGGGAGACAGTGGGATCATCTTGTTGGTCTCCGACTTGCAGATGTGCATTTCGGTAGGCTAGGTGGCATCGAAATACTACTTGGAGCAGACGTCTGGGGTCTGATCGTCGAAAGTGAGGTTATAAAGGGGAGACCTGAGGAACCTTCTGCACAAAGTACCAAATTGGGTTGGGTCGTATTTGGACCAGCTTTGACGATGCAAAATCGACCCTTTCTCTTCGCACCTTTTACACGCAGCCGTCTGAAGGTGACACCGATTTGTCAGAGTTGTTATCAAGGTTTTGGAAACTGGAAGAAGCAAACGATACCAACATTGTAGATGATGAATGCAGCCGAGTCTTTGCAGCAACCCATTCTCGAAGTATTGATGGGCGTTATGTGGTTCATATCCCGTTTCGCTAGGATAGACCCCCGCTTGGGGATTCATATTCATCTGCTTTGCGACAATTTCGTTCTTTGGAGCGTAGACTGGCTGCTAATGAAGAGTTTCGGAACAAGTATGTGCACTTCATGCAGGAGTATGTTGCATTGGGCCATATGGAGCAAGTCGATCAACACGTCGACCACTCCAACTACTATTATATACCACATCATGCGGTGACTACAAAATTTCGTGTTGTTTTTAATGCGTCAGCCCGAACAAGTGTTGGTGTTTCGTTGAAAGACATTCAGTTGGTTGCTCTGACAATTCAAGATACTTTGGTCAACATAATATTCCGCTTTCGTCGATACCGGTTTGCACTGACAGCCGATATCGAGAAAATGTTCCGGCAGGTGCTGGTGACTCCAGAACATAGAGACTTTTAACGGATTCTCTGGCGAGAATCACCGTCCGAGGAGCTAAAGGTTTTCCGTCTTACCACGGTCACATATGGTATTTGGTATGACTTGCAGCCCATACAATGCGGTACGATCTCTTCATCAATGTGCCTTCGACAACTACAGTGTAATAGAAGATACTAATGAGGCAGTTGCGGCGCGAGACGCAATTTTAAATTCGTTCTATGTTGACGATTTTTCGGCTAGTTGCAACACCGTCGCTGAAGCAACGTGGACACAATTCTTTCGAAAGGACATTTCAAATTACGAAAGTGGAATTCGAATAGCACGGAAGTGTTAACGCACATCGCTGATAATGATTCTCCGAAGGCCGAACTTCTTCTCGAAACATCGACAACGTCAGTGCTGGGCTTGCGATGGGATCCTATATAGGATGAATTATTCTTCAGTGTTCAACTTAGGACTTGCGATCACCCTCCAACAAAACGACTTGTGCGTAGCGAGGTTGCTCAACTATTCGATACAACGGGCTTGCTAGCGCCGATTGTAATTACTGGTAAGATTTTTATTCAAACACTTTGGACTTCACGCTCTAAATGACGTTCGTGTGCCACGTTGGTTAGGCATGTATGAGGGAGAGACAACCGAGATTCACGGATTTTGTGACGCCAGCTTACATGCCTATGCTGCTGTGATATACACTAAAACTAGTGGCTCCGATAATATACCGCGAATATCTCTACTGACAGCTCGTACAAAAGTGGCTCCTTCGAAGGGAGCAACCATACCTCACCTTTAGCTTTGCGCAGCGCATCTCCTCGCTATCATGCTACAAAATGTTCGGTTAGCACTGGGACTTATGAGCACTCCTTTCTATCTTTGGTCTGATTCACGAATTGTGTTATGCTGGTTACGTAAGGAGCCGGTGACACTCAAGCCATTTGTAGCTAATCAAGTGAAGCAGATTCAGAACGTTGCCTCATCGAAGTACTGGAACCACGTTCGTTCAGCAGCGAATCCAGCGGATTGTGCCAGTCGCGGTATGAGTGCATCCGATCTTTTGCAACATCAACTTTGGTAGTGTGGACCAACCCGGTTAAAGGATTTTCCGAGGCAACCAGAATAAGAATACGCGGAATCACTTTTACAGGAAGAATTGAATGCTGTTCAAATCGAGCAGAAGGTAGCCTCACTGACCACAGCTGTGTCTAAGATTCAGGGGCTCACCACCAGGAGGCGGGATGGCCACGTCATTTCGCTAACGGATCGATTTAGCAGTCTCCAGCGACTCCTTCATCCGGTAGCTACCATCTTAAGATGGACAATCAAATGGCGGCATAAATGGGGATCTCCTGTCGTGGACGCTCTGGAATTGGAAGACGCATTGAGGGCACTTATTCGTCTTGAACAGGAGTCCGCATTTTCTCTGGATATTCATCAACTCCGGAATAGATCAACTCTACCAATGACTAGTCGCTTGACGCCTTTGAACCCTTTTTTAGATGAGTTTGGAATTCTACGAGTTGGTAGTCGGATTGGCCGAGCGGCTCTTCCACACGATCAACGGTTTCCAATGATTCTGCCGAAGAACAGTGCTCTTGTTTGGCTATTAATTAACAAAACTCACCAGGACACTCAACTCACAACTGATGCTTCAGACACTTCGAAGTCGATTTTGGATTCTGAATGGAAGGCAGGCGGTCAGGAGCTTCGTGCACAACTGTGTCATTTGCCGTCGCCATAAAGGAACCCTCCTTAAGCAACAAATGGCTTCTTTACCTCATCCAAGAATAAATGCTTCTTGTCCATTTCTATCATCAGGTGAGGATTATTGTGGGCCATTTACCGTGCGCGTTGGAGCGAAGAGGTCTCGAACAACAGTTAAAACATATCTAGCTATTTTTATATGTATGGTAACGAAGGCAGTTCATATTGAAGTGGTGGATGAACTTTCTTCACAATCGTTCTCAGATGCGTTTACACGTTTCATAAGCCGTTGAGGACCGTGCCGAGATTTGTTTAGTGACAATGGCACAGCATTTGTCGGAGCAAATCGCATGCTTCAGGAAGACTTGGAAGCACTGCAGAACGAGCAAACTCAACAGGCATTGGCGAGCATTGGAACTAGCTGGCACTTTATTACTCCTGGCGCTCCACATCAAGGTGGTTTATGGGAGGCTGCTGTGAAGTCAGCCAAACGTAATTTGGTTCGTTTGGTAGGTCGACAAGTTCTTTGGTATAACCAGTTGCATACTTTGGCGACCAGGACTGAGGCTTGCCTGAACTCTCGTCCTCTCACACCGCTACATGACGACCCGGATGACAAATTTGCTTTGACCCCTGGGGACTTTCTGATTGGAGCACCACTCATTGCGGTACCCGAACCGAATATCACCGATATTCCCCTCAACCGTGTAAAGCATTGGCAGTGGTTACGACACATACATCAAAGCTTCTGGCAAAGGTGGAGTGCAGAATATTTAGCAACACTACAGACAAGGAGCAAGTGGCAACAGCGATCTGAAAACATAAGAGTTGGTGATATTGTGCTCGTACGCCAGGACAACTTGCCCCCTACTAATTGGCGATTAGGACGAGTAGTGGAGGTGTACCCGGGCAGTGATGGCTTGGTACGAAACGCTACGGTGAAGACAGCTGTTGGTGTATTCAAGCGGGCGGTTCAAAAGCTATGTCGACTTGTGGACTCCGATTGTTTCGAACCTGGAGGTTCAACCGGGCAGGATGTCTGAGATTCCACACGCACTAATATACCACATACGGAATTTCCATACGCAAACAAAAAATACTTACCTGGCAGCGATTAACATTGGTAATTGGCAAACCTGAAAACAATGAAATTCGCCTTTTTCTCTTGTCATGTCTACCATTTCCTTTTTGCTCATTCTGTCATTAATAAAAAGTCATTCGAACAACGTGGTCACATTTTTCTCTTTTTCTTTAAGTTTGGTCAAGCATTTTATGAAACAACCGGCATAAAATACAAAATGTATTTGCTCATTTTAATTAAAAAAAAGGGAAGGCAATCCTCATCACATAGAAAAAAAGAAAACCACGAAATATCAAATGCCGTCGGCAAATGCATTTGACAATTTTGCACCACAGATTTGATTAATTCTAAGAAAACCGCAACAAATTATACAGTCCACTGAATATAAAAGGATAAAGCACTTCATAATTTTCAATTCATTTTAACACTCCTAGAACTTAATTAAACTTATAAAATTCGCGTAACATTTCCGAAATATAATCGCGAGTTGTTTACAAATTAAATGTAAACAACCATTGTTCGCGATGCTTATAACGCAAGTGAATTGCAGAACAGTTCACAGTACCTGTACTATGACTGGATAAATGATAAAGTGACTACAGTAGAACACTGTAACACCTTGTTCACGAGTATTGATTTGTAAACAGCTCCCAGCATACTCGCTAAAAGAAAATTAATAAAATGTCGCTGTTTCGTATCTACATTTCTACACTATATTTATTTTTCCCAACCTATTTATACACAAAAAATGCTTAATCTACAATTATGTGCAAAGGTATAGTTTGCTGGATGTGCAAACGAATGTATCTTGAAATTAAGAAGAATTGAATTACACAGAACGTGTATTAGAGAATAATGCTAAATCGTCAGTTATACACCGGAATGTACAGTATGGCAAGCAAGTTACGTTAATGAAATTAATGTTTTACAATATTGTGAGAAAGAAAAATTATTATAAGTATGAAAGGTTCTATTGTTTATGTTGATCGTAAACATTCTGCCCCACGCTGATGATGCGTCGTTGGTTCATCAGAAGACATCTTAGACTCGAAAATTGTAGCTGGATATAGGTTCATTTCTAGGTGTTGGTATTGGTGGTGATGACATTCTTTGTTTGAATCGAGCAATGCAACACCGGCATGCTAGGTATATAAGGACTGTCATTGCACTGAGAAAACCAAGAGAGCTCATGATGGTGTGCGGAATGTTATGTTGATAAATGTGATTTGGGAGTTCTAGCTGTTGTGACTCAATCTGCTTTTGAAGTTCTAGCAAATCTTTGAAATGAACTCATATTTGACGAATAATACTTGAGAGCTGTATGGCGGCTGATGTTTTCAGAAGTTATATCACCGCTTTGTCTGGTATGCGACACTCGTATATTGTTTGAGTGAATTTGTAGCCCTTGAGGAGTAAGATGTTGATGTTTGGCCCCACAAGACGGTTGCATCTTTAAAAGTCCACTTCCCTTTATTTTAATGAAGGTAGTTTGGCGATCACAAACGGTATTCAGCGTTGTTTCTTCTTTGACGGCGAAAATCCATTGATTTACTTCAGGCAGTTTTTTCCAAACAGAATTGGCTTGAATAAGGTTGAGCTCACATCCCGACAGGTCCGAAGCGTTGTTGAGTAAGTTTATTTCGCAGGTGCTGAAGTTTGTTCCACATCTGTATACTGGATGAGATTGGGGGTACAGATAATGTACTTCGTTCATTATGGCACATGAAGTAAGGTCACCTTCGGTTACAGGGTAGTATTCGTCGTGATGAACACTCACTGCCAGGAAACTTGTTGATGATTGTATTGCTATGAAGGTTTTGTTGACAACTGCTGGGATCGGAATCATGTTGAACATCGTGAATTCTTCCAATTCGACCAATGGTAGTTCAATTTTTAAAATAAGGTAGTCCGAAGCTATTTGTCCGGTAATTGACATAAGCTTGTATAGAGTCAATATGTTTTCGGCCTCAACTGGAAGTCGAAGTATTGATGGTAAATTGTTTTTCATTGTGGTAATTTCACGGTTTAGTTTTTGTGGAGATATAAGTAGATGATTTATTCGTCCTTGGTGAGTATCTGCCAAAACATCGGTTATTGAATTTTCGGTGCGCTGTATGTTCATTCTAAGCAATGTGGCGTAGATAGACCACGATGAAAAAAGCTCCTTAATCTTAGTCTGGTACACTTCTTCGGTCAAATTGTTGATTTGATTTATTATCTGTTTAAATTGAGCTTCAAGCGTGCTGTGTTTCTTGGACATGGCTTCTTGATTTTGTTCAGTGTTGAATCTAAAATTGAAGTCTGATTTCCGCAAGTTTCAGTAATTGTTCTTTATTTGATTGCAACTCCTTGAAATGACGAGTTACTTCTTCTGAGTATCTAGAGTCAAGAGCTTTAAAAAGCAAATTTGCTATGTTTCCTACGACATCTGTAGCTCCTCTTTTAATCATATTCTTCCGACAGCAATTCTCCATTCCATACTTTTGCCGTAGTATTCTCATACAGATTCTGTAAAATTCTTCCAAACTTCCATGACATGCCGTTGTTGAAGAGCTTGTAGATAAGTGCTTTTCTATCGATCAAATCAAAAGCAGATTTGAAATCTACGAAAAAAGCATATAGCTTCTTTTGTTTGCCAAGAAATGATTCTGCAATGCTCTTGAGGGTAAATATATGGTCCACCGTGGAATATCCTGACCTGAATCCTGCTTGAAACTCTTTCAGGAGTTTGTTTTCATCGATCCATTTGGTAAGACGTTTTTGCAAAATAAGCGTGAATATCTTATATGACGCATTAAGAAACGATATACCTCTGTAGTTGGATGGTTCATTCAAATTTCCTTTCTTGTATATCGGGAAAATAATGGATTCCTTGAATTCCTGTGGTATAAGACCAGTTTCCATTATATTGTTATACAGAAGTGTCAGCTTGTTGATCAGTTCCATTGTACCATACTTATAAAATTCAGCTGGTATGCCATTTGATCCAGAGGCTTTCCCGTCTTTAAGTTTCTCTAAAGTTGAGGTCACTTCTCTATATTCTATCGAAGAATCAAGAACTTCGCAGTACAACGATGGAGTTGCATATTGAAAAGAAAGTTTTTCTTGTGCTGGATTCAACAATCTTTCAAAGTGAGCTGCTAGAAGTTGCGGACTTAAACTTGAATGTATTGTATACCTTTTGCCATTAAGTTGCTTTGCCAGGTTCCAGAAATCCTTCGAGCTTCTACATACTGCCAATCGTCTCGATTCAGCTTCAAAAAACGCAGCCTTTTTTTGCTTACATAATTCCTTGTAATTCTTATTGGCAAGTAGATATTGGTTATTGAAGTGCTCATCATTTGAAGATCTATAGGCTTTTAGCCAACCAAACGATAAATGTCGCATTTTTTTGCAGTCTGTGTCATACCATGGCTCAATAAAGTTCTGCCGACAGCTATTATTTACAGCACTACCCGGACGTGAGACTTTTATAATTGTATCAAGCTGTGAGAAATCACTAATATCTTGTCCATTAAGTGCTCTATTCAGCCTTGATTGATATTCGGTCTTAAACGTAAATTTCCATTTCAATTTTGGCAAAGTGTTCATTTCTCTTGTTTCCTGAGCATCTCTTGAAATAATCCGAAATGACAAGGTTAAAGGAAAATGATCCGAAAAAGGGACATTTTCCACTTTCAAATCTGTGATACGATCGTTCCATTGCTGTCGAAAGGATTCAATACACAATCGGGAGTCAGGCAGGGGTGCACATTGAGCCCAAGTTTGTTTGCATTATTCATTGATGACCTTGCGGACCTTTTACCGTGCGGTGTCGAGTACGGTGAAATGATAATTAAAGTTTTGATGTTCGCGGATGACATCGTACTTTTGGCAGCCTCACCAGAATCACTACAGCTAATGATAAATCGTCTGTCTCAATATTGCAAACTTTGGAATTTAATCGTCAACCTGGAAAAATCCAAGGTTTTGATCTTCAAACGTGGAGGAGGACGCAATTGCGCAAATGAAAAATGGAATTATAATGGTGAACTCATCGAAGTTGTTTCAGAATTTAAATACCTAGGAGTAAATTTCACTAGAACTCTAAATATGGAAAAACATTTAAAAGAAAAACTCATGAAAGCTAAAAGTGCAGTGAACTCAATTTGGAATAAATGTTTCTATAACAAAAGTATAGCCCATAGCAGCAAGTACAGGATATTTGAAGCAGTATCAGAATCGGTGCTCTTTTACGCGGCGCAAACTTGGGGAACAAAGATGTATGATACAGTCGAGAAGCTTCTGCGATACTATTGCAAAAGAATTTTTCAATTGCCGAATAGTACACCTAACTACGTAATCATGTTAGAAACCGGTTTATCCCCGCTGTTCATACGAACTTTGAAAATTCAGGTGGATTACATATTGAAGGCACTAAAGATGAATGATAATCGACTTCCAAAGATAGCAGCTCTGCAAGCCATAAGGAACAAAACAGGCTGGTATGCTGATTGGATAGAACTAGCAACAGAATGTGGCATAGATATAAACGTAAATTATACCAACATTAAAGAGCTTGAAACGTCGCTTTACCAGCTAATTTCTGCAGTAGATCTTAGACAACGAGAAAAATTTTTGAATGATGCAACTGAATCTCTGCATAGGCAAATCTACAGCAGATTAGAACACAATCTGGGGGACAAAAACTATTTCAATGACAAGAATAGTATTGCCGAAATATCAACAATGGTAAAACTGAGAGCAGAACTTCTGCCACTGAACTACATACCGCATAGAGAAGAACTACCCATTATAATATGTTCGCTATGCAACTTAAACGAAAGAGAAGATGTTGCTCATTTTATGGGAAAATGTCCGATCTTTAAGGAAATAAGAAGGGAATTTTTTGGAAGCGACATTCTAACACTAAACCAAGTCGTAGGCTTGCTGAATGACATGGATGTAAAGAAGTTATTCCAATTCTGCAGACTAGCTACTCTTTATAGAAAATGTATTATAAATGAAAACTTTTGAATGCAAAATATATTTGGTAATTTATTTTTGAAGTAAACTTTGTCACATATTGTAACTGAAAGTTCTTTTTTAAAAACTTGTGATAATTAACTGAAAGGAAAATCTTACTTATATTTATTGATTTATTTTTTATGTTTTGTCAACTAGGCAGACGGCAAAAATGCCATGCTTTTTGTTTTTTTAGTAAACTTTGTAATAGAACAATGAAAACTAATAAAACTATCTATCTATCTATCTATCTATCTAAACATATTCTTTGATTGTTTAATGGTTATCTTCCGTTACCCCTTTTTGGATCAGTTCTACTTGTTGAACAACTTGAGCGCATGATCCTTGAAACGACAACTGATCGCATAGATGTTTTAGTACGATAGTGCTTTTTTCGAGTGCTTGAAATTCTTTTCGATATGAAGCAAGGTCAAAGTATACCACTAGATTCCATTTGCTGTGAATTAAGCTTAATGTTCCTTGTTTTTGGAAACGTATGCCAGGTGCCGAGCTGTTAAACTTGATGACTTCTACATCACTGGCAGCTATAATTGGTAATAAGAGAGCTTTTATTATAGTGAATGACCGTAAGCTTTTTACCTAGGAGTCCAGGGCCAGTCCATGGATTTTCGTGAAATTTTCGGAAAAGTGTTTTGAATAGCGTATAGAAAAAAGTTAGAAAAAAAAAATTTCACCGCTCTCAATTTATTAATTATTTTTTAAATTAGTTATTTACTTTTAGAATTTTTTATATATATGTTGGGTGTTTTAGATACGGTTTCCCAAAGGCTCAGGACGGATAGGTTTGGTCAAGACAAAAAAAGTTTGTGGGAAGTGGGTCTATCTCCCTCCGTGTAGGCGCGAGGGGCAATTTTATATGATATCTACTCAACTTTTAAAAAATTATTAAGAATCAACTAAGATTCTTACTACCTCATTATGTAATGTTTTTGAAAGCTAATACTTTATTCTTTAATAAAAATTTTAGTTTGAGTTTACTTAATAATAAGTTTTTGAGAAATCAAGCCACAAACTAAAAATTTTGGAAAAAGAAAAAATTTTTTCCTAATTAACATAATTTTGCCCCATTAATGGCCATTTTTTCTTTCCATATTCAATGCTTTTATTAATTCTTTTTCAAAAGTAAAAAACCGAACACAAAAATTTTTCTTGGTTTAAGAGAAATTAAAAAAAAACACGAATGGTACTTTTTCCAGAAAACAAAATGTCGTTAATTTCCCGCTAATTGAACTTTATTCCCGGAAGAGATATGAAATTTGTTTTAAATAGCATAAAAAAAGCTAAAAAAAATTCATGTGATCTTAATTCAAACATAAATTGTAAATAATTATTAAAATTTTAGAGTTATCTTTTAATTATATTAGTTTAAAGTTAAATTTAAAAATTTTTTTTAACTTTTTTTATATGCTATTTTAAACACATTTCATATTTCACTTCCGTGAATAAAGTTTAACTAGCGGGAAATTAACGACATTTTGTTTTCTGGAAAAAAGTACCATTGGTTTTTTTTAATTTCTCTTAAACCAAGAAAAATTTTTGTGTTCGGTTTTTTGCTTTTGAGTAAGAATTAATAAAAGCATTAAATATAGAAAGAAAAAAAGGCTCTTAATGGGGCAAAATTATGTAAAAAAAATTAATTAAGAAAAAAATATTTTCTTTTTTCAAAACTTTTACTTTGAGGCTTGATATCTCAAAAACTTATTATTAAGTGAACTCAAACTAAAGTTTTTATTAAAGAACAAAGTATTAGCTTTCAAAAACATTACATAATGAGGTAGTAAGAGACTTAGTTGATTTTTAATAATTTTTTAAAAGTTGATATAAAATTGCCCCTCGCGCCTACACGGCGGGATATAGACCCCCCTTCCCACACACTTTTTTTTTGTCTTGACCAAACCTATCTGGGTGATTCTTATACAGCTGTGATTTCTAACACTCAGAATTTTTTTAAATCAAAAATGCTTTAAAACTTGTGATTTGGGTGTTATTGGTCTTTTATTATGCTCAAAATTAAGTCTGTAACGTAGCTCAACTAAAACTGCAATAGAAAAGAAGCTAGAACGAAAATTGGAAATTTCACTACCACGGTACTGACATCAAAATGAAATATTCAGAATATTTCTTAAAATAATATAGCAAATGATAAAAAATCATAGGATTTTGGTAATCATACCGAAAAATTTACTGTATTTTCTTTCTTGATTATAACAATCTTTAAAATTTATTAACACTAGAATTAAAATAAATTTTTTTATAATACTCAATACACAAAGGTTTACACTAGTTAAATATGCTGACAAATGTCAGTACCGTGGATGTATAATTAACCTAACTTAAATTGTCACACGTAAATAAAATGATTGGCCAAATAATTTTGAATTCACACGTGAATTTAAATAATTATTCAGTATAATTGACCTAAACATTCTATTAACACGCGTGAATTTCAATACCATGGTACTGACCGGTAGTTTAATGACATACCTTTTAAAAAACACAACAAATTATTTCTGTTTTAAGATCGAGTGTAAAAACAACCACACAGCTATGAACTGTACACAAATAGTCATTCTTCAGAATGCTACTAGAGAAAGCGACAGAAACTGAATAAGAGATGGCGTTTAAGCGGGAAATATTTTAAATTTGCAAATTGAAGAAAATCCAGGACATGAAGCAATGACCGTTATTCCTTTCTACTAGTCAATATTGGGATACAATTGTAGCATAATTTGATGAAATGTACAGTAGGTTTTAGTTATAAAAGCAAACTTTAGATTATAAAACGACTATTTATAGAAATGTATGTATTTAGTTCGAAAAACGAAATGCGGACATGCCACGGTACTGACATTTTGGATATAATTTTGCAAATTATTCTTGATCCATCAATACTTATGCTTCAATATACATTGTCGACAGTAAAATACTATCAAATTCATTATAATTATCATTTTTTAATAAAACAAAACATGCCAAACAATAAATACAGTCCTAGACATAAAAAATCACAGTTATACATATAACAATCACTCATCTATCCAGAGCCTTTGGGAAACCGTATCTAAAACACCCTACATAAATAAAAAAAAATTCTAAAAGTTTATAATTAATTTTAAAAACATTGAAAAATATGAGAGCGGTGAAATTTTTTTTTTACTTTTTTCTATGCGCTATTCAAAACACATTTCCAAAAATTTCATGAAAATCCATGGACTGGCCCTGGATTCCTAGGTTTAGCCTTTTTTATGTCTAACGGCCCTCCACTATTAAAAGAGTAAGTAATCCTGACCGGGATGACTTGGACGTTGATTGTTTTGTTAGTTTAGATGATGAGCTGGACTCGTCAATGTCTTCTTGTTCATCTAGTTTGCGTTTTCGACTTGTTAGAGATGCATCAGGTTGAGAGCCCAGAGAGCTTTGGGTGCCTTCTACTAGTGGAGCTAGTTTGTGTTTGGGATGACATAGTACACCAGATTTTGTTCGAACTACTGCAATCCTAACATGTCCATCGTTTCCGTGAATCACTTTTTCGATTCTTCCTAGTGGCCATTTCAGTACTGGAGTGTTGTCTTCCTTGATAATGACGACGTACCTGGTTGAACGTTTTTCGACTGTGTTTTCCACTTTGTGCGTTGTTGGAGTTCCTTGAGGTAATCTTGGGTCCATCGTTTCCAGAATTCCTTCTTAATGGTTGACACAAGCTTCCACCTTGTAGCTAGGGTCCCTCTCTGAGGTTCTGCATGTTGGTCGACCACTGCCTTCAATGGTTAACCTATTAAAAAGGAAAAAGGACCAGGTGTTAAAACAGATACGTCATTGGATTATCTGACATTGCTGTTAATGGTCGTGAATTTAGAATAGCCTATAAAGGCCAATGCATATCCTTACCATTGTATGCGGAAGTCATGGCCGCCATAGAAAATGGGAAGATATTCACCAAATTTGACCTACAGCAGGCATATCAACAGCTGATTGTGGATGATGAAGTTGAAGCAAACATAACCGCAAGAAAATCTAAATGTTTTTTTGGAAAATCTCAAGTAGATTTCCTGGGGTACAATATTTCTGGCGAAGGAATACGCCCAAATAAATCAAAGGTAGAAGCTTTCCAATGCAACAACGAACAAGGGCTGCTTACAATCAGTATAACGAGATCTACAAGAAGAAAAGAAGGGAAGAACACCGACTTCTCAAAAAGAAAAAGAAGCAGCATGAGAAGCGCTCGTTTGAGGAAATAGAGAGGTGCCATGACAGGACCGAGATTCGGAAGTTTTACGAAAAGGTAAAAAGATCCTGGGTGGCATACCCCGAACTCAAGCCTGTAAAGACCAGCAGGGAAAAATAGTTATAGAGTCACAGTCGCTACTGAGGATCTGGAAAGATCATTTCTGCAGACTGCTTAACGGCGATGAGGACACAAATTCCGCTGTCAGGCAGACTGCCCCATTCAGCCTGGACGATGATCAAGAATGCCGTCCTCCCGACCTAGAAGAAGTTAAGCTTGCTATATGCAAACTTAAATCAAATAAGACTGCAGGTGCAGATGGCCTTGATGCCGAACTTTTCAAGGCAGCTGGAGATCAGCTGGAAAGGAGCATGCACCAGCTGATCTGCATGATATGGTCGGAAGAAAGCATGCCCGATGAATGGAACCTCAGTATCGTATGCCCAATTCTAAAGAAAGGGGACCCTCACAACTGCGCTAATTATAGAGGGATAAGCCTCCTTAACGTCGCTTATATGTAAGATCTCGTCTGCTGTAATATGCGAACGTCTGAAACCCTACGTCAACAACTTCATAGGTCCTTATCAATGTGGTTTTAGACCAGAGAAGTCTACAATAGACCAAATTTTCACATTACGGCAGATCTTGGAAAAAACCCGAGAGTATAATATCGATATTCACCATCTTTTATCGATTTCAAGGCCGCGTATGACAGTATCTACAGAGACGAGCTGTACAGAGCCATGTCTTGTTTCGGCATCCTTGCAAAACTCCTACGACTTTGCAGGATGACTTTGAAGAAATCACGCTGCTCCGTCAAGGTCGGTAAAGAACTCACCGAGACCTTTGATGTCGAAAAAGGTTATAGGCAAGGCGACAAACTGTCATGCGATTTCTTCAACATCATACTTGAACAGATTGTAAGAAACTCTAACGTCAACACCAGAGGAACAATTTTTCAAGAGTCTGTACAATTACTCACCTATGTGGATGATATTGACGTAATGGGAAGAAAAAAGCGTGATGTCATAGGTGCTTTTGCGAGTATTGAATCAGAAGCGGCAAAAATGAGTTTAATGGTTAATGAGGGCAAAACGAAGTATATGCTGTCATCAAACAAGGACACAGAACGTCGACGAATTGGACAAAACGTCACAATAGACAGACATAACTTCGAGGTAGTACAGGACTTCGTCTACCTAGGATCCGCTGTAGACACGGACAACAACATCAGTGCGGAGATCAAACGGAGAATAACTCTTGCCAACCGTTGCTTCTTTGGGTTAAGAAGGCAATTGAGAAACAAAACCCTCTCCAGAAAAACCAAGGTAACCTTATATAAGACCTTAATCATCCCAGTCCTGCTTACGGCGCGGAAGCATGGACCTTATCGAAAGCGGATGAGGAAACCCTTGGTCATTTCGAAAGAAAAATTCTCCGGTTGATCTTTGGTCCCGTATGCGAAGACAATGTGTGGAGAAGAAGATAAAACAACGAGCTGTATGAGCTATACCGTGACATGGGCATAGCCAGAAGAGTACGCATCGCGAGGCTACGATGGTTGGGCCATGTAGAGCGGATGGACCCAAACGCTCCGGCTCGTTGGGTGTTGGAAAGCACATTGCAGGGAAATCGCGGAAGGGGAAGACCTCGTCTTAGGTGGCGCAATCAAGTGGATGAAGACCTCAACCGACTTCGAGTGCGAAACTGAAGAGAGCTCGCCCGAAATCGTAGTCGTTATAGATGGATGTTGGTAGAGGCCCAGGTTCACCCCGAACTGTAATGCCCACCTAAGTAAGTAAGTAAGAAGCTATCCAAAGGGAACCTCTTCCTCAAAATAAGGAAATACTACAGTCCTTCTTAGGAATGCTTAATTTTTATAACAAGTTCCTTTTTTTTTTTTTTGCATCTCAGAGTCTTAAGCGGTACTGAACTTAGAGCATGTTCATTTGTACATGCTTATCTACGCTCTTCATCATTAATGCAAGTGTTAGTGGTTAGTAAATAACGCCAACACAAGCACAAAGAGAACATATACGAGGAAAAAAATTAAAGACGTTACAATTTTTAACAAAAAAACAAATAAAAGTACATTATTAAATAGAAATAGAATAGCAGACGGCAGAAAAGCCATGTCCGTATTCTTAGGATTAACCTCTGTAAACTCTTTTTTATGGAAAAAATAAAGAATATATTAATAATAAATAATCTTCTTCTTCTTCTTCTTTTTCATTTTCGGTGTTACGAGTAGTGATCTTGAAGCGATCACAACTCTCCCACTTTTCTGCTTCACACTAGTGATCCGCCTGTGGGGTACGCCACGTTGACCTCAGAAATCATCGGCAAGCCTCCCGGTTTTGGATTGTTCCATGTCTGAGGCCAACCAAATGCTGCTGTTTTTGCATTTGCTTGTACCGGGTGTGTTTTGGCCTGCCTTTTCTTTTTCGTCGCGAATTTGTTGAAACGTTGTACGATATTGCCTTTTGGACGGGGTTCTGCGGATCTCTCCTTTGAACATGACAATACCAACTGAGCCGGTCGTGCTGAATTTTGTCCAAGATGGTACTTTTGACATGAAGGCTTCCACGGATCTTAGTACTTCTAATTCGATCAAGCTTTGTTACTCCTGCTGTCATCCGAAGCATCTTCATTTCGGCTGCCGTTAGTTTGCTCTCATACTTTTTGTACATTGTCCAACATTGTGAACCGTATGTCAGAGCTGGACCGACAACTGCTGTGTAGAGTCTTCCCTTCAACTTAGGGGGCATTTTTCGATCACAGAAGATAGCGGAGTTTTCTCGCCACTTCATCCACCCTACGCTTACTCGATGATTGATGTCGCCATCATAAGTTGCTTCACTATTGATCAAAGATCCCAGATATTTAAACTTTTCACACTTGGGAAGCACATTTCCATTCAAATAAATGTCTGGAATAGGCTTGTCTGGATCTGAAAAAGGGCAGCACAGGTATTCCGTCTTTTTAGCGCTAATACGGTACCCATTTCCTTCCAGAACATCAATCCAAACGTCAAGTGCTCGTTGCAGGGATGTAGGATCCTCGCTAATGATGGCTCCATCGTCAGCAAAGAATAATTGTTGTACTTTATTGTCCGTTACTTTTCCTTCGAGCAAATAATCCAGAACAGCAATAAAGAGCAGTGGACTCAAGACACTTCCCTGATGTACACCTACTGTTATTAGGAGTTCTTCGGTGACTCCAGCTGGGCATCTCACTTTTGTAACTGCTCCCTCGCTAATATAAAATAATAATGCTAATAATAAATAATAATAGAACTAAATAAATTATAGAAACATTATTAATCAAAAACTATAAATAAGAACAGAAATTAAATAACAATAACAAAATACCAAATATAAGTCATGCAGGTGGCACACTGGTTCTTAGTTTTAATTTTAAAGTATTTTTACTTATGTTGAAATCGGAAACAAAAGGATAGGAGTTAGATAATCTACTCATGCGAGCTAATGGCTCATGCATGCCATAGTTAGTTCTGTGGTGGGACGTGGGAGCAATGTTAAAACTCTAGATTACGTTGTTGGTGAGATCCTCCACGATAGTTGAAACTAATGTGGGAGAGCAAGTCTGGGGTATCAGTTGAACCGGTTATTAATTGATGAAAAAATACTAGATCATTGCTGATTCGTCTCTGTGAGAGGGTTTGAAAATTTAATAGGCGAATACGATTTTCATAAGGGGGGAGATTGAAAAGATCTTCCCAAGGGAGACCTTTGAGAGCGAAGCGTATGAATCTGTGCTGTATTGCTTCGATTTGAGATTTATGAATTTCATAAAATGGTGACCACACCTGAGAAGCATATTCTAGATGCGGACGAACATAACACTTATATTAAGAGAGGGTGACGTAGGGGTCATTGAATTCCTTTGCCCATCGCTTAATAAAGCCAAGCATTGAATTTGATTTGTTAATAATCAGATTGATGTGTTCATTAAACTCGAGGTTGGTACTAAATAGAACACCGAGGTCACGGAATCTAAAAACTTGAGATAGGGATTGTTGCGATATTGAATATTCTCCAATACTTGGCGATCTTTTGCGGGAGAAGGTCATACTTTGGTACTTGGAAGCGTTCGAACTAAGTCCGTTTTTAGAACACCATAGAGCAAAACAGTCGATATCTTTTTGTAAGAAGTATCCATCTGAAGCATTTTTGATGGTTTTAAAAATCTTCATATCATCAGCAAAGATTAAAATGTCGCTGTAGAAGATGCAAGAAATTACATCATTAATTGCAACAATGAAAAGTAAGGGACCAAGATGACTTCCTTGTGGCACACCAGACAAAGCAATAAAAGGTTTTGATAAAACGTTTCGAAATTTGACTTCATAAGACCTTTTTTTTTAGGTAGGAGCTTATCCAAACAATAAATATTGGGGGCAATCCGAATGCTCTTAGTTT
Source organism: Melanostoma mellinum (assembly GCA_914767635.1). Taxonomy (NCBI): domain Eukaryota; kingdom Metazoa; phylum Arthropoda; class Insecta; order Diptera; family Syrphidae; genus Melanostoma; species Melanostoma mellinum. The sequence goes on from OU612060.1 coordinate 104,025,327, forward strand.
ATATAGTATAATATTATGAGACAGTTGGTCAAACGCCTTAGAGAAGTCAGTGTAAATGCAGTCAAGCTCGTTCCCATATTCAAGGGCGTTGGAACATTTATGATAAAAAGATAGGAGGTTCGTAGCCGTCGATCTTCTTTGCATAAATCCATGTTGCTGATGGCAGATAACATTCTTTGCAAAGAAGTATAGGCTTTCGCAGACTACTTGTTCAAATAGCTTGGGTATACATGAGAGCCTTGAAATTGGCCTGTAGTTTTTTATATCGATCTTTTCACCCTTCTTGAAAACTGGTGTTATAAAAGATTTTTTCCAAATAGTGGGAAATATTCCAGCTTTTAAAGAAAGCTTAAAAAGACATTCGAGTGGAAATGATAAATATGAAGAACACTTTTTGAAAACAATCGTAACCGGACCAGAAGAAACGTCATCATTAAGAGAAGAAAGGTAGTAAGTAATTCTGTCTCTGTGAATAGGGATACTATTAAAATTTACTTGCGAGCAGTGAGTTAAATACTGAAAAAAACGTTCATCAATTTCTAAATTCGCACTACAAAAAGAACCACAATAATGATTTGCAAGTGCATTGCATATCTCGGGAGTATTTTTTAAAGAAGTGCTATTATAAACAAAGTTCAGTGGATAGCCGTCTGATTTTTTTTTTTTTAGAGTTTACAAAAGTCCAAAAACTTTTTGGGTCATTTTTCAGAGAACACCTTATTTGATTGACATAGTTAGAGTATAGATTTTGAAAAAGAGTTTTGAAGTCTTCAAAAAAGCTTATGAATAGTTGGTGGTCAGTTGGAGAGAGGGTAGTTAAATAGATTTTCCAAGCTTTGTTTCTTTTGTTCCTTAGAGTCTTTAATTCCTTGGTAAACCACGGTTGACTGAAACTACTATTTCTAAGCAACTTTAGGGGAATTGTTTTTTTCATGCTATTTTCTAAAATTGAGTAGAAGCAAGCGACTGCTTCGTCAATATTTGCAATAGTTGATAAATTTTCAATACCAGCAATGCATAGTTCATTCGATAGCAAATCGAAATTCGCTTTACGAAAGTCAAAAGTATATACACAGTCATTTAAATTATTAATATCTCGAGAGACGTTGCTTAATTCTATAAAAATATTTAAAGGGGGATGGAGATCATCAATTCTAGTAATGCCCGAATTTGATTGAAGAACTACCGTGCTAATAGCTTCGGATGAGAAAACTAAATCTTACATACGATTTTGGAAATTTCTTATACAGCTTACTTGCTGTAAGTCAGTTGATATAATATTATCTAAACTAGAAAGCTCACGCTGCGGTGAAGTTAGAGAAGGTTTTTGGAAAGATCCATCGTCAGAGGGTAACCATTGAACGTATGGTAGATTAAAGTCACCAATTAAAAGAATTTGGCTTTCTACACAAACAACATCAATAGACGGTTCAAACGGAAAGAGTATACGAGACGACATATATGTATTCCTGACCGAAATCAAAACACCACCCCCGACATCATTTGGTCTGTCTACGTGCCGATCTTTACGGTAGACAGAGAATTCAGGGTTCAAGATCTCGGTGTTCAAGTGACTTGAATTTAGCCAAGTTTCAGTCAAAGCAAATACGTCATGTTTAAAAACGTGGGAATTAACATACAAATCAGAAGCTTACGTTTTGATAAAAGAGGGAGAATCTAATTAGTTTTTTGGAGCAGTATTAATAAGCAATTTGTTTTTAACTCTCCTGTTGATGGAAAATTCTTTAACTAGAGCACCACCAGGCCAAGAGTTACTGTCACAAATAGAGTCAAAAGACGAGAGCGGGACAAGCAATTTGAACGAAGACACAAAGCTATCGGTTTTGCCTCTCTTACTACATTTAATAAAATTTTCATTAGGAATTAATTTCTTTGATACTAGATAGCGCAAAACATCGTTTGAATTAAGATCTGGCATAAGCCGAGACACAAAAATTAACTTAAGTTTTGGAACTGCCTCCATTGGTGTAAAATATGCACCAGATTCAGGATCAGAACTAGAACTAGATGACAATGATCTATTTTGAAGATCCACAACTTCAATTACTGGTTCCAACGGTACAGAAGGAATATTGATTTTGGCCGAGTTGCTTCTCAAAGTCTTGCGCTTTGAAGGAGGGCTCAAATTTTTGCTAGTCACTACGCCTTCACAATTTTTTTTAGACTCTGTACTTGGAATCAAGGCAGAGCTTTTAGTTGCTGACATAGTACACTGAGCATTGAGATTATTTAAATCGAGAGCTTTCTGGGGAATTGAAGTCTCTAAGTCGTCTGTAGATGTAGATATTTCAACAGAGCTACAGGGAGAAGAAAATGATTCTAAGTTCAAAACTGATTTATTGAAAGCTTTGTGCAGCTGATCGAAACCTTTCGACAACTTTTCAATTTCTAGTTTGAACATAGACATCTTTATCGCTAATTGGGAAGTAGATATCTTTTTGCAATTCTCGCAATACCAACAAGCACTTTTAAAAGCACTTATTTTATCTAAAAGTGCATTGTTGGCCCCAATACATTTAGCATGAAATGCATTACCACATGGACCATAGCATGCGAAAAGAGGTGAGTTGGAACTATCCATACATTTACCTGCCACACAAGCCATGGCTAATCAAAGAAAAAAAAAATTTAATTTTAAAATAAAAAAAAAAAGGTTAGGGATTGACTGGGAATCGAACCGGAAAAGCTTGGCTTACTTAGTATTTATTCTAAAAGAAAAGCGCTCTTTTCATTTTCATTTTCAAATAATTTTTATTTAACTTTTCTTATATCTACTTACATGCTAACAAAAATGTGTAAAACTAGCTTATATAATAACTTAAATAACTTACTGACCCTAGGCGGGTACTCTAAATTATTCAGTAACTTAATTCTAATGCCTTTCGGCCTAAAGATACAATATATATTTCAACCTATAACTAGAATTATGAACTAAGAAAATTTAAAAAACTTAGTTTTTTTGATAAGATTTTTTGGTTTTTCTTAAAATTACTTACAACTAATTAAAACTACTTAAATCTACTTAAAACTAGAGCAGCCACAGTAGCTTTTAGTTTTTTTTTTTGTATTTTGTATTTTTTTTTGGTTTTTTTTTTTTGTAATTTTTTTTTTTTGAGTTTTTGTATTTTTTTTTTTGATTTTAAGTTTTTTTTTTGTTTTTTGGATTTTGTGATTTTTTTGTTTGCCACTGTGCCCACCCCCTATACCCTAAAACTAACACTCTAAACCTTTGTAAGCCAGCCATTGGCGACTCGCTATAATTATGAAATTCATGTTGTTGCTCCGACAACCACCAGAACATTTTCGAAGTTTTAACAACGTTACGACGATCGCGATCTGAGACCGCCCTACTGAACCGGAGGAGCTCTTCAGCTTCTCCGCCTACTGCGGTGACGTCACGGTTGTAAAGGAGCCGTCGTTCCACGGACTCTTGGCAGACGTGGTAGATTAGCAGAACCGCCAATCTATCCTGAATCAGCCCTACCATATCAAAATAGAGGAAAGCCTCCGGTGGGACAAATCCACTGAAGCGCGTTTTCTCCATATATTAAGTGTTGGGGTAATAAGCCCCAAATATCAGGCCATTGTTCGAGGTCATCGCTCTTGCAGTATGACCACGAGTCAGTTTTATAATGAAGTTGTCGATCCTGTTTATTTGAGCTCCGTTGTAAAGGACCTCATTAGGATAATATTTTCTGTATTCCGACTCTGGTGTTCTGTGCAATCCACTGTCTCTCAAACACCCGAATCTTTTCCATTTAAGACGCTGTAACATTGAACCACACGGGGCACCCATAGACAATCATTGGCCTTATGAGGGCCATGTAGCAAATCACCTTCACTCTGCTATTAAGTTGACTGCTGTGAAACAGTCGCCTTGCCAGAGCAAAAGCTAATCTAGCCCTGGCCAGAGCCGCATCCATATGTTTGTTAAAATATAGATACTGATCTAGCCAGATGCCCGGGTACTTGACTACTACTTTGTTTGGCAGTGGGTGGCCATGTAGATCAACGATCACCAGCTTTCGCCAGTTCTTTCTCGTATCCCATGAGGCCCGAGCCAACGAGGTTCTAAACACAATTGTTTCCGATTTCTGGACGTTGGTTGTCAACTTCCAGTCATCGCAATATTGCTGGATCTTATCGAAGTCACGCTGCAAAAGTATTCTGATGACTTCGATCTTTGGACCTGTTCTGTACGCAATAGGTTCGTCGGCGTACGCTATACTGCTATAGCATGGTGAAGAGAACCAATTAGATCGCCGGTGAAAATGCTAAATAGAATAGGAGAATTCACCGCTCCTTGTTGCAGACCGTTATGTATTTTAAAAGTTCTGGTAGAAGCTATATTGCAATTTTCACAACAAACGTTCTACCATGAAGCATGTCGTTCAGAATATATAGTAGTGGTTTACTCATGCCATATCTGATCAACTTATAAAAAAGACCGTCTAACCAAACGGTATCGAAAGCTTTCACCAAGTCAACCAGACATGCACCCGTACACTGATTTTTAGCTTTGTTCCATTGAATATCTGATACTAGTTTAGACGCGGCATGTGTGGTATCATGGCCCGCCTTAAAACCGAACTGATTTTCTGGAATAATATTTTTGTCCTCAGCCCATGTGGACAGAGCTCTATTGAGAACTTTCTCGAATACCTTGCTGATACTCGGAAGAAGACTAATTGATCGGAGATTTGCTAGATTGGAACCATCCTTACCTTTTTTAAGGAGAGGATGAACCACTGCCGTCTTCCAACGCACTTGATAATATGCATTATTCAGCGCATTGTTGAACAACGTGGTGTATATGTCCACTGCTTCTGCAGGGAAGTTTCGCAGCACAACATTGGGTATGCCGTCGACTCCTGCTGACTTCTTTTTCTTTATTTTGTGAAAGATGTCCACGAGGTCCATCTTAGAAACGAACAGGGTGTTTTCCCCGTTTTGCTGGGCGATGACTGCATTTGCAATTTGCGATGACTCTATTCTCAAGGTCGGTATTCAGGCAAATGCACTCATTCACCTTATATACTCGCTCAAAAACAGCACCCACCGTCTCTACCTTCTCTTGAGCACCTTCCACTATAGAGTGGTCATCATCCAAGATGGCCTCATCAGGATCTATCCCTATTGTCAAAAGTAAGTTTCTGTTCTCTGTCGTCCTTTGTAGTTTAATACCCTGAAGGTCATTTTGATCTTTTGTCCTAAAAATTTTATTTATTTCCGGACACATACTCGGGTTGTTGGACTGTACAGCCCGAATTTTGTTGTTCCAGAAAAGAGATATCGATATTCTGTAATTTTCTTTTATTAACTGTTGGAGATTTTTGATCTGTGACTTCAGAGTTCTAATCTCCAAATCGTGTCGGTCAGTAAACCTCCTGTGCAAGAGTTTGAGTCTTGACAGGAGTCTTCTTTTTTGTTTGTAAAGTGCGTCTATTGTCGCGTTTCTGTACATGTTCGTAGAGTCATGTTGCCTATATTTAGGAATTGTCCTGTCCATTGTACTACGGATTGCATCCTCCATACGTTGCAGGTATCCATCGATCTCAACGTTCGACAGATTCCTGTTGCATGGTGGCGCAATAAAAAAAAGCGCGGCCAACGTGTCTTACCGTAGTTGTAAGAGTGCGTCGACACGTACTCCTCTAGTTCCACAAGGTCGTTCGGAAGCAGTATGACGGCGGCAAGTCCACAGTGGTCACTGTCGTACTCAACCGTCGTCGAACAATTTTTCGTCCGTCGAAGAATGTCGTTGGTCAGTTTAAGTCTTGAGTCTAAAAGCAATAGATCCAAATAAGAGCCACTTCGAGGATATGAAGGCCTGTCAGTAGCCAGCAGATCGACTTTACACTCAATGCTGTGGAGCCCCAGCCAATTGAATAGCTGGGTCCCCCTTGGATTGGCTAATTGATTTCCCCAATCTTGGTGTTTAGCATTGTAATCACCGGCCAAAAGGAAATAGTTTTCTTCTGAGTTCAGTTTCAGACATCGAAAAAGTGTTTCGAGCTCTGTTATAAAACATGAATTTTGAGAAGCCTCCGGCGCGGCGCATAGATCGCGACCACATACAAACGCCTCCCCTGTTGGAGAGGGATGCATACGATACACGCTTCAAACAACTGGAATCGGCGTACTTCACCACTATATATTACCTTATGAGCAATGCCCTTACGTATGAAGATCGCAACCCTACCCGCGAAAGTCGAGTTGGGTCGGTACCTCCTTACAATATTGTAATTATTATTCGTCAAATTGTGATGCTGGTTTAGCCTAGTTTCGCTAACCATACATACATCAGGACGTTGGTCTTTTAACAACTCAGAGAAGTTGGCTCGTCGTTCTACCCTAACTAGCAAATTCACATTCACGGCTAGGATCTTGAAAGGCCTCTCCGGCAGCGTGCCTGTTAACCCAAAAATTCCGCAAGCGAAGTCACTGCACGGTAGATTAAATCCACCCTACGCGCCTGCTCACTTATTTGCCGTGATAGTTCACTCATTTGTGCCTGAATGACACGCAGAGCGACCATCACCTCTGACTCCCCAGTAGCAGCCTTTGACACAGATGTAAACATGGGTAACTCAGCGCTGCGCTAGCGCAATGCGTTGAGTGAGTATGGTTACTTGGGTGTCTTGATTGATTGCAACCATAAGTAGGTACTAGTGTTGTTTGGGTTGGATGAAAATTGGTTTGAATGCGAAAATGATTTTTGTGAGTTAGTATTGTGTTGTAATGAATTAGAATGAGCAAATGATTGTGAGCGTGAGTTATTGGGTTTTGTGTTGTTATTGTTGCCAAAATGCAGCAATGAATTGTGTGGCCTTTGACAAAAATGGCACGTTTTGTTGCTAGGGCAACTATTTGTCCTGTGGCTATAGGCTAGACAATTAAGACAATTGCCAAATTGTTTTACTACTCGCTGCCTTCCATTCACGTCCATTTTTAAAAATTTAGCACATGTGCATATTGAATGAACGCCTTTATGGCAAACTTTACATGTGAAGCTTTCGGTTGTTTCGGAATTGACATGGAAAACGTTCTTCGGGGATTTTTTCTGTGTCGTTGATGATGGTTTTCCACTCTTCTGCTGATCAACCATCTCCAGGGTTATAAATTTTGTTTCTAAAAACTCCGAGAATTCCTTAAATGTGGGTATTTCTTTCTTAGTTCCCAGAGAAGTTTCCCACAAAGATTGCACTTTTGTTGGGAGCTTTTTCAACAACAAAAAAATAACTATAGCATCCCAATGTTGCACTGGCAAATCTAAATTGCGTAATGCATGCAAAATTTTTGTCGAACCGTCTAACAACTCACGGATTTGTTTTGCATTTTCTTCATGGACTACTGGTAGATCGAAAAATAGTTTTAGTTTATGATTTACTAAAATTCTCTTAAAATCATACCGGGACTTAAGAAGTTCCCACGCCTGATCGTAGCTCACATCATCTACATTAACGTGATCAAGTAAGTTGCCTGCGCTTTCCTTACAACAAGATTTTAAGTAATGTAACTTTTCAATTTTTGATAGCGAGGTGTTGCTGTGCACGAGTGACACGAATTGGTCGTGGAATGAACGCCAATTTTCGTATTCACCTGTAAACGTGGGCGGTTGTATTTTCGGAAGGCGAACATCACGTTTCGGTTGAACATTTTCCCTTTCATTAGACACATTTGATGTCGTGGGTACCGAAACCTTCTCCAATACGTCAAGCAGTTGTTCCTTATATTCAAGGTACACTTCCTTGATTGTTTCAAACATTGTGTTGAATGGTTTGAACTCGTCTTCTTTTAGATCTTGACAGACGATATCATTGTAGCGTACATTGGTTTCTGACATGCTCGTCTCCAACATATCGAGTCGCCCGCTCGCATAATTTTTTGTTCGACGAGCCAACCCAGTCTCTTTAAAATTATCGTAATCTTTGGCCATTTGTTTGCAATTATTTACAAATAATTTATTACTACTCATTTTGATAATTAGTTTTTAAATTTGATTTTAACTTATGATAGACGATTAGTACTTAGGTGTTTATATATATGTATTAGTAGTTGTAAGTAAGATAGAATCGACTCACTCTTTTTCCTATTTGTAGATCAGCAGCTTTTCTTCGTTTTCCAAAATGTTTTTCTTCGTTTTCGTGTTGTATCGTGTTGTTTTCGTGTTGTATCTGCAACTCACTTTTTTTTATACGATTTCTTTTTTCGATTTTCAACAATAAATGCAAAAAAACCACGACAAAATGTCGGCACAATGTCTTATTATTTATGGGTGGGAACAAAAATTTGTTTATTTTTGTGCTGGTTAGCAACTTTTGGCGTAGAAGGACCAAAATGATTATCGTTTAAAACGTTTCTCTTTAAAAACTCAACTCAATTTTCTAAAACTCGCATATATTTTCTCAAAACTCAAACTCATAAATAAAACGCATCCAAAACCTTCGGTATTAAAACTTCAAGTTGTGAAGGAGTCACAGCCAACGACCTCTTAATTAATTGCTCTATTATTACTATTAACAGGTTGTCAACCTTCGGCTGTGCCTCGATATCCGATCCTCTCACATTCAGTTGCATTGCATAGAAATACATAACACTTGACTTGATTGTGTAACCATGGAGTGCATTGTACTCAAAACAATATGATTCCCAACAGCAGGCCACTGCCAGCCGACAGAAGTAATAAGGGATCATATTGCTTTGACTGCATGCGCGCTGTTTATGTCACAGCAATAGTCTTTGGGTATGAGCATTTGTTTATTATATAGGTCATTGGCGCTCACCCAAAAGAATGTGATGATGAAGCGTATAATCGGATATCGAAGTCTGGTCGATTGTTCGATAACCAGAATTGGAGCATAATAACTTGGTATAAATAGGGTATGAATTTGGAAATAAATATCATTAGTGATCGTGGACTCGATCGAACATACTCCCTGGTTTTAGTTAATATAAGGCATTGAGCCGACAACCATTCCAGAGAAGTTCAAAGTCGTTTCCACTACCATACCTCAACTTTGCAGTTAGTGCGAAGAGGTCTAAGCCTACAGCAGTGAATGCTTGGCGAATTGGTAGTCGGAAGGCAGCGACTTTACATGGCGATCTTGCCAGGAGTTGTTCGAAAGAGTGCCAGGAGTTGTTCAAAAGAGTACAAGGAGTAAATTATAAAAATAGACAAAGTCTTTTTCGTTCACAAAAGTAGTTTCAAAGTCATAAAAAATTTTTTTTTCCGCGCTGTCGGTAATAAAAAAAAAGAAAAAGTAGATTTTTTCCATGACAACCCGGAGCGACCTAATAGCGGCCGCAGAGCACCTCGCAGAGTCGCAACTTCTCTTAAGACGAAACAGGCAATTCCAGAGAACGACAAAACTATTGGCCCGCTTCCTCTGTCTGTAGAAGAGTACAGAAGGCGCACAAGGAAGACTCAGCCTCCAGTAAATCCGGTGCCCGAAAAGAAGCGAACCAGAGGGGGAAGAAGAGAGAAAACAAACAGAACTGAGGAATCTGCACCGTTTGGCCAATATTCCTAACATAGGAACAGTGGAACGGCAGAAGTTCCTCTTACAAATAAAAGTACTTAAACAAAACCAACAAAACCAACAACGGAGAATAAAAAAGCAGAATCGACAGGAAGAACAACGGTTCCAGAATTTTTTCAAGAAGGTGGCGACCAAAATCGAGGAGGGAATCCAGTGCCCCCAAACCTAGACTTTTTAAAAAAAATCATCAAATATTATTATTGTAGGGTAAAAAATCATTTTGAGGGAATGGGAAAAACCCAATCTAAAGAGGAGGTGGTTGTCAATAACAACGGCTCTTTAGACAACACCAACTCTACTCCAGTCCACTTTTGACTGGATGTTAAAACAATTCTTTATGTATTAGTAATTTGCATTATATTAAAATACACCTGAAAACACCTAAAGAACAAGTTTAGATCAAATGTCAGGAAACAAATAATAGAGAACAATGTTGCAAGGCGAAGAATGTCTGTATAAGAATTAAAATACAATAAAAAAAAAAACAAATAAATTTTTAAACATGTTCCTTCTTACTCCTTCTTTTGAACATTGATATCGGGTTGAACGTACATACATCTCTTGATGGACTTCAGCCTACTAGAACTAGCTGTAGATAAGTTGAAAAAATTTCACAAAAATTTAAAAAAGACTCCAGACCGTAAAAGGAAAGCAAAAGGAGCTAAAGCCAAACTAATAGAAATTTCAAATTTATGGGTTGAGTTCATCCAGGAATTTACAAGTTGTAATCAGAAGGATCTCACTGAAGCAGAACACGAGTATTTGACAAAATTATAAGTCAGAATATACAGGAAGATAATTCAGACGCAGAATCAGAAATAGGATCAGCAACAGAAGAATTAGAAGTAAAAATTAGTCAGGCAGAAACAAAACCAATAGACAAAATGACACACTTTGACTACATTAAGGCACAAAAGTTGCTAGTACTTAACTGCGAAACAGTCAACAAACGAACAGAAAATATTAGGGATTTGTTAAATAGCATCGAGTTTTACCATGACACCCTTAACGACACTTCAAAACCAATTCTGATTAAATTTTAACTGAAGTGCAAAATACAGGGTAAGGCGTTAACAGAACTAGGCTCACTCAAACCGGAAAACTTAGAACAATTAAAAGCCAATATAACAGAAAAATGTGGAGATAGGGAAACAATAGAAAGCATACAATCAAAATTAGACAGAGCACACCAGAAAAATAGGCCGATGCGAGAATTCGTATCAGAAGTTGAAGATCTTATAGCAAAAATGACGGAATTAGAAATTGGCATTCAAGGGGAACAAGCTAGGGAAACGCTGACTTTAGCAAACGAACGCAGAGGTTTAGCTTTCTTAAAGCAAGGGGTTAGTGAAAGATATAAAATTATCCTCGACAGCGCCCGACACGTCAAAATGCAGGATGCTATCTCCCACTTGTTGGAGTTATCTCCAAATAATGTTCAAAATGTTCAAAATTTTCGAAATAACTATCGACCTAACAACAACCGACCTGTTTACCACAATAACGACAATAGAAACCGGAACGCAATAAGGCAAAATAATTTTAGTAATAATAATTACTCACAAAACTTTCCAAAATCCAACAATTTTTCTTCCCAAAATCAATCAAGATTCAGCTCAATACAAAATCGCTACCCAATTCAACAAAATAGCATGAATAGAAATAATTACAATAGCAATGAAGGTAGAACAAATAACAACCAAAATAATTTTCATCCCAGAAATAACAGACAAGGTAACAATCAAAGTAACCCTAACAATAACAGAATAAGACGTAGCACACATAGAGAATCAGCCTATATTTTAAATGAGGGAAACGAAGTACCCACCGAGGGGGGAGCCGACATATCGGGGGGATTATTTAAGCCCAATAGAACATATAATATGTACAGGGGGCATAATAAACGGCCTATATGTAGTTTTCAATATTAAAAATAATAAGAATACAAAATTTTTACTAGATACAGGCGCATCCATTTGCACCATAAAAGAACAAGCACTATAGACAAAAGCATACAAATAGACACATTAAATAAAATAACAGTAGTAGGTACCTATATCTGGAGAATTAACAACAATAGGAACTTGCAAAAATACACTGTTATTGGGACAGCAATTCACGGACTATCCTTTTCACGTAGTAAAAGATTCATTTCCCGTGCCCGTTGATGGCATTATTGGTGCTAACTTCCTTAAAGATTTTGGAGCTATAATTGACCTAGAACATTTCATTTTAAAATTATCTCTAAACAATAGTCAAATTTCTTTACCTATAAAACGTCAAAAAAAACTTAACTCAGTAACAATAGCACCCAGATCTGAAGCCACCTATTGGTTGAACAGTAAACATACAGACACAAGAATTTTTGACTCCCAAGAACTTTGCGAAGGAGTATTCATGGCCGGTTCCATATCTAGGATAAAAGACGGAAAAATACCAATAAAAATTTTAAACACTCGACAGGAAGAAGTAAAATTAAAATGGAAAGAACCAGACTCCAAAGCTCTTTCAGAGTGCCACATACTGGCGTATGAACAGACAACAAATTCCAAAACGAAACGAATACAACAATTACTTTCACAAATTAATTTTGACACTTTAAACACAGAAGAAGCATCACAACTTAAAGCTATTTGCGCTAGATTTCAAGATATTTTCCATTTAGAAAACGATAAGCTAACATACACACATATAGGTCAAGCCCAATTATCACTTAAAGTAGGAGCAACGGCGAAGTATACTAAACCATATAGATTACCTCATTCACAAAAAAATGACATACAAAACGAAGTAGAGAAGATGATTAAAAAGGACATTATTGAACCATCGGTATCAGCATGGAACTCACCTATTCTTGTAGTGCCCAAAAAGAAAGACCCTGTAACAGGAATGCAAAAATTCCGATTAGTAATTGATTATTAAAAAGTTAACGACGTCATCGAAGATGATAAATTTCCATTGCCTAACAAAACTGACATATTCGATATGGTAGGAGGTGCAACTTATTTCTCCTGTATAGATTTAAGCCAAGGATACTACCAGATGAAATTAAAAAAAGAAAGTAGGCCATGCACAGCGTTCTTCACTGAAAACGGTCATTATCAACTAAAACGACTGCCAATGGGTTTAAAAATATCACCTAGTACATTATGAAAAATTATCCAATCCCACAAAATGCAGACGAAGTTTGGAGATTTGTAGCATTTGCTTACTACTATAGAAAGTTCATACCAAATTTTGCAACACTAGCCATTCCCTTAAACCGTTTATTAAGAAAAAACGTAGAATTCAAATTTTCCGAAGATTGCAATACCTCGTTTAATTTGCTAAAAGAATTCCTAATAAGCCCAAATATTTTACAGTTTCCAAATTTTGAAAAAGAATTCATACTCCGTACAGACGCCTCTGGATTTGCCTTAGGTGCTGTTATATCAAATTTTGATGATAAACCCATCGCATACGCGAGTAAATCATTAAATAAGGCCGAAAAGAATTACAGTACTATAGAAAAAGACTTACTCGCTATGGCTATAGTATGGGCAGCAAAACATTTCAGACCTTATCTTTTCGGAAGACGTTTCAAAATACTAACGGACCATAGACCACTAGTATATCTGTTCTCACTAAAAGAACCTTCAAGTAGATTAACGAAATTTAGGCTAATATTAGAGGAATATAACTTTACTGTGGAGTATTCACCAGGCAAAGACAACTGCACTGCGTATGCATTAAGTTGAATACAACTAAAGTCAGAGGACTTACAGAATTTATTTGTGTGTGTCACAACAAGAGCACAAGCTAGCAAATCCAAATTTAAAAGAAGAAAACCCAACAACAAGTAAATTAGAGAGAGAAAAAATAATAAGTGAACTTCTTAAACCGCCAGAAAAAGGGCTAAAAATAGTCGATTTGAAAATATTAAATAGCTTCAAAGATGAAGACAAAGATTACAGTTTATTAAAAGGTACCAGAGTTATAAGTCCAAACCTCATTGTAAGACACATTCCAGGGAATAATTGTTTGATATTAAATAGCAGCATCATTTGACAAAATGTTGTTGAGGGACGTGCGTACAATTTGCGGACCTCTATCAATTAAAGATATTTATATAACTAAAGAAGAGTTAGGTAAACTCTCAGACGGCCGTCGTAAAGAGAAATTATATATATTAAATAAAAAGATAGAAGAAATATTCAAAGGAAATAAAATAAAAGTGCACATAATTGAAGATAAAATAAAAGTAACGGACCCTGGAAAATAAAAACTTATACTCAATGACTACCACATGTTACCGACAAATGGACATGCCGGAATAAATCGCATGTTGCGGAATATAAAGAAAAAATATCAGTTTCAGTTTTAAATTCATTTTTATTGTTTTTCGCTTATATCTACTTACTTGCTAACAAAAATGTTTAAACTAGCTTAAATAATAACTTAATTAACTTACTGACCCTAGGCGGGTACTCTAAATTACACAATAACTTATTTCTAATGCCTTACGGCCTAAAGATATAATATATATAATTCAAACTAGAGCTAATATTAAGAACTAAGAAAGTTTAAAAAACTTAGTTTTATCGATCCAATTTTTTCGTTTTTCTTAAAATTACTTACAACTAATTAAAACTACTTAAAACTTATTAAAACTACTTAAAACTAGAGCAGCCATAGTAGCTTTTTATATATATATATATTTTTTTTTTGTTTTTTGTGTTTTATATATATTTTTTTTTTTTTTTTGGGATTTTGTATTTTTTCTATTTTTTTTTTTGATTTTGGGGACGCACAGTGTTTTAAAATTTTTTTTTTTTTTTGATTTTGATTTTTTACAATTTTTTTTTGATTTTCGACGCAGCCATAATTTTTATAATTTTTATTTTTTTTTTGTTTTTATAATTTTTTTTTTTGTTTGCCACTATGCCTACCCCCTATACCCTAAGTCTTACACACTAAACCTTTGTAAGCCAGCCATAGGCGACTCGCTATCCGTAACATTTTCCCGATGTTGCTCAGACAACCACCAGAACATATTCGACGTTTTGATAACGTCCTGTCGATCGCGATCTGAAACCGCCCTACTGTACCGGAGGAGCTCTTCAACTTCTCCACCTACTGCGGCGACGCGACGTCCCGGTTATAAATGAGCCGTCGCTCCACGGACTTACGGCAGACGTGGTAGATTAACGGAACCGCCAATCTGTCCTGAATCAAACCTATCATGTCAAAATAAAGAAAAGCCTCCGGTGGGACAAATCCACTGAGACGTGTTCTCTCCATATATTCTATGTTGGGGTAGTAAGCCCCAAAAATCAGGCCTAGTCAGTTTTATCATGAAGTTGTCGATTCTGTTTATTTGAGCCCCGTTGTAAAGGACTTCATTACGATAGTATTTTCTGTACTCCGACTCTGGTGTTCTGTGCAATCCAAGACAGGTACGCAGACACTGTCTCTCAAACACCCGAATCTTTTCCATTTGAGACGCTGTAACATTGAACCACACGGGGCACCCATAGACAATCATTGGCCTTATGAGGGCCATGTAGCAAATCACCTTCACTCTGCTATCAAGTTGACTGCTGTGAAACAGTCGCCTTGTCAGAGCAAAAGCTCCTCTAGCCCTGGCCAGAGCCGCATCCATATGTTTGTTAAAATATAGATATTGATCTAGCCAGATGCCGAGATACTTGACTACTACTTTGCTTGGCAGTGGGTGGCCATGTAGATCAACGATCACCAGCTTTCGCCAGTTCTTTCTCGTATCCCATGAGGCCCGAGCCAACGGGGTTCTAAACACAATTGTTTCCGATTTCTGAAAGTTGATTTTCAACTTCCAGTCATCGCAATATTGCTGAATCTTATCGAAGTCACGCTGCAAGAGTGTTCTGATGACCTCGATCTTTGGACCTGTTCTGTACGCGATTAGGTCGTCGGCGTACGCTACAGTATGGTGAAGGGAGCCAATTAGATCGCCGGTGAAAATGCTAAACAAAATAGGCGAATTCACCGCCCCCTGTTGTAGACCGTTCTGTATTTTAAAAGTTCTGGTAGAAGTTATATTGCAACTTTTCACAACAAACGTTCTACCATGAAGCATGTCATTCAGAATATATAGCAGTGGTTTACTCATGCCATACCTGATCAACTTATAGAAAAGACCGTCTAACCAAACGGTGTCGAAAGCCTTCTCCAAGTCAACCAGACATGCACCCGTACACTGCTTTTTAGCTTTGTTCCATTGAATATCAGATACTAGTTTAGACGCAGCATGTATGGTATCATGACCCGCCTTAAAACCGAACTGATTTTCGGGAATAATATTTTTGTCCTCAGCCCATGTGGACAGTGCTCTATTGAGAACTTTCTCGAATACTTTGCTGATACTCGGAAGAAGACTAATTGACCGGAGATTTGCTGGATTGGAACCATCCTTACCTTTTTTAAGGAGAGGATGGACCACTGCCGTCTTCCAACGCACTGGATAATATGCATTATTCAGCGCATTGTTGAACAACGTGGTGTATATGTCCACCGCTTCCGCAGGGAGGTTTCGCAGCACAACATTGGGTATGCCGTCGACTCCTGCTGACTTCTTTTTCTTAATTTTGTGAAAGATGTCCAAGAGGTCCATCTTAGAAACGAACAGGGTGTTATCCCCATTTCGCTGGGCGATGACTGCATTTGCAAGTCGGTCGTCATTGAACCTAATGAAACCAGGATTCTCGGATCGCCAATGCGAGATCTCGTCTCTAAGATAGAAGTGTCCAACGAAGGCTCTGTTCTCAAGGTCGTAATTCGGGCGAATGCAGTCATTCACCTTATATACTCGCTCGAAAACAGCACCCACAGTCTCTACCTTCTCTTGAGCATCTTCCACTATAAAGTGGTCATCATCCAAAATGGCGTCATCTGGATCTATTCCTAATGTCAGAAGTAAGTCTTTGTTCTCTGTCTCCTTCTCTTTTGGAGTTTAATACTCTGAAGGTCATTTTGATCTTTTCTCCTAAAGATTTTATTTATTTCCGGAAACATACTCGGGTTGTTGGACTAAACAGCCCGAATTTTGTTGTTCCAGAAAAGAGATATAGATATTCTGTAATTTTCTTTAATTAACTGTTGGAGATTTTTGATCTGTGACTTCAGAGCTCTAATCTCCAAATCGTGTCGGTCAGTAAACCTCCTGTGCAAGAGTTTGAGTCTCGACAGGAGTCTACTTTTTTGTTTGTAGAGTGCGTCGATTGTCGCGTTTCTGTACATGTTCGTTGAGTCATGTTGCCTATATTTAGGAATTGTCCTGTCCATTGTAGTACGGATTGCATCCTCCATACTTTGCAGGTATCCATCGATCTCAACGTTTGACAGATTCCTGTTGCATGGCGGCGCAATACCGCTCGAGCGAATTTCCCTTGAGACGGCACCGGAAAAGCGCGGCCAACGTGTCTTACCGTAGTTGTAAGAGTGCGTCGGCACGTACTCCTCCAGTTCCACAAGGTCGTTCGGAAGCAGTATGACGGCGGCAAGTCCACAGTGGTCACTGTCGTACTCAACCGTCGTCGAACAATTTTTCGTCCGTCGAAGAATGTCGTTGGTCAGTTTAAGTCTTGAGTCTAAAAGCAATAGATCCAAATAAGAGCCACTTCGAGGATATGAAGGCCTGTCAATAGCCAGCAGATCGACTTTACACTCAATGCTGTGAAGCCCCAGCCAATTGAATAGCTGGGTCCCCCTTGGATTGGCTAATTGATTTCCCCAATCTTGGTGTTTAGCATTGTAATCACCGGCCAAAAGGAAATAGCTTTCATCCGAATTCAGTTTCAGACATCGAAAAAGTGTTTCGAGCTCTGTTATAAAACATGAATTTTGAGAAGCCTCCGGCGCATAGATCGCGACCACATACAACCGCCTCCACTGTTGGAGAGGGATGCATACGATACACGCTTCAAGCAACTGGAATCGGCGTACTTCACCACTATATGTATATTACTTTATGAACAATGCCCTTACGTATGAAGATCGCAACCCCACTCGTGAAAGTCGAGTTGGGTCGGTCCCTCCTTACGATAATGTAATTATTATTCGTCAAATTGTGATGCTGGTTAAGCCTAGTTTCGCTAACCATACATACATCAGGACGTTGGTCTTTTAACAACTCAAAGAAGTTGGCTCGTCGTTCTACCCTTGCTAGTGAATTCACATTCACGGCTAGGATCTTAAAAGGCCTCTCCGGCAGCGCACCCGTTAACCTAAAAAGTGCGCAAGCGACGGCACTGCACGGTAGATCAAGTCCACCCTACGCGCCTGCTCACTTATTTGCCGTGATAGTTCACTCATTTGTGCCTGAATGACACGCAGAGCGACCATCACCTCTGACTCCCCAGTAGCTGCCTTTGACACAGATGGCTGTGCGGCCGCTTTCTGAGGAGGTTGTACCGTTTTCCCAGCTCCACCCGCCATTTGGGCGTAGGAGACTTCGGGAACGACGGCCCTTGGAGTCGGTCTGGCCTTCCCTCGTCCTTAGTTACTGTTGGAGCAGCTTTTAATGATTTTTTAATAACCTGGTATCGAGGACATCCCCGATAGTTTGCAGGGTGTCCATCTCCACCACAGAGAACACATTTCAGTTGGGTCTTATCTTCGACCCTTGCCTCACCGAGTTAACACTCTTTTTCTTTGTGTATCTATCCACACTTTACACACCTCGACTGCATTTGGCAGTTGAATGCGGCGTGCCCGAACCGTTGGCAACGAAGACATTGTAAAATGTCCCCGTGCCTGTTTATTTTTTCCCATCTTAGCATCTGGTAGTCTAGGACGGAGATTTTCCTCAGACTCTCCAGACGGCTACTGGGTGATAGGGTGACGAGGAACATCGGCAATATCCGCCTCTCCCGTCTAGCCTTAGCCGTGGTGAACGACTTGACCCCGATAAACTCGAGATCGTCGCTCGCCAACCTGCGGAGTTCTAAAATATTCGGTGGTTGTCTTAGCTAACAACTCCCGAACGATCTTGTGGTCACCAATGTTTTCACATTGGATCGCATGTCGATCTTGTCCTAAACGCTTAATAACAAATTTATCGCCTATGGCGGACTTACATAGGTTTAATGTTGCTTTCAGCTCAATTTTGTGGGTATGTATTGGGGGCACCCTGCTCTTAGCAGCTGTCTTCTTTGGCTGCTGCTTTTGTTGTGTTGGCTGTTGTTGTTGTTGTCTCTGCTGCTGTTGCTGCTTTGGCACCGTCTCTCCTGGCTGCTTCGATGGCGCGGCTTTTTTAGCTGCGGTCCCCCGTTGCTGCTCTTGGGTAGCAGTTTTATTAACCTCGACAGCTATTTTATTAGCTGTCGTCCCTCGTTGCTGCATGGGCGCAGTTTTAACATTTGCAGCCTTTGTTGTTGTAGGCTGCTGTGGTTTATTTACATCTTTGTGTGCCGCTGGCAATCGTTGTTGCTTAGCCTCGCATTCGGCTTGCCTGCGGGCCATTTGCCTTGTTTTAATTGCTTGAATTTCGGCAGACAGCTTCTCCATGATTTTTGTTATCTCGTGGAGTCGCTTGTCTTCCTCGTTATCTCCTTTAACATCATTGTCATCGTCACCGTCCTCCGCTAATGCAGCGAAAGAGTTGTTGCTGCCGGTGTAACGGCCCTCCCCACCGTTCGACTCGTAGTCGTATGTCGAATTTAAACTACCGACACTCTCCGAACTGGTCAACATACCATCGTCGTCGACCTCCTTATCAGTTGCCTTTGCTTTCTGATTGCGGGATACCAAATTTGGCTTGACTTTAATCCGCCTCCTCTTAGCTGCAGTTGTTGTCGCTGCTGTTGTTTCAGTTGTTACCGCAATTTTCATTGCGGTTGTTGCCGCTGCTTTGCTTCTTGTTGTTGTTCCAAGTGTTGGATTTTGCTCCAACATTTTATTCGATATTGATGGACCAGATTGGTCCATCACACACACTTCTGCTACTTCCTTTTCGTTTCGTAAACTAATTTTCTCTTAAATCTTGGCTATTTTCTTATATTAAAGAAAAAAAGGAGAGTGCCCCGGCTGGGAGTTGAACCAACGTTCCTCCGCACTGGGTACCAACTGCTTTACACGTTAGGCTACTGCCTATATTAAAATTCACTGATTTTATACTTAGTAAAACACTTCCTCACTTGGAAATACACAGCTAAAATCGTCAACACGTCTACACACGATAGCTGTTGCTGAACGACTGAAAAAAAAGTTTTTAGTTTTAAAATTTAACTTAAAACTAATATAATTAAAATATAACTCTAAAATTTTAATAATTATTTATAATTTATATTAAAATTAAGATCATAAAAATTTTTTTTTTTAACTTTGTTTTGTATGCTATTTAAGACACATTTCATATTTCACTTCAAGGAAAAAAGTTCAATTAGCGGGAAATTAACGACATTTTGTTTTCTGGAAAAAAGTATCTTTCGTTTTTTTTTTTAATTTCTCCTAAACTAAGGAAAATTTTTTGTTCGGTTTTTTGCTCTGAGTAAATATTAATAAAAGCATTGAACATGAAAAGAAAAAATGGCCCTTCGTGGGGCAAAATTATAAAAAAAAAAAATTAATTAAGAAAAAAATATTTTCTTTTTTCAAAATTTTGACTTTGAGGATTGATTTCTCCAAAACTTTTCACTAAGTGAATTCAAATTAAAATTCTTATTAAAGAACAAAGCAACAGCTTTCAAAAACACTAAAGTATGAGAAAGTAAGTGGCTTAGTTGATTTTTAATAGTTTTTTAAAAAATGAAGTAAATTTCATATAAAATTGCCCCTCACGCCTACACGGAGGGATAAAGACCCCCCCTCTCATACAAATTTTTTTTGTCTTAACCAAACCTATCCATCCTTACGCTTTGGAAAACCTTATCTAAAATACCCTAAATAAATAAAATAAAATTTTAAAAGTTAATAATTAATTTTAAAAATAATTAAAAAATTGAGAGCGGTGAAATTTTATTTTTTAACTTTTTTCTATACGCCATCCCAAACACATTTCCGAAAATTTCATGAAAATCCATGGACTGGCCTTGGATTCCTAGGTAAAAAGTTTACGGTCCTCCACTAATAGGACCATATGAAGTCTTATCACAAGAAGTAGTAAATTGCGAAATTAAATGTGAAAACAAGAAAGTGATTGTTCACAAGAACAGATTGAAACCATTTTATATACATATTATATATATATGTTATTATTATAATTTGTAAACTTATGCAATTCACGAAGTTCAGAAAGAAGATTTGAAAATAAGAAATTGATTGTTAACAAAAACAGATAAAAACCATTTTATGCATGAATATTATTGTGCACTTTGTGAAATTGTGAAAGAAAATGTAAAAACAGGAAATTGATTGTATGTATGTTATTTGTGAAATTGTGAAAGAAAATGTAGAAATAAGAAATTGATTTTATGGATGTTATTGTGTAATTTGTGAAATTGTGAAAAAAAAATGTAAAAATAAGAAATTGATTGAATGTATGTTATTGTTTGATTTGTGAAATTGTGAAATAAATGTGAATTAATAAATAGGTTAAAACCAGTTTAGGCATATACATACTATTATTGTAAATTAAAAAAAAAAAAGAGAGAAACATGTACATGTACATACATGTAACATTATACAATGTTCTGATAAAAAGTAATTGGAAAAATTATTCTAAGCATAAAATTAATATCACCCTAAACTAATTATAAGAAAATATACTCAATGCGCATTGATCTAGGTATAGTACCCATTGATCTAAGTATAGTAATCTAAAAAAAAAAAACCAAAAACGCCAAACCTTTGACGAGAGCGGACGTGTTTTACAAAGTGTCGTGGGGTGCGCACATTAACAACACAGTTTGTTTTTCATCCATCAATTTCCCTTCATTGCAATAAACTTTTAACAATGAATTGCTCGGTCTGCAAACGTGTTCTAATTGAAAACGATCCCGAAAATATTGAATGCGGTGACTGCAAATTGTTGTTTCACGGAAAATGTGTTAAAATTCAGTTGTCTGACATCGAATATTACAAAGATAATAACATTACTCATCGCTGTGACAAGTGCTTAGTTTTGCGCCGAAGTAAATTGCAACAACAAACTTCTTTGCCTTTGACTTCGCACAAAAATGTTCAAAGTGGTAAATCCAAATCTGCAACAAAACAACATAATGATCGCAGCACCAATGCTAAATCTTTTATTGCTGGACAACCCGTCGCAAATCACACCGGTTCATTACCACAACAGCCTGCGTCTAATGGTTCAATAACCTTGCAATTACTGTATGATGAAATCATTAGTCTAAAAAAAATCAACATCGACTTCCTAAGCACAATCGAAAAACTTGAAGCAGAAAACAATGCATTGCGTATTAAGGTGACTAATCTGGAGAATAAATTCAATTGGAGAGAACCGAAACAACTAGAGAACGTGATTGACATTGTTGGTATACCTGGTGTTAACAATGCTAATGCTAGTGAAAATGCAAATTAAAAATATACTAATTTATTTTTTTTCGAAACAACTTTATTACAAAACTAAAACTAAAAAGAACTGCGTGGTCGCAGAATGTATAGCAAGAACTGAAGTGAAGTATAAGACTGTACTCCGGCTTTATATACTGAGGACTGGAGTGGCATCTTCTTTCTTTATCGCTGCAGTGTAGGTATATAAACAGTGAAGATATCGTTGCCGGACATGATGATCTTGTAGACGCTGTGTATCGTTTGTTGATACAACGAATTCTTTATCTAGCATCTTATCTTTTCGGGTTTTATGGTTTTCTATGATTCATGGATTCATTATCGGGATTTGGGATTTTATGTTATTTTATTACTCTGCATACGGCATACCAGTCATAGTGTGTTAACTTCCCCCTTTGTTAAGAAAATATCGTCCCGATATTTATGGTGATTGCTTCAAAGTATGTACCGATGTCATATTCGTTGACCGTGTACGTCTTTAGGAACGTGTTGATTTGTCCCGTGGGGTTTTTCCGTCTATGGTGGTTGTGTTTTGAAATGTGAGTGAGTAAGTATGTTCCCATGATGATTGTGTTTTCTACTTGATGAATTCCAGTGAGAAGAATTAAGCCATCTTTGATTACCTCCAATTGTAAGTCTTTTTCTTTGGTTTTGTTGCATAAAACTCGTTCATTGCGTAATAGGTCTATTAAACAATTATTATCTTTTTTTATTTTAAAATAATTGAATCTTAATTCAAATTTACATTTCATAAAGTTTACATTTCTTGTATAAAATCGGATACTCGACCATGATAGCAATTATATAATCATTTTGAACAATTTTAAATTTAGATACCTATATCAATAAGTTCTTTAATAGTTAATTCTGTTTTTTCATTTCCAATTATTTTATTGATTTCCTTATGATTTAAAATGGTTGGATTAAGTATTCCAAGCTTTGCTAAGGTGACAGTAGTTATTATGTTTTGTAATTCTAAAATAATTAATTTACACTTATCAGCTATGAGATCATCTTTAATGTCTCTTTTAACACTTTTAATATTAATTAATATTAATATTTATTATTATTAAGTACTAAATCATTAATTTTATTTTCTAGGATTACTTTATCGTCGTGATCTGGTGAACCGGCGATCCATGAAAAATTTTAATGAAATTTTAAAAATTTCAAGTTATCCTTATGGACTATTTTATCGTTGTTTAGTTTTACTTTATTTCCTAAATCTTCTTTTACTATTCTCTTTTTAAACCTAGGCTGCAACTTGTTCCTTACTGTAGGATCTTTTTGGTATACTACCTCCTTGGGTTTTATGTTTTTGGTTTTCCTATTTCTATTATTATGTTCTATCATTTTGTCTTGAGCGATAGTTAATTTGAGAGGAGTGTCTTCGTGAAACGTTTTATTGAACAGAATGTCCATAGGTTTTTTCTGGGTTACAGAGTGAATGGTTGAATTGTATTCTTTTGCCGCTCTTAAGAATATTTCAACAGGTTCAAGTAATGAGTGTTCTGCTTTTAGACATCTCGCTATTTCTTGTAGTGTACTGTGTACTCGTTCGACTTGTCCGTTGGATGTACTGTGGTTTGTCGTTACATGGTATAATGTTATGTTGGATCTTTCCATAAGACTCTTGAAGACTGAGGATGTGAATGCTAGGTCTTGGTCACATGTTATATGTTTGCATGCTGGAAATATTTGCAATAGTTCCAAAACTTTGTTTGACATCTCTTGTCTACTATCAATATGTTTTATAATCAGGAATTTTGAGTATGCGTCTATACATGTGAGAAATTTTTGCTTTTCTGCGAACATTACATCAATGTGAATTGATTCTCCCTCTTTTTTCGGAATTGGTGCCTCACCAATGGGTTGAAGGGTGGGGTGTCTATTATATTTATTTATATTACATACCTCGCAGTTTTTTATGAATTGTAAGAATTCATCTTGCATTTTGGGCCAATAATACTGCTCTAGAATCTGTTTAACATTCTCTCGGGCATTTCTATGTGCTCGGTTATGAGTTTGTTTTATGATATCTATCTGATCATCTTTGTTTGTAATATCATGGGCAAAATACTTTGTTCTGATGAACTTGTTTTTAAAATTTTCTTTTAAGATACCTTTTATTTCAAAAATAACCTCAGAAGTTGTGTATAAGGCTACTATGCCGTCTTGTAAGTATTCTTTAAATATAGGGATTATGTCTTTAGGGTCTTCGTAGGTTATCAAATGTCGTTTCCTATTGGGAAATGGACTTAATTGATCATGTATCGTATGGATGCCTCTATTTATTACAACTTGTTGGCTATATTGATTTACTGGTCTGTCTATGAAATCTATGTCATTTTCTTCGCTACTTTCGGCTGAGTGTATTGTGTTTGTATCATCAGATATCTGATTTAAGTTTTGTCTTGACAGAGCGTCAGCGACTACGTTGGTATGACCTGGTTTATAGATCATTTTAGGTGCATGTTCTTCTAAGAGAGCGTGCCATCTCTTCATTTTAGTGTTTGGATTTCTTGGTGAAACTGCAAAAGTGAGTGGTTGGTGATCCGTGTGGATCTCTAGGTTTGTGACACCATATAAATAATTTCTCAAATTCTTCAAAGCGTAAACGATTGCAAAGAGTTCTTTTTCGTTTGCGGCGTAATTTCGTTCTGATTTGCTGAGAGTTTTTGATATAAATGTTATAGGTTTGTTGTCCTGTGATAGGACTGCCCCAACTGCGTCATCTGATGCGTCAGTTGTTAAAACAAATTTCTTTGAGAAATCCGGTTGTGTAAGTTCAACTTCTGTGAGTAAGTGGTCTTTTAATGTTTGAAAAGCTATTTTAGCTTCTTGGTCTAGTCCGATGGCTGTCTTTTTTGCCATGTGTGTTGAAATTTGTCCGTCTTCGTTCTGAAGGTATTTTGTCAGTGGTTTCGCAACTTTTGCGTAGTTTTGGATAAACTTTCGGTAGTATCCAATCATTCCTAGAAATGATCTTAACTGCCTTAACGTTTTAGGCTCGGGATATTCCTTTATAGTTTGTGTCTTATCGGGATTTGTCTTTATGACATTATGTCCAACGACATAGCCTAAAAAGTTTACTTTCTCTTCGTAGAGAGTAGATTTTTCTATTGAAACCTTCATATTAGCTTCTTTCAGTACCTGAATAATTGCTTCAAGATGTCTCGTATGTTCTTGAATTGAGCGCGAATAGATAATTATGTCATCTATGTAAACATGGCATATTTTTCCTATATAAGGTCTGAGAATATCATCCATTGCACGTTGAAATATTGAAGGAGCATTCTTCAATCCAAAGGGCAATCGTGTGTATTCATATTTTCCATTGTTAACAGAAAAACTAGTTTTTTCTATGTCTTCAGGTTTCATTTTGATTTGGTGAAAGCCTGATTCTAGATCTAGGGTAGAAAAGTATTTGGCTTTTCCTAAGTTCGATAGGATGACATTAGTATCCGGTATAGGGTACTTGTCAGAAATAGTGTTTTCATTTAGTTTTTTATAGTCGATGACAAGTCGATTTTTTGGAGTGCCATCTTCGTTTGTACCCTTTTTTGGCACAACCCATACAGGACTATTATACGGTGATTTAGAAGGTCTGATAATTCCTTCTTCTAACATTTTCTGAACTTCTTTATTCACAAAGTTATTTGCAGATAAGGGATAGGGGTATTGTTTACTCCAGATAGGTTTGTCATTGGTCGTACGGATTTCCGCCATGACATCTGTTCTGAAGGGAAGAGTTAGGTCAATGTCGCTATGGATACTTTTAATTTTCTCCATCAATGCAACCCTCAATTGCTCTGCGTTTTCTTCCTGAATGTTGTTGATGACTTCGTTGTCATCAAAATAAATTTTTTCAACTCTATTGTTGTACTTTAATGTATTGTTATTAAAGTCAATTTTGGCGTTAACCCGACTTAATAAATTTGCTCCTATTAGAGCTTCGTATTCTAAATTTTCTAAAACATAAAACCTTGCTGTTGTATCAAATATAAATGCTTCGTGGCATTTGTTTATTATAAGTTCCCCGTTAACCGTTCGAGCGCGTTTGAGTATTGGTAGAGTGAATGGATCACTCAGTGTACCTGGTTGGCAGTAGTTGCTACTGGCACCGGTATCTATAAGAATTTTAATTTTTTTATTGTTAACTATTCGTCGTAAGTGGGGTAGTCCCACCTTTGTTCTAAAAAAATCCTCTTTTTCATTTAAGTTATTCACTCTTTCAACCTTCACCGGAGGTGGTTGAATAGAATGCTGTGCGCTTTCTCTTTCTCTTTTAAATACTGGTCTTGTATTATTATTGAATGTATTAAAATTCGGTTTTTGCCAACGCGGCGTATTTGTATTGTAGTTATGATTGTAATTATTTCCCTGTCTAAAAGGGTTCTGTATATTAGCTTGCGTGTATGTTTGTTTATATCGGTTTGCATCATCTTTACTGATGGGTCGGTTCGCAGAACTACCAAGAACCATAGGTTCAAAAAGTTGTGGCAATTGCCTGTAGTCATTATGCCTTGAATTGTGAAAGGTGTTACCGTTTGGTTGTCTAGATAATCTTAATGTATTGTGATTACTATTATGATTTCTATTTTCACCAATTTTTGCAAATTGAAGTGCGAAGCTAGCTCGAACATTGTTACTCTCTAGTTCCTGCGCCTTAGCGAGTGCGTTGGGCAAATCTGGTGGGTTAAGAGAGAACAATATTTGCGGTAGTTGACCGTTGAGGCCAGTTATGAATATTCTCAAGGCGTTGCGTCTATTCATGGCATTTAATTCGTTTGTGACCGGTGAGTTTGAACCATGGGTCATAATGGTCTTATTCGTTAGCAGGGTCAACTTGCAGTTGATTGCGTTATAGAATTCTAATATACTGGTGGAACCTTGTCTAAGAACACTCAGTTCTTGTTCTATGATGTGCATAGGTCGTTTATCGGCGTATGCAAAATCTAATCTAGCTAATATTGCCTCAAAATTTAATACGGTACCATGATTGGTTAAAACATCATTGGCTGCCTTCGTTATTTTGTTTCTAAAGATAGTTAAGGCTGCAAAATACCTTTTGCTTCCTATTTTATACAATTTAATTGAGTTTAATGCGGCTTCCCTCCAACTTACGTATGAGGTTTGAGTGCCGTCGAAATCGCGTAAGGATTTAATTATGTCAAGAGTCTCATCACACTCGATAGATGAGTTTATCGTCTGTGTTTCGTACTCTGTCACGTCTGAGGCTAGGCCCTTGTCAAAAATTAACTTTTGTAATTGTATTGTATTGTAGTTATGATTGTAATTATTTCCCTGTCTAAAAGGGTTCTGTATATTAGCTTGCGTGTATGTTTGTTTATATCGGTTTGCATCATCTTTACTGATGGGTCGGTTCGCAGAACTACCAAGAACCATAGGTTCAAAAAGTTGTGGCAATTGCCTGTAGTCATTATGCCTTGAATTGTGAAAGGTGTTACCGTTTGGTTGTCTAGATAATCTTAATGTATTGTGATTACTATTATGATTTCTATTTTCACCAATTTTTGCAAATTGAAGTGCGAAGCTAGCTCGAACATTGTTACTCTCTAGTTCCTGCGCCTTAGCGAGTGCGTTGGGCAAATCTGGTGGGTTAAGAGAGAACAATATTTGCGGTAGTTGACCGTTGAGGCCAGTTATGAATATTCTCAAGGCGTTGCGTCTATTCATGGCATTTAATTCGTTTGTGACCGGTGAGTTTGAACCATGGGTCATAATGGTCTTATTCGTTAGCAGGGTCAACTTGCAGTTGATTGCGTTATAGAATTCTAATATACTGGTGGAACCTTGTCTAAGAACACTCAGTTCTTGTTCTATGATGTGCATAGGTCGTTTATCGGCGTATGCAAAATCTAATCTAGCTAATATTGCCTCAAAATTTAATACGGTACCATGATTGGTTAAAACATCATTGGCTGCCTTCGTTATTTTGTTTCTAAAGATAGTTAAGGCTGCAAAATACCTTTTGCTTCCTATTTTATACAATTTAATTGAGTTTAATGCGGCTTCCCTCCAACTTACGTATGAGGTTTGAGTGCCGTCGAAATCGCGTAAGGATTTAATTATGTCAAGAGTCTCATCACACTCGATAGATGAGTTTATCGTCTGTGTTTCGTACTCTGTCACGTCTGAGGCTAGGCCCTTGTCAAAAATTAACTTTTGTAATCTTTCGATTTCCTGCGCGTATAAGGCATGTTGCTCGTGTAGAGCTTCCTCAAATTTCAAGTTGTTTGAAATTAAAGCTTGTGAAATAAGATTGTTCACTGTTTCTTGGTTCATCATTTTTTTTTTTTTTTTTTTGATCACGTTACACAGTTACAAAAAAAAAATTTTAATTTAAAAATAAGGTAAAGAGAGGTAATAATAAAATAAAATAAAAAAATAATAAATCAAAATAATACTCTTAAAATTACTTTTTCTTTCGAAGCTTCGTGTTTCCGGACTGCTGGCTGGTGATACTGCTTCTACTCGTTGAGGTGCGCTGTCTTCTATCTTGTAGAATAGTTGGCTTATTAATTGGCTGGAACCACTTCGCACTGATTTTACTTTATTTTTTTAAATCTTTGTTTATGCTGCAGGGATCCCGGTTGAGCCCCCAATTAAAAATATACTAATTTATTTTTTTTCGAAACAACTTTATTACAAAACTAAAACTAAAAAGAACTGCGTGGTCGCAGAATGTATAGCAAGAACTGAAGTGAAGTATAAGACTGTACTCCGGCTTTATATACTGAGGACTGGAGTGGCATCTTCTTTCTTTATCGCTGCAGTGTAGGTATATAAACAGTGAAGATATCGTTGCCGGACATGATGATCTTGTAGACGCTGTGTATCGTTTGTTGATACAACGAATTCTTTATCTAGCATCTTATCTTTTCGGGTTTTATGGTTTTCTATGATTCATGGATTCATTATCGGGATTTGGGATTTTATGTTATTTTATTACTCTGCATACGGCATACCAGTCATAGTGTGTTAACTTGCACAAATTATACTCGAGAGAGCATTAAATTTACCTGACACAGCAATTATACAAAAATGTTTTGTCAAGCGGATCAAGCAGAAAAAACAACCTGACTCTGAAGCTGGAAATCGTGGTGATATTCTTTGTGTTCATTTAACATCATTAGATGCCAAGAAAAAAATTATGCAAGCAAAGAAAGTCAGCAAAGGAAAACTAAACTCATCGTTGTTCGTGGCAGGTAGCAGTAAAAATATATTTATTAATGATAGCTTAACACATTACAATAGACTCTTATTTATGGAAGCGAAGAAATTGAAAAAAGAAAAAAAGTTCAAATATTTATGGTTGCGTAATAGTACTATTTTAATGAGAAGGTTCGATAATAGTGAGGCTGTCGTCATAAGATCTTTTGAAGATTTAGATGCTATCGCAAGGCAATAGTATGAATGATTTTGTAGATTTTATGCACGATAACCTCTCTATCAGAACCCTCAATAATATTTATGATTGTAATTCAAGTGACAAAACATTATATATTTTGCACCAAAACATTCGAAGTCTGCGAAAAAATTTTGATGTCTTAATTGCTAACCTTGAAGCTTTTCCTAAATTGCCAGATTTTTTATTCTTATCGGAAATTTGGATATACTCCTACGAAGTTAATGATTTTAATATTCCAAACTATAAATTTTATGCCATTCCTAACGATTCTTATTCTGCTGGTGGAGTCGGAGTTTATGTAAAAGACTTGTACAGTTGTAAAGTTGAGTCTCTAAAATTTAGAAGCGCCGATGTTATTCGAGTGGTATGTAACATGTATGGTGAAGAATTTTGTTTAATGTGTGTATACAGATTTCACTCTGTTCATCCGAATACGCTTGTAGATGAACTTTCAAATCATTTAGTAGTGGAGAATTCAAAAAACCTTGTTATTCTAGGTGATATCAATGTTGATTTGTTAGTAAATAACTCTTTAACAGACCAATATTTAGCGGTAATGGCAGAGAACGGGTTAATATCTTTTGTAAATGAACCTACTAGACCGATCTCTGGCACTTGTCTTGACCACGTATTTGGTAGATTTGCTAGTTTTTCTTTAAACGATTTTGCTGGTATCAACTTTGATTTGCAAATAACAGATCATTGTATGACGGGGCTATTGATTGAGGGTTTAGGGAGATGTGAACGCAAAAAAGACTGTCAAGAATTAATTCAAACCAAAATAAATTTTCAAAATTAAAATAATTTGCTTCTTTTTGAAAACTGGGAAAATGTTTATGTTAAAGAAGAAATTGACAAAGCTTTTGAGGTTTTTCTGGTGATTCTGAAAAATCACCTATCTGCTTCTACTGAGCTTCTTAGGCAAAGCAAAAAACATATGAGTTTAAAACCTTGGATAACGAGTAGTTTATTGAAAAAAATTAAAGTAAAGCAATCATTAAGTAAAAAATGCCGGAAACACCCTATGAACTCCAACTTGAAGAATCGTTTTATTAACTATTCGAAAAAATTGAATAAAGAAATCAGGAGTGCTAGAGATAGCTATTATTATTCAAAAATAAATTCAGCCCATGGGAACCTGCGTAAGGAGTGGGATGTAGTAAATTGCATTTTAAATCGGAAAAAAATAGTGAATGTTGAGCCCATCGTACTGAAAAATGGTGATACAATTATTTTAAATCCTGCTGAAATAGCAAATGAATTCAGTAGATACTTTGCCTCGATCGGAGCAATCCTTTTCCAGTAATGTCAATGCTTCTTGTACCTGTTGCAGAGAAACAAATATAGAAGAAAACAGTAGAAATAGTTTTTTCTTTGAGCCCATTACTGGTCTGGAAGTGTTAAAAGTCATTAACAAATTAAACAATTCCAATTCAAGTGGAATTGATGGTGTCTCCAATGCAGTTCTTAAACGTATTGGACCGAACATTGTTGACATATTGTCTTCACTTTTCAACTCGAGTGTTTTGTATGGAAGTTTCCCAGATGAACTAAAGTGTGCTTTCATTGTACCTCTCCACAAAAAAGGGAACAAATATAACGCAAGCAACTACCGGCCTATATCGTTATTGTCTTCTATATCCAAAGTTTTTGAAAAAATCATGAAAGTAAGGGTTCTGGCATATTTGAATAAAAATAACTTCTTTAGTCCATCACAGTTCGGTTTCAGATCAGGGCTTTCCACCGAAGATGCTTTATTGGAGTTCTGTAGCATATTACAAAAAGGATTGGACGTTAAAAATTGTTGCTCTGGTCTTTTTGTTGATATTACTAAGGCATTCGACATGGTAAATCATAGTATTCTTTTAGGTAAACTCCATAAAGCTGGTTTCCGTGGGTTTATTTACAATTGGTTCGAGTCTTACCTTAAAAATAGGACTCTATTTGTAAAAGTTGGTAACAATTTGAGTAGTCCTGTTACTAGCTCTTTGGGTGTTCCCCAAGGGTCTGTTCTCGGACCAATTTTATTTTTGGTCTATGTCAATTCCCTGTTTTCACTTCCATTTGCTGGTACAGTTAAAGCATTTGCAGATGATCTAGGAATAGCTTACTGTTCTAGTAGCAAGCTTAATTTGATTGCGGACATAAACCATGATGTACACCTTTTAAGATGCTGGTTTGCCGAAAATAATCTTATTGTAAGTAGTAAAACCAAATTAATGTTTTACAGTCTTTCTGGGCAGGAATATCCGGATATTGAGATTACGTTTCACTCAGCTGATTGTTGCAGATATGATTTGCT
This sequence comes from Melanostoma mellinum, assembly GCA_914767635.1. Classification (NCBI taxonomy): domain Eukaryota; kingdom Metazoa; phylum Arthropoda; class Insecta; order Diptera; family Syrphidae; genus Melanostoma; species Melanostoma mellinum. Next base: position 104,057,116 of record OU612060.1, read on the forward strand.
CAAAACCAATTGCAATGTACAACGTTCAATAACTTTTATCGGTGAAATTAACTGTCATGCTAATTGTTTTGATATTGGTGTTGTCGATGACTTTAAGTATCTTGGTGTCACTATAGATCATAATTTCAACTGGTCCAGGCATATTTCAAATCTGAAACAATACTTCCTTTCATCTACTCGTTGTTTTTATAGTCTTCAAAAATTTTGTTCCATGAACTTGCTGAAAACTGTATATTATGGTATTTTCCAATCGAAACTTCAGTACGGCTTGTGTTGTTGGGGTGGTGCTTACAATAACAAACTTCAACAACTTTTGATAATACAAAAATCTGTGATCAGGAGGATATGTAAAGCTCACCGCTATGCCCAATCAATGGATCTATTTAGGAGACTAGATATTCTGCCAGTACGTCACCTTTACTATTTCAAGGTTCTAAAAGTTTTTTTTGTAAGAGGGGGTTACCTCCAAAGCCCAATATCAAATTATCGCAACCTAAGAAGCAATTCCTTGTTTCTCGTTGATATCCCTCTTTTTTACACTACAAGCTACAGAAACTTCTACTCCATTGTGTCTTGCAAGTTATTTAATTTACTGACTGTTGAAACTCGGCTTATAAGAAGTCTGCGCTTATTTGTACATGCTGTAAAGAAATGGCTTCTCGGTTTTGACCACCAACAAATTCAAAATTTGATTCGTTACGTGACCTAGTGTTTGGTTTTTTTTCGTGTAATTTAATGTTTTATATAATGTTTTGCATTTTGAAAACTGTTGCATTTTGAAAACTTGTAAACTATAATATTTATTTATTTTCTTCATTTTGTATTACGTCATATATTTTCCATAAATCCGTTTTTTATTTATTACTTTTCCGTTTGTTAATTTCCAAAACTTTATTTTTCATTATTCTTCACTATTTTTCTTTTTTTATTTAATAATGTTTTTTTCTGTACTTTTTCAAGCTTTGTCCACCCCACGCAAAGTAAACACAAATTAAAGATAAAGTAAACCTTTTATTAATGTGGCATCATCACAATTATTGTTAATTTATAGATGCCACTAACTATTCTAATTTTCATATTTATAAATACTTGATTCTTATTAAAATTGTAAATATTTATTTAGTTATTTTTAAGTGAAAATGGAATAAAGATACAAATACAATACAAAATACAAAATTTGAAATACATTAAATTAAAAATAGGAATATATTGTAAGACGTATTGAATATAAATATATACATATAAATATAAATAATAAGTAACTATGAAAAAAGAATATTGTTTTGAATAAAATAAAAAAAAAAAACAAATATTTGCACCAAATACTGCATAACATACAATGAAAATAAAAAAGAGAAGTAAATTTTAACTAATGTAAATATCAAAAATGATACCAAAATATTAACTAAAAGTAAACATCCAGAAAAAGCCACAATGTTCAATCCAATATGATAAAAGAAAAAAAAAACTTTATGCATTTCATACTCCCGTATTTGTAAAAGAGTCGTGGAAAAGTAGAAATCAACACTCTTGTCTTGATTTCTTCTTTTTCCCCAGGAAGGGTGGTGTGAAGGAGTCACAGCCAACGACCTCTTATTTAATTGCTCTATTATTACTATTAACAGGTTGTCAACCTTCGGCTGTGCCTCGATATCCGATCCTCTCACATTCAGTTGCATTGCATAGAAATACATAACACTTGACTTGCTTGTGTATCCATGGAGTGCATTGTACTCAAAACAATATGATTCCCAGCCGACAGAAGTAATAAGGGATCATATTGCTTTGACTGCATGCGCGCTGTTTATGTCACAGCAATAGTCTTTGGGTATGAGCATTTGTTTATGATATAGGTCATTGGCGCTCACCCAAAAGAATGTGATGATGAAGCGTTTAATCGGATATCGAAGTCTGGTCGATTGTTGGATAACCAGAGTTGGAGCATAATAACTTGGTATAAATAGGGTATGAATTTGGAAATAAATATCATTAGTGATCGTGGACTCGATCGAACATACTCCCTGGTTTTAGTTAATATGAGGCATTGAGCCGACAACCATTCCAGAGAAGTTCAAAGTCGTTTCCACTACCATACCTCAACTTTGCAGTTAGTGCGAAGAGGTGCGAAGAGGTCTAAGCCCTCAGCAGTGAATGCTTGGCGAATTGGTAGTCGGAAGGCAGCGACTTTACAAAGTGAAGACCTTTATTTAACCTTCCTAGTTTGTGACATAAACTTCAAAGTCATTGGAAGTTATTTAAAGTTGGCGTTCAATATTGAATATGGGTGAACGTATACAGCATGCAGGATAACATCCAACCGATGATAGCATTCAACACGGAGACTAAATATTAATGAGGATTCAAACGCTCAGCTCAAGCAAGCCAGAACAAATCGAATTTCCTTTACGGAGACTATTAAAGTCAAAAAGAAAATAAAGAAGATATCAACGCTCAACTCAAGCAAGCCACGACAGTTGAATCTCTTTCGGTTGAATGAGAAAAAGTGCCTGGTAAATTCTTTTTGCTCGGCTCAATCAAGCCACGACAATTAGAACCCGATAAAACTCTTTCTGATTTTTGGTGATTAATTCACCAACTATTCATTGATTTTGCCACTGAAACAAAATGTCAACTATAAGTCAGTGACAATTTTGCATATAAAAATTTGATGGAGATTGCCAATGCATTTCTCCATAAGAAAATGTACATGTACGGAAAGGTAAACAAATTTTGGCCTTGGAGTGTGTATTTACTTTGTTTTGATAAAAGAGCGATGGAGATTGTCAATGCATATCTCCATAAGAAAATGAACACGATTGAAAGGTAAACAAAGTTTGGCCTTGGAGTGTGGGCTCACGATATTTTAGTAAAAATAAATACGTGTATTGTTTTGGTGCGGCATTTTGGGATGGGGTAGGAGGAAGAAATTGTGACGCTTCGTCACACCTTTGAACCAGAAACACCCAATAATACTGGATAAATGTAAGCTATCCAGTTTGATCGTTAAAGAAGCACATGCAGCTACACTACATGATGGAAATTCGGTGATGGAAGCCTATATTAAAAGAAGATACTACATGATTGGTATCAAAACACTAATAAAAAGATGTTGTCGTACTTGTCCAGTTTTTATTTGATACAACAGTAGCGGTGCGAACCAAATAATGGGAGATCTACCAAAGCAAAGAACTTCAGTTTCTCCACCATTTCAACATGTTGGGGTCGACTATGCTGGACCAATATTGTTGCGAACATCAAGAGGTCGAGGACAGAAAGCATACAAGGTCTACTTTGCAGTTTTTGTATGCATGGCTACTAAAGCCATTCATTTAGAACCAGTGAGTTACCTTACAAGTTACAACAGAAGCATTCAGGGCAGCACTAAGATTTTTTGCAAGACGTGGCAAAAGTGCTCATATATATTCAGACAATGGGTCTAATTTCATTGGAGCGAATCGGTGATCAGGAATTCAAGAACGCCATCAAAAACAACGCGTCACTCGCTTCAAGGTTAGCTGAAGACAAGGTGGAATGGCATTTCATCCCACCCGCAAGTCCTCACTTTGGAGGGCTTTGGGAAGCAGCTGTCAAATCGATGAAACACCATTTGAAACGAGTAATGGGAGAATCTAAATTAACATTTGAAGAGATGACAGCTTTGCTATGTCAGATAAAAGCAATACTAAACTCACGTCCCTTGTGTGCGATGGGTAATGACATAGACAGCATTGATGTTTTATCACCTGGACATTTTTTGGTGGGACGTCCCTTATTGGATTCTCCTGAATCAGGAGAATTTGAAAAAATTGGGTCCTTAGATCGCTGGAAACTGATGCAAAAATTAAAACGAGACTTTTGGCAAAAATGGAAAGACGAATACTTGGTGTCTCTTCAAAAACGTACCAACTGGAAATCTGAAAAGAAGAATCTGGGGGAAGGTGCAGTCGTTATTATAAAAAATGAAAATACCCAACCGTCGCGTCGAGGTGGCGCATGGGACGCGTTGTTGCAGTCCACAAAGGGTCAGACGGCAATGTACGAGTAGTTACACTCAAAACAAAGGACGGACTCTACAAAAGACCAATACATAAATTATGTCCAATCGAGACGTCTGAAGAAGAATCGGAGATAAACATTTTACAGCAAACATGCCAGCTCACCCGTTTAAAAGTATATAGTGATTCAAAAAACACACAAATGAATGGAGTTAAATTTTTGATGTTGATGTTATTGGTGTTAATAGCATTTGGTCGAGCAAAGAGTTCAGCAACCAATATGAGCACAACACCTGAGATGACAATTAAGAACTTAGACGAAAATGTGGGAATTTACTTAAACCCAATCAGAAAAATAGATGCCGTGGCATCAAAGACTTGTAGTTTACTACGACCTAGATTCATATATTGAAGAAACCAATAATATTTCAAGCTACATAGCTAAACTACAAGACAAGTGTTCCAAAATGTTCTACTTCAGCGAGCAGTGCAGTTTAATAACAGCAAACTTAAAGAGAAGATATGAAGTACTGGCTGAAAATAACAAACTATTAATAATAATCAACAGGGTAAAAAGAGCTCCACTTGAATTTTTTGGTTCACTCTACCACATATTATTCGGTATCATGGACAGTGATGATAGAGGATCCTTAGAAGAAAACATGAAAAATCTTTTGGACAACCAACATGAACTGGATGGCTTATACAAGAGGCAAACATCACTTGTAAAGCTACAGCTAATGCCTTAAAGAAAACGACAGAAGAAGTAAACGACCAATTTTTAAGAATAAATGGTCAAATTAATGAACTACGCAATACGAAACTTCAAGCTCATAATGCATACAAAGCAGGAATGATAGTTCAGTTAGCAGCAATGCAACTTGATGCAATATTAAGTGAATGTAATGATATTTAAATGGCTGTTATAAACATCCTCATTTATGTAAATAATCACCATATAAATCCTTTATTATTAAAACCGTCCCAACTACAAGAAGAGATTCACAAAATTCGGAATAAAATCTTAGGGAAGTTTCGTTTACCTGGCGATGGTACAAAAAATTAATTGAAAGAAACATTTCGCCAAATGAAAGCGAGGGGATTCATACTTGGCCGGCGTTTAGTAATAGACGCGGAGATTCCACTACTTCACTCAGAAACATCGGACAATTCTGGTAATTGACGTGCCAATACGTCAGGGAGATATTATTGTGACAGCAAAAATATACACCGAAATACTTGTGTTTAACTTCCAATTAGACGCATACAATCTAATGAGTCGGGCACAACTATATCTCTGTGTAAAAAACGAAGAAACGCACTATATTTGCCATGGTAATTGGCCATGCAAAACTGCAGCAGATGGATCATGTGAGATATCACCAATAAAAAAAACCAAAACAACAAGCTGTCATTTTGAACGAGTGAGTCAGCAAGACAAATAGATTCAGTTGACTAAACCAAATACATGGTTGTTTAAGCAATTTACGACCACGGCTATTCATGTAAGTTGTGGAAACTCGGAGCACAAATTGGTTAAGCTTCCAGCACAAGGGCTGCTAACGTTAAGTCCACAATGCATGGTTAGATACAACGGAGGTTTCCTTACTTCACCGCAACAAGTCAAATCTGAAACCATCAGCCATTTCTTGGAACAGATGATATGGACGAAGGCACTGGACGAAGTTGCAGAGGAAATAATCAAACCTATACATGCAACTATAATAAACAACAAGAATGAACTACTCAAAATTCAACGGGACTTGGAAAGGTTCAAGAAGGAAAACATTCACCTTAAGGGCTTGGACTTTCACCACATAAACGGTCACAGCGGATTAATGTTAAGTTGCATTTTGGTTATTATTTTAGTAATTTATAAAATACGAGGCATAATATTCAGAAAAAGAATTTTAGCAATTTCTGTTGGCCCGCAGAATGTTTAAACATAAACATAGCCAATCTATCGATAAACCCATGTGTATGTGAAATAAGATAACACAGATCAACCTTAGCATACACTGACGGTTATCTACAGATAAACTATGTACATTAACCTAAGTAAACAACATAGACATTAAGAATAGGAAGATTAGAAAATAGAAAATTGTATGTATATATAGAAGTAACGTAGTGAAATAAATCAGTATTCATTTCGACTTACAACCGAAGGTTGTATTCAACAACCAACAACAAAAACACAAAACGGCATCGGTAAAGCATTCCGCTCTCCTTAACACATTACGTCGACATACTTTACCGGTGCAATACTACGCGAAATGCAGGGCCGGATTTAGAGGAGGGCAACTGGGGCAGCTGCCCCGGGCCTTCACAAAAGAGGGGCCCCCACAATAGATACTTTGGAAATTTTTTTTTCAAATTCAGACTAGTAAACATTAGTTAAGAACTTTCCCTTTCATATTTTTTTTTCGCGTTGTACCTTTACCTACAGTACTTTGTACAGACATGCTTTTATCAAATATTAACAGAAATCATCGATCTACATATTATATTTGTTCATTTTAATCTGCCAAACAGTAAAATATCAAAATCTCAAATGGCCCTGACAAGCACTTGCAATTTTCGCTGACGCGCTTGCACGTGGGTCGGGCGGATAAAACAATCTCAACTCTCTGTGTGCGTACATAATGTTCTTTTTAGTCTACTTACCCTTTGTAGCGGACTAGCAACGTAATTTACACTAGCTCAAATATTTTTGGGTATAAGAAAATCCCACAAAAACAGTTTCACTGTAAAAATGTGCTCCAAGTACCCGTTGAGCCATTATTGCTTAGAATCAAAAATCAATTTTTTACAAAAAATAATTAAATTAAAAAAAAAGTAACCAAGTACATACTTGAAAAAAAAATTGTTAAAAAAAATTTGGTGTACTTGGAATGCATTTTATCACTGCATGTATAAATTAGATTTGATTTAAACAATAATACTCGCCAAGTAAACCAATTTTTTTTTTTATTTTTTTTTACTATTTTTTTGTAAGAACTTGGTTGCTTTTTTCTTTTTGATTTCATTATTTAAATTCAAGTTTTCATTAACTTTAAGAAAAATCTTATTGTTATTTTTTGTTTTTAAATAATTAAGTTATTTATAATTTCATTTCTTTTCAAAAAAAAGTCATAAAAATATGGACTTGATTAAAAAACTGAGTGTCATTAAAGTGAAAAATGGGGAGAGTACGATAACTTTGGCGACAAAAAACAATAACGGGATTTGGTGAAGGGGTTCAATACAAGCATTTTTTACTATGGGAGAGGGGGTTCTGTCTCCCCCCGTTTAGGCGGTAGGGGCAATTTTATAAAAATTTACTTAAAAACTAAAAAAAATATTGTAGAACAACGGGAAAACTTACAGATACAATTTATACTTTTTATGAAAGCCAGAAATCTACACTTTATAATAAATTTTAAATGAAATGATTTCAATTTACAGTTTTTTAAATTAATGACTTCAAAGTCAAAATTTAGGAAAAAATATTTGAAAAAATCACTTTGAGTATTATGTTTCTCGTGATTACAAATGCCAATAAAAAAAAATTGATGTACAGTGTAACACGGATATAAGAAAATCCGAGAATGCCAAATTTTTTTTGCTTATATCCGAGTTTTTCTTATACGAAAACCTCGGATATAAGAAAAAACTTTCTTATACAGGGTGTCCCGTACTTCGTGTATTATCCTTTGGGGTGTGATTCTTGGTCATATTCTAAGAAAAAAATTGTTGTACAGTAAGGCTCATTTCTCAGCTTTGACTCCACTTTTTGACAAATTTAAAAAAAGGCTAGGTTTGGTGTACCCTGACCTATGTTAAATTCGATATCTCTGTCAATACTGATGATAGAGACCTAATCTTAGACTTAATTTTTTGTAGAAATAACAACTTTTAAGATTGTATTTAAGTTTAGCTTTCATAGGTTAAGGGTTGCCAGATTTCCAATTTTAAGTGGTGTTCGAATTTTCTTCACGAAACAAAGTTTTGACTTTGAGGTCACTTATCTGCAGAAAATGCCTGATAAAAATTTAGAGTTTCTTTATTTTTTACAGATGAACAAAACAATAAAAAAAATCAGTTATAAGTGCACTCAAAAACCCATACCTAGATTTTATGATATAAAAAAAAAATTCGAAATGGGTAAAATTAAATTAAAAGGTTTCTTCAATTTGAGGTTTGTTTGAATAAAACAATAATATGGGCGCTTTTAGTAGTTTTTTTATGTATTTCATACAAACACAATTATAACCAGTGTTCAAAGTGCACAGACATTTTTTCATATATGAGTGTCTTCAAGTGAATATTTTTCTAGTAAATTGGGTATGACAACATCCTTGAAATTTTAAGCTGCATTCTCATCTGCACAAAGGGATTCTTTGTGTAGTTTTTTTGAAACGAATATTCTGGCTTTTTTTCCATCTATTAAGCCAGCCTTGATTAGTAGTCTATTGATTATGTCATTTCTTAAGGAACTCGACATTGAATGGACTTTTATTGCATGAATCGATTAATGGGTTAATTTTAGAGAAAAAACCGAAAGTGCGGTATTAAATTAGAGGGTGCGATTCGAGATATGGTTCTAAACCATCGTCATTCGTTTTTTCAATATATCTCGAGAACGAAACAAAATTCTGATGCAATTCCAAAGATCTTTTTTTAGAGAGCAGATTTTCCCATCGAAACGCATCTTTTTCAACATTATAAAGAACAACTTTTTATCCAAAATAATAAAATTCCAGCAGATAGGTATAGGCAATGCCATAAAAACGAAAGTAAATAAAATTTTCTTAGAAATGCTATATCAGAGAACTTTCTTTGTTTAAATTTCACCGAAATGTTGTCACTTGAACATAGACATTTATCGTCGATTTTCATCCTTTTTGTACTGACAGACACTGTTGCGGAAGGAAAAAATTTCATGAAGTTTCATATATATGCGTGTTCTTTTATTCTAAAATTTTCAAGTAGTGCATTAAAATGAGTTTCTTTTAACCGAGTTTTTCTTATATACGAGTTTCTTTTATACGTCTGAATTTGAAAAGATACTAAAGGAAAAGACACGGTGCTTTCGATTGCCTATCTTATAAGCGAGTTTTTCTTATATGAGACTTTCTTATATCCGTAAAATACTGTAGTTAGTTGCTTTGATAAATTTTTTATCAAACGCTATAAACTACTTTTTTTTATGTCTTACTAGCAAGACCCCGCCCGCTTCGCAGGGCGAAAATAAAAAGTAAAATATTAGTTTTTTTGTTTTAAATCTGTTTTAATGAATATTCTTTACTCTAATGCTTGATAAACAACATTTTTGGTTTTTCCATTGTTGGCGGTATAAATGAATAAAGCAGATGGTTTCCCAACACGTGAACAACCAACATAAAGTTGACCATGAGAAAAAACTGGGTGCTCCAAATGTATACCACAGATTTTAAGCGTTTGCCCTTGAGATTTATTAATTGTCATGCCAAAAGCAATACGAATAGGCAACTGCAAACGCTTAAATTCAAATGGTAGATCAGGTGGAATCATTGGTATACGTGGTATTAAGACATCTTCGCCTTTGTATTTACCAGTTAAAATGGTCGCTTCAATAACATTATCCATTAATCGTTTAACTACTAACCTGGTGCCATTACATAATCTTGGATGATTCAAATTTCTTAACATTATAATTGGAATACCGACTTTTAATTGCAAATAATGAGGCGGGATACCTGGTACATCCAATGAATTTAAAAATTCGATCGGATAGTTCACAGCTTCATCCGGATTCATAACGGTATCAATAGATTTATAAACTACGTTTACACCTGGTATTCTGTTCATAACTTCCACATTGATACTAATAACATCTCTATTCGTACATGCCAATATACATCTTTGACTTAACCAATCATGATTTTGGTAATTACTTAAAATATTGGGAAACACGCTCTGTACTAACGCAGCAGTTGATTCTGATAAGGAACAAAAATTATTTGGCAATGTTATTTTACCATCAATATCTAGAGGCAATTCTCCATTTCCAATTTTCAATAATTGCTTTGAAAATTCTGCAGCTGTTGAATCGTTTTGTAATAAAACTCTTACATTTTCGGTGAGAGAAAGCGTTTTCACATGTTTCCATAACGTTGAAGATTTCAAGCTAGCATTTAATTCGTCAGCAGCAGTGGATCGAGGAATAACCGGAAGTGTTTGCCGGAAGTCACCAGTGTTGTGCTTTGTATTTTAACCATTCAAGTGCGCGGTTGTTTGTTTCTCAATTTGAATTTTAGACTTAACATTTTGGCGCAGCCGGTTCGTGTACCAATACGTTTTCGATTTAAACAGTTTAAAAATACGTAAATACAGTGTGTTTGCTATCTATATAAGTAGACAAACGAGTGTAAAAAAAAAAAAAGCATTCTGTTCGTGTTTGCAGTTGTAAAGATATTTTCTTGGTAAAGAAAATTGATTAAAAACTTTGACTGTACTTATTTGAAATTTCAAAAAGAAAAGATAATAATCAAATGCAGAAAGCGGTTCAAGCGGAAAAACAAAAACACTGCAAAATTGTGTTTGAGTAAATAAGTTTCACCAAAAACAACGCAAACAAAGACGAAAAAATTGTTCAAGGTAAGTTTACCTTTATTTTGCTTTATTTTTTATATTGTTGTCTGTTTATTTTATAAAACATTCGTAACTTTTGTTCTATGGTTGGTGTAATTTTTTTTGGTTGTTGAGTGTGTTTGCTGCAAAATAAGAAAAATAGTAAATAGATTCAACAGGGTTAAGTGATAGGTTTTGTTTGATTTTTGTTGTTTCTCTCGTTCCTTGCGATTGAGTTTCTTTGTACATGGCCAAAAGTCAAATTGAGGCCCAGCTTAACGACCTAATCGAAGAATCGGAATTGTTGAAAAAAGAAAAAAAGAATCAACAGCGACAAATAAAACAATTGAGCGAATTACTTCTTTCAGAGCTCAAACAAATTTTAAATCCTGAGGTTTATAGCCTGATCAGTTTTCAAATTAGTTCTCAGTGGGGCAAGTTGACGCGTCTAGAAACTTTAGACGCTGTGTTGATTGAATACACAAAAGCCGTCAACGATTTGAAAGAAAACCACGCGAAAGAGCTAAATAATTTGGCAAAGTCGCTCGAAAAAAGCGAGCAGTATCGAAAAGCTGCCGAAAAGCGACTTAACCAAGTGACTGAAGAAGCTGATCAGGAAATAAATCAACTGACAAGCGAGTTAAATAAAAGTTTGTCAGCACAAAAGGAAAGAAGTGATTCGCAAAAACCTAGTTTCTCTAAGAACCTACTACCGTTGTTCACGCAACCTAGTAAGACCAGTGAGAAAATACAAATTAGCAGTGCAGTTCAGACCGTAGGAGAAAAAAGCAATCCCAATTTTATAAAGAAGAGGAACTACGAAGCGATCAGTAAGATTGTTGCCCGTGTGGTTCCTCAATTTTCGGGTTTACGGACGCCGGAACTATCAACGAGAGTTTACGAGTTTTTGAATGCGTGTCAACTGGGTTTCAAGTGTCTCAAGGACACTGACGAACAACTTTACGTTGAGTTGCTCTCAACAAAATTAACAGGTGATGCGTTCGAATTAATTCGTAACAACTCTCCGAAGTCCCTAAAGGAACTGGAGTTGGTTATTAAAGGTGCCTACTTGCCAATCACGACACTGGATAGCGTACTGATGGAAATGAAACAGACCCATCAGCTTTCCACAGAAGACATACAGTCTTTTGCAAGGCGGCTTCTGTGCCTACAGACAAAGGCCAATGAAATAATTAACTCCAGATATTCCTCCACGGAATCCGAGGGTTTAAAAAAGGAACTGATGAGCTCTGCTGTTGTGGCATTTAAGAGAGGTCTTAACGACCCCGGTTTACGCCAACACATGCTGACTACATCAGAGACCGACATTCAAAAACTTGCTGAAACGGCGCAAGAAACTTATCTTTTGATCGCGCCTACTGCTACCTTTCAAACGTATTTACCTAACGTCAATAATCATTTTCAGACAATGCATCAGACATCATCACATCACCCAGTACAGTATCCACCTCAACAGTTATTCGACCCATATATGTATCCTTTCCCGAATGCATCTCCATCGAATGCATCTCCATCTACACACTCAACTGCGTACATTGCAACTCCCTTGCACGGTGTGTCACCTGGGACAAGCGGCAGCCCCTGTTTTCAGACTGCCCAGGTCAAGGAAAAACATTCCAGGACACAAGGGCAAGACTTTAAAGTAAAATGCGGATTCTGTAATAAGGCCAATCACACTTATGCAGAATGCCGGCAAAGAAGGAGCACACCTTATTGTGAAGCGTGTGCCTCCTATGGGCACAGCAGAGATGTGTGCCCAAAGTCCCATATTTTCACCATAAAACGCACGACGCAAAAGCCGCAAGTGAAGTGCAAGTGGTGTTCTAGACTGGGACATGTGGAGGATGAGTGTTTCTCGAAAAAAAATTACCTTCGAGAGTATTCGGGAAACGACCCGGGGGTCAGTCCAAGAAGGTAGACTGTGCCCCAAAAAATGTATCCTCCTCATTAAGAAAACAAAGAAGTAACTCTCCAGCTTCGTTGCTATCGTTAGAAATATGCAATAATGAGTTGCCTACGATATCAAAAGCTGAACAGACTTCTATAAAAAATAAAACAAAAACCAACGGAAAAGCGCCAACACAGCGCTCAAATAACGAACAACATCCGAAAGTGAACGGCGACTCAAAGGTAAACGACCGAGAGTCAAATTTCTTCACCTTTCAGTCAGTTCGTAAAACCAAACACACAGCTAAAGCGTCAGTATCTGAAGCTAAAGTTAACCTAGGTCATGCTGATCTCTGGTTACTCGTTGTGAGTGTTTGCTTGGTTTCAAATGAGTGCTGCGTTAAAATTAGAACTTTATTAACACAAGCAGTTGATAAGCTTAGGTTTTTTGTTGGTTTATTTTCTAATAGTTGGTTGATTTGGGGTATAGCGAATGAGGGACAGAAAGGCAGAAAAAATTTATTTGCATACAACAACATTCGTAAGCACGATGTCTTTGTTGAATTACCGATGTCAATGGCCAAGTCTGGAAAAGTTCTGGTGCTTGTAGACACGGGAGCAGACTCGAGCTTGTTAAAACGAAGTTGTTTAGCAAATGCAGCCAATATAAATACCCGAGACACTAAGCAATTGGGTGGTGTTTTTGGTGGAGTAGGCACAACGGTAGGTACGGTTAAGACTCACTTACCTTTCCCAAAGAAAATGTTTACGAAATGGAACGTTATCGATGGTTTAGACCACATGCCCGCTGATGGTATATTAGGCCGTGATATTCTCTGGAATCACACGATTATCGATGCGGTATCCAAGAAAATTAAATTTTTGGAAGGTAATAGAGTTTTGATTGAATTACCTCTTAAGTGCTTACCTTCGAATTCAACCTTTTTGTCCCAAATAAATGAACAAAACAAGCAGTTCAAAATTGGAGCTCGTACACAAACAATTGTTAAGCTCGAAATTCCAAATTCAAAATCGAATGAATTACTAGTTCATTCGCAAGAAATAGATTGCAGAATTTATTTGGGAAACACAATTGTGAAAGCGAAGAACAATTACGTCCATGTCCCTGTTATGAATAGTACAACAAGAGACTACTTCTTGGACAAAAACTTCGTCCCGAGCTACTCCAATTTTAAAAACTATAAATTTGCTGATAATAGTTCGGGGAACAAAATATTGGCAAATTTTACAAAAAAGTGCGAAAATGAACGGATAAGTCTTCTGTTGAATTCCTTAAATATGGATGAAAACCTAACCAACGAAGAAAAGAAGTCCGTAGAGCAGCTATGCATACAATATAATAATGTATTTTTACTAGAAGGCGATCCCCTCACTTACACACCCGTTTTGGCACATAGTATACGCATCAAGTCTGATCAAGCACCTATAAATACTAAGCAATACAGAACTCCAGAGGTGCATAAAAAAGAAATAGAAAGGCAAGTCCAGGATATGCTTGCTCAAGACATAATTTCTGAAAGTAAGTCTCCTTGGAATTCTCCATTGCTCATAGTACCCAAGAAGTCTGTCGAAGGTCAAAAAAGGTGGAGGGTTGTCGTTGACTTCAGAAAACTAAATGAAGTCACAATTAAAGACGCGTTTCCCTTACCAAGAATAGAAGAAATTCTTGACCAATTGGGACACTGCCAGTTTTTCACTACTATGGACTTAGCAAGTGGTTACCATCAGGTATTGATCGATCCAGCCGATCGAGCGAAAACCGCGTTTAGCACTAGCACACGGCATTACGAGTTCAATAGAATGCCTTTTGGTCTAACGGGTGCTCCGGCAACATTTCAAAGGATCATGAATCACATCCTGACTGGTTTGCATGGCATTGATTGCTTCGTATATCTCGATGACATCGTGGTATATGGTAAAAACTTAGAGCAACACAATCAAAGACTTTCAAAAATATTGGCCAAACTCAGACAACATAATCTTAAATTGAATACTGAGAAGTGCAATTTCTTACGCCGTGAGGTGACATACTTGGGACACATATGCTCAGAGGCCGGTGCATTGCCGGACCCAGCTAAAACTCAATGTGTCACAGATTTTCCTGTACCTTCAACTATTAAACAGGTGCAATCATTTCTGGGACTCGCGAATTACTACAGGAAATTTATACCTCAATTTTCTAAAATTGCTGCTCCAATCAATAAGCTACTAAGAATCGACAGTGTTTTCGAATGGTCTCCAGACTGTGAGAGATCATTTCAGTCTCTCAAAAAAGCAATTTGTTCCCCCCCATACTTATCTATCCAGATTTTACAAAACCTTTTATTTTGACTACTGATGCCAGCAACGAAGCATTAGGTGCCGTTTTGTCTCAGGGTAAAGTGGGTGAAGATAAGCCTATTGCGTATGCAAGCCGACAACTTGGCAAATCGGAAAAGAGATACTCTACAATAGAAAAGGAGCTGCTTGCGATAGTGTGGGCATGCAAACATTTTCGTACATACCTTCTTGGTCGCCATTTCACAGTTTTTACAGATCACCGTCCTCTTATAGGAGTTTTCAATGTAAAAGATCCAACTACTAGACTTATTAGATTCCATCACAAGCTGTCTGAGTATGATTACAAAATTATTTTCAAACCAGGCAGAACCAATTGTAATGCGGACGCACTCAGCCGAATTCAGACGGATCCCGAAGAAATTAAGGTGGTTCAGACAAGGGGTAAAGCGAAATTGAACATAGAAAGCTCAAAGGTACCTACAGACGAAATGAACAAGAATGACAATGTTGTGACAAAGCAAATTCCTGAAGGTGAAAAAACAAAAACAGACTGTACAAAGGAGTCATCGTTCATTACCTTAACAGATCCTGCTGAAATTGAATCTGTTCTTCATGATTTTCATGAGTCTGCACTCGGTGGACATCAGGGAGTAAAGAAGACATATATGCGTATCCGAAATCAGTTTAGATGGAAACATATGCAAAAGGACATTAATCAATTCATAAAAAATTGCGAAAAGTGCCAAAAGAATAAGTTCTCGAAACTTACCAAAATGCCCATGCAACTGACTGATACTCCTAGTCGACCTTTCGACAAGGTATATATGGACATGGTGGGTATTTTGCCACTAACTTATTCTGGCAATAGGTACATATTAACATTCCAAGATGACCTGACTAAGTACATGGCGTGCGTGGCGATCCCGGATGCAGAGGCATCTACAGTGGCCAGAGCTTTCTATTCTGAAATAATTACACGTTTTCGTATACCCAAAATGCTCGTTACGGATAATGGCTCTAACTTTACTTCCAGATTGTTTTCTGAAACATGTAAACTGTTGGGAGTTAAGAAAGTCCATATAACCGCCTACCACCCACAGGCCAACGGTTCGTTAGAACGGAGTCACAGACCCTTAGCGGAATATCTAAGGAGTTTCGTTGACAACGACGACCGAAATTGGGATCAATGGCTTAGTCAGGCCATGCATGTACATAACAATACGCAGCATTCTTCCACTAAATTGACACCATTGAACAGTCTTTACGGCTTTGAGTTCGAAATGCCTACAAACTTGAAAAAAAAGCCCGGTCCTTTATATAATACCGAAGACTATCCGCAACAGCTGCGATTTCAAATTCAGAAATCGCATGAAATAGCTAGGAAAAATTTGGACAATGCTAAGCTTGTGTCTAAAAAGTTTTACGATCGGCATGTTAACTCCGCATCATTTGCTCCAGGGCAAAAGGTATTATTGAAAAACCCGGCCCGTAAAAACAAATTTTCTTCAATTTGGTTGGGACCATATGAGGTGTTGTCTGTCGGCGGAGAGGTGAATACCCACATAAGAGTAGGAAAACATACAAAAAGCGTTCATAACAACCAACTGAAATTATTCCACTCTTAAGCACTAATTAACCGTAACTTAATTGTTTTCAGGTTTCACAGATGCTAAGACCTTTTGGAAAATATATATATATATATCTTGATTGAATAAATAATCAAACACGTTTATATTTTCAGATATCCAAGAGGCTCAACACAAAAAATTAAAAATAACATTTTTCATTTGGTAGTTTTTTATCTACACATAAACTCCCAACGGACTTATAACTAAGAACTAATATTATCAGATATTTGGCTTGTAAACGGAGTAATGTACACATTAATACTTTTTTAAGTATTACAAAAATGTTAGTTTTAAGTAAAATAGACTACTGATTAAGCATATATGGACAATGCCCGAAATCAACCCTAAACATTATCAAACCTGTCTACCACCAAGCCGCTCGGAGAAGCATAAACGCATTTCCCACTTCACCTATCAAAAATATCCTTGTTGAAGCAGGACTCCCAAGCATCGAGGAACGAAGAGATTCGGCAACTTTAAAACTCTTTGCCAAACTCATGTTCTCTAGAAACTCCATTCAAAGATACCGATATCAATAGGGCAAAACACCACAAACTTGCAAAGAGAATCCCATCCGCAATCGCTACCGTGATTGACAAAGCAAAGATAATCAATCTTTCACTAACGCGACACCAGTATGCCACTCCACTCCAAATACAGCGTATGCTGTAGCTCTCGAAAATTGTACGATCGCCTCCATTGGCAGTCTCCCAAACATCGCTTTATCGTCAATCGCAATTCTGCAAGCTGAGAAAACGGTAAATAATAAGCCAGGCAAACATATCATTTGCTCCGATAGTATCTCCGTACTAAACGCGATAAAAAATCCAAACAACAATAATGAGCTTATATCAGAAATCCGACACCAACTCACAAAATCACCAAACAGCATTAAACTGATGTGAACTTCTGGTCACGTTGGGATTGTCGGTAATGAAAATTCTGACCTTGCTGCAAACCTCGTCAACAACGCTCCTGTATTTCTATTTGATACATACACAAAACTGGATGTTATAAAATATATACAGAAAGTAACGACATATAATTTAAAGCATGACTGGAGTCTTTACCACCATCACTACAAAAGCAAACCCCGAAAGACTTCAACCACGTTATCCCATAAATACTCCTAAGCAAAATATATCAAACTCCGTTCGCCTCAGACTTGGTCACACTGCTGCTTCACACGAACATCTTCTCATAAAAAAACAGTCCACCAACTTTATTGTTATTTTAATGTCATCATCGTCATTATTGTAATGTCATCTTAGATTTAATACATATATTTGAAAATTGTTCTGTACTAACTCCTATATTTAAAAACTTATCAAAAACAAACCTATTTATAAGTAAAATCAATATTAACATCTAAGTTGTATATAATCAGAACCAATAGCCTATGTAGCTAGGTTCATCTAATTTTATATTACCATGTAATTTTAAGTTACTTGTGAATAAATGTTAAAAAAAAAATTAAATAGATGAAAAAAAAAAATTGTTGTTTTATAAATTTCGGAAAAAGATTTAAATAGTGTAAAAATTTCATTATGAAACTTCGAATTAGATTAAATAGTAACTAAGAAATATAAAAATAAAAAATTTATAAATTTAGAATTGGTTTAAGGTAATATAGAAATTTGGAAATGTTTTGTAAGACTTCAAATTAAAAATATATACATAATATATATATATATATATACAGAAGTTCGTTGGGAGGTATTCCAAATTACAATAAATTATATAAAGCAATTAGTGTATTCCAAATTATGAATATAAGATATTTAAATTTTAAAGATTTTGATCTAGATTTAAGTCATTATTTATTTTGTAATTATTAGACATAATTGCTATTTTTGTAATAAAAGTAAGTCAATTATCGATTGTCATTCGGCTGGTCGCGAACTTTTCCCAGGTAGGGAGGGATGTTGTGCTTTGATTTCCCACACCTTCAGAGGAAGTCGTCGTGCGTTGAACTCAATGCAATTTGAGTTGACTCGTTCCACATCGATTGCCCAATGCCTTGCATTGGGTAAAACGTGTATGCATTTAAGTCATCAAATTGCGCTGAGTTTTCAAACGCATCGGCTATCCAGTGTTGAACTTGGAGTTCGCGATCGGTTCTATGACACGATAAGTTGAGTTGTAATTTAACCATTGAAGTGCGCGGTTGTTTGTTTCTTTATTTAAATTTCATACATAACACCAGCAAATAACACCAATGCACCACCGAAAAGACGATTATTACCTCTCAAATCTTGTAAGGTTCGATTAAATGCTTCTAAAGATTTCTTGTGTGCCATGGCGCATTCGTCCCAAATAATTAATTTACACTGCTGCAAAACTTTTGCCATTCCAGATCTTTTTGAAATGTTGCATGTTGGCGCTTCTAAAATATGAACGTTTAAAGGCAATTTTAAAGCCGAGTGAGCAGTTCACCCACCATCCAATAAAGTTGCAGCAATTCCAGACGATGCAAGAGCTAATATCAATCTTTATTCGTTCGCACAGTAGCTAAAAACAATGACAGTAAAAATGTTTTACCAGTGCCGCCAGGAGTGTAACGTAGTTAAATTGAAATGTAATGAAATGTAACGTACAAAATTGAAATTAAAAAGACACACAACCTCTCGTTTCGGTAGTTAACAATAGACTCACCATATTTCCGTTGACCTGGCTGGAACTTTTGATTGAACTCCAGAATGCATTGCTTAACTTGCATTCTGGAATTCAGCTTGACCTACTTAGCCATGTCGCAATAAGTGCGGCCGGAAACTGTTAGTATGCATAATATTGATAAAGCAATAATATGCATAATAACAGTTATGCTTACTGGCATAGTAGGTAAAGGTGAAGGAACCAAATTTAGGTGTATAACATCCCTCCGCCGTTGGATAGTTCAAGTCAGGTCTCCAGAAATAGGTTTGTCTTCTTTTATTCATTAAAATGTTAAATTTATTCTAAAATAACAGATTAAATCACAATGTCTATTCGTTATTAATTCAAATCAAATAATATTAAACTAGAAACTTAAACACACAGACAAAACATTACACATACATTTATAGTAAATAATGCATAACAATATTTCGCGTAGTATGATTATGTGTAAATAGTATTTTTTTTTTTTTTTTTTAGTTTAGCTATGTATATCAATTCGAAATCTTATACAATATACATTGGATTAAATATAACAATCAAAAGTTAGCATTTGCTTTTAAATTTGGTATAAAATATTCATATTCACATGTTTATTTTTATTAACTTTTGTTTTTTTTTTTTTTTTTATTCAGAACATGATATTTGCTTGTTTTGTAGTAAGTATATGCGTTATGTGTACAACATACTAATCATTAATAAAAAATAATTACATATAGATCTAGTTTTTTTTTTTTTTTTTACATTAAATGTTTATTGGATTGATTTATATGCGTTCATAGTTAGTGTTGCTTGTCTGATTTTAAGGAAATTATTAACTTATGGGGCTTTGTTTTTTTTTCGGTAGTATTTACGTTAATTTACATTTAAGTTGATATAATTCTACGATTTTAAAATAAATAACAGTTTTTTGAAAAGAATATTTTTTTTCTTACACCCGAGCAGAGGTGACTCCGTAGACTGTTGAACTTTTGTTGTCGGTCTGTACTGGTGGTGGTGGTGGTCGTGTTACGGGCGCTCTTCTTTTTGGTAGATAAGCTGGCATTTCTTTCACTTCGGAATTCGCTATATATTTTCGTTGGGCCGGAATGGTTGGTGGTCCTTTTCGTAGACAGCGGATCAAAAATACTACTGCGGTTACTACTGCTACTAACGAAACGAAGGACATCATGGAATATCGATGAATACTCAGTTCCCAGTCCTGGCTGTCTGCTTTACGTTCTGCCTCCAGGCCGTCCCAAGATTGAATTAAATCGTCGATACTCTTCTTCCCTTCATTTAAAATATTGGCAAAATTTTTATGATTGCCAATTTTTATCGGAAGTAACTCTGGTACAGGTGCTGATTTCGAGACGCTAACTTTTCTCAACAGTGCTTCTTTGAGTCCTGAGTGGTCTACCATGGGCTGTTTGTACTCAGTTATTGCTTCAGCATGAAATTCATAAAACAGTTTGAACCCTTTTGCAATTGCTTCGCATGGCTGCTTCATTTGCAATATTCCCGAATCGCTCAGTGTTACTGCGTAATTTTGGGTTTCACACTTCACGTTCAATGACATCGTTTCCTTAACTTTGAAAAGCCATTCGTTGGCGGACGTCATCTTAAGGAATATCGCCTCCGTTGCGGGAATCGCAGCATATTTACAAGAGTTCTTAGATGATGGCGCGTGCTGTATAAGCTCTACCAGACACTCATTAGATCCCGATGTAAGGATGGGTCTTTCATGCCGACAAATAGCCGTCCTGGTGAGGGAACCTCCTGTCAATACCATTGCACATTGTGCATACTCTGTTTCGCTCATGATGACAAAACGATCATGGTTTTCTGCTTCGGCAATGTACTCATGCTTGGTGTCTAGCACAAGGTCCCAGTTCTCGTTAAAGGATGTTGGTAGGGGGTATATTTTCTGGACCTTGTACCGAACATATTCGGGTAAAGGTAGTATAATTTTTACCATAAAATTTCCCCCGTCAAGGTACACCGAGGTTTTGGCGACTTGGTTTATTATGAGGGGGTTGTCCAACAAAAATCTTCCTTTACTCGTTATGTTCCGCAATAGTCCGGTGATATTTCCCTCGTCTAATACCAAAGGATGTATCTTATTTTGGTACAGGTCATCCAAAATTGAAAGTTCCAAGGATTGTCGGTTTTGGACTTCTAAAACTTTTGTGGTTATGACTAAAGTCATTGCAGTCGCTTCACTTGTCGCTTTCAGCATCGCGATTTCCTTGTTCGTGACTTGACTGTACGTTCGGAAAGTGGCACTAAGGTTACCCATGCTCACAGCCATATTTTCGATTTCGTCTGTCAGTTGTGAAATGGGTTTGGATAACGTGTCGAAGTTTGATTTCATGACACTTAACTGTCGGTGCATTAATTCGAACGAGCTCGCATCCTGTTTGTGGAGAACTTCCAACTGGTGGTAAACGCTCCTAGCATCTTTGCTATCCATAGTACCGAAGGCCCATTTTGAAAATCCTCCTATGAACTCCAGTGCGCGTTTTTGACGTTTAGCATGTGTAAGTTGTTTCATACGAAAGGCAGTTCGTCGTAAGTTGTCGATGTTTGTCTCAGTCTCTTGAGCGATCAATTGACAGTAACGTTTGAAATCGTCGTCCGGAATGCTTCTGCACAGGGTTTCCAGTTTTTGTTCGCACTTTTCCACCATTTGAATAACCATTCCGGAGTCCAGTGGTGTGAACTTCGTAAATATTGTCCACGTATCACTATAAAATACCGCATTTTCCACCGCTTCGGACACCACTGGTGAGGTCAGCATCAGTTGTTGGACGTTGAATGGCTGTTCACTATTCGTCTGCCCGGGGTAAATGCTTATAACTAATAACGCAACTACTACTAAATTTATATTAAGATTAAACATTTTATTTTAATTTTAATGCAATTATTGAAAAATGGTTGCAAATAAGGAAACACTTTTTTTTTTTTTTTACAGTTTAAATTAGGTTAAGATATTTTTTTTTTTTTTTTTTTTTTGGTTCTTTGGGCTTCTTTTAGTGAATCCTTTTCTTCAAATTCTGGAAAGACAAAAAGAACTAGTAAGATTGTACGAATTGGTGATATGTAATAATTTCCCATTGAAGATTGGATCATAAATGATAGAATGCTTTTAGCTGGTTGTTGTGAACCCTTGTTGTCGTGAAAACTTGTTTTTTCGAACAGGATTTCTAAGCAACACCTTTTGTCCCGTTGTAAAGGACGTGGGATTAACCTTTCGGTCATACTGCTTTTTCGATGTTATTTTGGCTTTTTCTAGATTGTTTCTAGCTATCTCATGCGACCTTTGGAGTTGATACCTTAGCTGTTGCGGATAGTCTTCGATGTTATATAATGGGGTAGTTTTACCTTTTAGATTTGTAGGCATAACAAAATTGAGGCCAAACAAACTGTGAAGTGGTGTCAGTTTGGTGGATGTATGCTGAGTATTATTATGGACATGCATAGCCTGCCTAAGCCATTGATCCCAATTTTGGCTGTCATTATCAACAAAACTCCTTAGATATTCCGCTAAGGGTCTGTGACTTCGCTCTAGAGAACCATTGGCCTGTGGGTGGTAGGCAGTTATATGGATTTTCTTAACTTTCAAAAGTTTACATGTTTCAGAAAACAGTTTTGAAGTAAAATTAGATCCATTATCCGTTATGAGCTTTTTTGGTATGAGAAAACGTGTTATGATTTCCTCATAAAAGGCTCTAGCAACAGTGGCTGCCTCAGCATCCGGAATTGCTACACAAGCCATGTACTTAGTCAAGTCATCTTGGAACGTTAGAATATACCTGTTTCCGGAATGCGTTAGTGGAAGGGGCCCTACCATGTCCATATATAGTTTTTCGAAAGGGGAGCATGGAGTATCCGTTAATTCCATTGGCATTTTCGTTAGATTTCCAGATTTATTCTTTTGGCATTTTTCACAGTTCCTTATATAGCTTGCGATGTCTTTGTGCATGTTCTTCCATCGAAACTGACAGCGAATGCGCGCAAACGTCTTTGATGTTCCCTGATGTCCACCAAGTGGGGAATCATGGAAATCACGGAGAACTGTTAAAATATCAGCTGGATCCGTTAAAGTGACAAACCTTTGGTTTGGAGCAGTGACTATTTTGTCATTGAGTTCATTGAGCTCATTACTTTCTTTCCTGTTTTTAGAGTCTTGTGATGATTTCAGTTTGAATTCTAAGTCTCCTGAATTGTTAGCGTTAAGGGCTTTAAGTCCCGATTGAAATATATTTCGGCATTTTTCATAGTCTGGTGTCTCATTGTATTCCAGAGCAGCGACGTATTTCATGAATTCCATTATTGGATTTGGCACTCCTCTGGGGTATAGTTTTTTCAACCCAGTACTTACATCTCTCATAAAAGTTTCCTTAGACTTCTGGACTTGAATCGAAACTTTAAGGAGGTTTTCTTGTACCCAAGGCAGCATCACGCCTGACCACTCGATTAGATTATACCCAAGGATCTCAAAGTCTCCTCGCATTGTTGCTACACCGAGATGTGCATCTCTAGATGTGTATTCAATTGTACCATTGTGCATTTTCTTTGGATCTGGCTTGAAATCCTTTTGGGTGTAGTGACTAGCTAAACCAAAGTCTACCAAATATGCTTGAGAAGCACCACCTTTCCCATAACCTAATAAGATGTTGGCTCCTTTTAAATCGGCATGGACATACGTTCGGCCGTGGATGTACTCATACACATCCAACATCTGTAAGGCAAGACGATAAATTGTGTGTTCTGGAATCCTTCTTCCGTTTTCCAAGAAAAGCTTCCAAATATCGTCTCCATAACGTGGCATTACAACGAAACGATGTTTCACATCGATAATGTCGTGTGATCCCTTACCAACTAGATAAGGCATCCCAAATGATTTAAGTCCGCGCTGCTGTTTAAACTGTGTAATGTCTTTGAAACGAGCGTTGTGCATACAAAAATGCATTTCAACAAACAACGTCCCATTGCCATGTGGTTCATTTTTGACGACATATTCATAGTCGGACGGCTTCTTTGGTGAACTCGATGCTTTACACGCTGAATATATTTGACCATGACTTCCCATGCCTATAGGCGGACCGATTTTCCATGTTTTGGACAAATCAGTTATTATTTCACCTTCAGGAATTTGTTCTGACACGGTATGGTCGTTCTTCTTTTTGTCTATAGGTACCTTTGTGCTCTCTATGTTCAATTTCACTTTACTCCTTGTCTGGACCACCTTAATTTCTTCGGGATCCGTCTGAATTCGGCTGAGTGCGTCCGCATTACAGTTTGTTTTGCCTGCCTTCTACATTATCTTATAATCATATTCCGACAGCTTATGATGGAACCTAACATTTGCAAGACGCCTAGCTGGTCTGCAAGTTAAAGCCACTGACATTATCGATGCGAATTACGCAGCTAGTGATTCCGTAGCCCTAAAGACTGAATTGAAAAATGCTACTATTGCAAGTTTCAAAACAGGGTTACTGGATCCAACGCTGCGTCATTTCGTACTCACGGTCAACCAGAATGATTTGCAGACACTAGCAGACACGGTGTCAAAAACAGCTGACTTACTGCGGCCGGGATACTCCGCGAGCACGCAAGTAAACAGCTATTTGCCTCATCTTCATGGCGCCACATCACACCTCGCATCACCACATCTAAACACATCCATACACCTTGTTAGCCCATATAATCACACTTTCATGAATGACCATTCAAATCACAATTCCTCCCATGCTTACGGTGTTAATAACAATTTACACTCCATGCCTTCTGTGAACAGTAGTTCACATTTTCCGCCTCCACAAACAAATGAACAAGATACCAGACGACATCCTCAGATAAAATGCGGGTTTTGTAACAAGTCAAACCACACTTACGCAGAATGCCGACTGAGGAAGAGCACGCCCTATTGTGAGGCTTGTACCTCTTATGGGCACAGTAGAGATGTTTGCCCAAAATCTAGTGTCTTTACTGTGACGCGCACTACTCACAAGACCAAAGTGAAGTGCAAGTGGTGCTCCAGACTGGGTCATGTGGAGGACGACTGTTTCTCAAAGAAAAACTACTTGAAGGAACAGTCGGGAAATGGACCGGGGGTCAGTCTAAGAAAGTAGGCTGCACCCCAAAAAATTTACTGTCAGAATTTAAAACAAATTCTCAACCCCCAACAAATTCACAACCACCTAACAAAGAAACATTAAAAATCGAAAATGAAACTACGAGTACATCAAAAAATAAAAAAAAACACAAAACAAAGCCATCGCCGGGCTCAGGCAACAAACAGCAACGAAAAGTGAAGAGTTGTCTAAATGTAAATGACCGGGAGTCAAATTTCTTCACTTTTCAGTCAGTCTGTATAACAAAACAGAGGAAAAATGAGGTACACAAAAATAAAGTTAGCCTAGGTCAAACCGATCTCTGGTTACATTTTTGTTTGTTTTTGAATGAGTGCTTTAAGCTTAAGAAATGGACTGTCTTTGCGGTGTACAAATTACGTTCATATTTTTGTATTCTCTTTGTAAAATTAATTGAGTTGGGCAGTAGAAATAAAGACGGAAAGATATTATACACATACAAAAACAATCGTAAGCATGACGTGTTTGTGGAATTGCCGATGTCGTTGGCCAAATCCGGAAAGATTTTGGTACTTGTCGACACGGGAGCAGACTCGAGCTTGCTAAAACGAAGTTCGTTAAACAGTGCGTGCAATATCAACATCCGCGAAACTAAGCAATTGGGTGGCGTTTTTGGTGGTATTGGCTCAACAAAAGGTACAATCAAAACTTCCTTATCATTCCCCAACAATAAGTTATGTACTAAGTGGAACGTAGTCGATGGTTTAGATGAAATACCTGCTGACGGTATCCTAGGCCGTGATATCCTATGGAATCAAACAATCATCGACGCTGTTTCAAAAAGAATAACATTATTTAATGGGAAAAGGGAAGTTATAATCGAATTACCGCTAAAGTGTTTACCTTCTAAAATATCTTCAATACAGGAAACACAAGAGAAGTTCAAAATAGGAGCTCGGACCCAAACAGCTGTTAAACTTTATATTCCCAACTCAAAATCAAACGAATTGTTAATACATTCACAGGAGATTGATTGCGGAATATACTTAGGAAATGCAATAGTAAAAGCAAACAATAGCTACGTCCATGTTCCTATCATGAATTGTACCACACAAGACTACTGTTTGGACAAAAATTTTGTTCCAATGCATTCAAATTTCAAAAATTTTAAAATTATTAACCAGAGTGCGGGAAACAGAATATTGACAAATTTTGCAAGACAACAGCTTAGTGAACGGGTCAGTACTCTGATTAGTTCCTTAAAGTTAGATGAAAACTTGAATAGGGAAGAGAAGGAGTCAGTAGAAAAGTTATGCTCCACATTTAATGACGTTTTCTTACTGAAGGGGGATAACTTAAGCTTCACACCTGTCTTAGCACACAGTATACCCATTAAATCTGACCAAGGGCCGATTAACACTAAGCAATATCGAACTCCGGAGATTCATAAGAAAGAAATTGAAAGACAAGTACAAGAGATGCTTGATCAAAACATAATTTCGGAAAGTAAATCTCCATGGAATTCACCATTGCTTATTGTACCTAAGAAATCCATTGAAGGTCAGAAAAGGTGGAGGGTCGTTGTGGATTTCAGAAAACTAAACGAAATAACGGTAAAAGATGCTTTTCCCTTACCAAGAATCGAAGAAATTCTTGATCAATTGGGACACTGCCAATTTTTTACCACATTGGATTTGGCAAGTGGCTACCACCAGGTAATGATCGATCCGGCTGACAAGGCAAAAACCGCGTTTAGCACTAGCAAAGGGCATTACGAATTCAATAGAATGCCGTTTGGGCTAACCGGTGCCCCAGCAACATTCCAAAGGATCATGAATCAAATCCTGACTGGTTTGCATGGCATCGATTGTTTTGTTTATTTGGATGATATTGTCGTGTATGGCAAAAATCTTGAACAACACAACGAAAAGCTTGCAAACGTTTTAGCTAAGTTAAGGCAACACAACCTGAAGTTAAATATTGAAAAATGTAATTTTCTTCGCCGTGAAGTAACGTATTTAGGACACGTGTGCTCTGAAAACGGAGCTACTCCAGACCCATCAAAAATTCAATGTGTATCCAATTTTCCCATCCCAAAGACTGTAAAGCAGGTACAATCATTTTTGGGGCTTGCGAACTACTATAGAAAGTTCATACCTCATTTCTCTCAAATATCCGCTCCAATCACGAAGTTATTGAGAAAAGGGGAGGTGTTCGAATGGTCCTCAGATTGCGAAAAATCATTTAGGTTTCTTAAAAAAGCTATTTCTTCACCACCTATTCTGATATATCCAGATTTTTCGAAACCGTTTATCTTGACAACCGATGCGAGTAACGAAGCTTTGGGAGCCGTTTTGTCTCAGGGCAAAGTTGGTGAAGATAAACCTATAGCTTTTGCTAGTCGATCTTAGAATAAGGCCGAAAAAAATTACTCAACCATAGAAAAAGAATTGCTTGCCATAGTTTGGGCCTGTAAGCATTTCCGAACATACCTCCTTGGTCGTAATTTTACTATCTATACGGATCATCGCCCTCTGATTGGTGTTTTTAACGTTAAGGACCCAACAACAAGACTAGTTAGGTTCCATCATAAACTGGTTGGTGATGCTTTCGAACTGGTGAGATGTGGGAAGCCACAAACAGTTAGGGAGCTCGAAACCCTAATTAAGGGGACGTACCTGACTGTGAGGACTCTTGAAGACGTTACGGGAGAAATCAAACAGTCCCATCAACTGTCCTCGGAAGATGTTCAGGCATTTGCAAGACGCCTAGCTGGTCTGCAAGTTAAAGCCACTGACATTATCGATGCGAATTACGCAGCTAGTGATTCCGTAGCCCTAAAGACTGAATTGAAAAATGCTACTATTGCAAGTTTCAAAACAGGGTTACTGGATCCAACGCTGCGTCAATTCGTACTCACGGTCAACCAGAATGATTTGCAGACACTAGCAGACACGGTGCACAGTGGCCCGTTTTGACAAAAGTGCTTGCAAAATTCATTTTTCGGGTGGGTCTCTAACGCAAAACTTTTAATTGTTATGAACTAACAAATGTTTGGAGCTTTAGTAATCGAAAAAATTATTTCATTTGAGCGATGGGTTCGCCTTGTAGAGCTTGTCAAAGTTGACAAATATTTAAGGTGAGAAAAAACATAAAAAAAAAAAAAAAATTTTAACTTTGAGAGTAAAAACTAGGAAAAGAGGGTTAATTAAACCTTGTTTTGTTTTTTTTCCTTGATATATGTGTTTATTGCTATGATCAGAAAAAAAAAAGTTATAAATTTTTTGAAATACTAAATTTAATTATTTTCTAAACAACACTTTTTCCGCACTTTTCCAATCCAACTTTACTTTGAGTTAAAAAATAAGATTTAAAAGGATTCAAACCGAAATGGACGGTAAATGAATCCTTATATATCTCTTTACTTACAACCAAAAACTCAGCTGCATAAAGTTGCATAACACTGAGCTAGAGAGATTTGATTTGAGAAAGTGAGTAATTTTTTCTGAGTTTTTTTTTCAAGTGCAAAGAAAAGTCATGGAAAATGTTATTTCTTTGTTTTGCTGGAATGGGTATTTAATAATATGTAAATTAAATACTTTACAAATACTTATAAGTAGTATTTTATAAAAAAAAAAAAAAAAAATAAGAAAATACAAAAACCAATTATGAGAAAAAAATTTTTTCAAAAAATTTTTTTTTAAACTTAATTTGGTCTGCTTTGGTTTTTTACTTAAATTATACTCAAATTGCTTTATAAACTGACTTTTAACCTTTTTAACATAAAATACCAATTATGTTAACCACCTTAACTAAAACTTTTTATTTCAACAGCAGATTCTGAAACACCCTGTAAATATTTTTTCTTCAAATTAACAAAACTTTAAAGCCTTGGAAATTTCCAATAAGGTAAAAAAAAAATTGAGTCGATATCTTTATTCGTTTAAGAGATATGATTTTTGCAACCAAAAAAGTCAATTCGGGCCACTGTGCGGTGTCAAAAACAGCTGACTTACTGCGGCCGGGATACTCCGCGAGCACGCAAGTAAACAGCTATTTGCCTCATCTTCATGGCGCCACATCACCACATCTTAACACATCCATACACCTTGTTAGCCCATATAGTTACATGAATGACCGTTACAGTCACAATCCCTCCAATGCTTACGGTGTTAACAACAATTTACACTCCATGCCTTCCGTGAACAGTAGTTCACATTTTCCGCCTCCACAAACAAATGAACAAGATACCAGACGACATCCTCAGATAAAATGCGGGTTTTGTAACAAGTCAAACCACACTTACGCAGAATGCCGACTGAGGAAGAGCACGCCCTATTGTGAGGCTTGTACCTCTTATGGGCACAGTAGAGATGTTTGCCCAAAATCTAGTGTCTTTACTGTGACGCGCACTACTCACAAGACCAAAGTGAAGTGCAAGTGGTGCTCCAGACTGGGTCATGTGGAGGACGACTGTTTCTCAAAGAAAAACTACTTGAAGGAACAGTCGGGAAATGGACCGGGGGTCAGTCTAAGAAAGTAGGCTGCACCCCAAAAAATTTACTGTCAGAAATTAAAACAAATTCTCAACCCCCAACAAATTCACAACCACCTAACAAAGAAACATTAAAAATCGAAAATGAAACTACGAGTACATCAAAAAATAAAAAAAAAACACAAAACAAAGCCATCGCCGGGCTCAGGCAACAAACAGCAACGAAAAGTGAAGAGTTGTCTAAATGTAAATGACCGGGAGTCTATTGTTAACTACCGAAGCGTGAGGTCGTGTTTTATTTAAAGTAATTACAGAATATTACAGGAGCATCCAAAAAATAAAATCCACCATTTCCAGCATTAATTTCGCTCATGATTTGAAAGTAAGCTTCTTTTTGTTTTTCATTCAATAATGGAACATTTCTTTGAACATATTGATTTAAACAATTTGCATCATAATCTCGTTCACGATTTAAATCCAAATTGAAAGTGTCGTGTATTGAACGATCAGGTGAAATCATTCCTTATTGTGATAACAATTTATTTGACATTGCTAAACACAAATTTTCTATAATGATCAACGCTTCGTTGTGTATTTCTGGCGTAAAATCCAATAGCGGATTCATTCTATTCTTGCACGACGAACTGTATGCAAAATATTTTCTGACTAATGATCATAATGACTTCTCCATAACTCACGTGGATTCGTCGGACTGCACGCAGAAATTATAATTGCAAATAATGAACGCATTTGATGTGGATTTGCCGTAAGAGCTGCATCTTCTAAGGTGTTATTCCAATGTTTATCATCTTCCAGTATATTTAAACGCCTGCATGCTTCACGATATGTAGGACATAAAAACCCATCAACTGTTCGTAAATCTGCTAAAGATGTTGGCCCACGAACATTATTTTGTAATAAACGCAAAAAATAACATTCCTCAGTATTTGTTTACACTTTTTAAGCAGCCAAATGTAATAAGGAATACATCTAGGAGTATTAGATATATTCTGTTCTAAAATACATAGAAAGCATTGTGAGCATTGTAATTTTGAATGGGAAAATAATTGAAACTAAATTATTTTTTTAAACAAACTTCCCTTATTTAAAAAAAAAAAAATTTTGTCCTAAACCTTCTACTCTTACTCTTCTTTAATTTAAAAAAAAAATTAAGAAAATCGGTCAATCGGTTTGGCTGGTTAGCGAACGAACACAAAACCAAACTTTAATTTATATATATAGATAGTTTTTGAGATAATTGAAAAATAGTAAAACTATTGAAGTATGCAATATTTTCAAAAAATTATGGAAAAGCGTACGAATTTACAATAATGTTAGGAAATAGACTAGTGAAAGTATAAAAATTCATCAGACAGGTGCTTATGTTCAATTAATTTCCGAATGCAACAACTTTCCGCATGGCCCGCTTCGCGGGGGCTCATTATTTTAACCCTCTTTCCGCAGGGTTAGGCTGCTAATGCTTAATATGAAAAAAACCAATTGTTTTTCTAGCTGCAAGTTATTTGATTGAACTTAAAAAAGTTTTGTTGCTATTTTCATATTTAGCATGAGCAGCTTAACCCTGCGGAAAAAGGGTTAAAATAATGAGCCCCCGCGAAGCGGGCCATGCGGAAAGTTGTTGCATACGGAAATTAATTGCACATAAGCACCTGTCTGATGAATTTATATACTTTTATACTTTTTTCAGTTCGATCAAATAACTTGCAGTTAGAAAAAGAATTGGTTTTTTCATATTAAGCATGAGCAGCCTAACCCTGCGGAATAAAAAATAAATAGGGTGGCGCAACAGAGCGAGGAGCCCCTGGGCCTAGCGCATTTCTCACAACCATGCCTTGTGAGGGAATGGAGGGGACCTACAATTTTTCGCCGGTTCCGAACGGCTAATTGAGAATGCGCTTTTCATTGCAATGAATTTACTAACGGAGGACTTGCCAATTCCTCGCGAAAGGTGATACCCGTCTAAAAACATTTTTGCATTTTGCCTCTGCTGGGATTCGAACCTCGAACCTCTGGGTTAGCAGGTGGACATGCTAACCATTACACCACGGGTTTCCACCCTGCGGAAAGAGGGTTAAAATAATGAGCCCCTGCGAAGCGGGCCATGCGGAAAGTTGTTGCATTCGGAAATTAATTGCACATAAGCACCTGTCTGATGAATTTTTATATTTTCACTAGTCTATTTCCTAACACTATTGTAAATTCGTACGTTTTTCCATAATTTTTTGAAAATATTGCATACTTCAATAGTTTTACTATTTTTCAATTATCTCAAAAACTATAAGACATAGAAAAAAGTAGTTTACAGCGTTTGATAAAAAATTTATCAAAGCAACTAACTACATCAAATTTTTTTTATTGGCATTTGTAATCACGAGAAACATAATACTCAAAGTGATTTTTTCAAATTTTTTTTCCTAAATTTTGACTTTGAAGTCATTTATTTCAAAAACTATAAATTGAAATCATTTTATTTAAAATTTATTATAAAGTGCAGATTTCTGGCTTTCATAAAAAGTATAATTTGTATCTGTAAGTTTTCCCGTTGTTCTACAATATTTTTTTTTTAAATTTTAAGTCACTTTTTATAATTGCCCCTACCGCCTAAACGGGGGGAGATAGACCCCCCCCCCCCCTCCCATAGTAAAAAATGCTTGTATTGAACCCCTCCACCAAATCCCGTTATTATTTCTTGTAGCCAAAGTTATCGTACTCGTGCCTGAAAAATTTATTTCACTAGAAGTTCGTTAATCATTTATTAAGATTGACCTCTATGTTTTAGAAGCGGCAAATAGCCCACTCAGACTAAATCAGTCTAATGTCTGGAAAACCAGCCAAGCAGGACACGCACAGATCTTATCACGATACGCAGATGACAATATCTGCACGGATTACATAACTCCATACCTGGACTTTAAAAAATCATTCTCAACTAGCTTCCCCTACAGACAGGATTGGGAGCATGTTTCATTCTTACACGAACGAGACGTCTATATCAATCTATACCGACGCGACGGCTCAAAATTGGAAAATGGAACAAGTGCAGGTTTCTTTTCAGAAAGCCTTAACCTAGCCAGTTCATTCAGATTTCCAAATCACAGCAGCGTCTTCCAAGCCGAGATCTTGGCAGTTACAAACGCAGCAAAACAGGTGTTCAAAAGGGCGCTGTCACATGCTGTTATCACTTTTTTCATTGATAGTCAAATCAAAGCTTGTTTCTTGCTGTCGCGAAGAGCTAAATGTTCTTGGCACACAGCATAGCGTTAGACTCTGCTATGTTCTTGGTCACAGTGGTATTCCGGGAAACGAAAAAGCGGATGAACTAGCGAGAAAAGGATCAGCACTTGCCCATTCTCTCATTAATCAATCAATTAGGATTCCACCCTGTGAAATTAAACAGATCATTGGTAAAAAAATAATGCGAAAGTCCTATCATGGGAATGCTTAGATTCCTGTGTTAATTCTAGGAAACTATGGCCAAAATACGATAAGAACGGATCTGAAAAGATACTATCATTGAATAGGCCTTCATTACGGTTGCCTATCAGTATTATAGCTGGACACAACCTGCTAGGTTACCACAAAAGCAAAATGGATCTTTGCACCGATGACCAGTGCAGAGAATGCAATGACGAAGATGAACATGAGAATACCACTCATTCCGTTATCAATACCTAGCAATCTGCCACACCTGGAAAAATTTCAAGGCAGTTACTTTTTCAATGAACTCAGACACTCCAAGAAATAGCCTGTTGAACTTCATTAAGGCCACAAAATGGTTTAAAACTGACCAAACATAAACTCATAGGTTTCTAAGGGTGCCGTGACATTGTGCCAAGCGACATTATGCCAAATGTAGAAATCTGGCACAATGACGCTTTTGCAAAGTGACATTGGGCCAAACATTAGGGTTTGGTATAATGACGCTTTGTAGAAGTGCCATAGGGCCAAATTAGCTAGTGACATTGGGCTAAATATAGAAATTTGCACCATTTTTGTCATCTGTGTTTACAGCACTTTGCGGCATGACTAAAGAGATTATTGGCTTAATGACATCTAAGAAACTTCCACTCTTATCATTCATAGTTTGAAGGTCTAATGTATTCAAATGTTTTGTTTTTGAGCATAAGATAAAGTAATGGTAAGAAATTCACCTGTGTGTGAAAAGATGTGTTCTTACTTAGTTCAATTTTAAGATATTAGTGATGAACTTAAAAAAAAATCTGCAGCCTTCGCCTTAAGTACAGAAAAGGAAGCTAAAAGCGAAGCGGAAAAAAATTTGGCAAGGGGAGTATGGGTTTGTGTTCTGAAAATTAAAAATTCGCGCGAATTTTTAATTTTGAGAACACAAACCCATACTCCCCTTGCCAATTTTTTTTCCGCTTCGCTTTTAGCTAAATTGAACTAAGTAAGAACAAATCTTTTACACACACAGGCGAATTTCTTACTATTACTTTATCTTATGCTCAAAACCTATACATTCGATTGTTGCAAATGATTTTTTAGTTTCTTAATCAAAGTTTAGTTTATGATAAGTCAGTTATTTACTTTTTTTATTAACAAGAGATCTGAATTTTCATAGTTCATAGTTCTTATGACTCACAAATCAGAGCAAGTGTATCTTCATTTGTTTCGTTATATTGAAAAATCGTAAAAAAGCGTCAGGGTACCAAATTGGCCTAATGACGCTTTACAAAAGCGACACTGTACCAAACGCTAATGTTCGGCCCAATGTCGCTTTACCAAAGCGTCATTGTGCCAAATTCCTGCATTTTGCATAATGTCGCTTGGCACAATGTCACGGCACCGTTTCTAAGACGTTACAGGGTATCACAATTTTGATACAATTGATCTAAGGTGACGGTAATAAGATCAACCGTCAGCCCATTCTACCTAGCCCTGGATTGAGTACGGATTCTTTAAAAAATTTTAACTCAAAATTATATTAATATTAATAAATAATAATACTAAGAAAAACAATTTTTTTTGTGTAGTAGTAGTAGTAGTAAAAGTGATTTTATTGATATATAAACAAATATAGTTTTAAAGTTATACATAGTTCTTTGTTAACAATTTTCACAAAAAGACATTGGCATATGCCGTCAGCCGAAAAAAAGAGTTAATTTATAAAGCAATAAAGTTCTTTGTTGATTTAGATATCGCGAAATAAAAATACATAACTATACAGAGGTACAATATCAAAACGATTCGTTAATAATTTGTTGTCGATATTTTAGAGCGGGTTTCAGGTAGTTGTAAAGGATTTTCCAATTTTCTCCATTTAATACGTTTATGATTTCATTTGATGAAAGAGTATTTTTTCCCCAAGATAACCTTCGGATCGAGTTCAGGATGGGGCAGATACCAATGAAGTGACATATATCTTCTCTGCATCGCAGGTTGCACAAAGTACATTCTGGAGTTCTGTCATCTCTATATGGCAAGTAGTTAAGGTTGATGAGTTCTCCCCTGGCTTTAAAGATTGTTGATATAAAATCAATACTGTTTCGGTCATCGAAATAATTTTTATCACCAAGGTCATGACTCAGTAGTCTATAGGTACTTCTTGTTTGGCTTTGTTGACTTTGCTGTTTGAAAGTATTCCATATTGATTCTTCAATTTTTCTTAAAAGCATCTGCAGGCTGCTACCGAAAGATCTTCCATTGTGTTGGAGAGGTTGAACATCATGGATGTCACTCAGTCTCGTCCATTCCGTAAAGAATTGAAGATTTCTGTCTTTTAGAAATAAAACTATCTTATTGGTGAGTCGATGATTTGGTTGATTCATGATTTTCCCAATATATGAGAAATGCAGCTGGAGTGTGTGTATATATAACGTAGGTAGACCAGTTTCGAGGTGCAACATGTAGGTTGGTGTATTTTCCGGTAGTCTGAAGGTTTTCTTGATGAAATATCTAAGAAGCTTTTCTACTTCATCAAACTCGAAGATACCCCAGACTTGCGCTGCGTAGCACATAATAGATCTTACGACTGCTTCGAAGACTTTATACTTTGCACTAGGTGCAATGGTTTGTTTGCTTAGAACGTTTTTCCAGGTGCTGTTTATTGCTCGCTTTGACTCTCTTAGTTTATCTTGCAGATGGTTCTTATAGGATAACGTTGAAGAAATTGTGACTCCGAGGTACCTATATTCTTTCACAGTTTCAAGGGTTTCATTTTGCCATTTCCAACATTCGTCTCTTGCGTAGCGACCTCTTCCATTTCGGAAAATCATGATTTTGGATTTGTTTGTGTTTAGTTGTAGGTTCCAGATTGAACAATAATGTTGCAGTCTATTTATCATTATCTGTAACATGTTTGGGGTTTCAGCCAGTATGACAATGTCATCGGCATAAAGTAAGAGCTTTATTTGTAGTCCGTCAAATGATATTCCTCCTGGCAGGTATGTTGTTAGGTCATCCAAATAAATTGAAAACAGAAGCGGGCTCAAGAGACATCCTTGTTTTACGCCAGTTGTTGTTTCGAACCAGTTCGATAAAATATTTCCATCCCAAATTGCCGATTTATTTTCTTCGTAAAGTTTTTGCAAAATATTTAACATTTTGGTTGATACTCCAAGGTTGCTCACTTTGTAAAACAGGGCTTTTCTGTCAATACAATCAAAGGCTGCCTTAAAGTCTACGAAAAACGCATACAGTTTTTTCCCTCTATCCAGATACGTTCGAGCGATGCTCGTCAAGGAAAAAATGTTATCCACTGTGCTATATTCCTTCCGAAAACCCGCTTGGAATTCACTTAAGAGGTTGTTTTCGTTTACCCAATCTGAAAGCCGTTCCAGTAAAATTCCTGTGAAGATTTTCGTTATAGCGTTGAGAAATGATATGCCTCTGTAGTTGCCGGCCTCATTCGGGTTTCCTTTTTTGAAGATTGGCAGAATGACACTTCTCTTGAAGCTCGCTGGTACTTCTCCTGTATCCCATATAAAATTATAAGCCAGTGTTAGTTTTTGAAGATAATCATCTGTAGCGTTTTTGAAAAATTCATATGAGATTCGATCTTCTCCTGGAGCTTTATTTGTTCCACATCGATTTAGCACTCTTTTGACATCTTGAATTTCTATGGGTCGGTCTAACATCATAACTTCTTGGTATGGCAGAGCATATAGGATTGGATTTTGATTAAGTTGTGGATTGAGTAGCTGTTCAAAATGTTCTGCTAAAATCGATGATTCCACTTTGATTCCTTTTGAAAATTGTGCCTTGTTGATCATTTTCGCAGTCTTCCAGAAAGATCGACTGTCTTTGATGTTCGCCAGCAATGTTGATAGGTTAAGTGTATATGCTTTTTGTTTGTCTGCGCAAATGGTTTTATAATCTTTATTTGCTTTTTGATACATGAATTTTGCGTAGTTTGAGTTGATTCTTCTAACAAGACGGAGATAGGCAAACGATTTTTTCCTCGCTGATTCACACTCCCAATCATACCAAGGTTGCTTACCCTTACTGCTTGCCCTAGTTTGTAGAGGTCTTGCTGCTTCTGTAATAGCTGCGGTTAGTATATCCGAACCTCTAATGGATTGTAGCTCATTTTCATTTAGGAGATTAGTAACGTGATTCAGGTTTGCAGTGTACTTCTCGACATCGTTATTTCTCCAGCGGAGTTTTGGTAGCAAACTCTGCTGTGTCGGGGTTTCGTGTTGTACCACCATATTCATCTGTACGGATATTGGGAAGTGATCCGAGTGTGTCAGCTCATCTACCCTGAAATCAGATATGTGTTCAAGCCATTTTCCTTTTACAAAACAATAGTCGATTGTTGAACATGCGGTACCCCTGGTAAATGTGAAATGGCCTTTCCCATCACCGTTTGATCGCCCATTCAAAACCGTTAATCCCATGGAATCGCTCAGTTCAATTAATTTTTTTCCATTTCTATCAATTGTTTCATCCGTTGCATTTCTGACTTCTTTAATTGGTTCCATTAAAAGCTCCGGTTCTTCATTAAGAATTTGTGTTGCTCCTACTCTTCCATTAAAATCTCCTATAATCATGATATCTTCTTTTCCAAATTCCAAAATAAAATTATATAAATATGTGAATTCCTGCGTCCATTTGTTGCAGTTTATATAAACGGGTATAATATAAAGTCTGCTGTGCTCCAATTTTAACTCTATCAAATCTCTTTCGAGAACTTTTACAAAACAGCAATTCGTTTTTAAATTTTTCCTTATCCCATACAATTTTTTTTGTGATCAATGAGAGTTATGAGACGTGTACTTTTGGATTTTCCAAATTTTTTTAAATTTCCCGTTACAACTAAAATATATTTCATCATAAAATTTAATCAATAGTAGATTATTACAGTTTAGTAAGATGTAACCTATTGACAGAAAGCATAAATTTTAGCATAAGTTTATTTCAATAAATAATATAAATCATAAAAAAGGGTTCGGCTTGCGGTATACACATTCGGTAAATCTGGCTCTCTGTTTTCAACGGATTTGAACGGGACTTGGCACCATATTCTACCGAATCTGTGGATGATAGATACATTTTTTCCTTTTTTACACGTCTCAATCTCAATCTTCGGAACTATTTTACTACAAAATTCTCGAAGATCAAAATTTCAGAGCTTAATTCCCAAACCTTGAAATTGCATTGAGAATGTATTTGGTATTGGTGGTAAATTACTCTGGAGAACGCTCATTTTCAAAAATGAAAATTATATGAAAAACAGGCTTATAACCACGATGGGGCAAAACCGTCTATCAAGGCTTTCTCTCCTGAGCATTGAAAGTGACTCGGGAACTGGATTTCAGCGAAATCATCAAGGATTTTTCGGCGAAAAAGCTCGTAAAGTTCCGTTCTTTAACTCTAAAACTTAATTTAAGGTAATTCTGTTTCCGATTATATTCATTTGTTCGTTAAATAATAAAATGATCTATACTTGGTTTCACAATAAATTATTTATTTACTGAAAAACTAGATTGAAAAAAATTGTTCATATTGTTTGGAATATAATTAAGGGGCAAGGGGCCTCCACTCCTTTGTTGCCCCGGGGCCTCCACACTTTTAAATCCGGCCCAGGCGAAATGCTCTGTCGGCATATCTCCTTTTCACACGACCAGAAAACCTTACCGACCAATTTTCGAAAGATTTAATTTGCTTACATCAATTCCCATGATTCTAGCTTTAATTAAATTGTTATTGTGTACTTCTTTGTTATTATTTTAGGCTGATCCTTGTTTCTCCCGTACGGGACTTGGGGGTTGAAACTTTTTTTACAGGTTGAGGGCATTTAAATAGATTATATTTCAAATTATTTTGTGTGAGTTAGCCCCCGGAATTATTTAAAAAGTGTTTTAATTTTTCGTTTTTAACCTCACTTTTGATTTTCTTTTTCCTTAAAATTATAAAAATTGAATGAAAACAAACACTACTATCTTTTTAAAAATGTTCATATCATCAGAAAATAGAAATATTTCACTTAAGGAAAAGCAAGAAACAACATCATTGATAACTAAAATATATAGAGAGGACTTCCTGAGGTACACCTGAGCAAGCATTAAAAGGGTTGGAAAGGATATTACGGAACTTTACTTGGTAAGATATCATTGACAGATAAAAAAGTTCCCAATCAGTGAACACAGGTGGGAAGCCCATACCTTTTAGTTTGAACAGAATAATATTGTGTGAAAGTTGTAGCGAACCTACGTTACCTACATATAAAAATGGAACACGAAAAATTAGCTGAACGCAACCATACCTGAATGCAACAACACCTGAACGCAACTTCACCTGAACTAACGAAATAACCCGAAATGCGCATGCGCGAGATGTGCACAAAAAACTCTTTCTGGCCTTCTGCCAGACAGACGGCCATTGTTCATTATTAATCCAACACTGGCGACGAATAAACGTGCCATCCTAAGATATAGATTGTTTCATACAAAGTAGATGTAAATTTCAACCTGTAATTTAGAATAAAATATAGAGTAAAATAAAATTGAATTTGTTTGTTGAAATTAAATGCACGCAAGTCTCTTACCATGAGATAAAGGCGGAGAAAATTACACGGAGGACAGAAGGTAATCGAAGGGCACAATACGCAAAAGGTTTCTACGTCAGAGATTACATTGGTACCGGCGAGATTACATTCTGTGTTTCGACATTGTACTGTGTACTGTGGTTTTATTGTGCAGTGTCACATTGGTGACCCCGACAAAAGAACACGCCCAGCGGAGCACACGCAGCAGAGCGCAACAAGGCTCGAGCACACTGTCTCGCCCACACACCAACACCACATTTCGCGCCGACACTCCACGTGCCACACAAGCACCCCTGCGCTACGCCAACTCTCCACGTACCGCGCCAACGCTCCATGCGCCACTTCAACACTCCACGCGCCACACCAACGCTCCACGTATCACCACCAATACAACACCAACAACAGAATATACCGCGTCCATAACGACAAGTAATCAGGCAACAAAATTTCGCCTCAAGCTCATAGCACTCCTCCTGTCCCATCGTCCGTTTCAACGCCATCACACCGAAAAAAAGAACAAGGAGCGTCTCTGCCACCACCATCACCATCATTTTGGCACCGCCATTGCCTGGCCACCAAAAATAATCTTGCCACCACCAACATTTTGACACCGCCATCGTCTGGCCGCAGCCGCATTTACAGTCACCACCGAAGCCATCGCCGCCATCAAAGCGGCACCATAAAGTGGCCAACAATAACAAGGTCCTGAGTTTCGTCACCTACCCAACTTTCTTGCTTCGAAAAATTCACATTTTAAAAAATTTTTCTCAAGAAAAACGCTACCAACGCCATCTAGGAGAATCTTCAGTCAACATCGAAGTCGCGTAGACGACGCCAACTCCATCTGCACACCAGTCAGCGGTGCAACTAAACAACTTCTGTCGTGGACAACAACCATTTTAAACAATTTAAAAAAACTAAGTGCAGACTTTTGCCGGAAAAACAACAACAGCAGTTGCTCCTGCAACCGCAGCAGTAATAGCAGCAACAGCAACAAGCAACAGCAAGGGCTGTTTTGCATACATCATCAGAATTTACGAAAAACGCATCCATAGTTCATCAGCAATCAGGTCAGCGAACAGCATTAAGAGGAATTCACAACAACAGCAGCATCTTTACATTCAACAGCAGCATCCGCAACATCACACCAGGTACACCATAAAAGTTTTATTTCTTTTTCTTTTTTATTTTCTTGCTTCCGAGAAGCATTCAAAAATAGTTCAAAGTTCAAACCTGTCTGCACTTACTTTTTTGGAATTGTAACAAAGATTCTTTTTGCATTATATAAAAATTTTCGTATTTCAAAATTAAAATAAATACACCTAAAATACAAAATTTTTTCCATTTCCATAAAACTTTTCGCATTTCAAAATAATTCCAAATACATACTACTAAAATCAAACAAAAACTTTTTCAATTATATAAAACTTTTCGTATTACAAATAATTATAAAATTTCAAAACATATTTATTTTATCATAATCAAAATTTTCAAATATATTAAATTTCATTCACATAATATCATAAAATTATCATATACTGCATGTTGATTGTATTGTAGACATCTTGCGCATCTCATTTCGTTGGGTTTTTCATATTTTCCTCGCGCTCACAATAGATATATAAAACAGTTTCTCAAAATTTCACCGCGTTTTTCGAAAATCACATTGCGTTCCATTTCGGTATTTTTGTCAAAATTTCACAGCGTTTTTTTAAAAAAAAAAAAAAATTTTTTCTCATCATTTTTCATTCATTTTTGAAATTAAGTTCGCGTTCCATTTTTGAAATCAAACTCGTTTTCCATTTTTCGCATCGCGTTCCATTTTTGAAATCAAAATCGTTTTGAAAAATATTTAACATGGTCGATGAAACAAAGGACCTATCATGTCAAAGCGGGGCTAACACTTCCACCCAATCGAGTTCCTCTTCTGGTCAGCAAGACCAATCGTACTCCGCTCAAGGGCATTTAGAATCCATAAAAGTCAGACTTCCTGCTTTTTGGAGCGCAAACCCGGTGACCTGGTTTTATCAGGCGGAAGCTCAATTCACGGTTCATAGGATCACTAGTTCTGAGACAAAATACTGTCTCACGGTTAGCTCACTGCAGCCAGACACCTGCGATTCGGTTATCGACATTTTGTCGAACCCGCCAAATACCGACAAATACGCCACTCTAAAAGCAGCTTTAATAGAACGCCATTCCAAGTCCGAACTTAAACGGTTAGAGAGCCTTATCGATAGGGCAGACATTGGCGATCGCAAGCCATCAGAGGTATTGCTCTCAATGAGAACGCTAGCGGGCAGCACGTTTAACGACGACATAATTAAAAAATTTTGGATGCGTAAATTACCGCAACCAATAAACATCGCGTTACTGTCCGTCGGTCAGAAAACTATGGAGGAATTAGCTACGCTCGCGGACAAGATATACGAGGCATCACAAAATGCAAATATTTGCAGCGTTTCCACCGCACAGCAGAGCGATAATTCTCGCAACGCCAATGATGCTCTCGAACAATAACTTGCTAGAATCGAGTCAATGATCGAAGCATTTTCTTTCAATTCGCGTCCGCATAGCAGTAATAATACCCAGAGTTTTCGAAACCGAAATAGTCGTTCTCATAGCAGGTCCAGGTCGTTCAATCGCGCAAATTCAAGTTCGGGCACAGGTATGTGCTGGTATCACAGGCGGTACAAGAAAGAGGCAAAGAAATGTGAGCAACCGTGTAATTTCAACAAGAACAACTCTAAGAACCAAGTGAGCCACCCAAACTAGGTCACCCTGCTGTTGCAGCGGCAAACATGCAGTGTCTCTTGAGTCGCCGCTTATTTATTAAAGACAAAAACTCAAATTTTACTTTTTTAATCGATACGGGTGCGGATTTGTCAGTTCTCCCTTGTAGCATAAAGCACGCAAAATCTACAAACTCGTCAGTTTTGCTATCGGCTGCGAACGGAACATCAATTCCAACGTTCGGATCTAAATTACTAGACCTTGATATCGGTTTAAGGCGAAATTTCGTACACACCTTTATCATTGCCTCAGTTAGTAAACCGATCTTAGGAGCCGATTTCTTAGCAAAATACAATCTCTTGGTCGACACCAAGAATAAGAGATTGATAGACCCTCTGACTAAGATGCACGCATATGCATCTACAATGAGAACTGACGATCCAACCCCAAAACATTTTCAAGTCACTAAACACGATTACAATAAAATTTTACAACAGTTTCCAAGTTTAACAAAAGAGCCAGATTACTTCGCGCCAGTCAAACACACCGTCGCTCATTACATCGAAACAAAAGGGCAGTTACCATTTTCAAGGCCCAGACGCTTAAACGTTTCCAGGCATAATGCCGCTAGAACAGAATTCCAACACATGGTGCAACTGGGAATCTGCCAACCATCGTCCTCAAGTGTCTGCTCTCCGCTTCATATGGTGAAGAAAAAGAACAACCAAGACTGGAGACCATGTGGTGACTATCGCAGACTAA
Source organism: Melanostoma mellinum (assembly GCA_914767635.1). Taxonomy (NCBI): domain Eukaryota; kingdom Metazoa; phylum Arthropoda; class Insecta; order Diptera; family Syrphidae; genus Melanostoma; species Melanostoma mellinum. The sequence continues at coordinate 104,100,291 of OU612060.1, forward strand.
ATGCTGCCACGATACCGGATCGACATCCGATCCACCACATCCAAGACTTCTCCATGAACGCTCACGGTTGCAAATTCTTTTCAAAGCTTGACATTGTGAGAGCATATCACTTGATACCAGTTGCACCAGAAGATGTTCACAAAACAGCATTAACAACACCGTTTGGCCTTTTTGAATGGCTACGGATGCCTTTCGGCCTGCGCAACGCAGCACAAACTTTTCAGCGTTTCATGAACGAGGTGTGTTTAGGGTTAGATTTCGTATTCGCGTACATCGATGATCTTCTGATCGCCAGCAAAAGCGAAGAAGAGCACAAAGAGCATCTCAAGGTTCTCTTCAAGAGACTAGAGGACTATGGAGTCAATATAAACCTATCAAAATGCATTTTTGGCGTTTCTACTTTGGAATTTTTAAGCCACACAATAAATGCAGAGGGCATCTTTCCCTCGCAAGATCGCATCACAGCAATCACCAACTTTCCAAAGCCCACGTCAATAAAACAGATACAGCGTTTCATAGGGATGATAAATTATTATCATCGGTTTATCCCGAAACTCGCTGAACTCCTTGCTCCTCTCCACGCTCATCTCGCTACGCTCACAGCACAGCCAAAATCAAAAAAAGTTTTTTCCTGGCCAGAAGATCTCGATTCAGTTTTCGAAAACACGAAGGAAGCTCTCTCAAGAATAACGTTACTAGCGCACCCAGTACAAAACGGCATATTCAGCATCACAACAGATGCCTCTGACACAGCCGTGGGCGCAGTTCTACAACAACACGTTTCAAAAACTTGGCAACCTCTTGCATTCTTTTCAAAAAAACTCAAAGACTCAGAAGCAAAGTACTCAGCATTCGATCGCGAATTGCTAGCAATATACTTGGCTATCAAGCATTTTCGTTTCTTCGTCGAAGGGCGAGAATTCACAGTCTTTACAGACCACAAGCTACTCACATATGCTCTGACAAGCAAAACTGACAGAAGTCCGCGTCAAACACGCCATCTCGACTTCATTTCACAGTTCACGTCAGACATACAACACGTGAAAGGCAAAGACAATGTGGTCGCAGACGCCCTTTCTCGCAATGACGAAGTCAACACGAACAGCAATTTCAAGCTTGATTTAGAAACAATCGCCAAGCTTCAGTCTATTGACAAAGAATTGCAAGACTACATTTCGCCAAAACACAAATCAGAGAAAACTTCCAAATTCGTACTACAGCTATTTAGTTTTCCAACCGTAAAAGTATACTGCGAAACTTCAACCGGCAAGAACAGACCTTTCGTTCCAAACGCGTTACGTTCAAATGTCTTCACGACACTTCATAGCATTTCCCATCCGAGCATTCGTTCGACCAGAAAACTTATCTCAGAGCGATACTTCTGGCCAAACATGAATAAAGATATAAACAATTGGATACGATGTTGTATAGGATGTCAGAAGGCCAAAGTACAGAGACACACCAAGTCAGAACATGGTAGATTCGACATACCAACTGGTCGATTTGACCACATACACATTGACTTGGTAGGTCCTCTTCCTGTGTCTAATGGTTTTTCATACATCCTCACAGCAGTCGACAGGTTCCCAAGATGGCCAGAAGCCTATCCTCTGATCGATATATCTGCCAGTTCAGTCGCTAAAGCGTTTGTCGAAAACTTCATTGCCCGTTTTGGTACTCCTTTAAAAATCACTACGGACCAAGGAAGTCAATTCGAGTCCAAACTCTTTAGCGAGCTGTCCAGGTTACTGGGAATACACAAGATCCACACTACGCCATATCATCCACAAGCCAACGGGATGGTCGAACGGTTTCACAGGCAACTCAAGTGTTCACTAAAAGCCAGATGTAACACCACCCATTGGATCTCAGAACTACCGATCATCCTTCTCGGAATTCGCTGCGCCGTAAAAGAAGATTTAAATTCCTCGGCAGCAGAGATGGTGTACGGTCAAAATCTGAGACTCCCCGGTGAGATTTTCATTAGCAACGAAAACCAAAACACATCTCCAGACGCTTTGATAGAAAAACTTCGTGACACTATGAGAAACCTGATTCCAACGAAAACACGACAAACCAAACAAGAAATCTTCATCCCCAAACTTTTGGATGAATGTAAACATGTTTTCGTGAGAATAGACAAAGTCAAAACCGGCCTAATGCCGTCATACGAAGGTCCGTATGAAGTACTTCGAAGACTTCGAAAACAATTCATTTTAAAAATAAAAAACAAAAGCGTATCGATATCAATCGACCGCCTTAAGCCTGCGCACGGCATACGGTAAGAATCTTTCAGAAAGGGGGGCTCGATTGGAGGGGGGTGATGTAGCGAACCTACGTTACCTACATATAAAAATGGAACACGAAAAATTAGCTGAACGCAACCATACCTGAATGCAACAACACCTGAACGCAACTTCACCTGAACTAACGAAATAACCCGAAATGCGCATGCGCGAGATGTGCACAAAAAAGTCTTTCCGGCCTTCTGCCAGACAGACGGCCATTGTTCATTATTAATCCAACACTGGCGACGAATAAACGTGCCATCATAAGATATAGATTGTTTCATACAAAGTAGATGTAAATTTCAACCTGTAATTTAGAATAAAATATAGAGTAAAATAAAATTGAATTTGTTTGTTGAAATTAAATGCACGCAAGTCTCTTGCCATGAGATAAAGGCGGAGAAAATTACACGGAGGACAGAAGGTAATCGAAGGGCACAATACGCAAAAGGTTTGTACGTCAGAGATTACATTGGTACCGGCGAGATTACATTCTGTGTTTCGACATTGTACTTTGTACTGTGTACTGTGGTTTTATTGTGCAGTGTCACAAAGTTGATCAAAAGCTTTAGAAAAATCCGTGTGGATGCAATCGAGCTCATTACCATTTTTTAGTGCTAAGAATCATTTTTGAAAAAAGCATAGCAGGTTTGTGACAGTCAATCTATTTCTGACAAAACCGTGTTGCTGTGTGCAAATAACGTTTCTTACACTGAAAGCTAGTTGGTCACTTACTAGTTTCTCAAAAAGTTTAGGAATGCTAAAAAGTTAGGAAATGGGTCTATAGTTTTTTATATCACATTAATCCCCTTTTTTAAAAACTGTTTTTATAAATGATCTTTTCCAATGTAAAGGAAATTTACTAGATTTAAAGAAAGTAGGAACAAATATTGTAACAGGTAAGCTAAGCATGGCCTATATTTTTTTAGTACAATGGGCCATCCGGACCGGAAGAAAAATTGTCATTTAAGGTTTCAAAACTCCAAAAAAGTTTTCAATAACTATTTTATTAAAACATTCTTGATTACAGTTGCGAAGATATCTGAAGAAATCAGCATCAATGTGAATAGTAGTATCGCAAAATGAGCTGCAAAACTGGCCAGCAATTGCATTACAAATATCAGAGATGCTCTCATTAGAACAGTTCTCATACCCAAAACTAGCTGGATAACCATCTGATTTTTTCTTTGGGTTAGCAAACTGCCAGAAGGCTTTTCGATCCTTTTTAAATGAGTATCCCAAACGGCCAATATAGTTTTATTAATGATTATTAGAAAGTGTCAACTCTTAAATTCTTCAAAAAGAAAAACGTAAAACTCAGAGTCGGAAACGGTATGAGTTTCAACTTTCAATGTAAGTGGTCCAAGCCTTTTCTTTTATTTCTTAAGATTTTTAACTCTTTAGTATACCATGGATGGTTGGAGTCAGAATTTTTAAAAAATTTTTTAGGAATTGATTTTCTTATACATCTATAGAGAATCAAATAAAAGCTGCTAACAGCTTCGTCAATATTGGTAAAACTGATATATGTTTTTGATACTGGACAAAGTTAATTCACCACAAAGCAAATCGAAATCAGCTTTGCGGTAGTCAAACACATGGGAACAATCATGAGAGTTACTATTAGTATGGATCTCGCCACTCAAGTCAAGAAAAATATTCAGAGGTGGGTGGTAGTCATCTATGTTATTTCATCAAGGCTAGCATCAGTAATGCCAAAACTAGATTCAATAACAACGGGACTAACAGAGTCTGAAGAAGACCAAGCCGAGAATTCGATTTTTGGAGTTTTTGATACAGCCTACTAGCCGTATGTCGGTTGATTTTAAATTATCCAACAATATTATTTCCTATTGAGGTGAAGTCAAAGATGGCTTAAAATAGGTTTCATCTGAAGATGGTAACCATTGAATATAGGGTAAATTAAAGTCACCTTAGAATAATACATAATTTTCAAAGCACATCAATTCATTAATATAATCTACAACAAGTGTTAGTTCTTTATAAAATGAAGAAGAGCTCTTCGGTGGAATATATGTATTTATGATATACACGAGACTGACACACAGTACATTTTCAGTTAATTCAAATGGAAAGGTTATAAGAGAAGAATAAGAATGAATACTTTATAGGTACGAACTTTTCTATATACTATATACTCATGGTCAAATAATTCAGAATCTTAAAAGGCAGAGTTAAGCCAAGTTTCCGTCAGAGCAAAAATGTCATGAGAGAATACTTGGGAGTTGTTATAGAGATTAGAAGTTTTTCTGCGAAGCCCTCTTACATTTTGGTAGAAGAGGGAGATACTTTTAAGTTATTTGGTCCTTTATTGACGTTGCTTCTACTATGACGAGTTGAAAATTCTTTAATAAGAGTATTAGCCGGCCAAATCTGAGGGATGCGAATAGGGTCAAAAAGCGTTGGAGAAACAATAAATCTTAAAAGGAGCCACATTGTTGTTAGGCTTACTTATTTTATTACACCTAACAAACGAATCGTTTGCGATGCATTTATTAGTTTTAAGATGTAAAATTACGTCTTCTGGAGTAGTATCTTATTTGAGACGAGATATTAATATGGTCTTCGGCCTGGGGCACTGATTCCACAAACCGTGGGGGTCTATAATGATCAGATATAATACTAGCCACATTGTTCGGAATCACACTTACAGAGGACACGCTGTCTTGTTTTCTTTGCAAGCCTTTAGTAGATTTTAAAGATTGGTAGGAAGCAGAAGGAATAGGATGAAGTTCAAAGTCTAAGCCTTCAGTAGAGGTAGAAATATCTACCGAGTTCGGGGCACTAGGAATGAGTTGACATTAGCAACTGCTACATTAAAACAACTTAAAATTTCATTAACCCATTTCCGGCTAGCGTTGCGAAAACGCAACGTCATGTTTGAGAGCGTCTCCAGCTTAAAGGATCCTTTATTTTAATGAACTAAAAAATGATTTTGAAAGCTTATTAAAATATCTAATCGACCTGTTTTTGGATTTTTTTCAAAAACTTAATTTTGTAGTCTTTTGAACACCGTCAAAAACTGTAATTTCGGAAATTTTGAGGTAGCCTTTGTTGAGGAACTAAAAAAGTGTACCAACATCTTTTATTTTAAATTTTTTTTTCACAAACTGTTAGGGAAAGATTCAAATTATATTTCAATGTACATTTGATGCAAATCATACGGGTTACCTGATTGATAGGTGAGGTAGAAATCCTACGTTGCGTTTTCGCAACACCCGCCAAAAGTAGTAGCATTTACCAAAAGAAAAAAAAAATTTCCGTTGGGTTTTCTCTGCATATAAAATTTGGTTTCTTCGAAATAATGTACACTTTATAAAAAATTTTTTTTATTAAAAAAGAACCGAAAATTCATTCCACAGCTATTTTGGAAAAACCACGGTAAAGGGTTAGAAATTCTTAGAAATAATTGGACTGTACACAATAGTTATAAAAAACCTAATAGCCCAGATAATTTATTTTTTCAACAGAAAATTTATATTTATTTTTCCTGGAAAAAAATGAAACCAATAATTCGTGAATGAGAGGTGTATTGTAAAACCACAAACGAATAGAAATATTTGGCAATTGGTTTATTTTTTACAGTCATCAGCATCTACAACAAATGCACGGCAACAGCATCAGACATCAGAGACGATCTCCATACCTTGAACAGGATATTATGCAGAAGCACCTATGAACTTATTGGAGGAGACTTTAACGCTAGACACCGCAGATGGATGGATACACAAGACAACAGTGACGGGAATGCAATTGTCAATTAGCTGGACGAAAATATAGAACATCACTCTCTGGTAGTAGTGTCCCAACCCAAACCCACCTTCCCAAGGACACCATAGACGCATGACTTTTTTCTCGCAACATCCAATCCTATATTTATCCTTCCGGAGCTCCGAAACTTCGTCTGCACGACAATAACCAGCGATTGGGATCACGAGGCCGTCCTTCTTTCAATCAACCTCCGGCACCAGATAATCTCTGTGAACCAACCAGAGGTGGGCTTCGTCAACTACAAAAAGCTAGACACTGCTAGCCAACTAACACACACTACCGTCAACCAACACAAACCTCCGGAATGAGGAAATTGATACAGCAATTGACAATCTGGAAACCGTAATTGAATCTTCGCTTGAGAAGAATAGGCAGCCAAGAACTTCCCGGGACAAATACGAGCACCTGCCCGACTACATACAGAAGCTCTACCACCACAGGCAACACTTGAGGAAGCTGCTACAACGTATTCAGCTACGGGAACTAAACACCATCAACAGCAACTACCAGGTGGTCTCCAGCGAGCTCAGATGCGTAAACATCATGTTCAAGAACGCAGTGAACTATCACAACGACATTCTTCTCCAAAATAGGCTCCAGCCCATGGCGAAGCTTCAACCAACGCAAATAGAGCCAAAGGATTTGCGGACTTCTTTGATGAATACCTCAAACCAAATCCACCCTTGGACCCTGCATTTTTGGAAGAAGTCAACTCCTCAATTCAACTCGCACAAGCCCCCCAACAGACCATCCAATTCAGCGATGAAAATCCGTCCAACGATCCAGCAGACAACCTTGAGCACTCCTGACAGTTCCTACACAGAAGCCGCCCAAAAAAGTCAACAGGACCGGACAAGATATTTTAGCATATGATAGCATTTGTTGTCGATTCCTTGTTGAGATCAGAGACAAGCAGCAGTCAGCCTATTCAACGAGATGGAAACCCTAATGAAGCGGTTCGTTTCGAGGACATGAAACACACTATCATCGAATCAAAAAAACGTCTTTGCTGTCGGAAATGTTCTAGTCAAACCATTTTTTTTTCTGCACAAAGTGTAACGTAGCACTTCATCCAAAATGCTTTGATGGATACCACACAAAAGCAAATATTTGATGAATATTTTGTCAATAAAACTGATTTAAACTCCGTATTTAAAAATTTTTTTCTTTAATGATTTTGCTACTACATTTGGCGGGTGTTGCGAAAACGCAACGTCAATTTTCCGGGAAACTAAAAGCTTTTCCAAAAATTTTTTTTTAGATTTTCTCTAACTAGCCCAAAAATAGACAAAGTGTGAAATTTCAAGTTCCTAGCACACCTGGAACTGGTAGCCGCCGGAAATGGGTTAATACCCTTTGATATTTTTGTTACATCATTAAGAAAGAGAAATTTTTCTACAGTTGCTCCAGTACCAAAAAGCAATTTTCGATGCAGTAACTTTTTCAATAAATTCGCTAGTAGAACCAACATATTTTGCACGGAAGGCCTTGCAACATGGGCCAAATCAGGCAAAAAGGGGGTTGCTGTTGGAGCTATATCAATGCAGTTTTCTGCTGCGAAAATCATTTTCTATCTATAAAAGTTATTAATAAATCAAAATTAAAGCAGCAGAAAAAATTTTAAGGGAAGTATTGGTTTTTACCCTGCGTTAGTCAGATTCCAAGTCAAAGATCTTAGCACCTGCGCCAGAGAATACCTTAAAATTGAATACGTAAAATTATAATAATAAAATTTTAACATTTATTCAATAAAGGAGGTAAACGTGTAAGTTATGAACAATAAATAAAAATAATGAAGAGTAAAAACACTCAAGACCAATTTTTTTTTAGTTTGTGGATAACACTCACAAATATGTGGTAAACTGCCATCTAAGAGAGGTTAGAGTTGGAAAATGTAGGTATGTAGGAAAGCTTATTACACATGCAATGGCCTACCAAAGAATAATTTCACAGATAACTTCACGAAAGTATAAATGCTATATAGGCCAGCACATACAATTTTAAGTTAATTTTTAATTTTAATTTTGGTTTTTTTTTTTTTTTAATTTTGCAGCTGATCTCTGTAAGTGTTGGCAACCCTACTTATTCAATTACAATTACTTACCAAACGACCAAAGTTCAGTTCCTATTCCAACAGCCAAGCCGTCGCGTCGGTTCGTTTTTTTTGGTTTGTTGCACATCGGCACTTTTTGTATATTTTTTTGTTTTTCTTTATTTCTTTTTGAAAGTCGAGGCCGGGCAAAGGCCAACAATAAAGAACTTGTGAAAAATACAGTCCACTTATTTATTTTCAATTATGAAACTTACATGGTCCTAATCGAGCCAGGATAAAAAAAAAAAAACATTTCGTTGACGTTAAAAAAGCAAAGATCGTGCGACAAGCACAGTGTACATTTTTTTTTTTTTTATAATTAGCGCGCACATCAAGGGGATATGAATACCCTTATAATGTTGTTAAACACAGTGCGAGCTTTTAGGGAAATAGGAGAGGATTTAAAAGGAGGCACCGATGCACGTTGCTTTTGAATCTTTGTGAATCGTAATGAAGGGGAAATACAGAGCCAGGTAAAGCATTCCACATTCGGGTGGTGCGACTGAAATACGAATCTCTATACTTAACTGTACGTCCGAAGTTGGGCTCAAGGTAAAACTGATGAACATTCCTAGCGAGGCGGGTGTTGCGGCTAAATTGTTTCAGGGGAGGAATGCAACTGGCTACTTCACTAGAGCACTGCTTGTGAAAAAAGCGATAAAAGAGAGTGAGACAGGCAACGTTTCGACGATGTTCAAGAGAATCAATTGATTCTACAATTGAACTATCACCTATCAATTTCAACGCTCTATTTTGTACCCTATCAAGGAGGTGCAAAGATGTTTGAGAAGCACCTGACCAGATATGGGAGTTATACTCCAGTTTTGGGCGGATGAAGGCCTTATAAATTGTAGCCAGATCAGAAGGGGTGAAGAACTTCCTACATCGTCTCAAGAAGCCTAAGCATTTTGCAGCATTTTTGGCGACTTCAAATATGTGGTCATTCCAACGAAGATCATCGTTTACACACATACCAAGTACTGACAGCTTTTCGGTTTCTTCGATGCAGGTACCATTCATGGATAATGGCAATGGGGGAATGTTAAGCTTCAACGACAAGAGACAGCATTGAGTTTTCGAAGCATTGAATTCTACTCGGTTCATAATACCCCATGCAACAATGCTGTCAAGGTCAGAATTCAATGAGCTTATCATACGCAACCGTTCCAGTTCCACATCCGAAGAGCAGGGTCAGCAAAACAGTTAAGTGGATTAGAAGTTTCAGACAAGAGATCATTAATGAAAATGAGGAAGAGAGTCGGAGACAAAACGGAGCCCTGGGGCACACCAGCATTTATGAAGTGGGTATTAGACTTGAAACCATCCAACACAACTTGTATTGAACGGTCGGAAAGGTAGTTTCTAATCCAACGAAGAAGAGACTCATCGATACCAAAAGCACGCATTTTCGATAAAAGAGCCTGATGCCAAACTCTATCAAATGCTTTAGAAATATCAAGCGCAATAATCTTACTTTCTCCAAAACAATGTAAAGATTGGTTCCACTTTTCAGTGAGATAAGCCATCAAATCACCAGTGGACCGTTTGCTACGAAAGCCGTACTGACGGTCATTAAGAAGCTTTCGTTCTTCAAGATATTTCATAAGTTGACGGTTTATCAACGTTTCCATGACCTTGGAAAGAAGGGACGTTAGTGCAATTGGACGGTAATTGGAAGGGGAGGAAGATTCGCCTTTTTTAGGGACCGGCTGGACAAATGCAGTTTTCCATCTGCTCGGAAAAATCCCAGCAGAATAGGAAAGATGGAAAAGTTTACGCAGTGGTTTTGCCAGCGTAGAAGAACACCTCTTCAGAATAACGGCGGGGATACCATCTGGACCAGCGGATTTATGTATGTTGAGATCTTTAAGGACTCTCGCAACCGAGCGAGTTCGAAAAAATATCTGCTTCATCAAAGAATTTGCAGACTCGAGCTCAGGAGGAGCCACTATGCTATGAGGAAGTGTCGAGTTGGCAGCAAATTGAGCTGCCAGCAAATTGGCTTTGTCGATGGAGCTGACATACGGAGAGTCATTGAAGACGAGCGTTGGGACCGATGACGTGGTCGAGTTCTTAATGTTCTTCACAAAAGACCAAAAGTTTTTACTTCCTTTTGGACACAATAGTATTTTTTGCCTTACTTTTTGTTCATGTAAAAACTTAGCCCTTTGTATCTGAGCATTACAGCTATTTCTGGCCCGTTTGAACAAATTTCGGTTTTCTACTGTAGGGTTGTCTTTGAATTTTCGAAAACTACTTTCTCTATCCCGAATCGCCTCTTTACAGCTTGAATCAAACCACGAATCCTCTTTGGGGATGATACTTTTTGTTCTGTGAGGAACAAAATTTCTCATGCCGTTGAGAATTACGTTAGATATCATATCAGCTGATGCATCAACGTTTCCGTCGAGAAAGCACAATGACCAATTAAAATTTCGAAAGAAATTATTCAGGCCGTCCCAATTGGCTTTCTCGTATTGCCACACAGTTCTTTTGGGGACTTTATCTTTTTTTACCGTGACGGAAAGCGAAAAATCTACCGATATGACACAATGGTCTGATTTGCCTAAAGGAGATGATACTACAACCCTGTATTTGTCGGGATGAGAAGTGAGAAATAAGTCAAGAGTGTTGGCCGCTTGGCCTTCAATATCTGGAACCCGAGTGGGCTCATCAACAAGTTGAGTTAACTGGTTAAACTCAGCGAAGATCTCAACACACTTTCCTTCGGGTGTTGTCTGGCCAGAATGTCGAAGCCAACCAGAATTGTGTACATTGAAATCGCCCGCAATTACGATTTCAGTGTGAGGATAAAGGGAAACAATTCTTATTATGGAGTCAGATAGCGCATCAAACTCGTTAGAGGTTGAGTGAATAGTTAATTACATATCACAGTACATAGCAGATGCAAACAGTTCGCTAGCATCGTCTTCGTTATCGTCACTCAATACTCTCTGTCTACGAGTAAAGGCCCCGACCCATAGAACGCGTTGCGTGCGGTAGAAGCGGCGCGGCAACTGATGCGGTGGGTTTTGCCGCGCGCAACTGATAGGGGTGACCCATAGAATCCGTTGCGGTGTTTTGACAGATAAATTTAGTCAAAATGGGGGCGTTCAAGAATCGTATCCGGATAGCTTGTTGTTGTTGTTTACGTGTGGGAAATCGAAAAAAATAAGTTATAATCGTCTAGCAATGATATTTTGAATATTTTTCTGTTTTCAAAAGTCGAATTTTAATATTTCACAGCTGTTGTCTGTTGTCGATCGTTCAAAAAGGTATCTAAGATACGGCTATCCGAGATAGGCTATCCGATAGGTTCTTGAACGCGCCCATTTTCACTTTTTCCATATAAGAGAAAACTTCAAATTGGTTGTGACTGCGCATGTCTCTCTTCTGTCACCGCGTAAGAGCCGCGGCAAAATAGAAGTTCGGCTACTCGGCGCGTTCGGCACGTTGCTCGCGGTGCTTATGGGTCACCTCTCATAAGAACATGTGTATTTAATCGAGCTGTCAGTTGGAAGCGGTGCCGCACGCACGCACCACGTTCTATGGGCCGGGGCCTTAAATAACAAAACGTGGAATACGTACATACTTGTGTGCTGTGCCGCCGCGCCGTTGGTTTTTTTTTCTCATCTTCTGTGTGAACTAACATTACACAATTACAGCAGCATTATAAACGGGACCGTCGGAGTGTTCACTATCCACCGGTGTGTTGTCTGTCGTGTGCGGGTTTTTTGTGTTTATTCGTGCTGACCTTTCGCACCTAGTATCAAAATGGATTTGCTTTAAAAAAATATGGCAATGATAAAAGGTCAAATAACGCGAATCGATGCAGCCGCAAATTAACAAAACTAAGAAATCTAAAAACGCTTTAAGAACATTACATGCTACACTACGAACATTGGCAAGCAGAAATCGATGTGTTATATGACGATGAATTGGTCGAAATCGAAACGCAATATCGTACGAAAATCGAATATATGTATAACGGTGCTGCCGCAACGCTCGCAGAAAAAATCGAAGACGGAGCTTCATCGCCGGGCGTTTCTAGTGTTTCAAGTGACTTAAACCATTCACTTCAAACTTTAGTTGAAAGTCAAGCGAAACTAAGCGATTTTGTGAAAGGTTACTAGCCACCTTTCTAAGCTGATGGCAAATGTAGGTGGACCATCCGCAAGCAAACGGAGACTTCTCCTGGCAACAACCCATTCAATTATGCTGTTCGGAATCGAGATTTGGGCTGAACCACTTAAACTGGAAAAGTACCGGAAACAACTAGCATCGGTACAGAGGCGCGGTGCCTTGCGCGTACAGCACAGTGTCTGAGCCAGCAATTCTTGTAGTTGCAGGTGTCGTACCAATTGACCTCCTCGCAACACAAAGACAATACATACATGAAAAGTAAGCAGAAATGAGCGTGGAAGCGGCGAGCGTGGAAGCGAAAGCGATCACACAGCAGAAGTGGCAAGCACGCTGGGAGTCCGAAAGCAGAGGACGCTGGACTGCTAGGCTGATCGGAGACATAAGCGAATGGAGTAACCGGAAACACGGTGAAGTGAACTACTACGTCACACAGTTCCTCACCGGACACGGGTATCCTGCACAAAATTGAAAAAAAAGAAGTCCTTCGTGCCAGGACGGAGATTCGCTGATAGACGATGCTTATCATACAGTGTTCGAGTGTAGTAGATGGGAATATCCCCATCAGGAAATAAGTAGTTATCGGAGAGCTCAGCCCAAATAATATCATCCAGGAGATGCTGAGAGACGAGGAGAGTTGGAGGCAAATCAGCCTGTATCTGACGCAAGTAGGTATTGGGCGACCACGGCGTGGGAAAATTTTGGATGGTATGGTGCCCTTGAATTCGTTTGAGGTCACCGCGGTGTTATTTAATGGGATGTTAATGGGGTGTTTAATGGGTGTTTAATGGGCTTATGTTTTGTTTGAGGTGGCCGCCTTGACGCCGCCGCTGCGCTATGGGTGATTGTGGAATTAAAATTGAAATAAAAATGCGCATTGCCGAGATTTGAACCGGGGCCTATGGCGTGTCGGGTGAGTGACATTTCATTTTCATTTTCAATTCATTTTTATTAAATTTTTCTTATATCTACTTACGTGCTAACAAAAATGTGTAAAACTAGCTTATATAATACCTTAATTAACTTACTGACCCTAGGCGGGTACTCTAAATTATTCAATATCTTACTACTAATGCCTTTCGGCCTTATGATAACTTATGAATCTAAAACTAGAGCAAGTTAAAACTAAGAAAATTTAAAAAAAAACTTAGTTCCAAAGATCATTTTTTTTGTGTTTTCTTAAAACTAATTAAAACTAATTAAAACTACTTAAATCTACTTAAAACTAGAGCAGCCACAGAAGCTTTTGGGTTTTTTTTTTTGTTTTTGTATTTTGTAATTTTTTTTGGATTTTTGTATTTTTTTTTTTTTTTTTGATTTTTTGTATTTTGTAATTTTTTTTTGTTTTTTTTTTTGATTTTATGTTTTTTTTTTTGGATTTTTTGTGATTTTTTTGTTTGCCACTGTGCCCACCCCCTATACCCTAAGACTTACACGCTAAACCTGCGTAAGCCAGCCATTGGCGACTCGCTATCATTATCAACTTCAAGTTGTTGCTCCGACAACCACCAGAACATTTTCGACGTTTTAATAACGTCACGACGATCGCGATCTGAAACCGCCCTACTGAACCGGAGGAGCTCTTCAGCTTCTCCGCCTACTGCGGTGACGTCTCGGTTGTAAAGGAGCCGTCGTTCCACGGACTTCCGGCAGACGTGGTAGACCAGCGGAACCGCCAACCTATCCTGAATCAGCCCTACCATATCAAAATAGAGGAAAGCCTCCGGTGGGACAAATCCACTGAAGCGCGTTTTCTCCATATATTCAGAGTTGGGGTAATAAGCCCCAAAAATCAGGCCATTGGTCGAGGTCATCGCTCTTGCAGTGTGACCACGAGTCAGTTTTATAATGAAGTTGTCGATCCTGTTTATTTGAGCCCCGTTGTAAAGGACCTCATTGGGATAATATTTTTTGTACTCCGACTCTGGTGTTCTGTGCAATCCAAGACAGGTACGCAGACACTGTCTCTCAAACACCCGAATCTTTTCCATTTGAGACGCTGTAACATTGAACCGCACGGGGCACCCATAGACAATCATTGGCCTTATGAGGGCCATGTAGCAAATCACCTTCACTCTGCTATTAAGTTGACTGCTGTGAAACAGTCGCCTCGTCAGAGCAAAAGCTCCTCTAGCTCTGGCCAGAGCCGCATCCATATGTTTGTTAAAATAAAGATACTGATCTAGCCAGATGCCGAGATACTTGACTACTACTTTGTTTGGCAGTGGGTTGCCATGTAGATCAACGATCACCAGCTTTCGCCAGTTCTTTCTCGTATCCCATGAGGCCCGAGCCAACGAGGTTCTAAACACAATTGTTTCCGATTTCTGGAAGTTGATTTTCAACTTCCAGTCATCGCAATATTGCTGGATCTTATCGAAGTCACGCTGCAAAAGTATTCTGATGACTTCGATCTTTGGACCTGTTCTGTACGCAATGAGGTCGTCGGCGTACGCTATAGCATGGTGCAGAGAACCAATTAGATCGCCCGCCGGTGAAAATGCTTAATAGAATAGGTGAATTCACCGCTCCTTGTTGCAGACCGTTCTGTATTTTAAAAGTTCTGGTAGAAGTTCTATTGCAACTTTTCACAACAAACGTTCTACCATGAAGCATGTCATTCAGAATATATAGTAGTGGTTTACTCATGCCATATCTGATTAACTTATAAAAAAGACCGTCTAACCAAACGGTATCGAAAGCCTTCTCCAAGTTAACCAGACATTCACCCGTACACTGATTTTTAGCTTTGTTCCATTGAATATCTGATACAAGTTTAGACGCGGCATGTGTGGTATCATGGCCCGCCTTAAAACCGAACTGATTTTCTGGAATAATATGTTTGTCCTCAGCCCATGTGGACAGAGCTCTATTAAGAACTTTCTCGAATACTTTGCTGATACTCGGAAGAAGACTAATTGACCGGAGATTTGCTGGATTGGAACCATCCTTACCTTTTTTAAGGAGAGGATGGACCACTGCCGTCTTCCAACGCACTGGATAATATGCATTATTCAGCGCATTGTTGAACAACGTGGTGTATATGTCCACCGCTTCCGCAGGGAGGTTTCGCAGCACAACATTGGGTATGCCGTCGACTCCTGCTGACTTCTTTTTCTTTATTTTGTGAAAGATGTCCTCGAGGTCCATCTTAGAAACGAACAGGGTGTTATCCCCGTTTCCTTCGGCGATGACTGCATTTGCAAGTCGGTCGTCATTGAACCTAGTGAAACCAGGATTCTCGGGTCGCCAATGCGAGATCTCGTCTCTAAGATAGAAGTGTCCAACGAAGGCTCTATTCTCAAGGTCGTAATTAGGGCGAATGCACTCATTCACCTTATATACTCGCTCGAAAACAGCACCCACCGTCTCTACCTTCTCTTGAGCATCTTCCACTATAAAATGGTCATCATCCGAGATGGCCTCATCAGGATCTATCCCTATTGTCAAAAGTAAGTTTTTGTTCTCTGTCGTCCTTTGGAGTTTAATACCCTGAAGGTCATTTTGATCTTTTCTCCTAAAAATTTTATTTATTTCCGGAAACATACTCGGGTTGTTGGATTGTACAGCCCGAATTTTGTTGTTCCAGAAAAGCGATATAGAGATTCTGTAATTTTCTTTAATTAACTGTTGGAGATTTTTGATCTGTGACTTCAGAGTTCTAATCTCCAAATCGTGTCGGTCAGTAAACCTCCTGTGCAAGAATTTGAGTCTCGACAGGAGTCTACTTTTTTGTTTGTAAAGTGCGTCTATTGTCGCGTTTCTGTACATGTTCGTAGAGTCATGTTGCCTATATTTAGGAATTTTCCTGTCCATTGTACTACGGATTGCATCCTCCATACGTTGCAGGTATCTATCGATCTCAACGTTCGACAGATTCCTGTCGCATGGTGGCGCAATACCGTTCGAACGAAGTTCCCTTGAGACGGCACCGGAAAAGTGCGGCCAACGTGTCTTACCGTAGTTGTAAGAGTGCGTCGGCACGTACTCCTCCAGTTCCACAAGGTCGTTCGGAAGCAGTATAAGAGCCACTTCGAGGATATGAAGGCCTGTCAGTAGCCAGCAGATCGACTTTACACTCAATGCTGTTGAGCCCCAGCCAATTGAATAGCTGGGTCCCCCTTGGATTGGCTAATCGATTTCCCCAATCTTGGTGTTTAGCATTGTAATCACCGGCCAAAAGGAAATAGTTTTCTTCTGAGTTCAGCTTCAGACATCGAAAAAGTGTTTCAAGCTCTGTTATAAAACATGAATTTTGAGAAGCCTCCGGCGCATAGATCGCGACCACATACAAGCGCCTCCCCTGTTGGAGAGGGATGCATACAATACACGCTTCAAGCAACTGGAATCGGCGTACTTCACCACTATATATTACTTTATGAGCAATGCCCTTACGTATGAAGATCGTAACCCCACCCGCGAAAGTCGAGTTGGGTCGGTCCCTCCTTACGATAATGTAATTATTATTCGTCAAATTGTGATGCTGGTTTAGCCTAGTTTCGCTAACCATACATACATCAGGACGTTGGTCTTTTAACAACTCAGAAAAGTTGGCTCGTCGTTCTACCCTAACTAGCGAATTCACATTCACGGCTAGGATCTTAAAAGGCCTCTCCGGAAGCGCGACCGTTAACCTAAAAATTGCGCAAGCGACGGCACTGCACGGTAGATCAAGTCCACCCTACGCGCCTGCTCACTTATTTGCCGTGATAGTTCACTCATTTGTGCCTGAATGACACGCAGAGCGACCATCACCTCTGACTCCCCAGTAGCTGCCTTTGACACAGATGGCTGTGCGGCCGCTTTCTGAGGAGGCTGTACCGTTTTTTCAGCCCCCCACGCCATTTGGGCGTAGGAGACTTCGGGAACGACGGCCCTTGGAATTGGTCTGGCTGTTTGCCTTCCCTCATCCTTAGTTGCTGTTGGAGCAGCTTTTTTTGATTTTTTAATAATTTGGTATCGAGGACAACCCCGATAATTAGCAGGGTGCCCATCTCCACCACAGAGAACGCACTTCAGTAGGGTCTTGTCTTCGACCCTTGTCTCACCGAGCTTACACTCTTTGTCGTTGTGGTTCTCTCCACACTTGACGCACCTCAACTGCATTTGGCAGTTGAATGCGGCGTGACCGAACCGTTGGCAACGAAGACATTGTAAAATGTCCCCGTGCCTGTTTAGTTTTTCCCATCTTACCATCTGGTAGTCCAGGACGGAGATTTTCCTTAGACTCTCCAGATAGCTATTGGGTGATAAAGTGACGAGGAACATCGGCAATAGCCGCTTCTCCCGTCTTGCCTTGGCCGTGGTGAACGACTTGACCCCGATGAACTCGAGATCGTCGCCCGCCAACCTGCGGAGTTCAACTAAGAGCTCCTCTGGGTCAGAGGTAGGCTCTACCCCTTTCAAAAGCATTGTTTTCGGTTTCTCCTCTTTGGGAGTATAACTAAAGTGTTGGGTGGTTGTTGTTTGCAACAACGCCCGAACGATCTTGTGGTCACCAATGTTTTCGCATTGGATCGCATGTCGATCTTGACCTAATCTTTTAATTGTAAATTTGTCACCAATGGCGGACTTACATAAGTTTTTGGTAGCTTGAAGTTCCATCTTTAGGGTGTTGATAGGGGGCACCCTGCTCTTTGTCTTCTTCTTTTGTTGTTGTTGGGTTGGCTGCTGCTCTGCTGGTTGCTGCTGTTGGTCTGCTGACTTCTTCTGCTGCTTCTGGATGTGGCTCGGTGTCGCGGCTTTTATAGCCGCGGTCCCCCGTGGCTGCTCTTCGGTAGCAGTTTTTTTATTTAACTCAGCTTTTTTAGCTGTATTCCCGCGTTGCTGCACGGGCGCAGTTTTTTTGTTTGCAGCATTTTGCGCTGCTGCTACTTGTCGCTGTTCTTTTGGCGCATCAACTTTTGGTTGCGACTGTTGTTGATGCGCCTCCCTCTCCGCTCGCCTACGGTCCTCTTGCCTTTGTTTTATTTCGGCAATTTCTTTACTAAACTTAGCCAGTGTCTCCGTGAGAAACTGGATCCGCTGTTCTTCTTCCTCGTCGTTGTTATTATCTGCCAAGGCAGCGAACGAATTGCCGCTACCTGTATAACGGCCCTCGCCACCGTTTGACTCATAATCGTAATTCGAGTTGAGACTTACGATGCTTTCTGTGTCCGTCGACATTAAATCGTCATCGACCTCCTCTGCCGCTCCCTTCGCCTTCTGCTTTCGGGGCACTAAATTCGGCTTTACCTTTAGGCGCCGCCTCCTCTTAACTGCAGTTCCAGCTGCCTCTGATGTTGTTGCGGTTGTTGCCGCTATCGGTTTTGCGGTTGTTGCCGCTGCTGTTGTATTTGTTGTTGTTGCCGCTGCTGTAGAATTTGTTGATTCCAGCAATTCTTTACTCGCAGAGGCATCTTTCGATGCCCCTGCCCTCTTCTCTTTTACCATCTGCTTTTTTTCCCAATCAATGACGTTTTCAACCGCCCGGTTATGCAAAAAAGCTTCTAAAATTTTTGTCGTCTCTGAGTGGGATTTGAACCCACGACCCTTGGCTTCAGAGTCCGCCACTCTACCACTGTGCTAACTTTTCAGTTAACAAATTGATAGCTAAATTAGCACTTAAACTTTCACTCACTTGAAAATACACTGTCACTGCTCTGCTATAGTCTTTCCTGCACGAAAGTCAAAGATCGACTGGCGGGTGAGTGACACTTGCACTAGGCTATCGGGGTAGTTGTAGATTGAAGTGTAAAAATTCTACTTATGCGTACAAAAGAGTTATTTATAGAATCTTTTGGTATGTTGAGGCTTATAAAAAGTGTGACGGTTGGTGTTGGTTTGAATTTGTTTTTTTTTTTTTTTTAGCTTTAAGATAGAGAATTTGTCACGATCGATTTTTGGTTGTGCATTGATTGTGAATGAACAGCATGTCATTTTACAGCTTATCATGAGGTTTCCTTCTTTCAGGCATAGACACTGTTAGTTGTTCTATTTTTAGATTTAGATTTCAGAACTGAAAATTTGAATTTGAAAAATAATCTGTCTGCTGTTAGTTGTTCTATTTTTAGATCTTGTTGAAGGGGATTGTGACAAAAACATGCTGCTAAGATGTAAAATGACATGCTCATGCACAATGTTGAATGTTATAAAAAGTGTGTGTGACGGATGGTAATGGATTGAATTTTGAATGGTTGACTATGTTTGAATAATCACAAAAGTCGGTTAGTGGTGGCTGCTTACTCTTTTAAATTTTGAATTGTAGATTTTATGAAAGAGGATCTGGTCATGTTGATGCATTTGATCGTTGAATGTGGATCTGGCATTTCAATGGAGCTGATGGGGGGTTGATAAATATAAGGAAGTATTTATGTGTCTGAGCATGCACAAGTGGAATCGAATTATCGAAAAAAGTATAAAAACAAATGTTTTAAAGTTTTCAGTATCAGTCATCAAAAAAGAACAGTAAAATGAAGAACCGTCACAGTTCCACAGATAAGGAAGGAATTCTTGACATCTTCCAGATTTTTGAAAAATATCTGAAGGAGTTCTCCCAAGGCTGTAGGGAATTGCAGCATATACAAGATGCCTTAGAGGAAGAAATACGTTTGGTTAGAGAGGTGCCAACCTTGGAGAGGCTACAGAGTGTAGCACACCTCATCAAGATTTTAAACATTAGGAGCTGCGAGCTGGGTTTTGGGGATGATGTACCTATCATCCCTATAGAAATATATATGTTTTTGCAAAAATTTTAAAAAATACATATAAGAAATAAAATTTTTTTTAAAAACTATAAAAAAAATCATGTTTTTTTCTTCTTATCAGAGAGAGAATTCTTTGAAAAGTGTTTAGGCTTAGGTACTTACGGTGTGCTTTTTCCTTCGACTTTTATTACAGTATAGGGCGGCTACCGTGTTTATCTAAAACATCTCATACATCTTCATACATCTTCAGAGCTGTGAGCTGGGTTTTTGTAGAATCTTATGGGGATGACTGCGTTTATTGAATTTTAAGTTCGCTGCACCATGAAAAAAATATTATTTTTATGCCTACAATTAATCTAAAACTCAATTTGTTTGTTATCAGTAAAAGTAATAATTTATTTCCTTATGTAGGTATTGAGATTACATAGTTTAGTTTTTCTTAAATTTCTTAGGAATCCATGAGTTGTGTTTGGATGAAAACCCAAGCCATTTAACAAATATCTGATTTTTTTTCGTTTGAAGAACTTTTTCAATTAAGAATGTGTCGGGAAATTTTGTTTTTTGTAGTTCAAGTTCGTAGAATCCACCCTTAATTGGGGTACCTTCATAGTCTTCTAGTAGATATGTGACAGGATTTGTATGTTGCACTTTGATTATTTTGAAGATTTCCGTTGTCCAATTCGGTGTGTATCCTTTATCAAATACATACATGTTTGTATTTACTTATTCTTACGAAATCTCCAATTCTAAATTTCGGGGGAATATGAATTTTTATATGGTTATATACTGTTGAGAGTAAATGCCTTTCTTTTGCAGCATTTACCTCGGATGGTTTTATTTTGATTGTTCGATGAATAGAATTATTATATTTTTTAGTAAGCATATCTATTAAACCAATCCACCGATATGAACCACTTGCACTGAATTCCTTCCACATAAGTGTTTTTAAGGTACGATTAAATCTTTCAACAATAGATGCCTTAAGTGAAGTAAATGATGAATAATGATTGATTTTATATTTTTTCATGAGACTTTGAAAAGAGGCGTTGAAAAATTCTTTCCCATCATCAGTTTGTAAGTTTTTTGGGGTACGTTATAACCTGTAAGTGGTTACCTGTACGTTGACAATACCACCCGTTTAGCTTGGTTACCTCTACGCTGACTGTCCGCTGGGTTTCCAATTCGTCTTCCAAATAATGTTTCTTGGTCTCTTCGATTTAATTCCTTTTATTTCGTCTCAAACTCTTTTTCTTTTTTTGCATCAATTATTTGATGTTAGATTTACAAAATTAACTTTATTTTTACAATGATCTATTTTAAAATTACTTTACAATGCTCTATCTGTAATTGCTTTACAATAATTTTTTGTTCTTCTCAAAATGCCGGCACGCACGTCTGCTAAGTTTGATTGTCAGAAAAAGAAGAAATGTGGGTTGCCGGAAAAAGGCATGGCGACAACAAAATGCCCATGTATTTGTTTCGTCAACTACCTTGACGAAACATTTCTCGTGAGAGTGGAATGAACGCATTCACATAAGATGCTGCTGCGTTTTACTTTTCATTTTGCAGCGGCTTCTTTTGTCTTGCCATAATTTTATTATTAAACGATAATATAATTGTTATTATTATTATTAATATGTAGATCCGCTACATCACCCTCCTCCAATCGAGTTCCCCTTTTGACGTTTCTTACCGTATGCTGTGCGCAGGCTTTAGGCGGTCGATTGATATCGATACGCTTTTGTTTTTTATTTTTAAGATGAATTGTTTTCGAAGTCTTCGAAGTACTTCATACGGACCTTCGTATGACGGCATTAGGCCGGTTTTGACTTTGTCTATTCTCACGAAAACATGTTTGCATTCATCCAAAAGTTTGGGGATGAAGATTTCTTGTTTGGTTTGTCGTGTTTCCGTTGGAATCAGGTTTCTCATAGTGTCACGAAGTTTTTCTATCAAAGCGTCTGAAGATGTGTTTTGATTTTCGTTGCCAATGAAAATCTCACCGGGGAGTCTCAGATTCTGTCCGTATACCATTTCTGCTGCCGAAGCATTTAGATCTTCTTTTACGGCGCAGCGAATTCCGAGAAGAATGATCGGTAGTTCTGAGCTCCAATGGGTGGTTTTACATCTAGCTTTCAGTGAACACTTGAGTTGCCTGTGAAACCGTTCGACCATCCCGTTGGCTTGTGGATGATATGGTGTAGTGTGGATTTTGTGTATTCCCAGTAGCCTAGACAGCTCGCTAAAGAGTTTGGACTCGAATTGACTTCCTTGGTCCGTAGTGATTTTTAAAGGAGTACCAAAACGGGCAATGAAGTTTTCGACAAACGCTTTAGCGACCGAGCTGGCAGATATATCGATCAGAGGATAGGCTTCTGGCCATCTTGGGAACCTGTCGACTGCTGTGAGGATGTATGAAAAACCATTAGACACAGGAAGAGGACCTAGAGGGTCTATCAGTTGCTTGTTCTTGGTATCTACTAAGAGGTTGAACTTTGCTAAGAAATCGGCTCCTAATATTGGTCTACTAACCGCGGCAATAATAAACGTATGGATGAAATTTCGCCTTAGACCAATATCAAGATTTAGTAATTTCGATCCGAATGTTGGAATCGAAGTTCCATTAGCAGCTGATAGTAAAACCGAAGAACCTGTAGATTTTGTGCACCTAACGTTACAAGGGAGAACTGACAAATCCGCTCCCGTATCGATAAGAAAAGTTAAATTAGAGTTTTTGTCTTTAATGAATAAGCGGCGACTTAAGAGACACTGCATGTTTGCCGCTGCAACAGCAGGTTGAGTTAGTTTGGGTGGTTTGCGTTGTTGTTTGAATTGCTTTTGTTGAAGCTGCACGGTTGCTCGCACTTCTTTGCCTCTCTCTTGTATCGTCTGTGATACCAACATATGCCTGTGCCCGAACTTGAATTTGCGCGATGATTGGAAGTCTTGGACCTACTATGAGAACGACTGCTTCGGTTTCGAAAACTCTGAGGACTGTTGCTGCTGTGTGGACGCGAGTTGAAAGAAAACGCTTCGATCATTGACTCAATTCTAGCGAGTCTCTGTTCGAGATCGTTGCTAGCGTTGCGAGAACTCTCGCTTCGTTGTGCAGTGGAAACGCTGCAAATGGTTGCGGTTTGAGAAGCTTCGTATATTCTGTCCGCGAGCGTAGCCAGTTCCTCAAGAGTTTTCTTACCTACTGAAAGCAATGCGATATTGATTGGTTGCGGAAGCTTACGCATCCAAAACTTCTTTAAAATATCTTCATTGAAGGTACTTCCCGAAAGCGTTCTCATAGAAAGTAAGACTTCCGATGGTTTTCGATCACCAATGTCTGCTTTGTCTATGAGACTTTCTAAACGCTTGAGTTCGGACACGGAATGTCGTTCTATTAGCACGGATTTCAAGGCGGCATATTTGTCGGTGGCTGGTGGATTCGACAAAATGTCGATCACCGAATCGCAGGTATCTGGTTGAAGGGAGCTAACCGTGAGACAGTATTTTGTCTCGGAACTGGTGATTCTATGCACCGTAAACTGGGCCTCTGCCTGAATAAACCACGTCACCGGATTAGAGCTCCAAAATGCCGGAAGCTTTACTCTAATTGACTCTAAATGCACCTGAGCCGAGTCTGATCGGGGTGGCTGACTAACGAAAGAAGAAGTCGATTGGTTGTTGGTGGTGCTTGAACCACTTAAGCCCGCTTGGGCCTTGTTTTCATCCGTCATGTTGCGAACAAAAACGAATAAAAATTTTTAAAAATCTGTTTGAAAAACGCGTTGACCTATTCCGAAAAAAACGATTCACGTGAATCTTTAAAAACCGAAAAAGCAATATGAAAAGTAACGCAGCAACACCTGATGTGAGCGAATTAAAAACGCGCACCTGATTTTGAT
Source organism: Melanostoma mellinum (assembly GCA_914767635.1). Taxonomy (NCBI): domain Eukaryota; kingdom Metazoa; phylum Arthropoda; class Insecta; order Diptera; family Syrphidae; genus Melanostoma; species Melanostoma mellinum. The sequence goes on from OU612060.1 coordinate 104,124,184, forward strand.
GGTTTACGTAAAGGTAGTTGACGAAACAAATCACTATCAAAAATATTATATATGCATGAAATATATTTATGTCATAAGCATTTGTAGAAAAAAAAATTTTATTTAAATTTCATTTGCATTTAAAAATTTAAAATTGAGACGTGCCAGAATTTTACAAAATAAATGAAAGTTACTCACATGTATTATCATGTATTTTTTGCTGATGACGTTGATGTAGCTTCGACTTAACTTTCTTTTGATGCGATGTTGCTGCTGCTGCACTGTCGCTGTTGTAAACAGTATAACTTTTCCTTGGTTGCTGTTGCTTTTGCGATGCTGTTGCAGCTGCTGTGCTGCCGCTGTTGTTGCGCTGCCCAAATTTATGCAACACTCTGTTGTGGAGTGAAAGTGGTGGCTGTCCTCGATAGAAATTATTGCGGTCAATGTGTGACCAGCGTGGAGATGGCGTTGGCGTCGTGTACGGGACTTCGATGGTTGGCGGTTGACAATTCTCCTAGAGGGCGTTTTTAGCATTTGTCGGAAAAATTTTATACGTGAATTTTTGCGACGCCGGAAAATTTGGTAGGTGACGCTAGTATCGCCTCTCTGGATTTTCTGTGTTGCTCGTTGTAGCGATGGTAATGAAAAAAAATATGATACTTGCCAACTCCGGACCTCGGTGTTGGTGGCCACTTTATAGTGTCGCAACGTGGTGGCGGTGTGATATTGATGGCTTTGGTGGTGTTGGTAGCGGCACAAATTTTTAGGTGAAGTGTGGAGGAAGCTCACGGATGTGACACGATGACGGTGTTGGTGTTGACTAGACGATGACGATGTTGGATGATGGTGTTGGTGGCTTGATTGCAGTTGTGGGTGCTCAATGGCGGTGGTAGATTGATGGCTGTGGCTGCTTGATGTCGTTTGCACATTGATGGCGGTATCAAGCTGGTCGTCTTGCACAACGATGGCGGTGGATTTCTGATGGCGCTGGCTTTTTTTTACTCGCGGTGGCAAAATGGTGGCGGTGGCGTCCTTCGAGAAAAAATGATGGTGGTGCGTCACCGTGATTGATTATTGCCGAGGTTGTATAAAAATCGAGAAAAAAAACTTGGTGGTGTTGCGTGGACGTCAGGATTAACTTTTGGTGTCTGATGGCGGTGGCAAAATTGTGGCGGAACGCATCCCTTGCTCCACGAAGTGTGGTGGCGGTGCGTGGCACTCGGGATTCGCCTTTTTTTCTTTGTTGCCTGGATTGGACGACAACGTGTCGGCGGCGGGAAACCTTTCGGCAGAAAGCAGTGCTGTTTAGGCGGTGCGTGTTGGTTTAGAGGTCACCAATATAACCTGTAAGTGGTTACCTGTACGTTGACAATACCACCCGTTTAGCTTGGTTACCTGTACGCTGACTGTCCGCTGGGTTTCCAATTCGTCTTCCAAATAATGTTTCTTGGTCTCTTCGATTTAATTCCTTTTATTTCGTCTCAAACTCTTTTTCTTTTTTTGCATCAATTATTTGATGTTAGATTTACAAAATTAACTTTATTTTTACAATGATCTATTTTAAAACTACTTTACAATGCTCTATCTGTAATTGCTTTACAATAATTTTTTGTTCTTCTCAAAATGCCGGCACGCACGTCTGCTAAGTTTGATTGTCAGAAAAAGAAGAAATGTGGGTTGCCGGAAAAAGGCATGGCGACAACAAAATGCCCATGTATTTGTTTCGTCAACTACCTTGACGAAACATTTCTCGTGAGAGTGGAATGAACGCATTCACATAAGATGCTGCTGCGTTTTACTTTTCATTTTGCAGCGGCTTCTTTTGTCTTGCCATAATTTTATTATTAAACGATAATATAATTGTTATTATTATTATTAATATGTAGATCCGCTACAACGTGTGTCTTTACTGAAAATATGTTGCATAGCAATAGTGACATTGTGCCCTGTTTTGTTTTTGATGGGAACTGTCCAAGCAAACTTGGAAAATGTATCAATAACCGTGAGAAGATATCGGAAATTTTCATTATCATTTGAATAGACACCCATTTCAACTAGATCAGCTTGCCATAAATCATCTAATCCCTTAATAATAACTCGCCTTTTTTTAAAATTCCTCCGAGCAGGTTAATGTAATTCATTGACAACATCTCTTTTACTCATCTTTCTTTAAACTGATTGAAAAGAAAAAAAACATTTCATTCTATCCTTCTAGGCAACTGCAAATTGGATTTAGTGGAACATGTAACAAGCCTTGGTTTTGTTATAAATTGCAAACTATCTTGTTCTCATCACATTAATCTCGTTGTTAAAAGAATATATGGATGCCTCCGAAAGCTATGGTTAACAGCAAGTTTTACGCCCCTTGAAACTAGGAAAAAGCTTGTAAAAGCTTTAGTCTTGCCTATTATAACATACTCTGAAGTAGTCTACGGGAATCTTGATTATGTTTCCCAACGGAAACTGCAAGTAGCGTATAACGATTCACTTCGTTATATATATCGACTTCGGAGACATGATCACATTTCAAGTTATTCGAAAACATTTCTAGGGTGTGACTTAACGCAATATATCAATGCCAGAAATTGTATATTTCTGCATAGTGTTATTCAAAACCGGTCTCCATTGTATTTGTATTACAAAATTCGTTTTGCACAATCACTGAGAACGTTTAATATTATTCCTCCAAAATTTAAGTACCTGAATTCATCGCGACTCTTTTTCATTCACGCAATCAAACTTTGGAATTCTCTTCCCTTACAAATCAAAGGGATTTTGAGCCCAGCATACTTCAGAAAAGCTGTCTTACAACATTTCTCCAATATAGATTGATTTCCTTTTTCTTTTTCTTTCACTTAATCCTTTCTTTTTCTCCTTTCTTATTTTTCTCCCCATCCAACTCAGATTATATTAATTTATATTTATTATGCTGCATTTATATTTATATTTCTAGTAATCTAAAGAATGTACTAAGTACTATAAAAGACCAAGTCTTATTGTACAAAATATTATGTTAATAAAATGAAATGAAATGAAATGAAATCTACAAGTTCATTCGGATCATCCCAATATATAAAGTCTTTCTTCATGCTTGACAATGTCATTAATCCACTTCCGAATGAAGGTGTGGTATTCGCAAATAAATGTTTTATTATGTTGTATTTAACACCACGATTACCTATCGTACCTGTTTCTCTGAATCATGGGAATCTCTATGCGAATTGGTATCCGTTAATATAGATTTATAGTTGATTAAGTCTTCACTATTATATATTTTTTCGTTTGGTCTTTTCATGAATAGGAGCTCGTATAATCCATGTGTCCCTTTAAAGTTCTTAGTTTTTACATGTATATCATTTCCTTGAACTTTGAACTCACCATCTCCAATATATAGCTTTCCATTTTTCAAGTATATACCATATATATTATCAATTGAATTGGAATTGTTAATAAATAGATCCAGATATTTTTTAGGAATGTCGGAAAATTCTTCATGAGATAACTGCTCTGCAAAATTCCGATGCTTAATGCGTTGACATTTTCTAGTCTTCGAAAGTTCTAAATGGGTTCTTGGAGTACTATTATTGTTATCTGTAATGGCGTAACTAATGGAAGGTGACGGTGTAATAAATTCTTCTTCCTTTTTAGTGGGTTCAATTTTCTTTGTAGAACTTTGAAAAATATTTTTCTCATGATCTTCCTCTTGCTTAACTAATTTATTAAGTGGAGTAGTAATTGGTCTTAAAGCATCCTCTACTTGAGTTTCGTAAGCTTCTTTACCCCGTTTAAGAGCTTTGTATTTTTTTCGTAGTGCTTCTGTGGTTTTAATAAGTTCTTGTTTGAGTTTCACATCTATATATGCATCATATTTATTTGTTTGCTTTTTTATAAAAACAATCCGTAAATAAGGTTCGTATACATCGAAATAATCGAATTAATGGATTTAAGCTAAGAAAGATATTACAGTTACATTGATGCAAAATAAAATTTTCGCAAATATGTATATATACTGCCAAGTACCAACTCACCTTGAATTCTACGTTGATTTTCTTCCTTTTTGGTGTCCTTTTCCTTCTGAGGACGTTTTCTTCCTTTTTATTTCTATCCGCTTTATTTGTTTTTCTATTCCCGTCAACTATTTTAACTTCGACTAACTAGCTATGTATTTAAATAAAAAAATTAATATACGCGACCACGTTTCGCCCAATTCACAATTCAAATCACAATGGCTACCTATTCTAGGTACCAAGGTGAAGTTGGCCTTGATTGTACGAAAATTGAGTGCATCCAGCAACAGGTAGTCTGCTGCCGACCTCGACTGCTCAGCTGGGTTGGGTTCAGTACCACAAAAGGAAACTTATTTTTCTTTTGTTGAAAGTTGAACATGCGATTATGTAAATTAATTATTTATGATTGAAATGTTTATAATAGGGTATTGAAACAAATCTTGATGGGCGCCAGGAAATTTTTAAAAGGAAATTTCCAAACTTATTAACCTGAAAAATATGAAAATATAGTAACACGGGAAAAGACAACCAGATGCGGATACGACGGCGATAAAAAAAAAGAATTAGTTGTATTCCCAAATTGGGTTTGTAAAATAATTTTATCTTTATTGTGGGAAAACCGTGACACAGTCTGGATTAAAAACCCAATCTTTTCCGAAAATTTCTATTGAAGTTAAAATATAATTTAGATAGATAGCGGGTCAGTAAGACCGTTACAGAAAATTAGTGGTAAAACAAAGTAAAGGTATAGTAGGTTGGACCGATATTGTCCTACCTGAAAGTTTCCAAATGGACGTAAATTAAGAAGGGATGTTTTCTCTAATACGAACCAGGTCAAATCCTGGAATTTGGTACGCGATACTATCAATTAAAAAGGGGCCACTCAAATTCACCGTCGAAACAACTCTTTTCAAAGTTCACACGCAATGCTATATGTATATGTATAAATCTATATGTACTTATCTTTTCCTGTTTTCTAATTTCCTTCCTCTATGTTTCCTCTCGAATACTTTTCTCTGGTTCCCTTCTGAACCCTTCTTTGTGCTCCTGTCCTAGCTTCCTCGACTCACTTCCTAAATTTTTCTAACACTTTTGTTTTTCCTCTGGCAAAATAATTAACTAAACTCGCTTCGCTTTTAGCTTTCTCAGATTTTCTCTCTCTACTTAAAAACACCTTAGCTGCTTGCTAGCTGACCAAGAAGTGTCGTTCACTTTTTGGCTAGCTCTTTGTCTGTCCTCAACCCCACGCTCTTACACGCATACATACATCCACACAATCCAACAACCACCAACGTCGATTCGGTATCTCGACGTCAACCACCATGGGTGTGTTGCGCCATCGCTGTTGAATCCGACGAAAGTGCGCATGCGCTCTCTCACATCAAAGAGTTCGTCAAGTTGTTGGTGTCGTCCAAAACTTGATGATCTCAATGAGTGAGTTCAGACATCCAACATTCAAGGAGTCGACAAGCTGTTGGTGTCTTCCAAAGCTTGCCAAACTCGATGGGTGAGTCCAGACCCCTAACTTACTATTTTACATCTTTTTGAGAAAAATTCTAAAAACTCCTCAAGCGAAACGAAGTTCTTGCTGGGCATTTTCCCAGTTACATTTAAACGCGCGGAAGGTGAGTCGAGTAAGTCTAGACCGAAATATAAATTACCTCGAGAAATAACGTAGAAGGAGGAAATTCAAATCGCGTAAATCCCTAACTCTGGAATTGGTGGACCCTCTTTGCAGATTGGGGGGGAAGGGGAAGAACACTTATCGTTCCAACCTTTATACCTTTTATTAATGTAGGATGGGCCAAAGGCCATGCTAATTCCATTTCGGGTGTGTAACGTTGGGTAGGAATTTCCCTTCTACCTTTATCAATTTGGTGATCAATTCCACTTGTCGTGAGACCGCCCGTCTGCACGTAGTTTGGATTCGCGTTGGGGATCGCCTGTCCCTTTACGGTCTGGTTTCGACCGGTTCCACCTCGATACCTATAAGGGGTGCTTTTGCAAAATGCTCGACGAGAAGACCAAAGGCTGATGGAGACCTTGGTTGCCCCCAACTCTTCCAGCATTGTGCAGCCACATCCAACGACGTCAAAAAGGGTAAGGATAAGGAAAGGATCCAAGAGTGCTTTTCGTAACGGTAAATTTTACCGTGACAAATCCCACCCTTTCCTCCAAGAAAATGTGTTTGCACGAAGTGTAAACCATTTTCCACGGCGGAACTAGGTATAGGATTGGATAATGGAAAGACAACACCACACAATTATCCATCATGATCAAGTTATAAATAAAATAAAGCACCGGAAAAGTTAAAGTGAAAGCTGGAGATTTATGAAGCAATCCAAGATGGAAAGCATAGATGAAATGAACATTTAAAAGTTAGGTATGAAAGAAAAATTAAAAAGTAAGTAATTAAAGAGCTAAGCTTGTTGATGAAATGAAGAAATGGAATGAAATGAAATGAAATGGAATAATCAAGTTAAATCAAGCAAGCTACTAAAGTTATTAAAAATTAAGTGTGAATGGACTTTAGCGATTTGAATATTATAATAATTTGTAAGTGGGGCCTTAGTCCTTTTACGCTGGACAGTTATCATAAAATGGCTTTAAATCTTTCGCGTGCCATGTTCCCCGATCTTTGCCATTCTCATCAACCAGTAAGTACGTCCAAGATGACGTTCGCTTTGAGATGCGATAAGGCCCTACGAATTTAGTAGCCAATTTAGCCGTGATGTAGTTTGCGGCATCGGAAAGAGCGAAGTTCCTTCGCCAAACTAAGTCGCCAGGTTGATACTGGGTATCTCGCCTGCGAAGATTGTATGCTTGCGCTGACTTCTTGGTCGCAGCGCCTAGTTTCTTGGCTATATCTTCTCTCAATTTCCTAAATTGGGTATCAATATCTATTGGCCTTTCTTGGTCCCTACCACTATCTCGAAAACCTATCTCTCGGCCACATGTGGCCATGTTCCGGCCAAAATTGGCGAAATATGGTGACACTCCTAATACTTCGTGTTGAGAAGTTCGAATCGCACAAGCCACTTTTGCTAGTTGCGTATCCCAACTGCGCTGATTCTCTGAGACATACGCACGTAACGTTGTCTTGATGATCTGATTTATGCGCTCCGCAGGATTTGCCTGTGGATGATAGTGCGCGGTGAACTTGAGTTGCGAATCATACGTTTCGCAAAGAGATTTGAGTTCCCTACTCCGAAATTGTGGGCCGTTATCACAGACAATATACTTTGGTACTTTGGAGTAAAAAGACATTATCCTCTAATTCTTTGCACACCGCCTTTGCGGTTGCAGAGCGTAATGAAAACAACAATGGAAACTTGGTAAAATAGTCGACTACTGTTAAGATATAAATAAAACCCTTCGACGATTTGGGCAAAGGACCTACCAAATCTACGCAAATCATTTCCCAAGGTTTTGAATTCCCTACTCTCTCTGTCATAAGACCAGCTGGTTTTTCGTTCAACGGCTTTACTTGTTGGCAAACTTTACAATTACGAACGTATCTAGTTATATCCCCCCTCATTTTCGGCCAGTAATACTTTTCTGAAACCCTAGCGAATGTTTTACGTACCCCCATATGACCTGCTAACGGTTTATCGTGACATTCATTCAAAATCCCTAATCTTTCTTTCTTCCCAATCACCAGTTTCCATTCATCCTGATCATTATGAACTACCACATGCGCAGACTTCACATACTTAAACAGCTTCCCATCTTCAACCCTCCAAGATGGATATTTTAAGGGATCTCTCTCTACCCATTCGATCATTTTAACCACCCAAGGATCAGGTTCCGCTTCTGAAATCCCAGCCACTACTGGAACTCCCCGCGATAGCATATCAGGAACGACGTGCTCTTTCCCTTTTCGGTGAATGATCTTGAAATCAAATTGTTGAAGCCTAATGGCCCAACGAGCTAATCTACCTTGTGGATCTTTGATGTTTCTAAGCCACACCAAGGAAGAATGGTCAGTCACGACCGTAAACCTGACTCCTTCAAGGTATGGTCGCAACTTCTCAATCGCCCAAAGTACGGCTAGGCATTCCTTCTCGGTTGTGGAATAGTTCCTCTCACTCCTATTCAATGACCTACTGATATAACATACCGCCTTTTCACCCTCTTCAAAACTTTGAGACAACACCGCTCCAATCCCGTAGTCTGACGCATCCGTTTGGACAACAAACGGCCTGGAAAAATCAGGGCACGTCAGGATTGGTGCCGTCACCAGACATTCTTTTGCTTTCCTAAAACATTCCTCACATTCATCCGACCATACAAACTTTTTACTTTTTTTCAATAAATCAGTAAGGGGTCTAATCAGAATAGCAAAGTTAGGTACAAATCTGCGGTACCACGAAATAGTTCCTACGAAGCTCCTAACTTCCTTTACGTTTTTGGGTGCCGGAATCTTTACCATGCTTTCCACTTTTTCCGGGTCGACATGGAGACCATTTCTGTCGACAACGTAACCCAAAAACTTCAAGGAAGGCCTACAGAAGTTGCACTTCTCTCTACTAACTTTAAGACCTGCCTCCCTAATCCGCTTAAAGACTTCTTTTAAAATTTCAAGATGTTTATTGAAGGAATCGGTAACTATAATAATATCGTCGAGATATACAAAGACGTATGGTTCCAAGTCGGGGCCCAGAACATCGTCAATGAAACGTTGCCACGTTGCCGGCGAGTTGTGTAAGCCGAAAGGCATTCTCAAAAATTGATAGAGCCCTCTGCCCGGAACTGTGAACGCTGTGAACTTTTTAGACTCCTCCTCCATAGGTATTTGCCAATAGGCAGACTTGATATCTAAAGATGACAAATACTTTGCGTTACGAAGTTTGTCAAGAATTGCGGATATAAAAGGAAGGGGATACGCATCTCTATCTGTGACTTCATTCAATTTACGGTAATCCACACAAAACCGAAACGACCCATCTTTCTTCTTCACTAGCAAAATCGGCGATGCCCAGGCACTCTTTGATTTCTCTATCACACCAGCTTCAAGCATCTCTTTCAACTCCTTATCGATATGCCCTTGTATCGCAGGGGATACAGGGTAGTACCTTTGCTTTATTGGCTCCGCGGAGGTCCTAATCTTGTGTTCGACCAAATTCGTACAACCCAAACCCTCAGACATAGACTTAAAAAGATCACTCACAACATTCTGCAACTCAAGTTTCTCACACTCTTCTAAATCGGATTGTTCCCTAATAGCTACTAAAGATCCACAGCTCTTTTGATTCGAGAAACTCCACATTCCTGACCTTAAATCCGGGACTATGCCCGTCAGTGCCCAGAAATCTGCACCAAGGATAAGGATTTGTGGAAGTTTCGGAATCACCAGACATTCTAACAAAACAGCCTTACTCTCAACTTCCATTGGTAGACATAAGCTGCCTTCCACACCTACACCCGCCCCATCTGCTAACGCTACTGACCCGATGTTGCTTTTCCCTAAACTCAGTCCTAATTCTTTTAAAATCTTCCATCCCTCACCACCAACGATGGTGCGTGAGGCCCCTGAATCTAAAAGCCCTAAAAATTTTATCCCGTAAATGTTTACCCTTAAATATGGCCTACAGTCCCTATCGTTTGCCGCTAAAGTGAAACCTAACTGAATTTGCTTTACCAGCTGATCGCCAGCAGGCGACCTATCTACTTCCGTCGGAGCTCTCGTCCTGCTGATGCGAGAGTCCGCTGCCCATTTCCCGAACAACGACGACAATCTTTACGAGACACACCAACTGTACCACAACCAAAACATTTCTTAGGAACAGAGCAAGCGGAAGCAAAGTGCCCTTCCCTATTACAATTAAAGCACCTAACGACCCTAGGTGGTGGTTTATCGGGAGCAGGTTCAACTACCGCAACACGATGTTGAGTCGAACTGCTTGGCCGATACCCACATTCTGGTTCCAAAAGATTTTTTGATCTCGAAGGGGGGGTGAAATTCTCCATATTAGTCCTAAGCGTATCTAGTTCCCTACCTAAAACAGCTAGCTCCTTAACTGAGCTCGGTTTCGCGAAAGCAATTTGTTGCTGATAGAAGGGGTCGACGTTTTTCTTTAGGATTGTTAGTTTCCTTCCCTCAGTCAATGGTTCTGTTAACCGCCTAAAAAGGGTTCTCATAACGGCGAGGTATGCGCCGAAGGTTTCGTCCTTCCCTTGGAATCTATGATTAATCTCCTCCAAGAGAAGATCATCATAGTTCGCGGGAAGGAACTCCGCCTTAATTTCTTGAACCAGCTCTTGCCAGTTCTTTAGCTCACTCCTTACAGTCCTATACCATAAGAGGGCTTTTCCACACAACAATTCAGTCGCAGACTTGAATAAATGTGCCTCCGACACATCATTCGCTATACGCAGTTCTTCCACCCGCTCTAGGAATGAATTCACTGATGAGCCATCCGACTCACCAGTGAACTTCACTCCCCATTTTCCCACGCGTTCTTTTTCTCTATAAATCACCCTACGATCCACATTCTCTACCGGTACTCTTTCAACAATCGGATCTCCCACTGAATTCCCTGATTGTTCCCTGTTCACTCCTCCAGTTTCCCTATTCACTCCAGTCTCCCTCTCTCTCTCTCTCAACAATCGTATTAGCTCAATTTCTCTTTCGAGTTCTCTAATACGAGCCTCACTCTCGCTCTCACGTCGAGTTTCATCGTTCACACGACCAACCGGCAACCTCTCATTCGACAACCCATTGCCCCTACCATTCAATCCTTCATTCATACGCCCTGTTCTACTAACACTTGCTTCCTCACAAGATCTTCCTACATTCACATTTATCGCATTACCGCATGATGGACTTACACTCACCGAGCGGCCACCTTCAACTCCTGATGCTACAACCTTCTTCGGCATTTCATCCTCTAGGTCACTCTCTCCACTATCACCCATAAGTACACCTAACAAAATCAACAACTCATTCTTCAGTTCGCTCTGTTCCTCTTCATCCTTCTCATCCTCAACCACTGCCCTACCAATACGGCCTAATGCTCACTCAATCTTTGTAATTATTTTCACACACTCTGAAGATTTCGGGTCTTTCGGAGGATCTTCCAAAAGAACCCTAATCTCTTCCGTCTTTGCTATCACCGCATCTCTATCGTCCTCAAAACTAAACGGATAACTCTTCGAGTTCTCCAATGTCCCCCGAGACTCTAACACTCTTGAAGATCTGAGGGCCTTCCTCATCACTTCCACTGTACCCACTTTCAGACCACGAATCTGCATCTCATATGCGAGTTCGTCTGCTGATAACCGTCCAATATTCATTTCAAACTACTCAAATTAATCGACTTAATTCCAAAAACAACACTTGAAAACAAAACCTTGTTCTCAATCCAACACTACTAAACGATCAAATTATTCAACTCGATTCCGAAAAAAAAACCCAATTGAAAACAAAACCTTATTCTCAATTCGACCACTGTTACACGTTCGAATTATTCAACTTAATTCTGAAAAACACCAACTGAAACAGAAAATGATTCTCACTCAAACACTACTAAACGATCAAATTATTCACCTCAATTCCGAAAAAAAACCAATTGAGAACAAAACCTTATTCTCAGTTCGACCACTGTTACACGTTCGAATTATTCAACTTTATTCTGAAAAACACCAACTGAAACAGAAAATGATTCTCACTCAAACACTACTAAACGATCAAATTATTCACCTCAATTCCGAAAAAACCCAATTGAAAACAAAACCTTATTCTCAATCCGACCACTGTTACACGTTCGAATTATTCAACTTAATTCTGAAAAACACCAACTGAAACAGAAAATGATTCACACTCAAACACTACTAAACGATCAATTTATTCAACTCAATTCCAAAAAAAACCCAATTGAAAACGAAACCTTATTCCCAATCCGACCACTGCTAAACGTTCGAAATATGTTAATGTTTTTATTTTCAAAAGCTCAAACGCTCTCGAAAAGTATGTTCTTAACTTTAAAAAAAAAAAAAAAAAATTCCAAAAACAAAATAGTTTGTCTTAGACTAACGAAATGTACTATCAAAATTCAAATTTAAAATAAGTGTAACGATATCTATTTGTCTCCGCTTAGTACCTACACCCAAAATAAACCTCAACCTTGGCGCAACAAAGTGTCTTGGCTAAACTTGGTTGTTATCTCTCCGAGACACAAACCACCCAGAAATTACACTAAAAATAAAAGTTTGACTTTCTCCCTATTGCTCCCAAACTTAACAATCGCAAACACAATAAAAAAAAATGAACTTAGAAAATTTATGTATTGAAATGAAATGAAATGAATGTAATTTATATATGTAATGAAATGGAAATGAATGCAATGTATATATGAAATGAAGTGGAGATCAAAAGGATTTGAAGAAAAATGTAAATAATTCTTTACTCACGAAATTTCTCTTCAAATGGTAAAGTTATGTGGTCTGGTGCTTGAAATCTGCTTTCTGCTACAGTTTACCCAGTACTTGTGTACTAATGTAATGTTCTTGATTGTAATGATCTTGATTGTAATGTTCTTGATTGTAAAGTTCCCTAGAGAGAATTAAAACGTGATAAATAACAAGAATAATATTCAATCAAAAAAAAATATATGTTATTTATTCTACTCACTATACCCTTGCACGTTCAACCTAAAACAAATAACAAACTCCTTGATTTGCCCCACACGTTGGGTGCCACTGATGCAAAATAAAATTTTCGCAAATAGGTATATATACTGCCAACATTGACCTAATAGATATGGACTGCTAGTAACCAACTTTACGAGGGGTCCATTTAAGAGCAGCGCTTTAGTTTTGGGTGGTATTTTTATGAAGCTACCACTATAGCAACAGAATAACCATTGAAGTACTGCAATGAGAAGAACTTTTTGCTTTTCACTGGTTTCAGTAGAACTGGTATTATATTTTTTTGGCACAACAAACTAAAGCAGCACCGTCGCTGTCGACAAAAGTTCTGCAAGGTTTGTATTGAAATGACATTTAACTAGCAGTCCATATCTATTATGTCAATGACTGCCAAGTACCAACTCACCTTGAATTCTACGTTGATTTTCTTCCTTTTTGGTGTCCTTTTCCTTCTGAGGACGTTTTCTTCCTTTTTATTTCTATCCGCTTTATTTGTTTTTCTATTCCCGTCAACTATTTTAACTTCGACTAACTAGCTATGTATTTAAATAAAAAAATTAATATACGCGACCACGTTTCGCCCAATTCACAATTCAAATCACAATGGCTACCTATTCTAGGTACCAAGGTGAAGTTGGCCTTGATTGTACGAAAATTGAGTGCATCCAGCAACAGGTAGTCTGCTGCCGACCTCGACTGCTCAGCTGGGTTGGGTTCAGTACCACAAAAGGAAACTTATTTTTCTTTTGTTGAAAGTTGAACATGCGATTATGTAAATTAATTATTTATGATTGAAATGTTTATAATAGGGTATTGAAACAAATCTTGATGGGCGCCAGGAAATTTTTAAAAGGAAATTTCCAAACTTATTAACCTGAAAAATATGAAAATATAGTAACACGGGAAAAGACAACCAGATGCGGATACGACGGCGATAAAAAAAAAGAATTAGTTGTATTCCCAAATTGGGTTTGTAAAATAATTTTATCTTTATTGTGGGAAAACCGTGACACAGTCTGGATTAAAAACCCAATCTTTTCCGAAAATTTCTATTGAAGTTAAAATATAATTTAGATAGATAGCGGGTCAGTAAGACCGTTACAGAAAATTAGTGGTAAAACAAAGTAAAGGTATAGTAGGTTGGACCGATATTGTCCTACCTGAAAGTTTCCAAATGGACGTAAATTAAGAAGGGGTGTTTTCTCTAATACGAACCAGGTCAAATCCTGGAATTTGGTACGCGATACTATCAATTAAAAAGGGGCCACTCAAATTCACCGTCGAAACAACTCTTTTCAAAGTTCACACGCAATGCTATATGTATATGTATAAATCTATATGTACTTATCTTTTCCTGTTTTCTAATTTCCTTCCTCTATGTTTCCTCTCGAATACTTTTCTCTGGTTCCCTTCTGAACCCTTCTTTGTGCTCCTGTCCTAGCTTCCTCGACTCACTTCCTAAATTTTTCTAACACTTTTGTTTTTCCTCTGGCAAAATAATTAACTAAACTCGCTTCGCTTTTAGCTTTCTCAGATTTTCTCTCTCTACTTAAAAACACCTTAGCTGCTTGCTAGCTGACCAAGAAGTGTCGTTCACTTTTTGGCTAGCTCTTTGTCTGTCCTCAACCCCACGCTCTTACACGCATACATACATCCACACAATCCAACAACCACCAACGTCGATTCGGTATCTCGACGTCAACCACCATGGGTGTGTTGCGCCATCGCTGTTGAATCCGACGAAAGTGCGCATGCGCTCTCTCACATCAAAGAGTTCGTCAAGTTGTTGGTGTCGTCCAAAACTTGATGATCTCAATGAGTGAGTTCAGACATCCAACATTCAAGGAGTCGACAAGCTGTTGGTGTCTTCCAAAGCTTGCCAAACTCGATGGGTGAGTCCAGACCCCTAACTTACTATTTTACATCTTTTTGAGAAAAATTCTAAAAACTCCTCAAGCGAAACGAAGTTCTTGCTGGGCATTTTCCCAGTTACATTTAAACGCGCGGAAGGTGAGTCGGGTAAGTCTAGACCGAAATATAAATTACCTCGAGAAATAACGTAGAAGGAGGAAATTCAAATCGCGTAAATCCCTAACTCTGGAATTGGTGGACCCTCTTTGCAGATTGGGGGGGAAGGGGAAGAACACTTATCGTTCCAACCTTTATACCTTTTATTAATGTAGGATGGGCCAAAGGCCATGCTAATTCCATTTCGGGTGTGTAACGTTGGGTAGGAATTTCCCTTCTACCTTTATCAATTTGGTGATCAATTCCACTTGTCGTGAGACCGCCCGTCTGCACGTAGTTTGGATTCGCGTTGGGGATCGCCTGTCCCTTTACGGTCTGGTTTCGACCGGTTCCACCTCGATACCTATAAGGGGTGCTTTTGCAAAATGCTCGACGAGAAGACCAAAGGCTGATGGAGACCTTGGTTGCCCCCAACTCTTCCAGCATTGTGCAGCCACATCCAACGACGACAAAAAGGGTAAGGATAAGGAAAGGATCCAAGAGTGCTTTTCGTAACGGTAAATTTTACCGTGACAACTTGTCTTAATTGATGAACTTTGATCATTGAACTGTGTGAATCGATTTTTAACTGTAGTATTGTGTTCAGTAAACTGTAACGAAGTGTTCTCATAGAACATTTCTGCACATATGACACAAAATGATAATGTGTTTTGTTTTATAGGGAAGGGGTAAGACCGCTTTAAACAGAACTTTGGAAAAGGCTCCGAACAGCTTCAAAACGCTTTTTAAACAGCTCGTAACAGCTCCAAACCGCTTTTCAAACAGCCCCAAACAGCTTCAAACCGCTTTCAAACCGCTCCAAACAGCTCGTAAAAGCTCCAAACCGCTTTTCAAACAGCCCCAAACAGCTTCAAACCGCTTTCAAACCGCTCGTAACAGCTGCAAACCGCTTTTCGAACTTTTGAACTGTATATTTACACTGTATCTAGTTTCAGAAAACTATCAAAGCCTTTCCTATAACGACCTTTGTTCAAAGACATATCTTTATCAATAACTAAAAAACCATGTTTAATGTTCCAACATTCTGCACATAATTTTTGAAATGTTGAAAACGACATATTATCTGAATTTACATGATCATTGTAGATATGTTTTAAGTTCATATCATCCTGTTTAAAGACGATTAGAAAATTAGCATTGTCTCTAATTAAGTGTTTGGGTATTCTGGTATATGTCTGGCACAAATAAAAACTATCAATATTATGATGTCGCCCCATGCTAAAGTATGTTCGAATAGTGTCTTGTTTTTCACAGGCAATATCATCAAATATAAATATAGAGTTTGGTTTAGCTTCTTCAGGTGGTATAACTTCACTGTTATTGGAAAAAGTAAAGAACCCCATATGCTTTAATGGTTGGACGGCTCTTCGTAGAAATTCATATTTTGGCTGTTGTAAAGATTTTGAATAAATATACATATATATTTTCAAATTTCAAGCCATTTGGATGTTGTAGCAAAGTCATCATTTCATTAGTTTTTCCGCAATTTGATGGACCTGTTATCAAACCTCTTATGCTATTGGGCAATAATATACTGTGCTTTTTTGTTTCAATTCTTTTAATTTATTTTAATTTAATTTATTTATTGATTTTAACATCTATACTAGTAAGTACAAAGACTTTTAATAAGTATAGGAGAATTAAATACAAAAGTTTAAAATACATTTATGAATCCAACAAGGTACAAAATAAATATTAAAGATTATAAAAGAAAGTTATATATGTTTATATTAAAAGAATAAGGAAAACAAAGAAATTACTTCAATTTAAATTAGAAAAATGCGAAAGACATTGTGTTGTAAACTGCCTGTATAATATCGAAGACTTTATGTGCCAAGGTAGGTTGTTCCAAAGACTTACAACTTGAATAAAAAATTGTCTGCGTGAATTAAGAGAGGAGTGTGTCAACGGTCTTAAACCAATGAACCGGTTAGTGTAAGAAAAAGTTAATTTATTGTGAAGATAAACGGGTTCTTTGTTGTAAATAATTTTAAATAATAAGGTCAAGGAACGATATTTGAAAAAGTTTTCTAAACTGCAGTCAAGCAGTTGTCGGGATGCTGATGATACATGATCATATCTACGGAGGTTGAAGACATAACGAGCAACAGAGTTAAAGGCAACATTTAGTATATACATAGCACTGGAATCGGGGTTAACGAATAGTTCACATCCATAGCATATGATTGGAATAATTAAAGATTTGGATAGTTTTAATTTAACATTGACAGGAAGAAAGGATTTACAAACAGAAAGACCACGTATAGACGCATAGACCTTAGATACAACGCTAATAATGTGATCATTCCATGTTAGGCGACTATTAAAGATTACACCTAAATTTTTGACTTGAGAAACATATGCAACACGATGGTAATTCAGAACTATAGGTGGGAGGATGGAAGTGGGGAATGTATTTTTTGAAATGGGTAGTACTTTAGTTTTATCAGGGTTCAAGACAAGTTGGTTACGATGGGACCATAGGACTATGGAAAGGAGGTCATCATTAATTTGGGCTATTGACTCATCAGCTGTTTCGAACGTAAAACTGTGATATATTTGTACGTCATCAGCGTAAATATGAAAAGAGCAGTGTGATATTACATTCGGAAGATCATTGATAAACATTGAAAACAGTAACGGGCCAAGAACAGATCCTTGAGGAACACCACAATTAACAGGAATAAAAGAGGATATTTTATTATCAAGGGAAACTGCTTGATACCGGTTAGTAAGGTATGAGTATATTAACTTGTTAATGGGATTTGAAATATTAAATAGATGACACAGTTTATTGCATAGTATATTGGGATTAACACTGTCGAATGCTTTTGAGAAATCAAGTAAGGTGAGCAAAGTTAGTTTATTGTTGTCCATAGCTTGTCTTATATCTTCAGAAACATTTAAGAGAGCAGTAATACAGCTATGACCTGATCGAAAACCTGATTGCATTGGATTAAGCATATTATTGTCTTTTAAATAGATCTTGATTTGCTGACTCATAAGACTTTCGAATACTTTTGACAGAAATGGAAGGATAGCAATAGGTCTATATTCAGAGCTACCTTTTTTGGGAACAGGAATTATTTTTGCTTTTTTCCACAGAGTAGGGAAATTTGAAGTCATTAAGATCGTGTTAAAAATGTGTGTTATATAGGGAAGGATATAAGGTAGCAAAGTTTTAATAAAATCAGGGTGTAATCCATCCAAACCAGTTGATTTACTTCTTATTTTAAAAATTTGTGAACCAACTATGTAATCATCGAAGTAGTTGACCACAAAGGCATCATCATTCTGATTGATAGGTATGGAGGAATACGAGTCATGTGCGCTGCTGGGAAAACTATTTATGAAGCGTCTGTTGAGCTCATTAAGATCAATATTATTGCTATTAGCAAGATTATTCTTTTTTGAAATTCCTATTTCTTTGATTTGCTTCCAGAAGAATGAAGAGGATCTATTCATACTGAATTTATTACTATAGAAATTTAGTTTAGCTTTTTTAATCAATCCCACAACACGATTTCTCCATTCTTTGTATTCTTTATGCATATCAGTACAACCATACATTTTCCATCTACGATAAAGTAAATCCCTTTTTTTTATAGCATTAAGAATACAATCATTCATCCATGGACAGTTAACATTCCTTATCTTTCGAGTTTTCAGCGGAATATGCTTATCATAAAGAAAGCTAAGGTTAACCGTAAGATGCTCGACTTGATTGTTTGTATCTGAGGTAAGAAAAATATTACTCCAGTCAATATTCATGCAATCCTCGAAAAGCTCAGCTAATTTAACGCAACGGAAATCACGATACTGATAGGACTTAGTGATGTTTGTACTTCTACTTATGTATATGGAGATGAAGAGAAGATCATGATATAAAAACAAAGGAATGGATAGTTGACAATAATTTTCAACAATACTTTTATCATTTACAAGGCAAACATCTAGCAACGAAGGCCTGCAATTAGGTTTAAAATGTGTGGGTTCGGATATATTGACAAAAAATAAGTTGAGTGATTTCATTAGATCAAGCAGACGAGAATTACCAGAATCAAGAAGATTTAAATTCAAATCACCACAGAGAATAAATTTAGGTGTTACTTGCGATACTTCCTCAACTACATCGTATATCATGTTCGGATGAGCAGTTGACGGTGGCATGTAAAATACCCCAATAACGCATTTACTTTCACCATTTAAAATTTCTACAAAACAATACTGACAAGACTGAGCATTATTAGACATCTTAATACATTTAGAGTTTAAGTTATTTTTGATGTAGATAGCCACACCGCCACCTTTTCTTGAAAAGCGATCAGCACGAAATAACCGATTGCTTTTAAGAGAAAGAAACTTATCATTAACATTTCCGTCAAACCAAGTCTCCGAGACACATATAACGTCAACCAAACTATTTTCAAAGATCGATCGAAATTCATCCAGCTTATTATTTAGGCTTTGTGCATTAATATGGCATATGTTTAAACCACATCCAATCTCACACAGATTTTTCAATTTTTGATTCACGTTACTTTGGTTCATTTTAAATGTTTACCTGGAGCGACACAAAAACCTCGACGAACACAAAGTTGACAAAGAAAGGAAAAAAAAAAAAAAAACTGAAGTAATTTTTACAGAGAAAACTGTTTAGAAAAAATTAAGATGGCAAGCTTAATATTGTTTGTGATACAACAGAAAAAGAAAAAAAACTTTGTAAATAAATAAAAGTAAAATAGAGAACGTAAAAGAGAAGAGAAAAGAGAGTTGAATAATAAAAAGTAAAAAAGAGAACGTTAAAGAGAAGAGAAAAGAGAGTTGAATAATATAATAAAAAAAAATAATAAATAGATAAATACTTAAGAGTTTAGTTCATTAATTTCATACGGTCCAACTGCTTCACAGAAGTCATCAATAGTTCGAATGATTTGCGGAGATCGGCTTAAAGAGGTGCGAATATAGACTTGCCCTTTGTAAGTGTGCACTGTTGATATCAAAGATTTACGTTTAAGCTTCAGCGCGTGTCGGTGAAGAGAGTAATTTCTTTTAGTGAGACTCTCGTTGATGTAGAAGCTCTTTGTAGAATCAAATCCAGCATCACACAATTTAAGTGTAGTCTTCTTTGATTTTCGGTGGTCAGCGACTTTTCGCATAAATTCTTGTTTTTCGCGTTTGTGCAAGAATTTCAGTATGATGTTGCCGTCAGATGGGGAAGTAGTGCCTGATGTAGCTCTCTTGGTGCGGAAAATTGTTTGAAGTGTTGGTGGCTGAATGTGCAGAGTAGAACAAACGTTATTGAATACGTTGACCAGGTTCTCCTCACAAGTCATCGGAATGCCAGAAATTATTGCATCATTACAGATTTTTTGTTGTTCTATTTCTTCCACAATTTGCTCTAATTCCATTATACGATTCGTACTTTTGTTAATTTTTGCCTCACATGCCTCAAGTTTTTGTTGAAAGTGCCTCTCAAGTGTTAAGAGTTTCCCATCAATCATCAGAGCAAGATCATCCATCCATTTCCCCAACTTCTCATCAATTCGATCCCAAATTTTATCAGCTAGATTGTTGATATTTGGAGCTGAGAGATCCCTCGGAGAGCTTAGGTTTCTCTGCTGGATACGGTTGTTTCGTGTCTCCGGCATTCTGTTAATTCAATGAAGTGAATGCAGAAAAATAAATGGAAAACGAGTATTTATTTATTTGGAGTCTTGAAACACTTCTTTACAACCGATCAAGGAAACTCAGATCACTTTATCGTTATTTAAAGTTTAGTAACAGAGTTGAAGCAAAAAAATTACAATTTGACTCGAAAAACTGCGAATGAAGTTGGACGATAAAAAGCACGTCTACTCGCTAATCATACTCTTTTTTCTCTTTTGAGAATGTTTTTTATTGGTAGCTGATGTTGTTGTTTTATGAATCGCATGATGACAAAAACTAAATGATTTTCCCATATATATCAAGGTTTTATTGAAAAAATGTCATAACATTATTAGTGACCTCTGCAAATCGTTGTATACCTAATAAAATGATAGATTTTTCTAATCAACCTAATAGTCAACGAAAAATTGTGAAAGGAGAAGGTTTATTGAATTCTGTAATTAATAAACTACTATTTGAACTTCACTTACCAGGTTACCAGTACTGTGGGCCTGGAACAAAATTGGAAGAACGTTTAGCTAAAGGCGATCCTGGGATAAACTTACTTGATCAAGCTTGTAAACAGCACGATATTTCATATTCCAAATTAAAGAATACACCTGAACGACATATAGCAGATAAAATTTTAGCTGAAAAAGCTTGGCAAAGAGTTAAATCAAAAGACGCAGGTATAAGAGAACGAGCAAACGCATTATTAGTCACCAACTTGATGAAAGCTAAAGTAAAGTTTGGAATGGGTGTAACTGATAAAAAAAACTTAAAAGAGCAAGTGTAAGCTCACATTTAACAAATCAATTAAAGATGTGGGAAAAATTGTTTTCAAAATTCTACAAAGAAAATTGAACCCACTAAAAAGGAAGAAGAATTTATTACACCGTCACCTTCCATTAGTTACGCCATTACAGATAACAATAATAGTACTCCAAGAACCCATTTAGAACTTTCGAAGACTAGAAAAAGTCAACGCATTAAGCATCGGAATTTTGCAGAGCAGTTATCTCATGAAGAATTTTCCGACATTCCTAAAAAATATCTGGATCTATTTATTAACAATTCAAATTCAATTGATAATATATATGGTATATACTTGAAAAATGGAAAGCTATATATTGGAGATGGTGAGTTCAAAGTTCAAGGAAATGATATACATGTAAAAACTAAGAACTTTAAAGGGACACATGGATTATACGAGCTCCTATTCATGAAAAGACCAAACGAAAAAATATATAATAGTGAAGACTTAAACAACTATAAAACTATATTAACGGATACCAATTCGCATAGAGATTCCCATGATTCAGAGAAACAGGTACGAGGTAATCGTGGTGTTAAATACAACATAATAAAACATTTATTTGCGAATACCACACCTTCATTCGGAAGTGGATTAATGACATTATCAAGCATGAAGAAAGACTTTATATATTGGGATGATCCGAATGAACTTGTAGATCGATTGAAGCTTTTAATTGGGTCACAACAAGCAGGGAATAATAATCACTCTAATGAAATTGTCTCAATTGTTGAAGAATTAAAAGAGAAAAACATAATTGTATAAAGACATATTATGAGTAAAGACAAATTTGGTCGTTTTACCAATAGAGCTAGAGTAAGGATTGGGCCGCGAGGATTGCAGGGAGAGCGGGGTCCACAAGGTATACCAGGACCACCTGGCGAAGGATTCTTCAAAACAGAAGCTGGAGATTACGATTTAAAATTGAAAAGATTACAAAATATTCAGGAACCGCATGATAAGAGAGACGCTACTTCCAAAACCTATGTCGATGAAAAAATTGAGCACATGCAGCGAAGCTTTCAAAACGAAATCCATCATTTACGACAACAGTTTTTAAAAAATGCATATATTGTGGTGAAAGATTCAGCAACTGGAAAGTAAAATCAGTTTAATTATAGACATCATAGTGTCAAGTCACAATTCATTCGTTATGTCTAACATTAAATATACTTTGATTATTGAAGATATTTTAAACTTGCTTAAGTATAATCAGAATATCTTATTAGAGGAACATTATGAGGAATTTCTGAACACTATGAGTTTTTTGAACCAGTTTGAAGGTGTATCATCGTCAGAGTCTGTCAATGGATGTCATTTTATAAATTGCCCATGGTCTTCGAATCAATGTAAGGAAGGCCCAGACACATGTGCTTGCTATATACTTGAGAATAAATTATTAAGAATGAAAAAATTGATACTATTATATAAAAGATTACAAAATAAACAAATATAAGAATTAAATGTTTTTTTCTTTTCAATCAGTTTAAAGAAAGATGAGTAAAAGAGATGTTGTCAATGAATTACATAAACCTGCTCGGAGGAATTTTAAAAAAAGGCGAGTTATTATTAAGGGATTAGATGATTTATGGCAAGCTGATCTAGTTGAAATGGGTGTCTATTCAAATGATAATGAAAATTTCCGATATCTTCTCACGGTTATTAAGACATTTTCCAAGTTTGCTTGGACAGTTCCCATCAAAAACAAAACAGGGCACAATGTCACTATTGCTATGCAACATATTTTCAGTAAAGACACACGTACCCCAAAAAACTTACAAACTGATGATGGGAAAGAATTTTTCAACGCCTCTTTTCAAAGTCTCATGAAAAAATATAAAATCAATCATTATTCATCATTTACTTCACTTAAGGCATCTATTGTTGAAAGATTTAATCGTACCTTAAAAACACTTATGTGTTTTCATATCGGTGGATTGGTTTTATAGATATGCTTACTAAAAAATATAATAATTCTATTCATCGAACAATCAAAATAAAACCATCCGAGGTAAATGCTGCAAATGAAAGGCATTTACTCTCAACAGTATATAATCATATAAAAATTCATATTCCCCCGAAATTTAGAATTGGAGATTTCGTAAGAATAAGTAAATACAAACATGTATTTGATAAAGGATACACACCGAATTGGACAACGGAAATCTTCAAAATAATCAAAGTGCAACATACAAATCCTGTCACATATCTACTAGAAGACTATGAAGGTACCCCAATTAAGGGTGGATTCTACGAACTTGAACTACAAAAAACAAAATTTCCCGACACATTCCTAATTGAAAAAGTTCTTCAAACGAAAAAATATCAGATATTTGTTAAATGGCTTGGGTTTTCATCCAAACACAACTCATGTATTCCTAAGAAATTTAAGAAAAACTAAACTATGTAATCTCAATACCTACATAAGGAAATAAATTATTACTTTTACTGATAACAAACAAATTGAGTTTTAGATTAATTGTAGGCATAAAAATAATATTTTTTTCATGGTGCAGCGAACTTAAAATTCAATAAACGCAGTCATCCCCATAAGATTCTACAAAAACCCAGCTCACAGCTCTGAAGATGTATGAAGATGTATGAGATGTTTTAGATAAACACGGTAGCTGCCCAATACTGTAATAAAAGTCGAAGGAAAAAGCACACCGTAAGTACCTAAGCCTAAACACTTTTCAAAGAATTCTCTCTCTGATAAGAAGAAAAAAACATGATTTTTTTTATAGTTTTTAAAAAAAATTTTATTTCTTATATGTATTTTTTAAAATTTTTGCAAAAACATATATATTTCTATAGGGATGATAGGTACATCATCCCCAAAACCCAGCTCACAGCTCCTAATGTTTAAAATCTTGATGAGGTGTGCTACACTCTGTAGCCTCTCCAAGGTTGGCACCTCTCTAACCAAACGTATTTCTTCCTCTAAGGCATCTTGTATATGCTGCAATTCCCTACAGCCTTGGGAGAACTCCTTCAGATATTTTTCAAAAATCTGGAAGATGTCAAGAATTCCTTCCTTATCTGTGGAACTGTGACGGTTCTTCATTTTATTGTTCTTTTTTGATGACTGATACTGAAATTTTTAAAACATTTGTTTTTATACTTTTTTCGATAATTCGATTCCACTTGTGCATGCTCAGACACATAAATACTTCCTTATATTTATCAACCCCCCATCAGCTCCATTGAAATGCCAGATCCACATTCAACGATCAAATGCATCAACATGACCAGATCCTCTTTCATAAAATCTACAATTCAAAATTTAAAAGAGTAAGCAGCCACCACTAACCGACTTTTGTGATTATTCAAACATAGTCAACCATTCAAAATTCAATCCATTACCATCCGTCACACACACTTTTTATAACATTCAACATTGTGCATGAGCATGTCATTTTACATCTTAGCAGCATGTTTTTGTCACAATCCCCTTCAACAAGATCTAAAAATAGAACAACTAACAGCAGACAGATTATTTTTCAAATTCAAATTTTCAGTTCTGAAATCTAAATCTAAAAATAGAACAACTAACAGTGTCTATGCCTGAAAGAAGGAAACCTCATGATAAGCTGTAAAATGACATGCTGTTCATCCACAATCAATGCACAACCAAAAATCGATCGTGACAAATTCTCTATCTTAAAGCTAAAAAAAAAAAAAAAACAAATTCAAACCAACACCAACCGTCACACTTTTTATAAGCCTCAACATACCAAAAGATTCTATAAATAACTCTTTTGTACGCATAAGTAGACTTTTTACACTTCAATCTACAACTACCCCGATAGCCTAGTGCAAGTGTCACTCACCCGAAAAAAAAAATTTACAAAACACAAAAAAAAGCTACTGTGGCTGCTCTAGATTTAAGTAGATTTAAGTAGTTTTAATTAGTTTTAATTAGTTTTAAGAAAACAAAAAAAAAATGATCAAGAAAACTAAGTTTTTTTTAAAAATTTTCTTAGTTTTAACTAGTTCTAGTTTGTAATTAATAAGGTATCTTAAGGCCGAAAGGCATTAGTAGTAAGATATTGAATAATTTAGAGTACCCGCCTAGGGTCAGTAAGTTAATTAAGTTATTATATAAGCTAGTCTTACACATTTTTGTTAGCATGTAAGTAGATATAAGAAAAGATTAATAAAAATGAATTTAAAATGAAAAATGTCACTCACCCGACACGCCATAGGCCCCGGTTCAAATCTCAGCCTCGGCAATGCGCATTTTTATTTCAATTTTTATTCCACAATCACCCATAGCGCAGCGGCGGCGTCAAGGCGCTCAAACAAAACATAAGCCCATTAAACACCCATTAAACACCCCATTAACATCCCATTAAATAACACCGCGGTGACCTCAAACGAATTCAAGGGCACCATACCATCCAAAATTTTCCCACGCCGTGGTCGCCCAATACCTACTGACGCAGATCCTGAAAACATAGAAACAAGAAGAGGTAGCTGAGGAATAAGAACCTGCCACCTACATAGACACGGATCCCCCATCGAAGAAATGCGCAAGTGGTCCCGAGGGGAAGGTCAGCGAGAAACTTTTGGAGTTTTAGTCGGTATGCCAAGTTTACACCTTGTAGAGTCCTACACACGGGGAAGTATGGATACTTCCTTAAAGTAAAGCATTTCTCCAAAAGTAAATAATAAAACAAAAAAAAAAACAGCCATGGTACTAGTTGCTGATGCATCCGGTTAGTTTCATCGTGTCTTATAACAGAGTCATGTGGCCAGAGATTAAGTTTACAGCGACAACATGCGAGAATACCAATTTCTGGTATAGGAAATGGGCAAAGGGTGCACGGGACCAGAGGGCGAGCTGTCTTAAATGTGCGGTCGGTTACTGCAAGACAATCATCAATAACAACCAGTGAATATATATTGTCAAACCTAACAGGCAATCAATCTTCCTAGTATGCGCGTTCCGAAGGACAAAATAAGTTTTTTTGAAAACTTAGATCTAGTAGATCCTAATTACAACAGGCCTGGAAAGATCGACATAGTTCTAAGTTCTGACATCTTTTTTGAAATTATCACCGAAGGCAAATTTATTCATCCAACTTCGCTTCGGTAGCGCGCAACGTGTTATGTACTGACCATCAGTGTTATGTACTGACACAACCTGTACAGTACTTTCGTTTGTACATACACACACACACAAGAAATCATCGTCTCTCCACTGCAACTCCAATACATAACAACAGCTAAGCATCGCATGTCAAATAACGTATAACATTGTAACACCACACTTTTTCATAGCGGCTATTTCCACCGCACATCGCGGGCAGCAAGACAACTGCTGCCACTTCTTGTCAGACATCGTGGGTGATCAGTTGGTTTCTTGTGCGGCATTACATTAATTAGAGTTATTAATTAGAATTTAATAAAGAGAAATAAAACCCGAACAATCAAGTGTCCGAGTATTTATTATTGGCGCAGCCGGTAGTCGCTATTTATTGAAAAAGCGAAAATCGAATCATTTTTTTTCTCTTATGGCCACCAGTAATAGTGAAGAGGATAAGAAACCCGTGACAATGGCAACCACTCCTATCACATCAACTCTTGAACAATTTAATATTTCCCAACCTGAAAAATGGAATTCGTACTACCAGAGGTTTAAATTGTTCCTGCTTGCCAATGAGATACAGGGCGACGGAAGACAACGAGCAGTTTTCTTAACCGTTTGCGGGTCACAGTTATATGACCTCCTGGGCTCATTGGCAGCCCCAAAAGAGGTAAGCACTTTACCTCTTAGTGAAATAGAGATAATTCTTAAAAAACATTTTTCTCCCATTCCGTCGGAAATCGCCGCCTTCTACAAGTTCTTTAAAAGGGACCAACAACCTGACGAATATTTTGCCTCATACGTTGCGGAGCTGCGGAAACTGGCAATCGACTGCAATTTTGGAGTTGCTCTGGACCGCATGCTTCGAGACAGAATTGTTTGTGGCCTGCGAGACGAAGCATTGCAGCGCAGTCTTCTTGCAGACGACCTCGAAAAGGTCATCAAGAAAGCATCGTCAGCGGAGACAGCCTTAAAAAATCTTCACGAAATTCGCCATCCAGATCAATCCGTACAGTTCATAGGCAAACCAAAGTCGCACGCACAGCAGAACACAAAGACAACAGTACCAAATTGCAATGGTTGCGGTGCTCCACATGTCAGAATCAGCTGTCCTTTTCGTGATGCCACTTGCTCAAGTTGCGGAAAAACAGGGCACATACAACGCGTTTGCCGATCTAAAAAACCTACATCGTCCAACAAAGCAAGAAACAGAAGTCAATATTCAAAAAACAAATCTACAGTATCAACAGTTAACCACATCAATCCGTTAACCGATTTAAAGAAAAGGGTAACCATCGGCGTTAACAACGGAGAATACAGTTTTGAAGTGGACTCGGGCTCCAGTTTTACAATTATCTCCACATCAACGTTTAACAAAATTTGGCCGGATAAGCAACCTCACTTTAGTAACTGTGACCTAGTAACTGTGGCTAGTGGATTTCCAACATAACCACATTCCAGTTATCGGTGTTATTGATGTAGACATCGTGTACAATCAAAAATCTGTGTCAGATCTTCCACTCGTTGTCGTAAATGGCAACAAACCCAGTGTGTTAGGTTGCAATTGGTTTGCACCATTGGGTATAAGCCTGCAAGGTGTCAACAGAATATCAGAAGACACCATTATTAAGGATACCGTTGCAAAATTTAAAGATTTATTTACTGACGAGCTAGGGTGTTACACAGACCTTCCCATTTCAATGGAAATAGATCAACAGGTGCCTCCAGTACGACTACCACCACGCGCCGTGTGCCTCTTGCACTTAAAACTAAGGTAGAGGTAGAGATTCATCGTTTACAGCAGGAAGGTGTTTTGGTGCCAGTTGAGTACTCCGATTGGGCCACGCCTATTGTTCCTGTCGTTAAATCAGACGGCTCCAAACGAATTTGCGGGGACTATAAGTCCACACTCAACAAAGCTATAAAGCCACACTGCATGCAGATTCCGCCCATTAGTACACTGCTGGCGTCAATTCAAGATGGTGTCGTGTTAAACCATCGTCACCCAACTAGGAGCGTATCGTGTGAATAGACTTCAGTTTGGAGTAAGCTCAGCACCGGGAATTTTCCAGACGTTCATCGAAAACACACTCCGGGGCATCGAGGGGGTACTACCATACTTTGACGACATCGTCATAACCGGTCACGACTCAAAGCAGTTATCGGAACGATTAAACGAAGTTTTCCTTAGATTCAGGAAGCTGGGTTTGCGACTGCGCCTCGCAAAATGCCAATTTGGTCTTAAATCCGTTGAATTCTTAGGGTTCAAAATCGACTCACTCGGTATCCGTCCTAAGGCCGACAAAATTAGGGCAATAAAGGAAGCATCGGAACCAAGCGACAAGAAACAGCTTGAAGCGTTTCTTGGGATCCTGAATTTTTACCATTCTTTTCTTCCACAGAAAGCAACCATCGCAGAACCTCTTCACCGCCTGCTCGACAAGAATAAGAAATGGGAATGGTCCGAGCTTCACAACACCTCATTCAACAAGTTGAAAGACCTCATTTCATCAGACCGACTGCTCGTCCACTATAACCACAAGTTTCCACTACGCATCGTTTGTGACGCTTCACCTTACGGAGTAGGCATCGTCTTATGCCATTTGTTTGAGGATGGATCAGAAAGGCCAATATCCTTCTACTCAAGAACCTTAACGAAAGCCGAGAGGAACTACTCACAAATAGATCGTGAAAGCGTCGCCATCATTGCTGGTATAAAAAAATTCCATGAATTTTTATACGGAAGGCGATTCACTATAATCACAGACCATCGGCCTTTATTAGG
Organism: Melanostoma mellinum; assembly: GCA_914767635.1. Taxonomy (NCBI): domain Eukaryota; kingdom Metazoa; phylum Arthropoda; class Insecta; order Diptera; family Syrphidae; genus Melanostoma; species Melanostoma mellinum. The sequence goes on from OU612060.1 coordinate 104,153,184, forward strand.
AATATTCAATCCTAAAAAAAAGACTCCAAACGTTTTGTCAACTCAGATGCTAAGACGACGAATTTTTCTCAACGCGTACGATTACGACATCGTGCATCGGAGCGGAACTAAAATGGGTAATGCTGATTTTCTTAGCCGTTGCCCATTACAGAACGACCGTCAAGAGACTGATGAAAGCGAAGAAGTCTTAATGCTGGAAACACTGACAAATCCTGTTCTTACCCCCGACGAGATAGCCAAGATAACGTCAAAAGATTCAACATTTTCCCTAGTTCTCAGCTGGGCGTTAAGGGGATGGCCTATTAAACAGCCAACAGATGAGAGATTTCGAGCGTTTTTTCAGAAACGAAATGAAATTTCAACCCTGAAAGGATGTTTGCTATGGAGAAACCGTACAATCATTCCTAAGGCGGGACAAAAGACAATACTTGCAGCGCTTCATGCAGGACACCCAGGCTTTGTGCGAATGAAAGCATTGGCTCGCAGCTATGTTTGGTGGCCCAACATCGGCGAGGACTGTGAGCACATGGTAAAGATGTGTGAAGCATGTCAACAGTCCAGACCTGAGGAACAACCACAAAGAACTATTTCTTGGGAGACGACAGAAAACCGTTGGTCTAGACTTCATGTTGACTTCTTCTTGGCTGCCAGATAGCATAGTCTCTGACAATGGGACGGCTTTCACGTCTAAAGACTTTCAAGATTTTTGTAGCAACAACCTCATTCGGCACATACGAATTGCCCCATTCCATCCATCCTCAAATGGACAAGCGGAACGAATGGTGCAGACTGCAAAGAATTTTTTAAAAAAGATGCCTGAAAACTTAGACATTCAACTAAAGCTGTCACGTTTCCTGTTGAGCCAACATATTACACCATCCGCCACAACAGGACGATCCCCATCCGACTTGATGTACAATCGCCAAATCAAAACAATTTTCGACAAAATACACCCTAACGAAATTTCCTTAAAGATAAAAAACCCAACATTTGCTAGTGACACGCAAGATGATATCCAAAAGCAGCTTGATGTCAACGATTTAATTTGGACAAGAAACTATTCGCGAGGACTCAAATGGATCGCTGGTATAATCAAAGCTCAGACAGGCCCGTTATCATACAAGGTTCTCCTGGAAGGTGGACATATTATTAAACGACACGCGGATCAATTAAGGCAACGTCAGAAGTATACTTATGAACATAATATCACAGCTGAACCACAAGAAAATACGAACTCCCCATGCGTAAGATCCCCAGTACAAAATTCTCAGCAAGAACAACAAACACTTCGAAGGTCAGGTCGAGAGTGAAGAGCGGTCCAATTCTATGGAATTGATTAGGCGTTAAGGAGTGTTATGTACTGACCATCAGTTTTATGTACTGACACAACCTGTACAGTACTTTCGTTTGTACATACACACACAAGAAATCATCGTCTCGCCACTGCAACTCCGATACATAACAACAGCTAAGCATCGCATGTCAAATAACGTAACATTGTAACACCACACTTTTTCATAGCGGCTTTTTCCATCGCACATCGCTGGCAGCACGACAACTGCTGCCACTTCTTGTCAGACATCGTGGGTGATCAGTTGGTTTCTTGCGCGGCATTACATTAATTAGAGTTATTAATTAGAATTTAATAGACGGGAATGTTTTAGTTCAAGAACCTCAACAAATATATGCGGGCACAGTGCGGTCTATCTTGACAACTTTTTGAGACGGTTTTGGGAGTTCGAAGGCTGCCCAGAAGTCTGCCAACCGGTTCGGGCAGCAGATTGTCTGAGCGAAAAACATTTTTTGATTTTTCAAGCGGATTGTAAATTAATTGATTTAAATTAGATACAGTCGAATTCGGAAATTCGCGGAGTGCGACTTTAAATAGACTTTTAATAGACTAACTATGTACAGTTTATGCGTTAATATGAAGATTTAGGTCATGTGAAGATAATGCCGGTATGCGAAGATCAGTCCAAGGCATTCTACCTGCCACACCATGCAGTAATGAAATTGTCGAGCTCAACAATGAAACTTAGGGTCGTGTTCGATGCTTCTAACAAAACCGATAACGATTTATTGATGAATGATTGTCTTGTAGTGTGACCTACGATTCAAATTGATATTTTCACGCATCTTATAAGATTCCGAAAGTTCCGCGTCACCATCAAGGCCGATATAGCAAAAATGTATCGGCAAATCCTGGTACATAAGAACGATCTTGATTACCAGCGAATTGTCTGGAGGGAAAATACTCGGCAGGAACGTCACGACTACCATGTTTTAACTGTTACTTACGGTACCACGCCAGCTTCCTTCCTGTCTACCCACGTTTCAAAGCAAATCGGCATACGCAGCCTGCGTTAATATCCTAGCGTCGGTAATAGCATCATAAACGACTTTAATGTAGACGATTACATGTCCGGCTATGACTCGGTCGAGGATGTTCGCAAAATAAGAAAGGAGTTTTGTGTCGTCTTATCTCAAGCGAGAATGGAGTTACGTAAATGGGCATCGAATTCGATCGAATTTGTATCTAAAATAGAACCTGAGAGCCGGCAACGCTCTACTAATTTGTAAATCGGTGAAAATGGCGGAAAAACTCTTGGCCTGTTATGGAATACAGAGCTCGATAGTTTTAGATTCGATTCTCACCTTCCTTTGCTAGAACCGCAGATTACGAAACGACAAGTGCTATCAGATGTCGCGCTTATATTCGATCCTATGGGATTGCTGGCTCAAGCAGTAATCAAGATGAAAATTTTTATGAAAAAATTGTGGATCTACCCCCACCCCCCTTTTTTGGCATTATGTTCGATACGCCGATAACCCAGGTAAGGTTAAATGTCCAAGCAACTACCAAGTTTGGATTTATGGTGGAAGGGACGCACGTTTATTCAAAGGCCTGTCTTAGAGTTCGAAACACTGATGGACTTGCGGGAGAATCGTGAAGACGAGGTGGTAGTGCTGCTCACAAGTCCAACTGATTCTGAATTGATCTCAATAGGCAACTTTTCCTGCTTCAATAAACTACTGCGCGTCGCAGCGCGCTGTATCCGCTTTCTAAGGTGGCTTAACGCTGAGTACAACCTTCAGTATGGACGCAGATTAAATATGTTCTCCGTTCGCGACATCAAAGCAGCTAGGATCGTGATCTTAAAACTATCGCAATCAATATCCTTTTCTGATGAATTAGCCTGTCTTCAACGCCACAATGCAGTCTCCAATAAAAGTAAGCTTTCGCAATTAAATCCTTTCATCAACGATGACGGCCTATTACGAGTTGGAGGAAGAACTGCATATTGTAATATCCCATTGGAGCAAAAACATCCTCTTATTCTTTATAAGGAGCATTATCACCTGGGAGACATGCCTGCCGGAGTTCGCCTCATGTCTTAACTTTTATCACTGGAGCAGTTTATAATTGGTGCTCTTAACGTCATCAAGCGGTATGTCTACAAATGTGTAACGTGCGTTAAGCAACAAGCTACTCCTTATACTCAAGTTTAGTTAGTTAGTTAGTTTAAAATGACTTTTATTTCATGTATAAAGCTAACAATTATTTAATAATTTCTTAAGTCTAATTGGCTTGGCCTATGGCCGTCTACCAGGTTGACAATATTTAATTTTAATTTTGAATTTATTTAATGAAACATAATTATTTATAATTAAAAATCACCCTCTAAAATTCGTTTTCTATATCGAAGTGCAGCTACGGTGTAGTTGTATAAAGCATCCCATCCTCTTTCTCCGTTTAGAACTCTTAAGGCTTCTCCCTCTTCAAGGACATCTTTTGAAAATATTATTACGCGTTATTCCTTCAAAATTGGACAAACTGCAAGGAAATGGAAAACATTTTCTCTAGTGCCCATGTTGCAAAGTTCGCAGAGTGTTGGTAGATCGGTGCGGTGGGGGATGAAATTTAGGCTGAGTATCTCACCTCTTATTCTAAATATAGTGCTGATTTTTTCCACAGAGTAGCAATTCAGGAAGAATGTTTTTTTTTCCAAGGTTGTAATTTAGTCTGCTATAATAGTTTCTGAAGACAGACGCTCCAGCCTCTTCAATATATCTTTCACAGGATAGTTGACCTAATTTCTCCAACATTGAGTTAAATTTCTCTCTTAGTGTGAAGGGTTGTTCGTTTGGTTGAATAACTATTTCTGTTCCACACTCCGACGCAATTTCATTCCACGATTTGCAGATATTCCCGTTGAATTTGATAACATTTTTCAAAATTATGTGAGGTATTCTTGTGTCCACCATCTCCAATACTTTTATTACATAATCGAAGTGCATTTTCAAGGTATGTAGGAACATAGGTGGAGTACAAGTTTCAATGATAGATAGATAGATTATTTATTTATAAATGACTAACAGTTTTTTTACACATTCATATATACAAAAAATCATATAGCTTGGCATTTGCCGTCTGCCAGATTGACAATAAACATTATTTCAATTACTGTAATAAGCTTTCACAATTAACAATTATAATAATAGATAAAAAAAATATATATATAACTTGAAAATAATAATAAGTTACTGTATGTTAACTCAAAAGTCTTCATTCATTATTCTTTCTCTATAACGTAATGCAATTTTGCAATAGTCATATAGCTTGACAACATTCATCTCATTCAGCCTACTAATAACTTGAGCCTCTGTGAAAAAGTCGCTTCCGAGAATGCTTCTTCTAGTTTCTCTCAAAGTTGGACATCTTCCGACGAAATGGATTACGTCTTCTCTTTCCTCTAAGTTGCATAATATACTGCACTCCAGTGGTAAATCGGGTCTGTGTGGTATAAAATTCAAATTGAGTAATTCGCTCCGAAGCTTGACCATTGTAGCGATCACATCTATCTTGTTCGAGTCACAGAAGTAATTTCTCTCTCCAAGATTATGGTTCAGCCTACTGTATGTTGTCCTGAATAATGACCCAGAAGCTTCAGCTGCATATTCTGCTCTACATTTCTCATCGACTCCTGCATAATCAACACCACCAGGAAGGTAATCGATGAGATCATCAATGAAAAGTGAAAACAGGGTGGGACTCAATGTGCAACCCTGTCTCACTCCTGTTGTGGTTGAGAACCACTCCGAAAGTTCCGCTCCGTTCCATACTGCAGCCCGTGTCCCTGTGTATAATCTTTCGAGAACGCGTCCGAACTTCCGTGACAAGCCCAGCCCATATAACTTGTAGAACAAGGCGTCTCGATTGATTGAGTCGAAAGCAGCTTTGAAATCGATAAAAAATACGTAAAATTTTCTACCCTGCATAATAAAGCTCTCCGCTATACTTCTCAGAATAAAAATGTTATCAATTGTCGAGTACCCTGATCTAAAGCCAGCTTGAAACTCTTTCGGCATGTTTTGTGTTGCTATCCATGTTGTAAGTCTTTTATGTAATATCGATGTGAATATCTTATATGTTCCATTCAGAAACGAAATACCTCGATAATTCGTTGCATCCACAAAGGATCCTTTTTTATGAATCGGAAATATTATCGCATCCCGGAATTCATTCACCATCAGATCTCCCTCAATCACCTTATTAAAAAGCGTAACAAGACGTTTTTTGAGTGTAACAGTTCCGTACTTATAGAACTCCACTGGAATGCCATTCGAACCCGCCGCTTTACCATCTTTAAGGGACCCTAGCACTAGTTCCAATTCTTTTAAAGTGACTTCAGAGTCTAAAGTTTCATTAGTTAATCCAGGTACCGCATAAAACCAGTTTGTAAATGTTGTTGCAGGGTTCAGCAATTCTTTGAAATGGTTGGAAAGAACGCTTGCGCAGAGCTTTGTGTGGACAGCAAATTTTTTTCCATTCAATTCCCATGCAAGTTTCCAAAAATCTGCTGCATTTTTACAAGACGCAAGTCTGGATGCTTGTAGTTCCGCATATCTCATTTTTTTAACCTTACATAATTTCTTGTATTGTGTATTAGCCTCAATATAGTTCCTTCTAAATAAATCTTGGGAAGAGTTGCGGAAAATTCTAAGCCATGCAAACGAAATCTTTCGGGCCTTTTTACATTCTTCATCAAACCAAGGGTCTTTTCCAAATTTGCTTACTTTTCCGCTACATTGTCGTTGAAGGTAAGAAGACTTTATGATATTCTCCAACGTGGGAAAGTCAATAGTTTCGTTCGATTGAAGTTTTAAATCAAGTTGTTGTCTATAAACCAGTGCTTTTGAAATTTTCCAGTTGAGTTTAGGTAGTACTCGCGAATTAGCAGATTCATCGTTTGGTTGCACACGTCGTTGGAAGGTAACAACAGTCGGAAGATGATCCGAGTACGGCAATTCTTGGATCTCAAAATCAACCACAAATGGCTCCCAATCTTCTCCTATGATCGCATAATCTATCACTGACGATCCTTGTTTACCTACAAATGTGAAGTTACCTGGGACGTCGCTCAAACTGGTTCCATTTTGGATTCTGAGTCCAAAAGAGTCGCATAGTTCCAACAGTTTTTTTCCTCTTACATTAGAAATAGTATCTTTTGATTGCCTGCGCATTCCATTTACCTCGTTCATAACTCCTGCCTCTAGGCCAGTTCAATGTATAACATATAATTGGGAGTGTTTCTCGGCAATCGAAACATCCTCTTCAAAAAGTATCGTAGGAACTTTTCAACGGAATCGTATGAACTATAACCCCATACCTGAGCTCCTTATACTCAATGAATGGGAAACTTACCGCGTGAGCGGTTAGAGCCTGGTTTGGCGTTTAACTGCACCGGAGTGGACTTTGCGGGGCCGTTTGTGATAACTTCATGGAAAGGGCGAGGAGCGAAACTTCTCAAAGCCTATATCACACTTTTTGTCTGCATGACCACCAAGGCGCTCCACCTCGAAGTGGTCACCGAGTTATCCTCAGTGGCATTCATTGCAGCCTTGCGTCGATTTGTCTCCAGGCGTGGCAAATGCCATACGATATTCAGCGACAACGGCACGAAACAGCACTTCTCGACTCTACCGAATTTCAAGAGAGCATTTCTAATCAATTAAATACGGAAGACATCGAGTGGCGTTTCATCCCCCGCATGCGCCTCACTTTGGAGGTCTCTGGGAGGCGGGCGACAAAACGGTGAAACATCATTTACGCCGGGTCATGGGAATGGCGTCCGTTACGTACGAAGAATTCTCCAATATTTTATGTCAAATCGAGGCTTGCTCTAATTCTAGACCCTTGTGTTCAAAATTCGAAGGAGATGTCGACCCCCTCACGCGCGCCGGCTCATTTTCTTATACTGCGTCCAATTAAAACAGTTCCAGATGAGGATCTCTCTGGTGCTTGCTTTTCATCGCTTAAGCGCTGGCAGTTTGTTCAGCGAACAGTTCAAGACTTTTGGTCTAGATGGTCGAAAGAGTATCTCACTCAACTGCAAAGGCGGACAAAATGGAAGAATAGCAACAAAAACCCCGAAGGCAAAGACGTTGTCATCATAAAGGAGGTGAATTAACCACTTTGCAAATGGCTGATTGGAAAAATCACAAAGACGTTTCCAGGACGAGATGGATTGGCCAGAGTAGCTCTGATTAACACTTCCAAGGGCGAGATTAAACGGGCTATCACTAAGCTTTGCCCATTACTGGTAGACTGCTGAGATCAAATTTCAACCGGGGATACGTTGGCAACCCTACTTATTCAATTACAATTACTCACCAAACGACCAAAGTTCATGGAGCAGGCTAAAATGGGTTAAAATTTGATCCTATCGTATTCACCACGCTAGTGTCATATTTTAACCCATTTAACCCAATTTTAACCCAATTCACACTCAGTCTTAGTTTTGCCGTATAAAAATTGGACCAAAAAATGTACCAAAAATGTTTCTGGTTGCGAATATAATATTATTTTATTTTTTGTAGGAGCAGCATTTGAAGAGTAAGTTTCTTGAATCAGCTCTTCAATAAAAAAAAATTAGTGTGAATTCTTAGGGCTAGAGCAAGCCAAGAACATGGAAATCTTAGAATTGAAGAAAAAGGCTGTTGAGGACAAAATTAATTTCGCCCTAGAAGAACATGTTTTGAAGATCGTGGCTGTGGCGGAGCAGATTCAGTTTCTGAAAATGCAAAATTTGACAGAAAACCGACTTAATATGTAATTTTTTTTTGTAGTACTGAATTTTCAACTTTTTTTTTGACCTTTGTTTTTAATTCCTTTTTCGTAGAATGAGATTATTTTTCTAATTTTAATCTAAAAGACTGCTATGAAATCAAACGACAAGTTTGAAGTTCATTGTTTTAGTTGCAATTTTCCAATTTCTGTAAAAAAGGAGATTTCTTTAAATTTATAGCTGTGAGTCAAATTTCTGTCTTTTATTATTCAGAAACAGCATTTAAAGACTCATTTTCTTGAAACTTTAAAAACATCTTTAAATTGAAAGAAAATCTAACAAAAGTCAAGTTTAAAACAGCTATAATAACCAGAATTTAAATATTTATTTGGTATTTAGATCGATAAAATTCAGCTGAAAAACACTGCCAATGGGAATATGTCAAAGCGAGTAAAAGTTGAACCTAGCTGAACTTTTTTTGGAAGGGCGGTCGCTTCTTTACGTTTGCTTACGTTTGTCAAACGACACGTTTGAGGACAAAACGTGATTGTGTGAGACTCTACAGATTTCATATGGTTGAACTTTTGATTTTTTGGTCAAGTGAGGTAGGCGCGCGGCTTACGTGCTTATGTGCTTAAGCTTTCATTTGAATTTGACAGAATTCAGAAACGCCGGTGAAAGCCATAAAAAAACGCTTATTCCACTCTTATTCTACACACTTACTAAACAGTAGAATAAAAGTTAGTCCATAGGTTAAAATTTCTCGTTAATAAAAATAAATTATTCCCGGAATAGTAAAGTGACGTTTACCAGAGATTTCCCTTTGGGAAACTAATTTTTGTTGCTTATTGACAAGCAACTTGAGTTACTTATTTAGAATTCTATCACATGTAAAATAGCGTGTTTCATGGCCGGTTAAATGGCCTGCAGAGATGCCAAGCAGATATAAGTTTTTCGCGAATTTGGACTACTTGCTTATTCTGATAATTTGATTGCAGAGCCATCCAGGACTCCATTTTCCCTTGGAATGTGGGAATCTTCACGGGGTCAAGTTTCATATCAATCTTCCTCGTGAGCTTGGTCCATGCTGAGCATCTAGAAAAGTCCTCACGCTTTGCTCGCTCCTGTCGTTTGCGCGTTGAATGTAGTCGTTGGAGTCGACGCGACTTCGCGATGGAGTACAGGACATCATAGACTTTGATCCCGTCTCCGCCCGAATCGCCCGACACGAGTTCCATGTGGGTTTGGTCGAATACAATTGCTCTGCCTCCTTGGCCATTACCGTTGTATCTAGTCGTTTGAATCCGGTACATAGCGAAGACCTCCGGTTCAATTACAGGATTGATTGGTCTTTTTATGACTTTTAAGTCACTGTAAGTACAGCACAATAGACGCCACACGCACGAGAGTTAATAAAGCGAGTAGGCAGAACGCGAGTGTGGTAACTTTTACCAAACACATTAACCAACACTAAACACGCACTTTTCAAATCCTCACAGGAGGCACCAAAATGCTGGGGAATTCTATTACTTCCGATACCCAGGGGGGATGAAGCTGAAAAATGTCTTCAATTAGGAAAGGGCAAAATGTTGAACAACCAAATTAATTTTAGTGATTTAAGTTAATTAATTTGAAATAGAAAAAAAAACGCCTGTAATTATTTCTTTAAAAATTTGATGAAGTAGCGAATAAAGTCTATCACGTAAAATAAAGTAGCGAATCAAGTCGACCACGTCGCGATGATGATGAGAATTAGACTGGCTTCCATGCACAAACCACTATCCTCAAGTTAGCAGCGTCCAAACTGCTGACTTATCAGAACTCCTACACGGGAAGGGAGTCCAGTATTCGATAGCAGTGCCATGCACTGGCTACTCAACGGCACAACAGAAAGAATGTGCCTAGCCCTGCAACTATCGCAACGATCCGTGGGAGAGACATCATACTGCACACACAAAGTAATGTTGGGTCATAGATGCGACAGTATTTATACATCAAATGTACTGCTGGTATGGCATCATCGGCAGCGGTGTGTATCGGGGATCCACACCAAGTAGTGGATACGATGGCGGTATCTGGGCCAAGCTATTGGCAGATACTTTTCTCTGTGCCTTGAGTGGGTATTTTGTTGTTTGTAGTTGGGTCGTCAAATGTGGATATTTGAGGCAACCGAATATCCATGTTATGAGGATGGCGATGGTGACTGTTGCATTTGGCTGATAGCTTGAGTGCGTTGTCAACATTCCACTGAGGAGTTAATACGGTCATCGGGTGACTGACCATATTTTGTCTTGGCTTTGAAAAGTAAGATTAAAATAAGCTTTCTAAGCTTCACAAAGTCTAATATTTGTCAAAAAAGTATATTTTTTAGCTCTTACTTTAATACATTCGCCAACAAAAAGAGTTTACGTTGTTTTTACCTTTGTGAAGGCATTTTGGACTTCGCTTAGCAAAAATAGCGTCGTTTCTCAGCTATGCTCGCTCGCACACTGCCCAGACTACTTGCCGCCCCCCCCCCTTTCCCTTTCACGTCTTAAATCCCCACGCAGCTGCGCCTCATGCGTGTTAAAATTATTGTTCCTCTTAAGTTCTATCAAAACCTTAAAATATTTATTTTTCATTGTAAAATGTACAAAAGCAAACTTTATTTGTTATGAATGGAGCCTATGGTTACTTTTAGTTGTAGACAATCGGAAAATATTAATTTAATATCAAACTCAAAAAAAAAAAATTTTTTTTGTTGACTAGTGATTAATTGAATTAAAAGCTAGTGTTAAGTAAATATTCCAAGCTAAGAGTCTGTGTCATTATAATTATTTTTTTTATATTAGTAGTAGTATAAATATCCCCACTCTCTTACAGTAGAGTAAGGTTTTTTAATTTTTTTATTTTTGTTTTGAAAAGAAATCGAGTTAACTCCGGGAGTGAACGGAAGGTTTTTTTCTTGTTGAATTTGATGCTATTTTCATTAATTAAGTTGTGTTTGAACAGCTACAACATGGTCAATTTTCAATATAACTGATCAAAACAAAAAGTAATGTACTGCCAGACTCAAAAATTTTATTGTTGTGTTCAAATATTGAAAATTTCTTATTATCCAATAGTTTAAAAAAAAATTAAAACATAAAAAAGGGGTTCTTTCCATTTTTAAATGTCCCCAATTGACTACTTCGTGTTTTAAGTTTTAGTAATTTTCTTTTTTGTTATAGTGAAGCCGAGTTTCTAAGCTCGGGAGCAAATGGAAGGATTTTTCGAAAAAGCTTTTGTTTAACACTTGAAATGTTCCTTATGCTTATCAAAGTTTTCTTATTTTTTTCAGTATTTTTCTATTTATTTCAAATTTGAAATTTTTTTTAAGGGGTCTATTTAACGTTTTTTCCTATGAAATTTCCACCGTACACTATCACATAGATATCAAACCTAGATCTATAACCACTTGATGGCGCTTATCTTTCTCTCTCTTTTATCTTCTTTTACTTAGTGCCTTTTTGCTATTGGCTGGTATGCCGCATAGCTGAAAAATTGGTTTTCGTCCTTCATTGCTTTCCTCAAACTGGTTTTTCAGTTTGTTTTCGCGACAACAGACTTTCTATAGCACTATCACAGTTCATTGCTCATTTTCAAAATGAATTTGGAATGTTGTATACAAAGGTACATATATGAAAAAAGTTTGTGGACAACATTCCAAATTCATTTTGAAAATGAGCAATGAACTGTGATAGTACTATAGAATAAATATACAAAGCAACAGAGTGAGAGTAGTGGAATTGGTACACATAGAAAGATGAAATGATTCAGTATCTATCTATTGATTCAGTATCTATCTATTGTTCTTTGGTATATTTCTTTTGCTGCTCATTAGTCATTCATTAGTAGGCTAGGCCCATTTTTTTGCGTGCAAAAACAAAACCAATTCATAGTTAATGTGATCAGAACCATTTTTTCACAAAGAAAAGAGAAACGGTTTATAGAAATAGAAAGATGTTTCAATACTAGACTTTCAATTGTTTTAATTTTTTTTTCTTTTTTCAAAAAATGGGGTAGAGAAATGAAGCGAAAAGTTCCTGACTTTGAGACGCTGATAGACTACTCAAGTCTATATGGGAGAGGAATAGTAGAATAGAAGTCTGAGTTCGTCGATCGGGGACACCCAGCCTTAAAGGCTGATCATAGGATTCTCTGTGAGTACGCCACTGGTTGATGCGACCATGGCTGGCTTCAATTCTCGCAGAATCGTCCAACTGCCACCAAAATCAAAGGAATAGGGTTCCAAGCAATCCATCGTAAGACGGTCTTTGCTGTGGTAATGACTCTTAGAGATACATACATAAGTATATGCAGTTAGTACCTACTCATGCGGGTCTCTAAGCTCAGTACCACTTTCCTGACTAGCAGAATTTTTTTTTTGGAAAATCATTGCTCGGCAAGAAGGCTGTCCACACGTTGCTATGGAAATCATACTGAAGCAGTAGTTTTTGATTTGGGAGACGGTATAAAGGAAATAGAGAGGGTTGCAAAATATAATATATATCATAGAAGGCGTTGTGTGCGGTGAGAGCGGCGAGGCAACTGATGCGGTGGGTTTCGCCGCACGCAACTGATAGGGGTGACCCGATGAATGCGGCACCGTGTTTTGACGGTTGTGTAATAAATAAATAGGCAACACAAACGTTAAACGAACTAGGGATGAGTCAATAATTCATTCAAACTAGAGGTGGGTGAGGATTTCACTGGTACATAGGTTATATTTTCTTGAATGCTTCAAATACTTCATTTCCACTTAAGATTGAATCCTGTTTCAGATCGAACTAGTGTCAGGTTATACGTTTTTATGATACGTTAAAAACTAAACAGCAAAGTTTTTGACTCTAGCAACCAAAATTTGTTTAAGCTCGTTTACGAAAAATTTTTGTGAAAATTTGTTAGTATTTGGGAATTGTAACGAAAGCCGCATTTCAGTCCCAGTTAAATTAAATATAAACCTAAAAAGTGCATGTCTGAGTTCATATATTCACATATTATAAATAAAAAAAAATTTTATTTTGTAGATTTTTATTGAATTTGGCGAAAAATATTGGCACTTGACTTCAACGAATTAATTTTTGGCAACCAATGAAGCATAAGCTTTTTAATTTGCGACTACAGTAAAATATAACAAAAAATACGTTTTATAATACTTTTTTTTGCTGTTGTCAAACTCTAAAATGCTTTTGTTTCATTATTTTCAAAACGGAAATTAATCTTTATGGCTAAACTAACATATTTTCAAGAAATAATTTGTACTTTTCAACATTTAAAATAGTTTGACAGCAAAATCTGATTGAAAATGCTACTTAAACTGTTATTTTAGCAGTAGTAGCAACCACAGTTGAGTCACATCTCTGAGGTATCAGTTTGTCCTATCTCATCACTAGCAACAAGAGAAAACTTCAAATTGGTTTGACAGCAAATGTCACCGCATGAGAGCCGCGGCAAAGTAGAAAGTTGGGCTACTCGGCGCGTTCGGCACGTTGCTCGCGGTGCGTATGGGTTACCTCTCATAACAACGTGTGTATTTAATTGAGCTGTCAGTTGGAAGCGGTGCCGCACGCACGCAACGCGTTCTATGGGCCGAGCTGCAAAAAATTCAGTTTTTTGAAAAGCATTGCATTGGCAGGTAGGCTGTGCTAACGTTACTATGAAAATCATACTGAAACAGTAGTTCCTGATTTGGGAAACGAAATAAAGGGAAAATCAGCGGTAGCAAAATAAGTTAAATTACTTGTATGCATGTAGTTATATAATTATATCAAAACATTAATACATTGTTTAATATATTTTACTTGTACGAAAAGGTTAAGAGACCAATTTCAGCCCTTAAATATTGATTGTTGAACTGATTGAGTTTTGAAAAAGTTTTGAAAAGTCAAACGCCAGAAAGCAGCACGGAAATCTGGATTGTAAAAAGCATAAATGAACGGGTTAATGGAGCAATTTATCCACCCAACCCATGTCAAAAAGAACATAAATAATTCCGATACAGCCTTTTTTGGCAGAAAAGGCAGCAATAGATAGTAACAAAAAAATGGCAACCAGCAAGCAATGAAGCCACCCATGACGGTTGTTAATGTTTTTGCAGTTTTTGTCTCCTTTCTGCTTGTCGACACCCTCATATGAATACGATGAGGAAGACGAGGTGACGGGTGGCTCGGAGAGTTAAGGCTTTCATATTCTAGCTCAATTTTTGGGGTGTATGATTCTAAATATGGTGTACAAATCTTTGAAGACTGAATAGAATCATTTGGCTTACTAGAGTAATAAGAAGGGTTTACGGTGGAATATTTAGGAATAGACGATAATCTTGAAATTTCTACTAGCTCGTAAAAACAAGTTTTCCCTTCGCCATCCTTATTTTCTTTTACTTTCGATCGGCATTGTTTTAATGTTGGCCATCGTAGCGCAGAGTTGTATTGAAGCTCTCCAGACTTGGAAATGACATACTTAATACCGTTTCCATCTGTTTTTTCTAATGCCTTGAATAAGTAAAAAAAATTGCTCATTAAAATTAAGTGCATAATAAAATCACCTACCGCATCTCTTGTCATTCTCTGTTGGCGAGATGTTAAGACCAAACCGATTTTGAAATAAACATATATCATAATTCCTAACGGAATGAAAAACGATCCCATAGCAGAAAATACAACATAGCTTTTGTTTTGATTATATCGACACTCAACAGGATTCTTCTTTCTGCGCTCCGGATCATACCTTTAATAACACAAACATGAAACAAAATTTAGTTTTAAATTTGAAAATTCTCAAAATTACCATCCAAAGAACGGAGGACACGTTATTGAAAATGCAGCTATCCAAACAACTAATATCATAAGTAACGCCAATCGCTTGGATCGCCTTTTCTTAGAATATTTTAGAGGCATTATAACTGAAAGATATCTGAAAGACAATGGAAATGTGTTTTTGATCAAAACAATTTGTCAGAAGACTTACCTATCAAGACTTATAGCACATAGGCTTAAAATTGAGGCAGTGCACAGCAATACGTCAAGAGATATCCAAATATCGCATAAGATCCACCCAAACTGCCAGCTTCCTGAAAATCATTGCTTGGTAAATATAATGTTTTTTAACAGTAGGTATGTACATTAGAGTGGTCCTTATTTCACTTTTTTGCGAAAATTGAGTGCGACGCCCCCTAAATCGATTCTAAAAAATTAAAAAAAAATTCCTTAATTTTTTCATATTTTTATCTCAAACCCTTCCTGGCCCTATTTTCCTGGCATTTTTGAACTAATTAACGGAAAGACTTCGAATTAGGCTCAAATGAAGCGTCTCTGAACACTCTACAGTCACGTGTATGTTTGATAAAATTAAGATCATTTGCTTATACTCTATTGTTAATAAACAAAAAGGCTGATTTCTTATCTCGCGCAATATGCCAAAAGTAAGCAACCTTTTGAAATGGATTATTTTTTCAAAGATATCTACGGCAATTGAAATGATATAACATTAAATTAGATTTTTTTTATTTATTATTTCATTTGTTATTAACATGTTATTAACAAAAACTCGATAAACAATTTTTTTATAACAGCAGCCGTCTTTGAAGGATGATCGAACAAACAAAAACTTTTTAATGAAATAGGGTCAGGAAGGGCTAGGAATAAAAATTTGAAAAAATTAGGGATTTTTTTTTTTCCTGATTTAGAACCAATCTGGGGGGCGTTCCAATTTTTTTTTTTCCTAAGGACCACTCTAATGTACATACATATGTACATATTTGCAATTTTCTTATGAATTTTTTGTACCCTCGTATTTTTACTCTTTTTTTAAATAAATATTTGAAAAACTGTTGTTTTTTTTGGCCTGAGTGGACAAAAGAATATATATATTCTCATCCATTTTACGTATGTTTTTCCAGATAAAACATTCATTAATTTTCATCCTTGAAGTTCTTGATTCCAAATTTTAAGATAGTTTATCGAATCAGTTTATATGTATGTTACCCTAATGAAGTTTTTGAATTTTTGTATAATTCTGGAAACTATTTCATTCTGACCAGCAGGGGCCTGTTAAACAGATCATACAACGAAACATTTCATACAACATACAACAATTTCAAGATTATATCTGCATCATATACAATTTTGGAGAGAATGTTTCACTTTTGCTGTATGGTTTGACAGCAAAAGTCATTGAACTAAACGGAAACAGTTTTTTGCAAAAAGTAAAATCTTAAAAAATCAAATATTTTTTTTTTTTTTTTTTTTTATAATTAGCGCGCACATCAAGGGGTTATGAATACCCTTATAATGTTATAAACACAGTGCGAGCATTTAGGAAAGTAGGAGAGGGTTTAATAGGAGACACCGATGCACGTTGCTTTTGAATTTTTGTGAATCATAATGAAGGGGAAACACAGAGCCAGGTAAAGCATTCCACATACGGGTGGTGCGACTAAAATAAGAATCTCTATACTTGACTGTACGCCCGAAGTTGGGCTCAAGGTGGAACTGATGAGCATTCCTAGCGAGGCGAGTGTTGCGGCTAAATTGTTTCAGGGGAGGAATGCAACTGGCTACTTCCCTAGAGCACTGCTTGTGAAAAAAGCGATAAAACAGAGTGAGACAGGTAACGTTTCGACGATGTTCAAGAGAATCAATCGATTCTACGATTGAACTATCACCTATCAATTTTAACGCTCTATTTTGTACCCTATCAAGCAGGTGCAAAGATGTTTGAGAAGCACCTGACCAGATATGGGAATTATACTCCAGTTTTGGGCCAGAAGGCCTTATAAATTACCATTAATGGATAATGGCAATGGGGGAATGTTAAGCTTCAACGACAAGAGACAGCATTGAGTTTTCGAAGCATTGAATTCTACTCGGTTCATAAGACCCCATGAAACAATGCTGTCAAGGTCAGAATTCAATGAGCTTATCATACGCAACCGTTCCAGTTCCACATCCGAAGAGCAGGGACGTGAATTTGGAAACGAATATGAAAAGCTGAGGGTCGAGTCGTCAGCAAAACAGTTAAGTGGATTAGAAGTTTCAGACAAGAGGTCATTAATGAATATGAGGAAGAGAGTCGGAGACAAAACGGAGCCCTGGGGCACACCAGCATTTATGAAGTGGGTATCAGACTTGAAGCCATCCAACACAACTTGTATTCAACGGTCGGAAAGGTAATTTCTAATCCAACGAAGAAGAGACTCATCGATACCAAAAGCACGCATTTTCGATAAAAGAGCCTGATGCCAAACTCTATCAAATGCTTTAGAAATATCAAGCGCAATAATCTTACTTTCTCCAAAACAATGTAAAGATTGGTTCCACTTTTCGGTGAGATAAGCCATCAAATCACCAGTGGACCGTTTGCTACGAAAGCCGTACTGACGGTCATTAAGAAGCTTTCGTTCTTCAAGATATTTCATAAGTTGACGGTTTATCAACGTTTCCATGACCTTGGAAAGAAGGGACGTTAGTGCAATTGGACGGTAATTAGAAGGGGAGGAAGATTCGCCTTTTTTAGGGACCGGCTGGACAAATGCAGTTTTCCATCTGCTCGGAAAAATCCCAGCAGAATAGGAAAGATGGAAAAGTTTACGCAGTGGTTTTGCCAGCGTAGAAGAACACCTCTTCAGAATAACGGCGGGGATACCATCTGGACCAGCGGATTTATGTATGTTGAGATCTTTGAGGACTCTCGCAACCGAGCGAGTTCGAAAAAATATCTGCTTCATCACAGAATCTACAGACTCAAGCTCAGGTGGAGCCAATACGCTATAAGGAAGTGTCGAGTTGGCAGCAAATTGAGCTTCCAGCAGATTGGCTTTGTCGATGGAGCTGACATACGGAGAGTCATTGAAGACGAGCGTTGGGAGCGATGACGTGGTCGAGTTCTTAATGTTCTTGACAAAAGACCAAAAGTTTTTACTTCCTTTTGGACACAATAGTATTTTTTGCCTTACTTTTTGGTCATGCAAAAACTTAGCCTTATGTATGTGGACATTACAGAGATTTCTGGCCCGTTTGAACATATTTCGGTTTTCTACAGTAGGGTTGTCTTTAAATTTTCGAAAACTACTTTCTCGATCCCTAATCGCCTCTTTACAGCTTAAATCGAACCACGAATTTTCTTTGGGGATGATACTTTTTGTTCTATGAGGAACAAAATTTCTCATGCCGTTGAGAATTTCGTTAGATATCATATCAGCTGATGCATCAACGTTTCCGTCGAGAAAGCACAATGACCAATTAAAATTTCGAAAGAAATTATTCAGGCCGTCCCAATTGGCTTTCTCATATTGCCACACAGTTCTTTTGGGGACTTTATCTTTTTTTACCGTGACGGAAGTAGAAAAATCTACCGATATGACACAATGGTCCGATTTGCCTAAAGGAGATGATACTATAACCCTATATTTTTCGGGATGAGAAGTTAGAAATAGGTCAAGAGTGTTGGCCGCATGGCTTCATATCTGGAACCCGAGTGGGCTCATCAACAAGTTGAGTTAACTGGTTAAACTCAGCGAAGATCTCAACACATTTTCCTTCGGGTGTTGTCTGGCCAGAATGTCGAAGCCAATCAGAATTGTGTACATTGAAATCGCCCGCAATTGCGAGTTCAGTGTGAGGATATTGGGAAATAATTCTTATAATGGAGTCAGATAGCGCATCAAACTCGTTAGAGGTTGAGTTGCTATCTAAATTGGGGCTTCTATAGATAAAACAATAATGAATGATATGCTTACGGACAGTGAATTTTAACCACATGAAATTAAAGTTCGTATTAGAACAGAGGCCGTATTGTGGTAGAATCTGGTAAGCAATATCATTCCGAATATAAACGGCGAGGCCATGAGAAGAAAAGAATAATGGCACTAAGCTATATCCAGGCAGGTTGAACTCTATGGGATCAGAATCAACACCCACCTGTGTTTCACTTAGTGCCAAAACAGCTGGCCTGCATTTTGCAGTGTGAGCGTACACAGCAAAGAAATTCGATCGCAACCCCCTAATGTTGCTAAAACTAACACGAAACTTACCCGACATTACAATTCACAAAAACACATAGAACAAAATATCAATTCTACTTACAAACGTACCTGGATTCTGTCAATTTTGAATGAAAAACTGTAGGGTGCCGTTCATGGCGATGTATCTGTGCAGTAACATTGTTTGTTCTTTGATATGCGAGTACAACAACTAAAAGGCTTTAAAAGAGTGTGGCGTGAGACTTGAATAATTTTATCGTTTATTTAGTATGAATTTTCACTAAAATAGGGGCAAAAAAAAAAAATTACGAAAAAATTGGGTTTGGTTACCCGCTCTACCTCGATGGTGTGAGTTACGACTTCACCGCAAAGAGAACTTTTGTAGAGCATTCAATTCTTAAGAAAACCGACTAATGTTCTAAACTATTTTTTATCGCCACCTTCAGTACTACCATCTCAATCGGAAAAAATTAATCGTAATAAATAATAGCCGAGTTTCATTGGGAAACTATATTCACTTATATTCACTTAAGCAAAACATCGCAAAACATCGCTCATGGAAAAACAACAACTCCTAAGTGAATAGCGTAAGTGAACAAAAATAACTCATATTTTAAGGAGTGGTTGTAAAATTCTCTCAGAAACTCTCTGAAAGAGCGTAATTGTCTTAAAAGTAAAGAAACGCCTTGAACAAAACATTCGCAGCAACGCAACGCTTGGAAAAACGTCTGTTTGACAGTTGTTGTATTTGTTTTGGCTGAGCACGATTTCTGTCCACAGAAATATTGGTGGTAGAAATTCGCAGGGTGGGGAAGTTTTTTTACTCTCTCGAGAGCACTCTCTTTTGTGCACTGCTACGAAAAATCGCTATGCTGGAACGGGATTAGTCACATGAGTCACTTGCTAGCTTATGACTTCTGACCACAGAGGAGATGCAAGAAGAGGCAAAACCACACACACCACGGCATCTGTCCTCAAACTGTTTTCAAAAACACCACTTTATTTTCAGCTTTCAAAACCAGTTTAAAATCCGAAAATAAAGTGGTGTTAAGGAGGTGGTGGCAGAAGAATCAATGGTTTTCCCTCTTGTTCTTTGTTCCTCTAAGCTTTTGACTTATTTAATTCATAAGTCACTTACTAACTTATGACTTAATGAGGTTTTAATTCACACACTCGCAACCCTCAAATATATACCTGCATCGAAATCTGAATCCTAATCCGATTCGATTACCCGATCCTTAAAATAAAAATGAAACTTTTTGAACACAACCATTGCGAAAAGAAATTAAAGTGACATTTGTTTGCTTACCTCGAAAGCAAAAAGTTGAAACGCGGCAAATAAATTGAGAATCGAGAATTAAATTGAGCAAAATAGAAATGGAAAATAAAAGGTATGCATTTATATTCTTCTGAATGCAAATTTTTGATGTTTCTTATCCTTCGAACAAGTGCCAAGGGTACCAACATTGAGAGTAAAATTGAAAGTGAACTTGCTAAGTGAATATAGCCAAAAAATCGTTTTATTGTGAAGTGAATATAAGTAAAAATAGAAAATTCCTAATAAAACGCGGCTATTATTATTTTTTGTCTAGTGGTTAATAAACCATTTTTTTCTTTATTGAAAATTCGTTTTTCATCATTCATGAGATTAAATTGGAAAACAAATAACTTATGAATTAATTTTAATGAAAATTTATACGAAATAAATGATAAAATGATGATTTCTCGCTTTTTTGCATAATAATACAAAATTTTGAGGCTATACTGACAAATGGAAATGGGGAATTCTAAAGATGTAGCTCCTTAAATTTTTCACAGCTTTTACTTTAATTTTTTTTTTTTTTGATCGAGTTACAGATACCATTTAATACTCAAAAAACTGTTTTTTACCATTACGCGCTACAAGCATTGTTTTTTTAAAATAACATTTGAAAAGTCTCTGTATTAAAAACATGATCTTGACGCAGAATACGATATTAATAGAAACTCGATTCACTTTGGGGGCAATTGTTGAAAATCGATTAAGACAATTAAAATGTTAATAGCAATACTAATTTGTTCTTATTTTTAATTTTTTTTTTTAAATTCAACTTTTTAGCTTCAAAAATGCTATTGGTGAAAATTTTGCAGCCCTTAAGGATTCGGAGCTATACATTGTTTAAATGAGTCTTCAACCAATATTATGAAACTTGTTATTCTTAATATGTATATATAAATTACGTTTCACGATGTTTGTCTGCGATGGACTACTAAGCTACTTAACCGATTTTAATCAAGTTTGTACACCGTATGCAGTTTTATCCAACTTGAACGATAGGATAGCTTACATCTCATCATAAAGATCGCAATTTTATTTTATTGCAAATTATTGGTCTTTTATTTGACAGTCACAATTATTTATCTGTTAGCAACAAAAGATTCTAACAGATGGCGAAATCTGTTGACTAGATTGGGTAAGATTCAATAGGCAGCGCTATGTCAAACCTCCAAGCGCTTCATATACCTGAGCTACCAATTAATAATTCCCAATGATTCTAACAGATGGTGACATCTGTTGACTGGATTGAGTAAGATTCAATAGATGGCGCTATGCGTATCACAATGTGGCGGCATTGGAACTTCTGTCACGCCTCTTCTGGATTCATTGCGCAACCTGTAAAGTCGCTGTGTTCCGACTACCAATTCGCCAAGCATTCACTGCTGTAGGCTCAGACCTCTTCGCACTAACTGCAAAGTTGAGGTATGGTAGTGGAAACGACTTTGAACTTCTCTGGAATGGTTGTCGGCTCAATGCCTTATATTTTCCCATAATTTATTTATTTATTTATTTATTTCGTCAATCAGAGAACAATATTCACTTACAGACTACTTAAGAATTAGATTAACAATAGTATTGATAAAATAGGATTTTGAATTTTAATTGAACTTTAAGTTAACTAAATGGTGGCATGTTTAATACATTAAATACGTACTGTCTAAAAGAATCTCTACTACAATTATCGAAGAAATCTAATCCACTGCAAACTGAGTTGGCTACTCTGATGCAACGAGCAATTGATTCATTACGAGCATAATTCGTTCGATGAATTTGCTCATGAAACACACAGTTATTACGAGATGTTCTACTCGGAACGCGTAAGGTAATTAACAAAAGTAAAGGAGATAATTTTATGTGGTATGCTAGTAAATCTCTAACAAGCATTATCCCAAAATAAGTACGTCGATTTTCTAGACTTTGCATGCCAAATAACAAACACCTGGTTTTGTATGAGGGAGTATCGATTCTCCAATTTAGTTTATAGAACGTATATCTAGTAAATTTTCTTTGGATTTTTTCGATTCTCACTATCGAGTTTTTGTAGCAAGGGTTCCAAACCGTACAGCAATACTCCAGTTTAGATCGAACCAAAGAGTTAAAAAGAGATTTGAGTGAGTATGAATCGGTGAATTCCTTTGTATTTCTGATAATAAACCCTAGCATTTGGTTAGATTTATTTATTATATAATTAATATGAGGTAAAAATGAAAGCTTAGTATCTAATATTACCCCCAAATCTTTTTTTTGAGTAACACATTCCAGGTCAGAATTATTAATCTGATATTTAAACTGAATAGGTAGAGTTTTACGGAAACAGGACATAACTTGGCATTTTGAAACATTCAAATGGAGATTATTTATACGACACCAATCAGCCAGTTTTCCTAAGTCATCGTTAAGCAAAACACAATCTTCAACACTCCTAATAGTGCGGTATAGCTTAAGGTCGTCAGCAAAAAGAAGACAAAGAGAATTGTTGAATATTTTGGGAATGTCATTAATGAAAATAAGAAATAGTAATGGACCCAGGTGGCTTCCTTGTGGGACACCGGAGTGAACTAGGACTTGGTGTGAAAAATGGTTATTGATTTTAACTCTCTGAACTCTGGAGCTTAAATAGGATTGCAGCCAATCAAGAAATCTTGAATGAAACCCAAACTGCTTCAGTTTATTAACTAGAACCTGATGATTTACACGGTCAAAGGCTTTGGCAAAATCCGTAAATATAATATCAGTCTGGGAATTACTTTCAAAATTTTTTACTATGTAATTAGTCATTAAGGAAAGATTAGTTGTAGTAGATCTACCAGACATAAAACCATGTTGATGTTCTGAAATCTCTTCCTTTAATTTAAAGGATAGTTTATCACACACAATTTTTTCGAACAGCTTAGGTAACGCGGAGATTTTACATATAGGTCTATAGTTAGTAATTTCTTGTTTAGAACCAGATTTATGCACGGGAATTATAAAAGACAATTTCCAAGAATCCAGGAAGACACCACTAGATAAAGACAGGTTAAACAGATCCGTCAAAGGCTTAGCTAAAGAATTAGCACATTTTGAAAGCAAAATTGGTGGAATGCCATCAGGTCCCTCTTTTTTGGTTGGGTCCAAGCCAAGCAAAGCAGTTTTAATTTCAAATATCTCAAGCTTCATGGATCCCACGGTAGCTGAAACTGAAATATAAGGTGGTTCTAGGTTAGTAGAAGAGTTAGTAGAATAGACGGATTGAAAAAAATTTGCGAAAAGATTACAGATCTCATCAACATCATTAGTAACCGTACTTAAGTATTTCATACAACTAGGATAGCCGTTAGATTTACGTTTGGAGTTGATAAAGCTCCAAAAACATTTACTATTTCTCTTAATATTATGCTGCAAGGAGAACATATAAGATTTGTACAAAAACTTGTTGAGAGTGTCGAACTCATATTCAAGTTTTAAGTAATTCAAACGAAGTTGAAAATTCTGAAGATTTTTTTTATATAATTTAAATGATTTATTTTTTTTGTTTTTTAGATTCGATAGTCTCTTATTAAACCATGCTGGGTTGGAATTTGATAAAGACTTTTTATGAGGAACAAATAAACGTACAGCTTCATTGACAATAGCCATGAAAGAATCACTAGCATTACATAAACTGACTTTACTAATAAGTGTATCCCACGGAAAAGACGAAAAATATTCATTCATTGCATCAAAGTTAGCATAATTGAAGTCTGGTATTAGAGTATTATCACAATTCTCGATCTTAGAATAGCTATAGAAACTAATAAGCCCTTCAAGTGCAATGTGATGTAGCTTATTATCGACAAGAGGGATATCCGACTTTTCAACATAAACATTGAATTCCTTGTCAACAAAAACAAGATCAAGAATACGGTTAAGACCATTTGGAATGGAATTTAATTGAATTAAGTCAAATTGGCTAAAAAAGTCAACCAAGTTTTCTTCAATTTCAGAGGTTACATTGTAAGGAATTAAGCATTTATCGTCCAAGTCCAATATCCATTGAATATCACCCTGATTAAAGTCCCCAATGCAAATAACATGTTGCGAGCTATTTAGATTTTCTAAAACATTTTTACAATTATCGAAATAAATGTTATAATAATCAAGAGAACTTCTAGGCGGAATATAATTAAGTATAATAAAAACTTCACAGTCACTATTTAAAGATACACAAACAATCAATTGATCAATATCGAATAAAGATGAAGAAATTTCAGTATTAGATTTCAACTCAATCTCCCTACAATTTAAAGACGATCGAATAGCAATTAGAATGCCTCCTCCTCTATCTTTACCTGTCAAAAGCTTCGATCTATCCTTCCTAAAAACAGTATAATTAGAATTAAATATTTCTGATGTTAGATGACTTTCAGTCAACCATGTTTCAGTTAGTAAAATTATATCAAATGAGCTAGATGAAAATGTTAGATATAAAGAGTCTAATTTAGTTCTCATGCCACCTATATTCTGGTAATAATAAGAAAAATTAACTGAAGAAGCAGGAGTCAAGGTTGAAAGAGCTGCGCCAATTGTCGCTGGGGATATTAGTGAGTTCACATTACAAGACGTAGGTCCTTCTTTTCTTTCC
Source organism: Melanostoma mellinum (assembly GCA_914767635.1). NCBI lineage: Eukaryota > Metazoa > Arthropoda > Insecta > Diptera > Syrphidae > Melanostoma > Melanostoma mellinum. The sequence continues at coordinate 104,178,173 of OU612060.1, forward strand.
TCGAAAAAATTCATGGACAACAGTGTGCAACGGCCAGAGTGTTGCGTTGCATATTGAAGAAAAAAGTTCAAAGTCCCTCCCAACTTTAATTTCAAAAGAGGAATATTCCTTTTCTGGAGCCACATTGAATTTTCTTACCATAAGCTTAGATCCATCGACTGAGGGCAGTTTTTTTATAATATAATTGCGAACCGAATCTTCAGATGTTGATGGAGAAAGACGTGAAACAAATATACTTTTAATTGGTGGTAAAGCTATAAGTTCATCAGTGTTGGGTGGAATTGAATTTGAATTTTCAGCAGATGAGACAGCTACTGGGTTAGAGCTGTTGAGGTTGAGGAGATGTTGATGAGATGTTGAGGTTTCCAGTGTCTGACTAGTGATAATTCCACTCGATAAGCGTGATGGAGAAGAACTACTACTAGTTTTAGTTGAAGTTTCCGAGCTTCCAATCGCTCCAGAACGAAGTACCCTAGTTACAGGCAATGTAGGATGTTGATGTTTAGGTTGGCGTTGTTGCTTTTTAGAATGTATTAGTTGATTGTGTTGTTGTTGTTTGTGCTGATCGTGTTGTAGTTGCTCTTGAAGATGCTGATTTTGTAGTTGTTGTTGTTGCTGCGAGTGATCCTGATGTTGTTGTTGATGTAATTGTTGATGTAATTGTTGTTGTTGCTGCTGTTGCTGCGAATGATTCTGCTGCTGCTGTTGTTGTTGTTGTAGTTGTTGTGCTTGTAGTTGTTGTTGTTGCTGATGTTGCCCCGAATGATCATGCTGCTGCTGCTGTTGCTGATGTTGCTGCGAATGATCCTGCTGCTGCTCCTGTTGTTGTTGTTGCTGCGAATGATCTTGATGCTACTGTTGTTGTTGTTGTTATTGTTGTTGTTGTTGTTGTTGTTGTTGTTGTTGTTGTTGTTGTTGTTGTTGTTGTTGTTGTTGTTGTTGTTGTTGTTGTTGTTGTTGTTGTTGTTGTTGTTGTTGTTGTTGTTGTTGTTGTTGTTGTTGTTGTTGTTGTTGTTGTTGTTGTTGTTGTTGTTGTTGTTGTTGTTGTTGTTGTGTTTGTTGTTGTTGTTGTTGTTGTTGTTGTTGTTGGTGTTGTTGTTGTTGTTGTTGTTGTTTTGGTTGTTGCTGTTCAAGCTGTTGTTGAAGTTGCTGTTGTTGCTGTTCTATTAGCTGCTGTATTTGCTGATTTAGGTGATTAGATGAGGGCTTAGGTGAAGGGGTTAGCTGAATTAAAGGTGGTTGAAACGACAGATACGGGCTTAAGCCATCAGGTTCTACGATATTAAAAGAATTTGACAAGAGTTCATTGTTAGTGATATCAAAATCAAAGACATCTTTTAGTTCCGCAAATATAGAGTTAGCACGGTCAAATAACTTCTTCAATTTCACTATTTTCCAATGGATCCTGTCTTTAGAAATATTTTCATGAATCGTGCAATAATATTGTAGTCCACGAACAGAAATAAATTTATCTGCATCCTTTCCTTTAATCCCAATGCATTTAGCATGAACTTGCTGCAGACATACAGCGCAAGATACCATGATATCATTTGAGAATTTTTTGCAGATTAAACAATTTAGTTCACTCATTATCACTCTATATGTCTAGATAAGGGCGTTTAAAGTGAGCTACACAAAAAAGATATGGGCGTTTAAGGTGAGCGACACAAAAAAGATATGGGCGTTTAAAGTGAGCGACACACAAAAAAAAAAAAATTATTTTTGATTATTTATAGAAAAGTTTGTTGGCAGCCCTATGATATGAACCACAAGAATAGTCAATAATGGAAAATTTAGTAAAATCTAAATAACTTTTGAAATACTATTCACACAATTATTTATGACCACTTGTTATGAAGCACAAATCAAATCGCTTAATATTCAAGTATTTAAAAGCGAATGAATAAAGTTGTATCAAAAGTAATGAAAATAAAAAATACGGTGTAACGACACTGTTATTTTTTGCAATGAGTTTCTACTCAGAACAATATTATTTGTATTACTATAATCAGCACACAAGCACTGAATCTAAAGTTACTATAGTAAATTATAGGTCCACACTGTTTAAATATAATTGTAAGAACTTTTATATCAGACTTAGCGAATGCTATAAAAAGAAAATCGATAAATGATCGAGAGCACAAATTCAAGACTTGATGCAACGATAGGGTTACCACCACGACTGGTGGTAGGGAGTATGTTCAATCGAGTCCACGATCACTAATGATATTTATTTCCAAATTCATACCCTATTTATACCAAGTTATTATGCTCCAACTCTGGTTATCCAACAATCGACCAGACTTCGATATCCGATTAAACGCTTCATCATCACATTCTTTTGGGTGAGCGCCAATGACCTATATCATAAACAAATGCTCATACCCAAAGACTATTGCTGTGACATAAACAGCGCGCATGCCATTGACATATTATATATGGACTGCTAGTTGGCTCCTTAAAAGTGAAGCCAGCGATAAGCGACAGTGCTGCATCAGGGTTCAACTGGTTGTCGAATCTAGAACTAAACTAACACATGTATGTCTCTTTCTTTAATTAGTTAAAAAGAGAAAAATATAAGTTGATCTTGTAGATGGCACCTAATTCTTGGGAACAAATTGTAATGTTGCCGTAAATGGCCGCATGCTGCACCAAGAGGGCTAGTGTCGCTTGGCTTCAAAATCTTTGCCAGTCTTATATGGAGATTACACTCAACTAGCAGTCCATATATAATATGTCAATGGCGCATGCAGTCAAAGCAATATGATCCCTTATTACTTCTGTCGGCTGGGAATCATATTGTTTTGAGTACAATGCACTCCATGGATACACAAGCAAGTCAAGTGTTATGTATTTCTATGCAATGCAACTGAATGTGAGAGGATCGGATATCGAGGCACAGCCGAAGGTTGACAACCTGTTAATAGTAATAATAGAGCAATTAATTAAGAGGTCGTTGGCTGTGACTCCTTCACACCACCCTTCCTGGGGAAAAAAAAGGAATCAAGACAAGAGTGTCCACGACTCTTTTACAAATACGGGAGTATGAAATGCATAAAGTTTTTTTTCTTTTATCATATTGGATTGAACATTGTGGCTTTTTCTGAATGTTTACTTTTAGTTAATATTTTGGTATCATTTTTGATATTTACATTAGTTAAAATTTACTTCTCTTTTTTATTTTCATTGTATGTTATGCAGTATTTGGTGCAAGTATTTTTTTTTTTTTATTTTTTTTTATTTTATTCAAAACAATATTCTTTTTTCATAGTTACTTATTATTTATATTTATATGTATATATTTATATTCAATACGTCTTACAATATATTCCTATTTTTAATTTAATGTATTTTTTTTGTTTTTTGTTTTTAGATTACTATACTTAGATCAATGGGTACTATACCTAGATCAATGCGCATTGAGTATAGTTTCTTATAATAAGTTTAGGGTGATATTAATTTTATGCTTAGAATAATTTTTTCAATTACTTTTTATCAGAACATTGTATAATGTTACATGTATGTACATTGTACATGTTTCTCTCTTTTTTTTTAAATTTACAATACTAATATATATATGCCTAAACTGGTTTTAACCTTTTTATTAATTCACATTTATTTCACAATTTCACAAATTAAACAATAACATACATTCAATCAATTTCTTATTTTTAAATTTTTTTTTTCACAATTTCACAAATTACACAATAACACCCATAAAATCAATTTCTTATTTCTACATTTTCTTTCACAATTTCACAAATAACATACATACAATCAATTTCACAATAATATTCATACATAAAATGGTTTTTATCTGTTTTTGTTAACAATCAATTTCTTATTTTCAAATCTTCTTTATGAACTTCGTGAATTGCATAAGTTTACAAATTATAATAATAACATATAAAAATGGTTTTAATCTGTTCTTGTGAACAATCACTTTCTTATTTTCACATTTAATTTCGCAATTTACTCCTTCTTGTGATAAGACTTCATATGGTCCTATATAATGACTATGTGTTTTAAGTCTATCACATAGTCTTCGTAGTTGTACACTGGTTCAACTTTCTTTGTAAGATTTGAAGGCAAATTACATTGTCTTCCAAATACTAATTCAAATGGGGTGAATCCAGTTTCTGAATGTACTGAAGTGTTGTAACAGAAAACATAGTATGGCAACCAGTTGTTCCAATCTGTATGTTTTTCTTCTACATAACTCCTAAGGTATGCTCCTAAAACTTTATGAGAATTTTCTAGTTCTCCAATGCTTTTATGGTGATAAGCGGTGGATTGCAATTGTTCTATCTTTAATAACTTACATAGATCTTAAAATACTCTATTTATAAATTCTGTACCTTGGTCAGATGCTATGGTAGCAGGGACTCCATACTTAAGGATAAAGCCTTCTACAAGTCCTTTAGCTACCGTATTAGCTTCTTTATTTGGTAAAGCAATGGCTTCTGTAAACTTCGTAAGTTCGTCTCGTAGTGTTAATATATATTTTGACCAGTCTTCCGTCTCGTCAAGAGGTCCTACTAAATCAAGGTATATTTTGTCAAAGCATGTTTCTGCTGTTGTAGTAATAGTCATCGGTTGATTTTTTGGTTGTATGTGTTTGTTTCGCTGACACATTGGGCAGTGCTTAACGTATGTCGTCACATCGTTTTGCATTCCTGTCCAAAAATATTTTTTCTTTATATTCCGCAACATGCGATTTATTCCGGCATGTCCATTTGTCGGTAACATGTGGTAGTCATTGAGTATAAGTTTTTATTTTCCAGGGTCCGTTACTTTTATTTTATCTTCAATTATGTGCACTTTTATTTTATTTCCTTTGAATATTTCTTCTATCTTTTTATTTAATATATATAATTTCTCTTTACGACGGCCGTCTGAGAGTTTACCTAACTCTTCTTTAGTTATATAAATATCTTTAATTGATAGAGGTCCGCAAATTGTACGCACGTCCCTCAACAACATTTTGTCAAATGATGCTGCTATTTAATATCAAACAATTATTCCCTGGAATGTGTCCTACAATGAGGTTTGGACTTATAACTCTGGTACCTTTTAATAAACTGTAATCTTTGTCTTCATCTTTGAAGCTATTTAATATTTTCAACTCGACTATTTTTAGCCCCTTTTCTGGCGGTTTAAGAAGTTCACTTATTATTTTTTTTCTCTCTAATTTACTTGTTGTTGGGTTTTCTTCTTTTAAATTTGGATTTGCTAGCTTGTGCTCTTGTTGTGACACACACAAATAAATTCTGTAAGTCCTCTGACTTTAGTTGTATTCAACTTAATGCATACGCAGTGCAGTTGTCTTTGCCTGGTGAATACTCCACAGTAAAGTTATATTCCTCTAATATTAGCCTAAATTTCGTTAATATACTTGAAGGTTCTTTTAGTGAGAACAGATATACTAGTGGTCTATGGTCCGTTAGTATTTTGAAACGTCTTCCGAAAAGATAAGGTCTGAAATGTTTTGCTGCCCATACTATAGCCATAGCGAGTAAGTCTTTTTCTATAGTACTGTAATTCTTTTCGGCCTTATTTAATGATTTACTCGCGTATGCGATGGGTTTATCATCAAAATTTGATATAACAGCACCTAAGGCAAATCCAGAGGCGTCTGTGCGGAGTATGAATTCTTTTTCAAAATTTGGAAACTGTAAAATATTTGGGCTTATTAGGAATTCTTTTAGCAAATTAAACGAGGTATTGCAATCTTCGGAAAATTTAAATTCTACGTTTTTTCTTAATAAACGGTTTAAGGGAATGGCTAGTGTTGCAAAATTTGGTATGAACTTTCTATAGTAGTTAGCAAATGCTACAAATATCCTTACTTCGTCTGCATTTTGTGGGATTGGATAATTTTTCATTACTATGGATTTTGATGGATGTGGTATAATACCTTTGTCTGATATTATATGACCTAGATATAAAACTTCTTTTCTAAGGAAAGCACATTTACTTGGATGTAGTTTGAGATTTACTTCTCTCAATCTTTCGAATACTTCAATTAAATTTTTACTGTGGTCTTCTAAATTTTTACCGAACAATATAAGGTCGTCAAGATACACAAAACATTTTGAATACGTTAGACCGGACACTGCTATAGACATCATTCTTGAGAATGTACTAGGTGATATTTTTAAACCCATTGGCAGTCGTTTTAGTTGATAATGACCGTTTTCAGTGAAGAACGCTGTGCATGGCCTACTTTCTTTTTCTAATTTCATCTGGTAGTATCCTTGGCTTAAATCTATACAGGAGAAATAAGTTGCACCTCCTACCATATCGAATATGTCAGTTTTGTTAGGCAATGGAAATTTATCATCTTCGATGACGCCGTTAACTTTTCTATAATCAATTACTAATCAGAGTTTTTCCTGTTACTGGGTCTTTCTTTTTGGGCACTACAAGAATAGGTGAGTTCCATGCTGATACCGATGGTTCCATAATGTCCTTTTTAATCATCTTCTCTACTTCGTTTTGTATGTCATTTTTTTGTGAATGAGGTAATCTATATGGTTTAGTATACTTCGGCGTTGTTCCTACCTTAAGTGATATTTGGGCTTGACCTATGTGTGTGTATGTTAGTTTATCGTTTTCTAAGTGGAAAATATCTTGAAATTTAGTGCAAATAGCTTTGAGTTCTGATGCTTCTTCTGTGTTTAAAGTGTCAAAATTAATTTGTGAAAGTAATTGTTGTGTTCGTTTCGTTTTGGAATTTGTTGTCTGTTCATACGCCAGAATGTGGTACTCTGAAAGAGCTTTGGAGTCTGGTTCTACCCATTTTAATTTTACTTCTTCCTGTCGAGTGTTTAAAATTTTTATTGGTATTTTTCCATCTTTTATCCTAGATATGGAACCGGCCATGAATACTCCTTCGCAAAGTTCTTGGGAGTCAAAAGTTCTTGTGTCTGTATGTTTACTGTTCAACCAATAGGTGGCTTCAGATCTGGGTGCTTTTGTTAATGAGTTAAGTTTATTTTGACTTTCTATAGGTAAAGAAATTTGACTATTGTTTAGAGATAATTTTAAAATGAAATGTTCTAGGTCAATTATAGCTCCAAAATCTTTAAGGAAGTTAGCACCAATAATGCCATCGACGGGCACGGGAAATGAATCTTTTACCACGTGAAAAGTATAGTCCGTGAATTGCTGTCCCAATAACAGTGTATTTTTGCAAGTTCCTATTGTTGTTAATTCTCCAGATATACCTACTACTGTTGTTTTATTTAATGTGTCTTTTTGTATGTTTTTGTCTAATGCTTGTTCTTTTATGGTGCAAATGGATGCGCCTGTATCTAGTAAAAATTTTGTATTCTTATTATTATAAGTATTGAAAACTACATATAGGCCGTTTATTATGCCCCCTGTACATATTATATGTTCTACTGGGGTAAAATAATCCCCCCCGATGGGTCGGCTCCCCCTCAGTGGGTACTTCGTTTCCCTCATTTAAAATATAGGCTGATTCTCTATGTGTGCTACGTCTTATTCTGTTATTGTTAGGGTTGCTTTGATTGTTACCTTGTCTGTTATTATTGGGATGAAAATTATTTTAGTTGTTATTTGTTCTTTCTTCGTTGCTATTGTAATTATTTCTTTTCATGCTATTTTGTTGAATTGGGTAGCGAATTTGTGTTGAACTGAATCTTGATTGATTTTGGGAAATTTTGCGACTAATTATTATTACTAAAATTATTTTGCCTTATTGGGTTCCGGTTTCTATTGTCGTTATTGTGGTTAACAGGTCGGTTGTAGTTAGGTCGATAGTTATTTCGGAAATTTTGAACATTATGGTTATGATTCGGGGTATAACTATTATTTGGGATAATTTTATATCTTTCATTAACCCCTTGCTTTAAGAAAGCTAAACCTCTGCGTTCGTTTGCTAAAGTCAGCGTTTCCCTAGCTTGTTCCCCTTGAATACTCATTTCTAATTCTGTCATTTTTGCTATTAGATCTTCAACTTCTGATACGAATTCTCGCATCGGCATATTTTTCTGGTGTGATCTGTCTAATTTTGATTGTATGCTTTCTATTGTTTCCCTATCTCCACATTTTTCTGTTAAATTGGCTTTAAATTGTTCTAAGTTTTCCGGTTTGAGTGAGCCTAGTTAAGGGTGTCATGGTAAAACTCGATGCTATTTAAAAAATCCCTAATATTTTCTGTTCGTTTGTTGACTGTTTCGCAGTTAAGTACTGGCAACTTTTGTGCCTTACTGTAGTCAAAGTCTGTCATTTTGTCTATTGGTTTTGTTTCTGCCTGACTAGTTTTTACTTCTAATTCTTCTGCTGCTGATCCTATTTCCGATTCTGCGTCTGAATTATCTTCCTGTATATTCTGACTTATAATTTCTTTTGAGCGTTCTTTATATTCTTTTGCTTCAGAAGTTAATTTTGTCAAATACGCGTTTTCTGCTTCAGTGAGATCCTTCTGATTACAACTTATAAATTCCTGGATGAACTCAACCCATAAATTTGAAATTTTTTTTAGTTTGGCGTTAACTCCTTTTGCTTTCCTTTTACGGTTTGAATTTTTGTGAAAATTTTTCAACTTATCTAAAGTTAGTTCTAGTAGGCTGAAGTCCATCAAGAGATTTATGTACGTTCAACCCGATATCAATGGTCAAAAGAAGGAGTAAAAAGGAAAATGTTTAAAAATTTGTGTTTTTTTTATTCTATTTCAGTTCTTATACAGACATTCTCCACCTTGAAACATTGTTTTGTATTATTTGCTGCCTAACATTTGATCTGAACTTATTCTTGAGGTGTTTCCATGTATATTTCAATATGATGCAAGCAACTAGTACATAAAGTATTGTTTTCACATCCAATCCAAAGTGGACTGGAGTGGAGTTAGTGTTGTCTAAAGAGCCGTTGTTATTGACAACCACCTCCTCTTAAGATTGGGGTTTTCCCATTCCGCGAAATGTGTTTTTAGCCTACTATAATAATATTTCATGATTTTCTTTAATAAATCTATGTTTGCCGGCACTGAATCCCTTCCTGGATTTGGGTTGCTACCTTTTGGAAAAGGTGTTGAAATCGATTTTCTTCTTGCTGCTTCTTCGCCTTGATCTTTCGTTTTTGACGCTGGTGGCTCTGTTTGGTTGCTTTTATCTGATCGAGGAACTTCTGACGTTCCAATTGGCTTAGGCTGGGCAGATTTGCCAAACGATACAGGTTCCTTAGCTCTTGTTTGTAGCTTTCACGTCTTCCTCCTCGGGTCCTTTTCTTCACGGGCACCGGATTGATTGGAGGTAACGACTTCCTTGTACGCCTTCTGTACTCTTCTAAAGACAGAGGACGCGGGCCAATAGTTTTGTCGTTCGCTGGAGCTGCCTGTTTCGTTTTAAGCAGAAGTTGCGCTTCTGCGAGGTGCCGGGTTGTCATGGAAAAAAAAATCTACTTTTTCTCTTCTTTTTTTATTACCGACAGCGCGAGAAAAAGAATTTTAAGGAAAGACTTTGGCTGTTTTTATAATTTACTCCTGGCACTCTCTTGAACAACTTCTGGCACTCTTTCGAACAACTCCTGGCAGGATCGCCATGTAAAGTCGCTGTGTTCCGACTACCAATTCGCCAAGCATTCACTGCTGTAGGCTCAGTCCTCTTCGCACTAACTGCAAAGTTGAGGTATGGTAGTGGAAACGACTTTGAACTTCTCTGGAATGGTTGTCGGCTCAATGCCTTATATTAACTAAAACCAGGGAGTATGTTCGATCGAGTCCACGATCACTAATGATAATTTATTCTCAGATTCATACTCTATTTATGCAACGTTGTTATGCTCCAATTCTGGTTATCGAACAATCGACCACACTTCGATATCCGATTAAAACGCTTCATCATCACATTCTTTTGGGTGAGCGCCAATGACCCATATCATAAACAAATGCTCATACCCAATGACTATTGCTGTGACATAAACAGCGCGCATGCAGTCAAAGCAATATGATCCCTTATTACTTCTGTCGGCTGGCAGTGGCCTGCCGTTGGGAATCATATTGTTCCAAGTACAAAGCACTCTATGGATATACAAGGAGGTCAAGTGTTAAAGCCATCACACAATCACACGCGTCGACCTCATTGGACAGAAAAATCAAAAGTTCAACCATAGGAAATCTGTATAGAGTCTCACACAATCACGCATTTTCCTCAAACGCGTCGTTTGACAGACGTAAGCAAACGTAACAAAGCGACCAACCTTCAAAAAAAGTTCAGCTATGTTGAACTTTTGCTCGCTTTCTGACATATCTCTCCTTTTCAGTTTTACAATAGGGAAGAGTAATAAAATCGATGTAAGCAAAATATCGATTTACGAGACAAATTATCGATATGTCAATATCGATGTTGAAATGTGTTTGAGCTGAAATTTATCGATGTAAATACTAAGCAAATATTTAAGTTCTCGTTGTTACAGCAGATTTAAGCTTGACTTTTGTTAGATTATTAATTATTAAAAAATTGAAAAATCGACTTATACTTTATGTAATATTTTCCATATCGTGGATTTCGATGAATTTTCGATATTTGTGTTAATATAAAGTCGATTATAGAATTTGTAGACTAATTATTCAATGAAATGTTGCTGCATGAATAAGTGGAAAGCAAAAAATTTGATTGACTGGAATGAATTTGAATGTAAATCATGTAAGGGTGATAGAAATCCGCTTCAGTATGTTGAAAAATCAATAAGGTATTTCATTTAAAACAGCAAAAAATGTTATCAAAAAGCAGATTGCATATACGATAACACAGTATGGAATTGCAACTACGCACATTATACTAAGCTCAATTGATAACATTACAGATTTAACTAAGCTTCTCATTCATCTCTTTATCAGGTGTAATTAAAAAATTAGAAATCGGCTTAGTTTTCCATGCACTTAATACAAAAGAAGAATTACATAAAAATCGATTTTTACTATCGATAGTTACTGATAACGACGATGGTCGTTCGATATTTCAATCGATATATTTCCTTTATTTCGCACAAGCTTAGACGAATGAATGACAGTAGGGCGCTTTGAATATTTTTCATTTAACGTGAGGTCCACGTGAGGTCGACGCGGTGCGACGCGCTTATGTGTTTTGGCTTTTATGCATTTCTATGCAATGCAGCCGAATGTGAGAGGATCGGATATCGAGGCACAGTCGAAGGTTGACAACCTGTTAATAGTTGTAGAGCAATTAATTAAGAGGTCGTTGGCTGTGACTCCTTCACAAACCAAGCGCCCGAAGCGCTAACTACAAATCGCAAGATCAAACACTCTCCCACATACATACGAACACACAAACAGAAACAGTTACACAAATATTTACTTTTGGACGCTACAGGTATGGTGGTTAAACAACGCTTGTTTCTTGTTCTTCTTCATGCTGAAGACTGATTGGTTTTTAGTGCGCGTTTCATTGTCAAATGTTTTGGAACTTTATCAACAAATGTATTTTATTTAAGTGTTTAAACTACGAGATTTATGTTTATAGTTCAGAAGTAGAATAGTTCTACAATTGGTGACCCCGACGTGATTCTGATCACACATACCGTATTTTTTTCATTAAACGAATAAACATCGACTGAACGACGCCGTTTCGTCGTCCAGCAAGATCTCCATTGTATTTCCTAGATCTCCTATCGAAACACATCGAGGGACAAACATGATCAACGAAGATTTAAACAAAAGCCTGATCGACATGGAAGACCTTCCACGTGGTAATGGTGCTACAGACAGATCACCGATCATCCCAGGTAGGACGTCTGACAACAGCAACAACATCAACAACAATAACGGGAGACTTCAGGGCAACAACGCTTTGCCAGCACTCCAATGTTACTCAGGTGACAATAACCATGCTAATCTTAATTTTCCTCTTGGTCATGTTTATGCTGTTAACCTAAATTTGCCGCAGTTTACCATTGAAGAACCTGAGATGTGATTTGTAATTGCGGAAGCAGATTTTTTGGCAAATTGTATTTCCAGTGATTACCTAAAATAACGCCAGATCCTGAAATCACTAGCAATCAAGGCTACTAAGCAACTCTGGGACATTATCGGTCGTTCACCAGCACAAAACAAATACGATTCTTTGAATGATGCCATCCTGAAGCATTTTTCTGACACTCGACAAGTGAAACTCCGCAAAACTTCTCAAAGATCTGCGACTTGATGACAAAAAACCTTCACAGCTCCTGAGAGAGATGCGCGAGTTGGCTCAGGAAACAATTGCTGATGAGGTCCTGCATGAGCTATGGATCGCTCAACTACCAGCTCACGTACGTCCTTACTTGCTTATGCCATCCTGTATAAACAACTTAACCGCTCTAGCCTAGCTTGCAGATCGATTCGTGCAAAACGCCCCCAACAACTCAATCTTCTCAGTCAACAAAAACTGTACTATTCCTCAAACACTCTCTGGAAGCAAAACTGAACGTGCATTGCTTGAAGCTCAACTCACACCCAAAACTCTACAGCAAGAAGACAGTTATATTCAAATTCAGTTCCAACAACTGCCAACAACAACAGCAGAGCTTACATCTGTCTCAACAGCGATTCACCCAAATGTTCCAGCAGCAACCTCATCGGCTACTCCTAACCGCAATGGTGTTCGGAGCTGGGAATCCACAGGGGATGAACTTTGGTACTATCGAAAAAAGCAGTGGCACACTTGTGGTTGCTCGGAATTAACTCGTTGGATTGGGGGGGGGGGGATTCTTGCTCCCCCCCATCCGACGAGTTAGCTTTAGTTTAGTTTTTATTTCTTTTAGTTTTTGAATTCCATTTTTTTTGATTTGATTTTTGTGTTGAACTCCAACATAAAATAATTTTGATCAGTTTTTTTTTATTGTTTTTAGTTTTGAATTTAGTTTTTTCAGTAAATTTTTTTGTTTTTTAATTTTGAATTAAGTTTATTAGATTTTTTTTGAGATTTTTGCTATATAATTTCCTTCAACCATGAAAGAAAAGAAAAAGGAAAAACTGAAGAAAGAAAAGGGGAAGAGAAATTTCTTTTTGTTGTTCTTGAGGATAAGGTACTTGGTTTGAATTCCTTTACGATTCGTGGTAGGATGGCTGACAAAGCTCGAAAGCAAGGAGCCATTCCGAGAAATCGGCCAACCACGAGAAGTTCGACAAATCAGGTTTGGGGATCCGATAGCAGGGAGAACAGGTGTGATATTGCCGGCGGTTGACGTTCCGGAAGCAAGAAACGCGACTGACGGTACTAGACCAGACCAAGACGTAATAAACATGATAAGAAATTTGAACGTTAGGTTACAAAACGAAGACACAGACCCAACAGATACAAACCGAAACCAAGAACAAGGACAGTACGAACAAGAAAGGAACCACAGCGAAGACGAAGAAGAACACGGTGGGGAAGAGGAATACTCGAACAACGAAACTGGCCAGACAGAACGCGACAGACTTTTGGAAGAGAACAGGAAACAACAAGAAGAACATTCGAGACTGCTACAAGAACAAGGACAAAACCAGAATAGCACGAGTATAGAGGATGCTGTAAGGCCAAGAATTTTGACAACACATGACCTTTACGAAAGAATGGAGTCGGTGGCAAATCTAGCTGTCAGAGAAAGCCAGTCCAGGACGATGGGTTTCTTAGCAGAAGGCTTAAGTAGCGTAATGAAACTAATGTACAAAATGATGAAGACAATGTATCAGAAATTCAACGCACTGGACTCTCGTTAACGGACCACAGGAACACGACGACCAGGAGATCTGATCAAGACCAAACACATACGAACGAAAGGGCCAACCACTCGAGAAATAGTCAACCTCGACGCTCATAGCTCATCTAGGAACAACAATCCGAGGGTTGATGCTCACAAATGCGGGGTGAAGTTTGATGGAACGTCAAAAACCATGTCGGTTGAAAGAAGACAGGACTAACGGACGATCAGCTGTTCGCGACCTTCCAGCTTCCACCACCTCGTTTCCGGAGTGGCAGAACAATGGTTCTGGCAATATCTGGAGGAGAACCAGGACGACTATCTCCTAAATTACCACGACTTGAAGAGAGAACTCATCAGACAATTTAAGGCAAACAAAACAGACTTCATAAGGAGTTGTTTCAGAGGAGATCTTGCAACAATCACAATAAATTGATATTAAAAAAATATATAATTTTTTAAGAACTGCACACCCATCTAAATAAATCACGCAACGCAACTGATATATACATATATGTATAAGGATACGAAGTTCCGGAGCAAATCAGAAATAAAGATTTTCCATTTTTTTATATACATATACATCCGGGTGAGCAAGAGGTGCATTGCACACCCTGATCTATCGAAAAAAGGAACCTCATCCCACACAGTCTAATTATAAAAACACGCATTAAATATGCAGAATTATTCAAATCATAAAACCTGCACACACAGCCTACATTCATATTCTTCCTTCCTAATTTTTATTTCAAATCTCCTTTCCTTTGAGAAGCAAAACAAACTCGTACGAAATCGGGCTGTGCACATTTTCAGTTCATCCAAACTATATGCATATAAGATTTTCGTAGTATCCATCCCCATCGGCATTCGTCACTCACAAGACCTACATACACACATAAAATCTATGCTTTGATGAATTTGTAGTGATAGTCTAAGAGCCCGTGAACCCCAGACCTTCGTTAGTTTATAAAAGCAGAAAGTTTGTCAGTGCATACTCCCAGCATAGGTAAGGACAATGGGCCACTATGAAGTTTGGGTTATAGTGGCTTTGACAGGTAAACGGTACTAAAGCTGTGTATAATAAAGTTCTACTTTCGTCAAATTATAAAGTGTGATTTTTGGGTACTACCTTCAGAATATTATTAAAAATCATGTCATTCATTGCCAGACACTTTACATAGTGGCAACCCCTTGCCAGACACCCTTAAATTGAAATTCTACTTTCGTTATAGTATAAAAGCTGATTTTTATATATAATATTTGGGTAATTGACTGATGATGTTTTCTCATTAGCCAGACATTATTGATAGTTCCAACCCCTTGCCAGACAAGCATGTTGTATATCTTAAAAAGAGACTAGTGATTAGAATGACTTTTGTAAATAAACTTTTAGGCACCGATTCATTTAACTAGTAATCTGTGTAAATTTTAAAAACATATTAAGAAAAGACATTCGATGCTAAAACTACCTTGAAGTACTTAAAATTTCAATTTATTAAATAATAAATTAAATAACATAAGTATAAAAAATAAATTAATGATATTAGATATTATTATGTTATTATACACTACATTATTTAATTCATTATCATCATCACTTTCTTCAAAACTGTAACTCAATTCGATATCGTGGTCAGTTGTTGATGCTTCTAACAATATAGTAACAAGGGTTGTAGAAGAGTTATCATGTCCAGAACATGAAGAGGCTGATACTAAAATTATTTATCATGCGTGCAGTATTCCAAATCGAGTAAATATTGTGATCAGAAGTGTTGAGACTGACATTGCAGCTATCATGCTAGGTCATATGCACCATATACAAGATGATTCACTTCTTTGGATGCTGATAGGCACTGGGAACAACATAAGATACGTTGACCTCACGAAGATATATACAAAGTTAGGAAAATCTTTTTGCAAGAGCTTGCCAGGATTCCATGCGATCACAGGTTGTGATTATAATCCGGCATTTTTCCGAAATGGAAAATTGAGGCCTTTTCAAATTTTAAAAAGAACGGAAGAGCATCAAAAAGCTTTCATTAAATTCGGTTAAAACGAATTATTTGAAAATAATAATGAACAGCAAAGCACTTTTGATATTATTCAACAGTTTATATGCGAGGTATATAATGTCGGTTCAGTAAATGATGTTGATGCAGCACGGCTTAATACGTATCAGGTCTCAGATATAAATGAAACGTCTAGCCGTAAAAAACTACGGAATTTTGATGCTAGCAGTCTGCCACAATGTAAATTTGAGCTGCTACAACAATTTCTGCGAGCCAACTATGTATCTAGCAGTGGCGTCGCGTGATTTATTTAGATGGGTGTGCAATTCCTGAAAAATACATATTTTTTTAATATCAATTTATTGTGATTGTGGCAAAATCTCCTCTGAAACAACTCCTTATTTATTGTTTTCTCGATACACATAAAAAAAAAACAACAACAAAAATGTCATAACTTTGTTTTTATTTAAAAAAAAACTCCCCTAAGTGCTCCACAGTTTTTCCTTTTCATTTGTTTGAAAAATTAAACACGGCCAACAAAAAAGTTTATTTCTCTTAACCGACCCCGTCGAACCCCCCGACAAGTCGAAATTAAATTTTCGGGTCCTACTCCTTTCCACTTTTTTGTACGCTGATTTTAAGATAGTTAATTCTGGTGTAGGCCTTCCTGCGTCAGTTAATGTTTTTTTTTTTTCGTCATAAGTATGAAAACTAAACGTTTTTTCCAATATTCCAACTATTCACACGATCTTCTGAATACGGAGATCACTCAATGTTCTGACGTTATTGCTGTAATATTTTCTTCAAATTAACTTAATTAAAACATAAAACTTTTGCAAACAAAATCAAATCATCGCACAAAACTGTAACCACTTGAAAAAATACCCTTTTATTTTCATTTTTAAAATTTTTCCTACGAAACTAGGCGGTGGTGTACTGTACCCACAAAAGAAATCAAAAAACATCACAGCTCGTGCATTCCTTTTTTTCGCACGAACTTCGATTTAATTCAACGTATCTTTCACCTATGACGCTTTACAAAAACAGAACAGAACAGATAGCAAAGAAAAGGAAGTAAGAAAACAGTGACTGTATTACAGCCCGTGCACAGAAAACCGTCGCACGAGTTCACTACAAATTCATCACGAGCATTGTAAGTGACGAATGACGATGGGGATGGATACTGCGACAATCTTGCAGACATAGGTATAGTTTGGATGAACTGAAAATGTGGACAGCCCGATTTCGTACGAGTTTATTTTGCTTCTCAAAGGAAAGGAAATTTTAAATAAAAAAATAGGAAGGAAGAATATGAATGTACACTGTGTGATGCAGGTTTTATGAGTTGAATAGTTGTGCATATTTGTGCGTGTTTAGATGAGGTTTCTTTTTTCGATAGATCGATAGATCAGGGTGTGCAATGCACACCTTGCACACCCTGACGAGTCGCCACTGGTATCTAGCATTTGGAATAATGCAAATCAGCAAATTCATACAACTTTTCAACCCGAGAATAATGGTTGGGTTCTCAAAAATAATCAGTACCATTTTAAATGGTTCGAAGGTGATCAGTTGCCAAATTTCGTCAAAGATTCACTAAAAACTGTCTCAGGTATAAATACTACTTCAAACCATTATACATTATTTTTCAATATTTTCAATCCTCATTTTTACAGAAACTGACGAAGAAGAAGACCACGATATCGAATTGAGTTATAGTGATGAAGAAAGTGATGATGATAATGAATAAAATAATGTAGTCTCTTGTGTAGTGTATAATAACAATCTATATATATAAAGTAGGATGTATGTATGTATGTTTGTATGTATGTCCGGGGTAAACTCCTAAACCACCCAACGGATTTTTATTAAATTTTCAGGGTAGACATAGTTTAGTTCAGAGATGGTTCCTGTCAGGGTTTGATCCCCATATTCCCACAGGAAGGGGGTTGGGAACGGGAAATTAGAAACTACTCCACAGATTTCAAAAAATCTTTCAGTACTAGGGGTGCTACATTATCTCCCTTCATCAGTTACTTAAACTATATTTCATCCCTATAATTCCACAGGAACAGAAACGGGATCGAGGACGGGAACCATAGAGTTACTTGACCGATTTCAAAAATTCTTTCAACTCTGGGATGTTACATTACCCCAGAGCCCCATGGAAATATGTGCATGATGTAAGTCTATCTGACTTACATCTCATGCACATATTTCCATGGGAACGGAAGATTCCCACAGGAACGGGGTTGGGAACGGAGAAGCTACTGGACACATTTCAAAAATTATTTCTGCACTGGGATGCCACATAATTTCTTCAGTAACTTGGCTTTTATTTTATCCCTATAATCCGACAGCATCAGAAACAGGAACGAGAACGGAAACCTTAAAGTTACTTGACCGATTTCAAAGATTCTTTCAACTCCAGGATGTTACATTATCCCTCAGTGACATAGACTTATATTTTATTCACATATTTCCACTGGAAGATGCCAACAGGAATGGGTTGGGAACGGAAACTTAGGAACTATTGGACAGATTTCAAATATTCTTTCAGCATTAGGATGCCACATAGTCCCACAGTAAGAAAGATTATATTCCATTCCCACATTCACACGGAAGAGGAAAAACGAGAACTGGAAACTTAAAACTTTAGACCCGAGCAAAGACGGGCGGCTCAGCTAGTATCTAATATCATTACATAATTTATTTTTTATACTTATGTTATTTGCTTTTTTTTTGACAGAATATATTGAAATTTTTAGTACTTCAAGGTAGTTGTAGCATAGAATGTCTTTTCTTAAGAAGTTTTTAAAATTTACACAGATTACTAGTTAAATGAATCGGTGCCTAAAAGTTTATTTACAAAAGTCATTCTAATCACGAGTCTCTTTTTAAGATATACAACATGCTTGTCTGGCAAGGGAACAACTAGCAAGGGTTGGAACTATCAAAAATATCTGGCTAATGAGAAAACATCATCAGTCAATTACTCAAATATTATATATAAAAATCAGCTTTTATACTATAACGAAAGTAGAATTTCAATTTAAGGGTGTCTGGCAAGGGGTTGCCACTACGTAAAGTGTCTGGCAATGAATGACATGATTTTTTATAATATTCTGAAGGTAGTACCCAAAAATCACACTTTATAATTTGACGAAAGTAGAACTTTATTTTACACACCTTTAGTACCGTTTACCTGTCAAAGCCAGTATAACCCAAACTTCATAGTGGCCCATTGTCTTTACCTTTGCTGGGAGCATGCGCTGGCAAACTTTCAGCTTTTATAAAATAACGGAGGTCTGGGGTTCACGGGCTCTTGCTCTATGAACTCGTGCGACGTTTTTCTGTGCACGGACTGTATTCTTATTTCCTTTTCTTTTCTATCAGTTTTGTTTTGTTCCTGAAAAGCGTCATAGCATAGGTGAAAGATACCATGTATTACATCGAAACTCGTACGAAAAAATGAATGCAGGAGCTGTGTTGTTTTTTTTTTTTTTTTTTTTTTTTTGTGGGTAGGTACAGTACACCACCACCTAACTTCGTAGGAAAAATTTGAAAAATGAAAATAAAAGTGTATATTTTCAAGTGGTTACAGTTTCGTGCGTTGATTTGATTTTGTTTGTGAAAGTTTTATGTTTTAATTAAGTTAATTTGAAGAAAATATTATAACAATAACGTCAAAACAATGAGTGATCTCCGTATTCAGGAGATCGTGTGAATAGTTTATTGAAAAAAACGTTTAGTTTTCATACTTATGACGAAAAAAAAACAATCACTGATGCAGGAAGGCCTACACCAGCATTAATGAACTTAAAATCAGCGTACAAAAAGTGGAAAACAGTAGGACCTGAAAATTAAATTTCGACTTGCATAAAAAATATGATTGGTTGACGTGGTCGGTTAAGAGAAATAAACTTTTTTGTTGGCGCGTTTAATTTTTCAAACTAATGAAAAGGAAAAAGTGTAGAGCACTTAGGGGAGTTATTTTTTAAATAAAAAAAAATTATGACATTTTTGATGTTGTTTTTTTTAAGTGTAACGAGAAAACCGTAAACAAGGAGTTGTTTCAGAGGAGATTTTGCCACAATCACAATAAATTGAATAAAAAAATATATAATTTTTAAGAATTGCACACCCATCTAAATAAATCACGCGACGCCACTGATATACATATAATCTTGAAGTTAATTTATATAGTATGCCTTGTTGCAAGTAATGATTTTTTTCTCTTTTCACCGAAGAAAAAATGGTTGTAGAATCCTTAAAACGAATTTTTTCGAGAAGTTTTGTTTTGTTGAATATGAAAGCATAATGGTGTGTGATGGCTGAACGAGGCAGTCCAATATAATTGTTGATGGTTGGTGATAAAGTTTCGGTTTCTTTTAGTGTATGACGATGTGACTGACAAGACATAAAATGACAGACTAGGTTTCAGCTGGTAGGTCATTTCAGGGGCCATCTTCACAAACGAGGCCTGGAAGATGGCATTTGGTTGTATCGGACCCATACAAGGGAGGGTTGGCAACACCTGATGAGTGCCTCAGAGACTCCATTAGAGTTCCATCTGACGGTGGAAGGAGATAAGGGTGTTTTCGGTTTAAAAGGTATCAGATTTAGTATTAAATGGTATTAAGTAGTTAGTAGGTTAGTTTAGGGTATTTTGGTGTTGGGTTGGGTAGGATAGATAGAAATAAGTTTTTTTTATATTTTTTTTATTTTTCTTTTGGAAAAAAAAAATTCTTTTAGTTGAGAACTGGTTTTTTTTTAGTCGAAGCACCACCTTCTTGTTTCCTTGGATGGAGCTCACGTGACTAGATTTGCATTTCGTTTTGTTCCATTTCCTTTGTCCTATCCATATACATTAGCTTCCTTTCCTGTTCCTTTTCCATTCCTTCCTACACATATCCTAGACACGAAAATTTTGCTAAGTGAAGGTACTAAAAAAAGAGCAAGAATCCCCCCATTCGACGAGCTAGTTCCGAGCAACCACAAGCGCGCCGCAGCTCTTTTCGATAGTTCCAAAGTTCATCCCCTGTGAATTCCCAGCTCCTAACAATGGTAACTGTTTTTACCACAACAAGTGAGGTAATAGTGCTTGTCATTACACAAAACCTTTCAAATTTTCTCCACTTTCCACTGAGACCAGGGAAACTAGCTCCGCTGTCACTGGTAGGGGAAATCCATGTCAGCTTCAGCAAAATTCCCGCTCATGAGCTCAGACTACACATTTATGACTTCTCAACCCATCAGAACTTCCTAATTGACTCAGGATCAGTCGTTTCAATCATACCAGCTCAAATCTTCAGCAAAAAACTCGAACCAGATTCTCTAAAACTTTACGCCGCTAATGCCTCAGCTATCAGAACCTATGGCAGCAAAATTGTCCATGTGGATTTGA
The DNA here is from genome assembly GCA_914767635.1 of Melanostoma mellinum. Lineage (NCBI taxonomy): Eukaryota > Metazoa > Arthropoda > Insecta > Diptera > Syrphidae > Melanostoma > Melanostoma mellinum. The sequence goes on from OU612060.1 coordinate 104,199,296, forward strand.
ATCTACGCAGAGATTTTGCTTGGCCTTTTATCATCGCAGATGTACAGATGTACATAATGATGATGATATGATGCTGATTTCCTCTTTCACTTCAATCTCCTCATTGATCTCAAAAATCAACGCCTCATGATCAATGATATCTCTCTCTCTCTCATATCTCTTTCAACCAAAGGCAAGACAATTCACACTCGCACCTACAATGTTTCGACTGTTGAGTCAGCTCTGGCGCAACCATATGCAGACTTGCTCAATAGTTTCATCGAAACTACTAGACTAGTCACCAAACCAAGTTTCACCAACATGGAACATGCTCATCGGATCATCACCAAAGGTCCACCAGTCTCAACACGTCCCTGCAAACTAGCCGGTGAGAAAGCTGTGTCTGCGAAGAAACAAATCTCCGAAATGCTTTACAACGGAATAATCCGACCTTCGAGCAGTTCCTACGACAGCCCTTTACACATAGTTCGGAAGAAGGATAAAACCTGGAGACTCTGCGAAGATTATCGTCATCTCAACGCGAGAACCGAGCCTGACATGTACTCACTACCGTGGATACAGGAGCTCTTCTGACGCTTACATGGTGCCCGATTTTTTAACAAATTTGATTTGAACAGAGCTTATCAACAGCTACCCGTGCATGAGGATGATATCCACAAAACTGAAATTATTACTTCATGGGGACTGTACGTCACTTATTCATGCCATTCGGGCTAAGAAATGTGACACAAACTTTCCAAAGATTCATGGACATGATATTCAAAGATCTTGATTTCGTCTTTGTATACATTGATGACATCCTCATTGTACGAATAAAAACGCACACGATGAGTAGTTGTAAGGTACTGATTTTATTTTCTTAAAAACCTATTCTATTTATACATTTTTACAACTTATTCTACAAAGCAAAAGATAACAATATCTTTATGACCTGACCCTTTTTGTGTTCAGCTGTGTGTTGTGTGTGGGAAAATAATCTTCCCTTTCTTAAGTGGACTGTATATTTATTTATTTAAGATAACACACAGCTGCACACCAGACTATCTTTTATGTTCATTTATGAACATTCTGCGGGCGGCCAAAAAGATCTATTGTTATAACATTTTTTGACTTACATTTGTTTCGAATATAAATTATGCCTAAGAACAAAATTACACTTATGACTAATATCAGCGAAAGATGACTGCTATGGGATTGGCGTTTTTAAGCGATTCTGCCGCCGTCTCCGACCTCGGGCAAACAGCTCAAGTTGTTTCCAATCTCCCGAATCACGAGGGTTCTCGGCTTCATCCTTAAATATTCCGTCCTGGGTATCTTTTTGTCCAGAATCGATTCCACGTCGCAAGTACTGCACAGCAAGGGTAAGATTTTGGTTGAGATTTTTAAGTACAAATCCATAATGAACCATGGCAAATCCATCACTTGGGCAATGAGCTAAAATTCCTTCCAAGACATACTTGGCATCTAAAAGACCAATTACCATCAGATATGTGACCGCCAGTTGGTTCCGATGAGTTACATTTTTCGGAACTAGCATCTCATGGATAGGCACAGCTTGTACATAAAGTCCCATAAACCGCATATGATCCAAGCATCTTTCGGCAACCTCAGTGAATTCTTTATCATTAAAGACATCATTTCCAATGGTGCGATTAATCTCTGATAACTTGTCGAGAATTTTGGTTTTTCCAAGGAATGGTTGAGGTTTATCTGGGAATTTTCGGGATAATGATTCAAACGAGGTTAGTGTTGAGTTAAGATTCTCTCGGAGCATTTCTTCGTTTGCTCTTTTGAGTTCCTCTTCAAATTCATCGTCATCCACTGACTGTGGATCACCACCTCGTGGTTCTATTTGTGACGATGTATACGATGGCGACTCTTCTTCTTTGGGTTCTTCTTGCTTTGGACTTGCTTGTTGCTGTCGTGCTTTTTCTTGGAGAATCAACAGCTCCTCAGCATCATTATCGACTACCACTGATTCAAGAGATTCAACAGTTCCATCGTCATCCTCCTCTTCAAAAGGTTCTTCATTGTCGTCGTCATCTTCAACTTTTCCTTTTAGGTGGTACTTCATAGCTTTTACACCTGCTTCCCATATTCCACCAAATTGTGGTCCTGCCGGGGGCGAAAAATGCCAGGTTACCTTTTCATTTGCCGGAATTGGTGCAACACTCGTATTGTTTTTGATAACTTTTTTGAGTTCCGCATTTTCTTCATTTCCATCTTCACTTCTCCTCTTATTTCCATTGCGTTGGTCTTTTTCCGTATTCTCTTTATTTGCTTTCGACTTTGATCGTTTGCTTTCTTTTTTGTTTGTTAAATCATCAATTTCAAGCTGTTCCGGACAAACTCTTCCTGTCCTTCTGGCTCGGGCAGTTTTACCACAACCAACTGGTTCAGACAAACAAACTTCTTTACCTGAAGAAACCCCCAATGCTATGCTCCTTAAATTGACTTTTGTGGAGTCCACTTTCACATTGGAGTCGTAGTGACCATCAGTTTCATCGTAGAACACTTTGTTTTCATTATTGAACATAGGAAGAAACACACCCTCGACATTGGTCACTATTTCACTGGTAAAGGGCAAATAAATTACTGAATCTAGTTTGCTCTCTTCAATTTTCAACAGACTAGGAATGGGGTGTTTCTCTTTGGGAAACAATACAATTGTCTCTTCATCTCTTAATTCCTTCAATTGATGCGGTGTGAGTGTGATAATGTCTACGGCACTATTGTAGAAGAAGTTTTGGGCAGGACAACCTTGGTTAAGAAATTGAGTAACAAATGGTGACCAGTTCCAAAGATCCTTGAAAAATACAGGATCACATGAAAGCAATTGGTAGCAGCATTTTACGATCTTATAATCTGAAACCGCAGAGACTCGTGAAACTTTGGCTTTCTTTTTTATCGTAATATCATCATTTGGACTAGTAAAAGGTGCAGGTTTATTCAAAAAATACTTTGTGGCATATCGTTGAATGTTTGGTGAAAGCTCCATAAGCTCGGATAGAGCGACGCATTTCTTTTGATACTGGTCAAAGCTTTTGTCATCATCGTCTTCTGCGTTGTTAGTGTTTGACATCAAAATAAGTAAAAGGTAGTCTTGGAATGCTACTCCAATATTCTTAGTATATTCCGGGTTCAACAGTTTGGATCCCAAATAGTTTAGAACTTTTACAACATCGCGAGCAGTTGGATCTGGTAACCTCAAAAAATCCTTCAATATTGTGTCTTCGTTTACAACATCGAGAGCAGTTGGCTTTAGTAACCTCAAAAGATCCTTTATTGTTGTGTCTTCGTTTTTCATAAGACTCAATAAATGTTTTACTGATGTTTTGAATTTATTAATATTTATTTCCATCTCGCTTATGAGTTTCTAAACTTAATTTTATTTACTTCAAGGTGTTCGTTGGAGGTGTTTTTGGTTTAGTCGCCACGTTGACTTAGCTGTGCCTCGACTCACAACTTGTTATTTGCACTTTCTATTTTTTCTTGACGTTGTATAGCCACGTTACGCTAACCAGTATAAGTTCTGATTACACTTTATTATTTTTTTTTTAAACGTTGTATAGCCACGTTAACGCTAACCAGTATAGTTCTGATTACACTTTTTTTTTTTAAATTTTAAGTCTCTTACCACTTGTGGGGGAAAACTTATATTTAATTTTATTTTATTGGCTGAGCTCAATATCTGTGGCTCGATGGACCAAATGTACGAATAAAAACGCACACGATGAGTAGTTGTAAGGTACTGATTTTATTTTCTTAAAAACCTATTCTATTTATACATTTTTACAACTTATTCTACAAAGCAAAAGATAACAATATCTTTATGACCTGACCCTTTTTGTGTTCAGCTGTGTGTTGTGTGTGGGAAAATAATCTTCCCTTTCTTAAGTGGACTGTATATTTATTTATTTAAGATAACACACAGCTGCACACCAGACTATCTTTTATGTTCATTTATGAACACTCATAATGTCCAAGGATGAAGAAGAACACCTAAAACACCTGAAAATTGCCTTTGAACGCCTTCAACACTACTCACTCAATCTCAACATCAGCAAATGTGTCTTTAGCCAAACTCAAATCAACTTCTCAGGTTATCACATAACCGCGTAGGGATATTTTCCCATCACAGAACGAGTTGAGGACATTATCAACTATACTAAACCTAACACTGTCGAGGAACTTAGATGTTTTCTGGGAATAATTAATATTTACAGAACTTGCATACCACTAGCAGCACATTCTCAGCTTGCACTCTAGAGTTTCATTAAGCATTCCATCAGAAAAGGCAAAACTCCAATCCCCTGGACCATTGAGACTGAGAAAGCATTTGAAGAACGCAAAAGCAAGCTAGCTGATTTAACTCTCCTTGCCTACCCATCTCCAGATGCACCAATGATTCTTACCACTGACGCTTCGTCCACTGCAATTGGAGGCCAGCTTCAACAGTGTTTCAATGACATTTGGCAACCACTAAGTTTCTTCAGCAGGAAACTCAGTCCCATGGAGCACTAAAGCACTTACTACCGTGAGGCATTGTCTCATCTATTAAATTCTTTCAGCACCTCTTAGACTGCAGAAACTTCATCATTCACACTGACCGCAAGCCACTGGCTTACGCGTTCAAGCAAAAGCTAAACAAGGCAACTTCGGCAACATACATGTGAATATCATACATCAACCTAATGTTCGTGATTATCAATACTGCCTAGCCATGATCGATCGTTTCTCCAGGTGGCCTGAAGCAGTTCCTATACAAAACATGACTGCAGATACTGTGGCTAACGAATTTTTTAACCACTGGATCTCTGGCTTCGGCTCACCGATCACCATCACCCCAGATCAAGGTACGCAATTTGAGTTCTCTCTGTTCCAGGCTCTTACTCATCTCGTGAGCACTCAAAAAATTCGAACTACAGCATACCATCCGCAGTCCAACGGGATCGTTGAACGCTTGCACAGGACATTGAAAGCGGCTTTAACCAAAACCCTGGCTAGACATACTACTTACGGTACTACTTGGCCTAAAAACTTCACTCAAAGAAGATCTGCAGGCCAGTTCTGCTGAAATACTATATTTACGTGCTTACCAATTTCCGGAAAATTTTTTGTTTTAGCAGATCTCTCAACATCTTCCTCGAGAAACATCGTGAAAAGACGGCGCTTTACCCGAGAGCCAGAGTTTTCATTCTGAAGGATTTAAGTACATGTTCAAACGTCTGGTTACTTAGTGATCATGTCCGCTTGAACCGCCATACCAAGGCCCTTATCCTGTCGTCAACCCAGTCTCCGATCGTCTTTTCAACATCTACATCGATGGCCAAGAAAAACTGGTTTCAGTCGACCGACTCAAGCTCTGCTACATCAGCAAAAACGACGAACTACTCGCCCAGGATGACACTTCGTCAGTCACACAACAGATGCAACCACATCTTTGGGGTTCCTCTCAGGATCCACCTAAACGCACCTACGCCCTTACCGTGACATTCAATCAACCCACCAAAAATCACTTGGAGGGGTGTAGTTGTGGCGGCATTGGCACTTCTGTCACGCCTCTTCTGGATTCATCAAGCAACCAAGCGCTCGAAGCGCTAGCTACAAATCGGAAGATCAAACACTCCCACACACATACGAACACACGCTAGTTTCTTTTTCTTTTTCATGCTGAAGACTGATTGGTTTTTAGTGCGCGTTTCATTGTCAAAAGTTTTGAAACTTTATCAATAAATATAATTTATTTAAGTGTTTAAACCACGAGATTTTTATTTATAGTTCAGAAGTAGAATAGTTCTTCGACAGGTTGTTGGCTCTATTCGGTTGAGTGGCAAAAGCGAGGTTTGCCTCATACCCACATTTTAATTTGGCTTCAAGATAAATTCAGTCCAAAAGAAATTGATCGCATAATTTCAGCCGAAATTACAGACCCATCAATTGATCAAGAATTATTTTATATTCGTTACAAACACATGATCCACGGGCCGTGCGGTACTTTCAACATGACGTCATCATGTATGGAAAATGGAAAATGTAAGAAAAATTTCCAAAAGCCTTATACGAATGACACTATCACGGATATTTTTGTATTTGTATTTATTCAATTTCATAATTTAACTCAGTAAGATACAATATCTTATAAACTAGAGAAAAATTTCAGTACAAGGTACTATATTTAAAAAAAAAAAGTGCTATACAATAATATAATAAATCATTAATAAGAAATACTGCTGATTAGAAACAAATTAAAATAAAAATAAAAAAAAAATCAGATTTTAAGAACAACATCACCGTTTTCATCATCATCATCATCAACACCACCCACAAATTCACCGTCAAAAATGTGTTTTTAGGATAAAAATTCTTTTAGCATTTTCTGAAATAAGCTGGGGCTACTTATTATTTTTAAAGATCGTGGTAGGGAATTCCATAAACGAATAGAATACGGATAAAATTGACGTTCGGACACCAAAAAAGAACAACGTACTGGAACAAGGGTGCAAGATCTTTCTGATTGTGAAAAAGTAAGCTTGTTAAACAAATATTCAGGTTGATGAGATTGCATTATATTGTGAAGCAAGGTTAATGTTCTGAGTTTAAATAAGTTATCAAGAGAAATGCCATGTATTGATTTTGAAAAATTTGAAATGTGATCATATTTTCTTAACCCATATATATATCGAGCAATACTGTTGTAAGCAACATTAAGCTTTCTCTTGTGTTCTGAGTCACAATTACTAAAGATTTCACAACAGAGGAGCATAAGAGGAACCAATAATGTTTAAGCCAATATTAGACGCGTTGCTAAAGGAGTAATATGGAAGGTTGTCCAAAGCATTCGAAGTCCACCATAAATTCTTCTAAGCATTGATCGTATATGGTTATTCCAACTGAGTGTTTTATTAAACGTCAGGCCAAGGTTTTTAGCAGAAGCAACGAACTCAATAACTGTGTTATTCAAATATATTGGTGGAAAATAGGAGGTATCAGTTAAAGTTCGGGATATGACCAAGCATTTCGATTTGTTCGGATTCAAGTAAAGATCATTTAGGCGCGACCAGATGACAATTTGTTCCAAATCCTCATTGACTTCACAAATACTATTTTCAAGCATTCCTAAAGCAAAGCTGTAGCATAATTGAACGTCGTCTGCGTACATATGCACTGAACTATTCTGCGGATATGATGGAAGATCATTAATGTAAAGTGAAAATAGTAAAGGCCCTAAAATTGACCCTTGAGGAACACCTCGCTGTAGAGGAAGAAAAGAAGACAAAGAGTTGTTCGCAAAAACAGCTTGAGACCTTTCAGTTAAGTAGGAATGGATGAGTTTTGTTGATGTTAGAGAGAAGTTGAACTGACTTTTAAGTTTATTGCACAGTATTTCATGATTTACAGAGTCAAACGCTTTTGAGAAGTCTAAAAGTGTTAAAATAGTTATTTTGTCGTTATCTAATTGCTTTCTGATGTTTTCCACAACATCAATCAAAGCAGTAGTACAGCTGTGCTTAGGCCTAAAGCCAGATTGATTGACACATATTAACTTATTATAACTTAAAAAGTTCCTGATTTGAAGATTAATTATTCTTTCCAGAACCTTTGAAAGGAACGGTAAAATGGCTAGAGGACGAAAATCATCAGTACTATTACTTTTCGGGACTGGTATAACTTTGGCTAGTTTCCAATGAGAAGGGAAAGTAGATGTCATAATAATGCTGTTAAAAATATGGGTTATAATTTTGAGAACATAAGGTAGAATTATTTTAAGAAACTTCGGATGAATATCATCAGTTCCAATAGAGTTTGATTTGATTGCAAGAATATTTTCTAAAACATTCGCATCATTAACAAATGAGACATTGAAACCAACGAAACTTTGTCGATCATGTATTTCTTTCATATGATCAGAGTAGGACGTCTCAAAACCATTAGCATTAATGGCAACAAAATTCTTATTTAGCTCATTAGGATCGATAGAATTAACTCTACTATTGATTTGATTGCCTATACCAATATCTCTCAAATTTTTCCACAGTTTACCTCTAGATAAGGAAGGGTTTAGTTTTGGGGCGTAAAACCTCCGTTTGGCTTCGCGGTTTATTGTGACAACCCTATTTCTCAACACTTTATATTCATTATATAAGGCTTCAATTCTACAATTTTTCCAACGCCTATATGCAATATCACGTTCGCTGATCTTCCGTTTTATAAAGTTATTAAACCAGAATTGGTTTTTCTTATTGCATTGCCTTGTTATTAGTGGGACATGAATGTTAAAAAGATGGTTGATACTATTTTGAAAGAAAAGAACTTTGTCGTCAACAGCGTGTATGTTATATAATTGGTACCATTCAATAAGATTTAGATCTGCCTCTAATCGAACCCTGTTTAGATTACGGAAATCTCTATAGCTGTAACTGGATGGTGAAATCAAAGGTGAGCATTCAAATGTTAGATATAGTAAATCGTGTCGTGAAAAACAAGGAACGGAAAGTTGATCATAGAGAAGAACTTTTGAGGAATGGCTAACAAAAAACATGTCTAATAGAGTACTACTGTTGCTGGTAAAGTGAGTTGGGGTTGTTGTATTGACAGGGTACAAACTAAACGACCCCATGTTATCAATAAGCTCAGAGCTTTTTAATACATCATGATTGAAATCTCCACCGACAATCATAAAAGGCGACACATATGATAACTCATCCAATAAAGAGTATAACGATGTTAATTCGATGTTTCGATTAAGGCAATATACCAATCCAAGCAAAACTTTGTGACTATTACATTTGATCTCAATGAATAAGTATTCAATTTCAGTGCCATATGTAGATTTTCTAATAATTTTACAATCTAGACTCTTACGAGTGAAAATTGCAGCACCTCCACCTCTCCGACCAACCCTATCACAACGAAGCACATTAAATCCATTAACCAAACATACACTATCAGGAGTGAACCAGGTTTCACATACACATACAATATCAAGACCTGAATGTTCAAACAAATAACAAAAATCATCTAGTTTTGGGGTTAAACTCTGCGCATTCAAGTGACAGATCCTTAACCCATCACACCTTTTGGTAAGTACACGAATCATGGAACGAACTGTATTACTACTTTCGAAAACAAAATCCCTGTCACGATCATTCAAATAAAAATCAGTCATTAATGTAAGTACAAAAACGACAAGGACTATAAAAGGTCCAGCAAAAAAAGGATGCTCGTATAATAAGCAGTACCACCAGGCTCAAAAGAGATTTCAACAGTGTTGCGATGATGATGATGATGATAATGATAACAACAACAATGACAACGACGAAAAGCTTCAGATTATCTTCAAAAGTTATATTCATATTAGGTCTGTTCGTTGAACTTTCCCCAGGGTTGACCCAGGTTTTCTTGACAACCCTGTGAATTATCAAAAAAACCTGGGTTTACCAGTCCTCAAAAAACGCTTTACCACAAATCACCATACATCCCTGTCATTAAAAAAAAAAATACATGCCATTTGACAGCCCTCAAATCGCCACACCAAAAAGCTAGGGCGAGTTTGGGGAAAACCTATGGCAAACCTATGGCTCAAAAAACACTCAATTTGACATTCAGGGTGAATTTAGGTTTCTCAAAAAACACTTTGTGGCGACCCTAGGGCAAACCCAGGGCTTCAACGAACAGACCTATTATAAAATGAAGGAATAGTATATGCATTCATAACAATAAATTCAAATTTAAATTAAATAGTTTAATTGAAATTGTAGTACAAACTAGTATGTTTACAAAAGAAAGGAAAGGAAAAATATAAATATAATTCAAACAAAGAAAGAGAAAAAAATAGAATAAAAGAAATAAGACAAATATGTTGTTTGACTACGAATTCTCACTAATAAACTGTTTCAGTTGTAGTCATATGAGATTTTGTGGCAATATTAATCAGGGCATCGTAGTTCTCCGTTAGTACAGCTTTTGCATTTCGGTATTTTTTTACGTAAACAAATGCTCTCATAGTGAAAGCTGAAAACAGCTTCCCATCATTCTTCATCTTAATTGCATTCCTCAGTAGTAATCGATTTTTGACCGTAAGACACTCGTGCACGAACACTGAATTTTCCGATGGAATACCAAAATCGCGAAGGCAGAGTGCTTTTTTAGATTGAGTCCGGTATTTAGATATAGCTCATAAAGTTGTACTTTTGTCGCGAGGTGAAAGGAATTTAATTATAACAGGTGGATTTGGTGTGTCATCATTAGTTTTAAGGCGAAAAATATTTTGAAGTGTTAGTGGCTCAATTCCTATAACACCACACATGTGATCAAAAGTTGTTTTGAGGTTTTCATTTTGCAACCTTGGTAATCCGTGAATTAGAGCATCACTCTGTGTTTGTTTATAATTTGAATTTTCTTCATTGCGGTCAACGCGTATGAATAATTGCTTTAGTGTTTCATCTTGTTTTCTAAGCTCCTCTTTTAAGATTTTATTTTCTTCCTTGACGGCATCAATTTCGCTGAGTTTATTTTCAAGAGATCTAATGCGGTTGTTGACGTCATCAATAGATCTCTTAAGAGCAGATACGTCAGATTTGATTTGTTCGGTTAATCTCTTTTCAAAGTCACACAGTTTTGAAGAAATAAGTGAAACAATGTAATCGCTTTGTGTAAGTGTTTCTCCATGCTGAGGCATATATTAGTGTCGGAGTTGTCAAGATTCGCAGATGAGCATGTGTTTTTGGCTTGCTTGGGATCAGGTGAGGTAGGCTGGAGCCGTTGTTCAGGGGAAGATGACAAAGCCCCTCTATTCCGTTTACATAGCATGTTTGAGAAATATCCAGGGAAGTATGGTGTTATGCAATTCTCTTATTGTTTTTTTTTTTTTTTTTTTTTTTTTTTTTTTTTTTTTTTTTATCACAGAACAGTTGAAATTTGCAGTGGTGTTTAGATGAATTTTTATAGGCTATGCATGTGTGTTTGTTGTTTTGAAGATTTATCAAACTCAAATTTAAAGAGAAAAGTTCTTTTTCTTTTTGTTAAAACAATTAACAAAAGAGATTGAATAAGATTTAAACAAAGTCTTAGCACAAAAAAAAAGTTATTTTTTGACGGAGAAAAAAGAAAAAACCTTGGTACGTTACTATAACGTTTGAAAAGTACTTAAATGTCACCACAAAATCGCCCACACGTCCGCTTAGAAGCACATCTGGATAGATAATTCTGGATATCGACGGTTATCCAATGTCCCGCCACAGAAATACTGCGAATGGTGGCCACACATTCAAAATGCCGACTGCCGAATTAAACAAATCAAGTTGAATTTGATAATCAGTGGGTTGTACCATACTCACCATTACTTTCAAAAACGTGTGAGGCTTATAACAATGTTGAGCTTTTCAGTTCATTTCATTTGCAGTAAATATGTAAATAAAGGCAGGGATTTGCTTTATGTGCAGTACAGAATGTTAATGACAATGACAAAATAGCACGATACCAAATGGGTTGGTATATTATCAGCAAAGAAGCTATTTAGCATATTCTCAGCTTTCCCATACACGAAAGAGACCCTTCTGTCCAGCATCTAGCAATACATCTTGAAAACGGTCAACGTTTATACTTCACTTAAGAAAATGTTATCCAAAGAGCGCTTCAGGCTCCAAAAAGGACACTAACTGAATTTTTTACATCGTGTCAAAGATCTGATATTTTTGGCCAATTCGCAAAAACATTGATATATACCACATCCTTCCATCACAGGTATATTCAAAGCTAAAACATTGGGGTGACTTTACACGGTAGATCCAAAACAACTTGAGTGCTTCTATTTTATGTTTGTTATTGATGAATGTTCCCGGACCAACGTCTTTTGAACTTCTGCGAACAGTTGATTGTCAAGGATTCTGTAATGGCTATAAGACGATAACCATTGGGACTTTATGCTTGCTGATGCCGCATTGACATCAACGCCTAATAACATTCTTCAGTTGTTTGAAATTATTTTGACGACATGTTATCCATCGCAAGCATAAACTTTGTTGGAAAAATAGAAAATTTGTATGACAGAAGACATATTGCACCGAATTAGATCAATGCCAAAACATAGATTATACGCTAGAGATGTATAATGAAGCGTTAGTGTTGATCGAGAATTTATTTTTTTTAATTTCAAATCTACCATTCATTCATTATGGTATGTCATCACCAAATCGCCCAGCCACCGACTTAGTCAACACCGATTTACAACGAGAGAAACAATAGCCGAGTTTTATTGGGAATCTATATTCACTTATATTCACAGCAAAACATCGCTCATGCAAAAACAAAAACTCTTAAGTGAATATAAGTGAATAGCGTAAGTGGACAAAAATAATTCACTTGCAGAAGTAAACAACAGGGATGGTTGGTAAGTGGAGTTTGTGAAAGTGAACTTGGTAAGTGAATATAGCCATATAAAGCATTTTATTGAGACTCACAAGTGAAGTGAAAATAAGTGAATATAGAAACTCCCAATAAAACTCGGCTAATATGACCATGGCTAATTAGCAATAATTATCGCGAACAGCGACCCATTACTGATAGCAGAAAAAAAATTATAAATTATCGGATTATGCTGACTGTTACTGCTGAACAAGGCGGCTTTTTATTCTTGGACGCACCACGTGGAACCGGTAAGAAATTTTTAATATCGTTGATTCTTGCCAAAACACTTTGTATACATGCCAAACCTAGCGGAATATGCCATTTAGGAATGAGATTCCTAGGCCAAGTCGACTGCAAATTAACATTATGAAGTTAGGAAATCAAGGGGAAGGTCCCCCTTTCATCCGACAACTTATGTGCGCTTAACGAAGAGCGGAACCTGAACCAGGTCGCACGCTTTAAAGAATTCCTAAATTAAGAGTTACCTAGGTTCTTAGGGTCCTTAATACAACAAGTCATACGCCTGAAGAATCCCGAGCCTTTTAAACAGCACTACTACCCTCGCAATCCGGCCATGCAACAAATCATCAACGAGGAAATCGATGGCTTGTTGGCAAGAGGGAAAATCAGTCCCTCAGAAAGCCCTTATAGATCGTTCGTGGTGCTCGTACGCAAGAAGGAAGGGTCATGGAGGGTGTGCGTTGACTTCCGCCACCTCAACAAAATCTTGTATAAGGATGCCCAGATGCCCACTCTTTACCACACAGAGTAAATTTGCCATCTCAGCAAATTTGGAAAATCTACGCTACCTCACAACCATCGATCTAAAGCAAGGCTACTGGCAGGTAGCGTTGAAGCCAGAATGCCGTCCATATACCGCGTTCACCATCCTGAGCCGCGGCTTGTTTGAGTGGAAAGTAATGCCTTGTTTGTTGCACTCGGCTGGAGTTACATTCCAGAGGGCCATGGACGAAATATATGAGAACGACATGGAAGAACACGTTATGGTTTATTAAGATGACATAATTATCATCAGCAAAACGTTTGACGACCATCTTCAACATTTGGGGGAAGTGTTCCGGAGATTATGCGCCGCGAACTTAAAGATTAATCCGGACAAATGCCGCTTTTGCCGACCTAGCCTGAAGTACCTGGAGCACGTCGTATGTAAAGAAGAAATTAGTACCAACCACGATAAGATTGTCGCGGTGCGAAATTTAAAGGTGCCCACGAGCATACGAGGACTCAGACGCCTTTTAGGCATTTGTTCCTGGTATCGCCGTTTTATTTGAGATTTTCCAACCATCGCAACTCCCCTCACGTCCCTCTTAAAAAGACGTCTAAATGGATATGGGCAGACGATCAATAACCCGCATTCGATGCTCTCAAGACCAGATAAACCAAAACACACGTTCTAGCATGTCCCGACTTTTCGCAACCGTTCACCCTCCAGACCAACGCTAGTCAATACGGCCTTGGCGTCGTTTTAACACAGAAACTAGAGGGACACGAAAAGGTAATCGCTTATGCCAGCCGAGCTTTGACCGACCTCGAAGTAAAGTACGCCGACACTGAAAAATAATGTTTGGCCATCCTGTGGGGGATTACGTTAAATGCGCCCTTACTTGGAAGGATACCTTTTGAACGTCATCACCGACCACCATTAGCTTAAATGGTAATCGCTTATACCAGCCGAACTCTGAATGATCCCGAAGTTAAGTACGGCGCCACTGAAAAATAATGTTTGGCCATCCTGTGGGAGATACGTAAAATGCGCCCTTACTTGGAAGGATACCATTTAAACATCGCCGACCAACATTCGCTTAAATGGCTGCACTCCCTCGAAAACCCGTCGGGAAGATTGGCACGATGGGCCTTGGAGCTGCAACAGTATGATTTCAACATCCAATATCGAAAAAGAGCGTTAAACGTGGTGGCCGACGCGCTGTCACGAGACTCCTTAACAATAACCGAGATAGACCGTCAAGCCGTGATGCGAGGCACCAATCCCGAATGAATCCAGATCAGATACGAGCAAGGAAGACAAATGCCCGCAAAATTTTCGAATTTCTGATGGAAGACTCTACCGCCGCTTCACCAGTACCAACCCCTTGCCCGATCTTGGCGCTGACAAACGGAAATTACGTGTACCCCTCACCAAACGCCGCTAGGTGCTGTACGAGAATCATGACGTGAGTAGGTAATGGTGGACCACGGCGTGGGAAAATTTTGGATGGTATGGTGCCCTTGAATTCGTTTGAGGTCACCGCGGTGTTATTTAATGGGATGTTAATGGGGTCTTTAATGGGTGTTTAATGGGTTTATGTTTTGTTTGAGGTGGCCGCCGCTGCGCTATGGGTGATTGTGGAATTTAATTTAAATTGAAATAAAAATGCACACTGCCGAGGCTGAGATTTGAACCGAGGCCTATGGCGTGTCGCGCGTGTGACATTTAAATTCATTTTTTATTAATCTTTTCTTATATCTACTTACATGCTAACAAAAATGTGTAAAACTAGCTTATATAATAACTTAATTAACTTACTGACCCTAGGCGGGTACTCTAATATTCAATATCTTACTACTAATGCCTTTCGGCCTTAAGATACCTTATTAATTACAAACTAGAACTAGTTAAAACTAAGAAAATTTTTTTAAAAAACTTAGCTTTCTTGATCATTTTTTTTTTGTTTTCTTAAAACTAATTACAACTAATTAAAACTACTTAAATCTAGAGCAGCCACAGTAGCTTTTTTT
This sequence comes from Melanostoma mellinum, assembly GCA_914767635.1. Taxonomy (NCBI): domain Eukaryota; kingdom Metazoa; phylum Arthropoda; class Insecta; order Diptera; family Syrphidae; genus Melanostoma; species Melanostoma mellinum. Next base: position 104,214,461 of record OU612060.1, read on the forward strand.
TTTGTGTTTTGTTATTTTTTTTGGGTTTTTTGTATTTTGTATTTTTTTTTTTTTGTATTTTGTAATTTTTTTTTTTGGGTTTTTTTTTTTTTGTATTTTTTTTTTTTTTTTTTTTTTTTTTTTTTTTTTTTTTTATTTTTGTGATTTTTTTGTTTGCCACTGTACCCACCCCCTATACCCTAAGACTTACACGCTAAACCTGTGTAAGCCAGCCATTGGCGACTCGCTATCCATATCAAATTCATGTTGTTGCTCCGACAACCACCAGAACATTTTCGAAGTTTTAACAACGTCACGACGATCGCGATCTGAAACCACCCTACTGAACCGGAGGAGCTCTTCAGCTTCTCCGCCTACTGCGGTGACGTCTCGGTTGTAAGGGAGCCGTCGTTCCACGGACTTCCGGCAGACATGGTAGATTGGCGGAACCGCCAATCTATCCTGAATCAGCCCTACCATATCAAAATAGAGGAAAGCCTCCGGTGGGACAAATCCACTGAAGCGCGTTTTCTCCATATACTCAGTGTTGGGGTAATAAGCCCCAAAAATTAGGCCATTGGTCGAAGTCATCGCTCTTGCAGTGTGACCACGAGTCAGTTTTATAATGAAGTTGTCGATCCTGTTTATTTGAGCCCCGTTGTAAAGGACCTCATTAGGATAATATTTTCTGTACTCCGACTCTGGTGTTCTGTGCAATCCAAGACAGGTACGCAGACACTGTCTCTCAAACACCCGAATCTTTTCCATTTGAGACGCTGTAACATTGAACCACACGGGGCACCCATAGACAATCATTGGCCTTATGAGGGCCATGTAGCAAATCACCTTCACTCTGCTATCAAGTTGACTGCTGTGAAACAGTCGCCTTGTCAGAGCAAAAGCTCCTCTAGCCCTGGCCAGAGCTGCATCCATATGTTTGTTAAAATATAGATACTGATCTAGCCAGATGCCGAGATACTTGACTACTACTTTGTTTGGCAGTGGGTTGCCATGTAGATCAACGATCACCAGCTTTCGCCAGTTCTTTCTCGTATCCCATGAGGCCCGAGCCAACGAGGTTCTAAACACAATTGTTTCCGATTTCTGGACGTTGATTTTCAACTTCCAGTCATCGCAATATTGCTGGATCTTATCGAAGTCACGCTGCAAAAGTATTCTGATGACTTCGATCTTTGGACCTGTTCTGTACGCAATAAGGTCGTCGGCGTACGCTATAGCATGGTGAAGAGAACCAATTAGATCGCCGGTGAAAATGCTAAACAGAATAGGAGAATTCACCGCTCCTTGTTGCAGACCGTTCTGTATTTTAAAAGTTCTGGTAGAAGTTCTATTGCAACTTTTCACAACAAACGTTCTACCATTAAGCATGTCATTCAGAATATATAGTAGTGGTTTACTCATGCCATATCTGATCAACTTATAAAAAAGACCGTCTAACCAAACGGTATCGAAAGCCTTCTCCAAGTCAACCAGGCATGCACCCGTACACTGATTTTTAGCTTTGTTCCATTGAATATCTGATACTAGTTTAGACGCGGCATGTGTGGTATCATGGCCCGCCTTAAAACCGAACTGATTTTCTGGAATAATATTTTTGTCCTCAGCCCATGTGGACAGAGCTCTATTGAGAACTTTCTCAAATACCTTGCTGATACTCGGTAGAAGACTAATTGACCGGAGATTTGCTGGATTGGAACCATCCTTACCTTTTTTAAGGAGAGGATGGACCACTGCCGTCTTCCAACGCACTGGATAATATGCATTATTCAGCGCATTGTTGAACAACGTGGTGTATATGTCCACCGCTTCCGCAGGGAGGTTTCGCAGCACAACATTGGGTATGCCGTCGACTCCTGCTGACTTCTTTTTCTTTATTTTGTGAAAGATGTCCAAAAGGTCCATCTTAGAAACGAACAGGGTGTTATCCCCGTTTCGCTGGGCGATGACTGCATTTGCAAGTCGGTCGTCATTGAACCTAGTGAAACCAGGATTCTCGGATCGCCAATGCGAGATCTCGTCTCTAAGATAGAAGTGTCCAATGAAGGCTCTATTCTCAAGGTCGTAATTCGGGCGAATGCACTCATTCACCTTATATACTCGCTCGAAAACAGCACCCACCGTCTCTACCTTCTCCTGAGCATCTTCCACTATAAAGTAGTCATCATCCAAGATGGCCTCATCAGGATCTATCCCTATTGTCAAAAGTAAGTTTTTGTTCTCTGTCGTCCTTTGGAGTTTAATACCCTGAAGGTCATTTTGATCTTTTCTCCTAAAATTTTTATTTATTTCCGGCAACATACTCGGGTTGTTGGATTGTACAGCCCGAATTTTGTTGTTCCAGAAAAGCGATATAGAGATTCTGTAATTTTCTTTAATTCACTGTTGGAGATTTTTGATCTGTGACTTCAGAGTTCTAATCTCCAAATCGTGTCGGTCAGTAAACCTCCTGTGCAAGAATTTGAGTCTCGACAGGAGTCTACTTTTTTGTTTGTAAAGTGCGTCTATTGTCGCGTTTCTGTACATGTTCGTAGAGTCATGTTGCCTATATTTAGGAATTGTCCTGTCCATTGTACTACGGATTGCATCCTCCATACGTTGCAGGTATCCATCGATCTCAACGTTCGACAGATTCCTGTTGCATGGTGGCGCAATACCGTTCGAACGAAGTTCCCTTGAGACGGCACCGGAAAAGCGCGGCCAACGTGTCCTACCGTAGTTGTAAGAGTGCGTCGGCACGTACTCCTCCAGTTCCACAAGGTCGTTCGGAAGCAGTATGACGGCGGCAAATCCACAGTGGTCACTGTCGTACTCAACCGTCGTCAAACAATTTTTCGTCCGTCGAAGAATGTCGTCGGTCAGTCTCAGTCTTGAGTCTAAAAGCAATAGATCCAAATAAGAGCCACTTCGAGGATATGAAGGCCTGTCAGTAGCCAGCAGATCGACTTTACACTCAATGCTGTGGAGCCCCAGCCAATTGAATAGCTGGGTCCCCTTGGATTGGCTAATCGATTTCCCCAATCTTGGTGTTTAGCATTGTAATCACCGGCCAAAAGGAAATAGTTTTCTTCTGAGTTCAGTTTCAGACATCGAAAAAGTGTTTCAAGCTCTGTTATAAAACATGAATTTTGAGAAGCCTCCGGCGCATAGATCGCGACCACATACAAGCGCCTCCCCTGTTGGAGAGGGATGCATACAATACACGCTTCCACCAACTGGAATCGGCGTACTTCACCACTATATATTACCTTATGAGCAATGCCCTTACGTATGAAGATCGCAACCCCACCCGCGAAAGTCGAGTTGGGTCGGTCCCTCCTTACGATATTGTAATTATTATTCGTCAGATTATGATGCTGGTTTAGCCTAGTTTCGCTAACCATACATACATCGGGACGTTGGTCTTTTAACAACTCAGAAAAGTTGGCTCGTCGTTCTACCCTAACTAGCGAATTCACATTCACGGCTAGGATCTTGAAAGGCCTCTCCGGCAGCGCGCCCGTTAACCCAAAAATTGCGCAAGCGAAGGCACTGCACGGTAGATTAAATCCACCCTACGCGCCTGCTCACTTATTTGCCGTGATAGTTCACTCATTTGTGCCTGAATGACACGCAGAGCGACCATCACCTCTGACTCCCCAGTAGCAGCCTTTGACACAGATGGCTGTGCGGCCGCTTTCTGAGGAGGCTGTACCGTTTTCCCAGCCCCCCACGCCATTTGGGCGTAGGAGACTTCGGGAACGACGGCCCTTGGAATTGGTCTGGCTGTTTGCCTTCCCTCATCCGTAGTTGCTGTTGGAGCAGCTTTTTTTGATTTCTTAATAATCTGGTATCGAGGACAACCCCGATAATTAGCAGGGTGCCCATCTCCACCACAGAGAACGCACTTCAGTAGGGTCTTGTCTTCGACCCTTGTCTCACCGAGCTTGCACTCTTTGTCGTTGTGGTTCTCTCCACACTTGACGCACCTCGACTGCATTTGGCAGTTGAATGCGGCGTGACCGAACCGTTGGCAACGAAGACATTGTAAAATGTCCCCGTGCCTGTTTAATTTTTCCCATCTTACCATCTGGTAGTCCAGGACGGAGATTTTCCTTAGACTCTCCAGACGGCTATTGGGTGATAAAGTGACGAGGAACATCGGCAATAGCCGCTTCTCCCGTCTTGCCTTGGCCGTGGTGAACGACTTGACCCCGATGAACTCGAGATCGTCGCCCGCCAACCTGCGGAGTTCAACTAAGAGCTCCTCTGGGTCAGAGGTAGGTTCTACCCCTTTCAACAACATGCATTTTGGTTTCTCCTCTTTGGGAGTAAAAGTAAAATGTTCGGTGGCTGTCACTTTCAACAACTCCCGAACGATCTTATGGTCACCAATGTTTTCACATTGGATCGCATGCCGATCTTGACCTAATCTTTTTATGGTAAATTTATCGCCAATGGCGGACTTACATATATTTTTCGTTGCTTGCAACTCCATTTTTAGGGTGTTAATAGGGGGCACCCTGCTTTTTTGTGGCTTCTTCTGCTGTTGTTGTGCTGGCTGCTGCTGTTGTTCTGCTGGCTGCTTCTGCTGCTTTTGGGCTTGACTCGTTGTCGCGGCTTTTATAGCCGCGGTCCCCCGTGGCTGCTCATTGGTAGCAGTTTTATTAATTATTTCAGCTTTTTTAGCTGTAGTCCCGCGTTGCTGCACGGGCGCAGTTTTTTTGTTTGCAGTTTTTTCTGCTGCTGCTGGTCGCTGTTGTTGTTTTGGCGCATCAACTTTTGACTGCGACTGTTGTTGATGCGCCTCCCTCTCCGCTCGCCTGCGAGCCTCTTGCCTTTCTTTAATCTCGGCAATTTCCTTACTTAATTTTCCCAGCGTCTCGGTGAGAAACCGCATCCGCTTTTCGTCTTTATCGTTGTTGTCGTTGTTTTCGTTGTTTTCGTTGTTTTCGTTGTTTTCGTTGTTTTCGTTGTTGTCGATGTTGTTGTCTGCCAAGGCAGCGAACGAATTGCCGCTACCTGTATAACGGCCCTCGCCACCGTTTGATTCATAATCGTAAGTCGAATTGAGACTTACGATGCTTTCTGAACTGGTCGACATTACATCGTCGTCGACCTCCTCTGCCGCTCCCTTCACCTTTTGTTTTCGGGGCACTAAATTCGGCTTTACCTTTAGGCGCCGCCTCCTCTTAACTGCAGTTCCAGCTGCCTCTGATGTTGTTGCGGTTGTTGCCGCTATCGGTTTTGCGGTTGTTGCCGCTGCTGTTGTATTTGTTGTTGTTGCCGCTGCTGTAGAATTTGTTGATTCCAGCAATTCTTTACTCGCAGAGGCATCTTTCGATGCCCCTGCCCTCTTCTCTTTTACCATCTGCTTTTTTTCCCAATCAATGACGTTTTCAACCGCCCGGTTATGAAAAAAAGCTTCTAAAATTTTTGTCGCCTCTGAGTGGGATTTGAACCCACGACCCTTGGCTTCAGAGTCCGCCACTCTACCACTGTGCTAACTTTTCAGTTAACAAATTGATAGCTAAATAAGCACTTAAACTTTCACTCACTTGAAAATACACTGTCACTGCTCTGCTATAGTCTTTCCTGCACGAAAGTCAAAGATCGACTGGCGGGTGAGTGACACTTGCACTAGGCTATCGGGGTAGTTGTAGATTGAAGTGTAAAAAGTCTACTTATGCGTACAAAAGAGTTATTTATAGAATCTTTTGGTATGTTGAGGCTTATAAAAAGTGTGACGGTTGGTGTTGGTTTGAATTTGTTTTTTTTTTTTTTTTTAGCTTTAAGATAGAGAATTTGTCACGATCGATTTTTGGTTGTGCATTGATTGTGGATGAACAGCATGTCATTTTACAGCTTATCATGAGGTTTCCTTCTTTCAGGCATAGACACTGTTAGTTGTTCTATTTTTAGATTTAGATTTCAGAACTGAAAATTTGAATTTGAAAAATAATCTGTCTGCTGTTAGTTGTTCTATTTTTAGATCTTGTTGAAGGGGATTGTGACAAAAACATGCTGCTAAGATGTAAAATGACATGCTCATGCACAATGTTGAATGTTATAAAAAGTGTGTGTGACGGATGGTAATGGATTGAATTTTGAATGGTTGACTATGTTTGAATAATCACAAAAGTCGGTTAGTGGTGGCTGCTTACTCTTTTAAATTTTGAATTGTAGATTTTATGAAAGAGGATCTGGTCATGTTGATGCATTTGATCGTTGAATGTGGATCTGGCATTTCAATGGAGCTGATGGGGGGTTGATAAATATAAGGAAGTATTTATGTGTCTGAGCATGCACAAGTGGAATCGAATTATCGAAAAAAGTATAAAAACAAATGTTTTAAAAATTTCAGTATCAGTCATCAAAAAAGAACAATAAAATGAAGAACCGTCACAGTTCCACAGATAAGGAAGGAATTCTTGACATCTTCCAGATTTTTGAAAAATATCTGAAGGAGTTCTCCCAAGGCTGTAGGGAATTGCAGCATATACAAGATGCCTTAGAGGAAGAAATACGTTTGGTTAGAGAGGTGCCAACCTTGGAGAGGCTACAGAGTGTAGCACACCTCATCAAGATTTTAAACATTAGGAGCTGCGAGCTGGGTTTTGGGGATGATGTACCTATCATCCCTATAGAAATATATATGTTTTTGCAAAAAATTTAAAAAATACATACAAGAAATAAAATTTTTTTTAAAAACTATAAAAAAAATCATGTTTTTTTCTTCTTATCAGAGAGAGAATTCTTTGAAAAGTGTTTAGGCTTAGGTCCTTACGGTGTGCTTTTTCCTTCGACTTTTATTACAGTATTGGGCAGCTACCGTGTTTATCTAAAACATCTCATACATCTTCATACATCTTCAGAGCTGTGAGCTGGGTTTTTGTAGAATCTTATGGGGATGACTGCGTTTATTGAATTTTAAGTTCGCTGCACCATGAAAAAAATATTATTTTTATGCCTACAATTAATCTAAAACTCAATTTGTTTGTTATCAGTTAAAGTAATAATTTATTTCCTTATGTAGGTATTGAGATTACATAGTTTAGTTTTTCTTAAATTTCTTAGGAATCCATGAGTTGTGTTTGGATGAAAACCCAAGCCATTTAACAAATATCTGATATTTTTTCGTTTGAAGAACTTTTTCAATTAGGAATGTGTCGGGAAATTTTGTTTTTTGTAGTTCAAGTTCGTAGAATCCACCCTTAATTGGGGTACCTTCATAGTCTTCTAGTAGATATGTGACAGGATTTGTATGTTGCACTTTGATTATTTTGAAGATTTCCGTTGTCCAATTCGGTGTGTATCCTTTATCAAATACATGTTTGTATTTACTTATTCTTACGAAATCTCCAATTCTAAATTTCGGGGGAATATGAATTTTTATATGATTATATACTGTTGAGAGTAAATGCCTTTCATTTGCAGCATTTACCTCGGATGGTTTTATTTTGATTGTTCGATGAATAGAATTATTATATTTTTTAGTAAGCATATCTATAAAACCAATCCACCGATATGAACCACTTGCACTGAATTCCTTCCACATAAGTGTTTTTAAGGTACGATTAAATCTTTCAACAATAGATGCCTTAAGTGAAGTAAATGATGAATAATGATTGATTTTATATTTTTTCATGAGACTTTGAAAAGAGGCGTTGAAAAATTCTTTCCCATCATCAGTTTGTAAGTTTTTTGGGGTACGTGTGTCTTTACTGAAAATATGTTGCATAGCAATAGTGACATTGTGCCCTGTTTTGTTTTTGATGGGAACTGTCCAAGCAAACTTGGAAAATGTATTAATAACCGTGAGAAGATATCGGAAATTTTCATTATCATTTGAATAGACACCCATTTCAACTAGATCAGCTTGCCATAAATCATCTAATCCCTTAATAATAACTCGCCTTTTTTTAAAATTCCTCCGAGCAGGTTTATGTAATTCATTGACAACATCTCTTTTACTCATCTTTCTTTAAACTGATTGAAAAGAAAAAAACATTTAATTCTTATATTTGTTTATTTTGTAATCTTTTATATAATAGTATCAATTTTTTCATTCTTAATAATTTATTCTCAAGTATATAGCAAGCACATGTGTCTGGGCCTTCCTTACATTGATTCGAAGACCATGGGCAATTTATAAAATGACATCCATTGACAGACTCTGACGATGATACACCTTCAAACTGGTTCAAAAAACTCATAGTGTTCAGAAATTTCTCATAATGTTCCTCTAATAAGATATTCTGATTATACTTAAGCAAGTTTAAAATATCTTCAATAATCAAAGTATATTTAATGTTAGACATAACGAATGAATTGTGACTTGACACTATGATGTCTATAATTAAACTGATTTTACTTTCCAGTTGCTGAATCTTTCACCACAATATATGCATTTTTTAAAAACTATGTCGTAAATGATGGATTTCGTTTTGAAAGCTTCGCTGCATGTGCTCAATTTTTTCATCGACATAGGTTTTGGAAGTAGCGTCTCTCTTATCATGCGGTTCCTGAATATTTTGTAATCTTTTCAATTTTAAATCGTAATCTCCAGCTTCTGTTTTGAAGAATCCTTCGCCAGGTGGTCCTGGTATACCTTGTGGACCCCGCTCTCCCTGCAATCCTCGCGGCCCAATCCTTACTCTAGCTCTATTGGTAAAACGACCAAATTTGTCTTTACTCATAATATGTCTTTATACAATTATGTTTTTCTCTTTTAATTCTTCAACAATTGAGACAATTTCATTAGAGTGATTATTATTCCCTGCTTGTTGTGACCCAATTAAAAGCTTCAATCGATCTACAAGTTCATTCGGATCATCCCAATATATAAAGTCTTTCTTCATGCTTGATAATGTCATTAATCCACTTCCGAATGAAGGTGTGGTATTCGCAAATAAATGTTTTATTATGTTGTATTTAGCACCACGATTACCTCGTACCTGTTTCTCTGAATCATGGGAATCTCTATGCGAATTGGTATCCGTTAATATAGTTTTATAGTTGTTTAAGTCTTCACTATTATATATTTTTTCGCTTGGTCTTTTCATGAATAGGAGCTCGTATAATCCATGTGTCCCTTTAAAGTTCTTAGTTTTTACATGTATATCATTTCCTTGAACTTTGAACTCACCATCTCCAATATATAACTTTCCATTTTTCAAGTATATACCATATATATTATCAAATGAATTGGAATTGTTAATAAATAGATCCAGATATTTTTTAGGAATGTCGGAAAATTCTTCATGAGATAACTGCTCTGCAAAATTCCGATGCTTAATGCGTTGACTTTTTCTAGTCTTCGAAAGTTCTAAATGGGTTCTTGGAGTACTATTATTGTTATCTGTAATGGCGTTACTAATGGAAGGTGACGGTGTAATAAATTCTTCTTCCTTTTTAGTGGGTTCAATTTTCTTTGTAGAACTTTGAAAAATATTTTTCTCATGATCTTCCTCTTGCTTAACTAATTTATTAAGTGGAGTAGTAATTGGTCTTAAAGCATCCTCTAATTGAGTTTCGTAAGCTTCTTTACCCCGTTTAAGAGCTTTGTATTTTTTTCGTAGTGCTTCTGTGGTTTTAATAAGTTCTTGTTTAAGTTTCACATCTATATGCATCATTTTTATTTGTTTGCTTTTTTATAAAAACAATCCGTAAATAAGGTTCGTATACATCGAAATAATCGAATTAATGGATTTAAGTTAAGAAAGATATTACAGGTACTTGTCTTAATTGATGAACTTTGATCATTGAACTGTGTGAATCGATTTTTAACTGTAGTATTGTGTTCAGTAAACTGTAACGAAGTGTTCTCATAGAACATTTCTGCACATATGACACAAAATGATAATGTGTTTTGTTTTATAGGGAAGGGGTAAGACCGCTTTAAACAGAACTTTAGAAAAGGCTCCGAACAGCTTCAAAACGCTTTTTAAACAGCTCGTAACAGCTCCAAACCGCTTTTCAAACTGCCGCAAACAGCTTCAAACCGCTTTCAAACCGCTTTTCAAACCGCTCCAAACAGCTCGTAACAGCTCCAAACCGCTTTTCAAACAGCCCCAAACAGCTTCAAACCGCTTTTCAAACCGCTCCGAACAGCTCGTAACAGCTCCAAACCGCTTTTCAAACAGCCCCAAACAGCTTCAAACCGCTTTCAAACCGCTCGTAACAGCTGCAAACCGCTTTTCGAACTTTTGAACTGTATATTTACACTGTATTTAGTTTCAGAAAACTATCAAAGCCTTTCCTATAACGACCTTTGTTCAAAGACATAAATCTTTATCAATAACTAAAAAACCATGTTTAATGTTCCAACATTCTGCACATAATTTTTGAAATGTTGAAAACGACATATCTGAATTAACATGATCATTGTAGATATGTTTTAAGCTCATATCATCCTGTTTAAAGACGATTAGAAAATTAGCATTGTCTCTAATTAAGTGTTTGGGTATTCTGGTATATGTCTGGCACAAATAAAAACTATCAATGTTATGATGTCGCCCCATGCTAAAGTATGTTCGAATAGTGTCTTGTTTTTCACAGGCAATATCATCAAATATAAATACATATAGAGTTTGGCTTAGCTTCTTCAGGTGGTATAACTTCACTGTTATTGGAAAAAGTAAAGAACCCCATATGCTTTATTGGTTGGACGGCTCTTCGTAGAAATTCATATTTTGGCTGTTGTAAAGATTTTGAATAAATATACATATATATTTTCAAATTTCAAGCCATTTGGATGTTGTAGCAAAGTCATCATTACATTAGTTTTTCCGCAATTTGATGGACCTGTTATCAAACCTCTTATGCTATTGGGCAATAATATACTGTGCTTTTTTGTTTCAATTCTTTTAACCAAATCCATGTTTTTTATTGGTAGCTGATGTTGTTGTTTTATGAATCGCATGATGACAAAAACTAAATGATTTTCCCATATATATCAAGGTTTTATTGAAAAAATGTCATAACATTATTAGTGACCTCTGCAAATCGTTGTTTACCTAATTTGTTTATCTAATAATAATGATAGATTTTTCTAATCAACCTAATAGTCAACGAAAAATTGTGAAAGGAGAAGGTTTATTGAATTCTGTAATTAATAAACTACTATTTGAACTTCACTTACCAGGTTACCAGTACTGTGGGCCTGGAACAAAATTGGAAGAACGTTTAGCTAAAGGCGATCCTGGGATAAACTTACTTGATCAAGCTTGTAAACAGCACGATATTTCATATTCCAAATTAAAGAATACACCTGAACGACATATAGCAGATAAAATTTTAGTTGAAAAAGCTTGGCAAAGAGTTAAATCAAAAGACGCAGGTATAAGAGAACGAGCAAACGCATTATTAGTCACCAACTTGATGAAAGCTAAAGTAAAGTTTGGAATGGGTATAACTGATAAAAAAACTAAAAAGAGCAAGTGTAAGCTCTCACATTTAACAAATCAATTAAAGATGTGGGAAAAATTGTTATTACTAAAAAACCCTACAATTTAAACAGTGCTATTAAAATAGCTTTGTCAGCGGCTAAGAGAATAATTAAGAGAAACAAAAATATTAAGACACCAAGAGTTATATCTGTACCTAAATCAGGTGGAGTAGTACCATTCCTTGTTCCTCTTTTTGCAGGACTTTCAGCACTAGGTGCATTATCTGGAGGTGCTGCAGGTATAGCTAAAGCTGTGAATGAGGCTTTTAATGCTAAAAAAGATCTAGAAGAAAAGAAACGTCATAATACAAAGACGGAATCTATTGCAATGGGTAATGGACTACATCTAAAACCTTATAAGAAGGGTCTTGGATTATTTTTACATGTGCAGCCAAAAAACTTTTAGATTCGCTACCCAAACGTGCATTGAATGAATTGGATATAATTCATTTTGCAAAAATGAATATTCCTCATTTTCGTGGTGTTTTTATGCGAGATAATTTACCCCGGTATAAGCCATGGAAAAATGAATGTGGAATCGTTAATCTAGATTCTTTAAAAGGACCAGGAACACATTGGGTAGCATATTGTAAAAAAGGCAAACTAATTGAATATTTTGATAGTTTTGGGAATCTTCAACCTCCTATTGAAGTAATTCATTATTTAGGTTAAAATATCAAATACAATTATACTAAGTACCAAGATTTCAATACCACTAATTGTGGTCATTTATGTTTTCTTATATGATTGTTACTTCTAATAAATATAAAGATTATTTTTTGAAAAAATATTCATTGTTTATTTCATCGTCATGGCATTGACACTTACACTAAGCGGGGAAACTTCCTATCTATCAGCTGAATATTTCCCACCATTAAACTTGAATAGGAATTACGTTTGTGGCCTCGTAGATTTTCAAACATATAACTCAATTCCAAATGTGGATGAACGAAACAATTTGTTCCATATTGGAGAAAACGAAATCGAAATTCCAGTAGGATCCTATGAAATAGATGACATTGCGTTCTTGATTTCTAAGACATTGTTAATGCAAAATTCTACCGCCAAGGTAAAGATAGAAGCAAACAATAATACATTAAAAGCAGAAGTTGAGAGTAATGAGATAATTTACTTCGATAGACCTAGGTCTATTGGAACATTATTGGGCTTTGGTAAGCGTGTACTTGAACAAGGTATAACTCATATGTCAGATTTAGCGGTTGACATTAATAAAGTAAACGTCATAAGAATTGAGTGCAACATAATTGTTGGTTCCTATTTTAATAATACTCCTGTACACACTATTCATGAATTTTCACCGGAAGCAGGAGCAGGGTATAAAATCATAGAGGTTCCAAAAAATGTCATCTATTTACCTGTGAACGTCAAGCAAATAACTTCTTTATCATTAAGGCTTGTAGATCAAGACGGTGATCTAATAAATTTTAGAGGAGAAACAAAAACCATTCGATTACATTTAAAACCGAAATCAACGTAATGTTACTCTATAATAATTATATATTTGACATCAAAGTTGATCATTCAATTAGTTCTGAAAAGACGTCAAACCGATCAAGATCAAGATTGTCTCTTGAAAACAAAGCATTTCTACTATCACTAGGATTTGTCCTGAAAGAATAAAAAGAAAAAAAAATAATAAAATGAGTCAAATACTAAATATTAGTCACTGTCCTAATTATGATAATAGCATTACAAAATTTGAGTATCATAGTTATTCAGCATTTCTTCAATCCTTCAATACCAGTGATGAAATACGTATCCCTATACAACAGCAGGATCTGTGCATTTTACCCAGTGAAAGTTTCATTTATGTAGAAGGAAGTCTGACAAAAGCAGATGGCGGAGTTTCTTCCACAGCAAAACTATGTAGCAATGCTATACCATTTCTTTTTGAGGAAATACATTATGAACTCAATGGTATCGATATTGAAAACAATAAAAATGTTGGTATTACAACATTATTAAAAAATTTTATATCATTAAATGAGAATGAAAGTAAAAGTTTGGAAAATTCTTCATGGACTGGAAAGGATAGTATTTCACTTTCATCGGGTAGTTTTAACTTTTGCATTCCATTGAAAAATCTTTTAGGATTTGCTGAGGATTATAAGAAAATCATTATAAACGCAAGACATGAATTGATTTTAATTCGAACTCGAACTGATGAAAATGCCTACATTAATACAGAAAAAGAAAATTTAAAAATGGCAATCCATAAACTACAATGGAGGGTTCCTCACATTACCTTATCCGATTCCAATAAATTAGTACTATTGAAACAAATTCAATCGAAACCAATTAAAATGCATTTTAGAAATTGGGAAATGTATGAATATCCTACTCTACCTACTAACACGGATCATGTGTGGACAGTTAAAACCTCGACACAACTTGAAAAACCTAGATATATTATAATTGCATTACAAACAGCGCGTAAGAACTATCTAAACAAAGATGCTAGTAAATTCGATCATTGCGATGTTAGCAATGTGAAAGTATATTTGAACTCAGAAGCATATCCTCGTGAAGATTTAAATTTGAAGTTTAATCTAAATCAATATGCTATTCTCTATGAGATGTACAGCAAGTTTCAACAATCATATTATCAGAAGCCACCACTACCACTCTTATCTCCACAAGAATATAAAAACATTGCTCCAATTATGGTTATTGACTGTTCTCGTCAAAATGAATCAATTAAAAACGGACCTGTCGATGTAAGAATTGAACTTAAAACGTCCACCCCTGTTCCAGATTTAACTACAATGTATTGTCTTATTCTTCACGATCGTATAGTTGAATACAATCCAATGACAGGAGAAGTTCAAAAACTTATCTAACACGTGACAATTTGTATACCTTTTTCAATAATAAAATATTTTATTAGCCGATAAAAAAAACATGATGGTTTATTTTATTTATATTTTTATTTTCAAAAAGTCAAGAAGAAGAAGAAAAACATAATTGAATTACAAAATTATCTTTTGAATCCTCTTTTAAATCCATATGGCAATGAACTGTAATTGCTAAGAAAACGTCTCACTTTTATTCATCGCGTAGGCGGGTCGATTGCTTCCCTAGCTTATCTTAAAATTAAAATTTCAACTCCAAAAATATTCTTTGCTGCAGCACGCGGCGCGGCGTCCCCTTCAACAAGATCTAAAAATAGAACAACTAATAGCCGACATATTATTTTTCAAATTCAAATTTTCAGTTCTGAAATCTAACCCCCCAAAGTAAAAAATAAAAATCCGCAACCAACGGCCACTCGCTATTTGTATGCAATTCTAGGTCAAGTTAAGTTGCAGAGCATCTTCTTGACAATACGCAATCTATGCACAATCGAACATCGCTCGAAATTCTCTACCTACACATTTTGGCTACCATACCATATCAACCCATCGAAATTCACAACAAAAAAACCCTACATACATTGTCATCATAATCTTTCCTTTCATATTTTACTTCCCCTCCCAGTCCAGCAAACACAATACGCAAAAACGATATTCCCAAGTCACAATTCCCTTCAACAAAATCTAAAAATAGAACAACTAACAGTGTCTATGCCTGAAAGAAAGAAACCTCATGATAAGCTGTAAAATGACATGCTGTTCATCCACAATCAATGCACAACCAAAAATCGATCGTGACAAATTCTCTATCTTAAAGCTAAACAAAAAAACAAATTCAAACCACCACCAACCGTCACACTTTTTATAAGCCTCAACATACCAAAAGATTCTATAAATAACTTGGCGGCACAAATACATTTTTCAATTGATTATATTCCGATGTGTCTGCTGCTTCGCAGAAATATCCAGCTATATACAATCCAAATGTTCGTCTTTTTTCTCAATGCATCAACAAATACCACACCATAATTTGTATGGTTTTTTCACAACCAGCAACAACTCAGCAAACGTACCAAAAAGATTCTATAAATAACTATTTTTTGTTCGCATAAATACACTTTTTACACCCCGATAGCCTAGTGCAACTGTCACACGCGCGACACCCCATAGGCCCCGGTTCAAATCTCAGTCTTGGCAATGCATTCTTCTTTTTTTCTCAATGCATCAACATCTCCTTTTAAATCAAATATGTAACCAAATTTCTTACTAGAAACCACACCACACAAATAAATTTTTCCAACCAGCAACAACTCGCAAACATACCAAAAGATTCTATAAATAACTTTTTTGTACGCATAAGTAGACTTTTTACACATCAACCTACAACTACCCCGATAGCCTAGTGCAACTGTCACACGCGCAGTCGTTCATCAACTGTGAAAGCGCACAGACGTGTTGGTGACTTTAGCAGTGTCTAATTGAATTCGGAGTGTTTTAAAAAAAGTATTAGAAGCAGTGATTTTTAATAAGGGCAGTAGCCTAGTGGGTAAAGCGTTCGACTCAGTCGATCTTTGACTTTCGATCAGGAAAGACTTCAGCGGAGCAGTGTCAGTATTTTTACAAGTGAGTGCAAGTATAAGTGCAAATTAAGTTATCGAATTGATAACTAAAAGTTAGCAGAGTGGTAGAGTGGCGGACTCTCTCCCAGTCGATCTTTGACTTTCGAGCAAGAAAGACTTCAGCGGAGACAGTGTTGTACTAAAAGTATATTTTCAAGTGAGTGCAAGTTCAAGTGCAAAAAAAGTTATCGATTTGATAACTGAAAAGTTAGCGAAGTGGTAGAGTGGCGGACTCTGAAGCCAAGGGTCGTGGGTTCAAATCCCACTCAGAGGCGACAAAAATTTTAGAAGCTTTTTTTCATAACCGGGCGGTTGAAAACGTCATTGATTGGGAAAAAAAGCAGATGGTAAAAGAGAAGAAGGCAGGGGCATCGAAAGATGCCTCTGCGAGTAAAGAATTGCTGGAATCAACAAATTCTACAGCAGCGGCAACAACAACAAATACTACAGCAGCGGCAACAACCGCAAAACCGATAGCGGCAACAACCGCAACAACATCAGAGGCAGCTGGAACTGCAGTTAAGAGGAGGCGGCGCCTAAAGGTAAAGCCGAATTTAGTGCCCCGAAAGCAAAAGGCGAAGGGAGCGGCAGAGGAGGTCGATGACGATTTAATGTCGACGGACACAGAAAGCATCGTAAGTCTCAACTCGACTTACGATTATGAGTCAAACGGTGGCGAGGGCCGTTATACAGGTAGCGGCAATTCGTTCGCTGCCTTGGCAGATGATAACAACATCGTCAACAACGACAACAACGACGAAGACGAAAAGCGGATGCAATTTCTCACCGAGACGCTGGGAAAGTTAAGCAAAGAAATTGCCGAGATTAAAAATAGACAAGAGGTTCGCAGGCGAGCGGAGAGGGAGGCGCATCAACAACAGTCGCAGTCAAAAGTTGATGCGCCAAAACAACAGCGACCAGCAGCAGCAGAAAAAACTGCAAACAAAAAAACTGCGCCCGTGCAGCAACGCGGGACTACAGCTAAAAAAGCTGAAATAAATAAGAAAACTGCTACCAATGAGCAGCCACGGGGGACCGCGGCTATAAAAGCCGCGACAACGAGCCAGGAGAAGCAGCCAGCAGAACAACAGCAGCAGCCAGCACAACAACAGCAGAAGAAGCCACAAAAAAGCAGGGTGCCCCCTATCAACACCCTAAAAATGGAATTGCAAGCAACGAAAAATATATGTAAGTCCGCCATTGGCGATAAATTTACTATAAAACGATTAGGTCAAGATCGGCATGCGATCCAATGTGAAAACATTGGTGACCATAAGATCGTTCGGGAGTTGTTGAAAGTGACAGCCACCGAACATTTTACTTTTACTCCCAAAGAGGAGAAACCAAAATGCATGTTGTTGAAAGGGGTAGAACCTACCTCTGACCCAGAGGAGCTCTTAGTTGAACTCCGCAGGTTGGCGGGCGACGATCTCGAGTTCATCGGGGTCAAGTCGTTCACCACGGCCAAGGCAAGACGGGAGAAGCGGCTATTGCCGATGTTCCTCGTCACTTTATCACCCAATAGCCGTCTGGAGAGTCTAAGGAAAATCTCCGTCCTGGACTACCAGATGGTAAGATGGGAAAAATTAAACAGGCACGGGGACATTTTACAATGTCTTCGTTGCCAACGGTTCGGGCACGCCGCATTCAACTGCCAAATGCAGTCGAGGTGTGTAAAGTGTGGATAGATACACAAAGAAAAAGAGTGTTAACTCGGTGAGGCAAGGGTCGAAGATAAGACCCAACTGAAATGTGTTCTCTGTGGTGGAGATGGACACCCTGCAAACTATCGGGGATGTCCTCGATACCAGGTTATTAAAAAATCATTAAAAGCTGCTCCAACAGTAACTAAGGACGAGGGAAGGCCAGACCGACTCCAAGGGCCGTCGTTCCCGAAGTCTCCTACGCCCAAATGGCGGGTGGAGCTGGGAAAACGGTACAACCTCCTCAGAAAGCGGCCGCACAGCCATCTGTGTCAAAGGCAGCTACTGGGGAGTCAGAGGTGATGGTCGCTCTGCGTGTCATTCAGGCACAAATGAGTGAGCTATCCCGGCAAATAAGTGAGCAGGCGCGTAGGGTGGACTTGATCTACCGTGCAGTGCCTTCGCTTGCGCAATTTTTGGGTTAACGGGCGCGCTGCCGGAGAGGCCTTTCAAGATCCTAGCCGTGAATGTGAATTCGCTAGTTAGGGTAGAACGACGAGCCAACTTTTCCGAGTTGTTAAAAGACCAACGTCCCGATGTGTGTATGGTTAGCGAAACTAGGCTAAACCAGCATCACAAATTGACGGATAACAATTACATTATCGTAAGGAGGGACCGACCCAACTCGACTTTCGCGGGTGGGGTTGCGATCTTCATACGTAAGGGCATTGCTCATAAGGTAATATATAGTGGTGAAGTACGCCGATTCCAGTTGCTGGAAGCGTGTATTGTATGCATCCCTCTCCAACAGGGGAGGCGCTTGTATGTGGTCGCGATCTATGCGCCGGAGGCTTCTCAAAATTCATGTTTTATAACAGAGCTTGAAACACTTTTTCGATGTCTGAAACTGAACTCAGAAGAAAACTATTTCCTTTTGGCCGGTGATTACAATGCTAAACACCAAGATTGGGGAAATCGATTAGCCAATCCAAGGGGGACCCAGCTATTCAATTGGCTGGGGCTCCACAGCATTGAGTGTAAAGTCGATCTGCTGGCTACTGACAGGCCTTCATATCCTCGAAGTGGCTCTTATTTGGATCTATTGCTTTTAGACTCAAGACTGAGACTGACCGACGACATTCTTCGACGGACGAAAAATTGTTTGACGACGGTTGAGTACGACATTGACCACTGTGGACTTGCCGCCGTCATACTGCTTCCGAACGACCTTGTGGAACTGGAGGAGTACGTGCCGACGCACTCTTACAACTACGGTAAGACACGTTGGCCGCGCTTTTCCGGTGCCGTCTCAAGGGAACTTCGTTCGAACGGTATTGCTCCGCCATGCAACAGGAATCTGTCGAACGTTGAGATCGATGGATACCTGCAACGTATGGAGGATGCAATCCGTAGTACAATGGACAGGACAATTCCTAAATATAAGCAACATGACTCAACGAACATGTACAGAAACGCGACAATCGACGCACTCTACAAACAAAAAAGTAGACTCCTGTCGAGACTCAAACTCTTGCACAGGAGGTTTACTGACCGACACGATTTGGAGATTAGAACTCTGAGGTCACAGATCAAAAATCTCCAACAACTTATTAAAGAAAACTATAGAATTTCCGTTTCATGTTTCTGGAACAATAAAATTCGGGCTGTGCAGTCCAACAACCCGAGTATGTTTCCGGAAATAAATAAAATTTTTAGGAGAAAAGATCAAAATGACCTTCAGAGTATTAAACTCCAAAGGACGACAGAAAACAAAAACTTACTTTTGACAATAGGGATAGATCCGGATGAGGCCATCTTGGATGATGACCACTTTATAGTGGAAGATGCTCAGGAGAAGGTAGAGACTGTGGGTGCTGTTTTCGAGCAAGTATATAAGGTGAATGATTGCGTTCGCCCGAATTACGACCTCGAGAACAGAGCCTTCGTTGGACACTTCTATCTTAGAGACGAGATCTCGCATTGGCGATCCGAGAATCCTGGTTTCACTAGGTTCAATGACGACCGACTTGCAAATGCAGTCATCGCCCAGCGAAACGGGGATAACACCCTGTTCGTTTCTAAGATGGACCTTTTGGACATCTTTCACAAAATAAAGAAAAAGAAGTCAGCAGGAGTCGACGGCATACCCAATGTTGTGCTGCGAAACCTCCCTTCGGAAGCGGTGGACATATACACCACGTTGTTCAACAATGCGCTGAATAATGCATATTATCCAGTGCGTTGGAAGACGGCAGTGGTCCATCCTCTCCTTAAAAAAGGTAAGGATGGTTCCAATCCAGCAAATCTCCGGTCAATTAGTCTTCTACCGAGTATCAGCAAGGTATTTGAGAAAGTTCTCAATAGAGCTCTGTCCACATGGGCTGAGGACAAACATATTATTCCAGGAAATCAGTTCGGTTTTAAGGCGGGCCATGATACCACACATGCCGCGTCTAAACTAGTATCAGATATTCAATGGAACAAAGCTAAAAATCAGTGTACGGGTGCATGTCTGGTTGACTTGGAGAAGGCTTTCGATACCGTTTGGTTAGACGGTCTTTTTTATAAGTTGATCAGATATGGCATGAGTAAACCACTACTATATATTCTGAATGACATGCTTCATGGTAGAACGTTTGTTGTGAAAAGTTGCAATAGAACTTCTACCAGAACTTTTAAAATACAAAACGGTCTGCAACAAGGAGCGGTGAATTCTCCTATACTATTTAGCATTTTCACCGGCGATCTAATTGGTTCTCTTCACCATGCTATAGCGTACGCCGACGACCTTATTGCGTACAGAACAGGTCCAAAGATCGAAGTCATCAGAATACTTTTGCAGCGTGACTTCGATAAGATCCAGCAATATTGCGATGACTGGAAGTTGAAAATCAACGTCCAGAAATCGGAAACAATTGTGTTTAGAACCTCGTTGGCTCGGGCCTCATGGGATACGAGAAAGAACTGGCGAAAGCTGGTGATCGTTGATCTACATGGCAACCCACTGCCAAACAAAGTAGTAGTCAAGTATCTCGGCATCTGGCTAGATCAGTATCTATATTTTAACAAACATATGGATGCAGCTCTGGCCAGGGCTAGAGGAGCTTTTGCTCTGACAAGGCGACTGTTTCACAGCAGTCAACTTGATAGCAGAGTGAAGGTGATTTGCTACATGGCCCTCATAAGGCCAATGATTGTCTATGGGTGCCCCGTGTGGTTCAATGTTACAGCGTCTCAAATGGAAAAGATTCGGGTGTTTGAGAGACAGTGTCTGCGTACCTGTCTTGGATTGCACAGAACACCAGAGTCGGAGTACAGAAAATATTATCCTAATGAGGTCCTTTACAACGGGGCTCAAATAAACAGGATCGACAACTTCATTATAAAACTGACTCGTGGTCACACTGCAAGAGCGATGACCTCGACCAATGGCCTAATTTTTGGGGCTTATTACCCCAACACTGAGTATATGGAGAAAACGCGCTTCAGTGGATTTGTCCCACCGGAGGCTTTCCTCTATTTTGATATGGTAGGGCTGATTCAGGATAGATTGGCAGTTCCGCTAATCTACCACGTCTGCCGGAAGTCCGTGGAACGACGGCTCCCTTACAACCGAGACGTCACCGCAGTAGGCGGAGAAGCTGAAGAGCTCCTCCGGTTCAGTAGGGCGGTTTCAGATCGCGATCGTCGTGACGTTGTTAAAACGTCGAAAATGTTCTGGTGGTTGTCGGAGCAACAACATGAGTTTGATATGAATAGCGAGTCGCCAATGGCTGGCTTACACATATTTAGCGTGTAAGTCTTAGGGTATAGGGGGTGGGTACAGTGGCAAACAAAAAAATCACAAAAATCCAAAAAAAAAAAAAAAAAAATTACAAAATACAAAAAAAAAAAAAAATACAAAATACAAAAAACCCAAAAAAAAAAATTACAAAATACAAAAAACCCAAAAAAAAAATTACAAAATACAAAAAACAAAAAAAAAAAAAAAAATTTCAAAACACAAAAAAAAAAAGCTACTGTGGCTGCTCTAGATTTAAGTAGATTTAAGTAGTTTTAATTAGTTTTAATTAGTTTTAAGAAAACAAAAAAAAAAAAATGATCAAGAAAGCTAAGTTTTTTAAAAAAATTTTCTTAGTCTTAACTAGTTCTAGTTTGTAATTAATAAGGTATCTTAAGGCCGAAAGGCATTAGTAGTAAGATATTGAATAATTTAGAGTACCCGCCTAGGGTCAGTAAGTTAATTAAGTTATTATATAAGCTAGTTTTACACATTTTTGTTAGCATGTAAGTAGATATAAGAAAAGATTAATAAAAATGAATTTAAAATGAAATGAAAAATGAGTGGCGGACTCTGAAGCCGAGGGTCGTGGGATCAAATCCCACTCAGCGACCAAAATTGTGGAAGCTTTTTTTCACAACCGAGAGGTGGAAAACGTGATCCATTGGGAAGAAAGGCAAATGGTAAAGGAGAAAAGGGCAGGGGCATCGAAAGATGCCTCTGCGAGTAAAGCGTTGTTGGAAGCAACAACAACAACAACAAACAATACAACAGCGGAAACCACCGCAAAATCGATAGCGGCAACAACCGCAACAACAGCAGAGGCAACTGCAGTTAAAAGGAGGCGGCGCCTAAAAATAAAACCAAATTTAGTGCCTCGCAAGCAGAAGGCGAGGGGAGCAGCAGAAGAGGTAGACGACGATGGAATGTCTACCAGCTCAGAAAGCATCGTAAGTCTGAATTCGACTTACGATTATGAGTCCAACGGTGGCGAAGGCCGTTATACAGGTAGCGGCAATTCGTTCGCTGCCTTGGCAGATGATAACAACATTGTCAACAACGACAACAACGACAACAACGACGAAGACGAAAAGAGGATGCGGTTTCTCACCGAGACGTTGGGAAAATTAAGCAAAGAAATTGCCGAAATAAAACAAAGGCAAGAGGACCGTAGGCGAGCGGAGAGGGAGGCGCATCAACAACAGTCGCAACCAAAAGTTGATGCGCCAAAAGAACAGCGACAAGTAGCAGCAGCGCAAAATGCTGCAAACAA
Organism: Melanostoma mellinum; assembly: GCA_914767635.1. Classification (NCBI taxonomy): domain Eukaryota; kingdom Metazoa; phylum Arthropoda; class Insecta; order Diptera; family Syrphidae; genus Melanostoma; species Melanostoma mellinum. The sequence continues at coordinate 104,237,075 of OU612060.1, forward strand.
AAAAACTGCGCCCGTGCAGCAACGCGGGAATACAGCTAAAAAAGCTGAGTTAAATAAATAAACTGCTACCGAAGAGCAGCTACGGGGGACCGCGGCTATAAAAGCCGCGACAACGAGTCAAGCCCAAAAGCAGCAGAAGCAGCCAGCAGAACAACAGCAGCAGCCAGCACAACAACAGCAGAAGAAGCCACAAAAAAGCAGGATGCCCCCTATTAACACCCTAAAAATGGAGTTGCAAGCAACGAAAAATATATGTAAGTCCGCCATTGGCGATAAATTTACTATAAAACGATTAGGTCAAGATCGGCATGCGATCCAATGTGAAAACATTGGTGACCATAAGATCGTTCGGGAGTTGTTGAAAGTGACAGCCACCGAACATTTTACTTTTACTCCCAAAGAGGAGAAACCAAAATGCATGTTGTTGTGTATTATTGTATAACACACGAAAATCCTAACCAACCCTAATTTCATTCCAGCTTCAAGGCCAAGGTCAGCACTAAAGCATTCGAATTGTAAACAAACATTCGATCGCTAAGTGTATGACGCAAAACAAAAAGCGCAATTTCTGGGTGACGATTCAGTTAATTCATATACTGAAGCGTCATCAGAAAAATGCAAACAAATTATTGCGGCCAAATAATGAACTGGAATGAACTTTCAGAAAACAAATAATGCTGACGAGTGGTAAAGGAAATGTGTGACGAATATTTTATAGGACAAATTGTTTTGATGACTGAGGAATAGGTATAGAAACATTTAAGAAATACCGATGTCGAAATGTCATGATTTCGACATCATGAATTTACCAACATTTCATGACATAGTTTAAGTTTATCTATGTAAGCTATTTTAAGGTATAAATAGTAAAGGAAAAATGAATGAGAGATATTAGTAATAAAGTAAACACTAAGTGAGTTAACCACAGAAGTTTTATTGGCTGATAAACTGTTGAAACAAGAAGAGGACTTTTGCTTTTGCTGAAAAATTAAGGTGAGTATAATTAAATCTGGCTCTTTAGCCTAGTATTCCGGGATGGTGCGCCCTTAAAACCCACCAAACAAACCCCCTATCCCAATCCCCAGTTAAGGAAGACGACAAGACGCTACATTTGTAGTGTCCGTCTAAGTTAAGAACGAAAGTTCTTAACAATTTTCTAAAACTTTCTGTGTAATCAAAAAGATTACACAACATTTTGGCGCAGCCGGTAGGATGGTGCGTCACTTTGGAGTTTAAACTCCGACTTAAAATCCTGAGGACCACTCCACTTCAGGTACACCATTCGACCTCCCTTTGTAAACTCAAAAAAAAAAATAAATTTTTTTAAAGAAAGAAAAGTTTTTCCAAACAAATGTCAAATTCGGACTCAGAAGAGTCAAATAACGAGACATATCTTAACCTGAGGCAACGCAAAATCTACAAAGCGTCAACCTCAACAGCGGCTGCTCTCCTACCCGGCAAACAAAAGACCGTATTGGAGCAAGTTAAAGCACTTCATGAAAAGGCTCAATCCACGGGAAATATATCCCTACTGGCTTTAGACCAACTCGAAGCATCCTCAGAAAAACAAAGGCTTGAACGGCTAAAACAGATAGAAAAGTTAAAGACAGATTCTCTGATTTTCCAGGGAATCCTTCTAAACCAAAGCAGTACTAAACTGACTGATCGTATAGCTCAAATAAAGACCCCACCCCAAATCTCCTTTTCGGAACAGTCTCAAACTAACTTGGAATTCCAAGATTTTTCTGATTCAGAAAGTGAGACCATTAATTTAAACATGGCGGTGGATTACACGAAAATTATCAAGCTTACGGCTCAGGTCGTTCCTTTATTTTCCGGAGAGAGACACCCAAAAATCTCCCAAGAACTACAAACATTCATAGGATGTTGTAGGCAGGTGATGTTTTGTCTCTCAGAGGAGGAAAAGGAAGCTTTTGCAAGCTTATTCACCACTAGATTGCGAGGTGAAGCATACGACCTAATAGATACAGCCAGACCCGAAACTTTCCGGGAAGCCGAGGATCTCCTCAGTAGGACATACCTCCCAGTGGAAAACTATAACGAGCTAGTGACACGTTTGATATCGTGCAAACAGGAAAGACAAGAAAGTACCGTAGAATTTGCTTCAAGACTTCGCCACAAGTTGGCACAGTGTCGCGAAGCAGCAGAAATAAAATATCTGAAAAATGCGGACACTGTGAAAACACAGTTGGAAGATTTTGCCATATCCTCTTTCGCTAGTGGGGTTCTAAATCCCCATCTAGGGCAGTATTTACTAGGGTTATCCGAACCCACTTTTGAAGGCATGCTACAGAAAGCTTTCATGATGGAAAAACTGCAAAAAGGGGCGGCACAGAAGCAAATGTTTCAACCATACTTGTCAGAGGAAACGATTCCTGTAGATAAAAACTTCGAGAAAAGTCAAGGTAAGGAACACCAAACAAAACTCCAAATTACTTGCAGTTTTTGCAAATTTAAAGGTCACACATATGAGGATTGTTTAAAAAGGAAAAATACACCCGTATGTGAAAACTGTAAAACCTACGGACATGAGACCCGACTCTGCCGTAGAAAAAATAATTCAAATTATCAGAGCACTAAATTCCAAGATAACAACTGGAATAGAAGCGATAGAGGCGAGTATGTTCCAAAGCAAAACCACACAAATCCATTTAGGAATACTCATAGCGAGCCTAACTTCAAACCCAACTTCTCAGCCCCAAATAGGAACGAATTAAATCCTAGGGCAAGGGTTTTTCAAATGAATTCGGAATGTGATTTTTGCGGAAGAAACTCACACTCTATTAGTCAATGTAGTTTAAAACTCAGGTGGGAAAACAAAAATTCGGGAAACGCTTCATCGTCGACCGAAAAAACCCCGGCTCGACGATAAATAGAAAAAATTTTAAAGGGTATTCTGCAACACAACAGTTTTTCGAAAACTACGAATTGCCTTCTGTTGAAATCCCTACAGATTTTACTAAAAATAAAACCGTTCGTCTGTTAGTGGATACTGGATCTGAAGTCAGCCTCATTAGGAGGAAGGTGTTAAAACAAAACACAAAAATTGACAAAACCAGAAACGTATCCATAAATACTCCATTTGGTTCAGGTAAAACACTTGGACAATGTACTGGAAAATTCAAAATACCCACGGAACCTTCTTGCAACTTTCAAGTAGTTGAAGATGAATTACCCATTCCAGATGACGGAATATTGGGATATAATTTCATTGGGCCACACTGTAATGTGGAGGGTCCCAAAAAGATTTTAAAATTCACCACCACAAAGCAAGAATATATAACTCCACTGTTAGATTCAAAAACAGGGGTTCACGAATTACCAAGTACAAAATTTGGAGATAACTCCTATGGACCTCATTGTAACCATCAGGAAAAAGACACTTGTGGAAAGAGGAAAATAGACCTTGCAGAAAGATTTTCTGATATGGCTAAGACCTCTTCAATCGTTACACAAGATGAACCAAGTTTTACAAAATTAGTAATCAACAGAACAAAGAAACAAATGCCAACCCGTAGAGGCTCTGGTAATAATCTTGGCAATTCTCATAGTAAAGAAGACACTTGTGGAAAGAGGAAAATAGACCTTGCAGAAACTAATCATATTAATCATGGTTCCAATTCAAAAATAAATAATAAGTCAACCCAACGCGGCTCTGATCAAAAAATCAAAAATAAAAAATCAACCCAACGCGGCTTTGATTCAAACATTCATGTAAATGATAAGTCAACCCAAAGCGGATCTGACTGCAAAATTAAAAATGAAAAACCAGCCCTAGGAGGTTTGGTTAATAAAAATAAAACTCGGTATACAACCGAAAGCAAAACAAATAATATGACACTGCACACTGCAGACCCACAAATCAACTCCGAAAATGAATCACAGCAGCAAGACCTGCAAAATATACAAACAAAAGAAAAATTGAAATTGCAAATGTTCAACCGAATTAAAGCATATTTACTCTACTTTATAACTCTTATGATGATAATGCTCTCGGACATAGTAAAAGAGATAGGATACAAAATACTAAATACAATTAATCAAAAAAGATTAGATTTAAATAATGTTGAAATAAATACAATAGGACAAGCATATAAACTAGTTAGGTCAAATTTAGATAATACAATTAAGATAGTGAAACACCCAATAAAAAATAAGGACAGCTTACAAGTCAAGAACTCGGCGGTAAATCCGATTCCCAATGGAGAAATTATTACAGATTCATTTAGAAATACATGGAAAATAGGACCACTAATAGGTCTAGGAAGTTTTGGTCAAGTATACTCAGCATGTAAAGCCTCAAACCCACAAAAGAAAACACCTGACTATAAGTACGTCGCGAAGATTGAACCACACGATAGTGGGACACTCTTTGTGGAGATGCATTTCTATATGAATAATACTCATTCAGAGGACATAACACAGTTTAAAAAACTTCACGATATAAAATCTTTAGGAATACCGCATCTAGTAGGTACCGGATCACACGACTATGATAATGTTTTACATCGTTTTTTGGTCATGCCACGGTACGGAGATAATATCTGGAAACTTTTCCTTGAAAACGGAAGAATAATTCCAGAACATACCATCTACCGTTTAGCGTTACAGATATTAGATGTGTACGAATACATTCACGGCAGAACCTATGCCCATACAGACTTGAAAGGAACAAACATCTTATTAGGTTGTGAAAAAGACAATACCACTCAAGCGTATCTGGTAGATTTCGGCTTAGCAAGCCACTACACCCAAGAAAATTTCAAACCAAATCCTAAGAAAATGCACCACGGTACAATTGAGTACACCTCTAGAGATGCTCACCTAGGTGTAATCACCATGCGAGGAGATTTCGAGATCCTTGGATACAACCTTATCGAGTGGTCAGGAGTGATGTTGCCTTGGGAGCAAGAAAATCTTCTTAAAAATCCTTTAAGGGTCCAAAAGTCAAAAGAAACCTTTATGGGTAATGTTACTATAAGTTTGAAAAAACTATACCACAATCAAACACCAAATGCAATTCTGGAGTTCACAAAATATGTTGCTTCTTTGAAGTACAATGAGACACCAGACTATAATAAATGTCGACAAATATTCCAATCAGGACTAAAAACTCTTAAAGCTATTAACTCAGGTGATCTAGAGTTCAAATTAGGCCCAACACAAAAATTTGTATCTTTACCAAGATGGGAGTCTGACCAAGAAAACAAAGACGAAAACAGTAGGATAGTTGAAAAGAATAATTCTGAAACAAATTTAGTAATAAAAAACCAACCAATAAGCAATAAAACAATTCAACTCAATCTAAAGGAAGGGTTGAAAATTCCCTCTAGATCGAGAATGACTGTAGAATTACCGTACAGAAGTGAAGAAGCCATGATCTGTCTATCCAAACAAATTGAGGACGGAGTGTTCTTGGGTAGCTGTTTGATAGGAGACAATAAAAGACACGTTGTAGTACCCATAATAAATACACATCAACATGAAATCAAAATAACACATATCGAGCTGGAAATGGCCCCCCTAAAAGATTTCGATGTAGTAGATATTAATACCCACCAAAAAGATTTTGGTACTGACGAGGTAGAATGTTATCATACAATAACTCAAAATAGTATCGTAAACATTAGAATACAAGAATTAACAACCAAATTGAACAAAGATGATAGCCTAAACGAAGAAGAAAAAGAATCTATAGTAGACCTTTGTTCAAAATACAATGACATATTTTTCCTACCGGGTGACAGACTCACTCACACTACAACCATGCTGCATAAAATCCCAATTAACCAAGACCAAGCCCCTATAAACACCAAAATGTATAGGCTCCCTGAGAAACAGCGGGGAATAATAAATGAACAACTTGCTGAAATGTTAGAAAACGACATAGTCCAACCCAGCAAAAGTCCTTGGAACTCACCACTTTTAGTGGTACCCAAAAAAGCAGGACCCGACGGAGAAGTACGTTGGAGGGTAGTAGTCGATTTCCGTAAGGTGAACGAATGCACGATAGGAGATGCTTTCCCGCTACCTCGTATCGAAGACATACTTGACCAACTTGGTCACGCTAGATATTTCACAACACTGGATCTTGCCAGTGGTTACCATCAAGTTCTTGTCCATCCAGAAGATAGGGAAAAAACAGCTTTCAGTACGGCCTATGGCCACTACGAATTTAAGCGAATGCCTTTTGGACTCAAAGGAGCTCCAGCGACATTCCAAAGACTCATGAACTATATCCTTACTGGTCTACAAGGACTAGAATGCTTTGTCTATTTAGATGATATAGTCGTCTATGGAAAAAATCTGGTAGACCATAACAGAAAATTGGAGTTAATTTTCGAGAGAATGCGAGAACATAACTTAAAATTGAACGTAGAGAAATGTCAATTTCTCAGACGAGAAGTAGTATATTTAGGACACAAATGTTCCGCAGAAGGAGCACTTCCCGATCCAGGAAAAACTAGTTGTGTGCAAAACTTCCCTGTACCTCGCACGATGAAGCAAACACAATCCTTCCTTGGTTTGGCCAATTACTACCGGAAATTTATTCCAAACTTTTCGAAAATAGTTCGACCACTGACAAATCTTACTCGAAAGGACGTTAAATTCACTTGGACAGACAGATGCCAAGAAGCATTCCAAACAATAAAGAACTTGCTAGTAACACCCCCGTTATTAATTATCCCGATTTTAAAAAACCATTCATTCTCACAACTGACGCTAGCAATGAAGCGATAGGGGCAATTCTCTCGCAAGGAGAAGTAGGGAAAGACAAACCCATTGCATACGCTAGTCGTGCATTAAACAAAGCAGAAAGAAACTACTCCACTATAGAAAAAGAAATGTTAGCTGTTGTTTGGGCGACTAAAAATTTTAGATGTTACTTGTTAGGAAGAAAATTTATAGTGTACACAGATCACGAACCATTGACAGGTAATTTTAGAGTAAGAGACCCCACGTCAAGGTTAATAAGGTTCCACCACAAACTATCCGAATATGACTGTTGTTTAAAATATAAAGCAGGTAATACTAACGTCAATGCAGATGCACTGAGTAGGATACCACTAACGGTACCTGATGAGGACAAGAACCAAGAACGTGAGAAAACTTGTTTAGCTGTAACGAGAGCTCAGAGAGCTTTACAATTACCAGATAAAGAAGACACTAATATTGAACGACACGACTCTGACGAATCTTGTAGTAACGCGAAAATTACCCAACAAAGCACATCGACAATAAATGAAATCGAAGACTTCAAATATAACAGACAGAAGATCGATAAGCCCGAAGAAATATTGAATGTACTCAGAGATTAATATGACTCCCCGTTTGGCGGACACCAAGGTGTCGTAAACACATATAAAAGAATCCGAAAGAATTACGTTTGGCCAAAAATGTTCCAGGACATATCTAAATACATAAGGAAATGCCCAAAATGCCAAAAAATGAAATCAAGTCCAGAAACAAAAATGCCAATGATAATTACTGACACAAGTCAAATTCCTTTTGACAAGGTTTATTTAGACATAGTAGGGCCACTGCAAGAATCATACTCAGGAAATAAGTACATTTTGACGTTTCAAGACAACTTGACTAAATACGTTGACTTCTACGCAATACCTAATCAGGAAGCCGTAACAATAGCCCAGATATTTTTTGAACAAATCATAACAAGATACAGAATACCCAACAAACTAGTTACAGACCAAGGAACAAATTTCTTAAGCAAGTTATTTAAACAAGTATGCAAATTACTTAAAATTGAGAAACTGCAAACTACCGCCTATCACCCTCAATCGAATGGTGCATTGGAAAGGGCACATAGACCACTAGTAGAATATTTAAGAACGATCTGCGATGAAAACCCAAGATCTTGGGATCAATTTCTTAGAACCGCCGCGCTTGTTTATAACAATAGCATTCATGAGGGTACTAAGTTTACCCCTATGGACTGTCTTTTTGGTTTCACCTCCGACATACCTTCAAGCCTTAAAAAAGAACCCGAACCCATATACAACCACGAAAATTACTATTATACTTTACGGTATAAGTTACAGAAAATACATTCTTTAGCTAGGAAAAATTTGATTATTAGTAAAAAGAATTCAAAAAATTATTACGACAAGAAAATAAGAACTATAACTTTTCACGTAGGAGACAAAGTACTTTTGAAAAACGAGAATAGACAACACAAATTATCTGAAATATGGACAGGACCATATCCTGTTGTACAAATTACGAGCCCCACAGATAGTGTAATATTAATTAAGAAAAAACAGGTAACCATTCATAATAATCGTCTAAAACATTATTACGAATAACAGCTACTCTTTTTCATACAATAAATTTTTTTTGCTAAGCAACGCTCCCCTAAAACCAAAAATATATACAATTGCTACAAATGCATATTACTAACCCCACGAAAGTTTGTATTCATGTTCCCATTCCATTTATAAAGTGAAAATGGCAAGGCAAGGTAAAAGAAACTGAACCTACCTTAAAATCGAAAACTGTCAATTTGAAAAAAAAAAAAAATAAATAAAAAGGTCACTGCCTAAAACCACTTCTTGAATTTCACATTCATTCAATAACACATGTTTAAAGTCATCAAAGAAAAGAGCGCATTGAAATTAACATAATAAAAATCAACGGCACACGCCAAATGCGCAACAGTAAACAGTTTCAATAAACGATCAAATTACATTCACATCCACTAAACCTCTTGAACGAAAACCGTAAATACGAAACAAAATTTTTGTATAAATCAGCAATCGCTGTCTGTTTTCTTTGTAATAGTAGTAACCATTAGCCCAATGATTTTTTTGGAGTAATGAATCACTACGGAATTTAATGTAGAAATAAAATAGAATCTGCAAACATTTTTTGAAATACAAATTTATTTTTAGAATATGATTCCGGTCAAAGTAACAACAACCCTAAAAGTCTTGATTATAACGTTGGCAATATACATGGGAGAGGGAATTTTCGAGACACATTCGACACAAACGCTTAACAATACATACAATACATACAAAAAAAAAAGAGAAAAAAAAAAAATAAAAAATATATATAAAAGTAAATTTTCTGAAAAGAGGGAAATATCCCCACTGAAAAAAAAAAAGGATAAATCCCCAACACAATAAAATAAATAAAACAAAACAAAAAAAAAAAAAAAAAAAAAAAAGAGAGAGAAAAAAAATATAAAAGTTAATTTTCTGAAAAGAGGGAAATACCCCCACTGAACTGAGAAAAAAAAAGAGGGATAAATCCCCACATCCTAATTATATTACTTTTTCAGGACAAACAAAAATTTAATTCGACTAGGAACCATGTTCCATGACACTCACCAAGGACGCACACCTATGACGAAATCCTGTAAACGATAAATACAAATCGTTTTGGAAAACATTGAATTACACAACATTTGGCATTTGGCACAACTAAGGAGACACAAAAGATTACTACTGGAAACTCCAATCAACACTTAACAACAATATATAAAAAAAAAAGATCTTAATTCTAAATTTATAAAAAAAAAAAAAAAAAATTAAATACAACATGTATGACATGAAAAATTAAAATTAAATACAACATGTATGACATAAAAAATTAAAATTAAATACAACATGTATCATGAAAAACAAATGATTTGCAAAAAAAAAAAAAAAAAGAAACAAAAGAAAAAACGTTAAGAATAAAAATTTAATTTGTCCTTTATAAAATTGTACCTTATGATTTAATATTCAGTAAAATGGCATTTTTATTTTACACATATTGTTTTCAAATACACAACATTATATAATTATTATCTAGTTAATATTTTTCTTGTAAGTCATTAGAAAAGTTTTTTTCAATAAAATTCTTATTCCCCAATCAATTTTATAACAACCGATTTTTAATCTGAATGAAAGTTGATATCAATTCCTAAAAAAGTATATAAACATAACAATGTAAAAAAAAAAAAAAAAAAAAAAAATAGATATATGTAAAATTAATTTTAGAAATCAATGAACAAATAATTAGAGTATATAAGGAATAATATAATATATAAGAAATACTAAAAATGTATATAAACATAGCAACGTACTAAAATTAATGAACTAAAAAAAAAAAAAAAAATATAAAATATGTAAAGTTAATTAGAATACAAATTGAAAAACAATAACAATTATTGTATAAAATAATTACAAAAAATGTTCCTATAACCTATGACTGAGTCACCGACAGTTCCCAAACTTTAAACGCACAAAATAATAATTGATCAACGCACATATTTTCAATCCCACTTGAAAGACGGACTTAGCATTTTTTGTCTCTTCCAAACAAAAAAAATTATCTCTTTTAAAGGGGGGAGGTGTTGTGTATTATTGTATAACACACGAAAATCCTAACCAACCCTAATTTCATTCCAGCTTCAAGGCCAAGGTCAGCACTAAAGCATTCGAATTGTAAACAAACATTCGATCGCTAAGTGTATGACGCAAAACAAAAAGCGCAATTTCTGGGTGACGATTCAGTTAATTCATATACTGAAGCGTCATCAGAAAAATGCAAACAAATTATTGCGGCCAAATAATGAACTGGAATGAACTTTCAGAAAACAAATAATGCTGACGAGTGGTAAAGGAAATGTGTGACGAATATTTTATAGGACAAATTGTTTTGATGACTGAGGAATAGGTATAGAAACATTTAAGAAATACCGATGTCGAAATGTCATGATTTCGACATCATGAATTTACCAACATTTCATGACATAGTTTAAGTTTATCTATGTAAGCTATTTTAAGGTATAAATAGTAAAGGAAAAATGAATGAGAGATATTAGTAATAAAGTAAACACTAAGTGAGTTAACCACAGAAGTTTTATTGGCTGATAAACTGTTGAAACAAGAAGAGGACTTTTGCTTTTGCTGAAAAATTAAGGTGAGTATAATTAAATCTGGCTCTTTAGCCTAGTATTCCGGGATGGTGCGCCCTTAAAACCCACCAAACAAACCCCCTATCCCAATCCCCAGTTAAGGAAGACGACAAGACGCTACATTTGTAGTGTCCGTCTAAGTTAAGAACGAAAGTTCTTAACAATTTTCTAAAACTTTCTGTGTAATCAAAAAGATTACACAACAATGTTGTTGAAAGGGGTAGAACCAACCTCTGACCCAGAGGAGCTCTTAGTTGAACTCCGCAGGTTGGCGGGCGACGATCTCGAGTTCATCGGGGTCAAGTCGTTCACCACGGCCAAGGCAAGACGGGAGAAGCGGCTATTGCCGATGTTCCTCGTCACTTTATCACCCAATAGCCGTCTGGAGAGTCTAAGGAAAATCTCCGTCCTGGACTACCAGATGGTAAGATGGGAAAAATTAAACAGGCACGGGGACATTTTACAATGTCTTCGTTGCCAACGGTTCGGTCACGCCGCATTCAACTGCCAAATGCAGTCGAGGTGCGTCAAGTGTGGAGAGAAACACAACGACAAAGAGTGCAAGCTCGGTGAGACAAGGGTCGAAGACAAGACCCTACTGAAGTGCGTTCTCTGTGGTGGAGATGGGCACCCTGCTAATTATCGGGGTTGTCCTCGATACCAGATTATTAAGAAATCAAAAAAAGCTGCTCCAACAGCAACTAAGGATGAGGGAAGGCAAACAGCCAGACCAATTCCAAGGGCCGTCGTTCCCGAAGTCTCCTACGCCCAAATGGCGTGGGGGGCTGGGAAAACGGTACAGCCTCCTCAGAAAGCGGCCGCACAGCCATCTGTGTCAAAGGCTGCTACTGGGGAGTCAGAGGTGATGGTTGCTCTGCGTGTCATTCAGGCACAAATGAGTGAACTATCACGGCAAATAAGTGAGCAGGCGCGTAGGGTGGATTTAATCTACCGTGCAGTGCCTTCGCTTGCGCAATTTTTGGGTTAACGGGCGCGCTGCCGGAGAGGCCTTTCAAGATCCTAGCCGTGAATGTGAATTCGCTAGTTAGGGTAGAACGACGAGCCAACTTTTCTGAGTTGTTAAAAGACCAACGTCCCGATGTATGTATGGTTAGCGAAACTAGGCTAAACCAGCATCACAATCTGACGAATAATAATTACATTATCGTAAGGAGGGACCGACCCAACTCGACTTTCGCGAGTGGGGTTGCGATCTTCATACGTAAGGGCATTGCTCATAAGGTAATATATAGTGGTGAAGTACGCCGATTCCAGTTGCTGGAAGCGTGTATTGTATGCATCCCTCTCCAACAGGGGAGGCGCTTGTATGTGGTCGCGATCTATGCGCCGGAGGCTTCTCAAAATTCATGTTTTATAACAGAGCTTGAAACACTGTTTCGATGTCTGAAACTGAACTCAGAAGAAAACTATTTCCTTTTGGCCGGTGATTACAATGCTAAACACCAAGATTGGGGAAATCAATTAGCCAATCCAAGGGGGACCCAGCTATTCAATTGGCTGCGGCTCCACAGCATTGAGTGTAAAGTCGATCTGCTGGCTACTGACAGGCCTTCTTATCCTCGAAGTGGCTCTTATTTGGATCTATTACTTTTAGACTCAAGACTGAGACTGACCGACGACATTCTTCGACGGACGAAAAATTGTTTGACGACGGTTGAGTACGACAGTGACCACTGTGGACTTGCCGCCGTCATACTGCTTCCGAACGACCTTGTGGAACTGGAGGAGTACGTGCCGACGCACTCTTACAACTACGGTAAGACACGTTGGCCGCGCTTTTCCGGTGCCGTCTCAAGGGAACTTCGTTCGAACGGTATTGCGCCACCATGCAACAGGAATCTGTCGAACGTTGAGATCGATGGATACCTGCAACGTATGGAGGATGCAATCCGTAGTACAATGGACAGGACAATTCCTAAATATAGGCAACATGACTCTACGAACATGTACAGAAACGCGACAATAGACTCACTTTACAAACAAAAAAGTAGACTCCTGTCGAGACTCAAATTCTTGCACAGGAGGTTTACTGACCGACACGATTTGGAGATTAGAACTCTGAAGTCACAGATCAAAAATCTCCAACAGTTAATTAAAGAAAATTACAGAATATCTATATCTCTTTTCTGGAACAACAAAATTCGGGCTGTACAGTCCAACAACCCGAGTATGTTTCCGGAAATAAATAAAATCTTTAGGAGAAAAGATCAAAATGACCTTCAGAGTATTAAACTCCAAAGGACGACAGAGAACAAAGACTTACTTCTGACATTAGGAATAGATCCAGATGACGCCATTTTGGATGATGACCACTTTATAGTGGAAGATGCTCAAGAGAAGGTAGAGACTGTTGGTGCTGTTTTCGAGCGAGTATATAAGGTGAATGATTGCATTCGCCCGAATTACGACCTGGAGAACAGAGCCTTTGTCGGACACTTCTATCTTAGAGACGAGATCTCGCATTGGCGATCTGAGAATCCTGGTTTCACTAGGTTCAATGACGACCGACTTGCAAATGCAGTCATCGCCCAGCGAAACGGGGATAACACCCTGTTCGTTTCTAAGATGGACCTCGTGGACATCTTTCACAAAATAAAGAAAAAGAAGTCAGCAGGAGTCGACGGCATACCCAATGTTGTGCTGCGAAACCTCCCTTCGGAAGCGGTGGACATATACACCACGTTGTTCAACAATTCGCTGAATAATGCATATTATCCAGTGCGTTGGAAGACGGCAGTGGTCCATCCTCTCCTTAAAAAAGGTAAGGATGGTTCCAATCCAGCAAATCTCCGGTCAATTAGTCTTCTTCCGAGTATCAGCAAAGTATTCGAGAAAGTTCTCAATAGAGCTCTGTCAACATGGGCTGAGGACAAACATATTATTCCAGAAAATCAGTTCGGTTTCAAGGCGGGCCATGATACCACACATGCCGCGTCTAAACTAGTATCAGATATTCAATGGAACAAAGCTAAAAATCAGTGTACGGGTGCATGCCTGGTTGACTTGGAGAAGGCTTTCGATACCGTCTGGTTAGACGGTCTTTTCTATAAGTTGATCAGATATGGCATGAGTAAACCACTACTATATATTCTGAATGACATGCTTCATGGTAGAACGTTTGTTGTGAAAAGTTGCAATAGAACTTCTACCAGAACTTTTAAAATACAGAACGGTCTGCAACAAGGAGCGGTGAATTCTCCTATACTATTTAGCATTTTCACCGGCGATCTAATTGGTTCTCTTCACCATGCTATAGCGTACGCCGACGACCTTATTGCGTACAGAACAGGTCCAAAGATCGAAGTCATCAGAATACTTTTGCAGCGTGACTTCGATAAGATCCAGCAATATTGCGATGACTGGAAGTTGAAAATCAACGTCCAGAAATCGGAAACAATTGTGTTTAGAACCTCGTTGGCTCGGGCCTCATGGGATACGAGAAAGAACTGGCGAAAGCTGGTGATCGTTGATCTACATGGCAACCCACTGCCAAACAAAGTAGTAGTCAAGTATCTCGGCATCTGGCTAGATCAGTATCTATATTTTAACAAACATATGGATGCAGCTCTGGCCAGGGCTAGAGGAGCTTTTGCTCTGACAAGGCGACTGTTTCACAGCAGTCAACTTGATAGCAGAGTGAAGGTGATTTGCTGCATGGCCCTCATAAGGCCAATGATTGTCTATGGATGCCCCGTGTGGTTCAATGTTACAGCGTCTCAAATGGAAAAGATTCGGGTGTTTGAGAGACAGTGTCTGCGTACCTGTCTTGGATTGCACAGAACACCAGAGTCGGAGTACAGAAAATATTATCCTAATGAGGTCCTTTACAACGGGGCTCAAATAAACAGGATCGACAACTTCATTATAAAACTGACTCGTGGTCATACTGCAAGAGCGATGACCTCGACCAATGGCCTGATTTTTGGGGCTTATTACCCCAACACTGAATATATGGAGAAAACGCGCTTCAGTGGATTTGTCCCACCGGAGGCTTTCCTCTATTTTGATATGGTAGGGCTGATTCAGGATAGATTGGCGGTTCCGCTAATCTACCACGTCTGCCGGAAGTCCGTGGAACGACGGCTCCTTTACAACCGAGACGTCACCGCAGTAGGCGGAGAAGCTGAAGAGCTCCTCCGGTTCAGTAGGGCGGTTTCAGATCGCGATCGTCGTGACGTTGTTAAAACGTCGAAAATGTTCTGGTGGTTGTCGGAGCAACAACATGAATTTGATATGGATAGCGAGTCGCCAATGGCAAAAAAAAAAAAAAAAAAAAAAAAATACAAAAAACCCAAAAAAAATTACAAAATACAAAAAAAAAAAAAAAAAAAAAAAAAAAAAAAAAAAAAAAAAAAAAAAAAACAAAAAAAAAAAAAAAAAAAAACAAAATACAAAAACCCCAAAAAAAAATTTACAAAACACAAAAAAAAAGCTACTGTGGCTGCTCTAGTTTTAAGTAGATTTAAGTAGTTTTAATTAGTTTTAATTAGTTTTAAGAAAACACAAAAAAAATGATCTTTGGAACTAAGTTTTTTTTAAATTTTCTTAGTTTTAACTTGCTCTAGTTTTAGATTCATAAGTTATCATAAGGCCGAAAGGCATTAGTAGTAAGATATTGAATAATTTAGAGTACCCGCCTAGGGTCAGTAAGTTAATTAAGTTATTATATAAGCTAGTTTTACACATTTTTGTTAGCATGTAAGTAGATATAAGAAAAGATTAATAAAAATGAATTTAAAATGAAAAATGAAAGCGTTCGACTACAGTGTGGAAGGACACGGGATCGATCCCCACGCGAACCTTAAAGTTCAGCTTTTTTGGCTAAAAAAAATTGCAGAACAAAAAGAACGAGAAAAGTTATTGAAAGAGATAAGGGAGAAAACTGATGATGTGATGGACAAATCAGGTCCATCAACATCTGGTGAGGCGAGGTTGGTAACAACAACAACAACAACCACAGCAGCGGCAACAACCGCAACATCAGTAGCGGAAACTACCGCAACAACAACAGCGATAACAACCGCACACAAGAGATGGCGACGCATACAAGCGAAGCCAAATCTGGTTCAACGTAAACAGAAAGTAATGGAAGATAAGGAGGTTGGAGAAAACATGATGTCAACCAGTTCTGACGAGGAAAGTATGAATTCCACATACGAGTACGAATCGAACGGAGGAGAGGGCCGTTACACAGGTAGCGGCAATTCGTTCGCGGCTTTAGCCGATGATAAAAACGAAGAAGAAGAAGATAATCAACGGATGCAAACGTTGACAGAGATATTGGCGAAAATGAACAATGAAATTGAGGAAATCAAAGCAAGGCAGATTGCCCGCAGGCAAGCGGCAGCCGAGGCCAAGCAACAATTGCAGCGACAGACAGCAGCAGATAAGACAACAAAACAACAACAGCCTACAACAAAGGTTGCTGATATAAAAACTGCGCCCGTGCAGCAACGCGGGACTACAGCTAAAAAAGCTGTACAAAATAAAAAAAACTGCCAAAGAAGAGCAGCCTCGTGGGACCGCGGCTATAAAAGCCGCGACAACGATCTCCAGTAGAAAACAGCAGTCAATAGAGCAACAACAGAAGCAGCAACAACAACAGCCAGCACAACAACAGCAGCAGCCACAAGAAAAGACCACAAAGAAAGGTAGGGTGCCCCCGATAAATACCCTCAACATGGAGTTGAAAGCCACTACAAATCTATGTAAGTCCGCTGTTGGCGACAAATTTAAAATTAAGCGATTAGGTCAAGATCGACATGCGATCCAATGTGAAAGCATTGGTGACCATAAGATCGTTCAGGCGTTGTTGCAAACAACAGCCACCGAACATTTTACTTTTACTCCCAAAGAGGAGAAACCCAAAGTCATGTTACTGAAAGGAATAGAGCCTACCTCTGACCCGGAGGAGCTCTTAGTTGAACTCCGCAGGTTGGCGGGCGACGATCTCGAGTTCATCGGGGTCAAGTCGTTCACCACGGCCAAGGCAAGACGGGAGAAGCGGCTATTGCCGATGTTCCTCGTCACCCTATCACCCAATAGCCGTCTGGAGAGTCTAAGGAAAATCTCCGTCCTGGACTACCAGATGGTAAGATGGGAAAAATTAAACAGGCACGGGGACATTTTACAATGTCTTCGTTGCCAACGGTTCGGTCACGCCGCATTCAACTGCCAAATGCAGTCGAGGTGCGTCAAGTGTGGAGAGAACCACAACGACAAAGAGTGTAAGCTCGGTGAGACAAGGGTCGAAGACAAGACCCTACTGAAGTGCGTACTCTGTGGTGGAGATGGGCACCCTGCTAATTATCGGGGTTGTCCTCGATACCAGATTATTAAAAAATCAAAAAAAGCTGCTCCAACAGCAACTAAGGATGAGGGAAGGCAAACTGCCAGACCAATTCCAAGGGCCGTCGTTCCCGAAGTCTCTTACGCCCAAATGGCGTGGGGGGGCTGGGAAAACGGTACAGCCTCCTCAGAAAGCGGCCACACAGCCATCTGTGTCAAAGGCTGCTACTGGGGAGTCAGAGGTGATGGTCGCTCTGCGTGTTATACAGGCACAAATGAGTGAACTATCACGGCAAATAAGTGAGCAGGCGCGTAGGGTGGACTTGATCTACCGTGCAGTGCCTTCGCTTGCGCAATTTTTGGGTTAACGGGCGCGCTGCCGGAGAGGCCTTTCAAGATCCTAGCCGTGAATGTAAATTCGCTAGTTAGGGTAGAACGACGAGTCAACTTTTCTGAGTTGTTAAAAGACCAACGTCCCGATGTATGTATGGTTAGCGAAACTAGGCTAAACCAGCATCACAAATTGACGGATAACAATTACATTATCGTAAGGAGGGACCGACCCAACTCGACTTTCGCGGGTGGGGTTGCGATCTTCATACGTAAGGGCATTGCTCATAAGGTAATATATAGTGGTGAAGTACGCCGATTCCAGTTGCTGGAAGCGTGTATTGTATGCATCCCTCTCCAACAGGGGAGGCGGTTGTATGTGGTCGCGATCTATGCGCCGGAAGCTTCTCAAAATTCATGTTTTATAACAGAGCTTGAAACACTTTTTCGATGTCTGAAACTGAACTCAGAAGAAAACTATTTCCTTTTGGCCGGTGATTACAATGCTAAACACCAAGATTGGGGAAATCAAGTAGCCAATCCAAGGGGGACCCAGCTATTCAATTGGCTGGGGCTCCACAGCATTGAGTGTAAAGTCGATCTGCTGGCTACTGACAGGCCTTCATATCCTCGAAGTGGCTCTTATTTGGATCTATTGCTTTTAGACTCAAGACTGAGACTGACCGACGACATTCTTCGACGGACGAAAAATTGTTTGACGACGGTTGAGTACGACAGTGACCACTGTGGACTTGCCGCCGTCATACTGCTTCCGAACGACCTTGTGGAACTGGAAGAGTACGTGCCGACGCACTCTTACAACTACGGTAAGACACGTTGGCCGCGCTTTTCCGGTGCCGTCTCAAGGGAACTTCGTTCGAACGGTATTGCGCCGCCATGCAACAGGAATCTGTCGAACGTTGAGATCGATGGATACCTGCAACGTATGGAGGATGCAATCCGTAGTACAATGGACAGGACAATTCCTAAGTATAGGCAAAACGATCCAACGAACATGTACAGAAACGCGACAATAGACGCACTTTACAAACAAAAAAGTAGACTCCTGTCAAGACTCAAACTCTTGCACAGGAGGTTTACTGACCGACACGATTTGGAGATTAGAACTCTGAAGTCACAGATCAAAAATCTCCAACAACTTATTAAAGAAAACTATAGAGTTTCAATTTCATGTTTCTGGAACAATAAAATTCGGGCTGTACAGTCCAACAACCCGAGTATGTTTCCGGAAATAAATAAAATCTTTAGGAGAAAAGATCAAAATGACCTTCAGGGTATTAAACTCCAAAGGACGACAGAGAACAAAGACTTACTTCTGACAATAGGAATAGATCCGGATGAGGCCATCTTGGATGATGACCACTTTATAGTGGAAGATGCTCAGGAGAAGGTAGAGACGGTGGGTGCTGTTTTCGAGCGAGTATATAAGGTGAATGAGTGCATTCGCCCGAATTACGACCTTGAAAATAGAGCCTTCGTTGGACACTTCTATCTTAGAGACGAGATCTCGCATTGGCGATCCGAGAATCATGGTTTCACTAGGTTCAATGACGACCGACTTGCAAATGCAGTCATCGCCCAGCGAAACGGGGATAACACCCTGTTCGTTTCTAAGATGGACCTCTTGGACATCTTTCACAAAATAAAGAAAAAGAAGTCAACAGCAGTCGACGGCATACCCAATGTTGTGCTGCGAAACCTCCCTGCGGAATCGGTGGACATATAAACCACGTTGTTCAACAATGCGCTGAATAATGCATATTATCCAGTGCGTTGGAAGACGGCCGTGGTCCATCCTCTCCTTAAAAAAGGTAAGGATGGTTCCAATCCAGCAAATCTCCGGTCAATTAGTCTTCTACCGAGTATCAGCAAGGTATTCGAGAAAGTTCTCAATAGAGCTCTGTCCACATGGGCTGAGGACAAACATATTATTCCAGAAAATCAGTTCGGTTTTAAGGCGGGCCATGATACCACACATGCCGCGTCTAAACTAGTATCAGATATTCAATGGAACAAAGCTAAAAATCAGTGTACGGGTGCATGCCTGGTTGACTTGGAGAAGGCTTTCGATACCGTTTGGTTAGACGGTCTTTTTTATAAGTTGATCAGATATGGCATGAGTAAACCACTACTATATATTCTGAATGACATGCTTCATGGTAGAACGTTTGTTGTGAAAAGTTGCAATAGAACTTCTACCGGAACTTTTAAACTACAGAACGGTCTGCAACAAGGAGCGGTGAATTCTCCTATTCTATTAAGCATTTTCACCGGCGATCTAATTGGTTCTCTTCACCATGCAATAGCGTACGCCGACGACCTTATTGCGTACAGAACAGGTCCAAAGATCGAAGTCATCAGAATACTTTTGCAGCGTGACTTCGATAAGATCCAGCAATATTGCGATGACTGGAAGTTGAAAATCAACGTCCAGAAATCGGAAACAATTGTGTTTAGAACCTCGTTGGCTCGGGCCTCATGGGATACGAGAAAGAACTGGCGAAAGCTGGTGATCGTTGATCTACATGGCAACCCACTGCCAAACAAAGTAGTAGTCAAGTATCTCGGCATCTGGCTAGATCAGTATCTATATTTTAACAAACATATGGATGCAGCTCTGGCCAGGGCTAGAGGAGCTTTTGCTCTGACAAGGCGACTGTTTCACAGCAGTCAACTTGATAGCAGGGTGAAGGTGATTTGCTACATGGCCCTCATAAGGCCAATGATTGTCTATGGGTGCCCCGTGTGGTTCAATGTTACAGCGTCTCAAATGGAAAAGATTCGGGTGTTTGAGAGACAGTGTCTGCGTACCTGTCTTGGATTGCACAGAACACCAGAGTCGGAGTACAGAAAATATTATCCTAATGAGGTCCTTTACAACGGGGCTCAAATAAACAGGATCGACAACTTCATTATAAAACTGACTCGTGGTCACACTGCAAGAGCGATGACCTCGACCAATGGCCTATTTTTTGGGGCTTATTACCCCAACACTGAGTATATGGAGAAAACGCGCTTCAGTGGATTTGTCCCACCGGAGGCTTTCCTCTATTTTGATATGGTAGGGCTGATTCAGGATAGATTGGCGGTTCCGCTAATCTACCACGTCTGCCGGAAGTCCGTGGAACGACGGCTCCTTTACAACCGAGACGTCACCGCAGTAGGCGGAGAAGCTGAAGAGCTCCTCCGGTTCAGTAGGGCGGTTTCAGATCGCGATCGTCGTGACGTTGTTAAAACGTCGAAAATGTTCTGGTGGTTGTCGGAGCAACAACATGAATTTGATATGGATAGCGAGTCGCCAATGGCTGGCTTACACAGGTTTAGCGTGTAAGTCTTAGGGTATAGGGGGTGGGTACAGTGGCAAACAAAAAAATCACAAAAATCAAAAAAAAAAAAAAAAAAACAAAAAAAAAAAAAAAAAAAAATACAAAACAAAAAAACACCAAAAAAAAAAAAAAACAAAATACAAAAAAAAAAAAATACAAAATACAAAAAACCCAAAAAAAATAACAAAACACAAAAAAAAAGCTACTGTGGCTGCTCTAGATTTAAGTAGATTTAAGTAGTTTTAATTAGTTTTAAGAAAACAAAAAAAAAAAAAAAAGATCAAGAATGCTAAGTTTTTTTAAAAAATTTTCTTAGTTTTAACTAGTTCTAGTTTGTAATTAATAAGGTATCAAGGCCGAAAGGCATTAGTAGTAAGATATTGAATAATTTAGAGTACCCGCCTAGGGTCAGTAAGTTAATTAAGTTATTATATAAGCTAGTCTTACACATTTTTGTTAGCATGTAAGTAGATATAAGAAAAGATTAATAAAAATGAATTTAAAATGACTGTCACACGCGCGACACGCCATAGGCCCCGGTTCAAATCTCAGCCTCGGCAGTGTGCATTTTTATTTCAATTTAAATTAAATTACACAATCACCCATAGCGCAGCGGCGGCCACCTCAAACAAAACATAAACCCATTAAACACCCATTAAAGACCCCATTAACATCCCATTTAATAACACCGCGGTGACCTCAAACGAATTCAAGGGCACCATACCATCCAAAATTTTCCCACGCCGTGGTCCACCATTACCTACTGACGTGGTAACGACTGGCCATGTAGGCATTGCCAAAACAAGACTCCGCGTTGTGATAAAGTACCAATGGCCAGGGATGTGTCGCGATATTGCTAAATACGTCCGCAATTGCCAAGCCAGTATACGACATCTCAACAAAAACCTGGCGGCCTTATGTACACTACTCAAACCGAAGAATGTCGTCTGCATGGACTTTATGGGGCCCCTGCTTCGTTCTATAAAAGGTAACACGGTGATCCTAGCCTTCGCCGATGAGTTCACCAAGTGAGTAGAAGCCGTTCTCCTCCCGGTGGCAACTACGGTAAGCCTTATAAAGGTTTAAAGGTTTTCACTCGGCTCGGAATTCCGAAAATGGTGCTCTCAGACAACGGGAGCCAGTTCACCAACCATTCATTCCGAGAGCTACTCTCCGACTTAGGCATAACTCACCGCGTTTCTGCTTCGTACACCCCGCAGGAGAATCCCACCGAGCGAGTAAACCGTGATAAGAAGACGATGATTGCCCAATACATTCAAGGCAATCAACGACATTGGGACGATCACATGCCTGAGTAAACCTTTGCGATGAGCACGAGCCGTAACGATTTGACATGGTTATTCCCCGGCATTGCTAAATTTGAGTCGCGAGTTGAGAATGCCAAGCACAATGGGGAATGAAGATTGCAATGACGGATCCCTAGGTGCCAGCAACGTGTGAACGGAACGCATGAAAGCCTTATTCCAACTCGTTAAGTTGAATCTGCTCAAAGCCGCCCAATCACAGTCAAAGCACTACAACATCAGGCACCGCCTTTGGCGCCCCTTATCTGCGATCAAGTTTACAAATTTCATCAAGTTCTCTCTTTAGGAATAAACTACTGTGCGGAAAAATTAGCTCCCCGCTACGAAGCTCAATATGAGGTAATCAAAATTCTCTCACCAGTTATCGTTGCCCTGCAGAAGAGAGACGCCAAAGGTATTGTCAAAAGTATTGTCAGCATATGTTAAAAGTATTGTCAGCAATACTTCAATTGTGGGAACAATTCAATAAATTCAGGTTCATGCATATCGTGTATCCATAATATCAATTATATGTCTGGTCCCACAGTTGAGGTATTGCACGCGCAACACAGTTTTGCATGCTTGCAATTCTTGTGTATTGCCAACACTCAAATGTATAGACAATTGGAAAAAAAAATGTGTTGACTGATTGAGTCGTTATTAAACCATCGTTGTGTTCTTACTTGCTTCTTCTTTTTACATTTTGGCGACAGTGACAGGACAATTAACTAAAAAAGTTTAGTTGCCTGCTATATTTTGTTTTTCTTAAAATAACTATAGTTTCAAGTGATTTTTTTTTTGTTTGTAGTTTGCGTGTTTAAGTGCTCTGTGAACTAAAGAACTAAAAAAAAAAAAAAAAAAAAAAAAAATAAGTCAAGCAAAAGGTGTAAGTGTAATGGACTTGAAGTATTACTCAGAAAACCAAGAAAGGTTGCGAGAAGGAATTTGCCGCATAAGCCGCAATTGTGCAAAGGATTCCGAAAAAAGGAAAACCTTAAGCTATTTGCCGGAGCGTCGGGCCAATTTAGAAGCAAATTGGCAGAGCTTCGATGAGACGGATAGTATTATCCGCGATAAATTCGCTGAACAGCTTGACCATCAGGACTTCAAAAAAGACTACTACGAAGCAATACGAAAGATCAAAGAGCGAATGTTAAGTGATTTTGACATTCGCATAGACGGAATGGATAACGGACTTCAGGAAACTTCTGCTGATGGGAAGCCACGAACTCAGAAAGTTCCCAAGACAACTGCTGTTGACACAGAAGCAAGCCAACAAACATCTGCAGCGGGAACTAATAATCAGCCTTCCTTAACGATCACCATGGAGATCTTTCTATTGCTCGTAAGCAACCTGGAGAAGACGCTGCAGAGAATTTCCACCGAGCTCTCTCTGGGACAAAGCGAGGCTTACTGCAAGATAAAGTGCAGGTCAATTGAGCGGAGTTGGAGCGATGTTGTGGAGCTATTCAGAAGACTCGGCCAAAACTTATTCATTCACGAGGTCGAACGCTGTTTCGACGTGCAAGACCGAGTTGAGCTGGCGTTGGTGGAGCTGTGTGATCGAATTGATAATCGTAAATCTATTGAGAAGCCATCACAGTCACCATTCGCTCCAACTATAAAATTGCCCAAAATTGAGCTGCCAAAGTTCGATGGGAACTATCTCAACTGGCGGCAATTTTATGATCTATTTAAACAACTTATATATGACCAACCGATTCCTGATGCCCAAAAGCTATACTTCCTACGTGCGAATGTGACAGGAGAAGCGCACAGTCTAATACAGCATTTCCAGCCCACTGACAAAAATTATGACGTGGCATGGAATACTCTGGTTGATCGGTTCGATAACAGAAGGTTGTTGCTAACAGCTCAATTGTCGAAATTCCTGTCACAATCACCAGCAATCGGGACAGCTTCCAGTCTGAGACGATTGCATGATGCCACAAAGGAGGGAATGCAGGCAATATCCAATCTTGGATACGAGGTCACCAATTGGGACCGCATAGTGGTCTATCTAATGCTCCAAAAGTTGGACAAGGAGAGCAGAACGCTGTTTGATCAAACCTTAGAGGATCCCAGAAGCAGTCCCAGTTTAAATGCTTTCTTGAAGTTTGTGGAATCACGTTTTCAAACGTCGGAAGCAATTTGCAGTCTAGAAGAAAGAAAAAAAAACCATCAGCGTTAGTCGCTTCCACTAGTGCCAATAGTATCGATTGCGCTTTGTGCAGTTCAAGTCCAGAACGAGGCAAAGCTGTGTACAAGCTGATGCTGTGTAAGAATTGCCTAAAGAAAAGCCATTTTGCCCAATCATGCCAGTCCAGAGGATGCCAAAAATGTGAAGGAAGACACAACACCCTTCTTCAACCACAGCAGACGAAGCAAGACTACTCTCCAAATAGGCAGATCAACAAACCAGAGAATTCAACAAATGTTGGTGAGCGTAATAAAAATTTCCTAGATTCAAAATCTGCAAATACTGCATCAGGGCCAGAAAGAGTGCGTCAGGTATATCTCGCCAAAGCGGTTATAAACTGCATTTCATCCAACTCACAAGGCTCACAATTACATTTCTTAACGCAATCCCTTGCCACTGAGTTGGGCCTCAAGCAAAATCGCAAGAGTGTGCCAATAACGGGAATAGGGAGTAAAGAATGCAAGGCAGATTTCGTCACTTATGTAACGTTTGAGTCAAGAACATCCGGATTCCAGGCAACTATAGAGGCAAGCATTATGCCTCGCATTAGTGACTATAATTCGAGTACGCATATTGACATGTCTCGCTGGAAAATTCCACCCAATATACGACTGGCAGATCTTTCCATCTTTAAAAATCAACGTATAGACATGTTGATAGGGGCCGCATATTTTTTGAGCTATTCTTGCCAGGAGAAGTCAAGATTTCAAATGATCTTCCTTTGTTACGAAAAACAAAGCTTGGTTGGATATTGGCTGGAAGTATAATATTACAAACAGACACATCAACTTCTGTTCATTACCACATAGCTACAGGTCCTACCCTATCTTCTTTAGACAAATTGGTGCGGAGATTCTGGGCCACGGAAAATCATGATATGCCAGCAAATACCATGAGCAAAGAGGAACATGACTGTGAAGAACATTTCAAGAAAAACGTAAGAGTAAATGATAGACATCAGTTTGTTGTGCGATTACCATGTAAAGAGGACCCAAGCGTTGTTTTGGGAGACTCGCTTGAAGTAGCTTAAAGGCGCTTCCTGGCGCTTGAGCGGAAACTAGAGAAAAATCAAGAGCTGAAATTGTTATACGGAGACTTTATGCGAGAGTACGAAGCTCTTGGTCATGTGAGTCCAATTGATGAAAGCAAACTGTGCAACACTCATTTTGTAATCCCTCATCACTGTGTTATAAAACCCGAAAGCACATCAACAAAGCTAAGAGTGGTATTTGATGCATCAGCTAAAAGTACCTCTGGATATTCACTTAATGACAGTTTAATGGTTGGTCCAAAAGTTCAACAAGACTTATTTTCCATTATAACCAAGTTTCGAATGCACAAATATGTTTTCACGGGTGACATTAGCAAAATGTACCGACAAGTGTTAGTAGATCCTTGTGATAGAATGTTGCAGCTAATTTTGTGGAGATCGGAACGCAGCAGTCCACTCCAATTGTACCAGCTGAACACAGTAACTTATGGTACACCATCAGCGTCATATCTGGCCACTAGACGCTAAATAAAGCTCGCTGAAAGTGTTGAGGAACAATATCCTCTTGCATCGCAGATTATAAAAAACGTAGACGATTGTCTTACAGGTGCTGAGACTGGCTAAAAACCTATTAACAGATGTCAACAATATCTTAAAAATGGGTCACTTTGAGCTAAGAAAATTTTGTTCTAATTGTTTAGATAAAAACGTTCATCTTGTACTTGATAGAATGACCTGCGCTTTATTGTTATTTCTTAAGTCTATTTATACAAATTATTTTGCTTGGAAAGCAATTAATTATTATTTTCTTACTCTTTACACAATATTCTGTCTAATAATCAACTTCCATATAAACATTTAATTGAACTCAATATGTTTTATTGATATCTGAAAAGTTGCTTAAAAGGCAGAATATTTATTGTGTATTATTCATAAACACTAATCATCCTGATATATTGCAGAACATTCCTGAAGAGCATAAAGAACAACTTGTTGCATTTCATCCATCTGAAGTGATCAAAACCGTGGGATTGATCCGGTATCCCTCTTTGGATGCATTCAAATTTAAATTTGACTTTGATGAATTTAATCAATACGAGAAAGTATGCAAACAAACCTACTAGCCAATCTTGCAAGGTTATTTGATCCTTTGGGGCTCTTTGGACCCGTAATAGTTCTAGGAAAACTACCTATTCTTGCAGGAACTATGGAATACAGATTTATCATGGGATGACCACGTCCCTGAAGATCAAGCAAACAAGTGGATTCGTTATTTGAAAAGTTTTTCGATGTTGAAAGATTTAAGCTTACCAAGATATGTCTCTTGTTCAAGCAGTAAAGGAAACATCCAACTGCACGCATTCTCAGACAGCAGTCAGAACGCCTATGGGTTATGTGTGTATTTAAGATCTGTAGAGGACAATGGAACTATTCTTTCACAACTGTTATGTTCAAAATCAAGGGTTGGTCCTCTGAAGGCAACTGCTATAGCGAGGTTGGAGCTACAAGGAGCTATTCTCATGGTTGAACTAGTATCTAAGTTGCTCCCACTACTTTCTGATCAAATAAAAAAGGTATGCTACTATACTGATTCAACCACGGTACTAGCATGGATAAAATTGCCTGCATACACATGGGATAATTACGTTGCGAACAAGGTGGCCAAAATTCAAGCGAACACAGAGATATAACAATGGCATTTTGTGAAGGGAAGTATCAACCCGGCCGATATTGTATCTAGAGGGCTCGATCTACAAACACTTCTAAATACACCAACTTGGTTTAGCGGCCCAGATTTTCTTTCAATGGATGAGATATTGTTAGAAACAAGGCCTTCGTTGGCTCCTGAAGACATTCCAGAACGCCG
Organism: Melanostoma mellinum; assembly: GCA_914767635.1. Taxonomy (NCBI): domain Eukaryota; kingdom Metazoa; phylum Arthropoda; class Insecta; order Diptera; family Syrphidae; genus Melanostoma; species Melanostoma mellinum. The sequence goes on from OU612060.1 coordinate 104,264,368, forward strand.
AAAGGTGAATCTGTATTAACAGTTTCAACAAATACCGATAATGATATCCAAATAGAACGTATCCATCACAAAAGTTCCTTTTGGACACTACAGAACATATTTGCATACTGCTGTCGTTTTTACAGTAACTGCAGAAAGCAAAAAACATTCAGAAATGGTGGTCAGCTAACCGTAGATGACCTGCAGCATGGTACCCGAATGATTTGGGTATATGTTCAAAAGAGAGAATTTCCAGAAGACTACCGTTTTCTTTAAAGAGGTTTAAATGTGCATAAAGGATCCAGCATAGCATCTTTAGCTCCATTTTTTGATGAAAAAACAAAGCTAATTAAAGTTGGTGGGAGACTTAAAAACGCATCAATTATGGTGGATGCAAAGCATCAAATTTTATTGCCAAACAATCATTGGATAACATAGCTGTTTCTAATAGATTTGCACAAATCTCATATGCACGTAGCACCTAGAGCGCTCATAGCAAATTCAATTCTATGAGCTTGCCCAACCTAAAGTGCTTTACCTTATTAAGAAATGACTCTTTATAGAACTATCCCCATTCCCCCAAATCTGCGCGAAGGTTCACCGAAGTAGTTTAGTAGTTTTCGCGAAAAATGACGAATCCTCTTAAACTGAATCCTAGCTTAAATAGTTTTCTTGCACTGTGTAACTTGGGTCGGTTGGGCCGAGGGAATTTGTTAAATGTAACAGCCGTATTTATTAGATTTTCTTAAGACGTCTCTTAGACGTTGATTAGTAAAGTTTCAATTAAAATTTAATTTTAACTTAAGAGATTGATTAAATTCTTATCGATAATCGATTCTGCACTGATGCTAAACAAATTGATAATTGTGTCAAAATAAAGTAGTAAAAACAGAAATCTAGTCCAATTTAAACTGCGTTTTGACAACCATTCGTTTGTAAACAGATGTGGTGCCTTTTTGCTTATCAAAAAAAAAAAAAAAAAAAAAAACACTATGTACGAGTATCATCAACCTAAAATGTGAAGAGAATTTCTTTCGAATATTCATTCAAAACTAACGCAACGCATTGTTGGTCTAAGGCCCTTATTATGAGAAGCAAATCAACCGTGGTACCCGTGGCGTAATGGTTAGCATGTCCACCTGCTAACCCAGAGGTTCAAGGTTCGAATCCCAGCAGAGGCAAAATGCAAAAATGTTTTTCCACGGGTATTGCCTTTCACGAGGAATTGGCAAGTCCTCCGTTAGTAAATTCATTGCCATGAAAAGCGCATTCTCAATTAGCCGTTCGGAACCGGCGAAAAATTGTAGGTCCCCTCCATTCCCTCACAAGGCATGGTTGTGAGAAGTGCGCTAGGCCCAGGGGCTCCTCGCTCTGTTGCGCCACCCTATTTATTTTATTTTTAAATCAACCGCTCTACCATGGAGCAATCTTTCTTTGCCAAGCAAAACTGCAATTCTCTGACAATCTCTTAGCTCTGGTTGTAGGCATACGACATCCATGGCGAAATGGATAAAGCATAACTGCTGCGTAGGCGTTCGACCACCATAAACTTCCTAAATGATTTTTCTCCGGTAGGTATCACCTCAAAGCAGGAAAATATGCCTTGAAGAATGCTATTCCAATTTAACCTTTCAGAACCGCACTTACGAGAATGGTTGTTGCGAGAACAACGCGTTTGGCCTTGTAGCTCTGTGGACCTTTTGTGCCAGCTTTTTAGGTTTCTATTTATTAATCATGAAATCTGAAAAATTCTTAGCACATTGAAAACATTTAAATCGCGAATAAAATCTTTCATATTTTTGTTTTAAGAAAAGTTTCTTTTTAGATATTATGTTACTAAAACATTTTCCCGAAACAACAGAATGAACTTTTAATTTGGATTTAAGAGACCTTTAAACGCCATTATTGGCATTTAAGTTGAGAGGGCTCTTAGCAAGCTTACTTAAATGTGAAATTTGACTATCGATACGGATTCATTACTTAAAGGGTAATTAAATCAAATCAATGATTAAAAGTTCGGCTGTAATAGTTTTTCAATTTTCTATTCTTGAATGGATTGAAATGGAACAGGTCTGGATTCGTTCATTCAGGCAAAATGTTGCGAATCTCTAACGACCGAGAGATTCAGCAACGAAATTGTTAAGAAGAGAGCGATGGATGCGTTTCACCTACGGTGCAGACTCCAGCGAACTTGCTGAGAGTACTGCAGATACCCCGTGAAGAACCTCCACGACTCTGATTGGTCGAAGTGAGTGGAATTGCTGAATGCGCCGATGAACGAAGAGACCGCCAAGAAGATGGCACTTCTTGGTTGACCTCTGAAAAGGACATAGTGCTAGAAAGTTTTGAAAATTGAAAAAGTGTTCGGAGAATTTATAATCGAGTGTTTAATCTTAGCAAGTAGTGCATGTTAAAATTGTTATAGTGTTTGTTATGCCAAACTAAACAGTGTTTTGATTCTGTGCAGGAAAGCTCCAAGCAGGCAGGAATTCGGAAGAGTTAGTGCCAGTACGGGCAAGAGAACTCAGGCAGGATTCGTCAGAAGAAAGCTAGGTATTTCTATACCTTAGTATTTTAATTTTATAAAAGTGGAAAAACTGTTAGTGATACGTTTGTTTTGGCTTCGACTATTGAGTCATATTGTTGTTTCGGTAACCCTTCGCTTTCGTAATTAATCCTGAGATTGCAGAACGCGCGACCTTTCAGATTCTACATACATTGTACACCCCCACTTGTTTATGAAAAGATTTCAGGTTTTATACCTATATTTATAAAGGTTTCCTGAAGAAAATATAATTTAATTTCTTTTGGAAAATAATAGCGTTCTTCTTATTTCATTTGAAGACCATTTTCAGTGTTTAAGTTGGTTTGGAAATTCCAAGCAAAAATTTCCTGGCGCCCTTTATTGTATGAAACACCCAGTTGTGTGTTTTGATTGATTCTTATTCTTTTTATTAATTCCTTTCTTTTATTCAACTAATTAAACCTACGTACCAATAAAAAAATTACATACCGACCACCCCTTGCTGATCAGCTGGCATTGGTAGCATATTATCTTGCTACCTGTTGCATTCTTTTCCCATCGAAATTCACCCAGCTGTCATTTGACAGTTCATCATAAAGTTAAAATTCGGTCAACATCGTCGCGGCACATCGGTGTGCATGTCTTATATTCTTGCATTTTAAATAATTAACTAATCAATCGTTTCGATTAATTAATATATTAGTTAACTATCATCCAAGTTGTGGATCCGTTCTTGATTCGTTTGGTTTCGGTTCTTCGGGAAAAAAGTGCAAAAATTGGTGTCCAAACGTGGGGCTTTGTGTGGTGTTTTTCTTAAATATATTTTTTTCTCCTGTTTTGTGTTGTGATTTTTATTAGTCGAACATTTTAAAGAAGTGTACCTTTAATTTCATGAATTGTTTTTCTTAATATTTTGCAAAATTATGTGAATATTTTACTTTGGCTGTGTTTGTTTTCCCTAGGTGAAAATTTGATTGTGGAGAGTTTATTGTGGTCACCGTTCAAACATATATACATATACATAAAGGAATTGCATTGTTCGATTTATTGTCACTGTTGTTGGTATTCCCAGTGCAACAAGTAGGTGCTTGTGTAAATTTTTTTTAATAGTTGGCTAAATTGTGTGTATAAATAAATAATTTTGATAGAGATTCGATATTTTATTCTGTGTTTTATTTTTTGTTTAATATAAAAGAGTTTGACATTCTATGCGGTAAGTTTTCAGCCATAGTGAAGCATAAGTCTGTCTCGCTCTCTCACATAGTTTGCTGGTGTGAGTTGAATCTTCATACTGAGGATAAAGTGTTGCGTCGGCGATATTTTTTTCCTCAATACTTTTTGAATTTGTTAGTGCTATTTTTATTTGATACTTTTTTTATTACTATTTTTTTTTTAATACTCTTTTAAATACTTTTTTAATTTTTGTTAGATTTAGAATTATCGTTGTTTTTTTTGATTGCCAGTCTGTTTTTTTATTAATTTTTTTTAACTTATTTTATTCACCATGGACATCAACCTTTTGTCACCAGAGGAGCTTTTGTACGAAATATTGAGGAGGGGATTAGAGAAGGGAACAGTGGACCTAATGAGAAGTTCTTTAAGATCTTCTCGGATGTTGGAACATCGCGGTTCAGTTGAGGCATACGGGAAGTACCCGTTTAGTTACGTTCAGGATAGGGATGCAGTTGATGAAAAGATTAGGGAGATTAGGGTTCTTCTTAAGGATCAACCAAGAAATCCGAAGTCGGGGGAATACTTGAAGATCCTTACGAAGATAGAATGGAGCTTGAATAGGATAGGAAAAGCGCAGGCAGAAGGAGATGAGGATATAGGAGAACAGAAATCTCTGAAGAGTGAACTGCTTCTCCTATTAGCTAGATTATCAGATGAAGAAGAGCAAGCGTCGAACGAAGACAATGCTTCTTCTTCAGGAACGAGTGGTAGGCAGTTGGTGGAGAACACTCCCCAACAAAATCGGATGAACACACGAGAACTAGTGTGCAACGAGAGATTCCAACAGAGGTCAGATAGTGTTAGAGTAGGGATTTCCGAACCGCTAGAGCGATTTACGGAAAGGATCAGTAGGTGGAATGTTCAGTTCAGTGGTGAGCGTTGTGGTGTGGTATAAACAATAAATAAACCGACACGGTTGACTGTCAAGAAACAACTCAACTTTTTCATTAGGAAGATTCAATGTGATCGTTGTCCAGACAAGGTCAACGCAAAATCACTGAACGTGGGAAAGTGCATGGCTTGCATATTACACGTAGTGAAATATGCAGGCACTGCGTATAAATGCATTCGGTGACTTTGGCTACCTGTGTCTGGGCCAGGTTGCACGCAGTCGGATTAGATTACGACAGCCAAACGTGCATGCAACTGGAATATTACACCACATTTCCTCCCCCTTTGGAAAAGCTTTCAATTTATTTAAACAAGATCATAGTTAAAAATTATTACAATAAAAAAATTAAAGATATGATATTATAATTTTAGTTTACATCTTCTAATAAAATTGTTGTTTTATTTTTAGTTTTACATTAATATAAGTCTCACTCTAAGGTTTTTTTGTTTTGTATTTTTATTATTAGATATTTATTTACTTTTTAGTTTACATCTTCTAGTAAAATTACTATTTTATTTTTAGTTTTACCATAAAATAGGTCTTACTCTAAGATTTTTTTGTTTTATTTTTATTGTATTTATTTAATTTTTTTTTCTTTTTCTTATAAGCTAGTTACAGATTGTTTTTTCTTTTTTTTTAATTTAAACATGTAAATGTGCATATCGTGTATTTATACATATCATGTCTGAACATTTTGGCAAGTTGTTAAATTTTTAGATACGTTATTAAGGTTACATAAGTTCAATTAATTAATTAATTTTTTTTTTTGTTTTTTATCTATTTCACATTATATTATAACTTTTGCTTTTGGAAACGGGGCCTAGGGAATTCATTGGATATTTAAGGTCTGTTTTTCCATTTGTTTTTTCATCTGTGGATACTAACAATGGTAGGCTTTGGCGAAGGGGATTAATTGGATAGGTAAGGTCTGTGTTTTCATCTGTGGAAACTAACAATGGTAGACTTCGTGCCCCCTTCATTTTTATAGGATGGGAGTTGTTGGTAGTGAAGGAATTAGATTTTTTTGCACATCTAATGCAAATTATTTTAAGCAGGATAGTTTTAAACGATAGGAATAAAAAGAACATGAGGAGTAGGATGATCACTCCGTAAATAGCTGATTTAGTTAGCTAAGTGTCGTTTTTGTATTTATGATCCCGCAGATGAACTTCAAGAGGAAGACTATTTGTGGCCAACTCAAACCCTACAATGTTTAGATCTTTTGAATGAGATCGATGTTCGAAACTTACGTCAGGAATCTCAATATCTGCCATGAAACTTGAACTGAAAAATATAGTAATATTTGAAAATTTTACCGTCTGTTGCACAGTTTCTAAAGTTATTTCCATGGACATGGCCTTGCATCCTGGATCTAGGCTAACTATTCCTGTGTCTTTGATGAGAGCTATTTTGTAGAATTCTCTACACATTATTTTTAATGGGAGTTCATGTGGAGCAACATATAACCAGGTGTTAGCTTTATTTAGGTTGTACCAAATCTCTTGAGTTGAATTGAAAACCCGAATATTACAGTTTTTTGGCTTCTTGTACCCTGCCATTAAATTTATTATGAATTTTCATTCCTAACAACCAAGTTATTTTTATTCAAAAATAAGTCTTCCTTGTATTTTATTAAATGTCCGAAACTGTTGGAACTTAAGAAGGCGTAACCACGTTTAGCGGTATTAATGGCCAAATAAGGCTCGTCAACTTCCACGTACCAATAAATATTGTTTCTGCTCTTGAGTGGGAGTGGGGTAAGTTGGTAAAGCTCATATTCGTCGGATATTAACGGAATATCTAACACTATCATGAGCTCAGATGATATATATTTGACCGTTACCTCAACAATTTTCTTTAAATCAGCAGGGACAAAGCTCTTTACCTTGAAGGGCAGTTTAAAAGTTGCAATGTTCTCTAACTGAATTTCTTGCAAAGCATTCTTAAGTTCCGGGGACGATAGCAGAAACCTATTCAAGTGCCCCATTTTTGCATCATTTACTATGTCTAGAATCTGGTTCTGCCTAAACTCTAGGCTAACTGATTCAGTTGTCAAAAACATTATTTTCTTGTCGATTGAACTATATATCTGCTCTAGAGTTGTCAAATTTTCTAATTTTGAGTAAATGTCGTTTATGTCGTTTTGTATTCGTTCAAAGTTAGTGCTATATTTTTCATAAGAAACGTTTAGACTCCTACCTAGGTTAGAAATTACTGACACCTGTTTGTTGAGAACATGAGCGATAGACTTTTGATTTTCTTGAAGTTCTTGCACCGACGAATAAATTTCTTGTGCGTCTCTATCGTCCATAACTCCAAACAGAGCATTAGTAATTTCACCGACAACATTTATAACCCCTCGTTTTTGGCGAACTTTCGGTTCGAAAAGGTTTTTCAAGATTTCTTGATTCTGCTTTACCCTCGAATGCATCGCAGTCAATGACTTATGCCCTGTTCGACAATGCTGTTATATTAACCGCTGTAGCGCTTGGTCTTTCTTTGTGCTGTTGCACGTGTTGAAGAAATGGTTGACGGCTGTAATAAGTAGGTCTGACTCAACAACTACGTCTTTTCCTTGGAGGTGCGAGACAATCTTCCAATTGTTTAGTGAATGCTGCATTATTCCCACTTTTTCTCCATGGATTCCCGTCTCATTCTTTAATACCGATACATGGAATTGCGCATGGGTGCAAGACCAAGTCATCTTTAGGACACAGTAAAAATACCAACTGGACATGGTTGCTGTACATGAAATTAGCGAAAAATAATAAAACCAACGTTGACATAAAATAAAACTAAAAGTACAAAAATATATGGATTGAACGGAATTCCATAAAATGTTAAATGACCCCTGTTCTGATTTTCGTTCGGATTCCATATCCTCCCGTTTTAGAATTTTTGCGGTTCTCAATTCCGAATCCGTACGTTTTCAATTCGCTTATCATTTTGTTAGCGGAATTGAATCCGGTTAATGAATTCTGTAGAACATTATTTATTGCTAGAAATGAAACATAATAAACTTATATTAGCACTAACATGTACTAAAGCTGCAAACAGTTCCAATAAACACAAAAATTTAATTTCCAACACGTTTTTGTGACAAGAAACCAGTAGTGAATCCGTTCGGAAATAAGAACACATTTTTTAAATCCGTACGGATTCAATTTCGGTTTTCGTTTTGAATCCGTACGAAAATCAGAACAGCCATGTATCTTGAAATTGAAGCTTAAAACCAGATCAATGGAAACATTTTTAGGAAGGTCAGTAATTAGAAATTAAAATGTAACTAAAATAAAATCTAGAAGAAACATTAAAAAAATTAGCGGAAGCTTCTTGCTATGAGTTTGAAAACTAATTAATCTGCAACTCGTTAACCTTTAAGAATACTAAAAAGGAGTATTTAAGGAAGAGCGACTAATTTCTTGACTCGTTTGGCATTCCGTAAATTTTTGTCTTTTGCAGATGGATAAAAATAAAAAAAATTTTAACTAAAGGCCCCAAAATATGCTGGTAGACACTTCTATTCATAAAAATGTATGAGTCGATTGTTATGAACCCTTTCAAGCTTATTTTTACGTGAAATAGAAGTGTTCACATTGTTATGAACTTCCTTAACTTCAAATGGCCCTGTAAACAAGGGACAAAGTTTGTTTTTTCTGCTCCTGTCTTGTAGAAGAACCAAATCACCTACTTTGAAAGACTGGGGATTTATTTTTTTATCAAAATATTCCTTTGTCTTTTCTTTACTCTTATCAATGTTAATTCTAGCAACCTGATAAGCCTTCTGGAGTTTATGTCTTAGTTCAAAAAAATAGTTTTCGTGATCATATATAGGAGTTGGTGTCCTCGTTATGCCAGTTGGCATAGGGGATTTAAAACCGAAGAGAACATCCATGGGAGTAAGCTTGGAGCTAGCGTGTGGAGTGTTATTGTGCACATACATAGTTTGTCGAAGCCATTGATCCCAATCAGCGGGGTTGCTTTTTGAAAATGATCTTAAGTACTCTGCCAATGGCCCATGGTTACGTTCCAAGGCTCCATTTGCTTGTGGATGATAAGCCGTAGTTTCAAGTTTCCTGATGTTTAGAAACTTGCACACCTTTTTAAAAAGTTCACTACAAAAGTTAGCACCCCGATCTGTCAATAGTTGCTGTGGCGATCTATATCTGCTAATTATTTCATCATAGAAAACCTTAGCTACAGTTCCTGCTTCCATATTGGGTAGTGCATAGCAGTCCATAAATCGAGTTAAATCGTCCTCAAAAGTTAGTATGAATTTGTTTCCTAGAATAGTGGTAGGTAAAGGTCCCACAATATCCATGAAAACTTTGTCGAAGGGTTTTCTCGAAGTTGCCGATATCATCATAGGCATCAAAGTATATTTTTTGTTAATTTGGCACTGTTTACAAGCTTTAACATGCTTTTTTATGTCAGCAAACATATTTTTCCACTTGAAGTTGGATCTTATCCGTAAGTACGTTTTTAAGACACCCTGGTGTCCACCTAATGGAGAATTATGGTATTTTTTTAAAACTTCACTAATTTCGTCTTCCTTTGTTAGGTAAATTGTACTACTGTCTTTCTTTTTGTTTTCGCTTGAACATTCCTGGGGGTCAATTCCCGATCTGTGAAGCTGTGAAGTGAAGTCATTTATCACAGCTTCACTTTAAATCCGATTCTCGATGACTGAAAATGATAAATCAAATGTCAAAATTTTTTCATATGAAAAATTTTTTATCATTGTCAAATCGGTCGGTGAAAAATGCAAATGATAAATCATGGCGACCAAAGTTAGACGTGGAGCTAAAGCATCAGAAATACAAAAAAATTTTTTGATTGATTTTCTGGAGGAAAGGCCAGATTTGGCCACCGACAAGTAAGAGTATCAATTTTACATTTTGTTGATATACATAATTATTTTATTTGTTCTATTAATAACTCTTCTATCAACAGATTCTCATCAGCTGACGGGGCGCACACTCAATTTCAATTTTATTTGTATTTTAAATACTTTTTTTTTAAAGTCGAGAATTCAGCAAAACTATGAAGACGACCCTCTCATCGAACTCGAAATCAACCCATTAAGCACTCCACAATATGAGGATCCCCCCTTTCCAGTTAGCATTTCACCAGAACCAACAGCGCCGACATTCTCTTTTCCTTCAGCATCGTCACATCCAAATCCCGCCCCTGCAAGGAGAGGAAGACTTACGCATAAGCGAAAAGCCGTTTCAAGTGCAACGGATGAAGCTCTTGCGGCCTACGTAGAGCTAGAGCATAAGAAAATTGCACTAGAGGAGAGGAAAATACAGCTAAAAGAAAAACAGATCGGCCTTATGGAGACTTACACCAAAAATCAAACAAAAATCTGTCATAAATTGGATTTACTTATCGAACATTTAATAAAAAAATAATTAAAACAATGTGTGTGCTCCACTTTTTTTCGTTACGATAGGTACATACATATGTATGGTAAGTATTATATAGTTCAAAAACATCCAAAATTTCTAAACGATCAATGTAAAATGAAGTAGGTTTTGAGACACCAATTGCATAAGAAAGCTGCACAAGACAACGTTCAGCTAAACCTGCAAAGACAATATTTTTAGCAAGGTATCTCGCCATACAAGCTGCGGATCTATCAACTTTTGTTGCATCTTTTCCAGAAAACGCTCCTCCACCATGTGGAATATAGCCTCCATAAGTATCAACCATAATTTTTCGTCCGGTTAATCCACAATCACCAACTGGTCCGCCAATAACAAATCTACCTGTTGGATTGACTAAGAGATTTTCTTTAGGGCACATCCACCCTTCAGGTAAAGATGAAGCTATGTAAGGATAAATTATTTCCTTCACTTTCGATTGACTCAGATCCTCAAGATGCTGTATTGAAACAACAATACTTTCAGCACGCACTGGAAGGTTATTCTCATACGCCAAAGTGATTTGCGATTTTGCATCCGGACCAAGCTTTACCTCTTTGACCATACTCATGATATTTCTCAGAATCGAGTGTGCATAAAAAATGGGTGCTGGCATGAGGCTTTCTGTCTCTATTGTTGCATAGCCATACATTATGCCCTGATCCCCAGCACCTTGATCCACACCTATTGCAATGTCATTTGATTGTTCATGTAGTAATATATTTACTTTCACTGTTTATGTTATTTCTGGAAAAGAAAAAAAGTGTAATTACAACACAGAATCCAAATAAACCACTAAATCTTACCTTTGTTCAGAACGTTGTCTATTATTTATAATTATTTGAACAATGATTCCGGACATTATCGAAAAAAATTTATTAAAATTGCAGAAGAATGTATTTTATTTTTCAGAGATACAAAATAAAACTGGAAAATGACAGACAACTGTCAGAATTTATCATTTAGAACCTTTTAGTACTTTTTAGAACACAGTTTGACAACTGCTTTTCATTTTGAGATCGAGAATCGCTTTGGGTACGTTCGTGAAGTGATAAAATGAAAAAACTGTGTGAAAACTGAAATGATATTTTTTTTTTTCACTTCACAGCTTCACAGATCGGGAATTGACCCCCTGGTGTAGATAACTTGTGTCGCTATCACTATCAGTTTCACTTTCACTGTCCGTGCAACATGGATAATTATCTACTTTTGATTGATTTGAACTATCAGCTTTAACCAAAGCTGTCTTTGATCTTGCCTGAAGTCCGTTATTTGGCTTATTGTTGGAATTATTTGATTTGTCTTTAGTTTGGGAATTAGATTGTGCTCTAGTTATTGCATACACCTTATTCATATCATAATTATTATCGGGAATTCGGCTAAGGGCGTCAGCCACAACATTTTGCTTTCCTGGCTTGTATTTTATTTCGAAATCAAACTCTGATAGTTTGTGCCGAAAATTAGTCAACCTGGTGGAATCTTGAGAAATTTTAAAGAAATGGACCAATGGCTGGTGGTCTGTATATAATGTAAATTTCCTACCTAGCAGGTAACACCTAAAATTTTTAACAGCCCAAACTATGGCCAACCCTTCTCGTTCAATTGTGGAATAGCGACGCTCTGTAGCACTTAAAATTCTACTTGCAAAGGCTATCGGCAAATCAAGACCATTTCTAATCTGAGAAAGAACAGCTCCTAACGTTGTTCCACTGGCATCCGTGGTGAGGAAAAATTACTTTTTGAAATCTGGATAGATAAGTATTGGTGGACTAGAAAGAATAGCTTTCAAAGTAGTGAAAGCCGTTTCACAATCGCTATTCCAACTAAAAGGAACGTCTTTGTGAGTGATATTACGTAAAGGTCTTTCTAAAGCGGAAAAGTTAGGAACGCTACGCCTGTAAAAATTTGCCATCCCTAAAAATGACTGAATTTCTTTAGAATTTTTTGGTGTTGGGATTTCTAATATACTTCTCACTTTTGCTTTGTCTGGAAAAACGCCGTTTTGTGTAATGTTAAATCCCAGATAAACGATTTCCCGCCGAAGAAAATTACATTTCCGAGGTTGTAACCGCAGATTGAAATCTCGAATTTTTTCGAAAACACATATCAGTTTTCTGTTGTGATCTTCAAGATTTTTTCCATAGATCACAATGTCATCCAGATATACAAAACATTTGTTGCCTTGAAGCCCTGTCAGTATGTGATTCATAAGGCGTTGAAAGGTTGCTGGTGCCCCTTTCAAAACGAATGGCATTCGAATAAATTCATAATGACCTCTATCAGTGCTGAACGCCGTTTTCTGTCTGTCATTTTTTTCGATTGAAACTTGGTGATAGCCACTCGCTAAATCTAGTGTTGAAAAATATCTACTATTGCCTAATTGGTCGAGAATGTCATCGATTCTCGGCAAAGGAAAAACATCACCTACAGTAATTTCGTTGAGCTTTCTGAAATCAACGACAACTCTGTGCTGCTTATTTCCATTTTGATCAACTTTTTTGGGTACAACTAAAAGCGGACTATTCCATGGACTTATGCTATTTTTAATTATATTATTTTTTAACATTTGTTTAACCTGATCATCTATTATTTGTTTTTGAGATTCAGGTAATCTATACTGTTTGATGTTAATGGGTCCCCGACTTGTATCAGTGGGGATTGCGTGAGCCATAGCTCTTGTGTGCTGCAACTTGTCTCCTTCAAGATAAAAAACGTCTGAGAACTGAGTACAGATTTCTTCGATAGTTTCTTTTTCCTCTTGGTTAAGAGTTTTTTGCAGACTTAGTTCTTTGAAAAGTCTGTTTAGTCTTTCAGTTTTCTTTTCTTTATTGGCATGGTTTGGTTTGGTGACGCTTGTAACAAATGAAGATTTTAAATTTCTTGTTCTATTGGAATTGCAAGAAGTATCTGTGACTATATAATCACAAAGATTGTAATGGTGTATGGTGACGTCATGGAGGTTTTTTCCTTCAGACGCAGTGTTTGCTATACTTAAAACTACTTGACCATTGTGTATTTTATTTAAGCATGCACCAATAAAAACTTGAGGTATAATCTCGCAAGAATAACACATCAGTTCAGTGCCATTTGCGGCATCGTTTATGATGCTGTTAACTATTATTTCGCTCCTCGGGGGTAAAGTCACTGTAACTTTAGAAGCAATAACATTTTTAGGGAATGACCTCCTCACCGTAGGCTTAGCTCGTTTTTCAAAAAATTCATCTCCGATAAGTTGGGTTGGGCAACCACCTTGCGAGGGTGGATCAGTTACAGGACAAACTGTTTGCCCAATTTCATCAAATGGTTGGACACCGTGCGAAGGTGTTACTTGATTTGACTTAACTATCGGAAAAGAATTCTTCTGTGAGCGGTAGCCATCTGTGTTTAGTAGCCATCCCAATATTTTGTTCACAGAGATCACCCTTCGAATGAAGAAATTTTAGCGATCTGTTAGGACCTTCAATATTGGTATAAGGAAACAGAATGTCCTGCCCCAAGATACCATCACAATTTAAGGATGGAGTTTTTTCCGTGACATGTAACTTACATTCAATTGGCGGATCTAGAAAAATTTTAGATTCTACTGACCCTAATGTAGTGCCGTTGGAAAAGATTCCATCAATTGCAATAGCATCTGTTTTGTTAACAAAGATGTCATCTCCAAGCACGTCTTTATTAACTATGCTGACGTCTGAGCCTGTATCTACTAATAAATTTAAATTTCTTTCTAAGCATACGTCTACTGGAATATTTACCATTCCATCCTTTACGAATTTTTCGTTGGATGAGGGTTTGGTGTTTTTTGCCCTCATCCAACCCGTTATTAGTTTTTTGACTGTTTTTGATTTTCGTCCCAGCGCTTCTTTGTAAAGCATTCCTCTATGCCATGACCCTTTCGCAAGCAAAAATCGCATTTTTTTTTGTTTTGCTCACTTCGTTTCCTATTCAGATCATTTGTAAGCATTACCGAATAGTTCGACTGTTGCTTGCGCCTATAAGCAGGCTGCTGTGGATCCGGTTGGTTCGCAACTGATCTCAATGAGATATTTTGGCTGCAGTTGCCAGCCTCATGCCCATAAATTTTGCAGTTTGGACAAAAAGGTGTCATTCGTCGCTTCCTGCACTCTTGGAAAGAATGGTTTACCTCATTGCAAAAATTGCAGTTTATAGAGTCACTCTCTCCAACTCTAGGAGATTTTTGTTCGTAGGTGGGTATTTGATAAGGGGAACTCAAAGAATAAATTCCAGCACTTGCTTGCCTGGGGTTTTCGCAACAATTTCCATTAAAACTTGTCATGCTGTTAGTATTGAACACAGGATATTTTTGTTCGTAAGCGGGTAACTGATAAGGGGAATTTAAAGAATAAATTCCTGCACTAGGTTGTCGAGGGCTTTCACAATAACTGCCATTAAAATTTTTCATGCTGGGATTATTATATGGGCCTACACCGTAATCAGTTGGGCTCTGCAATTCATATTGCCTAGCTCCTTCACTGTTAAAAGACGACGCGAAAGCATTTGGAAACCCAGTAGCCATGTATGCTAATTGAGGATCTATTAGCTCCCGCTTTAAAATTTTTTGGATAGTTTCCGATAAGCTACTCTCATCAAGACCTAGGGCATACTGTCGGAGATGTAAATTACACAGCCCTGTCTTGAAAGAGTGTATTGCGGCGAGCTAGAGGTCTTTCATTATTGGCGTAGAATCTGGGCCAAAGCTTGTTTTGGCCTCTTCTTGGCAATTACTTAACAACCTATTTAATCTGAAACCGAATTGCGTTACGGTCTCATTTGAAATTTGCCGACACTGACGTAGCTCATTTGTTATTTGAATGTACGTTTTTCTTGGTAGAAAATTTTGGTTCAGCACTTGTTCTAATTCTTCGAGGCTCGCCACTGATTTCATTGAAATCAATGCAAAGGCATTGCCCCGCAGCCTTGTTAACACAAGGTTGTTAAACAGAGGCTTTTCAGCCTCTTCAAGGCATTGCCATACTTGTTTGCAGCAACCTATGAAACTTTGGACCTCGAGCACTATCCCTGGGTGATAAACACCCGAAAACGTGGGAATCAAAGTTGACACCAAATGTGCAACCTTTTCATAGCTAATTGCAGGATGTTCTTTAAAAATATTTTTTGGTTGAATTTCAATATTTTTTATGGCCTTTTCTAAATCAGCTAACTGAGGTGTTAAGGAAATGGAAGGGATAGGAAATTCGGGACTTGGTTGGTTGACTATGTTCCCTTTTTTAAAATTACTTATATCTAACTTAAACTGTTTTGATAACTTACTTAGTTTTGCTAGGCGTTCTTGTTGTCTGTCGTCTATATCGCCTAATTTTTTGTGGAGTTGCTCCTCAATTGATGATTGATGATTGATGAAAGATGTTTTCCAAAGGGGGAGGAAATGTGGTGTAATATTCCAGTTGCATGCAAGTTTGGCTGTCGTAATCTAATCCGACTGCGTGCAACCTGGCCCAGACACAGGTAGCCAAAGTCACCGAATGCATTTATACGCAGTGCCTGCATATTTCACTACGTGTAATATGCAAGCCATGTACTTTCCCACGTTCAGTGATTTTGCGTTGACCTTGTCTGGACAACGATCACATTGAATCTTCCTAATGAAAAAGTTGAGTTGTTTCTTGACAGTCAACCGTGTCGGTTTATTTATTGTTTATACCACAGTGGCACATCAGTGAACTCATTCTTAGAAAGAGTAGAGGAACTTAGTTTAGCTCGAGGGGTTTCAGAAACCCGTTTGTTCCAGTCAGTGGTTGACCTTCTGACAGGTCAAGCCCTGCTGTGGTATAGGTCAGTTAGGGAAGACATAGCTGATTGGCAGGAACTCGTAGAGGCGTTGAAGTACGAATTCTTGCCAGCAAATTATGATGATCTGTTGATGGAACAGATCAACCGTAGGACCCAAGGGAAGGAGGAGACGTATGGAGCATATCTCGCTACCATGCGTACAATGTTTAGGAGATTTGGGGAGCCATTATCCGAACGTAGGAAAGTGGCTATCCTAATGAAGAATTTCGACCCGTTTTATCAAAAACAGAACAGAGGTTTCCGAAAACCTCAATCTGTGAAGCAGTTAGCTAAATTAGGCAGGGACTTAGAAACTCTTAGGGCGAATGTAGAGAATTTTGAGCCACCCGCTCGAAATAAAAATTGCGTGGAACCCGAGTTCGGTTACTCTGCTGGTCCAGCAGTACAACTGAGGGTGGCAGCGGTTAGCAGAGATGAGCAGCCTTTCCAAGTAGTGGAAGCTAGAAGGTGTCCACCTAATAGATCCGCTCAAGTTGATCTAACTGCGGGAAAGAAGGTTACTTCTCTAGCAGGTGTTCCGCTAAAAAGCATTGCTTCGGTTGTGATGCTGAAGGTGTCAGCCGCAACAACTGTCGTCGTTGTTCATCGGGAAATTGGCAACGGACTCTTGCGCCAACAGGGCGGGAGTTTCGGAGGCATTAGGAGCTAGGTTGCCTGCTGGTAACCAGCTGGCAAAAATTCATTTAGGGTTTACGTTGGAGGCAAACGGGGATGATAATAGACCATTTTTTGGAGTTAGTATTTACGGGACTAGGTTTTTGGGATTGTTAGATTCAGGAGCTGCTAGAACAATTTTAGGTAGAGATAGCTGGAGAATTCTCCAAGATTTAGGATTAGTTGTTAAAGAGGGGAATATCCATTCTGTATGCTTGGCAGATGGAGCAGGAGTAGAAGTATAAGGGTCAGTTAACTAACCAATCGTGGTTGAAAACAAGGCAGTTCTTATAGACTGCTTAGTTATTTCAACTCTGCCGCATACCGCGATACTAGGTGCAGATTTTTGGGAACTGTCGGGAATCGTCCCGGATTTGCGATCAAGTATGTGGAGTTTTTCGGACCAAGAGTGTTTGGGATCGATTTGCTCGATTACTGAGCGTTCAGAGTTGATGAAAGATCAAACTAGTTTGTTGGAAGCCATGGTTGAGGAAGCTTTAAGGAAAATGGCAGAGGGATTAGAGTGCACAACTATGATTGAGCACAAGATTAGGACGTGGCGGAACTGATTAAACAACGGTATTATCCGGTTTCTCCGGCAATGCAGAGACACATTGATAGGGAACTAAATGAGATGTTAGAAGCAGGAGTTATTGAGAGATCCAACAGTGCTTGGTCATCTCCAATACTATTAGTTAAAAAGAAAGATGGGTCTTTTAGGTTTTGTGTATATTTTAGGAAACTTAATAAGAATACTGATAGGAATGCTTATCCACTACCCTACATAGCGGCCATTTGGGACAGGTTTCGAGGAGCGAAGTTTTTGTCCTCTTTGGATATAAAATCAGCGTATTGGCAGATTCCAATGGAGGAGGAGTCTAAGCCCTATACCGCTTTCACGGTTCCCGGGAGAGGTCTCTTTCAGTATAGAAGGATGCCTTTCGGGCTTCATAACTCGCCTGCGACATGGCAACGGTTTATCGAAACAGTTTTGGGTGCTGTGACGTGTTTTCGGTTTTCCAGCCGAGGTAATGCTCACGGCTAGCCAAGGTATAGTGAAGAAAAACACCAAACTTCACAACGGTCAAAGAAATTCTCTTTAATTAGAACTTAGTAAAATGTAAAGTTATAATTAACAAATGAGTATATATATATCGTTGTATATTGTTATATATGTTGTATGTTGTTGCGGCGACACCTTCTGATTAGCGGCCAACGTTCCTTAGTTTGAATAGCCGGGACTTCTAAGGCTCGGAGCAGGTTAATGTCCGAAATTCTGGAAGCTTGCGATATCCTTATAGAAACTATGGGAGAGAAATGATAAACGATGATATGATCTAATGTGGTTTAGCTGCCTCTATAGGCACAATTCCTTGCGGCACGTTCACCCTATAGGTAGCCGCAGGTAGTCGAAGCGCGTAGGCGTCTACAGGTAGAAACACGAGCGTCCAAAGACCCCGGTAGGTAGAAACACGAGCGTCTTACGACCCCGGTAGGTAGAAACACGAGCCTCTTACGACCCCGGTAGGTAGAAACACGAGCGTCTAAGGACCCCGGTAGGTAGAAACACGAGCGTCTAACGATCCCGGTAGGTAGAAACACGAGCGTCTAACGACACCGGTAGGTAGAAACACGAGCGTCTTACGACCCCGGTAGGTAGAAGCACTAGCGTCCAACGACTCCGGTAGGTAGAAACACGAGCGTCCAAGGACCCCGGTAGGTAGAAACACGAGCGTCCAAGGACCCCGGTAGGTAGAAATACGAGCGTCTAACGACCCCGGTAGGTAGAAACACGAGCGTCTTACGACCCCGGTATATAGAAACACGAGCGTCCAAGGACCCCGGTAGGTAGAAACACGAGCGTCTTACGACCCCGGTAGGTAGAAACACGAGCGTACAAGGACCCCGATAGGTAGAAACACGAGCGTCTAACGACCCCGGTAGGTAGAAACACGAGCGTCTTACGACCCCGGTAGGTAGAAACACGAGCGTCTTACGACCCCGGTAGGTAGAAACACGAGCGTCCAAGGACTCCGGTAGGTAGAAAAACGAGCGTCTTATGACCCCGGTAGGTAGATCGCAGGCAATAGGTCTGGGTTTATTTTATTAAACTTACTCATTTACCTTTACCTTTACCGTATGGTGCTGGCGTACTGTCCTTTCCTTTAACTGTTAACTGTTTAACTATTTTTATTGAACAGGTATATATACAATTGGTTCTTAATTCTAAGATTACATTACATTTAGATTTATTTTTTTGTTTTGTTGGCACAGAATGGCCTAACTTTAAATAATGTGCTGTTTGCTAAAATAATGATAATTATTGCCTATGATAAGAAAAAAATAAATATTCATATTGTTATTAAAAAAATCTCGGGTTGTTCAGATCCGGTTGTCTTTACTGTCCTTTCCTTACGCTGAGCCGCCCTATTTATACTCAACGCTCGTTGTGGTATCGTGCGCAAATTCCATATAACTTAACTACACACGACATTCCAATATGCTTGGTCATATGCTACCACTATGCCATCAATGTATATCATTATAACTACACACGATATTTCCGTATGCTTGGTCATATGCTATCACTATGCCATCAATGTAACTCACCATCGAGCTCTGCCGATGGTTATACTTTGCACTGCTTGTGCATGGGGAGTTGGTTATTGGGTGGTATTACCACCTACCTATTATGCACAACCTATGTTGGTGCGGTCAGCTTTTTACCTCTATGGTATAACACGAATACTTTTCACCACCAGGTACTACGTCTTGACTACGAGCTTAATTTCTGGGTTGTTGTCTTAGCTTGACAAGCTTTTCCTCTTACCATTCCACTATATGGCGGTGGCTGTTCCTTGGGGTGACAGCGAAAAGCATGTAATGAGGTTTGTGAAAAATGCCTCGTTACATATCCCCCCTTTTTGCGGAGACGAGGGCCTCCATATCGGTTCCTAGGGTTCCTGGTGAGAACAAAACTTTGCCCTCATACCTTCCATGCAAAAACCCGTCGTTTCAAATCCATAATTTTTTGTATTTCGTTTTCCTTTTTTTTCATCAACAATTTAACAAAAGAGCCTTCTTGGCAAAGAAACAATAATAAATGGCCTTCTTGGCAAAGAAACAATAATAATAAGTAACAAAAACAACAAAGAGAAAAAAAAAGAATTATTTATAGCTCGAACGCAATGAATTTTGACTGCCCTGTCGGCAGGTGGGTGAGAACAGCTTCCCCGCGCCTCACTATCCGGCATAGTATGGTTCCGCCTCACCGTTTGAAAATCGACCGTTGGCGGCGTCTGGCTGGATGATATTGGTCGTGGTGGTGGATGTCGAATCCCAAGAACGGGTCCTTCTTGCCTTCTTCTGGTGCCTTGGGGCCAGGCCGCTCTTCTTGTGCGGTTGCTAGCGTTGAGTCAGGCGTCTTATTGTGCCCCACTGCAGGCGGCACTTCATGAGTAATAGTCACCATTGGCCTTTCGGTGCGCGGCCCGGCTCCTCGGGGTAAAATGGCAGCTGAGCTGTGTCCGGCTACTCCTGGGTTGGTTCTGGTTGGCTTGTATCGACCCAAGCTTTGGAGGTCGAATACGGGACCTCACGTTGTCGGGGATTTGCTGGCTGTTGCGGGGGTTTTATCCCGGTCTGTAGTCTTTCCGGTGGTTGCAGAGGGGGCTTTCCCTTTAACTGCCGGAGTGATGGACGTCTGGCTAGGCCCTTTAATGCGCGACCTGATGGGTACGGTGGTCGGCTTGTGGCTTTCGGACGGACCAAATTTCTTAGGGACGGTGTCGGCTCCCTCCTTCATCTTTGTCGGCTGACTGATAGTGGCGGTGGGACCGGTTAGTTTCCGCATGTCACTGGGGCCATGGGCCCTTCGCCTCTTCGTTCGTGGAGTGGTGCTTAATGTAATTTTCGGATCGGCGTTGGTGTTTGCACACCCTTGGTTCATGGGTAATTCCGGCAACAGGATGACCGTTGCTGTCGTGGCGTCATGGTTCTCAAACAATATTTGTTTTCTTTCGGTCGCTGGTATACATAGTTTCCAATCTTCTTCTTGACTAGAGAGTGGATGGGCAGAGAACTTGCGGTAAAATTTGTTGTTTGTTATCCGATATTCGGGGTATTGGGAAGGGTTGCATTCTACTTGCCTAGCGCGCCGTTCTGTCCAGTAGTCAGTAATACTACAGATGATTGGAAAAGCGCTTGGGTTATATGGCAAGGGGTCTCTCGATAGAGCATCTGGAACGACATTCATGGCGCCTTTGCGATATTTGATGTCGAAATCATACTGCTGTAACTCTATGGCCCATCGTGCCAGGCGGCCGGAAGGGTTGTCAAGTGAGTGTAACCACTTTAGCGAATGATGATCAGTGACGACTGACGACTGTGAAATGATAGCCTTCTAGGTGTTGTGCTTTGATTTCCCACTCCTTCAGAGGAAGTTGTCGTGCGTTGAACTCAATGCAATTTGAGTTAACTCGTTGCACATCGATTGCCCAGTGCCTTGTATTGGGTAAAATGTGTATGCATTTTAGTCACCAAATTGTGCTGAATTTTCAAACGCATCGGCTATCCAATGTTGAACTTGGAGTTCGCAATCAGTTCTATGACACGATAAGTTCGAGTTGTATTTTGACCATTGAAGTGCGCGGTTGTTTGCCTTTTTAATTTCAATTTTATACTTAACATTTTGGCGCAGCCGGTTCGTGTACCACATACGTTTTCGTTTTAAAAAGTTTAATAATTAAATACAGTGTTTTTGCTATCTATTTAAGTAGACAAACGAGTGTAAAAAAGAAAAAAAAAAGAAAAAAAATTCTTTTCGTGTTTGCAGTTGAAGACATATTTTCTTGATAATAATGAAATGCAGAAAGTGGTTCAAGCGGAAAATAATAGTAAATAGTAAACAAGTTTCACCAAAAACAACGCAAACAAAGACGAAAAAATTGTTCAAGGTAAGTATACCTTTATCTTGCTTTATTTTTTATATTATTGTCTGTTTATTTTATAAAACGTTCTATGGTTGGTGCAATTTTTTTTGCTTGTTGAGTGTGTTTGCTGCAAAATAAGAAAAATAGTAAATAGATTCAACTGGGTTAAGTTATAGGTTTTGTTTGATTTTTGTTGTATTTCTATTCCCTTGCGATTGAGTTTCATTGTACATGGCCAAAAGTCAAATTGAGGCCCAGCTTAAGGGCCTAATCGAAGAATCGCAATTGTTGAAAAAAGATAAAAAGAATCAACAGCAGCAAGTAAAACAATTGAGCGAATTACTTCTTTCAGAGCTCAAACAAATTTTAAATCCTGAGGTTTATAGCCTGATCAGTTTTCAAATTAGTTCTCAGTGGGGCAAGTTAACGTGTCTGGAAGCTTTAGACGCTGTGTTGATTGAATACACAAAAGCCGTAAACGATTTGAAAGAAAACCACGCGAAAGAGCTAAATAATTTGGCAAAGTCGCAGACAACACCTAATACACAGTACCCACCTCAACAGATATTCGACCCTCATATGTATCCTTTCCCGAATGCATCTCCATCTACACACTCAACTGCGTACATTGCAAGTCCCTTGCCCGGTGTGTCACCTGGGACAAGCGGCAGCCCCTGTTTTCAGTCTGCCTAGGTCAAGGAAAAACATTCCAGGACACAAGGGCAAGATTTTAAAGTAAAATGCGGATTATGTAATAAGGCCAATCACACTTATGCAGAATGCCGGCAAAGAAAGAGCACACCTTATTGTGAAGCGTGTGCCTCCTATGGGCACAGCATAGATTTGTGCCCAAAGTCCCATATTTTCACCATAAAACGCACGACGCAAAAGCCGCAAGTAAAGTGCAAGTGGTGTTCAAGACTGGGACATGTGGAGGACGAGTGTTTCTCGAAAAAAATTACCTTCGAGACCAGTCGGGAAACGACCCGGTGGTCAGTCCAAGAAGGTAGACTGTGCCCCAAAAAATTCATCCTCCTCAATAATAAAACAAAGAAGTAACTCTCCAGCTTCGTTGATATTGTCAGACATATGCAATAATGAGTTGCCTACGTTATCAAAAGCTGAAGAGACTTCTATAAAAAATAAAAATAAAACCAACGGAAAAAGGCCAACACAGCGCTCAAATAACGAACAACATCCGAAAGTGAACGGCGACTCAAAGGTAAATGACCGAGAGTTAAATTTCTTCACCTTTCAGTCAGTTCGTAAAACCAAACACACAGCTAAAGCGTCAGTATCTGAAGCTAAAGTTAACCTAGGTCAGGCTGATCTCTGGTTACTCGTTGTGAGTGTTTGCTTGGTTTTGAATGAGTGCTGCGTTAAAATTAGAACTTTATTAACACAAGCAGTTGATAAGCTTAGGTTTTTTGTTGGCTTATTTTCTAATAGTTGGTTGATTTGGGGTATAGCAAGCAAGGAGGGACAGAAAGGCAACAAAAATTTTTTTGCATACAACAACATTCGTAAGCACGATGTCTTTGTTGAATTACCGATGTCAATGGCCAAGTCTGGAAAAGTTATGGTGCTTGTAGACACGGGAGCAGATTCGAGCTTGTTTAAACGAAGTTGTTTAGCAAATGCAGCCAATATAAATACCCGAGACACTAAGCAATTGGGTGGTGTTTTTGGTGGAGTAGGCACAACGGTAGGTACGGTTAAGACTCACTTAACTTTTCGAAAGAAAATTTTTACGAAATGGAACTTTATCGACGGCTTAGACCACATGCCCACTGATGGTATACTAGGCCGTGATATTCTCTGGAATTGCACAATTATCCATGCGTTATCCAACAAAATTAAATTTTTGGAAGGTTAAAGAGTTTTGATTGAATTACCTTTTAAGTGTTTACCTTCGAATTCAACTTTCTTGTCCCCATTAAATGAACAAACAAGCAGTTCAAAATTGGAGCTCGTACACAAACAATTGTTAAGCTCGAAATTCCAATTTCTAAATCAAATGAATTACTAGTTCATTCACGAGAAATAGATTGCGGAATTTATTTGGGAAACACAATTGTGCAAGCGAAGACAATTACGTCCATGTCCCTGTTATGAATAGTACAACAAGAGACTACTTCTTGGACAAAAACTTCGTCCCGAGCTACTCCAATTTTAAAAACTATAAATTTGTTGATAATAGTTCGGGAAACAAAATATTGGCAAATTTTACAAAAAAATGCGAAAATGAACGGATAAGTCTTCTGTTGAGTTCCTTAAATATGGATGAAAACATAACCAGCGAAGAAAAGAAGTCCGTAGAGCAGCTATGCATATAATACAATGATGTATTTTTACTAGATGGCGATCCCCTCACTTACACATCCGTTTTGGAACATAGTAAACGCATCAAGTCTGATCAAGCACCTATAAATATTAAGCAATACAGAACTCCAGAGGTGCATAAAAAAGAAAAAAAGAGGCAAGTACAGGATATGCTTGCTCAAGACATAATTTCTGAAAGTAAGTCTACTTGGAATTCCCCATTGCTCATTGTACCCAAGAAGTCTGTCGAAGGTCAAAAAAGATGGAGGGTTGTCGTTGACTTCAGAAAACTGAATGAAGTCACAATTAAAGACGCGTTTCCCTTACCAAGAATAAAAGAAAATCTTGCCCAATTGGGACACTGCCAGTTTTTTACTACTATGGACTAAGCAAGTGGTTACTATCAGGTATTGATCGATCCAGCCGATCGAGCGAAAACCGCGTTCAGCACTAGTACAGGGCATTACGAGTTCAATAGAATGCCTGTTGGTCTAACCGGTGCTCCGGCAACATTTCAAAGGATCATGAATCACATTCTGACTGGGTTGCATGGCATTGATTGCTTCGTATATCTCGATGATGTCGTTGTGTATGGTAAAAACTTAGAGCAACACAATCAAAGACTTTCAAAAATACTGGCCAAACTCAGACAACATAATCTTAAATTGAATACTGAGAAGTGCAATTTCTTACGCCGTGAGGTGAAATTTTTGGGACATATATGCTCAGAAGCCGGTGCATTGCCAGACCCAGCTTAAAATCAATGTGTCACTGATTTCCCTGTACTTTCAACTATTAGACAGGTGCAATCATTTCTGGGACTAGAGAATTACTACAGAAAATCAATACCTCAATTTTCTAAAACTGCTGCTCCAATCAATAAGCTACTGAGAATGGACAGTGTTTTCGAATGGTATCCAGACTGTGAGAGATCATTTCAGTCTCTCAAAAAAGCAATTTGTTTCCCCCCCCCCCCATACTTATCTATCCAGATTTTACAAAACCTTTTATTTTTACTACTGATGCCAGCAACGAAGCATTAGGTGCCGTTTTGTCTCAGGGTAAAGTGGGCAAAGATTTGTGGGTGCCATGACATTTGGCCATGTGCCATATGGCCATATTTCAAAATATGGCCATTTGACACTTTTCAATTGTGTCACATGGCCATATGGCCATTTGTCGCTTTGGCAATGTGTCATTTTACCATATTTTTTTGTGTCATTTAGCCAAATGGCCAAATGACGCTTTTCAAAGTGACAAATGGCCATATATTAGAATATGGTCATTTGACACATTTTCAAAGTGTCGTTTGACCATATTTTTTGAAGGTGTTGCAAAAACAAAATGTTATGCGTATATTTTGGATAGGCTTTTTAGTTCAAGGCTATTTAACTGAACCTTTTTTAATCGTCTTGTTTTTGTTTTTTTTTTTTTTGTAAGTAACTAATTTTACAGTTGCAAGAAATTTGAACAAGTATATTCATGGTTGCCAATTTGGTACTTTTAGTGTTGTACCTTCTTGTGGTTACAAGCAAATGTTAATTCTGCACTTCGCGCATGATAACCACGTGAGTAAAAACATTTTAATTTACATTTAGTTAAAATAAAGATTGAGATATCTTAAAAAAGAATTATAAATAATATTTATAATTTGGAAACATATGCAAAGATGTTAAATTAAAATGACGTTGAGATTTTCTAAAACATTATCATTATCAGTTTTCGAAGAAAAGATTTTCAATTGGATATCTATAATAGTAGATAAGAATACATAAACATAAATACATATGTATGTATGCATATTTATATGTACATTCATACTTTAAGTTTAAAGGTGAATGATAAACAAAAATAATCGTCATCATCTGCACGAAACGCAGCAAGCGCAATCTTTTTTTTTTGTTTTTTCCATCAGATAATCAATTTTGTGTGTGAAAATAAAAAAATTCGCGCGAATTTTTTTATTTTCACACACAAAATTGATTATCTGATGGAAAAAACAAAAAAAAAAGATTGCGCTTGCTGCGTTTCGTGCAGATGATGACGATTATTTTTGTTTATCATTCACCTTTAAACTTAAAGTATGAATGTACATATAAATATGCATACATACATATGTATTTATGTTTATGTATTCTTATCTACTATTATAGATATCCAATTGAAAATCTTTTCTTCGAAAACTGATAATGATAATGTTTTAGAAAATCTCAACGTCATTTTAATTTAACATCTTTGCATATGTTTCCAAATTATAAATATTATTTATAATTCTTTTTTAAGATATCTCAATCTTTATTTTTGAATTTTTGCACTTTAAGAACAAGTTTCAAAGTGTCATTTGGCCATAATGGTCAAATGACACATTGCCAAAGCGACAAATGGCCATATGGCCATGTGACACAATTGAAAAGTGTCAAATGGCCATATTTTGAAATATGGCCATATGGCACATGGCCAAATGTCATGGCACCAGATTTGTGATGTGCTTTTTTCTCTAGAGCTGGGGTATGCTCGTCGGGTCCAGGGTAGACCAAAGAAAACACGTAAAACTTCGGTTTATGAAGAAGGTCCAATCCTTTTATTGGTCTTAAAGCTAATCTAATATAATATTCATTAATTCTTATTACTAATTCTGGTGGTGGTTCCAACGCTGGTAGATCCTTACTCCTATGTTGGCAACACGGTCATCAAGCATGGGTCCTCAATCAACAGGAAAATTCTGGCATCAACGGTAAGATACTGGCATCAACAGACAAAGTCTGGCATCAACAGGAAGATCCTGGCATCAACAGTAAAAATACTGGCATCAACAGACACAATCTGGCATCAACAGGAAGATCCTGGCATCAACAGTAAAATACTGGCATCAACAGACAAAGTCTGGCATCAACAGGAATATCCTGGCATCAACAGTAAAATACTGGCATCAACAGACACAATCTGGCATCAACAGGAAGATCCTGGCATCAACAG
The DNA here is from genome assembly GCA_914767635.1 of Melanostoma mellinum. Classification (NCBI taxonomy): domain Eukaryota; kingdom Metazoa; phylum Arthropoda; class Insecta; order Diptera; family Syrphidae; genus Melanostoma; species Melanostoma mellinum. The sequence goes on from OU612060.1 coordinate 104,291,137, forward strand.
TAAAATACTGGCATCAACAGACAAAGTCTGGCATGAACAGGAATATCCTGGCATCAACAGTAAAAATACTGGCATCAACAGACAAAGTCTGGCATCAACAGGAAGATCCTGGCATCAACAGTAAAATACTGGCATCAACAGACAAAGTCTGGCATCAACAGGAATATCCTGGCATCAACAGTAAAAATACTGGCATCAACAGACAAAGTCTGGCATCAACAGGAAGATCCTGGCATCAACAGTAAAATACTGGCATCAACAGACAAAGTCTGGCATCAACAGGAAGATCCTGGCATCAACAGTAATATACTTGCATCAACAGACAAAGTCTGGCATCAACAGGAATATCCTGGCATCAACAGTAAAATACTGGCATCAACAGACACAATCTGGCATCAACGGCTTATAGCCGGCAAAATAAAACCCAAAAGTCCTTAAGAGGCTAGTGGGGGATTTATGCTAGGAACTCTAAGGAGACCTTGCGTAAAATTGGGAATCTCTGGGCACACTACGTACCCCTGGTTTTCCTCTAGTGGAAGTAGCCTGTACACGAGATTGGTACTTTTCAACACGGGCTGGCTTCCCTCTTCTCGTATTTTTCAGGGTGCCTTATAAAGTTTTCTGCGTGTGAGCTCTATGGCGTGAATGAAAAATATCATACGAAAACAATGGTATGTATATTGGCTGGCGGTAGGGTGTGTATTTGTAACTTCGTTACAGATTAGCCTATTGCGTATGCAAGCCGACAACTTAACAAGTCGGAAAAGCGATACTCTACAATAGAAAAGGAGCTGCTTGCGATAGTGTGGGCTTGCAAACATTTTCGTACATACCTTCTTGGTCGCTATTCACAGTTTTAACAGATCACCGTCCTCTTATAGGAGTTTTCAATGTAAAAGATCCAACTACTAGAATTATTAGATTCCATCACAAGCTGTCTGAGTATGATTACAAAATTATTTTCAAACCAGGCAAAACCAATTGTAATGCGGACGCACTCGGCCGAATTCAGACGGATCCCGAAGAAATTAAGGTGGTTCAGACAAGGGGTAAAGCGAAATTGAACATAGAAAGCACAAAGGTACCTACAGACGAAATGAACAAGAATGACAATGTTGTGACAGAGCAAATTCCTGGAGGTGAAATAACAAAAACAGACTGTACAAAGGAGTCATCGTTCATTACCTTAACAGATCCTGCTGAAATTGAAACTGTTCTTCATGATTTTCGTGAGTCTGCTCTCGGTGGACATCAGGGAGTAAAGAAGACATATATGCGTATCCGAAATCAGTTTAGATGGAAACATATGCAAAAAGTCATTAATCATTAGTCATTAAAGTGAAAAGTGCCAAAAGAATAAGTTCTTGAAACTTACCAAAATGCCCATGCAACTGACTCCACTCCTAGTCGACCTTTCGACAAGGTGTATATGGACATGGTGGGTATTTTGCCACTAACTTATTCTGGCAATAGGTACATATTAACATTCCAAGATGACCTGACTAAGTACATGGCTTGCGTGGCGATCCCGGATGCAGAGGCATCTACAGTGGCCAGAGCTTTCTATTCGGAAATAATTACACGTTTTCGTATACCCAAAATGCTCGTTACGGATAATGGCTCTAACTTTACTTTCAGATTGTTTTCTGAAACATGTAAACTGTTGGGAGTTAAGAAAATCCATATAACCGCCTACCACCCACAGGCCAACGGTTCGTTAGAACGGAGTCACAGACCCTTAGCGGAATATCTAAGGAGTTTCGTTGACAATGACGACCGAAATTGGGATCAATGGCTTAGTCAGGCCATGCATGTACATAACAATACGCAGCATTCTTCCACTAAATTGACACCATTGAACAGTCTTTACGGCTTTGAGTTCGAAATGCCTACAAATTTGAAAAAAAAGCCCGCCCCCTTTTATAATACCGAAGACTATCCGCAACAGCTGCGATTTCAAATTCAGAAACCGCATGAAATAGCTAGAAAAAATTTGGACAATGCTAAGCTTATCACCCCTATCATGCAATCCGTTCGGAGAAATCCCCGAGTGAAAAATCACGATACGAATACCGAAAAAAAGCAATCACAAATTCCGAACGAATTCGAAAAAAGCATTGCCTGATTGTAAAAATTAGTGTCCATTTTCTAAGTCAGCTGTCCTATGTCGAAATAAATACTCGAAGCAATAGAAACAAAATCCCTAAACTTAAAAAAAAAATCCCAAACACATTTTTCTACCGATTTTTGTTTTCTTGTAAAAATTGATTTATTTGAACTTTTTTGTGCTTAGGATAAGTTATAATAGATCTGTATCATTGATCAAATCTTAAATGTTATATGAAATTAACAATTTTACTGTCGAATATAATCAAATATTTTCTTCATCAAGTTATAAATTCCCTAAAGAGGATTTTTGTTAGGTGGTCCATGAGTACTTTCCAATCTGTCAAATAGAATTTCATTCGCTTAACAAATCATAAAATAATTTGTGAAATCCAAGCTTTTTCCGTATAAAATTAAAGTGTTGTTTTGAGTGCTAACAGATAAAAAAGTAATTTAACAATCATACGACTGGTATTTAAACCAATTTAAACACTCCAAGTTTCAATTTCGCTTAAATTTGGAAACGGGCGTAACAAAGACAGTCATTTGAAAAAATGTAATTTCTTTCGGAAAGAATTTTATTCATTGATATGTGTTTATAAATATAACCGATATTCTTAAAGGGTGAAAACAACAAACAAACAAACAACAGGCTGTATGAAATGTTATCCTGTAATCCAGACATAACAAAAGGATACACTAAACATCCAAAAGAGGAAGTTAATGACCACTGGGAGGAAATAAAAACAGAGCTGGATCTAATTTAATTTACGAGATTTTTTTTGTTTTTGTTGTTTTTTCTTAAGTAGAATTATATTTTGTAAAATTGTTTCATATAAATGTGTTTTTTCATGTTTTTAAAAATGGATTTTACCTATGGCTCTACGCTCTACGACAGAAGAAACTTGTCGTAGAAAAGGACGTCATATTTCCGTTTCATTCGGAATTAGTGATACAAAAATATGAATTTCGAAGTTCGTTCCACTCCGAATGGATTATGTGATAGCAACATCGGGAAACTTAGACTTTTTTCGATTACGATGGAATCTGTGATAGGGCTGTATGTCTAAAAAGGTTTACGATCGGCATGTTAACTCCGCATCATTTGCTTCAGGTCAAAAGGTATTATTGAAAAACCCGGCCCGTAAAAACAAGTTTTCTTCAATTTGGTTGGGACCATATGAGGTGTTGTCTGTCGGCGGAGAGGTGAATCCACCCACATAAGAGTAGGAAAACATACAAAAAGAGTTCATAACAACCAACTGAAATTATTCCACTCATAAGCACTAATTAACCTTAACTTAAATGTTTTCAGGCTTCAAAGATGCTAAGACCTTTTAAAAATATCTTTATATATATAATTCTGCTGTACGTGTGTGTGTAATTGAACTCCTCCTAAACGGCTTGACCGATTGAAATGAATTTTTCTGTATGCGTTTGAGTGGCGCCCTGGATGGTTTAGATTCACAAATCAGCCCGGCAGATGGATTTGGAATATAGTAAAATTGACAATTTCATTATTCTTAACTGTAATGAATTAAAAATTAAATTCAAACAATGATTTTTTATTTTTTTTTGACAACAACAAATTAAGATAATAAGGTTTGTTTTGAAAAATTCTTTTAATTTTTTGACTGATGTGATTAGAATAAAGATTTAAATTTTTTTAATTCATTGCACCTGAGTACCATAGACAAATTTTTGTTTGTTTTATAATAAGCCACACATCAATGGGTTATGACTACCCTTATAATGTTATAGAGCACAGTTCGAGCATTTAGGAAAATAGGAGAGGATTTAATAGGATACACCGATACACCTTGCTTTTGAACCTTTGTAAATCGTAATGTAGTTGAAATACAGAGCCAGGTAAAGCATTCCACATACGGGTGGTGCGATTAAAATAAGAATCTCTATACTTGACTGTACGCCCGAAGTTGGGCTCAAGGTAAAACTGATGGGCATTCTTAGCAAGGTAGGTGTTGCGGCTCAATTGCTTCAGGGGAGGAATGCAACTGACTATTTCACTAGAGTACTGTTTGTGAAAAAGCGATAATAAAGAGTGATACATGTAACTTTTCGACGATGTTCAAGAGAATCAATCGATTCTACGATGGAACTATCACCCATCAGTTTTTACGCTCTATTTTGTACCCAGTGGTACCCGTGGTCTGATGGTTAGCATGTCCACCTGCTAACCCAGAGGTTCGAGGTTCGAATCTCAGCAGAGGCAAAAATGTTTTTTCACGGGTATCGCCTTTCGCGAGGATTTGGCAAGTCCTCCGTTAGTAAATTCATGCCATGAAAAGCGCTTTCTCAATTAGCCGTTCGGATCCGGCATAAAATTGTAGGTCCCCTCCATTCCCGCACAAGGCATGGTTGTGAGAAATGCGCTAGGCCCAGGGGCTCCTCGCTCTGTTGCGCCACCCTATTTATTTTATTTATTTTTTGTACCCTATCAAGTAGGTGCAAAGATGTTTGAGAAGCACCTGACCAGATATTAGAGGTATACTCCAGTTTTGGGCGGATGAAGGCCTTATAAATTGTAGCCAGATCAGAAGGGGTGAAGAACTTCCTGCATTGTCTTAAGAAACCTAAGCATTTAGCAGCGTCTTTGGCGACTTCAAATATGTGGTCATTCCAACGAAGATCGTCGTTTACACACATACCAAGTACTGACAGCTTTTCGGTTTCTTGGATGCAGGTACCATTCATGGATAATGGTAATGGGGAAATATTTAGATTCATCCTCAAATTCTCCCAGGAACGGTAATGGGAACGGGATCGAAAATTCAAAAACCACTGGAACGAATTGTATTTTTTGTCGCTATTACAGTACGATGTCATCCCCATATTCCCAACAGAATGGGACGGGAACAAGAACAGAAGCGGGAACTTGGAAAATACTGGACCAATTCCAAAAAAATTTCAACGCTGGAGTGTAAACTGCTTCTGAGTAACAAATATGTACTATAATTATTTTCTTAACATATTCTTTCGGGAACGGAAGCGGGAATGGTGACATAATGAAGAACCTGGAAAGTACTTAACTAATTCCAAAAATTCTTTCATGGTTAGAGTGCTTCAATGTCCCTGAGTAATATAGACTATAGTTCATCAACATTTACCCACAGGAACGGGAACCGGAATTAAAAAACCACTGTACTCATTTCAGTACAGTTTTTGCCATTAAAATACGGTGCTACATAGACTATTTCATCCCCATATGGGAATGGAACGGGAAGAAAATAATTATAGTCTTTGTTACTCAGGAGCACTTTACACTCAAACGTTGAAATTTTTTTGGAATTGGTCCAGTATTTTCCAAGTTCCCGCTTATGTTCTTGTTCCCGTCGCATTCTCGTGGGAATATGGGAGTTATACTCCAGTTTTGGGCGGATGAAGGCCTTATAAATTGTAGCCAGATCAGAAGGGGTGAAGAACTTCCTGCATCGTCTCAAGAAACCTAAGCATTTAGCAGCGTCTTTGGCGACTTCAAATATGTGGTCATTCCAACGCAGATCGTCGTTTACACACATACCAAGTACTGCCAGCTTTTCGGTTTCTTGGATGCAGGTACCATTCATGGATAATGGTAATGGAGTAATATTTAGATTCATCCTCAAATTCTCCCAGGAACGGTAATGGGAACGGGATCGGAAAATCAAAAACCACTGGAACAAATTGTACGATGTCATCCCCATATTCCCACGAGAATGGGACTGGAACAAGAACATAAGCGAGAGCTTGGAAAATACTGGACCAATTCCAAAAAAATTTCAACGTTAGAGTGTAAAGTGCTCCTGAGTAACAAAGACTATGAATATTTTCTTTACATATTCTTTCGGGAACGGAAGCGGGAATGGTGACAAAATCAAGAACCTGGAAAGTACTTAAATAATTCCAAAAATTCTTTCATGGTTAGAGTGCTTCAATGTCCCTGAGTAATAATATATCAACATTTACCCACAGGAACGGGAACCGGAATTCAAAAACCACTGTACTGTATTACGGTTTTCGCCATTACAATACGGTGCTACATAGACTATATTTCATCCCCATATGGGAATGGAACGGGAACTGGGACATATTCGGGAACTTGAAAAATGTTATACCGATCCCACAAATTCTGTCATCGTTAGAAAGCTTAGTTGTCCCTGAGTAACATAAACTATATTTCATCCTCACTCTCTCACTAGAATAGAATCTTTGAAACTACTTTACTTAACTTTCAATTTGATGAACATAGGGCCTGAGCTACGCCGGGCGGGTCAGCTAGTATATAAATATATCTTGATTGAATAAATAATCACATACGTTTATATTTTCAGATATCCTAGAGGCTTAACACAAAAATTAAAAATAAAATTTTTCATTTGGTAGTTTTTTTTATCTACACATAAACTCCCAACGGACTTATAACTAAGAACTAATATTATCAGATATTTGGCTTGTAAACGGAGTAATGTACACATTAATACTTTTTCAAATATTACAAAAATGTTAGTTTTAAGTAAAATAGACTACGGATTATGCATATGTGGACAATGCCCGAAATTAACACTAAACATTATCAAACCTGTCTACCACCAAGCCGCTCGGGGAAGCATTAACGCATTTCCCACTTCACCTATCAAAAATATCCTTGTCAAAGCAGGACTCCCAAGCATCGAGGAACGAAGAGATTCGGCAACATTAAAACTCTTTGCCAAACTCATGTTCTCTAGAAACTCCATCATAGATACCGATATCAATAGAGCAAAACACCACAAACTTGCAAAGAGAATCCCATCCGCAATCGCTACCGTGATTGACAAAGCAAAGATAATCAATCTTTCACTAACACGACACCAGTATTCCACTCCACGACGCGACACCCTCCAGGGGATCTCAATCCCAATTCCTTGATACTGACCTTAGCCGAATATAGGAAAATAAATACAAGTAATACAACCTATCGCCAACTATTCGCAAGCGCCTCATCGGAAGTAAAATCTGAAGAGTGGAATTTTGTATACACGGACGAATTGTACCAAGCAGTCAAGCTGTTGACATTTCACCAAGGAGAGGCAATTGTTTTGAAGATCACCGTGCCGCTCCCGGAAAGCCACCATTTTCCCTATACATAAAATATACCCAGTGAGTACAGAGCTCGACCATCGCATCGTTGGGATTTGGTTCTAGACATTAAAACTGAGTATATCGCATAATCAGATGATCATACCTCGTTTGTTACCATGTCCCATACAGAGTTTATGCAATGTTCCGATGTCGTATACATTTCATCAATATCGATAAAGGTATGTAGACACCACAAACCGATACATACCAGTGGAAGTTCCGAGTGCCTAGTAGAGCTTTTACAACACTCCGCTACATCGCAGATCAACTGCAATTAAATCACTTCACCAGCTTCCAAGGGGGTGATCACGAAGATGTTTACGAGAAACAAGTGGTTGTTTAATGTCAGGAAACCACTTACTCTAAATTTTTATTGTGAAGGAAAATTGTATGCGCCAGAGCTGAAAGGTTTTGGAATAGCTTACATCTTTAGTCCCTGTGAAATAAGTTCCAAAGAAATGCGGCTACGGTATGAGCAGGTTTGGACGGCTAACTTCAGAATTCATCAGCCAAAAGTTGACCACTCGGAACTAACACGAGTATTGAGGACAAAATACGGCAGTTTGACTGTAGGAACAATCAAAAAGAGGCCGCTACTATCTCTAGGTAGCCAAAACGACTTGATATCTAGCCTAGCTGAAGGAAAGAAGTCGCTAGAAGATATGAAGCTGGAAGCAGAGCAAAATAAGGACCGGCATAGTGTAATCAGCCAAATTCGAGAAGTCGAGTTTCATCGCTACTCACTAATGACAATTGGAGCTATAATTGTTGGTATCATCATACTAAACATTTTATTTAAACACTACCGCTCGAGAAGCACACCTACCAGCCGTTATCACGTTACGACGAATATTACGAACGTTGTCCCTTAAAGACCTGATGCTCTCAATATAGATGCCGTCGAGATGGAGATGGCGGCCCTACCCGTTCGACAGTCTTCAACAAGAAAATCATTGAAAGGAGTAACGTTTGCCCGAGTATAAACATAAAATACTTAAGTAATACAAAAACTTTAATTTTTTTAGAACTAAATTGAATAAAAAAAAATTGTTGTTTTATAAATTTTGGAGAAAGATTTAAATAGTGTAAAAATTTCATTATGTAACTTTGAATTAGATTAAATTGTAACTAAGTAATATAAAAATAAAAAAATTTATAAATTTAGAATTGGTTTGAGGTAATATAGAAATTTGGAATTAGATTTAGGTAATATTTTGATGAAATGTTCTGTGAGACTTGAAATTAAAAATATATCACTATCACTACATAGTATAAAACAAAGTCACTTTTTCTGTCCCTATGTCCCTATGTATGCTTAGATTTTTTAAACCACGCAATGGATTTTGATGCGGTTTTTTTTTTTATGAATAGAGTGTTTCAAGAGGAAGGTTTATATGTATAAAGCATGCATATTATAGTAGAGAAAAGCCGAGAAATTTATAGATTTGTAATGTGATGTCGTAACAAACATATTTTTCTGCGCTTACATTGCTAACGCTGGCTAAACCTTACAAGATAGGTCAAATTTATGTACTAGAGAATTATATGTCTTAAAAAGATAAACAAAAAAGTCCGCGACAGCATATATTTATCTCTTAAGGATAACCCACAGTAACCATTCTTATCTCTTACATATTACAAAAAAAAAAAAAAAAATATGGGTTATTTTACAAGCTATTTGAAAGTATCATTCCTTATCCAGTTTAATACATTAGATACGCTATGCATTTAATGAATATTTTCGAGGGGAACGTAGCGTTTGAGGCGGTACCAGCCGGCACTGTACCCGTGCGAGGCCGGGGCGGGTGGCTAGCACATAATATATATAAATATATAGAAGTTCGTTGGGAGATATTCTAAATTATAAATATAAAATATTTAAAAGTTTTGATTCAGATTTAAGTAATTATTGATTTTGTAATTATTAGACATAATTGCTATTTTTGTAATAAAAGTAAGTCGATTATCGATTGTCATTCGGCTGGTCGCGAACTTTTCCCAGGTAGGGAGGGATGTTGTGCTTTGATTTCCCACACCTTCAGAGGAAGTCGTCGTGCGAATGCAATTTGAGTTGACTCGTTGCACATCGATTGCCCAGTGCCTTGTATTAGGTAAAACGTGTATGCATTTAAGTCATCAAATTGTGCTGAGTTTTCAAACGCATCGGCTATCCAATGTTGAACTTGGAGTTCGCGATCGGTTCTATGACACGATAAGTTCGAGTTGTATTTTGACCATTGAAGTGCGCGGTTGTTTGCCTTTTTAAATTCAATTTTAGTTAGTTTTCAGTTTTAGTTTAGTTAGTTTAGTTTATTTCTTAATAAAAATTCAGTTCTTACAATTTTGTATAAGCAATAAAGATAGAATATAGTAAGAAATCTAAGTACATTTTACATTTTTAGAAAAAAAAAAAATAGTGTTAAATGCACACAACCCACAGCAAAATTTAAATTCAATAAATAATCTTAGGGTGGGGTGAACCTTAAGTAACTAAAAAGAATTATAATATAAATGCTTAAGGAAGTAATCCAAAACAAAAAATAGATCAAATAATATGATAAATAATTATAATAATAACAATGATTAATAATTTTAAATACACAGTCATTTGATTGAGAACTAAAAAAAATGAGAAACACATAGGAGTTTGAGATTTAAGCTAATTTACATATTATGTTAACAGAAACAAACTGCCTATACACGGATACTCAAAAGTGTTTCCAGATCATTAAAATCCAAGCTATATAACCAAGCCTTTAATTGCTTCAAAAATATATTTGCTGTTCTGAGAGTTCTTAGAGAGAGAGAGGGATTTTATTGCATAAACGACAAGATGATATTGTGTAAAAGTTACGAAAAGCTGTGGTGCGAAAAGTAGGAATAGAGACTAAATTCAAGACATTCACCCCTATCACAGATTCCATCGTAATCGAAAAAAGTCTACGTTTCCCGATGTTACTATCACATAATCCATTCGGAGTGGAACGAATTTCGAAATTCGTGAATCTGGTATCACTAATTCCGAATGAAACGGAAAAATGACGTCCTTTTCTACGACAAGTTTCTTCTGTCGTAGAGCGTAGAGCCATAGGTAAAATCCATTTGTAAAAACATAAAAAAACACATTTGTATGAAACAATTTTACAAAATATAATTCTACTTAAGAAAAAACCACAAAAACAAAAACTATCTCGTAAATTAAATAAGATCCAGCTCTGCTTTTATTTCCTCCCAGTGGTCATTAGCTTCTTCTTTTGGATGTTTAGTGTATCCTTTTGTTATGTCTGGATTACAGGATAACATTTCATACAGCCTGTTGTTTGTTAGTTTGTTGCTTTCACCCTTTAAGAATATCGGTTATATTTATAAACACATATCAATGAATAAAATTCTTTCCGAAAGAAATTACATTTTTTCAAATGACTGTCTTTGTTACGCCCGTTTCCAAATTTAAGCGAAATTGAAACTTGGAGTGTTTAAATTGGTTTAAATACCAGTCGTATGATTGTTAAATTACTTTTTTATCTGTTAGCACTCAAAACAACACTTAAATTTTATACGGAAAAAGCTTGGATTTCACAAATTATTTTATGATTTGTTAAGCGAATGAAATTCTATTTGACAGATTGGAAAGTACTCATGGACCACCTAACAAAAATCCTCTTTAGGGAATTTATAACTTGATGAAGAAAATATTTGATTATATTCGACAGTAAAATTGTTTATTTCATATAACATTTAAGATTTGATCAATGATACAGATCTATTATAACTTATCCTAAGCACAAAAAGTGCAAATAAATCAATTCTTACTAGAAAACAAAAATCGGTAAAAAAATGTGTTTGGGAAAAGTTAAGGGATTTTTTTTTTTAAGTTTAGGGATTTTTGTTTCTATTGCTTCGAGTATTTATTTTGACATAGGACAGCTGACTTCGAAAATGGACACTCATTTTTTCAATCAGGCAATGCTTTTTTCGAATTCGTTCGGAATTTGTGATTGCTTTTTATCGGGATTCGTATCGTGATTTTTCACTCGGGGATTTCTCCGAATGGATTTCATGATAGGGGTGATTACCTCGAAGATTATGATTGTCTGGTATTCTCAAATTCAAATTTCCGGACTTTACAAAAAAAGCTTTCAGAACTTTAAAGCAGTAGAGGTGACGTATAGGAAGAATTTTTAAATCTCGAAATAAGGGAAAACTAAAAAAAACAAACGATTTTTATAACAGATTTTTCTCACAATATACTTTTGTAGTATCAATAACGGTTGAATCTTATTATAGTAAGAACCACCCCAACAACATATTCCATATTGCAATCTGGAATGGAAAACTGCATAGTAAATTGTAGTTAGTAATTGCGATGAGCAAACCCTTCCTAAGTAAAAGAAATGTCTAAGTGTGCAGCGGAAATATTGTCTCAAAGAACTGGTATGGTTAGAAAAGGACATTTTAGAATCAATTATTAGCCCTAGGTATTTGAATTCATTAACTGTTTCAATCGAGAAACAATTGCCACTGCAATTTCGATTACTCAGAAAGGTATCTGAAGAACAACAAGCACAGTTTACCAATTTGAATTTTTGACATTCGGGAGCATGAAAGACAATATCAGCACCAGTTGTGAAAGAATTCGCTTGAGACAAACTGAAAAAACATTAATTTAGTTTTTGAGCTAATTACTAACTCATGTTCAGCAACCACATTCGGAATAAGTTGAGATCCCAATTTATATCAGAAAAAAGATCTAGAAGACTAAGTGATCCATATACACATCCAATATCGTCAGCAAAAGCCTTCAAAACACCCTTGAATCTAAGCTTGAAAAGAGAATTTATGTAAACCAAGAAACGAATTGGCCCTAAAACTGATCCCTGTGGAATTCCTATCCCAATAAATTTTAAATCACTCCTTATCTCATCGATCTTAACTCTCTGGGTCCTCTTATGTAGGTAAGATTTAAACCATTCCAAAATGAAACCACGAAAGCCTGCTTTATATAATTTTGTCAGTAAAATTGTAGGTATAGTTTACCATATCGAATGCTTTCGTTATGTCCACAAATAAACCAGCTGTGTTAAATTTTCTGTCTAAATTACTAAATATTTGAGCACAGAATTCCAAAAGGGCATCTTCGGTTGATTTTCCTCTCTGAAAACCAAATTGAATGGGACTAAAATAATTGTTTTTACTTAAAAACTTCATAATTCTATTTTTCATAAGTTTTTCAAAGATCTTGCTAATAGATGGAAGCAGCGAAATAGGTCTGTAGTTCCGAATACAACTAGACTCACCGGTTTTAAATAAAGGTATTACATCAGCGCACTTTAGTGCGTCCGGAAAAATGCCAGAATTTATGCTCAAATTAAAAAGAGAAGCTAGCATATCTACGATATAGCAAGCTATATTTTTTTAAGTAAGGTTTGAAATACCATCAAAGCCACAAGAAGCTGAATTTTTTAACAGTCCAATTTCCTTGAGAATTTCCAAAGCAGTTATAGGTTCATAGAAAAAACTATTTCTTTGGAATGGTTCACTACAACTAGAATCGCACAGAGCACATGGTGGAAAATGCAAAGGCTTTAACGTTTCTGCTATAGTAGCAAAGTAATAATTAAACATATTAGCCATATTACATTTATCCGATATTAATTGGTTCTCATTACAAAGCATTCTATTCTTAAACCAAATATATTTAAAGCCCTTTGACTTTTTCACCTCCTTCGCCTGCATAAACAACGCATGTGTGTAGTTGGTAAAAGCATCATTGATGTAAATATTGGTCTTCTTACTGCTTCTGCTCATCCCACTGCTGCCATCCAAGACACTGGTGTTTAAATTCTTCTTTCTTTTAATTTTCTCTTGCATTATTTTCTGCTTAAGTGAAGAATCCAAGAACCTCACACAAATAATGGGTTTGCTGCCCGAGACTGACTGAGAAACATTAGAATTGTTTTTACTGTTTCTTATTTTTTTTTAAATAGCATTTTTCCACTGCTTCTTTCATAACATCGACACCCAATGCATCACGAAACACCTTTTGTGCAACATGCAAAGAGTTTGAGTCATCGACATCGGTTAATCCGGCAATTTCAATGCAGTTACTCAAAGAGCTTTGTTGCTGCCAATTGAGTTTACTTTCGAGATCGTGTACTTTCTTTTTAAGAACAATGTTTTCTTCTTTCAGTTCATGTAAGGCATTGATAAATTTATTATTTGTTTCCTCCAAACTAGAAATTTTGTCTTCCAAGCTGTTTATTTTATTGAATATCTTTATTAGTGTAGATTCTTCTTCATCGTGAGGATCAGAAATAGAAGTATTCTTTTGTTTTGACGACTGCAAAATGTTGTTGCTATTTTCTTCTACGTGTTCTACTATGTGCACATTTGACTGGTGGGTTGCGCTCTTTTTGGGTGCCACTAATTGATGTGATTTGCGTTTAATTGAATTACACTTTTCACAACGATAAGGGGTTCCACAAGATTTCAAATACTCCACATCGGTTTCCGAGATATTTGCACAAGTGTAATGCAATAACGATTTGCAATCATTACATGAAATTTTTTTATTTGAATTTCTTTCGATAGTTTTAGAGCAAAGTGAACAAATCATTTTGACGTTAGATAGTCCCGCAAGAGTAGTGCACCCCACGACACTCAGATGAGAACTTTTATACTTAACATAGGTAAGGCCTCATCTTGCGTATTCCGAACAGTATGGCCAAGCACTCTTTTTCCGTTACGGAATATTTCTTTTCTAAGTCGGTGAGTGTGCGACTGGCGTATGCGATTACCCTTTCTTGCTTTTCGGTATGTTGCGACAGAAGCACCCCTAGTCCGTACTGACTAGCGTCTGTTTGCAACGAAAAAGGCAAATCGAAGTTAGGACACATCAGGACGGGCGCTTCTGTCAAACGTTTCTTTATAGGGCCCCTACACTACTACGCAAACACGTTTGCACAAACGTGTGTTTGTGCAAACATAGTTTCGTGGCGAAACTCAAACATGTTTGAGAGAAACTATCGTAAATGCGATCGATGCTATCCTCGATGCTTATACGTGGGTGTCTGAGAATCAAATATTGGGTGGCCTGTATGAAATCCTTTGCCTTTTCGCGTGGCCCTTGCCTTTTCCGCAATATTTCCTCCTCTAGTTTGCAGAGGTACCTAGCTGGCATATAATGGTCTAGGAAAGCGGTGCGGAATTAAATCCAGGATTTCATACGATCTTTATTTATGCGGAACCACTCTAGAGCGGTGCCGCGTAGTATTTCCGGTAAGGCCTTGACAATATCATCGGGGCGTATGTCATAGCACGCGGTTAATTCTTCGAGTTGAATTCGAACACGTTCCCGGATGAGTTGAACCTCAATCCCCATTTGCGGAAGTTATTCATCAGCTCGGCTTCGTAGCTGAGAATAAACCGACCGGTTGGTCGGAGAGCTGGCCTGGTGGCCGATGGTTCGACAGGGGGTGAGGTAGCGATTGCATTGGGGAGCACGGCACTCGACGAAGCCGAGTTCCTTGCCAGGTTGTCTTCGGCGGACGGTGCGGCGGTAGTTGGTACATAGAATGGCACCTGGAAGGAGATCTCGGTGTACATCGGTGACTTTGGTTCGGTTTCGTTTTCTTGGGTTGGTACTTGTTTGTACTCCCGCTCAGTTACGGCTCTCTCCAAATCCGCGCACAGATCTTGCGTGGATTTCCAGAGTCTAGCCTGTTTAATGTAACTGCTGAGCCGGGCTCGTAGCGTAGCTAAAGTGCCTTCAGCGTCGAGCCCTGACTGACTCAAACGTGTCACAAGTTCTGGCTAGCTGAGCAAGTATTTTGCCCCTATACTGGCGAACACGTCGAAGCTTTCTTCGGAGTCTGACATGTCTGGATTTTTTTTTGGTTTCTAGCTTATTTTTATAGTTCTAAGAGAATTTCTTTTTCAACGGTGGACCTTAATAGTCCCTGCTCGGGCGCCAAATTGTGATGTGTTTTTGGTTTTCCAGCCGAGGTAATGCTCACGGCTAGCCAAGGTATAGTGAAGAAAAACACCAAACTTCACAAAGGTCAAAGAAATTCTCTTTTATTAGAACTTAGTAGAATGTAAGGTTATAATTAACAAATAAGTATATATATATCGTTGTATATTGTTTTATATGTTGTATGTTGTTGCGGCGACACCTTCTGATTAGCGGCCAACGTTCCTTAGTTTGAATAGCCAGGTATACAATCATCCAAACCATACAAGCCCTGTGTATGCAATCATCCATTCAATTTGTTTTGTAAGCAAACCAAATCATTTTCAGATAATCTGAAACCACTTGTGCATGCTGATATACAAATGACATAATAATGAATGAGCGCATGCACATAATGAGTCAAAGAAGAGTATAGTTAATTTTGTTTGTGACCCACTGAGCACATTGGAATGGGGATCATGTTGCACTAGAATGGATCGAAGAATGAGTCCATTATAAGCAAGTAAGAAATTGAGAACCAAAGTGAATATGAGTTCAATTGAGTCATAAACAAATTTTATTGAATAAAATTGAATGGATTGAAAGCAGTATAAAAAGGGATGCATTTGTAAAATAAAGTTAAGTTTTAACATTGACATCATACGTTTGAGTTTTCACTTCAATCGGCTGGCGAGCTCAGTCAATACGTAAATCGTGCACTTAACAGTGCTCGGAGATACAGTCGGCTGGAGAGCTAAGAGAATACTCAACCATAGGGAAAGTTCAGAAATCCAAAATAACATGGCGATCCTGCCAACTTGTTAGGTTTACTACACTTTTTAATAACCAACAAGGAGCGGACCAACTATACGAAATCCAAGTGAAACAAATTTAAAAGCTACGTGGTGTCCAAGAATAAAATGACAACACTAGAAGACATCAACAAGATATTCAAAAAGTGGGAGGAACTACTGAAGTACATATATCCCAAAACCGACAACTAAACAAGTGGACACACCAAAATACACGCCAACACCAATTACGGCTGGACCGAAACCGATAACTATCGAGCAGTACAACGCAAGACATAAAACTATAAAACCAGACAAGCATCAAATATCGAAACAAAAAAAAAGAGGTGGCAGAAAAAGGCAACACAAAAGAAAGTGTGCGAAGCTTCAGAGTACCATAAACATCTGAAAGGGGGAAACAACCATCAGTAGTATGTAAAATAAATGCATTTTACAAACAATATTTGAAAAAACATGCTTTGAAAAATTATAATAACGTATAAATTGTCAATTAGAAAATAAAAAAAAAAAAATTAAAAATTTTTCATGGAATTCATTATCATAAAGAACATATTAGAAAAATTATAGAAAGCACCAAATAGAACATATAGTAAAAAATACATTAACGAAACTAACAGACAAATAAAATTATTGTGAACACAAATAATAGAGACAGCTGACTGTTATATGCTTATTATATAAATAAGAGAAACACATTTAATTTATAATACTTTATTTCTGAACATGGATTTACTATTACTAGGTTAATGGCGCGACATGTGGTTCGAGTGTCTGACAGCTAAAGAATGAATTAAAGGATCTGGTTACTTAGATAAACCCTGACAGCTGAATCTCACAGAGAACAGTGTTCGAAGATGCGACAATATAAATAGTGCTGCCAAATCCGTACTACTAAATATTACTTAGGATACGATACTATATAACATTTCTCCCTTTTTACAATTCTTGTAACCCAAATACAATCACATTAATAATTCCATTAATTCAATACTTAATTCAAGAATTTAATTATAAATGTTACTTAATACAAAATTTGTAATTATAATTTTTTCAAAATTTATAATTAAAATTTTTGAAAGCTAATCTAGCGGAACTTCTAACCTTCTCATAAATTTTCATCCTCGGGCGATTAGCTAAGTCATTAGGAACATTACAAGTTTTGGTTCCTATTGGCTGAGATTCGTTATTGTTCAGAATTTTTTCATATCCCTTGTTCTCCATATAATCATTAGTTAAAGTTATAGAAGGATGGTAACTATCTTCTAAACAAGATTTTCTAAGCTCTGAAAATTGAACAATACGCTTGCAATTGTTATTCAAAATGATTTCGTAAGCACAAGGACTAACTACTTTAAATATAATAGCAGGAATCCATTTTTCTACTAACTTATTTGAATGGCAATACTTAATTTTTTGTCCTTTTGTAAATGTCGGTATATTTAACTCTGATTTAGATTTAAGCTTTTTAACTTTTTCATTTCTTACTTCATTAATATTTTTGGTTTTTGAATTTTTTGGGTTTTCGGGTAAGCCTCTAGGCTTAAAATTAAAAATAGTTCCTGAAGGCGATAGCTTTGTTACTGTTGTTGGAGTGTGTCTATAGGATGATAAAAAGAGTAGCACTTTTTCTGCTGTCGATAGTTTTCTATAATTTGATATAAGGGGGTTTAAGGGATGTAGGAAAGGAGAGGATGGGAAATATGGATGGGATATGGGAAAGGAAACGGAAAGTAGGAAAAGGATATGGGAGATAGGATGAGGATAAGTCAGGGAAACAGAACCAACACAGGAAACAGGAAGGTAGGTATGTAGGAGAGGGAAGTGAAATGAAGGGAAGGAAGGATGTGAAGGGAAAGGATGCTCTACTTGGAGGCCTGGCACGCTTGCGAGGCACGGCTTAGCTCGCCGGATACGGGGGGTCTTGCCTCCTCGCAGAGCGGAACCTCATACCAAAAACATAAATCGTGCCGAAAAGGAAATTTACCACCACCACAAAAATTACCTCACCTCACCCTAGGCACTACCGCTGTTATGTAGTGCGGCCTTTTCCCACCCCACCTGGGATCCCGTCGGCCAACGATGGTGGGATCCCCCTTACTCGAATGGGCTGTCAGGCACCACTCACCGTAGCCACATCGTCACACCCTCCCCCCCTGAAATTTCTCAAGAGCACATCATTTCCTATTGAAAAGCAGTCAAATTACTCTTTTTCATCAGCGTGATGTACATTTATTTTAGAAAACTAAATCTTCACATACCATACCAAAAAAAAACTTAAGATTACTAAAAAAAAAATCAAAATGAATCAATAAAAAGGAAACGTGAACTTAAAACTAAAAGAAAAAGAAACAAATTCAAAAGAAAACAAGAAACATTAAATTTTTAAGACTTGAGGGCCTTTGACCCTTTTGACCTTGTGTAATGGCGGTCGGTATCACGGCAAAACGATCGGTGATATCGTGCCTGCGTTTGGGGATGGGTGGCCTTCAATTCGCCCACCCTATTGTCTACTCTAACCCTGCCTAAAAGGAGCTCTCTTTAGGGGATGTCCAATAGGACCATTCAATAAAAAAAAACACAGGACGAGAAATTCCCCCGACCCTTCGCCCTTCCACGTCGCGACTTAATTCACTCGGTGCTTTTGAATTGTAATTGCACTCTTGTTTTTCTTTTAAAAAAAATGCTTTCGAATTGAAAGTTTTTTTTTTGAATCTTAAAACTAAAAACAAAGGAATGTATGTATATGCAAAAAAAAAAAGTAAAGATATATATATAAAAAAACAAAAGAACAAAAAAATCACGCCGAAGATCTATGTACATATATAAAAAAACAAAATTCTTAGCATTGGCTTTTTATCCGCCAACAACCACTTCTCTCAAGGCTGACTTCTCGCTGCGTTGTCAAATGATAGCAGCTCCGCCCCTGCCCCAACGAATTTGCACTTTGTTGTTCGTGCTTATCGGTTTGTATTGATTTCAAATTTAAATAAGCCTTTTTACCGGCAGCCCCCACGATTCACTTGTAATTTCTAGTTTTACTTGTGTATGTCTGGGGATTCGACAGACATGTTATATATATTATAGCTGACCTCCCTTTGACCTTCCCTTTTTGGTCTACTATCGCTGCTACTGGTTTTTTTTTCGCTGTGCTGGTCGAATTTCTCGGGGTCACTTCACCAAGGTCAGACGGTCACAAACTCGTCTGGTGTCGCTGACCGCCAAAGTAAAATCTACAAAATAAAACACAACTACATTACATGTACTTTCACCAACGACAATATGCACTGCACACCACATATAATTTAACACATAATTTTTCCATAAGAACACCCTCTTACCGTGGAGGCGCGGTGTTTCTTCAAATGTTCTATTTGATGAATTTTTTTGTTTTTCTTTATTATTTTTCACTCAGTTCTCTAAAAAAAACACAAAATAAAAACTCTTTTAGCTGTCGCTACTTTAAAATTACTTTTTTTTTCTTTGCTCACTTTTAAAATTTTTTTCTCGACATTTAAATTAACACGTATGTGCTACAAAACTTCTTCTACCACTTAAACTTATGATCTTTGACTACCGTCGATCTAAGTTATAACAGCTCACCGAAATCCGCAAGCTAAATAAATGCAGTTGGGTGGAGAAAACCACCCACACATTTCAATTCTGCTGCTTTGCCGTTTTCTCGTTTTCATAAATTGTTTTGGTTGCATCTAGGCGGATCTTAAATTATCCTAGTCAAAAACCATCCGAATTGGCAATGCTTTTCGCACTACCTTACTGTCGGTTTCGAGAGAACGACTTGAACTGGAACAAATTCCAATTACCAACAGCAAAACACAAAAAAAACAATCTGACAGTCACAGACAAAACTTTCGCCAGCCCTAGCCTAGCCATGGCATTTCAAGTTTTGCCAAATACCAAAACGTGCTTTTCTGTCTTAGCGTGTCAATGCTGCGCCGTTCGCAAAGTTTTTAAGAACTCCCGATTCCGCCAACGAAACCCACCGAACCAAACAAATAACAGGCTATACACCCCACAGGAAGCAGAACCAAAAAAAACAACATAAACAAACCATATGCACATCCATAACACCGGACCTGAGACAGCGCTACTCCTGTCTCTTCAGGTAAGTATGTTTTACCCGTGGTTAGTGTCCTACCAGTGCATCTTCCAATTAATCGCTCTTGGTGATTAGTTGAAGATACATTTACCACACCATTCGCCTTCAACCAGTCCTAGCGCTGTACTCCTCATTGGGCTCCTGCTAAACCAGACGTCCAATGTGGTGCAAGCAACCCTGGTTGCTACTACCTTTTTAACCTTCTTTTTTTTCTTTGAATTTCTTCAGGTCCACATCGCATTCAACCACACCTCATACCTCTCATCAACACCACAATAACAAGAACATGCAGTTCATGGACGAAACAACACAACAAAAACAACACTAATTTGTACACAACAAGGCGGCATCATAGCAATCGGGGATTCCTAGGAAATGCAACAAACAAACAGTGTTCGTATTATTTTAGTTTATTTTTATTTTTATCCTTTTATAAACAAAAATTCTCCCTGCAGGTGCCCGTAACAAATTGCTATCTAACAAAAACTTTTTGAAAACTCTTTTTACCTCCGCTACTCCTCTTTCTGCTAAGCCGTTGCTTTGTGGGTGGTAAGGCGGTGATTTGCTTAATAAAATACCATTAAGTCTGCAAAATTCTAAAAATTTACTGGAAGAAAATGGTGGTCCGTTGTCACTACAAATCTCCTTTGGAAGTCCAAAATAAGAAAAACTTGTTTTTAATTTTTCAATGACACAATCAGCAGTTGATCTTGTAAGTAAATATACATCCATCCATTTACTGAACGAGTCCACTAAAATCATATATTCAAATTTACTAAAATAAAACAAGTCTATATGTATGCGCTCAAACATAAATGTTGTTTTCGGCCACGGTAAGGTCTCCGGTTTGTTTGCTTTCTGAGATTGTTGACAGATAACACACTTGTTCACAAAGTCCTCGATTTCCTTATCCAGTCCTTTGAAATGAAATTGACTTCGAGCCACTTGTTTCATTCGAGTCATACCTACATGATCACCGTGGATCAGTTGAAGGACTTCCATTTGACACGCTTTTGGTACAACTAATTTATTACCATAGTAAAGACAACGATTTTCAGTTGAAAGACAATTTTGTTTGTCATAAAAAAAATTTACATCCGGACACCTAATTTTTGACCTCGAAGGCCAACCATGCGTCACATATTCCAAGACCGTATGTAGAACAGGACAAATATGTGTCTGACTTCGAATGCGATCTATATTTAGGGGAGCCTTATCAGACATGTTAAATGCATTTATTAAAGTATCTTCTATATTAGAAGATTCTTTGAGAGGTAATCTCGACAGTGCATCCGCATGTGACATTTGAGCTTTTTTGTAAATTGTCTGGTAGTCATACATTAACAAAATTACAGCCCAGCGTTGTAACCTGGCTGCAGCCACTGCGGGTGTACTTTTATTGGGGTTGAAAATTTCTCGTAGCGGTTGATGATCGCTATGGATAATAAATTTGTTACCATAAATGTATTTGTGGAACTTACGTAAGGCAAAGATAATCGCAAGAGCTTCTCGGTGTAATTGCGAATAATTACATTCCGATGTACTCAAAGTATAAGAAGCAAACATAATTGGACGTTCGACTCCATTAACGAGATGTGACATGACTGCTCCAAGACCGTATGGAGACGCATCTGCAGAGACCACAATAGTTTTCTTAGGTTCGTACAATTCAAGAATACTATTTTCCAATAACCACTGCTTACTTTCTTGGAAAATTTTCTCACAACTGGTTGACCACTCAAAATTGGTATTCTTTTTCAAAAGGTTATATAAGACTTCTTATTTACTTGACAAATTAGGTATGAATTTTCCGTAGTAGTTTAACAGACCTATAGATAGGACTGGAGTTCGGTCAAATTCTTTGGACTGGGCGCATTGACTACGGCGTCAATCTTCCGCTTACTAGGACTAATCCGATTGCATGAAATACAGTGGCCTAAATATTCTACCTCTTCTGCAAAAAATACACACTTTTTGAGATTGACCTGAATATTATGATCGTTTAAACGACTTAAGACTTCGCATAATTTCGCTTCACAATCTCCTTTTGTGGCACCAGCAACGATTATATCGTCAATATAACCAAAAGCATTTTTTTTATTTTTAATGACACGGTCAATGACGCTCTGAAAAATAGCAGGTGCAGCAGAAACACCCAATGGTAACCGATTCCATACAAAAAGGCCTTTTATGGTATTTATTACTAAATACTTTTTTGAACCCGTTGAAACCTCTAACTGTTGGAAAGCACCTGTAAGGTCTATGACACAAAAGTACCTGGCATTTGCCAGCTGGGCAAAAATGTCTTCACACATAGTTAGAGGGTAATGTTCCATCTGAACAAACTTGTTTATGGTTCTCTTGAAATCCACACAAATCCTTATGGACCCATCTGGTTTCGGAACCACGACTATCGGGCTGGCAGTTTCTGCATACTTTACCGGCGAAATAATCTTTAATTGACATAATCTTTCTAGCTCTTCTTCGACTTTTGACCTTAACTGGAAGGTAACCGTGTAGGCTTTATGAAAAAGTGGCATAAATTGCGAATTGACTCTAATATCAGCGGTAAACCCTTCAATGGGCTTGGCTAGATTGTTTTCGAAAACCCGCGGATATTTTAACTTTAAATCTGAGATAATCTTAACTGACTCGACACTAGTAATATACTCACTTCCAAAATTGACTTGTGGGGACGTAAACGAATTACCACTAATTTCGAGGAACTCTCCTTGAGACTTGAAATTACTAATTTGAACATTCTTTAAATGACTTACTTGACCATTTTGTGCGACCGACGCTTTACCACAAACAAAACTGCTTCTCCAATTTGGTGTGAATTCATCCAACCACGGACGCGACGTCCCAAAATGGGTATGAAGTTGTCAAGACACTTGACCACTGACAATTCTAACCGTTTGCTCTCCGACACTCCAACATCCGGCCACTCCACCATGACTTTACAAACTCCTACGCACACCAACCTATGCCCTGTGACTGCCTGTAAATTAGTAAAACAAGATTTCAGAAGTATATGACTAAATAACTTAGAATAATCTACGTAACTTATAATAGATTGACATGCTCCTGTGTCCACTTCCATCTGCAACTCCTTGCCTTCTATCATGAGTGATGTGATAAGACGGCCACTCTTGCTCCCAGACAAGTTGAATATATTCGAGACCCTGTCGGCATCGAACACGTCGTTGGTGATAGTCCTTATTTGTTTGTTTTCGCCAGCCCTTTTGCAAAATTTAGCAAAATGACCCCGAGACTTATGTTATCTCTTTTGCTGGACACTTGTAACGGTGGATTTTCACATTGCTGACACTTGTCGACTGCTTGACGAAACTTGTTCTGTGCACCTTGCTGCTGGGACATTTGACAGTGATTTGACGTTTTGAAATTCTGCTGATTATTTTTGCTTTTTATGATGTTCACGTGGTTAGGCTTTAATAATTGTTGATCCTCAGCGATAAGCTCTAGCTTGATGGCTTTTTCTGAGACACTTTCAAACTTTTCGTCGTCTTTGTCAAGCAATTTCTCTTGGATTTTGGGGTTATATAGCCCAAAAATAAATTTATCCCTGAGAGCTTGATCAAGAAACTCCCCAAACTTGCAGTCCCGAGATAAAAGTTTAAGGGCGACGATAAAGTCTTTAATGGACTCGCCCTCCTTTTGACTACGTTGGTAGAATTTAAATCTTTCAGCAATTGCAAATTTTTCCGGCGCATACAATTTTCGCAACACTGACACGAGCTCGTCGTATGACTTCGTATTTGGATTGACTGGAGCCAAAACTGTTTTAAGATCGGTTACTTTTAATCAATTTACAAACGCTCGCAAAGCGTCGTATAGTTGCCGATATTATATTTTTGCACCAAATAATCACTGGTGTCATAGACTGTCCGGCACTCCTAGAAAATATCTTCCTCAATACCAATCCCCGCAACCTTAGATCAACCCCTCTCTATAACCTTCCCACTCATCGTACTAACTATGGCCATTTCAATCCTATCACCCGAATGCTGCGCTTAGCAAACAGTGTACAGCATACCCTTGATTTTAATATAAGCATACCTTCCCTCAGAAATAACTTATACTCCCGTAATCCTTAATTTCCCCTTATTTTTTTACTTTTAAGATAGGTTAGTTATTTGATTTTAAATTTTTATATATTGTATATTAATATTGTAAGTTTAAGTTTCAAATTGTATTAAGCTTGAATTAAGCCAAACTAATAAATAAACAACATGTAGAGTTTTATAGGCTTCCGAACCGATTAAGGTTATGAACACGGACGTCTTTTTTGCTTCGGGGACTTCATTGCATTTGAGATATTCTCCTTACCTATCGATGTATTCCTCAAAATCATGCCCAGGTGAAAAAGTTTCCATACACCCAAGCAGTTGGCTCATATTGGACGTGGTACTGACTGGCGGAACTGACTGTGCTACTCTGTTGGGCGATTTTATGACTGGTAATACTTTTGCCTCCTCTTCTGACTCCGACATATGACGAATGCGTTACTGACTTTTGATTGTTTCACAATTATCCTCGTCGCCAATGTTATATACTTATTATATAAGTAAGAGAAACACATTTAATTTATAATACTTTATTTCTGAACATGGATTTACTATTACTAGGTTAATGGCGCGACATGTGCAACAACGTCCAATAATTTTTTAAAAATATTTGGCTTGTTCTGACACACAGACCTCTGATCGTTGAAATACATATGCACAGCAATGATCAGGATATTGCTTTTGAAATTGGTCACTTATAACATCGGTCCACACTTTTGGATCTAAAGTATGACTCATTCTTTTTCTGTTTTTACAAGGTACTGGTTTAATTTTCTCCCATATCTCTGAGCTCAGCACAAACTTGTATGAAGAAACCTCTTCATCTTCCTCGGAACTACATTCCTCTGTAAAATTTATTTTACTTATTTCAAAATCACTGTCATCATCAGTAGAGTTTGATTTTCTTGGCTCATAGTGTGAGTGATCTTTATTGAGTTCTTTATTGTAATTTGTTTCTAGCTGTTGATGTGATGAATTGAAGGGAGGAAGACCTTTGTCTTTTCTTGCCTGTGTGAGAATACCTCGTCTATCATTGGAAACACTCACACGCCAGTTGTATGCAGACCATCTACCACCACAATCTTGCGAAAGTGCCTTCCGTACTGGATCAGAGTTTTCAGGAATATTATCACTGTTGTGATGAATCGACTAGTTTCCTGAACTCCAAATACCCTGGTTGGCTCATAGATGGCATCGCCAATCAACTTAATAAATCTATGTTTATTTTTGCTGTAATATGTTGGTCACACTGAACTGAGGTTTCTTACTAAGATTTTGGTACATTAAAGTCACATTAAAGGCAGTAGAATCACTTTAACACATGTTGATAAAAAATCGAATCCTAAAACCCTAACCGTTACTAAAGGCAACAAAAGGTATGATAAAGGGTGCTTATATTGCTCAGGTTCAAATCATTTTATTACGAAGTGCTATAAATTTATTCGTCTCAGCATTCCTGAAAGACATTCCGTTGTTCCGACAAAAATCTATGTGCTAACTGTCTCAGAGATGATCATGAGATCAAAGACTGCAAACTACAAACTTGTCGCAAATGCAGTGGTCAACATCATTTTTTGCTTCATTTCGATGAAAGCATTTCGCAGTTTCCGAACATTACAAAGCTTAATCCTAACGCAAGTGAATTAAGTTCTGATCAAGCACAAAATAACACGGTATTACAGATAACTAAAGATCCATGCTTAGTTTCTCAGGGATATTCCACAACCAAATTTACACTACTCGCTACTGCAGTGGTGCATGTATTGGACAAACAAAACACACGTGTTCCTTGTCGCATTCTTCTAAATTCTGGTTCGCAACTCAACCTAATCACTGAACGGCTTGCCCTAATGTTAGGAATTGAAAAGCAAAGGACTACTACTTCAATAAGCGGAGTCGGAGCTAGTACCGCGGTCTCTAAATTCAAAACAAGCCTCATGCTCAAATCGCGTTTTAATGATTTTAGCTATAGTCAAGAAGCAAACGTTATTAAAAAGATAACACAGAAACTACCGGAATCAGACATCGACATCGCGAAGTGGTCAATTCCAGGAAACATTAATCTTGCTGACCCGCTCTTCCAACAATCGCGACACGTCGACATTTTATTGGGAGCAAGCCACTTTTTTTCTTTTCTTTCTA
Organism: Melanostoma mellinum; assembly: GCA_914767635.1. NCBI lineage: Eukaryota > Metazoa > Arthropoda > Insecta > Diptera > Syrphidae > Melanostoma > Melanostoma mellinum. The sequence goes on from OU612060.1 coordinate 104,317,474, forward strand.
TCGGTCAGATACGGCTAAGCGATTCCCTCCCGATACTGCAAAATACGGTCTTCGGCTGGGTTGTGTCAGGCGTTGCAACATCGTATCACACAGAAAATAAGATGGCTTTATGTAACTTATGCGTGCATGAGGAAGAAGATTTAAATGAAATATTACAATCGTTTTCCAGAGTAGAAGGCTTCAATAAAACACCAGAGGATAATCACAATACCTCGCTTGGACCATGTGAAGTTCATTTTCGCGAGAATGTTATTCGTTTTGAAGGAGGACGCTACCAAGTTCGAATACCGTTTAAAATGGATCCAAATTCACTAGGTTCATCGTACGAAATTGCTTTAAAGAGATTTTATAACTTAGAAAGGAAATTGCAGAAAGACCCACATGTTCGGACTGAGTATATTAAATTCATTCACGAATATGAAAGCCTCGGCCATATGCAAGTTGTTGATATAGCGACACTTAATTTCAATAAGCCACACTTTTTTATGCCACATCACTGCATTGTCAAACCAGGGAGCTCTACAACAAAACTGCGCGTAGTGTTTGATGCCTCTTGCAAGACTAGCAGTGGTACTTCTCTCAATGAGATTATGCATGTTGGACCTCTGCTACAAGCTGACCTTTTCTCTACGGCATTAAGGTTCCGCAACCACAAATTTGTCTTCACAGCTGACATAACAAAAATGTATCGGCAAGTACCTGTACACTCAGACGATCAGCTGTTTCAACTCATCGTATGGAGAGAATCTCCGTTAGATAAAATAAAAATATTCAAACTGTGTACTGTGACGTATGGTACTAGTGCAGCCTCATATCTCGCCATCAGAGTGTTATGTCAGCTTGCTGAAGATGAGCACAGTCATTATCCTCTTGGTTCCAAGGTCTTACGCAACGATTTCTACGTAGATGATGTTCTCACAGGGTCGGACTCACTCGATGATTTACTGCGCACTAAAAAGGAACTAGCGCAAATTTTGAATGCAGGTGGTTTTCAACTCAGGAAGTGGTGCGCTAATGACAGTAAAATTATAGAGGACATTCCTACTGAAGATAGAGAAGAATTCTTTCAATTACGGCAAGACAATGTAATAAAGACTTTGGGTCTTGTATGGGAGCCCGAAAATGACAACTTTCAGATTAAGGTCAACCTTCAGCCTATTACCAGATTCACAAAGCGTACCATACTGTCTGATATAGCAAAGCTTTATGACCCTTTAGGACTAATTAACCCTGTAATAGTTAAGGCTAAGATTTTTATGCAAATGCTGTGGAAAGGCAAGCTAGATTGGGATGAAGCCCTTCCGCAAGAGCTACACTACACATGGCAATCGTTTAGACAAGATTTGTTCGATTTGGAGCGCATATCCTTTCCCCGCCACGTCATGGCAAGTGGAACCCAAACAGCTGAGTTACATGCCTTTTCAGATAGCTCAGAAAAGGCGTATGGTGCTTGTGTTTACGTTCGCTCGATAGATGAAAACGGCTCGGTTTCTATTAAAGCTTTGCGCTAGATCCAAGGTTGCTCCAATAGATAAACATCGCGTAACTCTTCCAAGGCTCGAATTATGTGCGGCCGCGATGATGGTTAATTTAGTGAACAAAATTATAAACATCGGCAAGGAAAAATTCTCTAACTGCTTTTATTGGACTGATTCAAGTATAGTGCTCTATTGGATTTCATCCGATAGCCACTAATGGCCAACATTCATATCAAATCGTGTAGCGGTCATCCAAAGCCTATCGAAAAGAGAAATGTGGCGTCATAAAAGCGGCAAACTGAATCCAGCTGATCTGGTTTCAAGAGGATGTACTTCACGAGAGCTTTGTGATAGTACGCTGCGGTTTTCCGGGCCATCTTTTCTGACCAAGGACGAAGGTACGTGGCCTTTTTGGGAACCTGATACTCGACTCTTGGACGAAGAACTCGAAAGAAAGACACCGAAAATTGTACTCATGCTTGAACAAGACCATGGCATCGTTGAAAACATCACGTTTAAAAACAGTTATATGAAATCAGTCAGAGCAATTGCTTATCTGTTGAGATTTAAGCACAATGCCCTTTCGAACATGTACGCAAGAGAGAGACGAACAGGAACAGTGAGTGCAGTGGAAATTGAAGAGGCAATTCACGCTGCTATATGGTCTATCCAACGGCAATCTTTTGACAAAGAAATAAGTATCCTAAAAAAAGGCAAGCAATTACCTTCGAAGTCGCACATATGTTCATTATCGCCTTTTGTTGACGAAAGAGGCATTCTTCGCGTCGGTGGACGATTACATCATTCAACGATGACATATGAGTTCAAACATCCAATGCTTCTACCTGCAGGTAGTTTCTTTACATATGAACTTCTTCGTTTTTATCACCAAAGGCACCATCACTTAGGAGCTCAAGGGTTATTAGCCCTGGTAAGACAGAAGTATTGGCCTGTTCACGGGAAAGTTTTGGCAAAAAGGTCATACATAAGTGCGTATTCTGCTTCAAGGCTAATCCAAGGCCAATCTTTCCATTGATGGCGGATTTACCATACGACAGAGTCAAGCCATCACGCCCATTTTCGATTACTGGAACCGATTTTTGTGGACCCTTTTATGTACATTATAAAAGAAGAGGAAGCACACCGGTGAAGGCGTATGTTGCCGTATTTGTTTGCTTTAGCACGAAGGCTGTACATTTAGAGTTGGTAAGCGACCTTAGCACATCAGCATTTCTTAGAGCTTTACGTAGGTTTTTTGGGAGACGAGGCTTGAGCAAAATTATTTACAGCGATAATGCAACAAATTACATCGGAGCGAAAAACGAACTAAAGGAATTATATGCACTTCTCAAATCACAAAAATGCGATGCAGCCATTCGCAATTGGTTGAGTGAAGAAGGCGTTGAATGGCGAACGATTCCCCCCAGGTCACCACACTTTGGCGGGATCTGGGAGGCGGCGGTTAAGATGGCAAAGTATCATATGAAAAGATTGTTGAATTTAGCTTCCTTAACATATGAAGAATTAAACACGGTAATTATTCAAATTGAAGCAATACTCAATTCCCGTCCCTTGTCCCCCCTTTCCGAAGATCCTTCAGATTTCCAACCATTGACACCTGGGCATTTTTTAGTAGGTAGCCATTTACAGACAATACCTGACCCCGACCTTAGTAACAGGAACCTGACGTATCTCAATAGATGGCAGAGGGTTCAATGGATCAATCAACAGTTCTGGAGCAGATGGAGAGAGGAGTACTTACAAAGTTTACAACAACGTAAAAAGTGGTGTCGCAAAACCAGAACATTGAGCATCGGTGATGTGGTGATTCTTAGTGATGACAATCTTCCACCATTGAAATGGCGTTTGGGTCGAATTTGGGAGCTGCATGAAGGGGCTGATGGTATTCCGCGAGTTGCCACTGTAAAAACATCAAATGGCATATTCAAAAGGGCCGTAGCTAAGTTGTGTCCACTTCCTAATATTGAAGAAATCAAGGTTCTTCAAGGCGGGGAGGATGTTGTGATGAATCGACTAGTTTCCTGAACTCCAAATACCCTGGTTGGCTCATAGATGGCATCGCCAATCAAGTTAATAAATCTTTGTTTATTTTTGCTGTAATATGTTGGTCACACTGAACTGAGGTTTCTTACTAAAATGTTGGTACATTAAAGTCACTTCCTATTAAGCATTAAACGAGTCTTGTCCTTATTTTTTGGTTATAAATTTCTAATCTTTACATTTCGCGTCAATCATAATATATAGTAAAAAGGCTTACTATTTAAAAATATTCAATCACCATTAAAATGATTGATGAACTTCTTGAGGAAACGGATAGCTTCTTCACGTTCCAATGAGTTTTTACGACCCATTTTTTTTAATTAAACCTAACATAAAAAATCCATCAATTAATAAAACGAATTTTCATTATTAAACCCTAAAACTAATCCCACTATAATATAGGGCTTTTCGCGAAGCTATCTCTTTTTAACCATACCTTGTATTTCTTAAACGTAAATCAACACTTTGTATGAAAACAAAACAACATTTCTTCGGTAGTGGCATTGAGTTTAAGGGAAATTGTAATTAAAAAGTGTTTAATTCCAAATTTTATTGAAAAAAATCAGTGAAAATCAGTGAAAAATATTAGTGTACAATGTTCAACATATTTATATGGGTTGGGGTCGATATCCTGAATCCCAAAATCCTGAATCCCAAAATCCAGAATCCCAAAATCCTGAATCCCAAAATCCCGACTCCCAAAATACTGAGTCCCAAAATCCCGAATCCCAAAATCCCGAAAAGTACTATAATTTACACTACTTTATGTTTTCCATATGATTTTATTATATCAAACGATGAGAATCGACAAGAACTAGGTTTTAATACCTTTTTGATAAAATAAGACCGCACTGGTGGCAATTTTCTAGTACTATTTAGCATAGTCGCGCGAATTTGGAGCTATTATTTTCAAAAACTCGAAAAACTTTCTCTTAGAGAGATTTGACAGAAGGCTTTCCGAGTTTTTGGAAATAATAGCTTCAAATTCGCGCGAATTTGGAGCAATTTTTTTTTAAAAACTCGAAAACCCTTCTCTTAAAAAGATTTGACAGAAGGCTTTTCGAGTTTTTGAAAATAATAGCCGAGTTTTTGAAAATAATAGCCGTATGCAACAGCTTTCCGCATGGCCCGCTTCGCGGGGCTCATTATTTTAACCCTTTTTTGCGCAGGGTTAAGCTGCTCATGCCAAATATGAAAATAGCAATTAATTTCCGTACGCAACACCTTTCGCATGGCCTGCTTCGCGGGGCTCATTATTTTAACCTTTTTTTCCGCAGGGTTAGGCTGCTCATGCTAAATATGAAAACAGCAATTAATTTCCGTACGCAACACCTTTCCGCATGGCCCGCTTCGCGGGGCTCATTATTTTAACCCTTTTTTCCGGAGGGTTAGGCTGCTCATGCAAAATATGAAAATAGCAATTAATTTCCGTTCGCAACACCTTTCCGCATGGCCCGCTTCGCGGGGCTCATTATTTTAACCCTTTTTTGCGCAGGGTTAAGCTGCTCATGCCAAATATGAAAATAGCAATTAATTTCCGTACGCAACACCTTTCGCATGGCCTGCTTCGCGGGGCTCATTATTTTAACCCTTTTTTGCGCAGGGCTAGGCTGCTCATGCTAAATATGAAAATAGCAATTAATTTCCGTTCGCAACACCTTTCCGCATGGCCCGCTTCGCGGGGCTCATTATTTTAACCCTTTTTTGCGCAGGGTTAAGCTGCTCATGCCAAATATGAAAATAGCAATTAATTTCCGTACGCAACACCTTTCGCATGGCCTGCTTCGCGGGGCTCATTATTTTAACCCTTTTTTGCGCAGGGTTAAGCTGCTCATGCGAAATATGAAAATAGCAATTAATTTCCGTACGCAACACCTTTCGCATGGCCTGCTTCGCGGGGCTCATTATTTTAACCTTTTTTTCCGCAGGGTTAGGCTGCTCATGCTAAATATGAAAACAGCAATTAATTTCCGTACGCAACACCTTTCCGCATGGCCCGCTTCGCGGGGCTCATTATTTTAACCCTTTTTTCCGCAGGGTTAGGCTGCTCATGCTAAATATGAAAATAGCAATTAATTTCCGTTCGCAACACCTTTCCGCATGGCCCGCTTCGCGGGGCTCATTATTTTAACCCTTTTTCCGAAGGGTTAAGCTGCTCATGCTAAATATGAAAATAGCAATTAATTTCCGTATGCAACAGCTTTCCGCATGGCCCGCTTCGCGGGGGTCATTATTTTAACCCTTTTTTCCGCAGGGTTAAGCTGCTCATGCTTAATATGAAAATAGCAATTAATTTCCGTATGCAACAGCTTTCCGCATGGCCCGCTTCGCGGGGGTCATTATTTTAACCCTTTTTTCCGCAGGGTTAAGCTGCTCATGCTAAATATGAAAATAGCAACTAATTTCCGTATGCCACAGCTTTTAAAGAGATTTGACAAAAGGCTTTTCGAGTTTTTGAAAATAATAGTTCCAAATTCGTGCGAATTTGAAGCTTTTATTTTCAAAAACTCGAAAAACCTTCTTGTAAAGAGATTTGACAGAAGGCTTTCCTAAATTTTTGAAAATAATAGCTCCAAACTCGCGCAAAATTAGAGCTTATATTTTCAAAAACTCGAAAAAAAAAACGAATTTTGCTACACGCTGCTCGATTGCCATTTCAAAGCGTTTAAACGCTCTCCGGTCGAAAAAAGTCGAAAAACAAAAAAGTTTTTTCAGCTCAGAAAAGTCCATACAAATTTTGCATTTTTTTTTTTTTATTATTTTTTCCCCCAAAATTAAATTCTTGAAGATATTATCTATCATTTCCAACCATTCCCATGCGATTTGTGCGTGTAGTACGCTTACAATAGCATTTCAAAGTGACCCAAGTCACTCTCTGCATTTTCTTAAAAAATGCACCTTATTCTTCCACGTACAAAATGCTCTCATGTATTAAATGTCACACGAAGTTATGAGAATAAACAGGTACCATATAAAAGTGCATTATTTTAGGCCACACCCCTCTCAATTAAAAGTATAAAAGAAATGGTCTCATACAGGAAAATTCAGTTGAGGCTATCACTGTTCAACTTGGACGCGATGAAACACTTGGAGTAGTGAGCATCTACGCGAAGTGCTCATCCAACGTCACCGATATCAAAGACGATCTTCAAAAACTCAACAACTTCGTCAGTGGAAGGACATATGGACTAATAGGCGGTGACTTCAACGCTCGACATACCCTATGGATGGACACCACATGCAGTATTGAAGGAATGGCCATTACCAACTGGTTGGACGATAACAGCGAGAATCACAATCTCGTTGTCATATCTCAACCAAAGTCGACCTTTCCTATGACACCTTCAACTCTTGACTTCTTCCTAGCAACATCTAACCTAGTGCATGTACTACCCGAGTTAAGAAACTTTGTTTGCAAGGCAATACCCAGTGACTCCGACCACGAAGCGGTACAAATTTCTATTAACCTTTATGAACCCTTTATCATTTCAGAACCACCACCAGAGTATTTCATCAATTACTCTAAGCTGGATGTTGAGAAGCTTCAAAGAGATGTCGAGGACGGCATAACCATCCCACCAACCAACAGAAACCTGCAAAACACAGAAATTGATGCTGCTATCGAGGACCTGGAAACAGCCGTCAAAAATGCCTTAGATAGCCAAAAGAAGCCGAAAACATCCAAGGATAGATACCAGCACCTACCAGCCTACATTCAGAACCTGTACCACCATCGACAACGACTGAGGAAAAGACTTCAGAGGATTCAGCAACGTGAACTCAACACAAGCAATTCCGATTACCAGTCTTGGCTGAGCGAGCTCAACTGTACCAACACAATGTTCAGGAATGCAGTTCAGCACCACAACAACATGCAATTCCAAAAGAGACTGCAAAACATCAAACCTGGTCCGGATACCTTCAAAAACATCAACAGGAGAGTCGGCAAAAGGCCAGATATGCCAGAGAGAATCACCAGCAACAGAGGAGAAGTATCATCATCCGAGGATAAAGCAGAAGGATTTGCTGAATTTTTTGAAGAAAACTTCGTGTCAACTCCACCTTCTGACCCGAAACATTGTGTCTGGTTACAGGCCCATATCCCTACTCAGTAACGTCAGCAAAATTCTAGAGGATCTGGTTCTCCGAATCCTCAAGGCATTCTGCAATGACAACACCATTATCCCGAATATGCAGTTTGGATTCCGGGAGAAACATTCTACCATCCATCCGCTCCTGAAGCTCCAAGGGCACGTTATAAGGAAACTCAACAACCACGAAACAACAGTTGGATGTTTCTTGGACGTTGAGAAGGCATTTGATAGTGTCTGGATAAACGGACTTATCCATAAACTAACCATTTTACACTTTCCAGGTTCATTAATAAAAATTTTATTTAATTTTCTTCATTCCAGATCTTTCTACGTGCAAGTAGACAACACCGTGTCTTCAACCAGACCCATCCGAGCAGGGGTTGCTCAAGGATCGAAGCTAGGTCCCTTCCTATACAGCATCTTCACCTCGGACCAACCTCAACCAGAAAACACCACCAACCTTCTCTTTGCGGACGACTCATTGACCTACGCGCACTCACTGTCACCTGTGATCGCTGCTCGTAGAGTTGAAGACCACATAAAGAAGCTCTTCGAGTACTACAAACTATGGGGATTCAGAATTATTTCAGCGAAATCCGAGCTAATTTGCATAAGAAGACCAACACAAGGACGGAGACGTTCGAGATCAGCCACAAACTGCCACAACATCTGCGTAAACCATCCCGACGGTACACAACTCAGGCCGAAAAAACAGGTCAAGTATCTAGGAGTCCACTTCAACGAACTGATGCGTTTCAACCCACACGCCACTGCAGTCGTCAAAAAAGCTAACTTTGCTTTCCATCGTGTCCATCCACCGATACGCAAAAGAAGTGGACTCAGCCAAAACACAAAATTGTTGTTGTACAAGCAGCTAATACGACCAGTGATCACCTACTGCTTCCCCGTCTGGTTTACAATATCCAAGACTAAAATGCAAAAACTGGCTGTATTCGAGAGGAAGGTTCTGTGCATATGCACAGGGCTTGGCTACGACCCGATACGCAGGAAAAACGTCAGCAACAGAAAGCTCTATGAAGAAGCAAGGGTCATCCCCATAGACAAATACTTGGTGCAATCTGGAAGACGCCTGCTGGAAAACCTGGCCAACCATCCGAACCCCTTAGTAAGAAGGTTAACAGAAGAAGACCGACACCCGGACCCGAGATACATCGATGCGATGACACTTATGGAAGACGACACATTCAACAACGATGAGGCAATGGCCTTCTACGCTGAGGCAGCGTCTACCCACCACCGTGGCTAGCTGCTCTATCACCACATCACCCGCCCCGCCTAATCCAACTCCTACATCACCCCCCGCCCAATCCAACTCCTACACCACCACCGCCTTAACCACAACTAACCCCAAAGACAACAGGAACTGAACACTCCTACAGTTATCAAAAACTAACCATGTATTATATTTTTTTTAATAACCATTAACTTAAGTTTTACTCTTAATCTAAATAACCGACAATGTATATCGTTAGGCCCCTTATGTGCCAGCACAGCAAAATTTACCACTTAATTAAGTAACGTATATTTAAGTATCAATTGTAAATATCCTTTTGTTCAAAATAAAAAATCTATATAATAAAAATCTATATAGGAAAATTCAGTTCTTGTCAGAACTTCGACCAGGTAGGTCGTATCCTGGCAGTGAATAGTTCTTGTAAGAACTTTGTAAGGAGATATAAAATTAATTTTGATTGGATGGTAGTGGTTGCCGGTAGGTAGCTGTTGCTGCTAAGCTAGTCAGAGAATGTTAAGCTATTGGCATTCACTCGCTCCCTGCTCTTTTCAGAGCTATTGAATTTTTTTTAAAGAAATATATGATTTTTGTTAATTTTACATGCTCTCCAAAAAATAACGCTCGCTGCCTATCAATTAACTAAAAAATATATATTTCTCAATTATTTCTTAAAATTGATTAAAAAAAATTTTTTTTTTCAAACGCTCCTTGCCTGTTGGTAAGCTATTTCTCAAAACGCTCTACGTTCTGTTAGTAAGCTAGTCCTTTACCACCTTCCTTCAATTCATATCAAAATCCTCAGAGAAAACGCTCCCAATCTGAAAAGTACTCAATACTACTCTTAACAAGCTTAAAAGTACTATCGGGCAACTGGAAGGAGCGAAACACGAAAATCCCGAAAGTATCAGAAATGAAAAGTCGGGATTTTGTCCACTTCAATTTTTTGCGAAAATTATTCTAAGTTGTGTCGGGATTTTGTCCATCGGGATTTTGGAATTCGGGATTTTGTCCCTTTCCCCCCACGCTAACCGGTCCTGACTAATATTATAAATGCAAAAGTAGCGACTGAGCGACTGGATTTTAGTATGTGTGATAAAAATTTTCATTTTCGTAGATTTCGGTCGCAACTGCTGTTAGTTTTAGAGTGACCGATACGATGTGTTTGCAAATAAGTAGTAAAGTGAATTGTTACATAATTATATCGCAGGTCCCCTTGTACATGATCCAATACTACCTTCACATCAACATTTCAAGTTTACTAACACTAGAAAAGGTTGATAATGATAAAAACAAACCAAAACCTGCAAATGAACTTCCGTATTTGGAGGGTTTTTTTCGTTCACATAATGAAATTTTCAAATGAAATGAAATGAATTTTATCGTTCATTGAGTGGTTTGAACACTGTTCCACACAACAACTCATAGGCATTTTCACAACACTTCTATATATTTTTGTTCTTAAGAGTTTAAAGTTTCAATTTACTCACTATTTCTTCCTTTTTAATACAAATTCACTTCACTAAATAACAATTCTGAAACTAATTTATGATTTTGCATACTGCAATGTTTTCATACCAAGTGATTCTATCGCGAAAAGCCCTATTTAGTTATTATCAATCCGTCAAATACAAGCTGTTAAAAATGCAATAACATAAAATGTATAAAATAAAAAACTCAACAGATGATATCACACTCTTTTTTTAATAAAAAAAAGCAAACTTAGCTAGTTAATAATTATGGAAATAGTGAGAATCCATTTTATTTGTTCAATATATCTATTTATCGTTCAATTGCTTACCGTTAAATTTTTTCAACTTTAATACGCGTATTAAACTCAAAAAAGTAAATTATTGTATTTTTTCACTTTTAGATCTTAAAACACCAATAGAAACAAAAGATTCGAAAAAACTGAAAAAAAAATATTAATTTTTACTAGGTATAACTATGAAGTAGTCGCACAGTAGAAAAATAAATGAAAACGCCACTTATTACCGAGGCCGATCTGGATAAGAAAACAAATGACTGTGGAGAATTCTTTTAGTATTGTTATGGCGTAGAACTGTCTGGTAGAATTAGAAAATTAAAATTCATAAATTGGCCCACCTTTGGATTTCGATTATTTTTTTTTTCAAAGGAATTTTTCAAACTTAAGTTTAATAATTATTTTCAAGTAGGTATATTATAACATTAATATTATTCTATATTATAATTTTTCGTAGCACGTAAATACTTAAATTGAAAATGAAATTTTTTTAACAGCTACTTAAAGCAAAAATTATTACTTTTTAACTAAATAAAATTACTAATTCTTATATTAAATAAACTATTTTTATTCACGTATGGAATGAATCATTGAAATAAACTATTTTCTACACTCAGATTTTCAATAGACGTTCTATCTTATCAATTTGATTTTCTCCTAAAATTATGCAAACTTTTACCGAAGAACACATTTCACTACAATTAGGTCGTCTGGCTAAACGCTAAACGATTAATTGCGAGCAGTGCCAAAAAGTATGCAATTGAAAACGTCAGGAAACGGAACCAAAGCAATTGAACCAACTGCATGCGACTCAAATATTTAAATATGCGAACTATTTGTTTATTTATTTATTTATTTATTTATTAAATAATAAACTTAACCATAATCTCGCAGAAAGAAATTACTTTCATGATGAGAACAATGTAAACGTTATTGCAACTATGGTCAAGTTAAGAAGCGAATTACTCAACTTAAACTTCATACCGCATAGGCCTGATTTACCAATAGAGTGTACTACAGTAGACGCTCGATATAGTGAATCTCGCAAGAGTGAACTATCCAGTATAGTGAACACCCAAAATTTTACATGCACTACTCTAAATAGTGAACAATAAGGATCTCGAAATAGTGAACACATACTTTTTCTCAGGTTTGAACAAGAATATTGCAGCTGCATTGCGTCTACAGTATGTCGATTGGATTTGAACAAATTCTACCGTACATTCATGTTCATCTCACACTGAATCACAAAGGAAAGTAGTCACTTGACTCAGTAGAACACAAGTTCTTGCTGTGTTCTTACTTTTGTACAACAGCAGACAAAATTAACAAACTACTTTCCAAAAAATTGATTGTTATAGTGAAAAAAGTTGCTAATTTGTACATGTAATATTTATGTACATTAATGTAAATTTTTCGTTTTTTATGAGTTAAAATGTTTTTGTTTTATATTATTTTACATGAGTACTAGCGACTCGCCCCGGCTTCGCACGGGTACAGTGTTGATCCTAAATACACTACAGAAAAACTGTGAACTAACAACACAGCGGTCCGCTATGTCTTCGCACGGGTATAAAATAACAAAAAAGCAAACGCTACGTCCCGCAATTTTTAAGTCTGTAATATCTTCGAAAATATTCATTTAAATCACATAGGTATTGTAATGTATTGAATTGGATAAGGAATGATAATGTATCGTTTAAAATAGCTTGGTAAATAACACAAATTTATTTTGTAATATGTAAAAGATAAAAATGGTTACTGTGGGTTATCCTTAGGAGATAAGCACATGCTGCCGTGAACTTTTTATTCATCTTTTTAAGATATACAATTCCGTAGTACAAAAATTTGTTCAATCTCGTAAGGTTTAGCCAGCGCAGCGTTTGCAATGCAAGCGCAGAAAAATATGTTGTTAGGACATCGCATTACAAATCTTTAAATTTATCGGCTTTTCTCTGTTATAAAACGTATGTTTTATACATATAAACCTTCTTCTTGAATTACTCTATTCATTGAAAAAAAAAACGCATCAAAATTCGTTGCGTAGTTTGAAAAATTTAAGAATGCTTAGGACATAGGGACAGAAAAAACGACTTTGTTTTATACTTTGTATATAGTGATGATGAATTAAGAATTGTTTTTGTTTTTAGCAGTCAACTTGATTAAAGTGTTTGTTTATAGATTAAATAAATATAATTATCTTCACACTGAACAAAATGTGCAGTTTGATCAAATTTAGCTTTGGAAAGCGTTTCTAGCCTCTCGCTCGAAATAGTGAACAATCTCCAAATAGTGAAAATGGCTGGTTTTTATTACTTCACTATATCGAGCGTCTACTGTATTTGCAATTTAGCGGAGAGGGAGAACGTTATTCATTTCGTCGGAAGGTGTCCAACTCTCAGGGAAACTAGGAGAAGTATCCTGGGGAGTGATTTTCTAACAGAGGATCAAGTTATTAGTTTGCTGAATGAGATGGATGTTTCCAAACTTTATAATTATTGCAAAATTGCGTTAAAATACAGATCTAGAATATTCAACGAAGACTTCTGAATTGTGATACATATTATTTGCTTTTTTATTGGAAATCAAATTTATGTGTGGTAGTGTATTACAGTTATTTAATTTACTTAGTTGTCAACCTGGCAGACGGCAAATGCCATGCTTATATGATTTTTGTATATCTAATTATGAAATAACTGTTAATTGAATCGTAAATCAATAAAAATCAACTATCTATCTATCTATCTATCTATCTATTTATTTATTTATTTATCATGATGATAAATTAGGAGGACATATAGGTATAAGAAGATGTATAGCAAAGCTTAAACAAAAATATGTATGGAAAAATATGAACAAAATGGTAAGAAATTATATAAATAAGTGCAGAATTTGTAATGAGGTTAAAATAATGAAATATACAAAAAAACAATTCACAAAAACAGAAACACCAAATACATCATTTGAAACAGTAACAATAGATACAGCAGGACCACTCAGGCCATCAAATGGATACAGGTATATTCTGACAATTCAATGTGAGTTTACAAAATTCATTGAAGCATTTCCATTAGTTACAAAAGATACCGTTTCAGTAGCAAAGACTATAGTAGAAAAATTCATTTTAAAATATGGTTGTTTTAGGAAATTAAAAACAGATAAAGGCACAGAATTCAAAAAATGAACTATTAGTAAACATATGCAAATTATTAAAAATAGAAAAGGCTATATCTACGCCATTTCACCATGAAACTTTAGGCTCAATAGAAAGAAACCATAAAGTTCTGAACGACTATTTAATGACTATGAACGGAAAAGACTAATGGGAAACAACAGTACACCACACAGTACCAAAAATTACGCACCTTTTGAATTGGTATATGGTAAATTATGTACTTTACCTTTTGAAATAATTAAAGATAAAACAGAAATTTATAACTTAGATGACTATGTAAATGAATTCAAAATAAAATTAAAATATGCATATGAAAAAGCTAAAGAGAACTTAGAATTAAATAAGACGAAAATAAGTAATAACCAACCAAATATAAATAAAGCTATTTTCAAAGTAGGAGACTATGTATACATAAAAATAGGCAATAAGAAAAAAATAGATAGACCATTTAAAGGTCCCTATAAAATATTGAACAAAACTCTCCAAATAGTGTGATAAGAATTGAGAACGAAAATAAAGAAATACACAATAACAACTTGATAAGAGCAAGAAACATGTAAATGCAAACAGATCAAATTCCATTTTAAAAATAATTTTCTCATTCAAAAATTATAAAATTATTTTTTTATGAACGTTGAGGGTGCTGTGTATACAATCATCCAAACCATACAAGCCCTGTGTATGCAATCAGCCATTCAATTTGTTTTGTAAACAAACTAAATCATTTTCCGATAATCTGAAACCACTTGTGCATGCTGATATACAAATGACATAATAATGAATGAGCGCATGCACATAATGAGTCAAAGAAGAGTATAGTAAATTTTTTTTGTGACCCACTGAGCACATTGGACTGAGGGATCATGTTGCACTAGAATGTATCGAAGAATGAGTCCATTATATGCAAGAATGCAAGTAAGAAATTGAGAACCAAAGTGCATATGAGTTCAATTGAGTCATAAACAAATTTTATTGAATAAAATTGAATGGATTGAAAGCAGTATAAAAGGGGCATTTGTAAAATAAAGTTAGAAACACGAGCGTCCAAAGAACCCGGTAGGTAGAAACACTACACAGAGAAAAAAGTACCACTCTCTATGGTTTTCATCCAAGAAAAAAGTCTTATTAAAACCATAGAGATTATCTTATTAGATTGTTGATGACCATTTTATAGGATATCCACATACTTTTAAGAAGATATCTTGTTAGCTTTCAATACAAATACTTCTTAAAACAATAAGAAAACTTATTGAAAAGTATGAGGAAAACTCTTAGGAACAATAAGAACATCTTATTGATAGTATGTGACAATCGTTTAGAAACAATAAGAAGATCTTATTGATAATATGTGACAATCTTTTAGAAACAATAAGATCTTATTTAAAAGGGATCAAAATCTCTTGGAAAAACAATAAGGTGAATAATATATTGAAAGTTTGTAGTTCTGAAGTAATCTGAAATAGTAGAAATTAAAAATTAAAATTAATTTATAAATGAAATCTAAGATTAAAATTAAAAACTCTTTTATTTCACATTATGTATTTCAAATATTCGACAAACTTTAAATAAGCTCGTCTTATTGTCTCTAAAAGATTTCAACCCTATAAGGTTTCAATGAGACAAGGTTATTTTTATAAATTCTTTTACTTGTAAAGAAAAGACGAAATAGTTATATTTTTTTCAATTTTTTTATTTTTTGTTGCTAACAAAAAGTGTAACATAAAAATCTCCATTCTCAGTTACAAAAAAAGGAACACATTAAATAATTTAAAACAAACTTAAATTACTAAAAACAAAAATAAATAAATTCTTTTAAAAAAATATTTTTACAAAGCACTCTAACTGCTCTAAGATCAGTGAGAAACTTACGGAACTTCCAGCCATTCCAGAACCTTTTGGGTCGATGATGGTGAAAGGGTGCCTCGGTCACACAATAAAGTCTTATTCTAAAAGATAAAATAAAATAAAAATATAGTGATATATTGTATGAATGTATTGTATATTATCTATCTATATTATCGTATCACGTAAAACTATTTCATTGAATGGAATGAGTGCGAAATCGCGGGCACAAGCTTTTCATTGAATAAATAATTCTTAAATAGGTATGTTAAAGCAACTTACCCTTTCCTTCATCCACTGTCTTAGTCCGGCTTGAAATTTTATGCGGTTTCCAAAGTACCCGCTACTATCAAAGTAGCTGAAAAACTTGTCAACGTCTTCCATCACCATACACCTTCAGCAACTCCGACGCCGAACTACTCAGGCCCCAGGAATCAAAAATTTGTCGTGTCTCCACAATGTCTTCACTTTTCCAAACTACTCCTGGAATGCTTAATGTTACACCAGGCTGTTCAATAATTTCACTTTCACTCGCGTTGTAAACTAAACTATTTTCCATTTCAAAACTCAATAGTTACCGCTTACTTGACTATTTTTGCCGAAGCGGAGCAAATCACGTGTGGGTCTATTTCTCAAAGCGATCACAATTCCTTTAAGAATGCAAATGCAAAGCACCGTTGCAGGTATCACACACAAACACAATGTTTATGAGAAAACTCATGCTAATAAGAAGGAATTCTTTTTGTTTCAAGAAGATTTCCTTAGACGAGTGAAAAGTAATAAGTTTACCTTTTTAAACCTGCAAGCTAATAAGATTCTCTTATTGCTGCTCACATAAAAGTACATTGTAAAAATTCCTATTTAAAAAGGAAATCATTTTGTTTCAAGAAGATTTTCTTAGTGTCGTACACTGTCCAAATGCATGTCACGCATGTTTGCGTGTATTACTCACGTAGACATTGTGTGTGCTTTGTTCAATCAAGGAATACACTCTCATATACATGAGATTCATATGAACAGTGTATAAATAACCTACCCCGCATTATAAGTTTATCTTTTTAGAACTGAAAAGCAATAAGGTTTTCTTATTGTTCATCAAACGCTTGGTCTACTGCCTAAATTTTTATAAGAAAAACTTTTCGATTTTAGAAGATGTCCTTATTAGCCTTTACAGAAAAAATATGTGAATAAGATTTTCTTCTTAAAAATGATTAGTAATAAGGTTTTCACATTGTTTACATCATTTAATGTGACTTTCCATTTAGAAACTGTAGTACAAAATTTTCAAAACTTTAATAAGATTTTCTTTATAAAATCAATAAGATTTCTCTATGAAAATATCATATTATTTGATACTTTTAATAAGATTTCTTAGCAAAGTAGCTCAATAAGGCAATCTTATTGATTTTATGTAGTACTTTTTCGCTCTGTGTACCGTCTTACGACCCCGGTAGGTAGAAACACGAGCGTCTTACGACCCTGGTAGATAGAAACACGAGCGTCCAAGGACCCCGCTAGGTAGAAACACGAGCGTCTAACGACCCCGGTAGGTAGAAACACGAGCGTCTTACGACCCCGGTAGGTAGAAACACGAGCGTCCAAGGAACCCGGTAGGTAGAAACACGAGCGTCTTACGACCCCGGTAGGTAGAAACACGAGCGTCCAAGGACCCCGGTAGGTAGAAACACGAGCGTCTAACGACCCTGATAGGTAGAAACACGAGCGTCTTACGACCCCGGTAGGTAGAAACACGAGCGTCTTACGACCCCGGTAGGTAGAAGCACGAGCGTCCAACGACCCCGGTAGGTAGAAACACGAGCGTCTTACGACCTTGGTAGGTAGAAACACGAGCGTCTTACGACCCCGGTAGGTAGAAACACGAGCGCCCAAAAAGACCCCGGTAGGTAGATCACAGGCAATAGCTCTGGGGGATCGGCAGGTATTAGTCTCTGCCCCAGGTGGCACAATACGTAAGCAATATATTTATTTTATTAAACTTACTCATTTACCTTTACCTTTACCCTTGTTGGTTTGTTAGCTGCTGCTCGGCTGGTTGCTGGTTTAAATTCCTTTTCCTGGATATTTCAGGAGATGTGCACCGTATGACCGTATGGTGCCGGCGAACTGTCCTTTCCTTTAACTGTTAACTGTTTAACTATTTTTATTGAACAGGTATATATACAATTGGTTCTTAATTCTAAGATTACATTACATTTAGATTTATTTTTTTGTTTTGTTGGCACAGAATGGCCTAACTTTAAATAATGTGCTGTTTGCTAAAATAATGATAATTATTGCCTATGATAAGAAAAAAATAAATATTCATATTGTTATTAAAAAAATCTCGGGTTGTTCAGATCCGGTTGTCTTTACTGTCCTTTCCTTACGCTGAGCCGCCCTATTTATACTCAACGCTCGTTGTGGTATCGTGCGCAAATTCCATATAACTTAATGCGATATCCCCTACTCCCATGTAATCGTTATAACTACACACGACATTCCCATAAGCTTGGTCATATGCTACCACTATGCCATCAATGTATATCATTATAACTACACACGACATTCCCGTATGCTTGGTCATATGCTATCACTATGCCATCAATGTAACTGACCATCGAGCTCTGCCGATGGTTATACTTTGCACTGCTTGTGCATGGGGAGTTGGTTATTGGGTGGTATTACCACCTACCTATTATGCACAACCTATGTTGGTGCGGTCAGCTTTTACATCTATGGTATAACACGAATACTTTTCACCACCAGGTACTACGTCTTGACTACGAGCTTAATTTCTGGTTTGTTTTCTTAACTTGACAAGCTTTTCCTCTTACCATTCCACTACATGGCGGTGGCTGTTCCTTGGTGTGACAACGAAAAGCATGTAATGAGGTTTGTGAAAAATGCCTCGTTACAGTGCCGATCTAGAGCCGTACGTCTTCGACTATTTAGACGACATCATTATCCTGATGGATACTTTCGAGAAACATCTTGAAATAATTAAGCAAGTTTTGAAAAGGTTGAGTGAAGCAGGGTTGAAGGTCGGTAAGGAGAAGTGTAACTTCTGTAGGCCATCGTTGAAGTTTTTAGGTTATGTAGTGGATCGAAATGGGTTACATGTAGACCCGGAAAAAGTGGAAAGCATGGTTAGGATTCCAGCACCGAGGAATGTGAAAGAGGTTATGAGTTTTATAGGGACAGTGTAGTGCTATCGTCGATTTGTGCCAAATTTTGCCAATTTGCTTCGACCACTGTCAGATTTATTAAAGAAGAGTAGGAAATTCATCTGGACTGATGAATGTGAGAATAGTTTTAGGAAGGCTAAGGAGTGTTTGGTCACAGCACCAATACTTACTTGCCCTGATTTTCAACGACCTTTTGTCTTGCAAACAGACGCGTCGGACTACGGAATCGGTGCCGTATTGTCGTAAAACTTATTTGATTGGGAAAAGGTTGTCTGTTATGTTACCTTAGTTGGTCTTTAAATAGGAGTGAACGCAACTATTCGACGACGGAAAAAGAGTGTTTGGCTGTACTATGGGTAATAGAGAAGTTACGACCTTACATCGAAGGTGTTCGATTCACTGTTGTGACTGATCATTATTCGCTCATATGGTTGAACAAACTTAAAGATCCGCAGGGAACATTAGCACGTTGGGCAGTTCGGCTTCAACAATTTGACTTTAAGATCATCTATCGCAAGGGCAAAGAACATGTAGTTCCTAGTTCCAGACATGTTATCTCGAGAAGTTCCGGTATTAGCCGAGATCTCAGAAGAGGATCAAGACCCTTGGATTACGAAAATGATCTCAGCGATGAAGTCAAATCTGCTAGCTTACCCAGCGTGGAGGGTAGAACAAGGTCAACTGTTCAAACTGATTAAATCGAATCATGTTGTTGTTCATGAAAATAATCAAGAATGGAAGAAAGTGGTAGGAAAGCAGGATAGATTAGCTATATTACAGGAGTGCCATGATAGTCCTTTAGCTGGACACATGGGAGTTAGGAAAACTTTTGCTAGGATAGGGGGAAAGTATTATTGGCCTAAAATGACAGGCGATATTACTAAGTATGTTAGGAATTGTAAAGTTTGCCAACAGGTAAAACCGGTTCATGAAAAGCTAGCTGGTTTGATAACTAAGAGAGTAGGAATAAAGGCACCGTGGGAAAAGATTCAAAGTCAAGTAGAGGTTTTATCTACATTTTGACTGTCGTCGATTATTTTACCAAATTTCTCCTTCTTTTCGCGTTGAGGTCTGCTACTGCCAAGGCAATTTGACGGGAGTTAGAAGACAATGTTTTTCTTCTTTTTGGTATCCCTAAGGTTGTCGTCTGTGATAATGGCCCTCAGTTCCGATCTAAGGAACTGAAACCTCTTTGCGATTCTTATTCTTCCCAAATTCGTTTTACAGCCCATTATCATCCACAGGCAAATCCAGCGGAGAGGATTAACCAAATCATCAAAACAACGCTCAGGGCATACGTCTCTGATAACCACCGGATATGGGATGCGCAGTTGGGATCTTAGAGTAGACATCGAAAAGAAGCTACGCACGGCAGCCAAGAAGTCTGCGGAAACATACAACCTCCGCAGAAGAGATGTTCAATATCTCGTTGGCGAGCAGGTTTGGCGTCGAAATTTTGTGTTGTCGGATGCCGCGAACTACTACGCAGCCAAGTTAGCACCGAAGTTTGCCGGTCCGTTTGTTATAAAGAAACGTGTGTCACCTTGGACATATGTATTAGAAGATAGTAATGTTAGAGAACGCGGAACTTGGCATGCGAAGAATCTCAAACCGTACACCGATACATCCCTGGAGAATTGAGCCTTAAAGTAGTTTCTAGCTTTTTTTCTATTTTTTTTATTATTTCTCCATATCAACATTTCCTTTCAAAGGCTGGCGATTGTACGCCCTGATTGGAAATACCCTTGAACCTTTGGCTTTAAGAAATGTCTTACAGTTTTTTTCAAACTGCAAGAACATTTCTTGGCAGGTAAGGGTGGGATTTGTTGCGGTATATTTTACCACAACAAGTTAGACCTTTATTTTTCTTCCTCTTCCCATTTTCACCCCTCCTTTTGTTGTGACTTCAAGGTGCTGGCAGAGTACAAAGCAACCCTGGTCCATCAGCTAGTGGTGAACTTCAAAGCATTTTGGAAAAGCAACCCAAATAGATACCCCTTCATTGAGCCAGTGGACGGCTGGAGACTCAAGCAGCAGCGATAATAAGAACCAGGAAGGTTCTGGAGAAAGTCCATCGCAATGCTGTTGCAGCAGCAGGTTACTTACAACCTAATATTTGTACTAAAGGAAGAGATATGGCTACTCATCTCTAACGCACTGACTAGTTATCATTCAACGTTTACTATAACGTCATCATCATCAGAATTTGGCATTTGAAGCCTTTTTTAATATAAACGGACAAGAGCCCAATGTTATGGCTGAGTGCCCACCGTAAAGGCAGAGTGCCCAACCTTAAGTGCTTTACCTTAACAAGAAATGACTCTTTATAGAATTATCCCCATTCCCCATATCTGCGCGAAGGTTCACCGAAGTAGTTTAGTAGTTTTCGCGAAAAATGACGAATCCTCTTAAACTGAATCTTTGCTTAAATAGTTTTCTTGTACTGTGTAACTTGGGTCGGTTAAGCAGAGGGAATTTGTAATGTAATAGTTTTTCAGTTTTCTATTCTGGATTGGATTGAAATGGAACAGGTCTGGATTCGTTCATTCAGGCAAGTTGTTGCAAATCTCTAACGACCGAGAGATTCAGCAACGAAATTGTTTAGAAGAGAGCGATGGATGCGTTTCGCCTACGGCGCAGACTCCAGCGAATTTGTTGAGAGTACTGCAGATACCCCGTGAAGAACCTCCACGACTCTGATTGGTCGGAGTGAGTGAAATTGCTGAATGCGCCGATGAACGAAGAGACCGCCAAGAAGATAGCACTTCTTGGTTGACCTCTGAAAAGGACATAGTGCCAGAAAGTTTTGAAAATTGAAAAAGTGTTCGGAGAACTTATAATCGAGTGTTTAATCTTAGCAAGTAATGCAAGAGAACTCAGGCAGGATTCGTCAGACAAAATAAAGTGCATATGCACTTGACTCGTTTTAAAAATGCAGAGAATAAACAATGAGAAAGATTTATCACTCTATTTCATGTTCCTACGTTATATTTTATCATCTTTCATCAAACCTTTAAAAGTAGTCCGTTATTTTTGACCTCTATTAAACATGAACTGCATTAATTTTCAACCAAATGACATTGAGCTTGGACAAAATAAAGTGCAATTTTTTAATACCGTTGCAAAGTATAGCTTATAATAATTAAAAATAAAAACATAAGCCAAAATTTGTCAACAGATGAGGTTATCTTATGCCCGTTTGCAAAAATTTTGCTTCAAGTTGAATTTTATTTTCATAAGCTTTGACATGGAACAACTCTCACTTGAGTTAAAAGAATTTTTAGTCTCGGACCGTGACGTGGGTTGACCTTTCGTAAACTTGGAGAAAAATATGGTGTGTCAATTTCTGGAATCAAGAAGGATTATTTGAACTTCATTGAACGGGGATCTGCTGCCAGTTTTAGAAGTCAAAGTGGAAGGAAGAGGAAAAACAACACCACCTGGTGACCGGAGAATCACAATAGAGGCCAGAAAAAACCATTATCCATAGCTAGAAACATTAAAGAAGACCTACAATTAGACGTAAGACAAAGAACAGCCCAAAGGTGACTTAATGAAAGTGGGCTACGAAACTATTTGGCAAAGAGAAAACTTTTGCTACGCCAAATAATTATAAAAAAAAAGACTTGCTTTTGCAAAAAAGTATTTAACAAAACCGTAATCGTTTTGGGAAAGCATAATTAGGCTTTATGAGTCTAAATTTGAGTTAACAAATTCCAAATCAAGGAAAAGAGTTTGGTGCAAGCCCAAGGAAAGACTCAACCAAAGATGCATTAAAAAAATTGTCAAACATAGTGGTGGGTCTATTATGGTTTGGGGATGTTTTTCCTTTGGTGGCGTTAGGAAAATTGTTAAAATTGACACCAAAATGACGAGTCTCATTACGTCAACATTATTGGAGAAAACTTAGCTTTTTCGGCATCAAAAATATCGCTGTACAAATACATTTTCCAGCAAGATAATGATCCGAAGCATACTTGCAAAGTGGCAAAGCAGTTTTTATTCACAAAACAACGTGGAATTATTGGAATGGCCACCTCAATCCCAAGATCTCAATCCGATAGAGCATCTTTGGTCCAAATTAGATAAAAGAATTCCGTTAGATGGTCGACGAAATATATGATCTTTTTGGGAAAGCCTCCAATTTGAATGTGAGAGGATTCCATTTGAAATTTTGGTGGAATCTGGTTCGCAGCGTACCAAAGCGACTTGCAGCTGTTATTCAAAATAAAGGGAGAGCCAGCAGTTACTGATTTCCTATGAAAATATTTGTTTTTTTGTTGATATTTTGAATTTGCACTTTATTTTGTCTTCTCTTTTTTCATGATTTATTGCAATACATATTTCTTGTTATTTTAATTTTGGTTATATTTTGTTTATGAATACTGATATGTTTGTAAAAGAACTTAAATAAATTAAATCAAATGACTTTTTAAAGTAAAGTTCATGAAAACAATACAAAATAAAATGAGTTAGTATCTTAATTCCGGTTTGCACTTTATTTTGTCCGACAGTGTAAGTATTTCTATACCTTAGTGTTTTAATTTTATAAAAGTGGAAAAATTGTTAGTAGTACGTTTGTTTTGGCTTTGACTATTGAGTCATATTGTTGATTCGGTAACCCTTCGCTTTCGTAATTTATTATGAGATTGCAGGACGCGTGACCTTTCAGTGACCTTGTTGTCTGCTCGGGAAAATTCCCAAAGAGTCGTTTGTTTGCGGGTGTATTGTGCACACAAGTTGTTGTTTTGAATTTTAACCTGGGTAAAACCCCATCTTCAAACTTAAATTTCATACAATTTAAATTGTTTACTGGTTCTTTGCCAGATTCTACATACATTGTACACCCCCACTTGTTTATGAAAAGATTTCAGGTTTTATACCTATATTTATAAAGGTTTCCTGAACAAAACATAATTTTATTTCTTTTGGAAAGTAATAGCGTTCTTCTTTTTTCATTTGAAGACCATTTTTAGTGTTGAAGTTGGTTTGGAAGTTCCAAGCAAAAATTTCATGGCGCCCTTTATTGTATGAAACACCCAGTTGTGTGTTTTGATTGATTCTTATTCTTTTTATTAATTCCTTTCTTTTATTCAACTAATTATACCTACGTTTCAAAAAAAAAATTACATACGGACCACCCTTTGCTGAGCAGCTGGCATTGGTGGCATATTATCTTGCTACCTTTTGCATTCTTTTCCCATCGAAATCCACCCAGCTGTCATTTGACAGTTCATCATAAAGTTAAAATTCGGTCAACATCGCTGCGGCACATCGGTGTGCATGTTTTATATTCTTGCATTTTAAGCCCTTACACAGGTCATTTTTTGATTGGAGTCCCACTCAAAACTTTACCAGAACCAGATTTTGGCAATTGCAATCTCAGCAGCCTTAAAAGGTTCTGTCAAATAAAATATATTCAGCAGCACTTTTGGAAAAGATGGTCAAAGGAATATCTTCACTTTTACAAAAGAGATCTTAATGGACCCATGAATCAGTTAACTTGCTTCCAGGTGCAATTCTTGTAATAAGAGAAGCAAATGTTGCTCTAATGAAATGGAAGTTAGGTCGTGTAGAGGAAGTTATAAAAGGCAATGATGACCTCGTACGCGTTGCAACTGTTAAGACTCTACAAAGCAATCAGCGGTGTAAGACAAATGTCAAAAAAATTCCCAAATCACTTCTTTCCGTGTTCCTCATGGGTTTATCAATCTTCCCTCTATCAATATCTCAAGAAATTGAACGTGTAAACATAACTTAATCGGATAATGCAACTGGCATATATTTTGAGGACATTGGGAAAGTACAAACCATTAACAGCAATTGGAATATTTATGTGTACTATAATCTTACTACTTATGTTCATGAATTGAATCAGATAAAATCATACCGTCACCAAATTGAAGAACTTTGTGGACAAGAAGTAGCTAAACATGTATACTGCCAACCAATTACAGAGCAAGTTCGACATAGACTCACAATAATAGAGCACAATAACGAGCTCCTCGACAATTACAACATGGGAAAAAAATTCAAGAACCAAATCACGCAGAACTCCTCTGGACATTGTAGGAAAGTTAGCAAGCAGTCTATTAGGTGTTCTTGATCAGGATGATGCGAAGCACATTGAGGATCAGATAAACATAGTAAATCAACACGAACATCATCTGCGAACTCTAATTCGAAAGCAGACTTCCATTGCAGATTCTACAGCAAATCTTTTGAAACGCCATACGCTCCAAATAACTTAACAGCTTCAAGCCTTAAATGTCTACTTATCGAGCATCACAAACGCAATAAAAGAAAAACTAAACCTTAATGAAGTTAAGCAAAACATTGCTTCGTTGACTTCGTACTTGATTTTGATTATTTCGAACTATGAAAAGGTTCAATATGTTCTTCTAGACGTGCTGCTGGATCTCAATCATGCAATGATGAACCCACAATTAATAACTCCAAATCAACTGGCCGAACAAATTATGGTAATTTAGGCACACCTTCCATCAACATTGACACTGGCTAAGGGATCAACAATGGACTTGTATAAGATGATGTCTGTAAAAGGGAGAGTTCTTAAAGAAACAGTATTTTTTGAAATACGACTACCACTGGTAGATACTACTGAGTTCCAGTTGTTTAATGTACATCTGATCCCTATTTTAAAAGAATCCTCAAGCTTTTTAGTTGAAGTTACATCAAAATTTCTTGCAATTTCATTGACAAGGGATGCATTTTTCCCGCTGTAAGAGTTAGAACTTAGTCAATGCCGCATTCTGTCACCTCAACAATTTCTCTGCAAAAAATTGCACCCTACATACACAAAGCAAGTGAAATAATCTTCCTAAACCACAAAAATAATGCGTTGCGCGAATGCAAGTTAAATAAAATACCTTTCGCAGATTACTGGAAGGCACTTCAAAACTCCAACACTTGGATATACAGTTTCAAATACAACTGGGCATCTTGTATGCGAAGATTCTACTGAAAGCCTCTCAGTATTCGGTAATGGCTTTTTTTTTTTTTGTTGGAGGTTTTTAAAATACCAGCAGGAGCAACCTTTTATTTGTTATAGCTTTCCAGATGTTCGGAGAAAAGCCGGAGGTAATGGTTTACTCGAATTTAACGAACTTGCTTGCTGAAAATGCCATATTTGACTATTGAAGGGGAACGGAAATACAAAAATAACATCGCCATAAAAAATTCCTTTATTCCAAAAACCGACATAAGCGCTTGGATTACAATTCGCACAGAATCTAACATCAGCAGTCCTCCACAAATAAAGGAAATGGAAAAAATAGATATTTCGAAGCTAAAGGACCAAATCGACAGTGTGATGCAGCAATCAGAAGACGCCACATCGAAATTCAAAGTTCACAATTACCATCATAACGGGCTGGGCTACTTGTTATTGGCTGGCATGATTGGGATTGGCGTCGCTTACTGCTACCGACGAAGGCACCCAGTCGCTGCTCCCAGACGTGGTATTTCTAGATTTAATGTAAATATTTAAGCATAGCATTGAATGACCTTGCCTTTTTATTGTTAATCTAATTTTTTTTTTTTTTTTTGATTTATCTCTTTGAACATTATTTCATTTTGCATTATACAAATTTTGTGTAAACAGTAAATTAATAGTGGCTACATTTGTTTTGTTTGTGTAAATTTTGTTTTTAGTTTATTTTAATATAAGAACACAATATTGATAAAAATAAAATGTATAAAATATTCATAAGAAATTTAGTTAAGAGAGTTAAAAACCCTCAAAGGGGGGAGTTTGTCAAAAGAATTGTCAGCATATGTTAAAAGTATTGTCAGCAATACTTCAATTGTGGGAACAATTCAATAAATTCAAGTTCACGCATATCGTGTATCCATAATATCAATTATAAATGTCTGGTCCCACAGTTGAGGTATTGCACGCGCAACGCATTTTTGCATGCTTGCAATTCTTGTGTATTGCCAAAACTCAAATGTATAGACAATCGGAAAATAAAATGTGTTGACTGATTGAGTCGTTGTTAAACCGTCGTTGTGTTCTTTCTTGCTTCCTCTTTTTACAGGTACCATCACGAACATTGGAGCTCACGTAAGAGATGTTAAAAATTATAGCCCCGGTTATGAGATTTGAATAAATACCACTTCTAGTTTTGTCATTTAGGCGTCGCATACCGTTGCAGGAAGTTCAAACCCAAAATTAAAAACAAAGTGTTCGCCGACCCAAATTTGCAATTCTACGATCTAGGACGGACCGTTCGAGAAGTAAGTGACATTTCTATCGGGCAAGACAGAATAAATAACCGATTACCTCCCGTACCAGCACCAACTTCGCAGCGTAGCCGGCAAGAATTATTAAACAACATCATCCTTCACCTTTAAACAACTCCAAAATACCAAAGCCACCGGTAGCCGACCCTTGCCAGCAGAGACGCACAGCACCCATCAGGCCGCAAGACCCCCCTCGCACCATCGGGGAATCACCACGCAGCCTCCCTTTTGAAACAGGAAAAGCGCCGGTCAAGAGTCCACGAGGATGGGTGTTGTGCAAGGTAGATACACTTCCAGTCGGATATCAACGGCGGCGATTACAGATCTAGCTCACAGCAAGCCGATTGGCAGAGGAACAGGTCTGACACGACAAGATGCGTCACACCTGTTTGCTTACAGTTGCCGAACCGTCTACACCACAACCTATGATTTAAAGCGACTTCCCACACACCCGACCCGACAGACGAAGTAACATGCACGCAGAGAAACAACCAATGCAGCAACCCAGAATTTAACACATCTCGTGGCGACCGCCTGGTGCGAAAACTATGAGTAGTTACACTATTCGGTTTTATGTGCATCGTAATTCTTGCTCCATACAAAAATAAAATCTAACATGCAGCGGTAGGTAAGCTGCCATCGACCGTCGAATCTAATTCCTCTTTGCTAAGCTTAGTCCACCACCATGTTTGGTATGTATGGTTGCTTTGTAACATCAACACAAAATGGTTGTGTGTATGCATCGGCTCAGACGTAAACATATCACTCGCTCTTAACAACTCACAGTTCGCTACAGCCGAAAAATCTATATGTAGTAGTGAAAATTTCGGGTAAGACCTCGGGAAAATATTAGTTGTGGGAATAATACTCTAATATTGAGAACTCTCTTCTCCACTCCCGAACCTCTGCCCTTCTAAAGATTTTGCTTTGCCTTGTGGCTGCCTTGTATTGTGGGACTATTTTCGTTTGTTTGACTTCGGCCAAACCCCCTTGATATTGAATTATCTTTTGAATTGATAGACCTGGAACAGGTCGTGGTGATCATTTTCCTGACCTATCTAATTTTCCGGTAGAGTTGCACGTCGGAATCATTATCCCGCTGATCAGTTCTCCGAATTTCCATTCCGTTTAATTGGTTGTCTCTTAACCACATTATTTTCGACTTTGGTCACAACCACCCTTTAAGATTATTTTTCGAATTGATGGACCTGGAACAGGCCATGGTGATCACTTTCCTGACCTAACTAACTTTCCGGTAGAGTTGCAGGTCGGAATCAGTGTCTCGCTGATCAGTTCCTCGATTTTCAATTCCCTCTTTGTTCTTCAGTGGCTTTCCTTTAGCCGACACTCCCCCTTACTTTTCATAAGCGTTTGTTCAATACTCGGAGCAACGTTCATAACTATTTACAGGAGCACACCGATGGCAGAAGCACCATACCCGTATTAGTTAAATAGCCACACCAGACCGCCAAACTTTCGACCCGTACCTAGACTCCACGCCGCACAGAGGAGTATTCGACCTCAAAATTAGGTCAAAAATATTTTTTGTGTTTTTCTTGTTGGAAATGGCTTTCAATATTATTTTAAGACCACATATTGTATTTAAATATAAAAATTCAAAATAAACCGAAAATTGAAAATCAAGTAGTAAATTTATTTTTGAAATTTAAATATTTCATTTTTATTTTTAATTAAATTTTTTTTAAACTAAAAACACAAAGTAAAAATAGTGTATAATGATCTTCTAGACTCTTGAATGTGATCTGACACGAAATCTAAAATAAATATTTAAATTTTTTTAAACTATAGTAAAAAATTCAGAAAAAAAGCAATTAAAAAAAAGTGTGACAAGATGGGTAACATATTTTTTTGTGAATGGCATGGCAAAAATGTACAGTTAACTGTAAAAAAAAATTTTTTACCCGAACAGCCCCGACACTATAACAAAAACACCGCAATATTTCTTATGTTTAACTTTGCACTTTTGTCACATCAATTTTAAACCAAATATCAATAGAAAATTTTTTTTTTTGTTAACATAAAGTACATACTTTGACTTTCGATCTCCATTAACATTTTTTCACAACCATCACTAATCACAACAACCATTAGACTGAAGAATAACAGATAAGAAAACTAAATAAAATAGAGACGGCTAAATTTTGACAACGATCATCGCGAGCGGGGGGCGTGCAAATTTTATTTGAAACCGGTTTTAGTTAGCTAGGGTATTTAGGAATCAAAAAAGCAAAAGTTAACGGGCCGAATGAAATTTTTATTTTTTTCACTTTTGACCGGATTTTGAGGTCGAATACTCCTCTGTGCGCGGTCCAAGTGTTAAGGATTCAGATCGCATTAGAGTACGAGAAGAATAAGACCGGGGAAGTACCTTCCGCACCCAAAGTTACGATTGAACAAAGCCGTCCAAGCAACTCGAGTCTGGACCCGCTGAGTTTTACCCCAGCTGGAAACAAAGAAGACTCACAAGGCGTTAGTTAATCTACGAAACAGATTTCATGATAGTCGGCAGTGATTCTAAATCATTATTAGGGCTTAAAGTTCATGTGTAGACTTTGGTTTGACTGAAAGAGTGAAGGAACTGAGCAACATTTAGGAATTAATTCATAAAAATAGAGAATTATTGTCGGGCGCTGGACGATTCCCAAACTAATGCTTATTAGAACAAAAACCAAATAGTGTTGCTGTAAGTAAACCTCAAAGGTGAATACCAACTGGTATAAGGAATAAGGTAAGAGAAGCACTTGGGACTATTTAGCGTCGTGAAATAATAAGTAAGCTTAATCTAACTTCTGGATGATTACACCAACTTGTAGTTGTTGAAAAGGCCAACGGGTCTTTGAGATTACGTCTTGATCAAAGTGCACTTAACGTGAATCTGAGAGATGAGCACTTCAAAGTTTTTACAATTTATGATTTTTGTGACGCAATGAGTGAACTAAGAAATTCAAAATGTTTCAGCAGCTTACCGGGCACATTTCTTTACATTGATGATGTCAGGAGGAAAAACAAAAGATGAACACCACGAGAAATTTAATAGATACGAACTGCTGCTTTGCGTAACCAAGGTTAGATATTTTGGTCATCTTTTCACTGGTGAAGGTGATACACTTTGTCCAAATCAAAGTTGAAATCGAGTTGTTGAAACTATAATAAAACTTAAAGAACCACAAGACAAAAAACAAGTAGAGAGTGTTATGGGCATGTTCAATTACCTCGCGCTTTCATACCTAATTTTTCGAGTGTAAATGCACCTCTTAGGGAGTTATAAAAAATTTTGAATTTCCGTGGTCTTTGAGTCATAGTAAGTTTTCAAAGAGGTAAAAGAGACTATAGCCAAACATTTCATTTTAAAAGTTTTTGATCCAAAGAAACAGGTTTTGATTCAAACTGATGCTTTAAAAATGAATTAAAAGGTTGCCTTTTTCAGGAAGGAAAACCTGTGGCATACGAACCCAAAAGTTTGAATGTCTGTGAAGTTAGCCGAGCTATTTTGGATTTTCAAAAAACGGAAAGTTGTGCTGAATTGTGCTCAATTTGTGCTGTTTGTGCTGACTTTTCTTTTTTTGATATCTTCAAAATTGCGTGTGCTAGAGCGAAAATTCAAAATTCGGTGTGAAGTTAGCCGAGCTTTTTTTGATTTTCAAAAAACGGAAAGTTGTGCTGAATTGTGCTTAATTTGTGCTGTTTGTGCTGACTTTCCTTTTTCCGATATCTTCAAAATTGCGTGTGCTAGAGCGAAAATTCAAAATTCGGTGTGAAGTAAGCAGAGCTATTTTTGATTTTCAAAAAAAGGAAAGTTGTGCTGGATTGTGCTCAATTTGTGCTGTTTGTGCTGACTTTCCTTTTTCCGATGTCTTCAAAGTTACGGTTTTTACAGCCAAAATAAAAAAAAATTCGGAGTGAAGTTAGCCGAGCTATTTTGGATTTTCAAAAAAATTAAAGTTGTGCTGGATTGTGCTCAATTTGTGCTGTTTGTGCTGACTTTCCTTTTTTTGATATCTTCAAAATTACGGTTTTTACAGCCAAAATAAAAAAATATTCGGAGTGAAGTTAGCCGAGCTATTTAGGATTTTCAAAAAAATTAAAGTTGTGCTGGATTGTGCTCAATTTGTGCTGTTTGTGCTGACTTTCCTTTTTTTGATATCTTCAAAATTACGGTTTTTACAGCCAAAAGAAACTTCAAAATAAAATAAAAATTTGATTAAAAAAATTTTCCGTTCAGACCATATAGACCCCTCCTATTCTTTTTCATTGGCTGACATTCGGTTCAATGCGATCGTAGCAAAGTACAGGCTGTATAACATACACACACACAAGTATGTATCTTCTTGCTTCTTCCTTACGCATGAAAATGCAAACGAACTAGTTTTATGTCGATTTCCTTTGCAAAAACAAAAGCACTCTAAAAAAGTGCTTTTTTTTTCGTGCTCACTGGAACAGAAAAGACAAAAATTTTTTTTTATCATTGTGTGTGTGCTATTTTTGACAGCCAACTCTTCCCGTTAGTTTTGTTCTGCAATTTATATAGAAAGAATGTTTTCGAAACTTTATTAATAAATGCACTAGGAAGAAACCTCCTCATCCGAATAATTGTACACAACACTTTGAACAAAATTATTCACAGAATGCCTTTCGTTTTGTGTTAGGAATTTCCTTTGTATATATATCTTATAGTACTATCACTTTCCAATATTTTTTTCGGAGCTTGGAAGTCGAAAGTGGTCCACAAAATTTCCAATGTGATCCACAAGCCTATTTTTCATGTCATATATGTAAGAGTAGGAAGCAAATAACAACGTTTTAATTTCATCATATATGCATTACTTTCTAACCCATAGGAAATGCTCACCTAAAGTGATACATTCCACCATGAGCATAACAGCTGATTCCTTTTTCTCCGCCGGTGTTGGCGCACCCTAGTGACGAACAATGTTAATAAAAAATATTGGAAAGTGATATTACTATAGGATATATATACAAAGGAATTTCAGAATTTCAAACACTTCTTCGTTGGTATCAGAACTAGATGACGACTCATAAATATTTTGATAATTTCAGCTAAAATTGAGCGATCCATTTTCACAAAATAGTTTATTGTTTATTTGTATTATCTCTCTTTCACAGTCCTTTAACCAAAAATGCAAAATAATCAAACTGCAAACTGGTAAACGTCAAATGTTTTGTGTTGGTGTACGTGAAAGTGCGTGTAAATCTTGCCTCTGAATCGAGATTCGTAAAAGTGCTTTTTCGGGGCAAAAAAAAAGTGATCTAGTGCCTCAATGTAACATATTTCGAGCAAAAAAGCACTTTTAAAAGTGCTTTTGTGTACCACTGGAAATCGACATTAAACTGGAGCATCCTAACACAATTTTTTTCAATGCATGTAAGTATTGGTTAAGGCAGGTATAACTGTCGAATAATAGCAAACACGTGCCTCAAACCAAAAATCATCCCCTTTGTTTTAAAAAGGAATTATACGGCACATGAAGAAGCAAATGCAATTACTAGCTATATATGTGATTTTTTTTTTTCTATTATGTCTGCCATTGTTCTTTTTTAGATCACATACGCAATTTTATTAGTGTCATGGCGGAAGCAAAATCAAATAAACTACCAAAAATATTCTTTCAGCGATTGTAGGTATTATTTCACTTTGGTTTAAACGACATTTTTCCAAGTTATTTGTATCTTTTTTACCTACCTTGAAAAAACTTTTTTTCAATTTTCTGAGCATGTAAACAACAGCCGTGTTTTATTATCCTTTGTGATCTGATCTGGATCAGATCTGAAAATAAAACAACTTGGATCAGAAAAAAATTTATTTCTAAAAGTTGGCTGCATCGTTTCTAAAGTTTGACAGATTTAATATTTTCAAAAATCAAATCTCATTTTCAATTTTTTTATTTCTATATTTAATTGTAATAGTTGCTCAGCGATATTCCTCAAAAATGAACAAACGCATAACACAACTGGAGGAGACCGAAAAATCTGGCGATACTCGACAATCTGGCGACGCTATCAAGTGTGGCAATATTTATTTCGTTTATCTCACCAAAACCTAGCCTCACCTAAACCGGCCAAGAAGGTGACGTTGCTTCAAACTAAGGATATAAAACTGAATTTGTGCGGATACCAGACGGACACTACTGGATTAAGGGTGATCATACGGGTAACTGTGTGGATAGCAACACATTTGGGCCTGTTTCTCTAGGGCTGATGACGGCATGCGCTAGTTATATCGTTTGGCCTCCATCAAGGTGACAAAGTATACCAGCAAATCTGCCAAAACCAACGCACCCTATTTCATCATCTACGAAACAGTACTCGCATCTCCAAGCTCATTGATGAAACACAAAACTACTAACTCAAAATTAAAAGTTTTATGGAAAATAATTCAACTGCATTAATTCACTTTATTTAAATTAAGCCAAAGATTGTTAAATTCTTGAATGTTCAGAATGTTCTGTTCTGCCGACTTAGCTATAGTTAATGCTAGAGGTTGGTCAAACTTCGCACATACATAAGTCTCTGATAAAAGGAGAATCAGGTATACTTATTACTATCGTTTTTGGTCCAGGTAAAAGCATGTCAAGGAGCTCATCACTGATGTGTTCCACTTTTCCTCAGTGCATAAAAGATTCAGAATCTTTCACACATATCGCTACAACCCGATGAGCTGTATTTCTTTGTTCTAATCATTCGGGTCAACCATCCTATGGATTCAAACAAATTCCTTCGATTCATATTGAGGAGTTGGCTATGGGGAAAACGACTGCTCACTATCTCCGACAGGGATTTTGTACTTCACATTGTTCCTTCTAGACGTACTATGGTTTCGCGGTATCACGGACAATGTGAGTTAGTTAGTCATGATCGATTCATATGTCACCTGTAACCTGTTAACGATAAATAGTTGAAAGTACCGACTAAATAAACAAAAAACAAGCAAACCTGTTAACTGCGAAAGCTAAATATACTTTGGATAAACAAAGGCGCTCATGGCCATGGGAAACGCTTGAGAATTTTGATAAATTGAAATTTCATCAAACGACTCTCCACAAACATTTCCAGTGACTCATTTACAGAAATTAAATGCGTAGGGTTTCCTCTTGCAAACGATGTCTGTTTTAAAACTATCGATTCTCTGAATTCCAATTAAAATTTTGACTTCGCTTTCGGTGGTTTCAAGTAACCGAATCATTCCATTATAGAAGTCGGTCAACTCTGTAAATATGGTTTTCAACTCGTTGTGTTTGATCTTTTCTCGACTGCACAAAGTTTGTTTTTAATTTCTCCATTTCAGCGACCCACAACTTGCACTACAATTTTTTCACACAAACTTTTTTCAGTTTGACATTTGGTTTTTTTTTCGTTCACTTTGAAATAAAGGCGACAACATATGCGATGAAAAAGTAACCCTAGATGTAAAACTTGAAACTAAAAACTGGATTTGCAATTGTGATCCAAAAAAAAGTTGGATCTTGTGTTGTTTTTGTAAATACATATATTTTTCAAAGCAAATCTGATCTGGATCAGATCACGAGGAAAATAAAATACGGCTAACATTTCCGAAACATTTATACTATCTGTCTGACAACAACAATACTTGAGTAAGGTTAAATACCAATAAAAAGAAATTAGCAAATGCAAGTTTATTTTAGGTTTTAAAAGCTTTTATTTTCAACTCGCAAGAGATGCCAATTGAAATACTACACATATATACATAGATAGAATGTAAAAAAAAGGAACAAAGACTTATTAAACATAATTTTATAGCAGCTGTGAACATTAATCCAAACAAAAACAATAATCTTACTTTTATGAATATATGCACAAATGTGCATTGATTTTACGGTCTATTGGCTCAAAATTTTTGTTTTTTCTTGTCGTGTCATCGAAAAATAGCCAATGGTTATTTATATTTATGTGAGCAGTGTAGTGACCTACTGAGTTTGGGTTGAACGATCCTTGATAAGCCACTACACCTGCTAAATGATAAGATGCATCGGCACCTTTTAAAAATAATTCCAATGGAATTTCTGACAAATTTGTGGTGGATTTCACGAACATCTCCGTCTCAATAATTATAACATTAACTCAAAAATGTCATTTTTCGACTTATAACTCTATTGTAGGTACTCAGGGTGCATTATGAGGCAAGGCAGATAAATTAAATCAAGATAATGATTCTCAGTGAAAAATCGATCTTACACAAAAACTTTTGAAAAAACCAGATTATTTATATTGCTTGAACAAATAAGAAAAAAATTCAGTAAAATTTCAAAGTATATTATAGGTATGTTTCCACTTGTAATAGAGTTTCGACTTTTTTCAAATTGCTGCCGTATTGCAAGTTTTTAACTTAAGAAAACAGTCAATATTTTGCCCTTCCAAATGGTATTTTGCTTTTGTTCTGAGGGTACCTACGTTAAAAAATTTTGCTGACCGGTGGAATATTATGAATTTTCTTCAGCCTCAGAAAGGCCGCCAAACTCACCGTTTTCTAAAACCTTGGTGTTTACATCGAGAAGGGTTATTGATTTTTAATTTACATTCGCAGATTCTACGAAAACTGAGTTTAAGCAGGTTTATGGTACTTATGAAAAAACCACGGTGTATTAAAATAGTTTCAAGCTAGTTCTAAGAAAAAAATGGGTTTTTTTTACTCTCAATCTTAATTGTCTTAAACAGAAAAATATTCGTTAAGTACCTGCTTGGTTCATTCAAGGTCCTCCATTTCCAAATTATTGGAATTGATAATTATGCGGTATAAACATTTTGCAAAAATACAATGGCAAAGAAAATAGCGAAAAAGTATACCTGCGCGTGCCGGAAAAACCCATTGATAAACAAACGTAGGTACTCATCAAAAGTTGTGTATTTGTTAAGAAAAAAGAATATTATGAAAGAATATTCAAAATATGCGATCTCTCACTATCGCGTGAACTTGTGAAGCTAAAGGATTGCTACTATTTGTGTTCTGCTAATCAGTTTTTTGATAGTTTTTATAAGAGTTACCATACAAACTACCTACCTACATAAAAAAAATTTCTTTGCGGTGCCAGTAAAATTTATTCTTGCCAAAGTTAACTAGAAAGAACAATTTGTTTTAAGTTTGTGTTATTGTTAACAGTGGACATTTTTTTCTGTGGTAAGTTTACATATCATAAACCATTTTTGGATTTTTTTGTCTCCAATTTGTGTGAAATAATTATATGTAGAAAAAAAAACTATAAAGTTTGAATTTAAAAAAACAAAACAAATTTTTTTTTAGATTTTTTATTAATAAAGCTACTTTGCTCAATTTCACAAATTATTTTGTAAGTGTAATAGGCGACGCTTCGATACTAAGCTTGCGCTTGGACAGAGTCCAAAACGCGTCACCTATTACGCTTACAAAATAATTTGTGTTAATCTCACAAATTATTTTGTAAGCGTAATAGGTGACGCGTTTTGGACTCTGTCCAAGCGCAAGCTTAGTATCGAAGCGTCGCCTATTACACTTACAAAATAATTTGTGAAATTGAGCAAAGTAGCTTTATTAATAAAAAATCTAAGGTAGCTTTATTTAGAAAAAACCTAAAAAAAATTTGTTTTGTTTTTTAAATTCAACTAATTTTATAGTTTTTTTATCTACATATAATTATATCATAAACGCCTAAATTTTTTTAAATCTTGATTTTACGAAGGGCTTACTATAAATTGTTTTCTAATTAGAACTAAAAAGAAAAATTCTTTCCCAATGCAAATTTTTGCAGCAAATTGTCAAATTAGTAGGTAGGTATTGTAAAACATATTGTTGTTCAAACTCTAAAATAACCATATTCATTACGACACAAAAAAGTGCACTTTTAGTACACCTGAGTTACATTATGTAAGAGCAATATACAAAAGCAGAAGTAAGCCTTTCTTTAATTGTTGCAGCCCACAACACATTATATAATTATATAATATTAAATCCAGAACGCCTTACTCAGTTTTCGTACAAGTTTTTTAATTATTTTTTCGAACTCAATATTTCTATCTATTACAATCATCTCTCATTTCTAAACGACAAGGATTCTTACATCGATATGTATTTGAATATAAATATTTCTGAGAGTGTAAGCCAATCATTTTAATTTCACGCAATTATATCTCCTTACATGCTACCAAAATTTTTTATATCTGGCACAAATGCAACAGAATAAATTACTGATCCTGAACGGGTACTCTTAGGTTTTAGAAATAGCTTCATACTATGGATACTTTATGAATTTAGAAAAAAAATCTAATAAAACTTTTTAAGTTAGAACAATTCTCTTGCATTCTTGTAAGTGCCACGAAAGGCTGAAATGCAATAGCAAATGTAACAAACTGGGTTACTATTAAGATCTTACCACTGGCACAATAGTATCGCATAAATCGTCATCATCTGCATGAATCTCTTCATTGAGCATTAAAGATGGTCTAGTTAGTGGTATATTCTTTTCTCTTAAAAGCACAACCTCAATGGTTCTAGAATTTTTTACCTTTCGCCTCAACTTTTGCATTGTTGTAGAGTTGTGAAATAACTTTGGCTTCATCTGTTCCAAAATCAATTTTGCACACCTACCTAAGTTTCAAAAGTTTTCATCGCCTTAGAATCTTTCTTTTTCGTAAAGTTTGCTTATCAGGTGACAGGTGGTGCGTACAAAGTAGTCTTGATTGGGTAACTTCCGGATCGTTTGGGAGAGGATGAAATGGCCAAGAACTAAACCATTCTTTGATTTGATCACTTATACAGTATAAAGTATAAGTTATACTAAGCATATATAGCATATATCCATTGTAAGATTTTTTGCCCCCCAGTAACTCGAATAATTCCGTCTTTCACCACAAACGAAATCTGACACTGTAATTTACTCTTCTTTTCCTCATATCTTCCAATATTAAGAACTTTTGTTTTTGGTTCAAAATTTGTTTGCTGTACATTTCTCATAAGAAGCTTGGTTTTATTCCATATTTCAACATTGAAATACTCACTTGTTTTGGATCGTCGGTTATAAATGAACCTTTTGCAATATGTCAGAACTGTTTGCTATACCTAGGTACTCTATATCGCGTTGCAATTCGTCCTATTAGATGTAGCCCCCCTTTGTGTATAGCCATATATTGACTTTTTCATGCTTCTTGATCTGTACTATGTTTGTTGTCATCATATATAATTTATGTTCCAATGTATTAAAGAACCCTAGAAGTTTGATGTGGTTTTTTTGTTTCATAAAGGCCCTTACGCAGTTCATAATTTGTTCTGTGAAACTCATTCCACTTTAAAATTTTTGTCATGCCAAGATTTTTTATGACTTTTAAAGCCCATGTTATACAAACTTAACTTTATGATAGATATACAATTGCTGTGTTGTGTTTAGGTACCCTTAAAACAATTTTTGCAGAATTTTTCTTTCGAACAATTTACTGTCTCTGATCTATGGCATCATGCAACCGGTGATACCCTACGCATAATCTACATTCTACACCATGGTGTGCCCATAGCTGGATCTGTGTTGAATAGCTTTCTGTATTGGAGCTTTTGACCATAATTAGTTTTTGATTGCTTCTTTGTTGTTGTCTTCGATTGCCGTATTGATGTCTACTATTTGCAAATGGAGAATCTTTTTGCTGCTTCACCAGTCAAATTTGTTTAAAAATTATAAAGTTTTCAGTGCATACCTAGGTTTTAGTTTATATCAATCGCCTGTTGCATAAATCTATAAATGATTTCCAATGCTTATAATTTTCATAAATAGATTTTATTTTGATGGTTACTATTCCTTTTGCGTTGCGAAACTTTGAAGGTTGATTCACTTTGTCCGTTTTTTGACAAGTTGTTACAAATATGTTTTCATAAATTTAATCGATTCCTTCTAGCAGCTCCGCAGATCTAGCATTATAATATGAATGGGTAGTAATTCCGTTGATGAATTTGGTGATGGTCTCAAACAGGTTGCTTATTACTGACATCAATTGGGAATAATAAGCTTTGCATGCCGTTCTTAGATTTGAATGTTTGCAAAAATCTTCGTCTCATTGACTAGATATTTTAGTAAAT
This sequence comes from Melanostoma mellinum, assembly GCA_914767635.1. Lineage (NCBI taxonomy): Eukaryota > Metazoa > Arthropoda > Insecta > Diptera > Syrphidae > Melanostoma > Melanostoma mellinum. The sequence continues at coordinate 104,356,682 of OU612060.1, forward strand.
CTAATGGTGCATATTTTGTTACACGAAACCATGCTTGGAACTTAACTTACTTTATAAGATAGACGGCGGCGTAGGCCATGGTATATAAATGAAATTGTTGCGAAATATGATTTAGAAATTGTGTTAAATAAATCATTATCTAATCTAATCTTAAAAAAAAACTTATTTTATAAAGTAAAGACTCAAATAAATATTTTTGTCAAGTTTCTATAATTAATGCAATAGATATTTAATAGACTAGTTGATGGTAAAAACTAATTTTATTTCAAAAGCAGTCAAAAATTTGCTACTTTCCTTTGACCATTGCGCAGAAATTTGTGCTTTACTGAATCCAATGATGTAAATTTAAATACTGAATATAGATTATATTAATAATCAAATATTTTACAACCCATTTATATCTACTTTCTTGGAAATTGGCGTCCAACACTAATGTCACTTATTCCCTTTGCATATTTTCAACTGCACACCATTTGATTTAATTACATAATCTTTGTCAAATATATTTCGTATTTTACTATTTAACTTTATTTCTATTGTTATTCTGATAGCTCGATATAATACATTTTTGAAAAAAAAAAACAGTTCTTCCTTGCTCGCAGTAGTAGTCAAATTGTCAAATGTTTACAAATGGACAATAAATGTTTTTGTGTGCAATGTGTTAAGAAATATTCAAATCAAAAAGAATAGATGAAGTATACTACCAAACTATTATATACACGTAGTCTCTATATCTAGAGACTATGTGGCGTTAATAGTTTTGCCATCAAATAGAAGTTTCTTAAACGACAAATATACATAAATGAATATAAATCTATAATGTCCCAATCTAATTTCTCAAGACTGTGATTATTTTATGTATTTATTTATGTATATTTCCTTGTTTGCAGTATCAATATAATAGAAACTATTGTTGACGATACCTATAAGGAAAAGTTTTCATCATGACAATGCCACCATCTATTGTGATTGTGAATCTCTTGGAACTTTTAACATTGGACAAATTTAAAGGTGTTTTGAATGATGATGGATCCGTTGTTCGCCCAAGTGCAGTAGTGTTTAATCAACTATCGGATGCAATGGAAAAATCACTTCGCTTGCGTTCGAAATACATCTATACAATAATATTACAAAACCGATATAACATCAAAAATGAACTGCTAAGGATCCACAACATACAAATCGAAAGATTAACGAACAACAGTTCTTCTTTTGAAGATTCTTTCGAAGACTGTCAAACATTCGATATCGACATTAGCGATATATGGCCTCAAATACAACCCGAACCTGTTAAATACAACACAAAGACTCAAGGAATTAAATCTTTGAACAAATTGAAGAGATGGGATTGGTCAAACTTACTTTTTGACGAGTTGCATAAAAACACCAAAATCAATTGCCCTATTTCTTTTAAAAGATGCGATACTTCCCAAAGCGGATATGCAGTTACTGTGGATGGATACTGTCCGCAGTGTGAGTGCAAGTTCAGAGGCCGAATTTCTAATTTGAAAAGCAACACGAGCCCTGTAGTAATGGAGTGCTCGCTTTTCAACTATAATCCGGAATTTATTCACACAAAAAAAAGACAGCTCAAGGGTTCCAAGCGGATGGAAGTATCAAAGACATTAGTAGAAGGCAGAATTTTACCATCTACTTGGAGACGAAGTGAAGCGAGCAAGCTAATGAGCATTGGAGACAAGGAACCACCTCACTTATTTAGCGGGAACACTTTAAGAAAAGCGAAACAGGAACGGCAAGACAAATTATCTGGAATTAAGACAAGCAATGTATTTGAAAGCTTACAGCTATTGAAATACAGCACCAGCAGCGAAGGAGCTATTAGGTCTATAGGCTTAGACCCTTTGTTCGTACACTACTGGACGAATGAACAAATAGCCGTTTACGAAAAACACCACAATATATTATATATTGACGCTACTGGATCTATGATAAAAAAGGTTAATCTTGCTTGTGGAGACCTATGCCCGCATATATATTTATATCAGGCCGTAGCAAAAGTACAAAACTCCACTGCTCCTGGTTTCCAAATGGTTTCTGCGGTTCAAAACACCAATGCCATAGCATATTGGCTATTAGAATTCCTACGGATTATATCTACGCACAACCGAAATTTTCCTGTGCCGAAAGAGGTAATTACAGATTTTGATCGTGCGTTAATAGGAGCAACAGTACGGGCTTTTGCTAAAGAAAGTACCTTGGCAGACTACCTTTCCCATTGCTTCAATTTAATTTTGAACAATTGCTCTAAAACTCCACCATGTTTGCTACGACTTGACATTTGCCAATTTATAAACATGGTTTCAAAATGGAGGTGCTGGAATCAAATGCCAAGTCGTGTACGACAATTCTACATACGTAGTATTGCTATTCTACGTCAGCAGAATTCATTTGATATGCTAGAAAAGTATGCAAAGTTCATTTTTACTATTGCCTTAAATAGTAATAAAGAAGATGGAAATTCGGTTGAAAAAGCAAGAATCGCATTAACATCTGCTATTCAAGGTGTTGAAACAGATGATACAACAAAAACATCAATAGAAGCTCCGGAAGTCGATGAATTGGAAGAAGAAGAAGCCGCTGAGGCGGCAAGAAAACTAAAACAATTACTTCCCTATTTTCCTCTCTTCTCGGAAGTAATGCCGACTATTTTTATATACGGGTCAGAAAGGCCTACCTCCGCGGCAGTTGAATCCGAATTCAATGACTTGAAAACGAGGGTCCTAAAAGATGTAACAAGGCCTATGCGGATCGATAAATTTGTAAGCCGCCACATATCAACTTTTGCGGGGAAATTAAGAATTGCAATGGCCCATCAAAGTTCTGATTTAACAGAAAAGAGCAATTTCAAGGAGTATGACAAAAACAAGGCAGATACCACGTCATCAATTAGAGCTAGAGAATCTTCGGATGATGACCAATTTTCAGAGCTGGCCGAGTTGCAGTCAGAACAAAATTGGCGAAACAAAAATCCCTAAAAAAAAAGACGCCGATATATTGATGTGTTCCCTGACTTCAATCCAAATTTAAAATCAACCATAGCAGTTCCACAAATATTGAACGGAAACTTGTGCCCTAACATCAAAAGTGGTGGAAACATTTTTGTTGTCACTAATACTTGCGGATTTGACAGCATATGTCAAATCCTTGCAATAAATTTAGCTAATAACAAAAGTTTCTACCACGCGATTGAGAATGTAAAATGCCCAATATTCGAATGCGCAAAAATTTTAATTCATGAAGGCTTGCACTCAAAATTTCTTTGCAAAAAAAAGATATCGTTGCAGAACTACCTTTTCTTCTGCAAAATAAGCAAAGCAATTCCGTTATCAAAATTGATGCAGCGGCTAATATTTCCAGTTTAGCAAAAGCACTGTTTTCTGCATTACCCAGTTGCACTTTGTCGTACTATTGCTCCAAATGCAAGCTAAAAACCAATAAAACATTAATCGTGCTTGATGTTAACACCATGGTTTTAGAGAATAGTGGGTTTGGTGATCTCTCTAAGGCTGTAGAGAACTCACTGTACTATCCATCTCAATGTTGCGACCTTGGCCAAACAATAACGGCCACTTTCGGTCCACAAATAATTATTGAGACGGAGATGTTCGTGAAATCCACCACAAATTTGTCAGAAATTCCATTGGAATTATTTTTAAAAGGTGCCGATGCATCTTATCATTTAGCAGGTGTAGTGGCTTATCAAGGATCGTTCAACCCAAACTCAGTAGGTCACTACACTGCTCACATAAATATAAATAACCATTGGCTATTTTTCGATGACACGACAAAAAAAACAAAAATTTTGAGCCAATAGACCGTAAAATCAATGCACATTTGTGCATATATTCATAAAAGTAAGATTATTGTTTTTGTTTGGATTAATGTTCACAGCTGCTATAAAATTATGTTTAATAAGTCTTTGTTCCTTTTTTTACATTCTATCTATGTATATATGTGTAGTATTTCAATTGGCATCTCTTGCGAGTTGAAAATAAAAAACTTTTAAAACCTAAAATAAACTTACATTTGCTTATTTCTTTTTATTGGTATTTAACCTTACTCAAGTATTGTTGTTGTCAGACAGATAGTATAAATGTTTCGGAAATGTTGCTTACATGCTCAGAAAATTGAAAAAAAGTTTTTTCAAGGTAGGTAAAAAAGATACAAATAACTTGGAAAAATGTCGTTAAACCAAAGTGAAATAATACCTACAATCGCTGAAAGAATATTTTTGGTAGTTTATTTGATTTTGCTTCCGCCATGACACTAATAAAATTGCGTATGTGATCTAAAAAAGAACAATGGCAGACATAATAGAAAAAAAAAATCACATACATATAAAGCTAGTAATTGCATTTGCTTCTTCATGTGCCGTATAGTTCCTTTTTAAAACAAAGGGGATGATTTTTGGTTTGAGGCACATGTTTGCTATTATTCGACAGTAGTTATACCTGCCTTAACCAATACTAACATGAATTGAAAAAAATTGTGTTAGGATGCTCCAGTTTAAAACTAGTTCGTTTGCATTTTCATGCGTAAGGAAGAAGCAAGAAGATACATACTTGTGTGTGTGTATGTTATACAGCCTGTACTTTGCTACGATCGCTTTGAACCGAATGTCAGCCAATGAAAAAGAATAGGAGGGGTCTATATGGTCTGAACGGAAAATTTTTTTGATCAAATTCTTATTTTATTTTGAAGTTTCTTTTGGCTGTAAAAACCGTAATTTTGAAGATATCAAAAAAAGGAAAGTCAGCACAAACAGCACAAATTGAGCACAATCCAGCACAACTTTAATGTTTTTGAAAATCCTAAACAGCTCGGCTAACTTCACTCCGAATTTTTTTTTATTTTGGCTGTAAAAACCGTAATTTTGAAGATATCAAAAAAAGGAAAGTCAGCACAAACAGCACAAATTGAGCACAATCCAGCACAACTTTAATTTTTTGAAAATCCAAAATAGCTCGGCTAACTTCACTCCGAATTTTTTTTTATTTTGGCTGTAAAAACCGTAATTTTGAAGATATCGAAAAAAAGGAAAGTCAGCACAAATAGCACAAACTGAGCACAATCCAGCACAACTTTGCTTTTTTTGAAAATCCAAAATAGCTCGGCTAACTTCACTCCGAATTTTGAATTTTTCTTTCGGCTGTAAAAACCGTAATTTTGAAGATATCGGAAAAAGGAAAGTCAGCACAAACAGCACAAATTGAGCACAATCCAGCACAACTTTCTTTTTTTTGAAAATCAAAAATAGCTCGGCTAACTTCACACCGAATTTTGAATTTTCGCTCTAGCACACGCAATTTTGAAGATATCGGAAAAAGGAAAGTCAGCACAAACAGCACAAATTGAGCACAATTCAGCACAACTTTCCGTTTTTTGAAAATCAAAAATAGCTCGGCTAACTTCACACCGTATTTTGATTTTCGCTCTAGCACACGCAATTTTGAAGATATCAAAAAAAGAAAAGTCAGCACAAACAGAACAAATTGAGCACAATTCAGCACAACTTTTCGTTTTTTGAAAATCCAAAATAGCTCGGCTAACTTCACAGACATAAAGTTTGACCGATACTAAAATAAAGTATGCGAACATCGAGAAAGAATTACTGACTGTTGTTTACGCTTGTGAGAAATCTAGAAATTAGACTTCATATATGTATATTAATTCCGATCCTAAGACAACAAAATATTTTCGAGGCATGGTATCCCTCAACATATTGTCGTTGACAATATTCAGTTAAATTCATACGAAATACGAAATAATACAAAAGGTTCAAACTTTCATTTTATATTCACCAGTCCAAGATATCTTAGATCAAATGGTCTGGCTGGGAAAGCTTTGCACATGGCGAAATCTTTTCTTAGAAAAATCAATGAATCAGAAGATAGTTTAGAAGATCATTAAGAGTACAGAAGTACCAACAGTAATTCCAAAAATTGGGCATTCAATAGCGGAAATGCCTACGAAAGAGTAAAGTTCATTGCTATAGCTCGAATAAAGAACATCTGCCAAAAATTCATCGGCTGAGACATTTAAAAAAAACTCTGATAGATCTCTGAGGCTCCGGCAGTCGACCATTATTCACAGAATGTTAGTTGATCTTTTTCTTCTTCAACTTTTTGTCAACACTCACACTTAGTAAATTAACAGGTCATCTTCGGGTATCAGCTCCCAGTGGTGCCGATCTGCCATCGAACGTGTTAACACGCACCGCGCTATAGTGTCCGCAAAATTAAATAGTGTCTCTACCAAAAAAAAAAAAAAAAAAAATCACACCAAAAAATAAAACCACCACCCACAACTTCAAAACAATAAAAACAATAATTCAAATAATTCAACCTCCGCGCCGCGAGCATAAAATAAGATCTTGTGAAAAATCTATTCAGTGCTGTGTGCCTCCCATTAAAAAAAAAAATAAAATCAATAAACCAAACACAATAGTGCATTCTACCTTGTTATCATCTCCTCCCCTACACCACTCTCGCAGTCCCAGTGTCTGCACACATTTTTTTCTATTTGATTTCTTATCTTATTGAATTGGTGTGTGCAGGCAATGAGACTGTAAGTTTGCCAGGCGGATAGTCAATCAACGGTGTTGATTCCGTTGGTTAACTAAAATCAAGTTGCTGGCTGGGCATAACACCGCTAGTAATTTGTTTTTGGTTTTCCTACTAGATCTTCACTTGTTGATTGGACTTAGATTAAGCGTCTGCGTTTGATACTTTGTTTTGTGTGTTTTTGTGGATCGTAATGTCGGGTAAGTTTAGAGTCGATTTTAGCAACATTAGGGGGTTGCGATCGAATTTCTTTTCTGTTTACGCTCACACTGCAAAATGCAGGCCAGCTGTTTTGGCATTGAGTGAAACCCAGGTGGGTGTTGATTCTGATTCATCACAGTTCAACCTGCCTGGATATAGCTTAGTGCCATTATTCTTTTCCTCCCATGGCCTCGCCGTTTATATTCGGAATGATATTGCTTACCAGCTTCTACCACAATACGGCCTCTTTTCTAATACGAACTTTAATTTCATGTGGTTAAAATTCACCGTCCGTAAGCATATCATTCATTATTGATTCATGTATAGAAGCCCCAATTTAGATAGCAATTCAACCTCTAACGAGTTTGATGCGTTATCTGACTCCATTATAAGAATTATTTCCCTGTATCCTCACACTGAAATCACAATTGCGGGCGATTTCAATGTACACAATTCTGGTTGGCTTCGACATTCTGGCCAGACAACACCCGAAGGAAAGTGTGTTGAGATCTTCGCTGAGTTTAACCAGTTAACTCAACTTGTTGATGAGCCCACTCGGGTTCCAGATATTGAAGGCCAAGCGGCCAACACTCTTGACTTATTTCTCACTTCTCATCCCGAAAAATACAGGGTTGTAGTATCATCTCCTTTAGGCAAATCGGACCATTGTGTCATATCGGTAGATTTTTCGCTTTCCGTCACAGTAAAAAAAGATAAAGTCCCCAAAAGAACTGTGTGGCAATATGAGAAAGCCAATTGGGACGGCCTGAATAATTTCTTTCGAAATTTTAATTGGTCATTGTGCTTTCTCGACGGAAACGTTGATGCATCAGCTGATATGATATCTAACGTAATTCTCAACGGCATGAGAAATTTTGTTCCTCACAGAACAATAAGTATCATCCCCAAAGAGAATTCGTGGTTTGATTCAAGCTGTAAAGAGGCAATTCGGGATAGAGAAAGTAGTTTTCGAAAATTCAAAGACAACCCTACAGTAGAAAATCGAAATTTGTTCAAACGGGCCAGAAATATCTGTAATGCTCATATACAAAAGACCAAGTTTTTGCATGACCAAAAAGTAAGGCAAAAAATACTGTTGTGTCCAAAAGGAAGCAAAAACTTTTGGTCTTTTGTTAAGAACGTTAAGAACTCGACCACGTCATCGGTCCCAACGCTCGTCTTCAATGACTCTCCGTATGTTAGTTCCATCGATAAAGCCAATTTGCTTGCAGCTCAATTTGCTGCAAACTCAACACTACCTGATAGCATATTGGCTCCACCTGAGCTTGAGTCTGTAGATTCTGTGATGAAGCAGATATTTTTTCGAACTCGGTCGGTTGCGAGAGTCCTCAAAGATCTCAACATTCATAAATCCGCTGGTCCAGATGGTATCCCCGCCGTTATTCTGAAGAGGTGTTCTTCTACGCTGGCAAAACCATTGCGTAAACTTTTCCATCTTTCCTATTCTGCTGGGATTTTTCCGAGCAGATGGAAAACTGCATTTGTCCAGCCGGTCCCTAAAAAAGGCGAATCTTCCTCCCCTTCCAATTACCGTCCAATTGCACTTACGTCCCTTCTTTCCAAGGTCATGGAAACGTTGATAAACCGTCAACTTATGAAATATCTTGAAGAACGAAAGCTTCTTAATGACCGTCAGTATGGCTTTCGTAGCAAACGGTCCACTGGTGATTTGATGGCATATCTCACCGAAAAGTGGAACCAATCTTTACATTGTTTTGGAGAAAGTAAGATTATTGCGCTTGATATTTCTAAAGCATTTGATAGAGTTTGGCATCAGGCTCTTTTATCGAAAATGCGTGCTTTTGGTATCGATGAGTCTCTTCTTCGTTGGATTAGAAACTACCTTTCCGACCGTTCAATACAAGTTGTATTGGATGGCTTCAAGTCTGATACCCACTTCATAAATGCTGGTGTGCCCCAGGGCTCCGTTTTGTCTCCGACTCTCTTCCTCATTTTCATTAATGATCTCTTGTCTGAAACTTCTAATCCGCTTAACTGTTTTGCTGACGACTCGACCCTCAGCTTTTCATATTCGTTTCCAAATTCACGTCCCTGCTCTTCGGATGTGGAACTGGAACGGTTGCGTATGATAAGCTCATTGAATTCTGACCTTGACAGCATTGTTGCATGGGGTCTTATGAACCGAGTAGAATTCAATGCTTCGAAAACTCAATGCTGTCTCTTGTCGTTGAAGCTTAACATTCCCCCATTGCCATTATCCATGAATGGTACCTGCATCGAAGAAACCGAAAAGCTGTCAGTACTTGGTATGTGTGTAAACGATGATCTTCGTTGGAATGACCACATATTTGAAGTCGCCAAAAACGCTGCAAAATGCTTAGGCTTCTTGAGACGATGCAGGAAATTCTTCACCCCTTCTGATCTGGCTACAATTTATAAGGCCTTCATCCGCCCAAAACTGGAGTATAACTCCCATATCTGGTCAGGTGCTTCTCAAACATCTTTGCACCTCCTTGATAGGGTACAAAATAGAGCGTTAAAACTGATAGGTGATAGTTCAATCGTAGAATCAATTGATTCTCTTGAACATCGTCGAAATGTTGCCTGTCTCACTCTTTTTTATCGCTTCTTTCACAAGCAGTGCTCTAGTGAAGTAGCCAGTTGCATTCCTCCCCTGAAACAATTTAGCCGCAACACCCGCCTCGCTAGGAATGTTCATCAGTTTTACCTTGAGCCCAACTTCGGGCGTACAGTCAAGTATAGAGATTCGTATTTCAGTCGCACCACCCGAATGTGGAATGCTTTACCTGGCTCAGTATTTCCCCTTCATTACGATTCACAAGAATTCAAAAGCAACGTGCATCGGTGTCTCCTTTCAAATCCTCTCCTATTTTCCTAAATGCTCGCACTGTGTTTAACAACATTATAAGGGTATTCATAACCCCTTGATGTGCGCGTTAATTATAAAAAAAAAAAAAAAAAAACCACGTAGAGGTATCGTCTGCACAATTAAGGTGTAGTACAAGCGGTAACATCTTAGCGCCTCAAAGTTGACGCCAGTCAGAAACTTCCCGAATAGTACGTACACACCCAACCACCGCGATTTCAATCGCAGCCTGAAAATGTCGGTAACTGTTAGTATTGATTGGTTATTCATTAATAATCTTAGATCCGGCAAAAACTACCTAATCTCAAACTTGGCTGTATAAGAAAAAGAAAAAAATTTTAAAATACAAAACGCACATAACAAATTGTATACCTATTCGAAAACTATACTAATAAAAGTGTCAAAATCTTGAAAAACTAAGAATATGTTAGTAAGCGCATAACTAAACAATGCCTGGACCGATTTCACTATTTTTTTTCTGTTGTGTTTGTAATTGTCAGGACAAGGTTCTTATGACAGAAAAAATTTAAAAAATTTACGCGAACGGAATATTCCCACAGGAATGGGGTTGGGATCGGAAAATTAGAAACTACTGGAAAGTTTTCAAAAATTCTTTCAGCACTTGGATGCCACGTAATCCATCAGTAATTTAACGTAGATTTCATCCCTATAATCCCACGGGAACAGAAACAGGAACGAGAACGGGAATATTAAAGTTACTTGAGCAATTTCAAAAACTCTTTCAACTCATTATCCCTCAGTGTCAAAAACTTATATTTCATTAACATCTTATTCTTATATATGAAAATGAATCGCAAAATGTGTTGGTAAGCGCATAACTCAACAATGCCTGGACCGATTTCATTATTTTTTTTTTGTTGTGTTTGTAATTGTCAGGACAAGGTTCTTATGACAGAAAAAATTTAAAAAATTTACGCGAACGGAATATTCCCACAGGAATGGGGTTGGGAACGGAAAATTAGAAACTACTGGACAGATTTCAAAAATTCTTTCAGCAATTGGATGCCACGTAATCCATCAGTAATTTAACGTAGATTTCATCCCTATAATCCCACGGGAACAAAAACAGGAACGAGAACGGGAATATTAAAGTTACTTGAGCAATTTCAAAAACTCTTTCAACTCATTATCCCTCAGTGCCAAAAACTTCTATTTCATTAACATCTTATCTTCTTATATATAAAAATGAATCGCAAAATGTGTTGGTAAGCGCATAAGTCAACAATGCCTGGACCGATTTCACTATTTTTTTTTTGTTGTGTTTGTAATTGTCAGGACAAGGTTCTTATGACAGAAAAAATTTAAAAAATTTACGCGAACGGAATATTCCCAAAGGAATGGGGTTGGGAACGGAAAATTAGAAACTACTTGACCGATTTCAAAAATTATTTCGGCACTGGGATGCCACGTAATCCATCAGTATAATAATAATATAATCCCACGGGACCAGAAACAGGAACGAGAACGGAAATATTAAAGTTACTTGAGCATATATAAAAATGAATCGCAAAATGTGTTGGTAAGCGCATAACTAAACAATGCCTGGACCGATTTCACTATTTTTTTTTTGTGTTTGTAATTGTCAGGACAAGGTTCTTATGACAGAAAAAATTTAAAAAATTTACGCTAACGGAATATTCCCACAAGAATGGGGTTGGGAACGGAAAATTAGAAACTACTGGACAGATTTCAAAAATTCTTTCAGCACTTGGATGCCACGTAATCCATCAGTAACTTAACGTAGATTTCATCCCTATAATCCCACGGGAACAGAAACAGGAACGAGAACGGGAATATTAAAGTTACTTGAGCAATTTCAAAAACTCTTTCAACTCATTATCCCTCAGTGTCAAAAACTTATATTTCATTAACATCTTATTCTTATATATGAAAATGAATCGCAAAATGTGTTGGTAAGCGCATAACTCAACAATGCCTGGACCGATTTCACTATTTTTTTTTTTGGTTGTGTTTGTAATTGTCAGGACAAGGTTCTTATGACAGAAAAAATTTAAAAAATTTACGCGAACGGAATATTCCCACAGGAATGGGGTTGGGAACGGAAAATTAGAAACTACTGGACAGATTTCAAAAATTCTTTCGGCACTGGGATGCCACGTAATACATCAGTATAATAATAATATAATCCCACGGGACCAGAAACAGGAACGAGAACGGGAATATTAAAGTTACTTGAGCAATTTCAAAAATTCTTTCAACTCATTATCCCTCAGTGTCAAAAACTTATATTTCATTAACATATTTCCATGGGAACGGAAGATTCCCACAGGAACGGGGTTGGGAACGGAAACTTAGAAACTACTTTACAGATTTCAGAATTTCTTTCAGGGGGTACTACATTATCCCCCTTCATCAGTAACTTAAACAATATTTTATCCCTGCAATCCCACGGGAACAGAATCGGGACCGAGAACGGGAACTTTAAAGCTACTTGACCGATTTCAAAAATTCTTTCAACTCTAGGATGTTACATTATCCCTCAGTGGCGTAGGCTTACATTTCATTCACTTATTTCCATCGGAGCGGAAGATTCCTACAGGAACGGGGTTGGAAATGGAAACTTAGAAACATGGCCAGCTATATGTCGCCTGTTACCGTGTAGGAATACCAACAAAGCGCATAACTCAACAACGCCTGAACCAATTTGGCCAATTTGTTCGTTCATATTGCATTACAAGCACTCACTGTTGTTTAAACAATGTAGGTATGTTCCCAGCGTCAAAGATACAATTTGCACTTTATTACCTCTGTAAAAAGTTCAAATTCAAAACAGTGTGCGTTGGAGCCCTATCACCAAGGTTACGGTTCTATTCAGGAGAATTTTTTGCCATTTTGACAGGACTTTATTGCAATTTAATTAGGCAGTACGAAGTCTGCCGGGTCAGCTAGTAGTTTTTAAATTCGTTTTCTATTTATTTCTTCGTTATTTATTTGTTTATTTATTTATCTTTTTATTTATTTAAATATTTATTTATTTAATTAGTTAATATAATATAATTTAACATATTTATTAATTTTTATTTACTCATTTATTATCTTATTATTTAAATACTGTTTATCTTTGCATTTATTTATTTATTTATTTATTTCTTTTAGTCTATTTTTTTTTTTGTTATTTATTTATTTTATTTGTTTACTTATTAAATGCACCAATTTTCTTTAATTTAAATCTTTTATGTTTATCTATCGCTAAAACTTTTTAGTCAATGTAGTAATTCAGATTAGGTACTTTTCGATCCTCTTTTCTACTCTCATATAACACAAATCACTTTCTCGAAGGGTTTTCTTGTAGCTCTTGCTTTATAAAAATTATATTTATTTTGAGAAGTAAGCTAGATTTATACCATATCTCTGTGTAAATTGTGCAATACTAGTTAGGTACAAATGTTAATAATTTGAGCTGGAGTAAAAAAACAACCAAAAAAAAACATCAGAAAATGTTAGATCCGGCTTGTTTCATAGATCAATCAAAACTACATTTCATACAACATAGGTAGGTACAACAATTTTTAAAACCATGCATCACATTTTCTTCTTCAAAAATTTCAATGGAACGAAATACTAATGCTAGAGAAAAATAAAAGCACATTACAATACATATTGCTTATTACTCATGGCACACATAATACTTTAAACTTCCCGAAACTTTATTAAGTCTATATATTTGTCAGGTTTCAGGCACATAAAGAAGTTTACTGTTTTTACGCATTCCAGCAAAATCTCTCTTTTTTTTTGTGCTCTACTTTTCTTATCACTTAAGATCACGCTTTACAAAGACTCGCTTGCAAACTGCCAAAAAAATCATATAAAAGAAGCAAGTGGAATACAAATTTTTTGAGTGCACCGTTATGCTGGTTGCACAAAATCAAGTACCATCTGCTTGCATGCTGCACTACAGCACAATTTCGGCATTATTACCATTTGGGCGAAATTATTTCTCTATCTTATTTCCCTTTGCTTCTACGTTATTACCACGCCCGATTTGCAAACTAAACAACAAATTCTGGTCGCTTTTATTGCCAATTGATGCCTTCGGCATAGTTTCACACTTTTTACAATATAATGTCGAAAACATGAAATCGGTCTTATTTCCACTAGGATATAAATAATATCGAATTAGGCTGATTCGACCTACCACTACCATCTACCTTATTTCACGGCACCTTTTTTTACATGATCAAATTTAGATTCTCTTCAAATTGTATCCAAGTCTAAATTAAGGACCACACCAAATAAGAAAGACGAAGTTATATGTTTTTCCTTCAGTCTTCAATTATCTTATTACGCATATTTTCGTGTTTACTCATTCTCTATTGAACTAAATAAAAGTCTCTTAAAGTAGTAATTTGACTGCTTTACAACAACTGAAAAAGAGAATAAGTAAAACAAAACTTTTGACTATGTTATGTATATTGTATATATTAGAGTAAGTCAAGAGCAATCAAAATTACCTCTTAAGACTTTATTTACATGTAACCTTATTACCTTGTACCGGTTATCCAAATGAAGCTCTACCGTAGAGGGACTGTTTTGTATTTAGATGTGAGCTAAGAAAACATTTGGTTGAAAAAATAAGTAAGTAAACATACCTGATAATTCCAAAAAATTGTTGAGCTTATCTGATGCCTAAAGCAACCGATTTCTTGGCATATCAAATAACTACTAAGTTCGATATAATATCTCAGTATCAAATAACTGCTAGAATAGGCGTGTTTTTTCACGAGGCTATTATATACATAACATGATATCCAAAAAAACGCTTTCCTGGACAGCACGGTTCTTTTTATTTAAGGATTGGTGTTCTTGATCAGTTGTCAAACCAATAACAGTCAACAAATGCTACATTCGCACAAAAACGCAAAAAAAATTATGACAAAAAAACCACGCACCTACACATACAATGTAACCTAAAACTAATAATTTCAAAGGTATATGTTATGTTCCTTTCATAAATAAAAAAGCATTTCATTGGTAATAATGACGAATACCATGTTTTTTTTTTTTTTTTTTAATAAAGTCGAAAGTTATTCTTTGGACACTTTTTCGGTAATAATGCCGAAATGGGAGTCGACGTTGTTACCATTTTTGTTGGTAATAAAGTCGACTGGAAACAAGCCGGTTGTTCGTCTTTATTTCAGTTTTTTTGAGAAATAACATCGAATCTTCCTCATTTCCATCTACCATATTTCACGGCACCTAAAAAAGCTTCTTTTATAAATAACCGTTACTGAGTAACTGTAATGAATAACAGTTATTTGGAATAATAATATTTGGAGGAACAGAATTCAAAAATTAAGGAGAGGCATTTTTAGCAAATCCAATTTAGTTATTTTTTTGAAAAAATATGAAAAGCAAAATCTAATAGCAGAAATAGACGAGATGAAAATTGTTAGTATATTCGTCAGAATTCCGGTTATTTCTTACGATTAAACAAATCAAATATCAATATTGAAAACGGACTGCAAAACTAAAAACAGGGGTCTCCTAAACGGATGGAGTGAATGCAGTCCAAAACAGTTGTCCGAAAGCAGCCCCCGGAAATCATCCAATAATTCAGTTGCAATGAATGCACACCATAATATGTGATAATTCATGACAATTATAAAATAACTTACATTTAAGTTCAAAATAAAATAAAATCATACAGTACAATATAAATACTCATACTACTTACCAACAATGAAAAAAATTATTGATGGTGGCATAACACATGTGCCAACCAGCCAATCAGTAATTGCTAAGTTCATCACAAAACAATTGGTGACTGTTCTTAGTCTTCTAGTTGTTAAAACTGATAATATTACCAGTGTGTTTCCTACAATCGTTACCAGTACCAGAAGAATAAAAATTGATAGGATAACACTCTTCTGCCAAGATAGATTCCACAAAGATGTACTATTTGTGTTTGAGAACCGATTTCTACACATCACCTCGGACGAATTAGCTGTCAATAATTCCGAAGGAGGATATTTTGTATTCATTGTTGGCCTATATATTTTCATTTGGCATGGCAAGGAAGTCAGAAAAGGCACTTCGTTCAAATCCATGACATTTTTTTGGGTTTTTCACTCAGCAGATTTGACTCCGACTCCATGAGGATAAATGGCAAAATATTTATGTGGAGCAAGCCGAATAAGAAAATAGTTTCCCTATTTTTATCTTTTCATCACCTGTTCCCAAGTATCTAAAAGTAAACAAAAATTACAAAGTCAATGATAAAGATCAACTTAGATTTTTTTTAAGGTTGTATTATAGCTATGTACAACTGTACACTGTAGGTATATTAGGATGATTCAAGAAAAAAAACTTTTTTCTTACCAACTCTTATGTTTTTAATTGATATAAAAAAATTTCTCCCAAAATGAGCCCTATAGCTCAATTTTGTTTTTTTTTCATTTGATTAACGAAAAAATTTCCGTTATTACTAAAATTGAACAAGCACATTGTCTACCCAGTTTTGAAAAAGAAACCATTTTATATTCTTAAAGTTGAGTCTTCCAACTTACAAAAAAGAGGTATCAATAAAGTATGTAATGTATGTTTTCATCTGATGAAAACTAGTTACATACAGCCATTTTGCATAATTTCTTAAATTTCTTAGAAAATTAATGTCAGCATAAAAAATTTCACAAATGGCTGACAGTAAGAAATCATGGATTATAATTTCTATACATATTACTTTTTATTAATTTTTCAGTAAAAAAATAAAGATATTTGTTTCAATGATAAGTTCATTAAATAAGTCATTCCGATTGTTAACAAATAAAAGTTATCACACGCTCCATTCATAGTAAATTAAGTTTACTTTTGTTCATTTTACAACGAAAAATATAAATATTTTAAGATTTTGACAGAACGTGTGAGGAACAACTAATATTTTAACACGCGGAATTGCGGGAAGATTTAGGGAGTGAAGGGGGAGCGGCGGGAAGTCTGGGTAGTACGTGGGTGAGCATAACCGACAAACGAGGCAACTCCCAAAAAGTGTAAAAATAACGTAAACTCTTTTTGTTACATAATATTTATTTATTTCTTTAACATCAATTAGAGTTAATAATCTCAGATAGATAGGTAACGAAAAACTAAAATAAATGTTGAAATAAAGGCATTATAAAAATCAATTTGTTAAAAAGTACAAACTTAACATATTTTTAAAAGAGTTTCTACTCAAATGAAAATTGAAATCGATGTTATTTGAAATATAGTTAATCTCCCTAACACTGTGAGTAATGGGTGCATTAGAAGCATTATTTATTCTATTAGTATCTTCTCGGAATAGGGTACGAATTCTTAGTTCTCGTGAAGGAACGTATAGATCTATTAGCGATAATAGAGCAGGACAATCTATATGGTATGATAAAATATAAAATTATGTTTCTAATGACTGAATACCAATAAGCTGACATCAGTGGCGTCGTGTGATTTATTTTGATGGGTGTGCAATTCTTCAAAATTATATATTTTTTTAATATCAATTAATTGTGATTGTGGCAAAATCTCCTCTGAAAGAACTCCTTCTTTATTGTTTTCTCGTTATATATAGAAAAAAACAACAACAAAAATGCCATAAGTGCTCCACACTTTTTCTTTTTCATTAGTTTGAAAAATTAAACACGGCCAACAAAAAAGTTTATATCTCTTAACCCACCCCGTCAACCAATCAAATTGTTTATACAAGTCGAAATTAAATTTTCGGGTCCTACTCCTTTCCACTCTTTTGTATGCTGATTTTAAGTTTATTTATTCTGGTGTAGGCATTCCTGCATCAATTATTGTTTTTTTTTCGTCATAAGTATGAAAACTAAACGTTTTTTCCAATAAACTATTCACTCGATCTCCTGAATACGGAGATCAATCATTGTTCTGACGTTATTGTTATAACATTTTCTTCAAATAAACTTAATTAAAACATAAAACTTTCGAAAACAAAATCAAATCACCACTTGAAAAAAATACCCTTTTATTTTCATTTTTAAATTTTTTCCTACGAAATTAGGCGGTGGTGTACTGTACCCACAAAAGAAAACAAAAAACATCAAAGCTCGTGCATTCTTTTTTTCGTACGAGTTTCGATGTAATGCAAGCTGCAAGGTATCTTTCACCTATGACGCTTTTCAGGAACAAAACAGAACAGATAGAAAAGAAAAGGAAATAAGAATACAGTCCGTGCACAGAAAACCGTACCTTGTATATTTATAAATAACAAATAAATAAGAATAAATATACAAGGAACCGTCGCACGAGTTCACTACAAATTCATCAAAGCATAGATTTTATGTGTGTCTGTGTATGTAGGTCTTGTGAGTGACGCATGACGATGGGTATGCAATGCATACTACGAAAATCTTGTAGGCATATAGTTTGGATGAACAGAAAATATGCACAGCCCGATTTCATACGAGTTTGTTTTGCTTCTCAAAGGAAAGGAGATTTGTAATAAAAATTAGGAAGGAAGAATATGAATGTAGACTGTGTGATGCAGGTTTTATGGGTTGAATAAATCTGCATATTTTATGTGTGTTATTATAATTAGACTGTGTGCGATGAGGTTTCTTTATGCGATAGATAAGGGTGTGCAATGCACACCTTGCACACCTCGACGAGTCGCCACTGGCTGACATCTAACATTATATGAAGGCATTTCAATGTTCCAGCCCAGTTTGTTTACTACAAACCTTGTAAATTTTTTTTGAACATTTAAAATTTTTTAAATTTGAACTTTGTACTGCGCAGCAATATTCTAATATTGATCTAATATACGCAACATAAAGAGCTTTGAGAGTGTAGGGGTCCCTTAGATCAAAAGAATTGCGCGAAACAAAGCCTAACATAGAAATGGCTTTATTAACAACGATATGATGTGTAAAATTAAGCTTACAATCAAAGATTACTCCAAGATCTTTCTTAACAGAAACTCTATCAAGAACATGTTTCTGAATGTTGTAACCGTAAATGCAGACCCCTCTTTACCACCAGGGCCCCCGAATTGCTGAAACTCTATTGGTCTATTTTCAAGAAAAAAAAATTTCAATACATTTTTTTTTTCTGAACAAAATTATTTTTGAATTCAACAAAAAAAGATCAGGACAACGAAACCATACACTACCTTGTGTTCGTTTAAGAGCACTTTTAAAAATCCAGTCAGTATAAATATCCATACGTGTATCTTACGATCGAAGTTAAATGGTGTTGTGAGGATGGGAAAACTTCTTGTGTATTCTTCTGACATTTGCGATGTGATGGTCCGAAAGGGTACCTAACTATTAATAATTTTTGCTTAATTTTCACTAATTGAGAGTTTTTATTTTTTGCTGTCTATTGTTAATGTAGGCGTTGCATTTGCGTGAAGAGTGTCCCTACTCATTATTAGATATACTCTGGGATGAACGGCACTCAATTTTTTAAAATTTCAAAGATGGAGTGTGTTGACTGCTCATTTAGGTTCAAAAAAAGTTGCAAAAACTTTTTCTCAAACAAGATGATCAGCGCGAGTTGATGCAATAAGCGCCTTATATAATGATCATCAATAAATTGAAGAGGCTTTGATGGATATCGCTAACGATTTAAGACAGGCACGAAATGCCAGACAGGAAGCTCTTAGTTTTTGCAAAAACAATGTTAAATTTGTTGAGTGCAATCGATGAATTTATAATTGGGCTCAATGACAATTCTGATAACTTTGATTCATCATCCAGACAAAAAAAAGTGGATTCCGAATATAAGAACCTTTCTGAAAGGACTAGGTGACTAGGACTTTTTTTGACGGCTCTGAACCCTCATTAATTTTGACTGGGAAAGAAAGGTTCGAAATTGAAACATTTCTTTCCATTGTTGACACTCTTAGCGTTGATTTGAAACAGCGACTAGGTTCATATACGAATATTGGCCAAAGTTTTGACTTTTTTTCGATTAAAAAACCTGAATTCAGAAGACTCAAAAGAAAACTGCAAATCTTTTGCTAAATTTTACACCGAAGATGTAAACGGAGATGAACTACGTGCTGAATGCCTGAATTGAAAAGAATACTGGAAAACTATTCGACACGAAAATGAAAAAAACTGGCAATATTCTAGAACTTTATAATTTCTTAAAAACAAGTACAGTTGAATATGAGCTTCCAAGTGTTGAAATTGCACTTAGAATTTTCTTAAGTATGATGGTGACCAACTGCAGTGGTGAACGTTCCTTCTCTAAGTTAAAATGAATAAAAACTATCTCAGAACTACAATGGTTCAGGAAAGATTGACAAGTTTGTCGCTGATGTCAATCGAAAGCGACATCCTCAGAGGTATTGATTTTGTAGATATAATCAATGATTTTACTAATCATAAATCAAGAAAAAGACTCCTTCAATAAACATTCCTCTTTCCATGTTTTTGCATATCAATATTTTGTTCCTTAAACTGCATTCCTTAAACTATATCTGAATTTAATTTTCTGTTATTTAAATTTTGTTTATGAATTCTTATATGAAAAATTTATTATTTTGTTTTAATTTTTACATTATTTATGTTTATGTTAACGTTTATGTTAAAACATAAACATGCTTCAATAATTATATACTTTTACAATGATTTATATAATGATTGATGAAATATCGATTCAAAGTTATGTGTTTTTTTCTGTATACCTTTACTACACAACATAACATTTTTAAAGAATCATACAGGGGCCCCATTTTCAAAAAGTGCCCAGGGCCCCCAAAAGGGTAAAGACGGCCTTGCGTAAATGATAGGTAACAAACGACGAGTAAACGAAAAACATTGGCATTTAGTTATATTAAGTGATAATTGGTTTGTATTGCACCATGCAAGATTAATAATGTAACTCGCGCTTGGTTCGCAAAATAAAACTTTTCCTTTCAATTTGAGTCTACTACTTTTATTCGATATCTCTTTATTCGAACTCCACCAATAATCACATTAACTCATTCTTAACATTATCACTCTATAATCAAAACTGACATCTGGTTGCTTCAGCGCTCAGCGGCCTATTTATATTGAATAACATTACATATAGAGCGTTCCAGTTTGTTCCACATGGTCTCCACATTCAAGTATTTTGCTGTCAAGTATTTCCCCTCCTGGTATATTTCTACACTCACACACACTGACTTACAAGCAACGCCTGTCATTAAATGTACATTATAGTATTGCCGCTTGTGTATTCGGTTGAACGTTTTCGATTAGGAAATTGGTATTTAATGTACACTGCCTTCTCCATAAGATTGTTCGTCCCGAATAATATCATCTGCAGCCTCACCACTATATCGATGCAGCCGGTCAGTGAACTACTTTTAACTTGCCTCTTAGTCCTCTTTGGATGCGGTAAGGTTAGGTGGTTAGGTGGAAGTGGCTGTCAGTCAATGAGTACATTGCCTAACACACTTAGGCCGCAAGGGCCCATTGTGATACCACAGAGATCAGCAAGTTAATCCATTGTATATAGAATCTATAGTACCATCACTTCGGCCTTACTAGCGCCATTTAAAGACGGTGAATCACGCTACTAAAATGGCTTGAGCAGGAAATCACAAGAGAAATGATTTCCCTTGCCATTTCTCTTGCTATTGTAACGTGAACCCAACATTTTATACCAATTTCCTAATCGAAAAACGTTCAACCGAAAACACAACTGGCAACACTATAATGGAATGGTATAAATGACAGGCGTTGCTTGTAAGCCAGTGTGTGTGAGTGTAGAGATGCTTGACAGCAACTGTGGAGAACATGTAGAAGTAACTGGAGAGTTCTAGATGGCATGTCATTCGATATAAATAGCCCGCCCGAAGCAACCAGAGGGCAGTTTTGTTTATAGAGTGATAAAGTTAAGAGCAAATACAAGTGATAGTCCAAAAGTCGAGTTGAGTTCAAATAAAGTGTATACTTTGTATATGAAATGTATAGTACTCTCACCGGATAGCTTTTTTTGTGAACATTGTTCGTCACTAGGGTGCGCCAACATCAGCGGAGAAGTTTGAGAAAAAAAGAATGCTCATGGTGGAATGTATGATGTTAGGCGCACATTTCTTATGGGTTAGAAAGAAAAGCATATAATGATGAAATTATTTATTTACTTATGCTTCCTGCTCTTACATATATGCACTCTTGTGGAATACATTCGAACTTTTGTGGACTACTTTCGAATTCAAGTTCGACAGTGCAAAAGGGGAAAGTGATAGTACTATACATTTCATATACAAAGGTGTATATCGAAAGTAGATACTGAATAAAGTGGTAGAATTAAATTGAAAGGTAGAGTTCTATTTTGGCGAACTAAGCGAACGTTACATTGGTGTCAGAAGTGTAAATAAAACTTATTTGACTAGTAAAGTGTAAAAAAGAAAAAAAAAGTAAAAAGAAAAATAATAATTATATACAGTGAAAATGGGTAAGTTGTTAGAAGAGCTCAACTGCATTGAGCTTAAAAGTGAGTTAGGTAAGCGAAATCTTTCTAGAGCGGGATCGAAAAATGAGCTCGTCCTGCGCTTGCGTAACTATTTGGAACAGCAAGGGGAAGACGTAAACACTTTTGTTTTTGAAGCAGAAGTGGAAGAAGAGGAAGTAAGTGAAAGTGTAGATTTTTCTAGTATGATGAAACTTTTGTTAGAACAACGAAACGAGCAAAAGAAAGAACAGCAGAATGTTCTCGAACGACTACAAGTACAACAAAAGAAGCTGGAAGAGCAACGAAATGAGCAAAAGAAGGAACAGCAGAATGTTCTCGAACAACTCGAAGTACAACAAAAGAAGCTGGAAGAGCAACGAAATGAGCAAAAGAAGGAACAGCAGAATGTTCTCGAAAGACTCGAAGTACAACAAAAGAATCTGGAAGAGCAACGAAACGAGCAAAAGAAGGAACAACAGAATATTCTCGAAAGACTTGAGGCGCAGCAGAATGTTTTGGAAGGTCAGAAAATCATTCTAGAAGGTAAATTGGGTAACATTGAGAAAAATGTATGTGCCCTAGACGAACGCGTTGAAGGTGTGGAGAAACAGCTTTCTGTTGTAGAGAATCGTTTCGAAATCGTAGAAACCCGATGTGATAAACAGTTCTCTGTTCTGACCAAGGAATTGGACCAGATCCGGAAAATAAAAATTCGAGAGTCTGCTGGGGAGTTTGCAAAGAAAAAGGAGATGAAACCCCCAACATTTGATGGACAGTCTTCTTGGCCAGTCTACAAGAGACAATTTGAGGCAGCCGCGACAACAAATGGCTGGGATGACGAAGACAAGTACATTGCACTGACTCTTGCTCTTAGAGGACCAGCAGCTGAATTACTTCAAACAGTTCCAGCTGGTAAGAGCGACGATTTCAGTTCTCTCGTGGCAGCTATAGATAAACGCTTTGGAGATAGCCACTTGAAAGAAGTCTTCCGAGTCCAACTCAATAACAGAGTCCAGAAAAGGGGTGAAAGTCTACAGCAGCTCCAAGCAGACGTCGAAAGACTGGTTCACCTGGCATACCCGGATGCTGGAGAAGAAATCATCAACCAGCTTGCTGTTGAGTCCTTCGTTCGTGCCATTTCTGATGTACATCTTCAGAGGTCTGTGCGAACTGCTAGAACACGTACTCTTTCCGAAACTTTAGCATTCGCATTGACAATTGAAGCAGCAGAACAGGCTTCTCAGTTAGTACATCGACTAAGAGAGGCCATAATCGAAGAATGCTCGTGCCAAAGAGCTGAAATACAAAAGAACCGGAGCGGACTAGCAAGATGTTGGAACTGCAACAAGACTGGGCACTTGCAGCGTCAATGCCGACTACCACCAAATAAAGCAGGTTGTCAACATTGTGGAAGCAAGAGATTCAACCCAGAGCAAGGTAACAACAACACTAGCGTTGTCTATCAGCCCGTTTCCCATCAGGGAAACGAGTAAGAACCAACTTCGAGGGGCAGAGGCTGGTTTCTTGTATCGATGGCCCCAAAACCACCATCCAGGTCTCCCAGACCAAACGAGACAACAAAAGTCTGACTGTGGAGACTACTATTAACGGGAACAAACATGTGGCTACCATTGACACCGGTGCCACAGCCTCCATAGTACGTCGAGACCTGGTAAAGATGACGTGTCTTCATAACACCAATAGCTACCGTCTAAGAACCGCAACGGGAGAAGCAGCAAGAGTATATGGAGAAGTGTGTCTCAAGATCCAACTGGCCGATCTAGTGTTTACTCATCAATTCCTGGTGGCAGATATATGTGACGAGTGCATCATTGGAATCGACTTTATGAAACAGCACGGAGTTATTTTGGACATCGGTAATCAGGTTTTGAAGTACCAAAATAAGGAACTTCCAATGACCTATTCGAACGAAAGTACGTCGACCCTGAGGACTGTCATCACGGAAGATCTGATTCTGCCTCCTTCTTCTGAAGTGTTCCTTTGGACAAAACTGGAAGGTGAGTTTGGAAGCCTGCGATACCTCATGGTGGAACCAGACCCAGAGTGTTCCTCCCAAAGCGTCATCATTGGGAAAACACTGGTAGCACCGAAAAACAAAATGGTCCCCGTACGATTACTAAACACCAGACCGTACGATGTAAGGTTGAAGAAAGGAGAAGTCGTTGGACGTTGCGAATCGGTTGCAGCAATTACGAAGATCACAGACGAATCCCCGAGAAAAACTATAACTCCGGAGGAGCTCAAAACCATCAGAGCTAAAATACTGAATTCATCCAAACTTGATCGCCAACAAACAAGGATGGCTGAAAATCTCCTACAAGAGTACACTGACATCTTCGCATCGCAAAAGGGACAATATGGTAGGACACAGTTGGTGCAGCATCGCATCAACACAGGAGATGCAAGACCGATTCGTCAACCCGCAAGACGCCTTCCACTGGCCAAACAAGGTGAGGTTGAGGACATGATAAGAGCAATGAAGAAGGATGGTCTTATCGAAAATTCCAATAGTCCTTGGGAGTCACCAGTGGTTCTAGTGAAAAAGAAAGATGGAAGCACTCGTTTTTGTGTGGACTACCGAAGGCTGAATGATGTGACTAAGAAGGACAGCTATCCCCTGCCCAGAATCAGTGATACCCTGGATGCCATGGAGGGAGCCCAGTGGTTCTCGACGATGGACTTGAAGAGTGGATATTGGCAAGTTGACATCCACCCTGAAGATCGGGAAAAGACGGCATTTTCTACAGGTAATGGGCTCTGGCAGTTTAAGGTTATGCCGTTTGGGCTATGCAACTCTCCGGCAACATTCGAGCGTTTGATGGAGTGCGTTCTTCAAGGACGTGGAAAGCTTGCCTATTCTACTTGGACGATGTCATTGTTTACGGAAAACATTTGACCAACATTGTAAGAACCTTAAAGCCGTGTTTCAGAGACTTCGAGAGGCTAACCTTAAACTGAATCCAGAAAAATGTGCACTTTTCAAAACCGAAGTCAAGTATTTGGGACACATCATCTCATCCCAAGGAGTAAAGACTGATCCTGAAAAAGTTGACTCCGTCAAAAATTGGCCAACACCACAGGACAAACATCAACTCCGAAGCTTTCTGGGACTTGCCACATATTACCGACGTTTCGTTAAGAACTTCGCTGGAGTTGCAAAGAGTTTGCATCAGCTCACCAAAAAGGGGAAGCAGTTTGAATGGTCTGGTGAGTGTGAGAAATCTTT
The DNA here is from genome assembly GCA_914767635.1 of Melanostoma mellinum. Classification (NCBI taxonomy): domain Eukaryota; kingdom Metazoa; phylum Arthropoda; class Insecta; order Diptera; family Syrphidae; genus Melanostoma; species Melanostoma mellinum. The sequence goes on from OU612060.1 coordinate 104,382,012, forward strand.
CCAGGAACTCAAATACCGCCTCTGTAACGCTCCAGTGCTGGCACATCCAACACCTGGCAAAACATTCATCGTCGACGCAGATGCAAGCAACGTTGGAATCGGGGCGGTACTATCCCAAGTGCATGATGGCGAAGAGAAAGTGGTGGCATACTACAGCAAGGTCCTATCGAAACCCGAAAGGAACTACTGCGTGACCAGAAGGGAACTGCTAGCTCTTATCTTGGCAACAAAGCACTTCCATAAGTACATCTATGGACAGAAATTCCTTCTGCGGACAGACCACGGTGCTCTGAGCTGGCTGTTGAACTTCAAAAATCCAGAAGGTCAAGTCGCAAGGTGGATAGAAAGATTGCAGACCTATGACTACCAGATCCAACACCGCAGAGGAAAGCTGCACTCAAACGCCGATGCATTATCACGAAGACCTTGCAAAGTGGATTGCAAGCATTGCAAGCGGCAAGAAGACAAAGAAATCATTACCGCTCAGCGACTAAGAGCTGACCCCATAAGCGGATGGAGCAATGAGGAAGTGAGGACGGCTCAACAGGAGGATCCAGATATCGAACCCATTCTCGCATGGAAAGAAAATGAAGAGAAACCGGAATGGGGAGACATTTCTGACAGGAGTCCAGTTCTCAAAGCCTATTGGGCACAGTGGGACTCACTATATGTGCAAGAAGGTGTCCTCAGGCGAAGATGGGAATCCGCTGACGGTAAGTCATATGTGATGCAGCTGATCGTACCGCAATCGAAAGTCAGTGAAGTTCTTCGGGAGATGCACGACGGACCTTCTGGAGGCCACCTGGGGGTAAACAAAACACTGGAGAAGGTGCGACATCGGTTCTACTGGTTACATGCTAGAGATGACGTGGAGAAGTGGTGCCGAACATGTGACAAGTGTGCTGCAACCAAAGGACCTGGGAGGAAGATTCAAGGTAAGATGCATCAGTACAACGTTGGATCGCCTTTTGAGAGGATTGCAGTAGATGTGGCTGGGCCTTTTCCAGAGACCAACGCTGGAAACAAATACATTCTGGTTGTAATGGACTATTTTAGCAAGTGGCCTGAGGCGTATGCCATCCCAAATCAAGAAGCCAAAACGGTGGTCGACCAGATTGTGTTTAACTGGGTGAGTAGGTTTGGCGTGCCTATGGAACTCCATTCCGACCAAGGGAGGAACTTTGAGTCAAACATCTTCCAAGGAGTGTGCGGACTACTTGGCATTAAGAAGACGAGAACCACACCGCTTCATCCACAATCTGATGGGATGGTTGAAAGATTCAACCGGACCTTGAAAGAACACCTCACCAAGGTCGTAGGCGACTACCAAAGAGACTGGGATAGGCACGTACCACTATTCCTGATGGCCTATAGAAGTGCAGTACATAGCTCGACAGGACAAACACCATCTGACATCCTGTTCGGGAAAACCATGCGGCTGCCCAGCGAACTTAAATTTGGATGCCCCACAGAGGAGCCACGGGACACAAACGAGTATGTGGACGACCTCAAGGAGAGACTCGCTGACATCCATAAAAGAACAAGGGAACGGATGAAAACCTACAGCGACCGGATGAAGACACGGTACGACACAAAAGCGACAACGTCAGGATTCAAAGCAGGAGATCGTGTGTGGCTTTATAATCCTCATCGTCAAAAGGGATTGTCACCGAAACTTCAGCAAAACTGGGAAGGTCCTTATACTGTTGTCACGAGGATAAATGACGTGGTTTACCGCATCCAAAGAGGACTAAGAGGCAAGTTAAAAGTAGTTCATTGTGACAGGCTGCATCGATATAGTGGCGAGGCTGCAGATGGAATTATTCGGGACGAACAATCCTAAGGAGGGGGCAGTGTAACGTGAACCCAACATTTTATACCAATTTCCTAATCGAAAAACGTTCAACCGAAAACACAACTGGCAACACTATAATGGAATGGTATAAATGACAGGCGTTGCTTGTAAGCCAGTGTGTGTGAGTGTAGAGATGCTTGACAGCAAATGTGGAGAACATGTAGAAGTAACTGGAGAGTTCTAGATGGCATGTCATTCGATATAAATAGCCCGCCCGAGGCAACCAGAGGGCAGTTTTGTTTATAGAGTGATAAAGTTAAGAGCAAATACAAGTGATAGTCCAAAAGTCGAGTATAGTTCAAATAAAGTGTATATCGAAAGTAGATACTGAATAAAGTGGTAGAATTAAATTGAAAGGTAGAGTTTTATTTTGGCGAACTAAGCGCACGTTACACTATTATAAATTCGGAGGAGTAGTAGGTTAAAATGCTTAAGAATACAATTCTTCTTCTTCTTCTTGTGCATAATGCCGAAATGCGAAATGTGTATTCAATGGAGTATGGCAGGTAGCGAAGCAAAAGAAGACAACTTATTGTTTTTTCTTATGGGTTTTCATTCCTTCATTCTCCACAGCATAGGTAAGCATATAGCAAGTGTGTGCTATTGATATAGGTCATGAACTGATATGATCATATGACATGACTTGTGTGGATTACCTGTATGGTTGCAATGAGGTAGTGAAGGAGTAGAAGAAATTCGTTTGTAGGCTTTTTTTGTGTGCGGTTGAATAAATGAGTTTGCAATGTATCATTGAATGTAGGTATATTATTTTTGGCAGTTACAACTGAATTTGGTGAAGGCTTACAGAGAATTATGGCGAATTCAGTCCTTTTTGAGGTCATAAAATTATTTGATGACCTAACCAAACTGAACTAATGACTATTTTTTTTGAGATAGGCATACCTGCCAGGAACAATTGATGTGGATGAATTTTACAATCAGTAATTACGTAAAAAAGACATATCGAAAAGGATAAGCGGGAATCCCAGATTTGCGAAATTAGGCAATTTTCATCGTTTTTGAAATTGAAAAATTTTATTGCTGACCTCCTACATAATGACATCTCTGCTTAAATGTCTTTATCCCTGCTATATAATAATACTTAGAAACAATTCATACAATAGCCAGAAGAAATATAACTGAACAATATAAGTCAGAAATCAAAAAAAATTCGAAGAAAAAATCTTCCATTTGGACCCCAGTTCGGGTGGACACGACTTTTGGCTGTTCGTAAATGAGGGTTAAGAACATTATTCGTTGTGATTTCAATTGGATAAGTTCTAAGCTGATAAAATCATAACAAATTTTGCCAAAGCAATAAAAAATTGTTTAATAAAAAAAAAACCAACAAGCGTTCGAAAAAAAACAGTGTTGTGTAGTGATAGTGCGTCAAAAACAATAACTTTCATCAGCATCAGCCATACCTTGAACAATCATAAAATCAACTTTGCAGAATAAAAGAAGTTTATTCAAGTAAAAACATATTGAAAAAAAAAAATATTAAAATAGTGATCTGTTTTTGTGTTTTGTTGTTTTACTGTTGAAACAATTCATAAGTTTCAACGAGACAAAAATTTGCAGACGATAAAAACTAGAGAGTAAGAGTATTTAATCCATAATATTTCTTTTTCTTTTCAGCATTTCAATTTCAATTTCAATAATTTATTTAAAATTTATATTTCGCATTACGAATTCGAATTCGATATTGTTAGAGCAGGGATTTTCGTGAAATAATAGTCGATTTTGTTAGGTGATTTATCGCGACTTGAGTGAAGTGATAGTGAAAAGTGATAAGTGAATCATAAGCTAGTGATATTTTGTGAAGTTAAGTTTGTATATTCACTATATTTGTAATACTCTGTGTAATTTTTTACTATTAAGTTAATTAAATATACTTCTGAAATATACCTTATACTTTTGAATAAATATGTCAAAGTGCGTGTTCAAAGACTGTGGTCAGTTTAAGACCTATCCAAGCCGCATTTCTTTTTTCCTTATACCAAAGGATTTTAGAAGGCCAATATGGTTAAAACATGGAAATGTTTCAACCATCAAGCCATTGCCAAAAACGGCAAGTATGTGTTCAAAGCACTTTTATGAAAAAGACCTTGCTGTTCAAGCGTTTCGATGTGTTCTGTCAAAGAAAGCACTTCCGATGTCTTCGCCAGCTATTTGCTGTTGCACGGATGTTGCCGTTGACCATTCATGTCAAAGAATAATGGATGCTGAAGCTCTTAAAGCTCAAAGCATAAAGACCGCAATTTCTGCCCAAAAATCGGCAATAACTGCTGCACAAAAATCGACTACGAGCTCTGCCGATACAAGTGCAGGAGCTAGAGATTCTTTTTTGAATATATCAAATTCCAATGTTACTTTCGAAACCCCTCTCACCAGTTCAGGCCCGTCTACTTCTTTTATTTCAAATGAGGCCTTAGATACAATTTTGGAGAATTTTCCTGATTCTTCTTTCAAAACTCCCCAAGCCCCAAAAATGCCGAAAAACTTCAACCAACAACTTCAAGAACGTGTTTGAATACACAGTTCGAAAACATTCTAGTAAGTCCAAATGTTCCTCTTCATAATTTGGCATCTACATCCACTAAGACTTATAGCTGGGACTATAATTTTCAAGACCTTCCGGAGGATACTCCGCTTTCACCCTCACAACTTCCGTCTCCAATTCACAGACGTTTTGCAAAGTCCCCATCCATCCAAAAATCTACGACCCCCAAAAAACCTCGTGGGGTAACCATTTACACCCCTCGCCATATTCGAAAGAGCAAGAGGTATATTTTAAGAAAAGCGGTCGAAGAAAAGCTGGAAGATTCGAAAGAAGAAGTTCTTACTTTCGTGTTGGCACAGCTTTTACACGAAAAGAAAACACATTGGACTCTTAAAGAAAAAGATTTTTTCTTAAAAATATTCTTTAAGTCTCCAGCGTGTTATGCGTTTTTGATTAGTTCGGGATTTAAGCTACCAGCAGTGAGTACCATATACCGTTGGCACTCAGAAATACGACTCAAGGCAGGCCTGACTGAGACTGTGATGCACATGCTCAGACAGAAAGCTGATGATATGACGGAAATGGACCGGAAATGCGTACTCTTGTTCGACGAAATGGTTGTTGAACAGGAGAAAGAGTACAACAACAAGGACGACATTCAGTATGGATACACTGATTTTGGAGAGCATGGACGGACGAATCTGATAGCCTCCAAAGTAATGGTATTTACTTTGCGAGGGTTTAACAGAAACTGGAAACAATCTATCTCCTACTATGTGGGATCACCGAAAGGAGACATGCTTGCAAGGATTATAAAAGAGACCTTGAAAAAAGTACTGGAATGTGGGCTGAACGTTGTTGCGACAAGTTGCGATCAGGGATCGAACAACGTATTCTCGCATATAAGAAACTCGGAGTCGACTGGGATGCAATAGATAGGCCCTACATAGAAGTAGACAATCACAGAGTGTTTCTACTTTATGATTACTGCCATCTATTCAAGAGCATCCGTAATATATTAGTAAAACACGACATAAAAATCAATGACGATGTTGTGTCGTGGAAAACCATTGAAGAACTTTATAACGAAGACTCGAAAGGGGACTTTCAAGTCTGTTATAAACTTAAAGCTTCTCACATCAGTCAGAAACCATTTGAGAAGTTCTCCGTAAAGCTGGCCACTCAAATCTTCAGCTTCAACGTGTATACAGGGATTCTATGCGCCATCAAATGCAATGTATACAAAACAGAGCAGCTAAAGAAACAGGCCGAGTCAACAGCTACATTTATACAGCGAATGAATGTGCTGTTTGACGTACTGAATACCGGCCAAAAATACTCGAAAAATCCAAACAAGAAAGTTTTATCGGATGACACCGACACTTTGGAATACCTAGAAAGCTGTATTGAGTGGGTTTCAAGCTGGAGAAGTAGCAGCAGTCATATAATTCCACCTTGCTTTAAGGGATTAAAGCAAACGCTAATAGGAATAATTCAGATGTGGCACTATCTGAAAAGCAAAGAACAGAATTATTTCCTATTGGCGCACCTCAACACCGATGTCGCAGAAAACCTGTTTTCGATGGTGCGATCAAACAGAGGATCCTATGATAAGGAACCATCGGTGTGGAGGTTCATAAGAAATCTGAAGCTGGTCATGTTTCAGCACTACAGCGCACCAGAACATTCGGGGTATGAAGATGCTGGAGCAGAGCCTCTACTTAGCACAGCTGACTTGGTCGAGGAACGGAAATTCTATAAAACGACAAAAGACAAAGAGAAGTCAAAAGTCGTAGAAACGATAGAGGACTATCTACTAGCGCCAGGAGATCCCGTCGATGTTGAAGATATCGATGATGATGATGACAACGACTGCCAATGCGAGGACTGCATAAAGTGGAACATGGAAGTGGATGAGGAAGAAGACTCACCACAGGTTGGACTAGAACCCAATGAACCCAGTGATCAGATGCAAAAAATGGCAGCAATTTACTACGCAGGCTTTGCAGCTGGCAAGCTCAAGTCCAAACTGAAGTGTGAAGCCTGTTCCAACTTTATGATCAGCAGCTCGGTTGAAAGGAGAGATCAACTGCAACTTATAGAACTAAGGGCCTATGTCAGCACCGTTGCTACATCTGAATTCGGATCGCTAGCTGTTCCCTCAATCCAGCTGGAAAAATTGGCTGAGAAAGTGCAGAGGGTTTTTGAGGAAAACTTCAGAAGAAAACAGCATATAGAAGACCTCATGGAAAAATGGATGGAGACTGTACGCGATTCCAGAGATGCGAACCTGGAAATACCCTGCCCTAACACCGAACATAAAGAGACAATTGTCAGATTCCTTTTGCAAGGAATGATGTTGTTCTCTATAAAAAAGACAAACAAGGAGCTTCGCGGGACTAAAAAATATAAGAAAAAGTATGTTTAAGTATTCTAAGGTTATTTTTTAAAAAAAGAATGTTTAAGTATTCTAAGATTATTTTTTAAGTGCAATGTAAATAATGTTTCTGAAATGTAAATTCAAAATGTATATGGAAAACCTATTAATTTTTGTTTAAATCAATAATTTAACCTTTTTTTTTTATAGGTACCTTTAAACTGAACCTGGACCAGTCATTTTATTGCTTTGTTTAACTTTTTTGTTGTTTTTTATATTGATTTTTGTTGTTATGTATATGTTTTTTGTAAATTCTTATTTATTTTACCTTTTCTTCTTCTTTACCCTTAAATTTTCTTAGTTACATAAGTATTCTTTCTGCTTTTCTTTCACTTTTTTTCCTTTTTTTTTATATGCAATATGAAGTGCAATTATTTTTCTCCTTTTCTTTCGCTTTTTTATTTTTTATTAACTTTTTTTGAATGTGCAATATTCAACTCCCTTAGCTAGTCATTTTGTTGTTATGCTTTTTTTGATGATTTTTTATAAGTAACTAGCAAACCCGGCGAACTCTGTTTCGCCACCAGATATCAAAATTTTTCCTGAATTTTCTTTGCTATAAACCTCACGGAGTCCGAGACCTTTCCAACGAATGCAAAACCGTGGAAATCGGTTCGTGCGTTCTGAAGTTATAGCGTCAGGAAGGAAAACCCGACTTATTTTTATATTATAGAGAAGATTTGTATTCGTTTTATGTTATTTTGTAATATAGTCTTACGTTTTGTTTGTTGATGATATCAATGACAATTCAAGCAAATCAAGCATGCAAAGTAGTTAGTGAGGCAGGCCTCCTGGGGAACCTCATTAAAAAAAACGAATCTTGTATTTTACCTCCTGGGTGATCCGGAAAAAAATACACTTTTTTGTGGTTGCCTATAGTTTTCCTTTCAAAAAATCTATTTATCAAAATACTAACGTTTTCCACCCTTTTTCAGATTTGTTTTTATCTATCATAACCTTACATTTCCATACTTACTTTTCTCAACTATAATTCCAACATTTTCGAAAAAATGTTCTTCAATATCATTTTTCACATATCAAATAATAAATCCAAAACAAAAAAAAAATTTCTGCTCATTAATACAAATTTCAATTTTTCATGAATTTGAAATGAAATTTTTTGCTTGCAACATAGCAATTTCATTTTATCCCTTCAAATTGAAATTTCAGTACCTCAATCACAACAGTAGGCGTGTTTTATCGAAATTCTATATGCACTTATGTTCACTTCAGCAAAACATCGCTCATGGGAAAACAACAACTCCTTATGTCAATAGCCTAAGTGTACAAAAATATCGCAGTTAGCTAACTGCACAACAGAGATGGTTGGTAAATTTCTTTTTTGGCACCCAGAGGTTGGAAGTCTTTAAGTTGTGTTCGTTCATATTTCTGATTTTCGCTAACTGATTGAATAAGTCTGTTTCTTTACTTTTTGTGCACAGAAATTTTTTTTTAAGGAGTGGTTGTAAAATTGTCTTAAAAGTAAAGAAACGCCTTGAACGAAACATTCGCAGCAACGCAACGGTTGGAAAAACGTCTGTTTGACAGTTGTTGTATTTGTTTCAGTAAAGAAAAAAAACCTAATAGCTAATAGATGAGTCAGGTGGTGACTTGGTGGGGACATAAATAGACACACACACACACACACACACACACACACACACACACACACACACACACACACACACACACACACACACACACACACACACACACACACACACACACACACACACACACACACACACACACACACACACACACACACACACACACACACACACACACACGCGCACACACACACACACACACACACACACACACACACACACACACACACACACACGGTCAGAAAAGGTGGTGGTAGCAGCAGAAGCAATGGTTTTCCCTCTTGTTCTTTATTCCTCTAAGCTTTTGACTTATTTAATTTATAAGTCACTTACTAACTTATGACTTAATGAGTTTTTAATTCACAAACTAGTTACCGTGAAATAAATACCTGCATCGAAATCTGAATCCTAATTCCTAATTCGATTCGATTATTCGACCCTAAAAATAAAAATGAATCTTATTGAACACAGCTATTGCGAAAAAAAATTAAAGTGACATTTGTTTTGTTTACATCGAAAGTTAAAAGTTGAAATGCGGCAAATAAATTGAGAATCGAGAATTAAATAGAGAAAAATAGAAATGGAAAGTAAAAGGTATGCATTTATATCCTTAGAATGCAAATTTTTAATGTTTCTTATCCTTAGAACAAGTGCAAAGGGTACCAACTTTGAAAGTGAAAATTGAAAGTGACGTGCTAAATGAATATAAACCAAAAATCGTTTTATTGATAAGTGAACATAAGTGAATATAGAAAATGTTCAATAAAACGCGGCTAGTATGATCAGATGTTCAATTGTACGTTAAATCTTTCTTGGCCTACTACCACCACTATACCCCACCCTAAAAGAAAGACAAAACAATTCATGTAATTAATTTCTCACACCTATTCTGCTTTGCTTAACCATAAGATTACTGATTCTGTATACGTTGTCTTGTGTTTTCGATTCTCCTCCCCACGTTAAATAACTTCCTTTGATTTCTGCTTTGCTTATGGTTATGATATGATATATTGACTGAAAAACTTATTTCTCTATACGTTCTCTGTTGTCTTCGATTTTGTTCCCCACCTTAAATAATTTGCTTTGATTTTGGTTCTCTCGGCACTTTTTGAAATTTAAGCGCTTAATTCTCTCTTGCCTGTGTCTCTTTGCTTAAGCGATTTCAGGGCACCACTCGGTGAATAAAGGTCTGAGAAAAAGCTATCTGATGATAGTACTATAGATTATATATACAATGGTTAATCACCTACTGATCTCAGAAACCCGATGTTAGATTAACGAGTTGATCACTTATTAATCTTCCATTACGGGACTAGCCGGTTAATCACCTGCTAGTCGAACCACGTGGAACTTTTAATGTATTTTGAAAGACTTTTAGGGTCTTTGTAAGCTAGGTCGCTTGTATCATCGAAGAAGAATTCACCGAGATGAGCCTTCCTCCTATGAAGCAGTGCAGGGCATGAGCAGAGAAGGTGTTGAACGGTCTCTTCCTCCTCCTCGTCCATGCAGCTTCTGCAGAAATCATTGGAAAACACACCAAGTCTTTTGGCGTGTCTCCCTATTAGACAGTGTCCCGTAAGAACACCTATGGTAGAACCTAGACACAGACGGTTCAGGGCCAACAAACTCTTTGATCGTTTTGAGTCCACACACGGCCAAACTTTTTTGGTTGAAAGGCATGTATTACTCTCAGTCCATCTAGTGTTTGTTATCCTTGAAGCGTCCTGTCTAAGCAGGAGTTTACATGTAGCGATAGGTACACCTATGTTGTTCCATTCTGAGCGTAGGGAAGTGGTCGTGCCCTTTTTGGCTAGTTCGTCTGCCATACAGTTGCCTGGTATGTCCCTGTGCCCTGGCACCCATGAAAGGTGAATAATAAACTGATTTGATTCTGACAATTTTGGACCGTGATGGATTTTGTAGAGACAGAGGCAAGAGATTTAAGGGCAGCTTGGCTGTCTGAGAAGATCCGAATATCCGTGGAGGATGTGACGTTTTCTTTGAGCCAAGACAGCACCTCCTTAATCGCCAGAATTTCCGCTTGGAACACACTACAATGATCGGGTAGGCGGAAGAAAAGACTGAGATTCAGTTTTTCTGAGTAGATTCCACTTCCCACACCTTCGCTGGTTTTTGAACCATCGGTGTAGAAGTGTATTGCTTCATTTTCCAAAAGAGCGCCATTTTCCCAAGCTTCTCTTGAAGGTATGGTTACTTGGAAATTATTGTCAAACACCAACTTGGGGGTGGTGTAGTCGGATCGATTCGGTAAGAATTTAAAGTTATCTAGAATGGTAGTGTGGTCGATTTGATTATTGGTCCACTGTGATGTAGCTCTGAGTCGAGTAGCTGAGCTAGCTGCGACTTGTTTGCTGAAGATATCTAGGGGTGTGAGATCTAGTAGTACATTGAGGGCGTCCGATGGGGTTGTCCTCAGTGCACCGTTCTTTGAACTTTGGCCAGCTTGTTGTAGTTGATCATCTTGTCTAGTGCTGTCCACCAGACTATCACCCCGTATGTGAGTATCGGTCTAATTACCGATGTAAACAGCCAATGGGTGATTTGGGGGGAGAAACCCCATTTCCCGCCAATGGCTTTTTTACAGGAGAAGAGTGCAACGTTGGCTTTATTTACTCTTTCCTCAATATTGGTTTTCCAGGTCAGTTTTTTGTCAAAAATGAGACCTAGATATTTAGCCTGATTTGACAGTGTGAGAGTTACCCCTTTAATAGTTGGGGGTCTGAAGTCCGGAATTTTGTATTTCCTCGTAAAGAGAACTAATTCCGTTTTGTGTGGATTGATGTTCAGACCACAATCTGCAGCCCAATTGTTAAGCTTGTTAAGTGCTGTTTGTAGCAGCTCAGCTAGGGTTTGTGGGTGCTTGCCTGAAACGGCAATTGCTACATCATCGGCATAGGCTATAGTTTTGAAACCTTCGTCCTCTAGGTCGATTAACAATTTGTTAACGACCAGGTTCCACAGTAGGGGAGATAAAACTCCTCCCTGCAGGGTTCCTCTATTGCCCATTCTGCTTGTTTTGTAGTTCCCCATTTCGGAACTAATGATTCTGCTGCTGAGCATTGTTGTTATCATGTTTTTGATGTGATCCTCTATGAGCAGCCCATCAAGAGCATTAGTGATTGCAGAATTGTTAACAATGTTAAACGCACTCTCTTTGTCTAGGAATGCGACGAGAGAGTATTCTTTGTAGTGCAGGGATTTTTCAATGGTGCAAACCAGAGAGTGGAGTGCAGTTTCCACTGATTTACCTTTTGTATAGGAATGTTGCGCCGTTGAGATCAGACTAGGTTTAATTTCTTGTCTTAAGTGTATGTCAATCATTCTTTCCAGTGTTTTAAGGAGGAAGGATGATAGACTAATAGGTCTTAAATCTTTTGGATTTACATGGGAGCTTTTGCCGGCTTTAGGTATAAAGACGACCCTAGCTTCTCTCCAGGCCTTGGGAATATATGCATAGCTGATACATCCTTTCATGATCATCTCTAAGTTATAGATGATAATGTCTGAAACCTGTTGCAGCTCCGCAGGGATGATTCCGTCAGGCCCTGGTGATTTATAAGGGTCAAAGCTGTTTATTGCCCATAACAGTATATCTCTAGAGATAAGACCTTTACCTGATTGGTTTGCGAGTCGAGGCAAGTGCTCCTCGTCTGTTATTGTCAACGAGCTACCAGGGAAATGAGTATCCAGTAGCAAGTTTAATGTTTCTTCATATGAGTTGGTCCAGTTGCCGTTTTCATCTTTTATAGAACTTGGCATGTTAGGACTCGTTGATAGGATTTTCCTAAGTCTAGATGCCTCTGAGGAGTCTTCAATCTTATTGCAAAATTCTTTCCAAGAGGATCTTTTGCTTATTCGTAACCTCTTTTTTTAATCCTAAGGGATTCCTTATATAGATCCCAATCTATGGGATTTCTGGAATATTTGGCTCGATTGAAAAGCTTCGCACAACTTTTCTTGAGCGGTTCTAGCTCCTTGGTCCACCAGTGTGGTTTCTTCTTCCCTCTTACTATGGTAAGCGGACAGGAGTTACACAAGGCATGGTTAAGAGCACTAGTTAGATCGTCGACTTTGCTGTCAAGATCCTTGGGGTTTGAAGGGAAGCTATTGTCATTGTAGTTGTAACAATGTTTGAAGATTTCCCTGAATTTTACCCAGTCAGTTTTCCTATAATTACGGAAGCCTATGGGTTTTGGTGTGTCATCTGTTAGACTAAATTGGATGTATCTGTGATCAGAGAAGGAGTGATCCTTAGATACAGCCCAATTTTTAATCTTGTTATAGATTGATTGAGATACAAAGGTAACATCTAAAACCTCTTGTCTGTTTTTTGTGACAAAGGTTGGTTCGTTACCGATATTGCATATAAGAAGGCTAGTACTTAGTATAAAATTAAAAAGAGACTCACCCCTTTCATTTACGTTCGTACTTCCCCATACTACGTGATGTGCGTTGACGTCACTTCCTATTATGAGATCGGCTTTGAGCTTTGTTGCGCTTTTAATTACGCGCTCGAGCGTCTCTCCTGGTAGCGGCCCCGGTTGGTCATGGCCTAGATAGGCGGACGTGAGCCAGTAAGTCCCACTGTTGGTCTGCAGTTTTACTGTTGTGGTGTCGCAATTGCTGTAACTAGGTAGTAAAAATACGTTAAGTGTTTTCTTTGCCAGTATGCAGGATCTTGGTTCACCTTTGTCCGTCACATACAGCAGAGAATAATCTTTCGTCCTGAGTCCTTTTACCACGGATTTATTAATCCATGGTTCCTGGATCAGGACTATATCCTCGCCCGACTTGCTTAGTCGGAGAAGGAGTCCGGCTGAGGCTTTGATGGAGTGTTGGAGATTTATCTGGAGTATTTGCAGCATTGCTACAATCATCCAGCTTAATCTCCAACACTGTAGCATTAAGGTCCTCCATATCTGAGGCGTAGTCTAGCAACTCATCCTCAGAAAGGAGAACCCCAAGCATTTCATCGTTGGAGTCTAAGACTCCACCTTTGTTGTTGTCGTCCTTATCGGACGATTTGTTGTCAATTGCGTCTTGATCAGACACTATTGTTGTAGTCTTTTCGACCAGTTCGAGCAAGACAGCTGTTCCAAAGAGTCAGAGCAACTTGCCGCGTCTGTCTCCATGATGGAAGATTCGACGCTCGCAGTGGACTCCTTGGCTTCGGTTTCAGCCGCTTGCTTTGGAAGCTTTGCAGCGTCCTCATCTTTTTTGTATATTTTCAGCACTAGGCTGTCAAAGCCGTACTGAATAACACCCCCGCGTGCCGCCAGGGGTTCTAATGACTCCTTATTCAAGATAACAAGAGCCGACCGATAACGACCCACCGATTCTTTTTCAATCAGCGTGTTGCACTTTTTTCCGACCGAACCGAATCCAAACGAAACAAAAACGAATCCACAACTTGGATTATATTATTCAAATACTTTAATTAATCGTTCGTATGATTAATTAGTGATTTTAAGACGAATGTTTAACAAATATGCACACCGATGTGCCGCGGCGATGTTGATCGGATTTTAATTTTATGATGAACTGTCAAATGACAGCTGGTTGGATTTCGATAGGAAAAGAATGCAACAGGTAGCAATATTATATGCTGCCAATGCCAGCTGCTCAGCAAGGGGTGGTCCGTAGGTAGTTTTATAGGTACGTAGGTATAATTAAAGGTAAATAAAAAGAATTTGAAATGAAATGAATAATATTCAATCAAAACACAAGCAGGGTGTTTCGCTAAATAAAGGGCGCCAGGAAATTTTTGTTTGGAATTTCCAAACCAACTTTAGCACTGAAAATGGTCTTCAATTAGAATTAAAACGCGATTATTTTCCAAAAGGAATATAAAACTATATTTTGTTCAGGAAACCTTTACAAGTATAGGTATAAAACCTGAAATCTTTTCATAAACAAAGTGGTGTACAAAGAATGTAAAATCTGACAAAAAGCCAGTCAACAATTTAAGTAAGAATGAAATTTAAGTACGAAGATGGGGTTTTACCCAGGTTAAAATTCAAAACAACAACTTGTGTGCACAATACACCCGCAAATAAACGACTCTTTGGGAATTTTCCCGAACAGACAACAAGGTTAAATGGAGGTCGCGCGTCCTGCAATCTCAGGATTAATTACGAAAGCGAAGGGTTACCGAAACCACAATATGACTCAATAATCAAGACCAAAACAAACGTATAGCTAACACTTTTCCACTTTTCTAGGAAATTAAAAACACTAAGGTATAATAATACTTAGCTTTCTTTTGACGAATCCTGCCTGAGTTCTCTTGCCCGTTCTGGCACTAACTCTCCTGAACTCCTGCCTGATTGGAGCTCTCCTGCACAGATTCAAAACAGTGTTGAACTTGGCCTTCCTGCCAAAGTGCAAACACAAGTCTATCAAAATTACAAATTTGCACTACTTGCAAAATTTTAGCACTCGATTATAAAATTTCCGAATAATTTTTAAATCTTCTAAACTTTCTGGCACTATGTCCTTTTCAGAGGTCAACCAAGAAGTGCCATCTTCTTGGCGGTCTCTTCGTTCATCGGCGCATTCAGCAAATTCCACTCACTTCAACCAATCAGAGTCGTGGAGGTTCGTCACGGGGTATCTGCAATACTCTCAGCAAATTCGCTGGAGTCTGCGCCGTAGGCGAAACGCATCCATCGCTCTCTTCTAAACAATTTCGTTGTGAATCTCTTGGTCGTTAGAGATTCGCAACAACTTGCCCGAATGAACGAATCCAGACCTGTTCCATTTCAATCCATTCCAGACTAGAAAATTGAAAAACTATTTCTTTAAACAAATTCCCTCGGCCCAACCGACCCAAGTTACACTGTGCAAGAAAACTATTTAAGCTAGGATTCAGTTAACGAGGATTCGTCATTTTTCGCGAAAACTACTAAACTACTTCGGTGAACCTTCGCGCAGATTTGGGGGAATGGGGATAATTCTGTAAAGAGTCATTTCTTTTTAAGGTAAAGCACTTTAGGTTGGGCACTCGGCCTTTACGGTGGGCACTCAGCCATTACGTTGGGCTCTTGGCCGTTTATATTGAAAAGGCTTCAAATGCCAAATTACGAAGATTACTGATATGTATCAGTGTGTTAAAGGTGGGTAGCCATATCTCTACCTTATTGTAAAAATATTAGGTTGTTAGTAACCTGTTGCTGCTGATGCGATGGACTTCCTCTAGAACCTTCCTGGTTCTTATTAACGCTGCTGCTTGAGTCTCCAGCCGTCCACTGGCTCAATGAAGGGGTACCTATTTGGGTTGCTTTTCCAAAATGCTTTGGAGTACACCACTAGCTGATGGACTAGGGTTGCTTTGTACTCTGCCAGCACTTTGAAGCCACAACAGAAGGAGGGGTGAAAATGGGAAGAGGAAGAAAAGTAGAGGTCTAACTTGTTGTGGTAAAATATACCGCAACAAGCGGAACCGTCCAATCGTGAGTGGGCAGATCCGGGTTGCTGTATTTAATCAGCTGGAGAACCATCTCCCGCGATTCATGTAGGGCCGGTACCAAGGCACGAGCTCTCGGTCTGCTTGGGATATCCTCCCTTGCCACAACCTCCAGCTTAGCACCTGGCCAGATCTCACCTAAACCGCTGACAGCAAGTTGATTGATGAGATGGAGCGATCTCTGGTGTTGGCAGGCGATCAGCTTGACGCGGTTTTGATGCCAGCCAGCGTCGCTTATTCTTGGGAGGGGTCCCGGATTCGCCTCGATAACAGGTATAAACCTGAAAACGAGGTGAGCCTTGACGTCCGCCCACCTGTCGGCAGAGATGTTTCCATCCATATTGCTCCCGTCGATGACCGCGACAACAATCTGTACCTTTACCACGTCACAAAAGGATTGCCCCGGCACCAGTGTCGATGGAACGCTAACCCCGACTCTTGGCTTTTTTGGTTGAGGTTTTTCAACCTCAAACGACCTGTTTCGTTTCGACGTTGAGTCTTGGCTGGTCTCTTCTGCAATTTTACTTGCCCACTTCAATCTTTCAACCTCACCCGGGGTTCTCTCCACTGCGGGTCTACCACCCACCGTTTCAATTACCCTTCTGGCTTGGCGACGTATCTGAGCGGGTGATCAGACACTATTGTTGTAGTCTTTTCGACCAGTTTCGAGCAAGACAGCTGTTCCAAAGAGTCAGAGCAACTTGCCGCGTCTGTCTCCATGATGGAAGATTCGACGCTCGCAGTGGAACCCTTGGCTTCGGATTCAGCCGCTTGCTTTGGAAGCTTTGCAGCGTCCTCATCTTTTTGTATATTTTCAGCACTAGGCTGTCAAAGCCGTACTGAATAACACCCCCGCGTGCTGCCAGGGGTTCTAATGACTCCTTATTCAAGATAACAAGAGCCGACCGATAACGACCCACCGATTCTTTTTCAATCACCGGAACCGTCCAATCGTGAGTGGGCAGATCCGGGTTGCTGTATTTAATCAGCTGGAGATCAATCTCCCGCGATTCATGTAGGGCCGGTACCAAGGCACGAGCTCTCGGTCTGCTTGGGATATCCTCCCTTGCCACAACCTCTAGCTTAGCACCTGGTCAGATCTCACCTAAACCGCTGACAGCAAGTTGTTTGATGAGATGGAGCGATCTCTGATCTTGGCAGGCGATCAGCTTGACGCGGTTTTGATGCCAGCCAGCGTCGCTAATTCTTGGGAGGCGTCCCGGATTCGCCTCGATAACAGGTATAAACCTGAAAGCGAGGTGAGCCTTGACGTCCGCCCACCTGTCGGCAGAGATGTTTCCATCCATATTACAACAATCTGTCCCTTTACCACGTCACCAAAGGATTGCCCCGGCACCAGTGTCGATGGAACGCTAACCCCGACTCTTGGCTTTTTTGGTTGAGGTTTTTCAACCTCAAACGACCTGTTTCGCTTCGACGTTGAGTCTTGGCTGGTCTCTTCTGCAATTTTACTTGCCCACTTCAATCTTTCAACCTCACCCGGGGTTCTCTCCACTGCGGGTCTACCACCCACTGTTTCAATTACCCTTCTGGCTTGGCGACGTATCTGAGCGGCCGTTTTTTTGATCTGAGTCCCCCCCTTGGCCGAGCTGGAGTTATTAATCACCTCTCCCGCTCCACCAGTTGGAGGATTCATTGTACTCGACGAGGGTACGTACCGACCCGCAGAGATAGGGTTGCTATTCGCCTCTCCAACCCTGCCAGTCTGAACGGCCCTCCCCGTGTCCTTCATTTTAAGGGCATTCAAGGTGGAGACGGAGTCGTTGATCACCCCTCCATTTCCCCTCTTTGTTAGTTTCACTTCGTCCTGTCTTGATGATGGCACCAAAGCAGGCGAATTGTTTTCAAAGCTAATATTGGGGACTTCATCCCCACTATTAGCAGTGGCGGTCCGTTTGCCCTCCGATTCACTGGCTAGAACTAGCTTTGCAGCATGCTCTTGACCAGTTTCCAGCGGGCTGTGCTGCTCGCCAGAGTCGGGATTCTTGGTTCCCACTGCACAGACCTGAACTGGCTTTGCAGCTGGTTCAGAGCCTGTGTGCGAACCTTGTATCCCACTGGTGGAAGGTTTGCCCGTTGGCTCACATTCCTGCTTCGACTTTGCAGCCAAATCGGAGAATGTGTACAACTTTCGTTGCCTCCCCCCAGTTTTCTTTTTTTGTCTTTTTGTTCGTTTTTTTGTCTGTTTGTTTGTTTGTTTGTTTGTTTGTTTGTTTGTTTGTTTTTAAGAATTTCCATAGAAGGTCCCACGAGTAACTACGGAAGGAAAAGGTCAGCCCCGGCAGAGCCGTGTGCCGGGGTAAGGCTAGTTTATTCTGGACCCTGCTAAGCATCCAGAAGAGCTCGTTATTGATTGGTTTATCCCCCAACCTTTAATTCCTCGGCACGGATTATAAATGCTCACACCACCACTGAAACTAGGATTCTCGTATCTATGGTGAGATTGGATTTCTAAGGATTGTGCTATTGAGAATTCACAACCACCCAGCGATCCAACCTAACCTTGGCTGTCACCGTCTGACATCGTCAGACACTGATAAGTATATGCAGTGAACATTGCCCGCCCGGCACCCACTTGGAGGGTTCGATAGAGGATTTTTGCCAGGCTGGATGCGGTAAAATACGTCGTTAATCCTCGTGAAAACAGTATAAAGGCCTTCCCAGTTTTGCTGAAGTCTCGGTGACAATCCCTTTTGACGATGAGGATTATAAAGCCACACACGATCTCCTGCTTGGAATCTTGCCGTTGTCGCTTTTGTGTCGTACCTTGCCTTCATCCGGTCACTGTAGGCTTTCATCCGTGCCCTTGTTTTTTTTATGGATGTCAGCGAGTCTCTCCTTTAAGTCTTCCACATACTCGTTTGTGTCGTGTGGCTGCTCTATAGGACATCCAAATTTAAGTTCGCTGTACAGTGTATGGTTTTCCCGAACCGGATATCAGATGGTGTTTGTCCTGTCGAGCTATGTACCGCATTTCTATAGGCCACCAGGAATAGCGGTACGTGTCTCTCTGGTAGTCACCTACGACCTTTGTGAGGTGTTCTTTCAAGGTCCGGTTGAATCTTTCAACCATCCCATCAGATTGTGGGTGAAGCGTTGTGGTTCTCGTCTTCTTAATGCCAAGTAGTCCGCACACTCCTTGGAAGATGTTTGACTCGAAGTTCCTCCCTTGGTCGGAATGGGGTTCCATAGGTACGCCAAACCTGCTCACCCAATAAAACACAATTTGGTCGATCACCGTTTTGGCTTCTTGATTTGGGATGGCATACGCCTCAGGGCACTTGCTAAAGTAGTCCATTACAACCAGAATGTACTTGTTTTCAGCGCTGGTTTCTGGAAAAGGCCCAGCCACATCTACAGCAGTCCTCTCAAAAGGCGATTGAAAATTGTACATATGAATCTTACCTTGAATCTTTCTAACAGGTCCTTGTCACTTGTCACATGTTCGGCACCACTTCTCCACGTCATCCTTAGCATGCAACCAGTAGAACCGATGTCGCACCTTCTCCAGTGTTTTGTTAACTCCCAGGTGGCTTCCTGAAGGTCCGTCATGCATCTCCCGAAGAACTTCACTGACTTTCGATTGCGGTACGATCAGCTGCATCACATAGGATCTACCGTCAGCGGACCTTCTTGCACATATAGTGAGTCCCACTGTGCCAAATAGGCTTTGAGAACTGGACTCCTTTCAGAAATGTCTCCCCATTCAGGTTTCTCTTCATTTTATTTCCATGCGAGAATGGGTTCGATATCTGAAACATCCTGTTGTGCAGTCCTCACTTCCTCATTGCTCCATCCGCTTATGGGGTCAGCTCTTAGTCGCTGATCGGTAATAATTTCTTTGTCTTCTTGCCGCTTACAATGCTTGCAATACACTTTGCAAGGTCTTCGGGATAGTGCGTCGGCGTTTGAGTGCAGCTTTCCTCTGCGGTGTTGAATCTGGCAGTCATAAGTCTGCAATTTTTCTATCCACCTTGCGACTTGCCCTTCTAGATTTTTGAAGTTCAACAGCCAGTTCAGAGCACCATGGTCTGTTCGCAGAAGGAATTTCTGTCCGAAGATGTATATATGGAAGTGCTTTGCTGCCAAGATAAGAGCTAGCAGTCTCTTCTGGTCACGCAGTAGTTTCTTTCGGGTTTCAAGAGGACCTTACTGTAGTATGCCACCACTTTCTCTTCGCCATCATACACTTGGAATAATTAGTTAGTTAGTTACAAGACTTTATTTAAAAGGGCAGCTTTTTACAATTAACATTTTGTTTACATTAAGTTTAATATGGTTTGGCCAGTGGCCGTCTACCAGAATGCACTTGGAAGAGTACCGCCCCAATTCTAGCGTTGCTTGCATCTGCGTCGATGATGAATGTTTTGCCAGGTGTTGGATGTGCCAGCACTGGAGCATTACAGAGACAGTATTTGAGTTCCTGGAAAGATTTCTCACACTCACCTGACCATTTAAACTGCTTCCATTTTTCGGTGAGCTGATGCAAACTCTTTGCAACTCCAGCAAAGTTCTTAGCAAAACGTCTGTAATATGTGGCAAGACCAAGAAAGCTTCGGAGTTGATGTTTGCCCTGTGGTGTTGGCCAATTTTTGACGGAGTCAACTTTTTCAGGATCAGTCTTCACTCCTTGTGAATGTGCCCAAATACTTAACTTCGGTTTTGAAAAGTGCACATTTTTCGGGATTCTGTTACAGGTTAGCCTCTCAAATCTCTGAAAGACGGCTTTAAGGTTCTTGCAATGTTGGTCAAATGTTTCCCCGTTAACAATGACATCGTCCAAGCAGATTAGGCAAGCTTTTCACGTCAGCCCTTGCAGAACGCACTCCATCAAACGCTCGAGTGTTACCGGAGCGTTGCATAGCCCAAACGGCATATTTTTGAACTACCAGAACCCATTTCCTGTAGAAAACGCCGTCTTTTCCCGATCATCAGGGTGGATGTCAACTTCTCAATATCCGCTCTTCAAGTCCAGCGTCGATAACCACTGGGCTCCCTCCATGGCATCCAGGGTAACACTGATTCTCGGCAGGGGAACCACTGGTGATGCCCAAGGACCTTTGGAATCTTCGATAAGCCCGTCCTTCTTAATTGTTGTTATCATTTCTTCAACCTCACCTCCGACTAACTTCTTTCGCAGACAGTCGCAAAAAGTAAATTCTAAAATGTCTATTTGTGCTAAATGCAAGAAGATTCTGCGGTTCTTAGACGGTAGCTATTGGTGTTATGAAGCCACGTCGTCTTTACCAGGTCTCGACGTACTATGGAGGCGGTCGGTGGTACTGTTGTCGATGGTAGCCACATGTTTGTTCCCGTTAATAGAAGTCTCCACAGTATAACTTTTGTTGCCTCGTTTGGTCTGAGGGACCGGGATGGTGGTTCTGGGGCCATCGATACAAGAAACCAGCCTCTGCCCCTCGAAGTTTGTGTTGTTGTTATCATGCTCTGGTTTGCATCTATTGCTTCCACAATGTTGACAACCAGCTTTGTATGGTGGTAGTCGGCATTGACGCTGTAAGTGCCCGGTCTTGTACTTTTCTTATTTATGGAAGATTGCCAGAGTTATTCCTATTGCTAAGAAAACTTCACCTAAAAACGCTGATGATTTTAGGCCTATCAGTACTCTTCCATGCTTGTCAAAGTTCCTAGAGAAACTTATGTCGAAACAGGTAATTTTTTACTTGTCTTCCAATAAATTGCTCTTTGAAAAGCAGTCTGGCTTTAGAGCTAAACACAGCTGTTCAACTGCTATGGTTAACATTCGATAAAAGGATACGATAAAAGGATTAAGAATGACAGTTTTAAACAGCGTTGGTTTGATGGTGAATGCCAAAAAGCAAGAAAAAAGTCATTCGCATTTTTGAAGCTGTTAAGGAAGTATAACACCCCTTTTTTCAAAAGCATGTATGCAGAAGCCAATAAAAATTTTAAACAACTTTGTTTCGATAAAAGGAAGAAACAAGAACAGCAAAACATAAAAGCACTGAATTCGTCGAGGTCTTCAGCAGAATTTTGGAAAGCTGCCAAATCAGTGAACGGGAGAGCTAATTTCATTTCATTATCACTCAGTGCATCAGAGCTCCGCGAACATTTCATGAGACTACTCAATGCACCGCTATTTGCACCACTACCACTCTATGCACCTCCATATTTCAAAGACGAGATATTAGATGCACCATTTACGGTATCCGAATTAGAAAACACTATTGCAAAAGCCAAATCTGGAAAAGCACCGGGCGACGACAGAGTTCCAGTAGAGTTCTATAAAAACTGTACAAAAGAATTCTTGAGAGCAATGACTGAGGAATACAACAGAATTTTTGTAAACGCAGATGTCCCAGAAAATTTCAAAAAAGCTATAGTATTTCCCCTACACAAAAAGGGTCCCTATGATGTAAATGAAAACTATAGAGGAATTTCGTTTTTAAATACTTCCGCCAAGCTTTTTAGTTCCCTCATTTTCAACAGGCTCACCCATTGGATTGAGGACAAGAATATTCTGAATGAATTCCAAGCAGGATTTAGAAAAAACTATTCGACTATAGATCAAATATTCTGCCTACTGAATATTGCGGAGAGCTTCAAAAGAAAAAAACAGAAACTCTATGCATTTTTCGTCGATTTCCGGGCTGCCTTTGACTCGATTGCCCGAGAAGCGCTCTATTATAAGCTTTATAAGTTAGGAATATCCGGGAGAGTTATGTCCATACTCAGAGCAATGTATGAAAATAACACGGCCTACGTATGGGATGGTGAATTCATCTCTGAAGAGTTTTCAACAGAAATGGGAGTAAAGCAAGGATGTGTTTTGAGTACGTTACTATTCATTTTATTTATCAACGATATCATAGATGAAGTTGGAGGCGGTATTCGGGTTGGTAATATGCTAATACCAGGACTTATTTTTGCTGATGACATCGTATTCTTCTCTGAATCTGTGGATGGAATGCAGCGTATGATGAATCGGTTGGTAAATTACTGTGAAAAGTGGAATCTGATCGTTAACTTGCAGAAATCTAAAGTTATGATATTTAGGGATGGAGGCGGCAGGTATTCAAATAACGAAAAATGGACATATAATGGTGAAAATGTTGAAATAGTCCGAGAGTATAAATACTTAGGAGTACTAGTTACGTCGAATCTCAACATGAGAAAACATTTTGAATTGAAACTAGCTGAGGCGAAAAGAGCTGTTTCTTCAGTCTGGAAACGTTGTATTGATAATAAAAACATCGAACATAATTCGAAGATTAAAATCTTTCATGCAACCTCAGCTTCAATATTGCTTTATGGTGCCCAAGCTTGGGGATGCTGCCAGTTCGATGAAATAGAAAGGTTCCTTAGGTACTTCTTAAAACGTATTTTCCGATTACCACTTACCACGCCAAACTATTTGTTACATTTGGAAACAACAGAACCGCCATTATTTCTAAGGACCCTGAAGCTGCATTTTGATTATGTAGTGAAGGTGATGGAGATGGATGAAAGAAGGCTGCCTAAGCAAATCCTTAAGAGAGATATGTTATTCAAGGGAGATATCGTAAGTAAATGGGAGGAGGTGGCGCTCCATGTTGGTGAAAACCTCTGCTTTTTGCCCGACATGAACACATCGGACTTGAGACAAAAGTTTGGAAGATTATTACAGAGTGTAAGTCATTTCACTTATGAAAGGTTTAAGCAAGAAGCGCAGTCCTCACAATACCGATTGATCTACAGTCAACTCAATATGGATCTACGAGAAGACACATATTTGCTTAATCGCTACCACATGAATATGTTGAACGTCATATTTCGAGTAAGAGGTGAACTAATTCATTTAAATTATATCCCGCACCGACCCGACCTGCCGATCTTGTGCGACCTGTGCAACCTGAAGGAGAGGGAAGATGTATTTCATTTTATTGCCAGATGTCCCATCTTGAAGGAGTTCCGTGTGAGGTACTTTGGAGCAGCATCGATTGAATTTAAAGATACGCTGGACATACTGAATGGTAAAGTAGGCTGGGATCGTTTATATAATTACACCACATCTGCACTCAGTTATAGGCAACGCATACTTGAGGGAGACTTTTAAATCAAGTGAATTATTAATATATTAAAGTTAGATTTTGTCAATCTGGTAGACGGCCACTGGCCAAACCATATTAAACTTAAAGTAATCAAATTGTAAATTGTAAATTGTAAAATAAGCTACATTTTAAATAAAGTTTTGTAACTAACTAACTAACTAACTGGTTAACATTCTAGAAGAAATACGACAACGTTTTGATAATGGTTTTCTAACTCTGTTTTGCTTACTTGATTTTTCGAAGACATTTGACAAGGTTAACCATAAAGTTCTTTGTTGGAAGCTAAGAAATCTGTTTAATTTTTCTAATAATGCTGTAAATTTTTTCAAAAGTTTCTTAAGTGACAGATATTAACGAGTTTTATCGTCTGATGAATCAGTATCAGCGTTGTTACCGGTGAAACAGGGTGTTCCCCAAGGATCCATTATTGGTCCAATTTTGTTTTGCATGTTCGTGAATGACTTGCCATCAGTTTGTGAATACTCTTCTGTTTAACACTATGCAGACGATGTACAATTGTATCCCTTAAAAAAAAACTTCTGATTTCGTTGAACTTGCAAACAATTTAAATGATGGTTGATTGATTGATTGATTTGATTTTATTAGACAATTCATAAGTAATTTACAATTTTCATTTACAAAATCTTTAGGCTTGGCTATGCCGATTGGAACATTTTATGATTGAATAGTAAAAGTAATTCAAAAGAGTATGTTTTATAAAGATACAGTTAAAATTATTAATGAATTGATTGCTTGATATTTTGTTCGAAAAGTGTTGTTTAAAAGTTTTCATTTACGATAAGGTTAAGGATAAGGCCGTTTTACAGTACTCCAGTAAATGGTTGTTGAGTTTATTTAGCAGGTTTATGACTTGGTCTCTTGAGAGCACATTACTTCCGAGGAAGAACCGTCTTGTTTCCCGTAGCGTTGGACATTTACCCACAAACTGTAATACATCTTCTCTTTCTTCTTCATTACATATATTGCACAATACTGGAAGGTCATCTCGATGAGGTCTGTAGTTGAGGCCCAACAGTTCAACTCTTGGTTTAAACATCATTAAGATTGTTTAAACATCATTTTCATCTCGAAAGTAGTTGGTCTGCTGAAGACTATAATTAAGACTGTTATATATCTGTCTTTAGATAGATTCTCGTGCTTCACTCTCGTAGTCGTTTCTAATGTTGGTGTTGGTTGCCTCTATGATGCTGTAGAGTTTTTTGTTTCCAGTTTAAGCTCAATAGTTGGACTAGATCTAGTTCTTATTTGCGAGCTCTTGCTAGTTGTAGCCATTCTGCATACATACCAACCGATCTTGCTTCTCACTGTTTACATTAAAATCTTTTTGGACAATCTACACTGTTCTATATTTGAGACCTTTACAACGAAGTCTACTTGTAGTTTCAGAGTTTTAATGTATAACGGTGATAAGCCAGTTTCCAGGTTCAAAGCATAGTTGGGTGAGTTAGGTGGAAGTCTGAATATTCGCTTTGAATAAAAACGTAGAAGCTTTTCTACTGATTCATATTGGTGGCTAGCCCGTACTTGTGACACGTAGAGCATGATTGATATTGCCACCGCCTCGAAGACTTTATTCTTTCTTTTTCTACATAACATTATAATGAATAAAAATCCCGTGTATTTATACAACAAACTTAATTTTCCGCGTTCGTCAAGAACCTTTACGCTTAATACAGCTAAATACCCGTTTTTGAATTCTTCATGCTTCTTTTTTGTCTATTCAATCAAGCTGTGGAATTCACTGCCAATTAATATTAGAATAATTTTGAACACTAACCGTTTTAAAAAAGATATTCTTTCTCACTTCTCTCTTTAATTTTCTAATACTTTGTCTACTTTCACTATCCTCTTCTTTACTCTACTATCATAAAAATTTTTTTTCTTTTTTTTTTTATTAATTTTTAATTTGTAAACTCATTTAGCTCTAAGTACTATAAAAGAAAATAATCTTAATGTACCACACTTTTACTTTATACAAAAAATTGAAATTGAAAGCTGTTTTTCCACACCTTCCAGGCGTTCGTCTAGGGCACATACATTTTTTTCAAAGTTGCCCAATTTGACTTCTAGAATGTTTTTCTGGCCTTCCAAAACATTCTGTTGTGCCTCAAGTCTTTCGAGAACATTCTGCTGTTCCTTCTTTTGCTCATTTCGTAGTGCTTCAAAATGTTCGAGAACATTCTGCTCTTCCTTCTTTTGATCATTTCGCTGCTGTTCCAGACGTCCGAGAATATTCTGCTGTTCAATCAGTTTCTTTTGTTCGTTTCTTTGTTCTTATAATAGCTTCATTATACTATAAAAACCTACACTTTCACTTACTTTCTCTTCCTCCACTTCTGTTTCAAAAACAAATGTGTTAACGTCTTCCTCTTGCTCTTCCAAATAATTGTACAAGCGCAGGACGAGCTCATTTTTCGATCCCGCTCTAGAAAGATTTCGCTTACCCAACTCACTTTTAAGCTCAATGCAGTTGAGCTCTTCTAACAACTTACCCATTTTCTCTGTATATAATTATTATTATTATTATTATTTTATTTTTTTACTTTTTACTAGTCAAACTCGTTCTTTTTTTTAAATAAGTTTTATTTACACTTCTGACACCAATTTAACGTGCACTTGGTTAAAAAAATAAAACGTTTCCTTCCAATTTGAGTCTACTACTTTTATTTGATATCTCTTTATTCGAACTCGACCAATAATCACATCAACTCACTCTTAACATTATCACTATATAATCATAACTGACATCTGGTTGCCTCAGCGGCCTTTTTATATAGAATAACATTACATATAGAGCGTTCTAGTCTGTTCCACATGGTCTCCACATTCTAGTATGTTGCTGTCAAGTATTTCCCCTCCTGGTATATTTCTAAACTCACACACACTGACTTACAAGCAACGCCTGTCATTAGATGTACAATATAGTGTTGCCGCTTGTGTTTTCGGTTGAACGTTTTCGATTAGGAAATTGGTATTAAATGTTGGGTGTGCATTACAATAATATCATTATGGAGAAGCTTGCAATCTGTTAAATTTTGTAAACATACGTCTAAAGAATTTCAAATCATCCGCAAACACAAGAGGCATAGAGTTTGTAAGGACATTAGGTAGGTCTTTAATAAAAATATGGAACAGGATTGGCACTAAATGACTATCTTGTGGAACGCCGGAAATTACAGAAAATGGAATAGATATACAGTAAAACCTGCAACGTTGGCCACTCTAATAAGTTGGCCACCTGAGCGAGTTGGTCAAAATTTTAATGTTCCAAGAAAATTGCATACAAATGTTGCACAAAATGCCTTTATATGTTGTCCACCTGCCTTTCTTGGAAACTTGGCCGCAAATTTCATCACCATATCTCATCTCTCGCATGGAATAACCTCCTGAAGTTGGCCAAAGGCAATGTGTAAGGGATGAATATCTTTTTTTCGCTTTCCCAATATTTTCGGTCTATCACTGAAAAAAGCGTCTAGACATAGCAGTAAAATAAAGAAATTTTTGTTCTTGTTACTTCGTGGAGGTACACAGAATATGATGCTCTGTTGCTCCAGTTTGTGATTAACTATGGCAGTGTTTACAGTGCTAGTCAGTTTTTATGTGAAAAGCCATTTAATAAGTGTTTATAAAGACTGAGGTATGTAAGAAAAACATAATCTGTGGGTTAGTAAAATTAATTTGTCTAAATTAAATAAATTTACTTAAAGATTTCAAAATGCCACCAAAAAAACCGATAGTTGAGCTTTCCTTTAGTAAGAAGGCAGAGATTTTAAAGTAGTTAGAGAAAGGAACATCACAGAGAACTTTGGCGACAGAATTTGGAATTTCTAAATCAACCGTTGGCAACATAAGAACCCAAAAGAAAAAAAATATTGGATGTTGTTTTAAATTCATTTTTATTAATTCTCATTGGATGCATTAGAGAGCAATGTATCCGATAATAGAAGGCGTCAATTAAGAAAAACTCCTTTTGAAAACATAAATACAGGGGTTCTTTCCTTCTTTAAGAAGTTCAGGTCAAAGAACATTCCCTTAAGCGGTCCATTGCTACAGGAGAAAGCAAACAAATAGCAGCTGAACTAAAAATTTACAACTTTATGCCAGTAATGGCTGGTTGGAAGCTTTCGGAAGAGGCATAACATTCAATTTCGTATTTTGTGTGGTGAAGGTGCTAATGTAGACCATCAGGTTTTAACGACTTGGATATGCTGCCTCAGTTATTGCGAGACTTTCCACCAAATGACCAATTTAATGCTGATGAGACAGGAATTTTTTACCGCCACGAAAAGTCTTGTTTCAAAAGGCGAAAAATGCAAGGGTGGAAAAATGGCAAAAGAAAGGCTAAGTGTTCTTTTTTGCTGTAGTGCAACAGGTGAAAAACTGAAACCACTTGTCATTAGAAATGCTGCCAGGCCGAGGATTTTCCGCCACCATAAAATTGATCCCAAAAACTTTATGGTCACATGGGCCCACAATAAAAAAACATGGATGACAACTACAATTTTCAACGATTGGCTTGGTCATCAGAAATACAGGGCATCATTCAAAGTGTAAAAGTGAAATACAGATCGAAGATGCTTTTATCACTCTTGGCAAAGTTTGATGAGTGCGGGTCAGGAGCCGAGTTTTCCAAGTCTATTAATAAGTTGGATGCCTTGAGATGGATTGTGTCTGCTTGGGATAGTGTTGAACAATCAGTAATTATAGCGTGCTTTCATCGTGCAGGTTTTCCAGTCGATGCCAACCCAACGGAAGAATTTCAAGATGATCTCCAAGTAGCAGAGACTATTCAAAGCTTACCGGAGAACGTAAGGTCGGAATTGGTTTCGGCGGAAGAGATTACAAAGGTAGATGAAGGCTTAGTTGCACACGAGGTTCTGGCAGACTCAGAAACGGAAATATTACAACAGGTTTTACAAGAGTTGCACTCATCCGATACAGCTGAAAGAAGTGAAGAGTCTTCTTTGGAATCCGAAGATGAGAGCATAGAACTTCAGTCTGTAACTGTCAATGATGCCCTCGACAGCGTTAATCAGCTTCTTCTGTACGTGTCTAAAAATCAACTAAATTTGATCGCTGATATCCTAAGCCTTAAAAACAAAATCGAGGAACACAAGGCAAGGTCCAAAATATTGAGACAAGCTACTCTGAATCAATATTTTCTAACCTAACACAATTCAAGTCCCGAATGTATGAATTGTTTTATACGTTAAGGTTTTCGTTTCTATAAATGCTATTTATTTCTAAATGTTTGTGGATTGTTATTTTCTTTGTTAATTTTTTGTTGTTTACTATGTAAATTTGTTGTAGTAAAAACATACCTACATAAGACGTTAAAAAACAATTTTCCTTTTTTATTAAAAAAACACGAGAATTATAAAAGTGCACACTCTTATAAGTTGGCCAAAAAATCTTGCACCGCGGGTGGCCAACCTACCAAGGTTTCACTGTAATTGACTCAATAGAAAAATGTTGACTGCGTCCTGTCAGATAGCTTGACCACCATTTGAGTAGGTTTGAATGAAAACATATATTCTCTAACTTTTTACATAGAATTTTGTGATGCACCCTATCAAACGCCTTTGCGAAGTCTGAGTAGATAACGTCCACTTGATAACCTTTTTCTAATGAATCTTATATATAAAAATGAATCGCGAAATGTGTTGATAGGCGCATAACTCAACAACGCCTGGACCAATTTGGCCAATTCTTTTTTTGTTGTGTTTGTTATTGTCAGGAGAAGGTTCTTATGACATAAAAAAATTTAAAAATTGATATTCCCACAGGAACGGGAACTACTAGACAGGTTTCTAAAAAGATTCGAGCATTAACAGAAACGGGAACTAGAACCGAAACCTTAAAGTTACTTGACTAATTTAAAAAACTCTTTCAACTCTTGGATGTCACATTCATACCTCAGTGACATAGACTTATGAATGATTCCTGTCAAGGGTTGATCACCATATTTTGACAGAAACGGGTTTGGGAATGGAAACTTAGAAACTACTGGACAGATTTCTATGACTCTTCCTTCACTAGGACTGCTACATTTTCCCCCTCAATTAGTAATTTAGATTTTATTTCATCCCTTTAATCCCACGGGAACAGAAACGGGAGCGAGAACGAAAACCTTAAAGTTACTTGACCGATTTCAAAAATCCTTTCAAATCTAGGATGTTACATTATCCCTCAGTGAATAAGGCTTATATTCCCCATATTTCCACGGTAACGGAAGATTCCCACAGAAACGGGGCTGGGAATGGAAACCTAAAAACTACTGGACAGATTTAAAAAAAACTCTTTCGGCACTGAGATGCCACAAAATCCCTCAGTAACTTAGCGTAGATTTCATCCCTATAATCCCACGCCAACAGAAACAGGAATGAGCACGGGAGCCTTAAAACTACAGGCCCGAGCAACGCCAGGCGGCTCAGCTAATGAAATAACAAATAGTAAGATTATTGGATTGTTTGTTTTTGAGAACTCTTTTGATTTTCGCCTGGTAAGAATAAAGATTTTAACTTTTTCTTAAATAAAAGTGTTACTTTTACAATAATCCAAACTTTTTCATATGAAATGACCGCACATTGAACTTTGATTTTTGAAAGAAATGAGTAAAGTAATAAAGACTCGAAGTAAATTTTAGTTTTGGCTCAGATCAAATAAGGGTATTGTTAAACCAGTTGGTGGTCTCTGTGACCATGTTGAGCGGTGCAGATGCTGACACTTTGTTCTACTCAACAAGTGTCACGAGCTTCAGCAACGGAACGGGAACAACAACATTAGCGGGAACTTGGAAAATATTGGACCAATTCCCGAAAATTTTTCAATGTTTGAATAATTCATTGCTCCTGAGTATTAAAGACTATATACCTTCCCATATTCCTTCGGGAACGGAAACGGTAATGGCGAAATAACCAAGAAACTGAAAAGTACAAAAAAAAAATTCTTTCACTGTTAGAATGGTTCATTGTCCGTGAGCAATCTAAATTATATTTCATCACCATTTATTTTCCCACAAGAACGGGAACGGGAATAAAAAAAAAAAAAAATGGACACGACTGGGTCGCACGAACTTGCGATCGTGTGCTAAGTAAAATACAAAAATCTTAAAACTGAGCAAAAGGTTTAAGTATTCTTTCTTAATATATTTCGTGGTATAGGGCTGCCAGCTACACATTAATAATGAAAATTGAATTAAATCACAAAAAGTATTGAAAAAAATTAAATTAAATATTCTAAAAGTTTCAAGCGAAATTCGAAAAACGCCATTTTCTTGCAATTGCTTATGAAGCCCTTAAAATTTAATCAAAATCGTTAGAGCCATTTTTTAAGAAACCGGTTTTTTATTTTTTATTTTTTTAAAAAATGAGGTTTTCAAAATAAAAGAACACGTGTCTTAAGATCTTGCTAAAAAAAGTATTGACAAAAAATTTGAAATGAATCAAAGATTTCGTTTTGAGAATATTCGAAAGAGCAAAATTTTTTAGAAAAAATTAATGAAAATTCGAAAAAACTAAATTTTTCAAATAAAGATATGCAATCTTTCTTATAGAACTTAGGACTTCTTTAATATGAAATTTCGTCACAATCGTGCAAGCCATTACCGAGAAAGTCGGATTTGAAAAAAGCGGTACTATGGCGGTTTTTTTTTACATAATTAGAACAGTTATTAAAAAATAATACCTCACTCAAAATGTTATCAAAATCGTTAGAGCTGTTTTCGAGAGAAATAGGTATAGTCATAACGGTTTTGTGGCAGGTACCGTTATTTCATGACCTAGAGACCCAATTCCAAAAATTCCTCTGTAGGCTACTCCAGAGTACATATTTGCAAATTTTGAAGAAAATCGGTCAAGCGGTTCAGGCTGTAGATCCACATACAGACAGACGGACATACAGACAGACAGACAGACACCAGACAGACAGACAGAATTGTAGGACCCACTTTTTTCGTATTCTCTATCATCGCAATGTCATATTTAGTTGATATCTCAAAATTTTTTTTTCTGCACGATTGCAAGAATTGCCTTGTAGTACCTATAATCGCAAGTAAAAACCACCTACTACCGATTTCAATGCGTATTTCACTTTAACAGTACTGAGCCGATTCCAAAAACTATGTCATCGTAAGAGTGCTTAACTGTTCCTGAGTAACATAAACTAGATTTCATCCCCATTCTCCCACTAGAATTTTTTTTTTTTTTTTTTTTTTGTCAGGAGAAAATCTTCAAAAGACACTTGGCAGTATTCGACACCAAGTAGTGTGGGATTTGTACCTCACTAAAAACTCCTCGTAATCAGAACCAATCTATGAACGATCGACAACAGATTTCTCTTTCTCAATAATATAGTCGCTTTAAGGGAAGCTTAAACTTTTAATGCTTCCCATGGCTTTTAGACCATTAGCTCGTGTGGCTTGGTTCTTCTTAATCACCGAACATTGCCTCTCGTATTTAATATGGACTCCATTTCAGAGTTCATATGACTATGCAGTCGCTGATTGTGTGATGCAGCATGTTTTCTTACAACTTCTGTAACCGTTTCTATTTGTAGGTCACGATGTAAATCGCTATTTCTTATATACCATGGTGCATTTACCACTTACTATTCCACGAAGGACTTTGTTTTGGAACTTTTGGATGATTTCAGTATTTGTTTTCTTTGTACAGCCCCATAATTGGATTCCATAGGTCCAAACATGTCTAAGTACTTGTTTATAAAGCATTATTTTATTTTCGACAGATAAGTCAGAATTTCTACCGAGTAACCAGTACATTTTTCTATATTTCAAGTTGAGCTCTTCCCTTTTCTTTTTGATAGATATGCTCTTTCCATTTTAGCTTTGCATCCAAATTCATCCCAAGGTATTTGGCCGTATTGGCGGCGTAAGGTTCAGCTTGATTGTTGATGAATATTTGAACGTAGCTTAACTTTTTATTTGTGAAGTTTATATGTGCAGATTTAGCTTCATTGAGCTTGATACGCCATTTTTTGGTCCAATCACTAACGGTGTCGACGGCATTTTGCAATTTCTCAGCAGCCTTGACGACGCACTTACTGGATGCCAAAATTGCAGTATCATCTGCAAAAGCCATAATGGTGTTGTTATCCACTGGAATTTCCCTTATATATAGCAAATACAGGGTAGGTCCTAGGACTCTTCCTTGTGGAACACCGGCTTGTATATTATGTACATAGCTTTGAATATTCTTGATCATACCGTACTCTGAAGAGCTGGTTTGAAATATAAGATCTTAGTATTTCGTAGTACTGCCTGGGTAGGTCCCTTTGAAGTTTGTACTCTAGCCCTTCATGCCATACCTTGTCAAGCTTGAGCAACATCTAAAAATATAGCCGAACATAATTGTTTTTCTTCTTATGCTTTTTCATCTGCATTCGTTATTCTATGAACTTGGTCTATCGTGGAATGTTTATTTCTAAATCCAAACTGATGATTTGGGATTAGATTTCTTTCTTCTATGACTTTTATTGGTATAAGCGATATTGGTCTGTAAGACGTCACTTCTGTTGGTGGCTTACCTTGCTTTAGTATAACAATTACTTCAGCCATTTTCCAATGATGTGGGACATATTGGGTCTTTAGGCATGCATTTATTATGAATTGGAGTTTTATGAAGGCTTTTGATGGCATTTCTTTCATAACCTCAGCAGTTATTAGATCGTACCCAGGTGATTTTTTGTTCGATAGTTGATTTCGACACATACTTTTTATTTCTTTGAGTGTGACAATTGGTATGTCAACTTCATCGACTTTATCAATAAACTGCAAGCTGTTTTCAGATGTATTTGCTGGGAATGACTTAAAAGCATTCGCAAGATGTTCTGCAAACAGGTTAGTTTTTTTTTCAGATTTCCGATCCAATTCCCGTTTAGAGATTTTATTGGCGGGTTTTGTAACTGCGGTCTTTTCAGGCGCTTAGCTGCTTTCCAGAGCGAATAATCGGATGAAGCATCAGTCGTTAAATTTTTCAGGAATCTACTTAATGAATCATTTTTGAATTCGTAGATTTGTTTTTTCAGTTCGTTGCTTAGGCGGTTAAACGCTGTTTTGTCGTCTGGAAATCTAGTATTTTGCCATTTTCTTCGAGCTCTTCTCTTCTACAATATCAACTCTCTTATCTCGGCAGGGTATTTTGTTTCAGTTTGCTTCCTTTTTGAGTAAGTTGGTGTACTTTCTACTGCAGCTTGTTGAACATCGGCAATGAATTGTTCTACTTCAAGGTCGATTTGCTCTTTTGTTTCCATAGGGGATCTGAGATTTATATAGCTTTCAAGCTTTTCTCTGAATTCACTCCAGTTTGTTTTATTATTTACTAGCTTAGGATTACTTTTTTCCATTATCTCCGATTCATTAAGTGATAAAATCACCGGTGTATGATCTGATGATAAGTCATAATTACCTTCGACTCTTATATGGTTTTGTTTGATACCTTTAATTATGAAAAAGTCAACAAAGTCTGGTATTTTACTAGTATCCGATGGCCAGTATGTTGGTGATCTGGATGAATAAAACTCGCAATTGTATTTGAGGCATGCTTTGTAAAGCCTTCTGCCATTTGTTGTTATAAGTCTGGATCCCCAATGGGTATGCTTAGCATTAAAGTCACCGCCAACAAGGAAGTTATGTCCTAGTAGATTTAGCAGTTCTGTATAATCATCTTCAGTCGGGGAACGCCTCGGCGGGCAGTATATTGATGCCAACTTGAAGTCTTTCTTTTTCATAGCAATACTTATTATTGTCACTTGCATATTCTCGTTTGTAAACATAGCTTCTTCATGGTGTTTTAAGATCTTTTTTATCAGGATTGCCGATCCACCTCTAGCCTTATCAGCTGGATTAGGAGCGTGGTAGCAAATATAGTTTGATATTAAATCATCAATAACCAGTCCACTTGAGAAATGAGTTTCCGACACCAGACAAATATCTATGTGTTCGATGTCTAAGAAGATTTTTAGTTCTGATTAATGGTGTAAGAGCCCGTTTGCATTCCATGTTCCGATTTTAAGTGTTCTGTCCATCATTGTTTTTTAAGAGCGACTTCTTCACTTAGCCATTTGATGTTCAAATCCTGATTGTCAATTCTTTTAAGAATAAGTTCAAGAATTTCTTTAATGGAAGTTTCTTCATTCTTCCGCACGTTTTTAAAAATCTGTGAATAGGATTTATTTTCGTCGCTTTTGCTTTTAACAGCTTCCTTCGGAAGTTCTTTCTTACCTTTGCCTTCAGCTTCAGGAGTTCTTTCTATATTTGCTGAATTGCTGGGCTTTATTTCACCGGATGTCATTTTGCTTTTGGATTTTTGAAATCTTTTTAGCAACTGGACAGCCTCTATAGCTTGCAGAGTGACCTTGACAGTTTACACATTTTGCTTTCTGTTCTTTGCTTGATGGACAGTCTTTAGTTGCATGTTTTCCTTCACACTTAACACAAGCAAACTCGCGGTTGCAATATTTTTGGGTGTGGCCAAATGCTTGGCATCGTTTACATTGCGGATCAATTTTTGATTTTCGCAGTGCTTCAATTTTGACTTTTACGCCCAAGATTGATCGAATACTATAGACATTTTCAAGACTTTGTTTGCTGTCGAAAAATAGCGTGAATAAAGGCAGGGATCTCTTTATTATTATTTGTTCCCCAGCAGAGTTCTTAGTAGTCTCATTCTTAATAAGATTGACTGCATCAAGGGCTTGGAAGCCTGCTTGAACAAGGTCTTCTACTAATTCTTTTGGAGAACATGAGGAATGTAGGTCTCTGGCTACTACTTTTGTTGGTCTTGTTGATTGATCCCACTAGAATGGAAACTTGGAAATTACTTAACTTAACTTACTTAATTCGATTGACGTAGGGCCTGAGCTACGCCAGGCGGGTCAGCTAGTATACTATAAAAATTAATTGCTGTTCGTTAGTCTGACCAAAACTCGAATACGGCTGAACGGATTTATATTCTCTTGGTTTTGAAATGTTCGTGGAGGTCTAGGGAAGGTTTAAAAGGTAAGTTTATATGAAAAAAAAAGAATTGAAGTAAGGTAAAAGTAATTTCTGTAATCTTAACTGTAATGCATAAAAAATTAAATTAAAACAATGCTTTTGTTTTTTGTTTTGACAGTGAGAAATCAAAAATAAAAATAACAAATAATATGATTATTATATTGTTTGTTTCTCAGAATTTTTAATTTAATTTTTGACTGGTATGGTAAGAACAAAGACTTAATTTTTTTTTATTTAAAGTGTTATTTTTACTATAATCCAGGCAATTTTTCATATATTCCCTGGACTTCCACAAGTAATTCAAAATCTCACTAGCTGACTAGATAGAAAATCAAATGCAAAGAGAAACATCACGTGCTAATTGCACTGATGACTAGCGAGAGACGTATAACAAAAATAGTCGCATAAGTATGTCACAAATACGTTCTGTTCTATAGTGAGTGGAAATGGAGTGGATAGGTTAAGCTCGTGCTCATCAGACGCAACAATTGCGAGCACGACAAAATGAGGTTGAGCGTAGTGCTTCTGTTTTTCTGGACCTAGCATTTGAGAAATAATATCTTAGGCTAGATTTCCTTTTCATGGTCTCTCGGGAACGGAAACATAACCGGGAACTTGAAAAATACCAGTATGATTAAAACAATTTTTCGCCGCTGGAGTGCTGCATTGCCCCTGAGTACCATGGAATATATTTCATCCCTAAATTCCCGCAAGAACGGGACTGGGAACGGGAACGGTAACGAGAATTCAAAAACCACTGGAACAATATCAGATTTTTGTCGCTATTACAATACGACATTATCCCCAAATAGCTTCAACAATATCTTATGCCCATATTCCCACGATGACAAGACAGGAAAAAAAACATCTGGGAACTTGGAGAATTTTGAACCGATTACAAATATTCTTTCACTGTAAGAGTGCTTCACTGTCCTTGAGTAATAAAGACTATATTTCATCACCAGTTTTTCACAGGAACGGGAACGGGAACGGGAATTCAAAAACCACTGCTCTGATTTCAATACTGTTTTGACTATAAAATACGGTGTTGTTCTCAGGTTACATAGACTATATTTTATCCCCATACGAGAACGGAATGGGGACTGGAACAAATCAAGGAACTTGAAAAATACTGGAGCGATTCCAAAAATTCTGTAATCGTTAGAGTGCTGAAATGCCCCTAACATATATTTTATTTCATCTCCACTCTACCACTTGAATTGAAACTTGGGCCTGAGCTGCGCCGGGCGGGTCTGCTAGTTAAGAATATAATTCGTGAAAATACAATACAAACCCGTGTTGATAAGGGGATATAGTTTCTTTTAATAGGAATTTCAATTTATCACAAACTATTTTTTCAAATACCTTAGGTATTGAGGACAGTTTACTGATTGAGCGGTAGTTAGTTATTTCTTGTTTTGGACCACTTATATGAAAAGGAGTAACAAGGGACGTTTTCCATTCAGGCAGAAATGCACCAAATATTTGCGGCGGCGACTTACGGCGAATGGCTCGTCGTACCAGTTTGAACACCGCCACTAGATGTCAGCAAACGCAATGGGAAGAAATTCAAATAATTTCCCAACGAACAAATACTCACTCTGTATTGCGACCCTCAAATGTGAAGTAGTGTTTTCCATAGTTCGTGTATTTTCACAATTTACCAATTACATTATTATTGTTTTCAATTTCCAATTCATTAATTGATTGAATAAAAATAAAGTTATAAATTTGATAACAAACTGTGTGTGTGTGTGCTTTTTTCCCAACCAAGTAGCTAAAGTGGTGACCCCGACGTGATCGTAGAAAAGCGCACATCGTATAGACCGCTGGTTCCCAACCCATGGGTCGCGATCCATAATTGGGTCGCCAAGCCATTTTCGGTGGGTTGCGAGCACATACTGACATTCTGAAAAAAATCTTATAATTTGGAGAAAAAATATATATTTAGGTATAAAATAAATCTTATGCTGGCATATGTGTTGTGTTGCAATCGCTTGTGGGTATTTTATAAGAGAGCAAACATGTTTGTCTTATACAACATACAAGACAATCAGTTGCAACACAACACAACCCAAAACACAACAACAAACAAGTATGTTTCTTGTTTTAAGTATAATAATCACCCTTATTGGGATAGGCGTTTCACAAAAACGACTAAAAAATTACAGACCTCCAGCCACGATAATTTTTGTTTTCATAAAAATATAAGTTCAGCCCTCTATCTGTTCCTCATTGCTCTTACCATTCCCTCGAAAGTTATTGTTCAGGAACGCATCTTAAGGCTTTTGTGTTTTTTATCAATTGTATTTAATTGTCTTACAAAATTAATTACTTGTTAATATTTTTTGTTGTAATGCCAAACATTGTCGTATAATACTCTAAGTCTTCTTATCTTGTTTGCGCATTTTGGTAATCTGTTAATTTTAATCCCTTTGCATAATATGATGATACCAATTTTGGTAATACTTTGTATTGTACGCTGGTGACAATGTAAATTCGATCTCTTCTGTTAGCGACCACCATCGAGTAAACATCTACAGTCCACACTTATTATAATCAAATTGTCTTGATCGAAATTAAATACAGTACTTTATAACGTTTTGCAAGTTGGTAATTGGTATTTTAATTTGCCTGTTCTTTGGGAATTGTGCATTGCTGATCAAAGTTGATCCTTCGTAAAGCCGGATATATTAGTAAGCTTTAAAATAATTTAATTTGAGTCGTGTTAGAATCCCATGGTGGTTGCTGATCGTTTTGGATTTTTTTGACCTGTCGACATTGGGTATAGGAAGAAGGTAAAATTGTATCAATTTATTGAAATTTGGTTGCTGTATTCTGGGACCTGCTGTTTGCTGTTGGTAAGGCTATTGGGATTGCTGTACATATTGTTTGGTGCATTTTTCAAAAGACATTTAAAGAGCCAATTTAGTGAAATTGAGATTGGAAAGATTTTGCGTGCACGTGTATAATAAGCCGTTGTACATAATAAATGCGCAAACTGAAAGTTTTTTAGAAATGCCTACTGTAGAAATCGCGGATAGTGGACATTTGCGTCGCTCAGCTGATAAGTCAGACGAAGTGATTCGAGGCTTGAAGGCTCTAAAATCCAAAAGCAGAGATCCTTGGCTGATTTATGTTTTGCTTAATAAAACAGACTTGGAAACGCGTAAAGCATGGGCTCTGAATAATGATAAATCGGAAATAGCAACCGTTCAAGAACTAATAAGCTTTTTAGAAAAAGATGCGATGCTTTAGAAGCATGCGCCGCAAAAGGAAGTGAGTCGAAAATCCGTGTGAAGAATCAAAATACGCCGTCGGGTAGTTCTTCCAACATCAAAAGCCTTACCGTGACCAACTCCGTATGTCCTTTGTGTAAAGAAAGTCATACTCTTCCGCGGTGTTCGAAATTTCTCAGTATTTTCGTTACTACCCGTCGTAGCTTTGCTAGGGATCAAAAACTCTGTTATAATTGCCAAGGAAGTAATTATTTGTCGTTGCGGTGTCGTTCGAAAACCCGCTGCCCTCATTGCAGCAAACGTCACCATGTTCTCGTGCATCTCAATTCGTCGCCGCCGCCGGTTAGTGAAGCTAGTAACTTAAATGTAGAAATGCCCTTGACATCTCAAGCTGCCTCTTTATCGATTGTCAGTAGCCTTATTCAGAATCAATCAAAGCCTTCGGGGATTTTGCCTACCGTTGTGGTACAAGTAGCGGATAGTTAATGTAAAAAGCACCTTAGTCGCGTTTTGCTTGACACAGGTTCCCAAGCTTCTTTTGTAACCGAAGGTTTGGTTAAAAGGTTACATCTTCAACGTCGTCATGCTCGTCTTCCTATTTCTGGAATTTCTTCACTTGAGGCTGGGGTTACCCAGGGGGTCGTGACTTTGCAACTCAAATCTTACTTTGATTCAAATGAAATGTATGTCGATGCTTTTATTCTGATTCAAATAACTTCAAAAACACCTCGTTTACCTCTGGAGCTTGACAACTCTTTACTGTGGAAGGATTTGAAATTGGCCGACCCAGGTTTTACAGTCCCTGGTCCTATTGATATTTTGCTAGGATCGGACAAGGCCTGGAGTATTTTGTTTTACGGCCGCCTTATTGATGAAAGCGGTAAACTCATTGCTCACAATACCATTTTTGGATGGGTGATAACAGGGCAAACATCAATTAAGGAAATTGTTTCGTAGGAATTAAGCAGGATGTTGGTGATATCTGTACAATAGATCTACTATATCGACTAAAGTGTTTCACTCTGACGATATGGAAATAGTTCAAGCGATTCACCTGAATACTTCCTTGTAGATTTTCTTGTTGTTGATTAATAGTCATGCCTCTTGCCTCTGGTGGGAGAAAGCTTTAACTTCAATTATCAGTTAGAACACTCAACTCGATTAGGCTTTAATGAATGTGCCTTACTTTATTTCTTACAATTCTATTTATATAATATTAAAGCTTACTTAGCTATTACTAAAAGTGTGCCAGAAGGGCTGAACAATTAATTGCTTCAACACATAATGCTGACTAGCCCGTTTGACCCAACAATAAATAAATACGAACTGTGTTAATGAAAATGAATATGATATTATGTGTCATACAATTCTATGCATAGCTAGAGTGTAAACATTCTGCCCGCGTTGAAACGTGTTTCAAAATTACGGCAGCATCTCAAAGGTGATGGTTCCTGGATTTTCAGTACTAGTGTTCTCGGATGTCTTGATTGGTTTTGTATTTGGTTTGAAGCTTTTGGTGTATAACCTTCGAAGCAGGGAAATCACAATGATGATGGAAAATAGTAAACCCAGGTAGCCCACCGCGAATTGATGAACATCATTCGTTGAAAGATCGTTAGAAGGCAAGGCCATCGTGAGGTTCTGAAGTTGCTGTTTCAGCGTATTCAGTTCTTGAAGATGGTTTTTGACCGAAAGCGGATTATGTGTTAATCTGTCAAGTTGACCTGGAACAAGTGTGTTAGATAGATTGGTGTGAAGGGAAACGGAAATTCTGGAAAATGATGGGTAGATGGAATGACCACGTAGGGTAATAAGATTGGTCTTTATTACGCAGGTCGGATCGATACGTATTTTCCCTGTCCCTTCTAGTGTTGTTTGGGTAGCTGTTCCATTGCACACAATATTTTGGGTTGTTCGCTACTTCAATACGTAAATTCATTCGTTAGGATTGCATAGTTGTATCCAGTGGGGCCCCTTGCTGGTTATGGTAGGTTGACAGTCCGGAGATTGCAATCCTTGACTTAGATAAACAAATTCGCATGCACTGATTTCTGCTCCTGACTTGTAAATGGGATGATGCTGGTTGCATAGATGCCTTTCTGTGGTATAAGAGACACATTGTTGAAATTCGGCTGCGGATAGAAGATAGTATTGATCTCGATGCAAGGTAACCATGATATACCTTGTAGATGGGTTTATTGTGAAGAAAGTTCCATTTATGAGTGCGGGCACTGGTGTTACCTTGAATAGTTCAAAATCATCCAGACTTAGCAATGGTAAAGTTATTTTGAAGATTATGTGATCTTAAAGTGCTCTGTTCTGGATGCTCATAACATGGTAAAGCGTCAAAACCTCGTTTTGAGAGACGGGAAGTCGAAGTGTTGATGGGAGGCTTGATTTTATGTGGAGAAATTCTTGTCGAAGTTGGGCAGGAGAAATTAGTTGAGGACTTATTTTGCCATGCTGAGTATCGATTAAAACATCTATCAAGGCAGTCTGGGTCTTTTGTACTTGTGATAATGCAAGGATAAGTTGCACGGCAATTGCATTGAATAGTTGCCGTAATTGGTCCTCATGATACTTCTGCCTGATTCCGTCAAGAAGTGTAGCGAAATGTTGAAGATCCTTGTCTATTTCTAGAAAGTTGTTGGTAGTTTCTTGTTGAGACTGCTGAAGAATATTCATTGTGGCGTCAATTATTGATGTTTGGTTTTTAATAAGATGTTAAAGATGACCATCGTCTTTTTGAATTTTATTAATTGATTCCGACATCTCATCCGCATATTCCGAATCGAGTATTCCGAAAAGACCGTTTGCAATGTTTCCAATGAAGTTGAATTCTGCACGGCGAACTATCATACTGCTATTTGGATGGGGTGATAGTAATTCTTTTCCTCTTTCTAGATCTTCATTAAGTGACATGATTTGTGGGATAGTTACCTTACATGTCTCATTTTGATTCGGCAGCAGCTGACAGATCTTTATCAGGTTATTTTTATATTGATCTATTGACTGGTATTGTGCCCAATATGTTTTCATGTCATAATAGGCTACAAGGCCCCAACTTACTTACTTACTTAGGTGGGCATTACAGTTCGGGGTGAACCTGGGCCTCAACCAACATCCTTCGATAACGACTTCTATTTCGGGCGAGCTCTCTCCAGTTTCGCACTCCAAGTCGGTTGAGGTCATCCTCCACTTGATTGCGCCACCTAAGACGAGGTCTTCCCCTTCCGCGATTTCCCTGCAATGTGCTTTCGAACACCCGACGAGCCGGAGCGTTTGGGTCCATCCGCTCAACATGGCCCAACCATCGTAGCCTCGCGATGCGTACTCTTCTGGCTATGCCCATGTCGCGGTACAGCTCATACAGCTCGTTGTTGTATTTTCTTCTCCACACGTTGTCTTCGCATACGGGACCAAAGATCATTCGGAGAATTTTTCTTTCGAAACGACCAAGGGTTTCCTCATCCGCTTTCGATAAGGTCCATGCTTCCGCGCCGTACAGCAGGACTGGGATGATTAAGGTCTTATATAAGGTTACCTTGGTTTTTCTGGAGAGGGTTTTGTTTCTCAATTGCCTTCTTAACCCAAAGAAGCAACGGTTGGCAAGAGTTATTCTCCGTTTGATCTCCGCACTGATGTTGTTTTCCGTGTCTACAGCGGATCCTAGGTAGACGAAGTCCTGTACTACCTCGAAGTTATGTCTGTCTATTGTGACGTTTTGTCCAATTCGTCGATGTTCTGTGTCCTTGTTTGATGACAGCATATACTTTGTTTTGCCCTCATTAACCATCAAACCCATTTTTGCCGCTTCTGTTTCAATACTCGCAAAAGCACCTATGACATCACGCTTTTTTCTTCCCATTACGTCAATATCGTCTGCATATGCGAGCAATTGCACAGACTTTTGAAAAATTGTTCCTCTGGTGTTGACGTTTGAGTTTCTTACAATCTGTTCAAGTATGATGTTGAAGAAATCGCATGACAGCTTATCGCCTTGCCTAAAACGTTTTTCGACATTAAAGGTCTCGGTGAGTTCTTTACCGACC
The DNA here is from genome assembly GCA_914767635.1 of Melanostoma mellinum. Classification (NCBI taxonomy): domain Eukaryota; kingdom Metazoa; phylum Arthropoda; class Insecta; order Diptera; family Syrphidae; genus Melanostoma; species Melanostoma mellinum. The sequence goes on from OU612060.1 coordinate 104,425,318, forward strand.
TTGACGGAGCAGCGTGAATTCTCCAAAGTCATCCTGCATAGTCGTACGAGTTTTGCAGGGATGCCGAAACTAGACATGGCTCTGTACAGCTCGTCTCTGTAGATACTGTCATACGCGGCCTTGAAATCGATAAAAAGATGGTGAATATCGATATTGTGTTCTCGGGTTTTTTCCAAGATCTGCCGTAATGTGAAAATTTGGTCTATTGTGGACTTCTCTGGTCTAAAACCACATTGATAAGGACCTATCAAGTTGTTGACGTGGGGTTTCAGACGTTCACATATTACAGCAGACAAGATCTTATAAGCGACGTTAAGGAGGCTTATCCCTCTATAATTGGCGCAGTTGTGAGGGTCTCCTTTCTTTAGGATCGGGCATACGATACTGAGGTTCCATTCATCGGGCATGCTTTCTTTCGACCATATCATGCAGATCAGCTGGTGCATGCTCCTTTCCAACTGATCTCCAGCTGCCTTGAAAAGTTCGGCATCAAGGCCATCTGCACCTGCAGTATTATTTGATTTAAGTTTGCATATAGCAAGCTTAACTTCTTCTAGGTCGGGAGGACGGCATTCTTGATCATCGTCCAGGCTGAATGGGGCAGTCTGCCTGACAGCGGAATTTGTGTCCTCTTCGCCGTTAAGCAGTCTGCAGAAATGATCTTTCCAGATCCTCAGTAGCGACTGTGACTCTATAACTATGTTTCCCTGCTGGTCTTTACAGGCTTGAGTTCGGGGTTTGCCACCCTGGCAGGATCTTTTTACCTTTTGGTAAAACTTCCGAGTCTCGTTCCTGTCATGGCACCTCTCTATTTCCTCAAACGAGCGCTTCTCATGCTGCTTCTTTTTCTTTTTGAGAAGTCGGTGTTCTTCCCTTCTTCTCTCCTTGTAAATCTCGTTATACCGATCGTGAGCAGCCCTAGTTCGTGTTTGCAAAAGCATTTGTCGTGCTCTTTGCTTGGCTGCATTTGCCTGCCTACATTCTTCATCGAACCATGGGTTTCGTGTTGGTGGCCGAGTGAAACCCAGAACCTCAGAGGCAGCGGTTCTGATGGCTTCTTGGCATTGCTGCCACTGGTCTTCAATGTTTAATGCTGGCGGCATGGGATTCAAGGATAATTGAAGGGACACTCGATTGGAAAAGGCATTGGCAATCTCTTGCGATTGTAGCTTTCCGACGTCATATCTCTTCACAGCGTTAGTTCGTGCTGGTCGTGAACAAGATATCCTCATTCGTACCTTGGCTACAACAAGGTAGTGGTCCGAGTCAAAGTTGGCCCCTCGGGAAGTTCGGACATCTAGCACACTGGAAGAGTGCCTTGCGTCGATCGCAACATGGTCAATTTGGTTGACGGTTAATTGATCTGGGGATCGCCATGTGCCTTTATGAATTTTGAGATGCGGGAAGCGTGTACTACTTACAACAAGATTTAGCCCCGCAGCAAAATCGATTAGCCTCAATCCGTTTTCGGAGGTTTTGTCGTGGAGGCTATGCTTACCGATTGTGTTTCCAAAGATGTCCTCCTTCCCTAGTTTTGCGTTGAAATCGCCAAGAACGATTTTCACGTCGTATCTAGGGCATTGCTCATACGTTTCTTCGAGGAGCTCGTAGAAACAGTCTTTGGAATCGTCGTCTTTCTCTTCTGTGGGGGCGTGGGCGCATATAAGGCTAATGTTGGCGAATTTAGCCCTGATGCGGATGGTCATTATACGCTCATTGACTGGATTTTGGCTAATCACCTTATCCCTGAGTCTTCCTCTAACGACAAATCCACACCCAAATAAACGCTGTTTCTGTTGTCTGTAGCAGTCGCCATAGTATATGTCACAGTTTTTCATCTTCTTTATGCCCGGTCCACTCCATCGCACTTCTTGGATGGCGGTTATGTCTGCTTTGCAGCAGTCCAGGGCGTCCGCTAATTCTCCAGCTGCACCTAGTCCGTAAAGAGATCTTACGTTCCAAGTGCAGATCCGGAGGTCGATGTCCTTTTTTCGTTTGCATGGGTCGTCAACTTTGAAATCATTATCGTTATCCGAGGCTGTTCGTTGTTTCGGAACAAATTATTTTTTCCGTGGTAGGGTAGTTAACCCCACGCACAACCCCCAACCTGGAGGGCCAGGTCCTTTTGGATCCCTTCGGACACAAAGGGCTGGAATATCCAGTGTCAGTACCCTGCTGCAGGGGTGTGAGTGCTGCCGTTGGCTCACCATGAGCTCATCCGCCACCATCTCTACTTCAATACCCTGTCCTAGTATTGAAAGACCCTGAAAGACCTTTAAACCAAATATGTTGGAGTAGCTCCTTCAGGGGTTTCTGCTTTTATGGCTGCTGAAGTCCACCGTTGATTCTGTCCTTCGAATTCATCCGCTGGAACATTTACACGAAAGCTCTCGTAGACCACTGAGATTCGTGCAGTCAGTCATTGTTCGCAGAGCAATTATAGTGTTGATCGATCACAATTCTTTGTTCCGGATTCCCTTATCTCAACACTCGCACTTACTAGTTTAGCAGGTCAGCTCTGGACGGAGCATCCCAGGTCCCAGTGGATACCGCTTGGAGGTATAGTAAGCACAGTTGACGTGTACTATAAGTTACAGCATCTGGGCGCCGCCAAGTTAGCACCAATCAGAGCCTACCCGAATAGTACAACGCCCATCCACAAGGCCCCAACTGCTAGAGGAAATTGTTGCTGTTCCCAAGCTTTCAAAATAGATTCCTGGTTGTGAAGTGAATGGTGTCATTTTAATCTGGTTACCCATGACAAGAGGTAAAAATAATAGTATGGCTATGAAAACTTTGGTACTCGTCATGAATGGGTTGTTTGTTCTCTTCTTTAATGGAGGTCTTATGTCCTCATCTACGATCTCACCGTCTTCTGTTTCGAATGTTGGAGGAGGCGTTGTTATGTTTGGCTCATCTACTTGAACTGGAAGTGGAGCTAGTCGGTGAATGGGTCTTCGCATGATTGAGTTGGCTGATTTTACCTCGGCGACTCTGACGACTCCATCTGCACCAGGGAAAGTTTGGACTACTCTTCCTTGTGGCCACTTCATAACAGGGCAGTTGTCTTCTTTGATTATGACCATGGTTCCCGGAAGTAGGTTTTCGCTCTTGGTCTGCCACTTGTGCCGATGCCATCTTTTCCAAATCTCTTCTTTGATAGTTGTGATTGCTTTTAGTCTAGCTGGCAGATTCATTTTGAGTTCCTCCACTGTTGGATCGGCTGGATTTGTCAGTGGCTCTCCTACTATGAAGTGACCTGGCGTAAGTGCGGTAAGATCGTTGGGATCGTTGGACGCTGCAGTAATAAGCCTTGAGTTGAAAACTGCTTCGATTTCTATCACTACAGTTTCCAGCTCCTCATATGTCAACGTTGCTGTACCAAGATACCGGTATAGAAGATGCATACAAAAATTTTAATAATAAAAGAATTTTATTATTGTTAGTTGGAGTATTGTGATTTAAAAATCGAAATAGAAAGTTTTTTGTGACCTTCACTCCATTTATGCGTTTCGCCCAGGTACAACAGTGGGCTCATCAGTTAGATGCTGTTGTACCCTTCTAATACGCAATGTTTTGGTCGATGTTTACCGACACCTATATAAAGTTTACAGTGCAAACACACTGTAAACTTTATACTTTTAGGGGAATGTGATAACATTCATGCACCTAAAAATATGTTTTGCCCGTGGTCTGGCTAATGTTTACATACAAAAATTTTAATAATAAAAGAATTTTATTATTGTTAGTTGGAGTATTGTGATTTAAAAATCGAAATAGAAAGTTTTTTGTGACCTTCACTCCATTTATGCGTTTCGCCCAGGTACAACAGTGGGCTCATCAGTTAGATGCTGTTGTACCCTTCTAATACGCAATGTTTTGGTCGATGTTTACCGACACCTATATAAAGTTTACAGTGCAAACACACTGTAAACTTTATACTTTTAGGGGAATGTGATTACATTCATGCACCTAAAAATATGTTTTGCCCGTGGTCTGGCTTATGTTTACATACAAAAATTTTAATAATAAAAGAATTTTATTATTGTTAGTTGGAGTATTGTGATTTAAAAATCGAAATAGAAAGTTTTTTGTGACCTTCACTCCATTTATGCGTTTCGCCCAGGTACAACAGTGGGCTCATCAGTTAGATGCTGTTGTACCCTTCTAATACGCAATGTTTTGGTCGATGTTTACCGACACCTATATAAAGTTTACAGTGCAAACACACTGTAAACTTTATACTTTTAGGGGAATGTGATTACATTCATGCACCTAAAAATATGTTTTGCCCGTGGTCTGGCTAATGTTTACATACAAAAATTTTAATAATAAAAGAATTTTATTATTGTTAGTTGGAGTATTGTGATTTAAAAATCGAAATAGAAAGTTTTTTGTGACATTCACTCCATTTATGCGTTTCGCCCAGGTACAACAGTGGGCTCATCAGTTAGATGCTGTTGTACCCTTCTAATACGCAATGTTTTGGTCGATGTTTACCGACACCTATATAAAGTTTACAGTGCAAACACACTGTAAACTTTATACTTTTAGGGGAATGTGATTACATTCATGCACCTAAAAATATGTTTTGCCCGTGGTCTGGCTAATGTTTACATACAAAAATTTTAATAATAAAAGAATTTTATTATTGTTAGTTGGAGTATTGTGATTTAAAAATCGAAATATATATACCTATATATATATATATTTATATAGGTGTCGGTAAACATCGACCAAAACATTGCGTATTAGAAGGGTACAACAGCATCTAACTGATGAGCCCACTGTTGTACCTGGGCGAAACGCATAAATGGAGTGAAGGTCACAAAAAACTTTCTATTTCGATTTTTAAATCACAATACTCCAACTAACAATAATAAAATTCTTTTATTATTAAAATTTTTGTATGTAAACATTAGCCAGACCACGGGCAAAACATATTTTTAGGTGCATGAATGTAATCACATTCCCCTAAAAGTATAAAGTTTACAGTGTGTTTGCACTGTAAACTTTATATAGGTGTCGGTAAACATCGACCAAAACATTGCGTATTAGAAGGGTACAACAGCATCTAACTGATGAGCCCACTGTTGTACCTGGGCGAAACGCATAAATGGAGTGAAGGTCACAAAAAACTTTCTATTTCGATTTTTAAATCACAATACTCCAACTAACAATAATAAAATTCTTTTATTATTAAAATTTTTGTATGTAAACATTAGCCAGACCACGGGCAAAACATATTTTTAGGTGCATGAATGTAATCACATTCCCCTAAAAGTATAAAGTTTACAGTGTGTTTGCACTGTAAACTTTATATAGGTGTCGGTAAACATCGACCAAAACATTGCGTATTAGAAGGGTACAACAGCATCTAACTGATGGGTATAGAAGATGTTTTGCCGACTTGACTGCAGCTACCCACAACCCGCCAAAATGTGGAGCTCTAGGAGGAATGAAGTGAAACTCTATTCCCTTTGAACTGAATGTGTTTTGAATCCGTTCTTGATTTTTAGATGCATATATCTGGTTTATCAACTCTTGCAATTGACTGTTGGCGCCCACAAACTTGTAGCGTGATCGCAGTACAGATGTTGACAAGTACCCCTTCTTCCGATGAACCTTTTAATTAAAGCGATGAAGCCATTCGTAGATAGATCTGTCACTAATTCCAGATGAACTGCTTTTGTAGCAAAAAACACGGCAATATCTTTTTTGAGGATGCTTTCCTCGTATCTTGAAGTGTGTTTTTATTGGACCACAGAAGTCAACTCCAGAGTTTATAAAAGGTCGGGCAGACTGTACCCTATGGGCTGGTAGATCTCCCATTATTTGTGACAGTAGTTTGGGTTTTGCCTTAGTGCACCTCACACATTGCTGAACTACTGATCTGGAAATGATTTTTCCTTTAATGGGCCAGAATTTTTGCTTAGTTATTGCAAGCAAAGCCTGGGGCCCACAATGGAGATTTTCCTTGTGAAAAGATTCCATGACCAGTCTGGTAAACGTATGTGAATATGGAAGAAGCATTGGATGCTTTGCTTCATATGAAAGTGATGATGCCTCCAGACGACCACCAACTCTTAAAACTCCTTCCTCATTCAAAAATGGAGTTAAACTGCTGAGGGGACTCCCCTTTCGTGTTTCAGAGAAACGCTGGATATGTTTGATATCTTTGTGAGGCTTCTTTTTTCCCAGCTGGGGTAAGACTCAGCGGGTCCAGGGTTTCTTCCCAAGGAAGCTCTAAAACTTGGGTGCAGTAGTCCAACTTCTAAAATAACGAGGCGAGTCGAGGCAATTTATGAGTTACAATCTAGTTTATTGTTTTTCCAAAATAGACAAAAGAAAAAAAGGAGTCTTTACAATGTTTGAAGTTTATTGGTTTTCTTTTTAGTTTCAGCACAATATGAGTAGGTGGGTCACGGCACAGGTCCGCCGGCCTGATTTTGGCGGGGCGCTTCGGGTGGATGATGCTTCTCCTGCGGTTGAAGTTATGCGGGTTAATTGCTTGGCTTTCGGACGGCACGGGAGTTCGAAATCTGCACGAGGTTGATTCGACCGGGGTGGGTTTAATGACAGCTGCGCTCCTGTAATAATAAAAGAATATAATGACAATTTGGAACGTCGTCTATAAGAAGAGGCGACGCTTGACGGAACAACGGGGGAGGAGTGGCTGTAATGGCCACGGCAGAGGAACTAACCGACGGCCTCTGTTAGGAGGAGCTCCTTTTCGGTTAATTCGAGCGTTTGTTTTGCAATTTGCACAAGCGGTCTTGTGCTTTGCGGTGAATTGACTGGCGGTCTCTGATAGGAGGAACACTATTCCAGTGAATTCAATAATAGTCGGGGAGTTGACTGGCGGCCTCTGGCAGGAGGAACACCTTTCCAGTGAACTCAATAATAATGTGAATTTGACTGGCGGCCTCTGGTAGGAGGAACACCTTTCCAGCAATTTCACTAGGACGGTCGGGGAATGGAGAAGATGAAAATTATTGAAGTTGTAGTGGTATTGCCCCTAACAACAAATAGTTGACAAATTGTTACTTCTACTTATAATTTTTCTGGTAGAAAGTAAATGTGAGGCATACCAAGGCGAGTGAAATATTATCCCTCGCTGCCCATGCATGTGCCTATATCCACCTATCACAACAACAAAGTACACTCGGCGGTTCGTGGTAGCTCACCGGCTGCTGTTTTAATTGAATTTATTTTCGTGTGAGAAATGTGTACCATCCATGCAGTGTACTTGCGCATGTGTTTGGTTGTAGTTGCTCGCTAGGTGGGTGTGTACTAATGCTAATGACTGCTTGCGTCATTACTCGGTGCACATGTTATTGTGTATCAGCGAGCGTAAATCGTAAGGTAAGTTGGAGGTAGTTTGGTGGCTGCCAGGAGAAGTGTGGCGTATCGTCACAGACCCCCCTTACTTTATAAGACGAGAACCCTCTCGTCTTCGATCTACGTTATTTAGGAAAGGATGAACTCTTTTGTACTTTTCGGTAAACTTTAATAAAAAAAAACCAATCAAAACAAACTTCTTGTAAACAAAAAAACAAACTAATTCGTAAATATCTTCAGACTAGTGTCAAAAATCAAAAAAACAATCTATGATAATAATAATAATAAAAAAAAAATGCAACTTATAATTTGCTCGGTCGGTTGAGATTTCGGCTGTCAATATAGTCTTCACTGCTGCTGTTTGGCCCCTTCAGCGGCGCGCGCTGCGCATCGTTTACGTTGCTGGCGGCGGATGACCGCCGCGCTAACGATAAATCCAGGTGGCTCGGATGCTAAGTGGTGGTCTACTCGTGTTGGTGCGGCAAATAATGCCCGTTCTAGCGGGTTAGTGGTGGAGTTCGGACACTAGGGATGTACCTGGGGGCGTATCTAGCTGTCCTTGGGTCGCGCCGTGCTTGCTCTGGTATCATGCGACGGGCTGAAAGTCGGGAGTGTGCTCGCCGTGCGGTTTCTGGCGCTGTTAGATCCAAACCGTGCAGTACCCATCCTTGGGCCACCGGGGCGTGTCGTATTTCGGGGTGATGTTTGGTACTGGGTACCCCGACTGCCGCGAGCCGTTCCGCCCATAATTCCTCGGCTCGGCGTTTAGTCGCCCGCTTCTGTGCCATGACGTGCGGTGGAGACAGTGGAGGGCGTATTGGTGCGGCGCCGGCGCTCGATGGTCTCTTAGTTGTTACCCGGCGAGATGTTGTGGGCTGTGCCGTCGTTCCCCCCAACGTGACTATTACGGTGGTAGCGTCTCGAGGTGGCGGTCGTGGCCTGGCCGGGGCAGTGCGTTTGAGTTGGCATGGATCGGCTGGTGATGACATTACGCCGAGAATTAATTTAGCGGGAAGTTTGATGTCGACTGCCGGCTGCGTTGTGGAGTTGATTCTAGTTTCGGGGAGTAATGGTGTCGTTAATTTACCTTGCCCGTTGTGAAGACCACTTACCCCTTGGATGGTTGGTCCCAGGCTGCAAACTACTCCTGTCGAGGGTAAAATTCTTGCTCCTAGTTGGTTGCTCTGAGATGGTCCGATCGCGACGGCGGTTGAGGGATGACTGGTTACACTAGAAGTAGAATTTGTTGATACCTCTTTAGGAGAAATATAATTTTTAATGTTTCTTACTTGAGCCCGGACGTTCGTGATGTGACCTTTAGCGTCTTTTTTTCGCAGTGCTACGATAACGGGAGAGAGTATTTTCGTTACCTCGTAGGGTCCTTCATAGCGAGGAGCTAATTTCTCCGCGAAGTAGTTTACTCCTGAAGAGGGTACTCGGTGGCGTTTGTAGACCTGGTCGCCGACGAGGGGGCGCCAGGGGCGATGTCGGAGGCTATAATGTTTTGCTTGCGTTTGGGTAGCCTGGCGGAGATTTATTTTAACGAGTTCGAACAAATCTTTCATGCGTTCCGCTCTTACGTTGATGTCGTCTAATGATCGGTGGTGGTTATCCTCTTCCCTCATGGTGCTGGGCATTCTTAATTCTCTACCGAAATTTAGCAAGGCCGGAGAGTAACCAGTTGACTCGTGGCGGCTCGTGTTCATCGCAAAGGTTAATTCGGGGATGTGATCATCCCAATGTCGTTGGTTGCCTTGGATGTATTGGGCAATCATCGTCTTTAACACGCGGCTTACTCGCTTGGTCGGATTTTCCTGTGGAGTGTACGGGGCAGTGAGGCGATGAACTATGCCTAAATCGGATAGCAATTCTCGGAATGAGTGGCTGATGAATTGGCTCCCGTTGTCGGAGAGCACCATTTTCGGGACTCCGAACCGAAAGAAAACTCTCTCGCGGATGGCCTGCATAAGGCTTACGGTAGTCGCAGCGGGAAGGGGAACGGCTTCTACCCACTTAGTGAACTTATCAGTAAAAACCAGGATCACTGTGTTGCCCTTCATCGACCGAGGCAGGGGCCCTACGAAGTCTACGCTTACTACATCCCATGGACCTTCGGTTTGAGTTGTGTGCATGAGGCCGCTGGGTTTTTGTTGAGAGGGCTTATATCGGTTGCAGGTTTGACAATCTCAGACATACTTGGCGATATCGCGACACACCCTGGCCAATGATACTTTAACATAACTCGGGATGTTGTTTTGGTAATTCCCAAATGCCCAGCCGTCACTACATCGTGGTTTTCGTACAGCACTTGTTGACGTTCGGCGAGGCGTACACACAATTTCCAATCGTCGGCGCCAGGATCGGATAAAGGGTTGGTACTGGCGAAGCGGCGGTACAGTCTTTTGTCGGTGATACGGAAATCGGGGAATTTTTCGGGCGTTTGTCTTACTTGCTCGTATTTAACCTGGACCCATTCGGGATTGGCGTCTCGCATCACGGCTAGTCGGTCGATCTCGGTTATTGCCAGAGGGTCCCGCGATAGTGCGTCAGCCACTATGTTTAACGTTCCTTTCCGGTACTGGATGTCGAAGTCGTACTATTGCAACTCCAAGGCCCACCTTGCCAATCTTCCCGATGGATTTTCGAGCGAGTGCAACCATTTGAGCGAATGGTGGTCGGTGATGACGTTGAAATGATATCCTTCCAAATAAGGGCGCATCTTACGTATTCCTCACAGAATTGCTTAACATTCTTTCTCAGTGGCAGCATATTTTACCTCGAGATCAGTCAACGTTCGGCTGGCGTATGCGATTACCTTTTCGTGCCCCTCTGACTTCTGGGTCAATACCACGCCCAGGCCATATTGGCTGGCGTCGGTCTGTAGCGTGAACGGTTGCGCAAAGTCGGGACATGCTAACACGGGCGCTTTTGTTAACCTGGTCTTGAGAGTATCGAAGGCAGCCTGCTGCTCGTCTGTCCATACCCATTTAGTTGATTTCTTCAAGAGGGACGTGAGGGGTGTTGCGATGGTGGAGAAATCTCGAATAAACCGGCGATACCAGGAGCAAATGCCTAAAATACGTCTGAGTTCTCGTACGCTCGTAGGTGCCTTTAAGTCTCGAACGGCGGCCACTTTATCAGGGTCGGTACTAATGCCGTCTTTGCATATGACGTGCCCTAGGTACTTCAGGCTAGGCCGGCAAAAGTGGCATTTGTCCGGATTTATTTTTAGATTTGCGGCGCGTTATCTTCGAAATACCTCTCCCAAATGGCGAAGATGGTCGTCGAATGTTTTGCTGATGATGATTATGTCGTCTAAGTACACCAACACATGATCCTCCATGTCGTGCCCAAGTATTTCGTCCATGGCCCTTTGGAATGTAGCTCCGGCCGAGTGTAACCCACAGGGCATTACATTCCACTCGAACAAGCCGCGGGCTGGGACAGTGAATGCGGTATACGGACGGCATTCGGCTTTTAACGCGATCTGCCAATAGCCTTGTTTGAGATCGATGGTTGATAGGTATCGAGCTCCACGCAGCTTGTCTAGAATTGACGAAATGTATGGTAATGGGTAGGCGTCTTTATACGAAATTTCGTTGAGCTGACGGAAGTCAACGCATACCCTCCATGACCCTTCCTTCTTACGTACAAGTACTACAGGCGAACTATACGGGCTTTTGGACGGGCTGATTTTCCCTGATGCTAATAAGTCGTCGATTTCCTCATTGATGATTTGCTGCATGGCGGAGTTGCGTGGATAGTAACACTGTTTGAAAGGCTCGGTGTTCTTCAGGCGTATGACGTGCGGCACTACGGTGGATATACCCTTTGTCTCGTTAAACCGAGGTAGCTCTTCGGCTAGAAATTCCTTTAGGCGGACGTCCAGTTGTGGGTCTTGTTTTTCGTTTGTACCTTGCCGGCACCCCAGTTCTTCGGTGAGCGCACATAGGATATCGGATGACTGAGGGCTTCTCTCTTTCCCACTGGAGATTTCCTGCCCTCCCAAAGTTAATTTACAACCTGCCTGACCTAAGAAATCCATCCCCAGAATGGCGTCCTCCGCTAAATTAGGCATATACAAGGCCTCACCCGTAATCGTTCGGTTATTTACGTGCAAGCTAATGCTGTAGTGTTCGGACGTTTGTGTCGAGTGACCGTAAGCTAGCTCGATAACGTGTGCCTGGTTCCGTGATGGGATACCTAACCGTATGCATTCGTCTCTTAGTTTTTTGCCGATAAGGGATCGGGTGGAGCCGGTATCAACTAAGGCGTTATAAGTTTGGTCGGCGGTGGGTATTCGTATGAAGAGCCGTGGGTCAGTTCTCATTTATTTATTAGTTTGGCTTAATTCAAGCTTAATACAATTTTGATCATAAACTGAAACTTACAATATTAATATACATTATATAAAAATTTAAAATTAAATAACTAACCTATCTTAAGAGTAAAACTATAAGGGGAAATTAAGAATTACGGGAGTATAAGTTATTTCTGAGGGAAGGTACGCTTATATTAAAATCAAGGGTATGCTGTACACTGTTTGCTAAGCGCAGCATTCGGGTGATAGGATTGAAATGGCCATAGTTAGTACGATGAGTGGGAAGGTTATAGAGAGGGGTTGATCTAAGGTTGCGGGGATTGGTATTGAGGAAGATATTTTCTAGGAGTGCCGGACAGTCTATAACACCAGTGATTATTTGGTGCAAAAATATAATATCGGCAACTATACGACGCTTTGCGAGGGTTTGTAAATTGATTAAAAGTAATCGATCTTCGTAGGGGGGTAAAATTAGAGGATTACTCGCATTAATCGAAGAAATCTTCGTTGAACGGCTTCAATTCTGAGAGAGTGGGTAATTTGGAAAGGAGACCAAACCTGAGAAGCATACTCAAGTATAGGTCTGACGAATGTTATGTAAAGGGATTTGGTGGTGTAAGGGTTGGAGAATTCTTTGGACCAGCGTTTTATGAAGCCAAGGGAGGAGTTTGCTTTCGCAATAATTTGGTCGATGTGGAATCGGAAATTGAGCTCTTTGTCACAATAAATACCAAGATCACGAATTGAAGACACTACTGGAACAGGAATGTCACAAAAGACATAAGTCCGAGGGAGTGAGGGGAGGCGTTTGCGGGAAAAGGTCATGAATTGGCACTTGCTGACATTAAGTTCTAGAAAATTTTTCTGACACCAGGTCAAAAAGGAATTTAAATCTTGCTGAAGGAAAGAGGAATCAAAAGGTGTGGTTATAGTCCTTATAATTTTTATGTCATCTGCGTGGATGGATAAATCAGAGTGGGAAATAACTTTATCAACATCATTTATAGCAAGGACGAATAAGAGTGGGCCAAGATGGCTACCTTGGGGAACACCGGATGTTGCAGAAATAGGAGTAGATATTGAGCCACGAAAAACTACCCTATAGAAGCGTTGCTCCAAGTAAGAGCCAACCCATTGAATAAATAGCGGAGGAAAGCCATAGGCTCTTAGCTTGAGAATAATTATCTGGTGCGAAATTTTGTCAAAAGCCTTAGAGAAGTCCGTGGTAACTACGTCAACTTCATAGCCTTGTTCTAGAGAACAGAGCGTCCTTGATACAAATTGAGTTAGATTCGTCGTGGTTGATCTGCCTTTTAAGAACCCATGCTGTAGTTGAGAAAAAATTGACTTGCAGTGAAAATAAAGGGAGTCATAGACAATGCTTTCAAATAGTTTGGGAATAGAGGAGAGTTTGGCTATGGGGCGATAATTAGAAATATCGTTTTTCATACCTTTTTTGTGGATTGGAAAAATAAATGAATCTTTCCATAAAATAGGAAAGACTGCTTGTGAGAGAGAGAGTTGAAATAAATTAGTTAGAGGCTTGCATAGTGCGTTAGTGCATTTTTTAAGTAAGATAGCAGGGATGCCGTCAGGTCCAGGAGAAAAATCTTCTTTGAGTAATTTCATTTTATTACAAACAGTATCTGGATCTACACCAAGAGAAACGAGAGAGGTATGTGGACTGTTTGTCAGGTAACTAAAGTAATCGGGGTCTGGGTCGTTAATATCGACACTATAAGATTGGCTAAAGAAATTAGTAAAAAGGTTAGCAATGACTTGAGAATCTGAAGTTGAAGTGTTTTGAAAATTGAGCGTTGAAGGGAGGCCATCTGATTTTCTTTTAATATTAATAAATTGGTAGAACCGCTTAGGCTCAGAAATGAGACAAGTCTGCATTTTACTGAGGTAATTATGGTACAGAACTTCGCATAAAGATGAGAAATTGGAGAAAGCATGCTGATAATTTATGAAATCAGAGGGAGATTTAGATTTTAAGAAGATTTTCCACAATTTATTTCTGAGATTACGAAGCGTTCGTAGTTCTTTAGTGTACCATGGGGGAGAGGCTGAGCAATTTTTTTGTTTCAAATGTGGGACGCTCTGGATGAGGCATTCGAAAATAGATGTATAGAAAAATGTGAGAGCAATGTCGATAGGGGTGGGGGCTTTAGTGAAAGAATTAAAATCAACCTGATTAAGTAAGATAATTAGATAATCAAAGTTAGCTTTACGAAAGTTGAAAACAAGGGGGACTTCTGAATCAATGGTGGAGATTTGTTGTTCTAAAGTAAAGACAAGAGAAATGAATTTGGTGAAATTGGTCAAGGGTCGAGAGAAGATGGAAACTTTCGGTAACTACTGAGTTACAAGGATCCGAAGAGAAGATAAGATCGAGTTGTCTCCCAAGGTTGTTGGTTACATTACTCAATTGAAAGAGGCCTGACCCTAGCAAGCGATCGTAGAAAAGGCATTCTTTTTCTGAAGTAAGGTTGCAAGGAACAAAGTATGATTCATTATCGGATGGTATCCAGCGCAAGTCGGGCAAATTAAAGTCTCCAATGATAAAAAAGTCATCGCAGGATTCCGCAGCTTCAAAAAGCAGATCAAAGGAATCGACTAATTGTTTATATGCAATAGTAGGTTGAGATGGGTGAATGTAGCAACAGAAAATATAGAAACATCTATTGAGGGATAAAAGTTTTACACATACAAATTCGATGAGTGGGGATTTAGGGATATCTACTAGAGTAACATTGAAACGGTTGTGAACAGCAAGAAGAACACCACGGCCATTGGGACAGTTCACAGTTCTGACCGCTATCCGCGCCACTGTGACTGGATTCTGATGGCAAGGGCAGTCCTTCGTAAGTCGGCCATCCGTACCGCAAAAAGAACAGAACAACCGGAACGGTCGCCGGCAATCCTTTTTCATGTGCCCCCTCTGCTTACACTGCCAGCAGTGGGTGTTCCTGGGTGGGTGTTAGACTTAGGTGGGGCGGCGGCGTTGGCGCTGGGTCGGTCCTCTTTCTGGATGAACTCGAACTCGTCGGTTAACTCCATCAGCTCTTCTAAACTACGGAAATCCTTTCTTTTGATGTATAGACGATACTCAGGTCGGAGGTTGTCATATATGGTGTCTAGGTGTTCGGCGGCCGTCATACGTGGATGCTGGCGGATCAAGTATAAAAATGAGCGGATATAATCCTTAGCTTTCTCACGTAGGCTTTGGCGTTTCCGTAAAATCTCATCTTCTAACTTGACGTAGTAACGTGACGGAAGGAAGTAGCTGATGAAGGAGCGACGGAAGGCGTGCCAATCATGGAAGTCGTCTCGGTTGATCCGCAGCCATTCGAGAGCGGAACCCTTGAAGATGTCTGGGAGGGTTCGCATCATCTGGTCAAGAGGGATTTCGTAGCACTGTGCGAGTTCTTCGATCCTCTCCAAGAATTCCAAAGGCTGGCCAGAAGAATCGAAGCGCAGACCCCACTTACGCACGACGTTCATTAGCTCCGCTTCGTAACTCAACGGGAACCGGTGTGGGACAGGGGGGTCGGACGGGTGTCTATGGGCTGTTCCATTGTCGTAAGGGCGACTACTCGGAGGAGCTGACGTAGCGCGTTCGAAGTGTTGCTGTCGGTACACTAATTGTGACGTGGACGGCGGAGATGTTATGTTAGCGGGTTGTAGTTGCAGGCTGGTCTGGTAAACGGACTTCTTAGCTTTGCGTGCGTCCGTCGGGATGGTGCCTTCTTCTTCGGCGTCGTTCCGGGCCTCAATTTTCCTCTCCCACTCCGTGCATAAGTTCTGGGTGGACTTATGGGCTCGTAACTCCTTCAGGTGTTGACTTAACCGCTGGCGTAAATCGCCTACGGTGCCGGTGGTGTTCAATCCTCGCAGATTAAGCGTCTCGACGAGCTCTGGCTTTTTCAAAAAGTATATGAACCCCAGGTTCTCGTATGGATTGAAGTCTTCCTCGGAATGTTCGCAGGTCTGATCGGACGTTGCGGGTGCGTTTTCATTATTTGCCATGTTGGACGGGGTTGGTCGGCTGCGGGCGGCTGCGGTCGGTGGACAATGCGTCAGTTCCAGGTAACGGGCGGTCGGTTGAACGCTTAGCAATGTCCCTGCTCGGGCGCCAATTTGTGAGGCTTCTTTTTTCCAAGCTGGGGTAAGACTCAGCGGGTCCAGGGTTTCTTCCCAAGGAAGCTCTAAAACTTGGGTGCAGTAGTCCAACTTCTAAAATAACGAGGCGAGTCGAGGCAATTTATGAGTTACAATCTAGTTTATTGTTTTTCCAAAATAGACAATAGAAAAAAAGGAGTCTTTACAATGTTTGAAGTTAATTGGTTTTCTTTTTAGTTTCAGCACAATATGAGTAGGTGGGTCACGGCACAGGCTCGCCGGCCTGAAACTGGCGGGGTGCTTCGGGTGGATGATGCTTCTCCTGCGGTTGAAGTTATGCGGGTTAATTGCTTGGCTTTCGGACGGCACGGGAGTTCGAAATCTGCACGAGGTTGATTCGACCGGAGTGGGTTTAATGACAGCTGCGCTCCTGTAATAATAAAAGAATATAATGACAATTTGGAACGTCGTCTATAAGAAGAGGCGACGCTTGACGGAACAACGGGGGAGGAGTGGCTGTAATGGCCACGGCAGAGGAACTAACCGACGGCCTCTGTTAGGAGGATCTCCTTTTCGGTTAATTCGAGCGTTTGTTTTGCAATTTGCACAAGCGGTCTTGTGCTTTGCGGTGAATTGACTGGCGGTCTCTGATAGGAGGAACACTATTCCAGTGAATTCAATAATAGTCGGGGAGTTGACTGGCGGCCTCTGGCAGGAGGAACACCTTTCCAGTGAACTCAATAATAATGTGAATTTGACTGGCGGCCTCTGGTAGGAGGAACACCTTTCCAGCAATTTCACTAGGACGGTCGGGGAATGGAGAAGATGAAAATTATTGAAGTTGTAGTGGTATTGCCCCTAACAACAAATAGTTGACAAATTGTTACTTCTACTTATAATTTTTCTGGTAGAAAGTAAATGTGAGGCATACCAAGGCGAGTGAAATATTATCCCTCGCTGCCCATGCATGTGCCTATATCCACCTATCACAACAACAAAGTACACTCGGCGGTTCGTGGTAGCTCACCGGCTGCTGTTTTAATTGAATTTATTTTCGTGTGAGAAATGTGTACCAACCATGCAGTGTACTTGCGCATGTGTTTGGTTGTAGTTGCTCGCTGGGTGGGTGTGTACTAATGCTAATAACTGCTGGCATGATTACTCGGTGCACATGTTATTGTGTATCAGCGAGCGTAAATCGTAAGGTAAGTTGGATGTGCTTTGGTGGCAGCCAGGAGAAGTGTGGCGTATCGTCACATCTTCACTAAATTCTTCTCGTTGTATTTGCTTCACAATATACAGCAACGCCGTATAGTGTTCGGTTGGTTTTAGCGGTCTGAATTTTTTTGTAAGTACTTCTCCTTTGGCTGCTTTAAGGTTGTGAATGTATCGCAAAACATATGCAACGACGCGCTGTAATTTTCTGAAATTGTTGCCATGCTCAATCGTATAAATGAAGCTTGCTGGTTGCTTTACGGCTGACAACACAGCTTTGGTGTCTCTTCTCTCTTGACAACATTCTGCCTTTTTGGTGAAAATGATTCTTGGCCATGAAGGAAGAACGGTCCGTAAAACCAAAGATTACATGACGGCAACTTTTCAGCTGGTATGCCTCGTGAAACAAGATCAGCGGGGTTGTCTCTGGATCGAAAGTGTCGCCAATCTTGAGCAGCAGTTGTACTCTGTATTGCTGCAGTTCGGTTTGCAATGAAAGTATGAAATGATGATGATGAAGAATTGATCCAGCTTAAAACAATGTCGGAATCCGTCCAGAGAAAGGTGGGACATGTCTCGTAGTGTAAATCCTTTTTAACCCGGTGAACTAGCTCAGCGGCCAATGTTGCAGCACATAACTTAAACCGTGGAATGGTGAGCCTTTTTAATGGGGCGACCTTGGATTTTGCACATAAGAGTCTGACTATCACGGTTTTGTCCTTGTTGACTGCCCTTATGTAAATGGCTGCTCCATATGCCTTCTCCAATGCATCAGCAAAGGCATGCACCTGCACGGAAGAGGGAGTGCGGTGATCAAATATATGACGATCGATCTGTATCTTTTGTAGATGATTTAAATTCTCTCTGAAATTTGTCCATTCTGTTTATAGCCTTTTGGGAAGCGGTGTGTCCCATTCGAAGCCTTCTACCCATAGCTGTTGTAGGAATATCTTTGCGGTGATAATAACGGGTCCAAAGAATCCAAGGTTCATAAAGTTGTGCGATGTCAGATAAAGCTGTTCGTTTCGTGATCCTTTAAGTTTTGTTGGTTTGAATGTGTACCACGAATGTATCAGATTTCGGTATCCATCCTTGCCCGAGTGTTTTTATTTGAGTTGAGTTGTCGATGTCCAGGAATGTTTTTTAATAATCCTTGTTCGTTGGCACACCACTAAGGGTCAAACCTGCGGTTTTTAACAAGGCAGTAAGTTGATCTCACATCTCAACTGTTTGAGTCAAACTGTTGGATGCAGTCATTACATCGTCAACGTAGAAATTGTTCTCTAGAATTTCTGCTCCTAGTAAATAGATGTGTCAGCTATCTGATGCTAGTTATTGTAGGCATTTTATGACCAGGTATGGAGCTGATGTGGATGGGCGTTGTACTATTCGGGTAGGCTCTGATTGGTGCTAACTTGGCGGCGCCCAGATGCTGTAACTTATAGTACACGTCAACTGTGCTTACTATACCTCCAAGCGGTATCCACTGGGACCTGGGATGCTCCGTCCAGAGCTGACCTGCTAAACTAGAAAGTGCGAGTGTTGAAAAGGGAATCCGGAACAAAGAATTGTGATCGATCAACACTATAATTGCTCTGCGAACAATTACTGACTGCACGAATCTCAGTGGTCTACGAGAGCTTTCGTGTAAATGTCCCAGCGGATGAATTCGAAGTACAGAATCAACGGTGGACTTCAGCAGCCATAAAAGCAGAAACCCCTGAAAGAGCTACTCCAACATATTTGGTTTAAAGGTCTTTTGGGGTCTTTCAATACTAGGACAGGGTATTGAAGTAGAGATGGTGGCGGACGAGCTCCTGGTGAGCCAACGGCAGCACTCACACCCCTACAGCAGGGTACTGACTCTGGATACTCCAGCTCTTTGTGTCCGAAGGGATCCAAAAGGACCTGGCCCTCCAGGTTGGGGGTTGTGCGTAGGGTTAACTACCCAACCACGTAAAAAAAGCCCAGTTCCGAAACAATCAACAGCCTCGGATAACGATAATGATTTCAAAGTTGACGACCCATGCAAACGAAAAAAGGACAACGACCTCCGGATCTGCACTTGGAACGTAAGATCTCTTAACGGACTAGGTGCAGCTGGAGAATTAGCGGACGCCCTGGACTGCTGCAAAGCAGACATAACCGCCATCCAAGAAGTGCGATGGAGTGGACCGGGCATAAAGACGATGAAAAACTGTGACATATACTATGGCGACTGCTACAGACAACAGAAAAAGCGTTTATTTGGGTGCGGATTTGTCGTTAGAGGTAGACTCAGGGATAAGGTGATTAGCCAAAATCCAGTCAATGAGCGTATAATGACCATCCGCATCAGGGCTAAATTCGCCAACATTAGCCTTATATGCGCCCACGCCTCCACAGAAGAGAAAGACGACGATTCCAAAGACTGTTTCTACGAGCTCCTCGAAGAAACATATGAGCAATGCCCTAGATACGACGTGAAAATCGTTCTTGGCGATTTAAACGCAAAACTAGGGAAGGAGGACATCTTTGGAAACACAATCGGTAAGCATAGCCCACACGACAAAACCTCCGAAAACGGATTGAGGCTAATCGATTTTGCTGCGGGGCTAAATCTTGTTGTAAGTAGTACACGCTTCCCGCATCTCAAAATTCATAAAGGCACATGGCGATCCCCAGATCAATTAACCGTCAACCAAATTGACCATGTTGCGATCGACGCAAGGCACTCTTCCAGTGTGCTAGATGTCCGAACTTTCCGAGGGGCCAACTTTGACTCGGACCACTACCCTGTTGTAGCCAAGGTACGAATGAGGATATCTTGTTCACGACCAGCACGAACTAACGCTGTGAAGAGATATGACGTCGGAAAGCTACAATCGCAAGAGATTGCCAATGCCTTTTCCAATTGAGTGTCCCTTCAATTATCCTTGAATCCCATGCCGCCAGCATTGAACATTGAAGAACAGTGGCAGCAATGCCAAGAAGCCATCAGAACCGCTGCCTCTGAGATTCTGGGTTTCACTCGGCCACCAAAACGAAACCCATGGTTCGATGAAGAATGTAGGCAGGCAAATGCAGCCAAGCAAAGAGCACGACAAATGCTTTTGCAAGCACGAACGAGGGCTGCTTACGATCAGTATAACGAGATTTACAAGGAGAGAAGAAGGGAAGAACACCGACTTCTCAAAAAGAAAAAGAAGCAGCATGAGAAGCGCTCGTTTGAGGAAATAGAGAGGTGCCATGACAGGAACGAGACTCGGAAGTTTTACCAAAAGGTAAAAAGATCCTGCCAGGGTGGCAAACCCCGAACTCAAGCCTGTAAAGACCAGCAGGGAAACATAGTTATAGAGTCACAGTCGCTACTGAGGATCTGGAAAGATCATTTCTGCAGACTGCTTAACGGCGATGAGGACACAAATTCCGCTGTCAGGCAGACTGCCCCATTCAGCCTGGACGATGATCAAGTATGCCGTCCTCCCGACCTAGAAGAAGTTAAGCTTGCTATATGCAAACTTAAATCGAATAAGACTGCAGGTGCAGATGGCCTTGATGCCGAACTTTTCAAGGCAGCTGGAGATCAGTTGGAAAGGAGCTTGCACCAACTGATCTGCATGATATGGTCGAAAGAAAGCATGCCCGATGAATGGAACCTCAGTATCGTATGCCCGATCCTAAAGAAAGGAGACCCTCACAACTGCGCCAATTATAGAGGGATAAGCCTCCTTAACGTCGCTTATAAGATCTTGTCTGCTGTAATATGTGAACGTCTGAGACCCCACGTCAACAACTTGATAGGTCCTTATCAATGTGGTTTTAGACCGGAGAAGTCCACAATAGACCAAATTTTCACATTACGGCAGATTTTGGAAAAAACTCGAGAACATAATATCGACATTCACTATCTCTTTATCGATTTCAAGGCCGCGTATGACAGTATCTACAGAGACGAGCTGTACAGAGCCATGTCTAGTTTCGGCATCCCTGCAAAACTCGTACGACTATGCAGGATGACTTTGGAGAATTCACGCTGCTCCGTCAAGGTCGGTAAAGAACTCACCGAGACCTTTAATGTCAAAAAAGGTTTTAGGCAAGGCGATAAACTGTCATGCGATTTCTTCAACATCATACTTGAACAGATTGTAAGAAACTCAAACGTCAACACCAGAGGAACAATCTTTCAAAAGTCTGTGCAATTGCTCGCATATGCAGACGATATTGACGTAATGGGAAGAAAAAAGCGTGATGTCATAGGTGCTTTTGCGAGTATTGAAACAGAAGCGGCAAAAATGGGTTTGATGGTTAATGAGGGCAAAACAAAGTATATGCTGTCATCAAACAAGGACACAGAACATCGACGAATTGGACAAAACGTCACAATAGACAGACATAACTTCGAGGTAGTACAGGACTTCGTCTACCTAGGATCCGCTGTAGACACGGACAACAACATCAGTGCGGAGATCAAACGGAGAATAACTCTTGCCAACCGTTGCTTCTTTGGGTTAAGAAGGCAATTGAGAAACAAAACCCTCTCCAAAAAAACCAAGGTAACCTTATATAAGACCTTAATCATCCCAGTCCTGCATTACGGCGCGGAAGCATGGACCTTATCGAAAGCGGATGAGGAAACCCTTGGTCGTTTCGAAAGAAAAATTCTCCGAATGATCGCGAAGGCAATGTGTGGAGAAGAAGATACAACAACGAGCTGTATGAGCTGTACCGCGACATGGGCATAGCCAGAAGAGTACGCATCGCGAGGCTACGATGGTTGGGCCATGTTGAGCGGATGGACCCAAACGCTCCGGCTCGTCGGGTGTTCGAAGCACATTGCAGGGAAATCGCGGAAGGGGAAGACCTCGTCTTAGGTGGCGCAATCAAGTGGAGGATGACCTCAACCGACTTGGAGTGCGAAACTGGAGAGAGCTCGCCCGAAATAGAAGTCGTTATCGAAGGATGTTGGTTGAGGCCCAGGTTCACCCCGAACTGTAATGCCCACCTAAGTAAGTAAGTAAGTAAGTATGGAGCTGATGTCGTACCATAGGTAACCGTTTTAAGCTGGTACGTTTGCAGCTCTTCCGATGGCTGGTCCCTCCAAAAGATTAGTTGAAACTTTCGGTCCTCTGGATGGACAAGAATTTGTCGATATGTACATTTTTTCAATATCGGCGGTGAACACGTATCGGTGAAGACGGAATCGAAGCAAAGTAGTAAGCAATTCATTCTGAATTGTTGGTCCGGTGGATAATAATTCGTTTAAAGACAAATTGGATGACGTCTTAGCCGGACCATCAAACACTACTCGTAGTTTAGTTGTGGAATTTTCGGGTTTCAGGACACAATGATGTGGCAAATAATAGTTTGGCCTTTGGAATTGATTATGGTCTACCTTCTCCATATGACCAAGTCTGATATATTCAGCCATGAATTTGGAGTATTGCTCCTTTAAGTTGGCTTTTTTCTCCAGTCGTTTTTCCAGTGAACAGAATCGTTGAAGAGCGAGTGTCTTTGATGCTCCTAATTCCTGCACATCTGCCTTGAATGGAAGGCGAACCATAAAACGCCCTTCTGTAGTTTTGGTAGTGTTGTCGGCGAAGTGTTTTTCACATTTTTGTTCTTCGGTAGTAAAACACTTCTTGGCTGATGACTAACCTTCTTCTACCTTCCAGAATTTTTCAATACTTTCTTGGATCTCCTCGTTAACTGAGATTTCACAATAGATGACTGTGGTGATTCGCCTTCTAGTTTACCTTGAACTATCCATCCAAGATGGGTATTTAATAGGGTTGGTAATCCTGCTCCTAAATTCAGTTTTCCTGATGCCAGTAACTGATGGAATAATTCAGCTCCAAGTAGCATGTCGATGAGTGCAGGTTCGTTAAAGCTGGGATCAGCCATTTGTATATTGGTTGGAGTGTTCCAGGACTTAATATTGATTCTCCGTGTTGGTTGGGTCGAAGTAATTTGGCGTAAGACAAAGGCTTCCAGATTGACAGTGAATTCTGATGTTCGAGAACTCAACGTTAAGTTCACTCTTTTTGTGGCTTGTTTTGTGCCCTCACCAATTCCAAGAATACGCATTGTTTCGGTGAATTCAGGAAGGTTAAGTTTTTTGGACAATCTTTCTGTTATAAAGTTCAGCTGGGATCCAGAATACAGCAGTGCTCGGCAGTTCAAGATAGTTCCTTCACAGTCCTTAATCTTAACTATGACAGTGCTGAGAAACACGTACCCTTTATCCTTTGGAATAGCTGCTGCAGCTGAAGTGCTTGGAGCCACAGCTGTGATTGATGATGATGGTCCCTCCTTCTTGTAAATGTGTAGTAGGGTGCCTATTCAAGCATTTCGTGCAACTTCGTGATGTACACTGTGTTGACATGTGTCCAGGATTGAGGCAGTTTATGCATAGATGAGATTTTTTCACCATTGCTAAGCGGCCTTCGGGAGATAGTTGGAGAAATCTCTTGCATAAATAAAGCTTATGATCTTTGCTTCTACAGACGGGACATACTGATTTAGCGGATTTTTCTTCTGCCATTGACGTCAAAGACCTTGCAGCGGGTTTGCGCCAATGTTCCTCTGTGTGACGTCCCTTGCTTCCGAGTGTATCAAGGGATTGAAAACGTAACTCCAAAGACTGTAGAATTCTTTTAATGATGGAAGGAGCCTTGGATTTTTTATTGATTGCTCCCAAAGAGTATTAGAACTCCGATCCAAACGTTTTATAATGATGTGTAGAATTATCGGATCCCAATTTTCGGTGTCGACACCTAGGTTTTGAATGCGTAGTAGGCATTTTTTAGTCGTGTCGTGCAGCGACTTTATCATTGAAGAACTCTTATTTTGAATGATGGGCTGCGCCATTAATTTGTTCAATAATGCTGTCACCAATAGTCGTGTGTTTTCGTACCGACTCGATATGGTCTCCCAAGCAGTATTGTAACTCGCATCCGAAGTTGAGAAATGTTTAATCAACCTCTCTGCTTCTCCAGTGAGTGTGGTCTTTAGGTACCACATTTCTTGGCATTGCGGAATCGGTTGATTGTGAACCAATTCCATGAATAGGTCTCGAAATTGTACCCATTTGGCGTAGTCACCATCAAATTTTGGTAGTACTACCTTTGGTAACTTTACCGCCTGATTGCTGACTGCTGCCGGTCCCGAATTTGAGTTGGATCGACCATATAATATTGTAAGTGCATCTTGTACTCCCGCCTTAATCTGAAAATAGGGATCTACATCGTAGATCATTGCATCCGGCTCTTCGAGCAGGTCCCAAATCTTGTAGTGGTTTCGCCAAAAAAATTTTACGTTCCGTAACACTCTCTCTGAAGCATTGTCAAGGTTGTTTGCTATGAAACGTCGCTTTTCTCGCCAGGAAAATCTACGCTAGGAGTATAGTCGTTTCATGAAGACTTACCAGGAGCTAGGGCACATGGAGCGCATCCCCGATACTGAAGTTGAACCAACTTCTGGAAAGGTGTTCTATTTGCCTCATCACGCTGTGATAACGAACAAGCTGAGCGTTGTTTTCGACGGATCGCATAACGATGGAAACGATGAACGAAATGCTGCACACAGAACCTCCACTTCAGCGGAACTTGATAAATGTTTGTTTGCGTTTTAGAGTTCACAAACGGTACATCTCCAGCTCCATTTCTCTCTATGCGTGTTCTGCGACAGCTTGTTTTAGATTATGCGGATCATTTTCCAGTTGCATCGCATTCTATATTGCATGATTTTTATGTTGATGACATTCTGACTGGGTAGGATTCTGTAGCAGATATTTTAAAATTGAAGAAAGAGCTTGTAGAATTGTTGTCCTGTGGAGGTTTGCAGCTAAGTAAATGGAGCTCAAATTGTTGGCCAGTCTTGCAAGGGTTAGATTGCGATCCAACGTTTTCGCTAGATTTGAATAGCGCTGAAAATTGTACGAAGGCTCTTGGATTGGTTTGGAATCCTCACCGAGATATGTTTTCCTTTACAATTTCTTTAACGAAAGAGTCCAAGTTGGCACCCACTAAGAGAACGTTGTTGTCCGAGATTTCGAAAATCTTTGACCCTTTGGTTTTTTTGGCTCCTGCCACCCTTTTGTTTAAAATTCTGTGCCAGGAGTTATGGGTGCATGAGACGAAAATTGCATGGGATGATCCACTGCCAACAGAAATTGCTGACAAATGGATTCTTTATCGAAAGGATCTTCTTTTGTTTGAAAGGATGGACATTTTAAGGCGTTTTACTTCCAATTCAAAGCATTTTGATCTGATTGGATTTTCAGATGCATCCGAGAAGGCGTATTCAGCTGAAGTCTACGTCCGCAGCATCTCAGACAGCGGAGTGATCAAAGTTCAACTCGTTGCTTCAAAAACCCGTGTGGCGCCGGTCAAGCAGTCAACAATTCCGAGACTTGAACTCTGTGGAGCGCTGCTGCTATGCCGTTTTGTAAAACTTATTCGCTCTTTTTTAGATATCAAACCTGCGCAGACCTTTGTTTTTTGTGATTCGCAAATTGTGCTAGCTTGGCTTTCGTCATCTCCGCGCCGTTGGAGTACCTTTATTGCGAATCTTACTGCAGAGATTCTCGATGTTCTCCCGCGTTCCTATTGGAACTATATTCGCTCTGTGGAAAACCCGGCTGATTGTGCATCGAGGGGTGTCGAGCCTAGTAAAGTGCTGCATTTGAAACTATGGGGAATGGTCCAGAGTGGCTTTCCATGGACTTGGATTCTTGGCCGATTTGCGCTTTCGAAGTAGAACCATATGAAGTGCCTGAGATTATGAAGCAGTCGGTTGTGGTAAATTTTGTGTGTACGCAAGAAGGTCTGCTCGACAAGTTAGGAAAACGAGTATCTTCATGGACGTGAGTCATTCGGATTGTAGCTGTTTTTGTTCGTCTTGCCAGGAATATTAAATTAACATCAGCGGAAAGGGTAAAAAACTTTTTGCGTTTTTCAGAGCTGCTTATGCTAAGCAAAAATGCCTATTGTGGGCACAAAGCGAGTTTAACGAAGAAATAAAATCCTTGAGAAGCAAGGTTCTGGATGATGTCGGGCTGCTGCGTGTTGGAGGACGAATTACCAATGCTGTTGCTACTTCTTTCAGTCTTAAACACCCTATAGTTTTGCCAAAAGGTCGTCCGTTCTCCAAATTGATTGTTCTGGAGGCTCATTCAAAGTTTCTACATGCAGGTGTTTCGGAACTAATTTCATTAGTACGTCAAGAATTTTGGATTCTGGGAAGCAGAAACATGATAAGAAAAGTCGTTCATCAGTGCATCGCTTGTTTTCGGCAACGTCAAACCACGTCATCCCAACTCATGGGAAATTGGCCTCTTTCCAAACTCTTGCCATCTTTTGCATTCAACAAACAGCACCTACGGCGAGTGATAGGAAATAATATTTTGACTTTCGAGGAGATGTGTACTTTACTTTCTCAAATTGAAGCATTATTGAATTCTAGACCTCTTTGTTCTATATCTGATTCTGATTTAAATCCTTTAACGTCCTCTCATTTTATTTAAGGCAAACCATATACTGCGATACTGGAGCCCAGTTATCTGGAAGTCCCACTAAACCGATTGGGAAGATGGCAGCTCGTTCAAAACATGTTGCAGGGGTTTTGGCGTCGTTGGCACACTGAGTACCTCAAATCGCTTCAACAACGCCCCAAATGGAAAATGAAGACGCTGAATTTCAACATCGGGGACCTAGTGGTTATTAGGGAATTGAATATGGCACCATCACGATGGGCTCTTGGACGAATTGAGCAACTTCATTCTGGTAATGATGATCTCGTACGTGTGGTATCTGTACGCACCAAAAGGCACTGAAATTTTTCTTCTATTTTTGTAAAAAAAATGTTTGACTAGGGATTTATTTTATTAGGAACAATGGCAAAAAGAAAATACTGTGAAGATTATTTAAAATTCGGTTTCACTTCATTGATTTCGAATTGCATCGAAAAGCCTCAATGTGTTCTTTGTAGTAAATCTTTTGTTTTAGTCACATGTATGGTGGTTGTCCAGAGGAAACACGATTAATCGTTTCTTCGAACGAAGAAAAGAATTCACATGTTTTAATACATACGAAAGTTTAGTTTAGTTTAGTTTAGCTTAGTTTAGTTTATTTTGCCAAAGTAAGACAACATTAATTATTATAAAAAACAAAGATTACGTTACATATAAAATAAAGTAAAATACATTTGTTGTACTACGTATTATATAAAAACATTTTTTTTTTTTTCATTAATAAATCGGATTTGCTTTGTAAGAGATTTGCTAAACAAAAGAAAGTCAAGAAGAGTCTTCAAACATCATTCTATTTAGGACTTTTCTCCGGAAGTTTTCTCTATTCATATTAACATTGAACAACTCAAAATATTTATTAAATGTTTTTGAACATCTATTGAAACATTCATGAGAAGCATAATTAGTCCTTGAGTTGCTCTCCTTTTAAAATTTGGTATGTCTTAAAATACGAACATTAGGATTTACAGATATTTTGGAACACAAAAATGGTGAATTAATATTTCCATTTAAAAGATCGAACGCAAATAAAGCTTCGGACAACTCTCTACGATTTGCGAAGCTGCACATATTAATAAGATTTAGTCGATGTGAGTAACGAGGTAGGACAAAACTGTCGGGATTCCATCCAAGACCTCTCAAGGCGAACAACAAAAATTGCTTTTGGACAGATTCAAGTTTCTTTATATCAACAGCATACAACGGAGACCATATTACACTACAGTACTCTAAAAGTGACCGTACCAACGAAAAATATATAGCTTAAGTGATATAAGGATCACTAAATTCCTTGGATCTTCGCTTAACGAAACCAAGCATAAATACTCTTTGAATGAACTTTATCAATATGATGTTTAAAAGTTAGTTTTCTGTCAATTAAAACACCTAAGTCTTTTACTACGTCAATTCTTACTAACTTTTGTCCGTCAATGGAGTAGTCAAAATTTATTGCACATGTTTTTCTTAAAAAAGAAATTGTATTACATTTCTCCACATTTAACATCATTCCGTTAGCTTTACACCACTTTACTAGGCTGATTAAACATTGCTGCAATAATTGCGAATCGGCAATATTGTTAATTGTATGAAACAACTTTAGATCGTCGGCATACATCAGAAATCTACAACCTTCGAACAGAAAGGGCAAGTCATTTATAAAAAGGAGAAATAAAAGTGGGCCAAGATGGCTACCTTGGGGTACACCAGAAGTTACATTAATTTGACGTGACAAGACATCACAAAACTTGACACACTGCGTCCTTTGCGACAAATACGATTGGATCAACAATAATAATGTGTCATGAATGCCATATTTTTTTAATTTAAAAATAAGCAGATTGTGATCAACCTTGTCGAAAGCTTTGCTGAAGTCAGTATAGATAGCATCAACCTGGTTCCCTTTTTCCATTTCTAAGAGAATGAATGAGGTATAATCTGCTAATTGTGTGATGCTTCTTTTTCGAGGCTGGGGTAGGACTCAGGGTGTCCAGGGTCTACCCAAGGAAGCGTCGTAAGACTTGGGGGCCTCGGCGGTCCAAAGGTTTGCGTTGCGTGGAGGGCAGAACGATCTATCGACGGCGGCGGACTACGTAGGAAGCGCCGGCGTAGTGTAAAACGGCAGAGCAATTTATCGGCGTTGGCGGACTTCGTAAAAAGTGAATGCGTTCGTCTTAAGGCAAAACACTTCGTCGGCGGCAGCGGATTTCGAGGCAAAAGTCTGCGGTTGCGGGTATAATCAATAACACGTTCTTCGTCTCGAGGGGAATAAACGACGAGGAGAGTATACAACACCGATGTGAGGTAACTTCCTATATGGTGAGGCTAGGTGGCAAGGAGAGTATACACGGCGGTTACACACCACTGCAATGCAACTTGCTATACGACGAAGCTAGGTGAGGAGGAGAGTATACACGGCGGTTACACACCACTGCAATGCAACTTCCTATACGGCGGGACTAAGTGAGGAGGAGAGTATACACGGCGGTTACACACCACTGCAATGCAACTTCCTATACGGCGGGACTAAGTGAGGAGGAGAGTATACACGGCGGTTACACACCACTGCAATGCAACTTCCTATACGGCGGAGCTAAGTGAGGAGGAGAGTATACACGGCGGTTACACGCCACTTCAATGCAACTTCCTATATGACGAAGCTAAGTGAGGAGGAGAGTATACACGGCGGTTACACACCACTGCAATGCAACTTCCTATATGACGAAGCTAAGTGAGGAGGAGAGTATACACGGCGGTTACACACCACTGCAATGCAACTTCCTATACGGTGGAGGCTAAGTGAGCAGGAGAGTATACACGGCGGTTACACACCACTGCAATGCAACTTCCTATATGGCGGAGACTAACAATAGTCAAAATCAGGAAGAGTATCTTCCACAGGAAAGGAGAAACTATACGTTAGAGGCACTGAGACCCGTATATCTTTTTCTCGAATTCAAATAAATGAGCTAAATGAGGAGGAGAATATACACGGCGGTTACACACCACTGCAATGCAACTTCCTATACGGCGGAGACTAACAATAGTCAAAATCAGGAAGAGTATCTTCCACAGGAAAGGAGAAATAAGCAACTATACGTTAAAGGTACTAAGACCCGTATATCTTCTTCGCTAATTCAAATAAATGAGCTAAATGAGGAGGAGAGTATACACGACGGTTACACACCACTGCAATGCAACTTCCTATACGGCGGAGACTAACAATAGTCAAAATCAGGAAGAGTATCTTCCACAGGAAAGGAGAAATAAGCAACTATACGTTAAAGGTACTAAGACCCGTATATCTTCTTCTCTAATTATTGCCAATAATTCACCTCTATTCATAGATTTTCCTGATGCAAGGAAATGTGAATTGTAAGACAATGACAATATTGCATACAAAAATTGGCTGACCATTGCCAATGCATTTCCCCATACGGAATTACACACAAACTGAGCAATACATGCTGTTTGGCCTTGAAATATATTTTTATTGCACGATTTGGTTGCGTATGAATATTTTAATGGGATAAGAACGACACGTACAGTGTTTAGATGCGGTGTTCTGGGGATTGCGTCTGAATATTTTAATAGGAAAAGAACGACACGTACAGTGTTTAGATGCGGTGTTCTGGGGAAATTGTGACGCTTCGTCACAATTGGTAGTTGTAGATCTACCTTTAAGAAAGCCATGTTGATGTTCGCTTTAAACTGAAATCAGCTCCGTGTTCAGCTTGTCAGTTACCAATTTCTCAAATAATTTGGGAATAGCTGACAGGATTGCAATACCTCGATAATTTTTGATGTTGGATCTGTCTCCGTTTTTAAATATTGGCGTTAGAAACGAGTTACGCCACGTGTTTGGGAATATCCCATTAGACAAAGATTGGTTGAAAAGTTGAAGCAAAGGCTTAGAAATAGTTTCAGCGGTCTTTTTTAAAAACAAAGGAGGAATGCCATCGGGACCACTACCTTTTGTTAACATCGATGGTTCTAAGACTACGGATAAGGTCTTCCATAGCGATTGAAATAGGGCTTCGGCTATCATTGTGATCCGTAATGTAATTTAAATCATTGCTGTCAAAAGTGATTGGATTTGAATACACAGATTCAAAAAAAGAAGCAAAACGTTCACATATATCAGATGTTTCCGAGCAAACACTACTTTCAGAGTATATCGTAGAAGGGAAGTTAGTTACGTTACGTTTTTTGTTAATGAATTTATAAAAGTGACGGGGATTCTTTTTAATAGGAGATCCTGATTCAACCACATAACGGTCATAACATATTTTGTCATATGATTTGAATTCAGCGTCGTAACTCTGAAAAGTTTCGTAGTCAGGAGAATTGCCCGAGGCTGTCCATTTACGATGAGTTTTATTTTTACGATTTTTTAAATTAGTTTACAATTTATCATACCAGGGAGGGGCTTTAGAAGAAGT
The DNA here is from genome assembly GCA_914767635.1 of Melanostoma mellinum. NCBI lineage: Eukaryota > Metazoa > Arthropoda > Insecta > Diptera > Syrphidae > Melanostoma > Melanostoma mellinum. The sequence continues at coordinate 104,456,267 of OU612060.1, forward strand.
GATAATCTTTTTAGGAATAAAATTTTCACAAACAGAATTTAAAATCTTATACAACTTAACAGCCTTTTCATTTACTGTTGAGGGTTCAGTAAACCAATTAATGTTATTAAAGTGTAAGATTTGATGATAAAATCAGCGTTTTTAAAATCAAAGAGTAGTTTCTTCTCATCAATATTCGCTCGAGTCTTGTCGCTATAAAAAAGCTTATTTTAAATATCTTGTGAAAAACACTTGTTTTGTTTAAAATGATAGATGAAGTCTCTTCTAAAACAAAGTTATCGCAAACATTAGAAAATACAAGATCAAGAACGTTCGAAAAATGATTCTTTAAACTACAAATTTGATTATATCCGTTTTTGGTATAAAATTCAATTAAAAGAGATTGTTGCTCAGTCGTTATATTGATTGGATCGAAGATTGAGTCATTATCTTCGCAAGGTATCCAAATCAGTCCAGGAAGATTGAAATCGCCAAAAAGAAAGAAATCATCATTATCTTCGAGAGTAGACAGAACAGATAATGCAGTTGTAGTTGTTGTCTCGTAAATAGTAGCAGGCTGACTAGGATGAATATAGCAACAGCCAATGCAAATGTTTTTGTCCTCGACAGAAACTTTGGCCCATACTTGTTGGTTCAAATTATTATCAGAAGACGACGGCGACAGCTGGGTTACAACAGGAAAACAGGAAAGGGAAGTATGAACTCCCAATAATACACGGCCTCCTTTGTTTTGATTTGGGGCTAGAGTCCGGTCGCATCTCGATTAAGTGATTTTTATTCAATATTTTATAAAAACAATTAATAATATGCAATATCAGATATAGCATGGCATTGCCGTTTGCCAGATTGACAAATAATTATATAAGTTTGGTTACATTTAACCGATTCAAAATTGCAGCAAATATAAATCTAAATTGATCACATAATAAGTAATACAACAAAAAAAAAAATAAAAGGATGATAACACCTGAGTGTCCTAAAACATTTCATTAATTAGCCTTTCACGGTAAGCCAGCGCCACCTTGCAGTAATTGAAGAGCTTTGGGACTTCCATTACATTTAAAAATGATAACATCTCATCTTCGTTTAAGACATTGCAGCCATAATAAAATCTCCTTGTTTCTTTCAACACTGGACATCTTCCAAGAAAGTGGAACACGTCTTCTCTTTCTCTCTGATTACACAAGTTACATAACACCGGAAGGTCATCTCTATGAGGAACAAAGTTGAGACTTAGAAGTTCTCCACGTAGTCTTACCATCATTGATATTTGATCCACACTGTACTCATCTCGAAAAAAGTTTTTAGGGCCCAGGTTGTGACATAATCTATTGTATATCGATCTATGCACTGAACTAGTAGCTTCTTCTATATATATTTCACGATATTTTACGTCCACAGTCTCAATTAGTTTGTAGAGAGAGCTTTTCCATTCACTGATGTTTTCTAAGTTCAGATTTAGTTGAATACCACACCATTGCGCCAGCTCCAACCACTCCGCATACCAGCTAGTTCTTCGATCGATGACTTGTAGCGCCGCCTTTCTTGGTAATCTTTCGTTAGACATGTTCAAAACCTTGATTATATAGTCTATATGCAGCTTAAGTGTGCGAATGAAGAGCGGGGAGAGTCCTGTTTCCAACATCACAATGTAGTTGGGGGTATTCGAAGGAAGACAAAATATCCTTTTCACATAAAACCTCAAAGGTGCTTCAACCGTTTCATATTTTTTGTATCCCCATACTTGAGCTCCGTAAAGCATGATCGACTCCGACACTGCTTCAAAAACACGATACTTATAACTATGGGCAATGTATTTGTTTCCGAAACATTTCTTCCATGTAGCACCAATGGCATTCTTGGCCTTGACAAGTTTTTCTTTGAAATGCTTTTCCAAACTAAGGTTTTTTGTAAAACAGACCCCAAGATAACTATAGTCCTTAACAACTTCAATACTTTCCTCATTGAAGGACCACCTTTCATTTGAGCAGTTTATTCCACCATCATTTTTGAAAATCATTACTTTGGACTTGTTCAGGTTCACTTTTAAACTCCAAGCTTTGCAGTACCTATCTAGTTGGTTAATCATCAACTGTAGCGATTCAGGTGAATAAGCGAACAAGACTATATCATCAGCGTCGAAAAGCGCCTTTATAACAGTTTCTGCGTACTTTATTCCTCCAGACCGACAGTCAGAAAGGTCTTCAATATAAAGTGCAAACAAGAGAGGGCTTAAAGCACAACCCTGCCGAGCTCCTGATTCGGTTTGAAACCATTCAGACATTTCCTCGCCATTCCATACCGCCGCTTTGGTATCGCCATAAAGATTTTGAAGAACTCTACCAAATTTCTTAGACATTCCTATTGTATTGGTCGCATCTAAAAACCTGCCACGATGAATCAAAAATTTCCGCATCAAAGTGATCATTTCTCAGCCACAAGCTTAATAATGTTGAACTCACATGAAGAAGTGGCACGACGAAGCTCAATCAAATCACCTCTCATACCCGACATATTTTGATAAAAAATTCTTTACTCCTTCCGAAGTTGTGTCTGGTTCTTTGAAAATTCTGATTTAAAGAAAACGAATTTTAAGATATAGTGAAAAACTATGACTGGTTGATTAAGGTTGCATATTTGCCAGATATATTCGAAGAATTCAACAAATTGAACCTTAACAAGGAAATTATATCACTATAATTCAATTCAAAGATCATTTGCGGGGTTTGTTTAAAAACTTGAAAACTGGAGTAGAAAGGTAAGTGAGCAATGAGTATGACATAGTTATGTTTCACAAATTCAGCGAGACCCAAGCCAACAATGAATATACTAAGGAAGAACTACAAAACCTTATCATCAATCACCTGACTTATTTAAAACAGGAGATTGCTACATACTTCCACGATTTGAATAATGTTCAACACACGCCAATCCGAAATCCTTTCTCTGCAAATCTAATTGTTTCTGAAATTCCGGATACTCTCTAAGGTGACTTTATTGAATTGTTCTTTTGCTAAAGGTGTTTCGAAACAACGCCATTGATTGACTTTTGGTGCAGTGTGAGAGAAGTTTACCCAAATTTATCGCACAATGCTTTAAGACTGTTAATACTATTCGTATCGACATATCTTTTCGAAGCTGGATATTCTCAGTTTGTAAATATTAAAACCAAATCAAGGAATATATTGGATATATTGGATATGAGACTGGCCCTGCTTACAACATTCCCTAGAATTGATGAATAAGTATCTAAATATCAAGTTTCTCGCTAGGAAACTAGTTGCAAATATAATTATTTTTTTTAATTGTTATTAATTTTCAAATATGCTATGTATATGTACATACATATAAACATATATATTTGTATAAATATATTGTATGTATGACACATTCTCTTTTCTATTGAATAAATTTGGCACTTTAATATTTAGGTTTGTTTCGAAGTTATTGTCATTGCGAACTTTGAATATAGATTTCTAGAACATTCTTAAGTATGTACCTAATATGCATACGAAGAGGTTCATTATGCAACATTTATTCAAACACATTGGGTCGCAGAGTTTTTCCAAAATTTCAATTTGGGTCGCTAATTCTGAAAGGTTGGGAGCCACTGGTATAGACAAACAAAAACAAACACAAGTTAGTCTCGCAAATTTGTTATTTTTTTATTTTTTGCTGCACAACTACATAATGGCTGAGGACGAGCAGTACGCGGCTGAACTCGCAGCTTTCTCACCTCTACCTGACGGTTTCCGAAAGGGGTATCAGGCAGAGGAATCACCAGCTGAAATGTTGGAAATTGCTGCACTTCGGCACATAAAGATACCGCCGCGCCGTTCTGGAAAAACCTACCAGCTCTCTGGTTCATTCAGGCGGATGCGCAGTTTCACAACCACCGCATCGTCTTGGATAGCAGCCGATTTTGTGCTATAGTTGCGTCTCTAGACCCGGAGGTACTGACTGAGGTATCAGACCTCGTCCAAAAACCACCGACAAGTGAAAAGTACTTAGCCCTGAAAACGCAAATAATTGTAAAGTTCACTGAGTCCAAGGAGAGGCAACTAAATCAGCTTATGACATCCTTACAGCTAGGCGATAAACGACCATCAAGTCTGCTGAGGGAAATGCGGAGACTAGCTGGTGAAAATGTTCCGGATGAAATGCTTGCCACTATTTGGATGTCCAGGATGCCCAACAACGTTCGCGGAATCCTCTCCGCTAGCCAAGACGTCAACCTTACGGCACTGGCGGACATCGCGGAGAAAATTATGGACAATATGGCATCTAATGAGGTGTGTGAAGTGCGTAAGGAGCAGAAGCAGCCCACTGACGTCAATATCAGGCTTCTCACCATCGAGTCATCTTTGGCTACGCTGACTCAGCAAATGCAGAAACTGATGTCACATGGTTCGACCAACAAAAGCCGAAGTATATCTCCTCATCAATCAAAGCACAAAAAATCCAGCTCACGAGGAAAATCAAAAGATTCTGATGTCTGCTTTTTCCATCAACGGTACGGCAAAGAGGCGCGCAAGTGCAAGGAACCCTGCAAGTTTTTTTTTTTTCAATCAGAAATTCCTTCTTGACTCGGGTTCCTCGATTTGTGTTTTGCCACGTTCCGCTGACTGCCGAAACACCAAAGCGAAAACAACTATTCTGACAGCCAACAACTCGCTGATCCATATATATAGCGAGAAAATGCTCACACTGAATCTGGGACTTCGTCAAGCTATAACCTGGCCTTTCATCATCGCAGATGTTAAAACCGCCATCATTGGATCTGACCTTCTGGCACATTACGGTCTAGTCATCGACCTTAAATCCAAGCGTGTCGTTGACAAAGTGACATCACTAGCCGTATCTGCCGAGATTGAAGCCACAAACTCGTCAAAACTATTGACTATCAGTGGCCGGGAACCATACGTCAATCTCGTCAAAGAATTTCTTTCGACCAACGACAACACCAAGTCAAAGATTTTCAAGCCAGAAGCCAAAGTCAACATCGTTCAACACTGCATCATCACAACAGGTCAGAACGACCAAGAAGACTTTCCGGTGACAAGCTGAAGCAGGCCAAGGTGGACTCCGAAGACTCCCTAAAAAAAGGCTACTGTCGAACATCCAAAAGTCCTTGGGCAAGTCCAATTCATTTACACACACACACATTTCACACTGGTGGATGGCGATGCTGCGGTGACTACCGTCGTCTCAATGCGAAGACACAGCCAGATAGTTACCCTATTCCTCACATCATGGATTTCACAGAACAGCTCAAAAACAAAAGCTGGTTCTCAATCCTGGATCTTGATAAGGCATACTATCAGATCCCGATCTCACCTGAGGACGTCCAAAAAACCGCGGTGACGACACCATTTGCACTGTTTGAGTTTTTAGTCATGCCTTTCGAACTGAAAATCGCCACTCAAACATTCCAAAAGTTCATGGATATGGTATACTACGTGCGGGCTGGACTTCGCATTCTGCAACATCGACGACATTCTGATTGCTTCCGAGTCACAAGAGCAACATCAGCAACACGTTCGACAGGTGCTACAACGTCTACAGGAACATAACTTGATCCTCAACATCAAAAAGTGCGTCTTCGGTAAGTCTCAAGTTACCTTTCTAGGCCACTCGATCAACAAAGACGGCTGTAGACCACCAGAAGATCGGATTGAGGCCATCGCAAACTACACAAAGTCAACAACCATCGTAGAGCTTCGTCGCTTCCTTGAAATAGTGAATTATTACCGTCGCTACATTCCAAATTGTGCTCATATTCAAGCACCTTTGAATGAGCTTAACAAGGACTCTTGGAAAAACGACAAGCGACCAGTTGTATGGACCTCTTCCGCAGAAAAAGCATTCGAACTCTGAAAAGACAACAAAGGCAAAACTTTCCTTGACAACAGATGCATCGGAAGTTGCCGTTGGTGCCAAGCTGGAACAAGTGTTTGGAAACGAGTTTCAACCGATCGGTCTCTTTTCGTGCAAACTATCCAAACTTCAGAGTCGTTGCAGCACATATGATCGCGAGCTACTAGCGATTTATCTTGCTGTACGAATCTTTAAACACATTTTGGATGGTCGACCTTTCACGATTCAAACCGACCACAAGCCACTTATCTACGCTTTCCAGCAGCATTCGGACAAGGCACCACAACGTCGCTTAAGACATCTAGATAACATATCCCAATTCACCACGGATATAACCTACCCGGTGAAGAAAATGCTGTAGCTGATGCACTGTCACGTGTCCACACCATAACCACGCCAGTGCAATTCGACATAAGGGAGCTACACTTGTCACAGTTGCTGGATGCAGAGCTTCAAGAGCTATTAAAAAACCAAAAGTCCGCACTGAAGTTGAGCAAGCTAGCATTGGAACCTGATATGAAGATTTATTGCGACGTCAACCATAACATCATTCGACCATACATACCAGCGTCACTTCGTCGGAAGGCCTTTGATTCTGTTCACGGCCTTGCACACCCAAGTGGACGATCAACAAGTCTACAGTTAAGACAAAAGTATGTGTGGCCGAACATCAAAAAGGATGCACTAGAATGGTCACGTACGTGCATCCAATGTCAACGTTCCAAAATCAACAGACATACGCACCCATCTCCAGATTCCATCACTGTTCCGGCCAGTGGCGTAGATAGCTTTTGGCTTAGGGGGGGGGGGGGGGGGGATAGACCTAGTTCGCTCATTTTTTTAAAGTTTTAATAATAAAAAAAAACAAATAATAAAACTTCATTGAATTCATTATGTATGCCATAAAAATTATATTTCTTAAAGATAATATATTATGCGCATTAATTTGAATATGAACTAGAATAAATATTGATGTGATAGGTGAAATAATATTAATTTAAAAAAATAAGTCGTAGAATAAAATACTTTTTATTTCTGTCCTTTTAAGATAAAACACTTATAACCTCGTCTGCTGCTATAATAAGTATTTCGTGATAAATAGCTAGAGCAGCCAAACCATTCAAACGATCTTGCAAAAACTCTCTTTTTACTCTCATTAAGTAGGATAAAGTTCTTTCGGGAGTTGGCGTTGAAACGGGCAGTGTAGCTAATATCCTGAACAAAATATACATATATGTTAATATATTTTTCTTCAGGGCAGCTATCGAGCGCTTCCAATGAATTCTTAGAGAAAGTTTTATTCCTTCGGATCAAATATCTCTTCCAAGTTTTTATTTCTTCTTGAACAGAAGATGGTTCGGCAGCCAAATATTTTTGGTAAGACTCAACATTTTCATTAAATTTTTTAGTAGCTTTGTCTATTTCTGACCCAAGAAGCCTTGAAAAAAACCGAAAACCCATCTAGTACGTTTTCATGGTTTGCAAATTTTTCTCCACGGTCCTTAACATAAAAATCGATAAAAGGATTGAAAACAGTAACACGAGAATATTCTTCTGTACTTTGAACCGAAGGGTTCGAACGATGCTTTTGTTGGTTTACGTTTAACGTCAATATCAAGAACTTCATTAATTAATTTTTTTTTTTTGCATCTTTCTGCCCGTTTGATTTTTAGTAGATCCCTTAAGTCTTTGGCGAGATCCATAGCTCGGACCAAGTCTAAATTCACTCTTTGAAACTCACGACTTAATGACAACGATAGTTGGTAAACCATACTTATAACCTTTGAGCTAATCAAAAACTCGAAATCCATAGCATTTCTTAAGTTCCGAACACAAACGGAAATAGCTCCTCAAAATCTTCAAAAACTAAAAATAAATAAATAGGGTTGCGCAACAGAACAAGGAGCCCCTGTGCCTAACGCATTTCTCACAACCATGCCTTGTGAGGGAATGGAAATGGAGGGGACCTACAGGTTCCGAACGGCTAATCGAGAAAGCGCTTTTCATGGCAATGAATTTACTAACGGAGGACTTTCCAATTCCTCGCGAAAGGCGATACCCGTGGAAAAACATTTTTGCCTCTGCTGGGACTCGAACCTCGAACCTCTGGGTTAGCAGGTGGACATGCTAACCATCACGCCAAGGGTACCTCAAAATCTTCAACTGCTTGATATTTTGAGATCCATCGCGGCAGATTCAGCCTTTATAATGTCTTTTTTTGTGGAGTTTCTTGGTTTTCGCTCATTATTTTTTGCAGAATATCTTTTCTCTTCGGTGTATTGAAATAATTGTTAACTGCTTCAATTGTGGTGTGGCAGTCTCTAATGGCTGGTATTTTGCTGGAAACAGATAAAACAAGGACGTACAGAGCATGCGAAGCAAATTGTTGGCGAATAATTGCCTGAACACCATTGTATCGACAAGTCATATTGCTTGCTCCGTCGCCGTCGTACCCTTGGCCGATCAAAAAAGAAATGTTCAGATCACAATTTTAAAGATTTTCCACAATAAACTTTGCAAGAGCATCACGGATTGTGAATACATTAATGTTTGGTAAACTGCTGTATTAGAGATTTTAAGACAAAAGATTTTATTCATACCTGTCGTGGAAAATCGATATAAAAAAGGAATTCAAATGATTAGGTGATTTGCTGAAATAATAATTTCTTTCAGATGAAGTTGTATTGTATTTATTGTATTGTATTGTATTTATTATCTTAAAAATTATTTGACATCATACTTCAAGATTTTTGATCTTATAATTAAGTATTCAGAAATTTAAATTACAATTGTAGCTCATCACAATAAATTTGTTCAGTAAGTTAATGTTAAGGTAATAACAAAATGTAAAATTTAAGCTGAGAAACAATGGAAAGAGTAGACCAATACGGAAAAAGCAGTAGCAAAAATATATAAGAGAAATTATAAAAGAAATTATAAAAAAAGATATAAATAATAGAATAAGAATAAAAACAGAGAAATTGAATAATAATTAAAAACTAAATTAAAACCATTCTTCAAACCCTTCCCGACATGTGATTGAGCAACTCCCCCCGAAAACCCTTTGACGAAATGATTCTTTGCAATCGATGTGGAAGATTATTCCACAGTCTAATTGCGTTAGTAAAATAAGAACGCTCTCCAATGCTATGTGTAAACCGTGGTAGAACTAATTTTAGTCCTCTTGGTGATCTGAGAAAATGAAGATATGCGTGTAAATACTCGGGACAACAATTATGGATTATGTCATGAAGTTTCAGAAGTGACCTGTACTCATAAAACGCATCTAAACTCATTCCTAAAAGAGAAGTTTTAAAATTTGAAACACTTACATGCCTTGGTAGACCGTAAATATAACGCAAACAGTCGTTGAACGCTACATTTAACTTACGCCTGCATTCATAGTCTAAACAGGGGTAAACTAAAGCATTATAGGTAAAAAAAGGTAACAACAATGATTTTACTAAATGTGATTTCATATTCGGTGACAGTAAGTTAGATGAAGTTCTTAGGGTACGCAATCCACTGTAGACTCGCCTAATTGTTTCTGATGTAGCATCACAGCAACTCAATTTACTATTAATTTTAAAACCAAGATATTTAACTTGTTCAACATAGGGCAGAGAAATTTCGTTTAGCACAAGCAAGGGTAAAACATCCAGAGATATATTTCGTCTTGAACAAACAATACCAAGTGATTTATTTGGGTTTAAAAGAATTTTGTTTGACTCAGCCCAAGAATTAACTTGAGATAAATCTTCGTTTACTCTAGCAACGCAGTTTTCTAATAAGCCAAAACTTCCGGATAGATATAAAGTAACATCATCTGCATAGATGTGTATATTACTATTGGCAATTACATCTGGTAAATCGTTTATGTAAGCGCAGAACAATAGCGGACCCAAAACAGATCCCTGAGGAACACCCTTATTGACAAGAATTGGACTAGATACATCATTATTGGTTTTCACCGTTAGTAACCGATTTTTTAAATAGTTTGAAATAAGTTCAAGGGCAGAAAGCGAAAATTGAAATTCTGACTAAGTGATCAATACTATCGAAGGCTTTAGTGAAGTCAAGCATTACCATGACACAGATATCATCCTTGTCCAAAGCTGCTCTTAAATCAGAGGTCACTTTGATAACTGCTGATTCACAGCTATGTTTTTTCCTAAAACCTGATTGCCAAACTGATAGTTTATTGTGTATGTCCCAATCATCCTGAATCTGCTGTGAAAGAATCTTTTCAAAAACCTTGGCAAAAAATGAGAGCAAGCTGATTGGCCTAAACTCCGATGGACTGGTGGGTTTTGAGCTTTTAGGTACAGGGATCACATTAGCGGACTTCCATTTTACAGGGAATTGACGGCTGTAAATACAATAATTAAAGATGTGCACAAGAAAAGGCAAAAGTACTGGCAGGATTAATTTAACAAATTTGGGTGCAATTTCATCTGGTCCAATCGCATTGGATTTGACTGACCGCATTGCAATAATTACATCAGCTTCGTTTACACACCGAAATTCAAAGCAGCCATTTGAATTATCAACATCAAAATCAAACGCAACCGCGCTACAGGATTCAGGTACCAAAACCGTGGCCATTTCAGTGGGATCAAAGCAGCATTTGGGTTTTTCATTTTCAATCACCCCAACGTCTTTCAAATTTTTCCAAAGGATTTTTGGATTAAGATGGGGATCAAGGCGTTTCATAAAAAAAGTTCGCTTAGAACTAAGAATCAAAGAGGTTACTCTATTTCTAGCGAAAACATACTGACGTCGATTAAATTCCGACGGGTTTCTTTTAAAGCATCTGTAAAACCGTTCTCTTTCTTTGATAAACGCTTTAATTTGCTGAGTGAACCACGGGCAACTATTTGGCTTCACAACTCTCGTTACAACTGGCACATATATTTCGTAAAGTTCACTTGTAACGTTAGTTAAGATGGAAACTTTCGAATCTATATCTGGGGCATAGTAGTTGTTACTTAGGCCAAAGGCAGACACATTTTGTTGTAAATTGAGTAAATCAGTTCGATTAGTCGCTTTAAATTGTAATGTTTTGACAGTATCCCTACGCAAATCAAAGTTTAGTAAGCAATATATCAGGTCATGATTAAAATCTGACGTAAGACTCAGTTGGTCATTCCCCATTACTTGCGTTACTGAATTTGTTAAAAACATGTCAATTAACGACGGATTACTGGTTGATTGATAGCAGGTTGGCCAGCCGGTAGTAACCACTTCAAGGCCGAGTTTATGACAAAAATATTGAAAAAGCTGATATGTGCCATTGTTTTCTAAAATATTCACATTGAAATCTCCTCCTATTAAAACTTTATCATAGATCCTACTTAAATTGGATATGGTATCTTCCAACTCCACAAAATTCCCTTCCATAAAAATTCGCGGAGGGCAATATACTGTCACTAGTAGATATTTTTCAGATTCATGTTTAACTTCTACACAAAGAAACTCAATTGGACACAGGGAAGACGAATAAACGATTTTGGTCGACAAGTAGTCTCTAACATACATACAAACACCACCACCGACCCTGTCCCTACGATCATTGCGATGCAGAGAAAAACCTGGAATTGCAACAAAGTTAGATTGAACATTAGAGTTGAGCCAGGATTCCGAAACCATGACAATGTCCATTCTAGAAGTACCCAGCATTTGGTGCAAAACTGTATACTTTGACCTTAAGCTACCGGCATTCAAATGACATATGTTTAACCCGTTATAAAATTCACACATAGCATTAAGAACATATCTTATCGTATCAGGCTCCAAAGCGCCAGCCATTACAACAAATCGTTCTCAAGGAATCGAGAGAGACCCACCCTACACATATCAGAAAAGCTAATAAGAAATTGAAAAAAATTAGATGAAAATAAATATTGTAAAGCATGGCTAGTTCAAGTGAATATCAAAGCAGAAAAATAATAAGAAAAAAAAATATATATATATATAGGTATCTGTTTCATAATATTAAGAGCAATGCAAAAATTTAAGAAAATAAGATGAACGGAAATAGCACACAAAAAAGAAGGAAAAAAAAAAATAATAATAATAATAATAGAAAATTAATATTGAGTAATTTTTTGATTAACATAGGCTGGTAATACTAAATAGAAAAAAAACCAAAATACATAAATAAGAATACTCAGAGTTCAATGGCAACATCAGCAACAGCAGCATCAGCAACAGCAACATCGGCAACAGCACCATCAGCAACAGCAACACCAGATGATTTACCAGCAACATCAGAAGCAACATAGACAGCTGCATCATTAATGCAAACAGAATCCAATGCATACAAATTGTTAATGTAGAGTGGTGGACTCGCAGGGAATTTTTTTACAAAAACTCTTCCATCTCTGGTATATACCGAGAATATACTTTTCATCCTCCTGTATTCATTGGCCTTTTTGAATAGAGAGTGGTTTTGTTTTGTCAGACTCTCGTATATTCTAACAAACTTGTTGCTATCAAAGCCAAGATCAGCAAGAGAAATGGGGCGTTTGTTTGTTTTTGTAAAATTTGCCACAGCAGCTAGCAATTGCCTTTTGATGTGCGTGTGCGGGAGTTTCACAATGATGGGCGAAAGTGATGGTTTATTTGTTGGTTTATTTACAGGTGCAGTACGAAAAATATGAAGAGGCATTGATGTTGGTAGTTTTAAAAGAGAACAGAGTTTGTGAAAAGTCTCCACAATGTTTTCATTCTCCATGAACGGAATACCGTGAAGAACCAAATCTCCCGATATGTTCTGCCTGGCTAACGCATCAAGTTGTTTTTTAAGGAGATTATTCTCGTTCTCGTGATCATGCGCCTGCAGCTGAACTAATGACAACTGTTCTTGGAGAGTGTCGATATTATTGCATTGTGTATCACATTGACTGAGTCGATCATTGAATGCAAGGAGAGTATTGTTGATGGAACTGTAACGCTCATGAAATTTCTGCTCCATGGCTTTTATTTTAGAATTGAAATCATTTTCAAGAGACAGTATGCGGTCTATGAGTCTATTGTGCAAGAAATCCATTTCCACCTTCATTTGCTGAGCGATGGAATCACTTAAAATTTTTGTGAGTTTGTCAAAGCGCTCTCGTTGGCCTAGTGTTTCCCCGTAGAATGAAAGTATAGAATGTACAATCCTGTGAGTACTAATAAGACTTAATTCACGTAGGAAGTAGGTACATACTTAATTTCAGAGTGTGTTTCCTTAACTTATTTGATTCATGACTGGTTATGTTGAACAATTATCGATTCCAATGGGGGAGATACATCCCCCTGACCCCCCCCCCCCCCCCCGTATCTACGCCACTGGTTCCGGCAACGATTCCAGGATGTACACACCGACATCATTGTTTTGCCACTCTGTAAGGGCTACAGGTATTGTCTTACCATGATTGATAGGTTCAGTCGATGGCCCGAGGCAATACCCACACTGGACATGACAGCAGAGACAGTGGCAAATGCCTTCAACACTAACTGGGTCGCACGGTTTGGTTCACCTGAACAACTAACCACGGACCAAGGCACACAGTTCGAGTCGTTTTCAACAAACTGACCAACATGTGTGGAACAACACGCATTAGAACATCGCCATATCATCTGGTCTGATCGTCTAAAACCTAATCATGTTCTTCTTGATAACGTTCCATGTACATCCATCCATAGTCAATCACATTCTTCACAAATTACATCCAAAAATTTTCATCCAGTTTGAACACCGCCACTAGATGTCAGCAAACGAACTGGGAAGAAATTCAAATAATTTCCCAACGAACAAATACTCACTCTGTTTTGCGACCCTCAAATGTGAAGTAGTGTTTTCCATAGTTTGTGTATTTTCACAATTTACCAATTACATTATTATTGTTTTCAATTTCCAAATCAATAATTGATTGAATAAAAATAAAGTTACAAATTTGATAACAAACTGTGTGTGTGTGTGCTTATTTCCCAACCAAGTAGCTAAATATTAAAGAGCAATTAAATATAAAACTCAAAAGTCTGGAAAGTGCAGTTGGACATTTTTTCAATAAAATGGGTGGAATGCCATTCGGACCAGAATTGCATTCGTCATTTAGACCAGATAGTGCCATTTCCACTTCTAATACGGTAATATTTAAATGACCTATGCTTAAATTATTTACGGACGGACTTAAACAAGTACCTGTAACATTACAAGAATCAATATAATATGATTTAAAATTTTTTGCAAAAGCCTCACAAGTGGTTGGTAGACTAACTAAAGACGAACCTAGATATTGCATACTTTTAGAAATCCACTTGTTTTTATTTTTTTTTTATTTTTGATGAAACTCTAAAAACATATACTCTTGACTTTTAACTTCGATTCCATTGAGTTAACATATTGTTTATATAAAATTTTATTAAGGACATTGAAACTCTATTCGAGTTTATTGTAAATATTGCGCAAATTGGCACGCTTTGTTTTTTTCTATTATTTAAATTAATTAGACGACTATTGGACCAAGGCGGTTTAGATGTATTTTTGATTTTTGTTTTAGGAACAAATTTATCGATAGCCATCTTTAGAGAACTGAGAAAATTGTCATAAAAATTTGATTGTTCATTCGGTTGAATCAAGGCTGAAAGTAAAATAATGTAACTCGCAACGTCACTGAAATTAGCTTTATAGAAATTATATTTATAAAGTTTAATATTTTAAATTCAAAAATCAACGCAATGTTTTATGTTACGAAATATAGAAAAATAGATCTACTTACAGATAAATTTAAGTCTATCAACGAATAATAAATCGAGTGTTCTATACAGTCTTAAAATTGTTCATTTGAATCAAATTAACTGTGGATAGTGTATCAATAACAAAATAATCACATTTATTAATTCAATTAATAGGAATAAGAAGACCTTCGACAGAGTCAAATACCCAATTTATATTCGGCAAGTTAAAATAAACCTACTAAAATAACATATTGGTTACTATTTAACGTAGAAATAAAATGAACACAAAAACTTATGTGTTCTTTATATAAATCTAATTGGCTCTTTGGCGGAATATAACTCAATATTATAGAAATATATTTTTTGCAATTCAATGATACCTTGACAACAATTTGATCAATGCCAAAAGATGAATTATTTGGTGCTGGCAATGATAATTCAGTACTCGCATACAAAGATCGCACTGCAAGCAAAACCCCTCCACCTCTTTCAAAACCAGTGGAAAGAGAACAACTGTCCTTGCAAAACACAGAGTATTGTTGACTACTGAACGTCTGTGCATTGTTATGATTCTCTAAGTTAACCACGTCTCGGTGAAAGCTAAGAAAACAAATTGTTCTGAAGATGACAATAGCAGTAAAGGCCCCGACCCATAGAACGCGTTGCGTGCGGTAGAAGCGGCGCGGCAACTGATGCGGTGGGTTTTGCCGCGCGCAACTGATAGGGGTGACCCATAGAATCCGTTGCCGTGTTTTGACAGATAAATTTAGTCAAAATGGGGGCTTTCAAGAATCGTATCCGGATAGCTTGTTGTTGTTGTTTACGTGTGGGAAATCGAAAAAATAAGTTATAATCGTCTAGCAATGATATTTTGAATGTTTTTCTGTTTTCAAAAGTCGAATTTTAATATTTCACAGCTGTTGTCTGTTGCCGATCGTTCAAAAAGGTATCTAAGATACGGCTTTCCGAGATAGGCTATCCGAGAGGTTCTTGAACGCGCCCATTGTCACTTTTTCCATATAAGAGAAAACTTCAAATTGGTTGTGACTGCGCATGTCTCTCTTCTGTCACCGCGTGAGAGCCACGGCAAAATAGAAGTTCGGCTACTCGGCGCGTACGGCGCGTTGCTCGCGGTGCTTATGGGTCACCTCTCATAAGAACGTGTGTATTTAATCGAGCTGTCAGTTGGAAGCGGTGCCGCACGCACGCACCGCGTTCTATGGGCCGTGGCCTTAATTGTTGCATTTTAGTGCGCATTCGACCAATGTTATGGTAATAACTAATAACCAAGGAAATTAAATGCATCGGAATGAGAAGTATGATTTAAAGGTAATGTATTGGTGTAGTGGGATGTTACTGTTGATGATGATGGAGGTGGTGGTGGTGGTGTTGGAGGTGGCGATGAGGTGGTGGTGGTGGCGGTGGTGGTGGTGGTGGTGATAGTAGGTGTGGTGACGGCGACGACGATGAAGGTGTTGATGTTGAAGGTGATGATTGTGGCAAAGAGAGAGTCGATATTATTAGAAGTGGTGTGATTGTAGATTGTGATGACGAAGATAGTGAAGGTGATTGAGAGATTAGGTTTGAGCTAAGAGACACGGAGGCACTGGTGGTATAGTCTGCGTTTTCTCTTTTTTGTCCAGAGCAAAAAAATTTTTTACTTGGACATGAATACACCAAATCGAAGAATCCATGACTCTTCATAAATGCTCATGTGATACACTGAGCTTAAATGTAACAAATTTTAGTTCTGAAACATTCGTGTCGTTTTTTACCAACATAAAACATTTAAATGACTCAGGAAAAATGTTAAAACCACTGGAACAATATCAGATTTTTGTCGCTATTACAATACGACGTTATCCCCAAATAGCTTCATTAATATTTTATCCCCATATTCCCACGATGACAAGACAGGAAAAACAACATCTGGGAATTTGAAGAATTCTGAACCGATTACAAGTATTATTTCACTTTAAGAGTGCTTCATTGTCCTTGAGTAATAAAGACTATATTTCATCACCAGTTTTTCACATACGGTTCTGACTATAAAATACGGTGTTGTTCTCAGGTTACATAGACTATATTTTATCCCCATACGAGAACGGAATGGGGACTGGAACAAATCAAGAAACTTGAAAAATACTGGAGCGATTCCAAAAATTCTGTAATCGTCAGAGTGCTGAAATGCCCCTTAGTTACATATATTTTGTTTCATCTCCACTCTACCACTTGAGTTGAAACTTAGGCCTGAGCTACGCCGCGCCGAACGGGTCTGCTAGTTAAGAATATAATTCGTGAAAATGGTTAAGTTCGAGGACGTAGTTCTACCAGATACAAACCTGTGTTGATAAGGGGATATAGTTTCTTTTAATAGGAATTTCAATTTATCACAAACTATTTTTTCAAATACCTTAGGTATTGAGGACAGTTTACTGATTGAGCGGTAGTTACTTATTTCTTGTTTTGGACCACAGTAGGAATAGGGATACTTGAGACTGGGAATTTTAGAGTGAGACCTTTTTCAAGAGTGAGATAGAGAGAGAGTGTTGAGGTTTTTAAAAAGTGTGACGGTTGGTGGTGGTTTGAATTTGTTTATTTTGCTTTGCTTTAGTTGAGGCTTATAAAAAGTGTGACGGTTGGTGATGGTTTGAATATTGAATGGTTGAGTATGTTTGAATTTTTTAGTTTTTTTTTAGTTTTGAATTTGTGTGACAGTTGTTGGTTTTTTTTCTTGCTTTAAGATAGAGAATTTGTCACGATCGTTTTTTGGTTGTGCATGGATTGTGGATGGCGGGCACAGCAGGCATACCTACACACTGTTAGTTGTTCTATTTTTAGAATTTGTTGAAGGGAATGTGACTCGGGAGTATCGTTTTGCGTTTTGTGTTTGCTGGACTGGGGGAGTAAAATATGAAAGGAAAGAATATGATGACAATATTATGTAGGGTATTTTTTGTTGTGAATTTCGATGGCTTGATATGGTAGCCAGAATGTGTAGGTAGAGAATTTCGAGCGATATTCGAAGGGTTGATAAATAAAAAGGAGTATATGCAGAAATATAAAATAAAACATAACGTAAACATAAAAACTGTAATTGATATTAAAAAATTTATTAAAAATGAAAAAATTACATATTTTCGTTTTTGGTTCTTATGATGTTAATGAAATATTTGATGGGAAGATATCCAGGAATTGTGTTCCACGGGGAATCCCAACCATTTCACAAGCATTTTCTTTTGTTTTCTTTTGAAAAACTTTTCAACTAAATAAGTATTTGGGAACTTCGTTCTTTGCAGTTCAAGCTCATAGAACCCTCCTTTGATTGGACGACCTTGGAAGTCTTCTAAAATATAAGTAACAGGGTTTGTATGTTCACCGAAAGATAAAACCTTCGTTGATTTAAACATGTTTCATTGTTAATCAACAATTCATCTAAAGTTGTGAAATTAACCAAGTTTCGTGATGAATTCAAATAAGAACGCATGTTCAAATCAAGTATGCTGCCGTGATCAATTTTTTTTCAGGTAAGTATCATAAAAATGTTTAAATTAAGTATGTTCGTAGTTGATTTGAATATGTTATAATTTTTAACCAACAACGTGATTGTTGATTTCATACTTGATCAACAACAAACATATTTAACTAACAATTAAGGCTGATATTACAAAAACCATCACGTTTGTGATTGAAATACCAAATTCACTGTTGAACTATCACCAATATGTTTGATCAACAATTTTCATACTTCTTTAATCAATAAAAAATAGTTAAAGTATCAGTAACATTTTGAATTCCAATATTTTTCATATTTAAGCCCACAGAAAACGTGAAGTCGCATAACGGAACTTCAATTCAATAGATAAGTTTCGTGACCATTTTATCTTAAGGGATAATTAATTATTCTTTATTGTTGATCAAGTATGTTCGTGAGAATTCAGCCACGTTTTTATTTGCTCAACAGTTTTAATGTAAAATTTCTTTGATAAATGCCAAATTGAAGTTTGACCTATCAAATGTATAGGTCAAACTTCAATTCAGGCATGTATCATAGAAATTTTACATTAAAACTGTTGAGCAAATAAAAACGTGGCTGAATTCTCACGAACATACTTGATCAACAATGTTCATATTTTACCAACAATTCAGAATTGTTGACGAAACACAAACGTTGTTAAAGTATCATGGACATGTATGATTCTAGTATCACAACCGTTGTTGGTGAACAATGAAATCGAAAATGACGTTGTTGATTTGAGCAAGGAAAATTGTAGCATTTCAATAAATAAAATGAAAATGCCAGCTTGTTTAATTTAAGTATGTTCCTGCTTGACGCAAAAACAAACAAGTTTCCTGTTTGATTTTACCAAGGTTTTTCTTTCGGTGTTGGACTTTCGTTACTCTAAATATTTCTGTTGTCCAATTTGGTGTATATCCTTTATCAAATCCATGTTTATACTTGCTTATTCTGAAAAAGTCGCCTACATTGAATTCGGGTTTAATATGAATTTTGATGTGATCATATATTGTTGAGAGTAATTGGTTTTCGTTAGCAGCGTTTACTTCAGATGGCTTCATTTTTATTGTGCGATGTTTAGAATCATTGTACGTTTTAGTTAGTGTTTCTATTAAATTTATCCAGCGATATGATCCATTCGCACTGAATTCTTTCCACATGTGTGTTTTCAATGTGCGATTAAATCGTTCTACAATTGATGCTTTTAAAACACTAAATGTAGAGTAGTGATTTATGTGATACTTGTTTATAAGCTTCTGAAAATGTATGTTGAAAAATTCTTTGCCATAATCAGTTTGTAAGTTCTTTGGAGTTCGACCTTCATTAAATATTTTTTCCATAGCTACTGCGACAGAAGTGCCAGTTTTGTTTTTTATAGGTACTGTCCATACGAACTTGGAAAATATATCGATTACGGTTAGGAGGAATCGAAAGTTCTCATTTTCAGATGCATATGTATCCATTTCTACTAGATCAGCCTGCCATAAATCATCAAGCCCCTTGATAATGACTCACCTTCTTTTGAAGTTCCTCCGAGCGGTCTTATGTAATTCATAGAGAACGTTTCTTTTACTCATATTTTAAAAGAATGATGAAAGCATCAAAGCATTTCATTATTTAAGCTTGGAAAGTGCATGGAAAAATAAGGACTAAATTAAGAGACACGTTTTGACGTATGAGTTTTTATGGCAAAGTGGATTTGAAATAATACAATCCAAAACATTATTTATTAATCGGTGATTAAAAATATTTATTTTAATCTTTTGTACAATAGCATTAACTTCTTAACTTTTAACATTCTATTTTCAATCATGTAGCAGGCACAAGTATCAGGCCCATCTTGGCATAAATTCATTGACCACGGACAATTGACAAAGTGGCATCCATATTTCGATGTGGTAGATGATACGTTTCTAAACATCTTTAAGTAGGTTAAACATCCTATTAGAAACTCATGGTGTTCTTCTAACAGGTTTTGTTGATGTACTTTCATAAACTCGAGGATTTCATCGAAAATCAATGTGATATTTATGTTGGACATTGTTGTTTACTATCTTCTCTGATTATTACTAAAGAACAGAATGACTTGATTAAAGACTTATATTGGATTTGACCCTAGTCAAAAATTAGGACTTTCGGTTAGTTGCATTTACAAACAAGTTTTGCTCAAATTTCTCAATTTCAAATTGAAGATATTTTCTAAGTTGTTCGTATGATTCATCAACATAATTCTTGGTAGAGGCATCACTGTTGTCTTTTGGTTCCTTTAGGTTTTGTAGTCGTTTAAAATTTAAATTGTAATTTCCGTCTTCCGTTTTCAAAAATCCCTCCCCAGATGGTCCAGGAGCCCCTCTTTCTCCACGTAATCCTGGTGATCCTTGCTCTCCTCGTTCTCCCCTTGGACCCATTTGAACTCTTTTCGAAAAACGTCCGAATTTATCAACACTCATATTGTTACCAATTATTCAATTGTATTTGCTTCTTTTAGCTCTTCGATAATTGAAACAATTTCGTTAGAGTGATTATTGTGTTCGGCCTGGTGTGAGGCAATCAATCGAACTACGAGTTCATTGGGGTCATCCCAATAGATATAGTCTTTTTCCTTCTTTGAAAATTGCATTAAGCCATGTCCTAATGTTATTGGTTTGTCTACTACAGTTTTGTCTCTAAATAGTTTATTTATAATTTCTTTGTATTTGTAGCCCTTATGTCCTAGTATTTGGTTTCTAGGGCTGTAATTACGTCTATGAGCATTAATATAGCCTTGTAATTGACTAAATCCTCATCATTGAATTGGGTTGGTTTTTTCTTGAATATCAGTTTAAATAAACCAGGTGTTCCATTATAGATTTTATTATTTATTTCTATATCATTTCCATTGATTTTCAACTCCTTATCTCCAATTTGTAACATTTCGTTATTTAAATGCACTCCATACACATCATCAAGCGTTCTTGAATTACTTAAATATAAATTTATGTAATCCCTGGGGATTTTTTCCATTGTCCCTAGGTCTATTTTTTCTTCAAAGTTACGAACAAGATGCCTATGACGCAGGCGTGAGCTCCTATCCCTCTTACTCTGAGGTGTTACCATGGAGGTTTTTGGGGTGTTTTCACTGTTGATTGATGTGTTATAGTGATATTGTTGTTGGGGTGATAAATTCATCTTCTTCTTCATACTTTTGCTTTACTTTCTTGTGTGGAGACGTAAAATTATTGTAATGATCATCAATAGAATGTTTGCTATTTGATTTCTCCACTAGATCCTTTAGAGGCTTAGTAATCGGTTTAAAAGCTTCTTCCATTTAAAAATCGAATGTGGCCCTTCCATTTCTCTATTTGCCGGTCTCTCAGCTCTAGGAGCATTATCTGGAGGAGCTACAGGGATTGCAAAAGCAGTAAACGATATAAACATTGCTAAGAAAGATCTGGAAGAGAAAAAGCGTCATAATCAAAAAATGGAATCGATCTCCATCGGACATGGTTTACATCTAAAACCATATAGACAAGGGCTAGGTTAAGTTTGCTACCCAATCGTGCATTGAATGAAATAGATTTGAAAAATTTTGCAAAGGATTTATTTCCGCATTTTCGAGGAGTTTTTATGCGTGATAAATTACCAAAAAGCAAACCACTGAGAAACGAAAGTGGAATAAATAATCTTGATTCATCCGAAAGGCCAGGAACACATTGGGTAGCGTATTATAAAAGAGGTTCAAATATTGAATACTTTGATAGTTTTGGGAATCTTCATCCACCGGTTGAATTGATTAATTACTTAGGTCAACGAATAAACTATAACTATATTAAGTATCAAAACTATGATTCATTCAATTGCGGGCATTTGTGTTTGCGATTTTTATATGATTGTCATCCTAACTAATATTATAAATGTGAAAGTCACTCTGTCTGTCCGGCTTTCTATGTTACCGTCTCCTGCCCAAACTACGGAACTGATTTAAATGAAATTTTGTACAGAGATAGTCTAGAACCTGAAGAAGGACATAGGCTATACAGTTTATCCCTATATTCCCACGGGAACGGGAACTTATACGGGAACTTAGAAACTACAACACCGATTTCAAAAATGTTTCCACCGTTAGAATGCTACACTATCCCTAAGTAACATAAACTTTAATTCATCTACATATTCCTTTGGGAACGGGAGTCCTTACTAATTTAATAAGTATGAAAGAAGCTCTTTCTGTCCGTCGTGCTATGTTACCATCTCCCGCCCAAACTAATAAACCGATTTAAATGAAATTTTGTACAAAGATTGTTCTGAACTTAAGGACGAATATAGGCTATATTTCATTCGAATATTCCCACGGGAACCGGTCCTCACTATTATTATAAATGCAAAAGTAGCTCTGTCTGTTCAGCTTTCTATCTTACCATCTCCCGCTCAAACTAATGAACAGATTAAAATTAATTTTTGAAGTGAAACTTCTTATGCGACTTGCAAACATGCAGCGTAACACTTCCGTGTTACATGCAGCGTTACACTTCCGTGTTAAACATATTATCGATTGCATAGTTTTTGGCACTGCTATAAATTTGTTGCTATGACAGTTTTATGTTATATGACGCGTCATTATGGGAACTAATGCTGGATTTGGTATAGTTTAGTTTATGTAGATTATAATTTATAAAGCACAAGAGTTAAAAAGAGAAGCGAAAAGAATTATGGCTGCAGATGAAAAATTATGGGTGCAGATGCATGTAAATCCACCTTAGCTCTTTGTTCTTTCTTAATTTTCAATTTGTGTCGTGTGTGTGAAAATCGTGCCTGGCTTGCAAAATAAATTTCGATTGCTTCATTGAAATTGCGGAATTTTATTTCGAAGACAATATACATATGTACATATGTACATATGTACAAATCAGAGCTTTTGAGTGGTTACTGAAAGATTTTATTAAATTATTTTATAAACATGTTTGATCATGTCTAAACATGTTTGATCATGTCTTAACATGTTTGATCATGTCTAAACATGTATGTAAATGTTCTCCGTCTTGGGCTTAGGTGTTAAGACTGCGGTCTTCATTGGTCGGTCAGTCAGCTACCACTGACACTGGCCAATCAACGGTTTCAGAAAGGTTCCTGGTATTCTATTCCATACATAAGTACTATGTATGTACATAGATCTTTAAAATCCTAGTTTTCGTCCTCTAATCTCCACCAAAAAATATAAAATTGTTCTATGAAATGGTGTTAAGTAGCTATCCCGTGAAAATTTACTCCGATCCATCTCTTTTCTTTTTCTTTTAAAGAAACAATACGAGTTCACTCAAAATAAATTTCTACCCCTTCCTATTTTCATTTTCATATTAGGAAGTTTCACTTCTTCCGCGCGGGGGGACTGCACGCACTATTTTTTGTACAAAGATTGTTCAGAACTTGAGGAAGGACATAGGCTTTATATTTTATCCCTATATTCCCACAGGAACGGGAACGTATTCGGGAACTTAGACACTATAATACCGATTTCAAAAATGTTTCCACCGTTAGAATGCTACACTATCCCTGAGTAACATAAGCTTTAATACATACACATATTCCTACGGGAACGGGAGTTCTTACTAATATAATAAGTGTGAAAGTAGCTCTGTCTGTCCGTCGGCGTAGCCACAGTGGCCCGAATTGACTTTTTTGGTTGCAAAAATCATATCTCTTGAACGAATAAAGATATCGCTACAATTTTTTTTTTTTTATCTTACAGGAAATCTTCACAGCTATAAAGTTTGAGAATTTTGAGGAAAAATATTCACAGGGTGTTTCAGAGTCTGCTGCTGAAATAAGAAGTTTTAGTTAAGATGGATAACATATAATTTTAAAATGGTTGAAAGTCAATTTATGAAGTAGTTTGAGCATAATTTAAGTAAAACAATGGGGAAAAAAGAAAAACACCCCAATTGTGTGAAAATGTGAAAAAAAACTTTTTTTTAATTAATTGATTTTTGTATTTTTTATTTTTTTATTTTTTTTATAAAAGAGTGCTAATAAGTATTTATAAAGTATTTTATTGGTAGTTTATAATTCAGAATTGGAAAAATGAAATAAAGAGAATAAAAATTTACTTACCTACTACCTATATTTCTTGAAAACTATCGTCTAAATCCGAGGAAATGTGTAACAAACTTATCATTTCTGGTGAGTATTGGGTTTTCAGATCTTTTTGGGTTCTTACATACCTCAAGGAAGAAATAAGTGGATCGGATGAGATTGCTAGCATGTTAAATAAGTCGTCATTCTGCCGAGTTCTTGAAACTTTGCACGTATTAAGATACCTATATTTCTTGTAGTCTTTATTTTTGGACTCTTGGGCTTCTTCTGACAATTCTCCAAGTGGAAGAGATTGATATTCAATTAAATTTTGACTATGAACCAAAATTTTATGAAGAGTTGGTGTTAGTAGTTTTTCAGGGTCCTTTTGTTTCAATAACTCTGCAGTTTTTTGGTGTACTCTCCAAATTTAACTGTATTCACTTCTTCCCTGCAATTCAAAATATTAAGTATTATGTTGATCCTACTTATAACCTCTTCATTGACCCCTGTTATTCGAGCAGTTGCCTCCGATTGTTCAAAAAATCTCCTGGAAGTGTTTCCATCATTGCTATTTCCAAATCCTTGCTTTGGTTTATCCACATCTAGTCCAAGCAAAACGCTTTTGAATGTCTTGTTTTCTTCTCTTTTCTGCCTCCTTGATTCCAATAGATTCATCAAACTCCTCTCGCTCTTTTCGAAGTGTATAAGCAAGTTTCAAAATAAATTCCATGCACCTGATTCTAGCATGCAATGGAGAGATTACATATTCGTAATTATGTTCGTCGTTATGTAATTCGTCCTGGTTATTGAAGTTTTTCTGGGTCCTTTTACATATCGGACATGACCGTGTAGACTTTGTTTCAGTTAATTCGTTTAAGACTTTTCCATTAATCATAGTTAGAAAGAACTCATGTTTCACCAATATAGTTATATCTTCATTAACTTTAAACATTGTTGGTTGAATATCTTCTATTTGCCTTTTTATATCGTTGACTGTTGTGTTTATGAGTTCACTAGTTTCTGTAGCATATTGGAACATTATGGGTCGGCAGAAATGAGTTGATGATGGGGGAGGGTTCCTCCAATATTCACAATCTGTACTATTGAGTCTGAGTGGAACAACTGATGCCATGAACATGTTTGCGTCTGTCTCACCATCTGATGTATTAATTTTTTGCTTGTACGCACCTTGTCCAGACGATCCATCGCAGCCCCACTAACTCTGTAGGGTCAAACTTCTTGGAAGTGCAATTAATTGTTCATCTGTTTTGTTTTTTAATAGCCGCCTTGCGGTATGGTCCATCATGTCTTGAAGTTTCACAGCTGCTGATATTTCCGTGATTCTGCTATTTTCGGGAACTGCTTCTTTTTTCGTAGATGTAATCGTATTGTAAGATGGCAGAACATCTTTATTGTGTTTCCTCAACGAAGTTCTCAGTATTTTATACTTTTCTTTTGATAGACCCAAGTCCATAAACAAAGCTAATGTATTCTCATATGTATATTTTATGGGATCATTTTGCGGAGTGGGAATGCTTTCCTTCACTCTTTTGACTCGAAGTGGACTTGCACTAGAAATTGCCTTGATTACATCACTCTTATACTTTTCATGGTCCTTATTATATCTAATTACTAATGCATCAGAAAGATTTGCACTTGGCTTGGACTTGGCTGTTCGGTTGCGTTGATTAGTTTTTGTTTTTTTTTGTGAATACTGCGCACTCATTCACTGACTTCTTTGGCCTTCCTCTTGATGCAGTTGATGTAGGGAGATCACACAATCCTTCTGTTTGTCCGATGATATGGAGAGATGAAGATAACCATTCCTGATTTTTGTCTACAAATTTTACTTTCGATCTGAGGATTGCGACCCACTTTTTCTTAGCAGCACAATGAAAGTGTCTTAATTTTGCTTCATTTTCCGGTAAAATTTCAGCGGATTGTTGGTGTTCACTTATTACGGCAGAAATAAACTCTTCAGTGCTATTAACTTTTAAAAAAAGTTCAAACCTTCAAACAAAATATTGTATGGTATATCCATTTTAAATAATTTTTCCTTGTACAACTGTTCGATTGCTCGCTCAAATTTTAAATGATATTTCCATCCCAATGTACTATATTTTATACTTTTAAACTAAATACCTGCACTTGTAAATTTTATGACATCTCAGTAAGGTAATCTTTTTACCATTAACCCATTTCCGGCTAGCGTTGCGAAAACGCAACGTCATGTTTGAGAGCGTCTCCAGCTTAAAGGATCCTTTATTTTAATGAACTAACAAATGATTTTGAAAGCTTATTAAAATATCTAATCGACCTGTTTTTGGATTTTTTTCAAAAACTTAATTTTGTAGTCTTTTGAACACCGTCAAAAACTGTAATTTCGGAAATTTTGAGGTAGCCTTTGTTGAGGAACTAAAAAAGTGTACCAACATCTTATTATTTAAAATTTTTTTTTACAAACTGTTAGGGAAAGATTCAAATTATATTTCAATGTACATTTGATGCAAATAATACGGGTTACCTGATTGATAGGTGAGGTAGAAATCCTATGTTGCGTTTTCGCAACACCCGCCAAAAGTAGTAGCATTTACCAAAAGAAAAAAAAAATTCCGTTGGGTTTTCACTGCATATAAAATTTGGTTTCTTCGAAATAATGTGCAGTTTATAAAAAAAAATTTTTATTAAAAAAGAACCGAAAATTCATTCCACAGCTATTTTGGAAAAACCACTGTAAAGGGTTAGAAATGCTTAGAAATAATTGGACTGTACACAATAGTTATAAAAAACCTAATAGCCCAGGTAATTTATTTTTTCAACAAAAAATTTATATTTATTTTTCCTGGAAAAAAATGAAACCAATAATTCGTGAATGAGTGGTGTATTGTAAAACCACAAATGAATAGAAATATTTGGCAAATGATTTATTTTTTACAGTCATCAGCATCTACATCAAATGCACGGCAACAGCATCAGACATCAGAGACGATCTCCATACCTCGAACAGGATATTATGCAGAAGCACCTATGAACTTATTGGAGGAGATTTTAACGCTAGACACCGAAGATGGATGGATACACAAGACAACAGTGACGGGAATGCAATTGTCAATTGGCTGGACGAAAATATAGAACATCACTCTCTGGTAGTAGTGTCGCAACCCAAACCCACCTTCCCAAGGACACCATCGACTCTCGAATTTTTCCTCGCAACATCCAATCCTATATTTATCCTTCCGGAGCTCCGAAACTTCGTCTGCACGACAATAACCAGCGATTGGGATCACGAGGCCGTCCTTCTTTCAATCAACCCCCGGCCAGGCGCGGATCTAGAATTTTTTTCTGGGGGGGGTCACGGGATAAAAAAAAATCAAATATAACAAAAATAAACTGTTGTTTATATTAAATTATAAATCTATATATATATATAAAAGAAAGTCGTGTTAGTTACACTATCCATAACTCCAGAACGGCTGAACCGATTTGACTGAAAATTGTTGGGGAGGGAGCTTAGGACCAGAAGACGGACATAGGATACTTTTTATCCCTATATTCCTATGGAAACGACATCAATGCAATGCGTTAGCTTTCGTTATATACAAAACACTGTTCTTTTTTTAAAAAAAATTGGCTTATCTTGACAAATAAACAGCCCCGGATCTTCAATTTTTTAAAGGCGGGTCAAATAGTGAAAAATGCCGCCCCCACCAATTTATATTTGCTTTTACCTTTATAATCTTTATTATTTCAGCTATCACATCTTCACTAATTGACTGACAACTGGACACAAGCCTTTCAGAAAAAACGCTTAAACCGCTGTTTTTTCTGTTTTAATCCTATTTATTCACAGATATGTAGAATATATATTTTATACACAGTACAGGATAGGACTTAAAATAAAAAGGTTTATAATAAAGACAAAATCAAATTTACTATTATATTTATCATTTGCAATTACAATTTTACTCTTCGAGCTTTTTGTTCAGCAAATAAATCTATGACCTCATCATAATTTAATTCGTGTGCGATTTGATTTTCTATCGCTAAGATTGCTAGACTGGATAAACGTTCCTGGCTCATAGATGATCGCAAATAATTTTTAATTAGTTTTAGTTTGCTAAGACTTCGCTCACAGCTTGCGGATGTAGTGGGAAGCGTAGAGCAAATTCGCAAGGCAACACAAATATTTGGAAAAGCATCCTGTAAATCATGCGCATAGATCTGTTGCAAGAGATAGAAACCGCTAGCTTTTTCAATGTCACCAGCTTGCAAAATGCAAATGCACAGAGCTTGCTCTTTAAAAACGTAAAGTTCCAGACAGAACTCAACGGTGCTCACATCTCGCTCATATTTTTTAGCCAGATTCGCTCCATATTTTTGCAGTTCTACAATTGACATTTTCAAAATATTATAGCCATTAAGAAAAGCGAAGTTCATATTCAGTATGGTAGCACAATCGAACCTCTTTTTAATTTCTGATATGATTCGATCAAATACCATCATTATTTCTTTAGAAAAGAGTTGAACAGGTTTGAGTGTTTGTATAATTCATCTTCACATATCCCATCGAAATGTTTTTTATGTTTCGGAATTCGTTTGTTTTGCAAGATAGGGTCAACACCACTTATTTCAGCCTCATTTATCCAATACTTTATTGGATTTTGTCTCATTTTTTGTAAAGTTTTGAGCAGACCATCCATTAGAGCGAAATTAGTGCAAGGATTATATCTTCTTTCTGAATCTCAATGTTCACTCGATTGATTTCGCGGAGAATATTCGCCCAAATAGTTAAATTGAAAATAAATTTATAATTCTTTATAGCTGTTAAGATATTACCTGCCTCGTATTAAGTTTCTGGAGCATGAGAAATTTGCTTAACTTCTTCTAAGGCTTCCGCTATTTCTGGCAAATTATTCAATAGAGCATTCACAAAAAACATGTTTCGCCGACCATCTCGTCTGACTACTCCCTTTTGAATTTGCCTTAACATTTTTTTTCACAATGTCCCACCTAGTAGTGGAGCCAACAAAAAAGAAATATACTTTTTGAACCAGTCCAAATAGGTTAATAGCTTAATGGCATAATGAGTCAGAATGAGCACCTACAAGATTTAAGGAGTGAGCCAAGCACGGAACGAACTGGGCCAGTTCATTTC
Source organism: Melanostoma mellinum (assembly GCA_914767635.1). Lineage (NCBI taxonomy): Eukaryota > Metazoa > Arthropoda > Insecta > Diptera > Syrphidae > Melanostoma > Melanostoma mellinum. Next base: position 104,485,591 of record OU612060.1, read on the forward strand.
TTTCTGCAATCCTGGCTTGTACTCCTTTATGGATGCCGGCCATATTGGACCCATTGTCATAAGATTGGCCATGACATTGTCCAATATCTAAATCATTAACAGCCAATTTGTCTAGAATCTGTTGACAAATGTCCTATCCTGTCTTTCCAGCAACTTCTATGAAATCAATGAAACTTTCTTTTATTTCACACACATCGAAAGTTCTTTTTACATATCGAATAACCTAGCTCATTTGTTCTGTATGGGATACATCTGGAGTGCAGTCGAACATTATCGTGTAGTATTTAGCTTCTTTGATTTCATTTAAAATGCTTTTTCTAACTGCCATTATGTCAATTATTTCATTTTGAATTGTCTTTCATAAATATGATACTTGTCCCTTTTTTAAGTGTTTTAATTGAAACTTAAGAGTTGAACTATATTTGGCGAGCAGAGAGATAAAGTTCAAGAAGTTACCTTGATTAGGCTGAGGACATTGTGTAATGAGATGAGCACAATTAGATGATCGACAAGAAAGTACAAAAACTTACAATGATAGTAAAATGCGATCTGTCAACTTTGACTTTTGACTGTGCTTCCCTTCGCTCGCAACCACAGTGTCCGTTTTAAAACCGAAAAGAAGAAAAGTTGTCCTATTCTCGGTCGCAGCAACCGATGCTGCTTTGAAACCGAAAGGTAGACAAATTGTCCACTTCTCGGAATTTCGAACTTGTTTTTGCCGCCCCCTAAACTTGCCGCCCGGGGCAAGTGCCACGGTCTGCCAAACCCCCCCCCCCCCCCCTAGATCCGCTGCAAATAAACTGGATTTTTGTGTGAAATCAATATTAAAAAAATAAAATATAGTCTATTAAATAAAGCCATTGCCTATTTAATAAAGTGAAGTGCATTTGGCAGTGCATCTGGAGAATGGTTAGTGAGTATATTTCACGGCTTCGAATGCTATGCAACGTACTGAAACACCTCCAGCAACTACATTGACCAATTTCTGTGCGATCTGCCAAAGCGATCCGTTTGCACGAGCTTTGCTTTACTCGGAGATTCCACGTTATTATACTTGGAATGCTTCATCGAAAAAATTTCAAAGACGGAAGCAAGGCAATGCGGTCCCTGGGTATCCGGATGTGCTTTATACTGTTACTCTTGGTCGCTTGGTTAGTTTCCGTTTTTCAAGTTTACAAAAATTAGATTTTGTTCGGTTATTTTTTTTTTTGATTTTCAGTTTCAGTTTCGATTGGTTTAGCTCTATTTTTTGAAATGCGGGCTGTTTTGGGGGGGGTCATGACCCCTGTGACCCCCCCCTTGAATCCGCGCCTGCCCCCGGCACCAGGTAATCTCTGTGAACCAACCAGAGGTGGGCTTCGTCAACTACAAAAAGCTAGACACTGCTAGCCAACTAACACACACTACCGTCAACCAACACAAACCTCCGGAATGAGGAAATTGATACAGCAATTGACAATCTGGAAACCGTAATTGAATCTTCGCTTGAGAAGAATAGGCATCCAAGAACTTCCCGGGACAAATACGAGCACCTGCCCGACTACATACAGAAGCTCTACCACCACAGGCAACACTTGAGGAAGCTGCTACAACGTATTCAGCAACGGGAACTAAACACCATCAATAGCAACTACCAGGCGGTCTCCAGCGAGCTCAGATGCGTAAACATCATGTTCAAGAACGCAGTGAACTATCACAACGACATTCTTCTCAAAAACAGGCTCCAGCCCATGGCGAAGCTTCAATCAACGCAAATAGAGCCAAAGGATTTGCGGACTTCTTTGATGAATACTTCAAACCAAATCCACCCTTGGACCCTGCATTTTTGGAAGAAGTCAACTCCTCAATTCAACTCGCACAAGCCCCCCAACAGACCATCCTATTCAGCGATGAAAATCCGTCCAACGATCCAGCAGACAATCTTGAGCACTCCTGAAGAAATTCAACAGTTCCTACTCAGAAGCCGCCCAAAAAGTCAACAGGACCGGACAAGATATCCATATTCATCCTCAAAAGACTACTTCAGAGCATTTGTTGTCGATTCCTTATTGAGATCACAGACAGGCAGCAGTCAGCCTATTCAACGAGATGGAAACCCTAATGAAGCGGTTCGTTTCGATGACATGAAACACACTATCATCGAAACAAAAAAACGTCTTCGCTGTCGGAAATGTTTTAGTCAAACCATTTTTTTTCTGCACAAAGTGTAACGTAGCACTTCATCAAAAATGCTTTGATGGATACCACACAAAAACAAATATTTGATGAATATTTTGTCAATAAAACTGATTTAAACTCCGTATTTAAAACTTTTTTTCTTTAATGATTTTGCTACTACATTTGGCGGGTGTTGCGAAAACGCAACGTCAATTTTCCGGGAAACTAAAAGCTTTTCCAAAAATTTTTTTTTAGATTTTCTCTAACTAGCCCAAAAATAGACAAAGTGTGAAATTTCAAGTTCCTAGCACACCTGGAACTGGTAGCCGCCGGAAATGGGTTAAAATAAATAATTTTCTAATACAGGTAAAAACCCTTATCCATCAAATTAGCTAAAAATAATTTATAAAACTCCGAATTCAAAAACATTTATGCTTAAAAGTTTTATTAGGTGTAACACGAAATAAGCTTTAAAACCGATTTAAAAGGCTTAGTGTAAAATATGTTTTCCTTCTAAATTACAGAACCATTTTATTTAAAACAAAAACTCGCACCTGCAAAAACATTTTCAATGATGAAAAAAAAACTCAGAAAAAAAATGACTTTTTGAAATCAAATCGCTCTAGCTTTGTAAGTTGCAGTTTTGTGCAATTGAGTTTTTGGTTGTAAGTGAAGAGATATATAAGAATTCATTTACCGTTTATTTCGGCTTGACAACTTTTAATAACTTTTCTTTTTACTCAATGCAAAGTTGAAAAAGTGCGCAAAAAGTAGTGTTTCGAAAATAATTAAATTTAGTATTTCAAAAAATTTACAACTTTTTTTTCTGATTATAGCAATAAACATATATATCAAGGAAAAAAAAACAAAACAAGGTTTAACTAACCCTCTTTTCCTAGTTTTTACTCTCAAAGTTTAAAAAAAAAATTTTTTTTTAATGTTTTTTCTCACCTTAAATATTTGTCAACTTTGACAACCTCTACAAGGCGAACCGATCGTTCAAATGAAATAATTTTTTCGATTACTAAAGCTCCAAACATTTATTAATTCATTAAAATTAAAAGTTTTGCATTAGAGACCCACCCAAAAAATGAATTTAGCAAGCACTTTTGTCAAAACGGGCCACGACGCGTCGTTCTATGTTACCATCTCCCACCCAAACTAATAAACCGATTTAAATGAAATTTTGTACAAAGATTGTTCAGAACCTGAGGAAGGACATATACTCTATATATGTTTCCCTATATTCCCACGGGAGCAGGAATGTATACGGGAACTTTGACACTACAGCACCGATTTCAAAAACTCTTGCACCGTTGGAATGCTCCATAATCCCCGAGCAACATAAACTTTTACTCATCCCCATATTCCTAACGGGAAAGGTCACCATGTTTCCACGGGAACGGGAGTCTTTACTAATATTATAACTCCGAAGTTAAATCTGTCTGTCTATTTCTCTTTGTTACCATTAACCGCCCAAACTATTGAACCTATTTATATGAATTTTGGTACAGAGACAGTCTAGAACCTGCGGATGGACATATATGTAATGCAATATGTTTCATCCCTGCCTGTATTCCCATGCGAACGGGAACTTGGCAAATACAGCACCCATTTCAAAAAAATTTCCACCGTTTGAATACTATACTATTCCCGAGTAATAGATTAGATTATTTAGATTATAATGATTTATTTATTGACAGCATAAGTATATAACAATTTAAATAAACAAAATCTTTATATGCCGTCTGCCGATTGGTACTGATTTATGAAAATTAAAAAAAATTAAAAATTCTTTTAAATTTTAATTTTGAATATAAAAAAAAAATTATGTTAAAATCTACGTGTATACAAAAATTTAAATGATGAACTACTATTATCGTTGTTTGAAGATGATTTGTTGCATTAGAAGCTAGCATTTCTTATTCTTTCTCGATAATTAAGTGCTGTTTTACAAAAAAGTAATAACTGTTCGGATAGCTCGTTCAGTAATTTCAAAACTTGTTCCGTTGAGAGAGTATCCTTACCGAAGAAATGTCGCCTCGATTCGCGAAGAGTCGGACATCTACCCACAAAATGAAATATGTCTTCTCGTTCTGCTGTTTTACATATGTTGCACAATATTGGAAGGTCTTCTCGGTGTGGCCTATAGTTGAGAGGAAGAAGTTCTACCCTTAGTCTGAACATCATTGAAATGGATTTTACACATAACTCGTCTCGAAAGTAGTTTGACTGTAGTAGGTTATAGTTGAGTCTGCTGTACACCGATCTGTAGGGGGATCCTCTTGCTTTTTTTTCATACTCATTTCTGCAGTTTATATCTGTGACGGAAATGATCTCAGAGGATATTTGTTTCCAGTTTGAGTGGAGCTCTTGTTCAAGATTTAGATGTAAGTTACATGAAGGTGCATGTTCAGTCCACTCTTCATACCAACCAACTTTTCTGCTCACTGTTTTCATCATAACTCTCTTCGGAAGTCGGCTTTCATCCATGTTCAAGACCTTGATAATGTAATCTGCCTGCAACTTAAGCGTTTTAATAAACAACGCTGATAATCCAGTCTCCAAGTTTAGTGAATAGTTTGGTGTATTCGATGGTAGTCTGAAGGTGCGTTTAAGATAAAAGCGTAAAAGTTTTTCTACTTCATCATAATGTTGACTCCCCCAAACTTGTGCTGCGTAAAGCAAGATTGATTCTGCAACGGACTCAAAAACTTTGAATTTTGTGCTATGGGCTAGATAATTGTTGGAAAAAGAAATCTTCCACTTGGAGTTTATTGCAGTTTTTGCCTTTGCAAGCTTCTCTTTCAAGTGTTTTTCCATTTTTAAATAACTAGCAAAGATCACTCCAAGGTACTTATATTCGTTGACCACTTCGAGTCGTGCGTTATTGTAGTGCCAATTCTCACTTGCTCGTAGTCTGCCTCTTCCTCTGTTCAAGATCATGATCTTTGACTTCTCTTGGTTGACCTCTAAGTTTCATCTGGTGCAGTAATCGCATAATCGATTTATCATTAATTGTAACATTTCCGGTGAGTGGGCTAGGATCACTATGTCATCTGCAAACATAAGTGCTTTGATAGAAATTCCGTTGATTTCTATTTCACCAGGCAGGATATCCGTTACATCGTCGATGAACAGCGCAAACAACAAAGGACTCAGCGAACAACCTTGTCAAACCCATTCTCGTTTCAAACCATTCTGACACTACTTCACCATCCCAGACTGCAGCCCATGTATCTCCTAGCAGATTTTCTATTACTTTTCCAAATTTGTGAGACATTCCTTTACAATATAATTTGTATAACAACGACCTTCTATCCACTGTATCAAATGACGCCTTGAAATCCACGAAGAACGAGTATAATTTCTTTCCGAGTAATATAAACTATAAGTCATCCTCCGAAAACAGCCCTCATATTCTCACGGGAATGGAAGACTTTAGTAACATTATAAATCCGAAATGAACTCTGTCTGTCTGTTTTTCTTTGTTTATATTTACCGCCCAAACTATTGAACCGATCTATATGAATTTTGTACAGAGATATTCTAGAACCCGAAGATGGACATCCTTACCAATATTACAAATCCAAAATTAACTCTGTCTGTTCGTGTTTCTTTGTTATACCATCTCCCGCCCAGACCACTGATCCGATTTAAATATAATTTTATTCAGAGATAGCCTAGAGCCTGAGGAAGGACATGGGTATTAAGTAATCCCTATATTTCTACGGGATCGACACCGTAAACGGAAACCTTAAAACTGCTGTGTCGATAAAAATTCTTTCACTGCGGGGTGATTTCTGTCAAACTGTCGAAATCACCCCGCAGTGAAAGAATTTTTATCGACACAGCAGTTTTAAGAAATGTCTATCTTGATCTTCAAATAAAAATTGGCAATCGGGAATGGCTGTGTGAAAGGTCGATTTCGGCGCCGACTAATGAGATAGTTAACCATATAAACTAATAAATTATGTTTGATTTATTGTTGGCGAATCAATAGACAATATTATGGACACTGAGCAAGTCACATCATACCCTATAGAGTTTCTCAATTTTAGGATTATTAGGAGTGGCAGCAAGTTGGTGTTCCAGTAATCCAATAATGAGTAATCCAGAATTGTACACAGCTACAAATCACACATCTGGGATGCGGCACTATAAAAATTTTAATAATGACTGGAACGACAAAAGGAGAAAACGTTTTGATTACCCGTTTTCCTTTAATTCCCACTGATTGGTCATTATAAATAAGGCTCAGACGCTTTAAGTTGCAGGTGTTCGTTTAGAAAAAATCCCATTGCAACTTTATGTGGCAGAATCGCGTGTATCAATCCCACGAAACCATTTTATTTCGCAAGAGATGGAAAAAATAAGAACGTCGTGTGCAAACATATACTTAAATAAAATAGCACAACAATATTTTACTAAAACGCATGAATGTGTCTTATTTGCAAAATAAGTAGCCTAATTAAGAAAGCTGCCGGAAGTCACTATTCCACGCGGACGAAGTTGCGGGCACAGCTAGTTTTAAATAAATAAAAACTTCTAAACAACAACAATCTCATTGTTATTTTTGTCGTCATGGCGCTTACACTTACTTTGAGTGGGAACACTTCACACCTAATTGCTGATTATTTTCCACCTTTGAACATAGATCAGAACTATGTTTGTGGTTTGATTGATTTACAAACATATAATTCTATACCTAATGTTGATGAACGGAACAATTTATTTCATATAGGAGAGAATGTGATTGAAATTCCTGTAGGGTCCTATGAAATCGATGACATTGCACAATATATTTCTGAACAATTGTTATTGCTTAACTCCACTACAACTGTTAAGATAAAAGCTAATAATAGTACTCTTAAGAGCGGTGTAGAAGCCAGCGATAATATATATTTTAATAAGGAACGAACTATTGGAAAACTGTTGGGCTTTAGCAAACGTATACTACAAGCTGATCTATTACACTTATCAGATTTACCTGTCGATATCAACAAAGTAAATGTTATTCGAATTCAGTGTAATGTAAATGCTGGCTCTTATTTAAATGACACGCCAGTCCACACAATACATGAGTTGTCACCAGAAGCTGGACCTGGATATAAAATCATAGAAGTTCCAAGAAATGTCATCTATTTGCCAGTGAATGTCAAACGTATAACTTCTCTAGCGTTAGAACTTGTTGACCAAGACGGAGACCTGATAAATTTTAGAGGTGAAACAATAACAGTGCGTTTGCATTTCACTCCAGCTTCATAATGCTGATATATAATAATATAAAAGCACACGGAAGTGACAACTTGGTTAGTACGACGAGATTATCAAAAGTGTCAAGACCAAAGCTATCCCCTAAAAATAAAGCGTATCTACAATCATTGGGATTTTCAGTAAAATAAAAATATGAGCGAGATATTGAATATTACTTAAGAGCCTAGCTATAACAATAGCATTACCAAATTTGAATATCACAGCTACTCACCTTTTCTTCAATCCTTTAATTCGAGTGATGAAATCCGTATACCAATTCAACAACAAGACCTATGTATTTTACCCAGTGAAAGTTTCATTTACATTGAAGGGAGTCTAACGACAAAAGATGGAGCACCACCTTCCAACACAAGACTATGTAATAACGCCATTGCATTTCTCTTTGAAGAAATTCATTATGAACTCAATGGAGTGGATATCGAATACAATAAAAATGTTGGAATAACGACATCATTAAAAAACTACATATCTTAAAACGAAAATGAAAGTAAGAGCTTAGAAAATGCATCTTGGACTGGAAAAGACGATATTATTCTTACATCTGGTACTTTTAACTTTTGTATTCCATTGAAAAATCTGTTGGGATTTCCTGAAGATTTTAAAAAGATCATACCAAATGGAAGTCATGAATTGATTCTCATTCCATCACGGTCTAATGAGAATGCCTACTACTCTAACTCTAAAGAAAAAGAAGTCGTACAACTTTCTATTTTTAAGCTGCAATGGAGAGTTCCACACCTCACCTTAGCCGATTCAGATAAATTGAAACTATTAAAAGAAATACAATCAAAACCAATTAAAATTCATTTTCGAAACTGGGAAATGCATGAATACCCCTACAGTACCAGTTGCCACTGACCATATTTGGACAGTTAAAACTTCAAGTCAACTTGAAAAGCCTAGATATGTGGTAATTGCTATACAAAGCGATCGTAAAAACCAATGGAATAGAAATTCTTGCAAATTTGATCATTGCAATTTAACTAATGTGAAGGTGCATTTGAGCTCAGAGATATATCCTCGTGAAGATTTAAACCTTAAATTCGAACACGATAGATATGCAATAGCCTATGATATGTATAGCAAATTTCAATCATCCTACTATACAAAACAGTCACAACCGCTTTTATCTCGGCAAGAATTTAAAGATACCGCACCAATCATGGTAATTGATTGTTCCAAAACAAAAAAAAAAAACAATCTGAAAACAAAGTACACCTTTCCATTTTTTTTTTTTTTTTATCAAGAATTTAACATTTTTATTTTTTATTTATTTCTGTCTTTTAAAACCGTATGGTACAGAGCTATGATCATCCAAGAAGTGTCGTTTTTCCGCTTTTGCTCTATATGTTTTGTTTCTGCTATGGTAACAACTTCATGTTCTCGAATTCTCCGGATGTTGTCTGATTTGAGTACTATACTGTTGTCTTCATCTGCATTCAAAACTGCATGCTTAATTGAATCAAAGTTAACTTTTTGTGATGATTCGTAATTCAGAAAAATTTCTTTTACTTTGCAGACAACATGTTCAATATTGTCTTTGGAAACTTTCTAATTCATCGGTCATATAACCGATAAATTTTCCAGGAGATGGTTCATACTCCCCTGGACGACTTATATAAATAACTGAATCCGTGTCATAGTACAGAACCCTGTCTTCCAATCTCTCTAAGTAACTATAAAATTTTAAACGAGCTAAAGTAGTTGTGTATGCAGCAATGCAAACGTTTACTGTTGATAAAGAGTCTGCTGCCTCTTCTTTCATTTCGAAATTGACAATAACGTTTTCTTCACTTACTGGGAGAATATGTGAGACCTCCATTGATGGATGCGATAGCAAATGGAATAGCGTTGAGGGTTCATTCAAAATAGCAGTTTGTACCTGATTTTCTCGTTGACCAAATTTCCCCCAAAAATGAATTTAGTATCAACTTTGCCATCGATCTCTTCCCAGGATATTTACAGATGTTAGAGTAGTCCAGTTGAATGTGGTCCTTTTCAAAAAATTCATTAATATATTGCTGCTTTTCTTGGTCAGATGAACAGTCACTTGGCCATTCTGATGCTTCCTGTTTAATTTTTAAAAAATTATTCATCATGGAAGTGAAAAGCCCGTCAGTTTTCTTTTCTGCGTTATATTCTTCTACATTGTACTCCCATATTTCAAAAATTGAAAGAATTTTATAACCTTTTACAATTGCCTTTAAAACTTCATCAACTACCCATGTTCCCACCATCGCTCCTTGCTCGTCTGAATGATTGCACAACTGGTTTTGATTTTTTTCAGAACTGCAGCTTCTACATCTACACAAAGAAAATATAAGTTTGTTATTCTGCTTGATGGGTAAAACTGGATGAAGCAAATATTCCGGTGGTAGTATCTTACACTTTACAATTCCGTTTACTTCTAAGATCTTACTTTGGAGAACATCTCCATCATCTCTAATGTGAATTTTAGGATGTCCGATGGGAAATTTTCCATTCTTACAGACCCAGGGATATAAAGAACATATATCTATGTAATTTATTTTTTCTCCTTTCTTGCATATAAAGTAATTGAATGAATTACCGGTTCGCCCACCATAAAATGCATCCCGTGGATTCAATGGACAACTTAACACTAATTCATTTGAATCAATAAAATTCAGTTCTTCCTTCCCCATGCATTTGAGGAGTTGCTGAAACTCGCAAGACCACATTTCAATGACCTCGTAGTTAAATGATCTCAACTGTTCCGTTTTAGCCAAAGTATTTTCATACCGTTTATTCAACGTATCAAACTCGTCTTCATGCAATGGACCATTGCGTTTATATTTTAAGCATAAAGGGTGACCATGTATGTAGCATCCATGAAATTCAAAAATTTGCCTTGTTTCTTTGCAAAACCCGTCGACCTTTACACCATGAATTATTTCTTCTCTTCCTTTATACGCATGGTGAATGTTGATTCCTCGCTTTCTCTCCTCCCAAATCAACCACTTGATCGCTATTGGTGATTGGTTGTCGACACATCTGTACCCTTTTTTGGGTATTAAACCAATTGTATTGGGCTTCAGAAAATGTCGTCTGAAGAGCAGATTACATGCTGAAGCAATGGTAACCGCTTCTAAAAATGGTTCAACATTGCTCTGTTTTAAGAACAGTTTTCGAAATTGTAAGCAAGCTTTTGTTAAAATTCTTACATCGCTCTTACAATATTCTTCAATTTCATACTGCATGTTAAATTCATCGTTCTTATGTAGAGAATACCATTTTAAGAATATATCACGTTCTTCGGCTTTCATCGTGTCTGAACTATAATACTCAATTGGAGGTAATTTTCCAATATAATTCTTTTTTTTTTTTTCGTATTGAAGAGATATGGAAAGTATCCTTTTTTAAATCCGAGGGTAGGTCGAATGCTTTGGAAGTTTTGATAATGCCATAGGAAAGTAATTTATCGAGTCAATGGATTTTACATTTCCAAGTTGCATTAGCAAAACTTTAATGCCTCGCAATATTAACTCTGGATTAAGTTGTAGGTCTGCCCATTATGTGCTATCACAATAATTTGTTTGAATTGTTTTCTCACTTTTAACACATGTTCCACAAATTTTTTTGCGACGTTTTCTTCTTTTTTGATAACGTTAATAGACAATTTACATTTTTGGCAAAAATACAAGTCCTCTTGATCCAAACAGCTATCGCATTTATGTTGAAACACACACAAATTTGGTTCATGTTGTCTCATTTCTGATTTAGTCTCTTCCTATAACTAACTTTTTATTGCCGACACTCAAGATCGTAAAAAATTTAAAGAATACTTTTAGGGTTGGGAATTTTCGTGTCGGGCAAAATATAACACATGTGGTTTTCAGGCACGTTTTCTTTACATTGTTTACAAAAATATTCGCCACAAGTATGATCTCGAACTCCTCCGTACGATTTAAGGCAAAGAAGACATTTTTATTAGCACCCAAATGGACTGTGTTGTTGTAGAACTAGACATTTTGTGGTTGTCATAGCAAATAGTTCCTTTGAAATTTCTGTTACACTCTGAACATAAAATTTCTGTTTTTGTTTTGGCACATACTGGAGAATGCTGACACTGTGAACACTGTTAAATCCTTCAAAAATAAGTTTTCTACCCTTTGTGCCGCATGCATACACTGTTATTTTATAATTTTTTTAGATGATTTTGAAATTTTTTCAGTTTATCTATTCCGCAACCTTTTTGTGGTATAATGATTTGTGTCTCGTTTAGAAGTTCAGCTGTTAGAAGTGATTGAACTTTCTCGATGTCTCGTCTTTTTTTTCTAAATTTAAAATCTTTATCCGCAAATGCTTTTCCAGCAACCAAAGCACGAGGTAGACATAAATTGTCTTTATTTCGTATGCAGATTATACCTCTTCGATTGGCACACTCTTCGTCAAAGGTATTGTACATGTTGGACTTTTTTTTACCTTCACCAACTGGCATCTGTACTGATGTTACAGATATGGAAAAATATTCCGTACTGATTCCTTCAGAATTACTCTGGAAAATTTTGCTAATCATTTCCAAAACGTTTTCAATACTTAAATCTGAAGTATTTTTGAAATTAATCCAGCCGCTGCCACGGGTATGACAGAAATTGTCTCCACTAAAAGTAACCCCAACTTTATCATTAGGGTTAAGGCCTTTCACGGACATCCTTAAAATGTCTTCGACTGCATTTTTGATCCAGGATGTGGGTTCTTCTTCTTCAGATGGCACAGGGTTTATTTTGAAGTCAATTTGACGCCCTTTCAACCTGAATCGTTTGACTATAGTTTCGATATCTTTAATTATTCTGTAACGCTGAAAAAAAAATCAAAAGAAAAAATGAAATAGTGTTTTAATCATTTTTATTTTTATTTTCTCAAAATTGGCTTCAACACATTTTTATCGGAAAAATATTTTTGGGAGCTTAACAGGTTATTATCGTTGTCAAAAAACAATGTTGGTACTAAATTTACCTCTTCGGTTATTTGAAGCTTTTGCTTCCTCTTTTGCTGAGAATGCTGCGGCTGATGCTGTTGCAGTCGCTGATGCTTTTGCAGTTGCAGATCCAGCTGCTGTTGCTGTTGCAGTTGCAGCTCCAGTTGCTGTTGCTGTTGCTGTTGCTGTTGTTGTTGCTGTTGCTGTTGCTGTTGTTGCTGTTGTTGTTGTTGTCCATCCTTTAGGTGAAAGTCCACATGGTAAGATAACTCCCCAAATGGCTCTACCACTTCCAGGCAGCATTTGCTAAGCTCCTGGATGTCCTCCTCGTCCAACTGTGCGTTGCACCTTTTCGGGAGAAAAACCTTAAAAAAAAAAAGTTTTTAAAAAACGGCACAGTTGTAAATTAATGTTATCAGTTACTTACCTTACAATCCTCTAACTCCAAGAGGATCTGCTCCCCAAATTTTGTTTTCAATCGTCTTGCGGATGTTATTGGAAACTTATTTTTCTGTATGAGCTTCGACAAGCTCATAATGGGCTTTTTGTCAAAGCCCACCCAAGAATTGACCTTCACTGCGTTCCTGATTTTAGATAAAAACGACATTTCTACTTGGTACTTCACAAATAAATATCTTGAATGCTAAGAACAATCTGAATTGGAAACTCCAAGAACATTTGCTTTATATAGTCTGAGGCGCAATATTATTATTATCAGAGCCAGTGACTTTTAAAAGAAAAGGGCCCACATATTTGAGTTTAAAAAATAAGCAAAAAAAAAAAGTCACCACTCCGCTAAACAAATTCAAAATTTAAAAACAAACTAATTTTTCTGATCTTTCAAACATAGTCATCCATTCAAAACTCAATCCATTACCAACCGTCACTTTTTATAAGCCTCAACAGTCAACACTCTCTCTATCTCACTCTTCGCACTATTGATCAAACCGTCTCAGAAATTCCAGTCCCACTTGCCCCAATGCCTACTTTTTTCGATAATTTGAATCCACTTGTGCATGCTAAGACACATTAATACTTCCTTGTATTTACCAACCCCATCATCTCCATTGAAATGCCAGATTCACATTCAACGCTCAAATGCAACAACATGACCAAATCCTCTTTCATAAAATCTACAATTCAATATTTAAAAAGGTAAGCAGCCACCACTAACCGACTTTTGTGATTATTCAAACATAGTCAACCATTCAAAATTCAAACCATTACCATCCGTCACACACACTTCTTATAACGTTCAACATTATGCAAGAGCATGTCTCTGTCACAATTCCCTTAAAAAAAAACTAAAAATAGAACAACTAACAGCAGACAAATTAAGTTTCAAATTCAAATTTTCAGTTCTGAAATTTAACCCCCAGAGTAAAAAATAAAAATACGCAACCAACGGCCACTCGCTGTTTGTACCAATACAATTCAAGGTCAAGATAAGTTGCAGAGCATCTTCTTGATCATACATACGCAATCTATGCACGAAATCGAATATCGTTTGAAATTCTATACCTACACATATCAAGCCAACGAGATTCACAACATGCTGTCCGGGTAATAACGATGTGCGATTTTCATGTATTTTCAGTACCCAGACAGGGGTTGTTTCTTAATTATTGTGTCTGGATACTGAAACAAAAGCGTTCGGAATCGGAATTCGGATACTAGAAACTAGATCAGTCATTTTAAGAGACTTAAGCATTGAGAGACTTAATCATTTTAAGAGACAAGTCCTGTATGGATACAAAAAATGTGCGCTTGTCCATTGTATATAGAATCTATGTTAACACATCATACGCCATATTACATGAGCCCCAAAGTCAACCTGTAGTCCCACAGGTCATCACACCGTTTCTCAAGAACCAGAACAACATACGCTGCAAAATCAACCTGCAGTTCCCACAGGTCATCGCACCAATTCCAAGAACCATGACAGCATACGATGGCACCAATCTATGATTCCCATAGATCATCAAAGCAGTTCTTGGAACCACGAGCAGTTGCAGTTCAACTTGAGTCAACAAATAATTCTAATAAATAAAGGTGTTAAGGTAATCTTAAGCTGAGTATCGTTCTGAGTGTTAATTGATTAAAGTCGAAATAAAATTGGTTGTTGTAAAAATTGAAAGTTGGTTTTTTTTTACAAGCTAAATAAAAATTAACTTAACTGGCGCCCGAGCAAAATTTAAATATACCAAACGGTAACTTAACCAGTAAAAGTGGAAAAAAAGTGCAGTGCCCTACCGAGCCACGAATCTAAGAGCTCGCGAAATAAATAAAAAAAAAAGTGCGAAAGTTCGATTTTAAGTATATCCCGAAAAATTAAAGGGTGTACGAACGCGTCGTGTGGGACATAAAAAGTGCAAAAACCAATTAAGAAAATAACACCGGAACACAGAAGACTCCCCTGAAGAAAAACCAAGGGCCCCTTAGTAGCAGTCAGCAAACAGGAGACAAGAACCTGTCAGCCGCTTCAGGACAAAGTGAAAACACCAACATGGTAGCAGAGCTATTCATAGCTATGTTGTATGTATTTCTTTATGTTTAAGTGAATTTAATAAGAAATTTTTACTAGAAAGTAATATAAAACTAAAGAAACGAAATACTAGATATTTAAGTGCGAAAAAATATATTATCAAGATAAATACAAAATAAATTTGAAAAATCACATATCCAGTTATCATCGGAAATTAATTTTAAAAATTCCTATGCTTTAAGAAGTGAAAATACTACACATAAATAGAGTAATACCGAAATTTATTCAAGGAAATTTTAGGTGTCCTTTTAAAAAAAAAAAAAAATTATTTGAAAAATTATTCTTAGTGTCCTTTTTTTTAAAAAAAGAAAATTATTTTTATTGTCCTTTTCTTAAAAATTATTTTAAGTGTCCTTTTTTTTTTAAAAAAAAAAATATATATATTTTAAGTGTCCTTTTCATAAAAATTATTTTAAGTGTCCTTTTCTTAAAAATTATTTTAAATTCCCCTTCTTAAATTTTCTTTTGTTCGTTTTGTTATCAACAAAAAAAGAAGAAATTTTTTTTTCCCCCCTTAAAATAAATCCACTAAGAGTCAAATGGCAAATCCTAACAACCTTATCCGAGCTCCTTTGCTCGATCTCCCAAACCAACACGCCGCACCCGAACAAAACCAGCAACCACCAGCGCAACAGCGACCACTAATAACAGCTCAAGAGCTAACAAATGTCGTAACTAACATAGTAAGATCAGTTCTTAAGTCCGAAAGAGAAATCCCTATTATTTGTGATCAAACAATTAACAATGAATATAGAAACAATTTAACAGATCTAGACAAGTTACCAGAAATCGTAAGAAGCCTTCGAGAATTTTCAGGTAAAGAAACAGAATTTAGCAGTTGGAGGAAAAGCGTCGAAAGAGTGTTGCAAATCTATGAGCCATTAATAGGTTCTCCCAAATACTACGGTATTTTAAATATAATTAGGAACAAAATAGTAGGAAACGCCGATTCCGTATTGGAATCATACAATACACCTCTAAACTGGAAAGCAATTTCCAAGTGCCTTTCGCTGCATTATGCAGATAGGAGAGACATCGGTACTCTCGAGTACCAAATGACATCTCTAACTCAAAGAAACATGTCAACGCAAGAGTTCTACCAAACAGTGTATAATCATCTGTCTCTTATACTAAATAAAATTTCATCAATGGACGTAGGTCCAGAAGCGTTATCCGTTTTAACGCAGACCTATAGAGACAAAGCGTTGGACACATTCGTACGTGGCCTTAACGGCGACCTACCAAGGCTATTGGGCATACGCGAGCCCACTGACCTACCACAGGCACTCAACTTGTGCCAAAAATTAGAAAACCAGAATTTTCGAGTAAACTTTGCCAACAACAGTTCTCAAGCAAGAAGATGGCAGCATGCTATACCTCAGCAATCAGGGCAAAGAAATAATTCCCAAATCCGGCAATTCCCAGCTCGACAGCAATTTTACCCGGAAATAGCGTATCTGCCACAAAATCAATTCCAATACCCAACTGGTTACCATCATCCAATGCCTTCGCGTCCCAATACAAATCCAAACTTCAACCAGTATAATCATCCTCCCCCTCGTCCAAATGCCCCCAAACCTCAACCAAGACCGGAACCGATGGATACATCAACCATCCGATCGGCTAATGTCAACTACCAAAACCGGCCACAACCTTTCAAATACGCTGGCAAAAGGCCTCAACCCCAAAACTCTTCATTCCTAAACAGAGTTCCCCCAAAAATTCAGAAGAATTTTCACTTGGATATCGATGATCCAAGCTACTCGCAAACATCAACAGATTTTAATACATACGAGTACTATCAACAGCCGAATTCAGAAGATGGAAGAAATTACATGCAACAACAAGCTGAACCAGAGGAAATGGAGACAGCGGATTGCAGCCAGGAACTCGAGATGGACCAAAGTGACATCAATTTTTTAGACTAAACGACTCTTCGTTGCCTTACTTTGAATGTAGGACGAAGAGCGGGAAAATTCTAAAATTTCTAATCGATACAGGTTCAAGCAAGAATTTTATTCAACCATTTTTAGTCAACAAACCACTTCCAAATAAGGAATGTTTTCTAGCAAGATCAATCGCGGGTGATATAGAAATTACCCAACATACTTTTTTAAACCTTTTTTATCAAAAAGATATCAACCTCAAGTTCTACCTTCTTCCAACCCTCAAATCATTTCATGGTATTCTAGGAAATGATAGCCTCAGGCAACTCTCTGCCATAATCCATACGAAAGACAATTATATGTCTATCTTGGGCAAGGTAAAAATAAAAATTAAGCAACAAGAATCGCTATTAGTTAACCCAATATCGATCAAGACAAATCATATGTCAGCTTCTCAAAAGCAAGCTATAAATACCCTAGTTCATAAATTCAATTCTTTGTTTGCCGATCCCAACGAAAAGCTTACCTATATTACAAAAGTTACAGGCGAAATACGCACGAACACGGATTCCCCCGTATATTCCAAGAGTTATCCCTATCCAGCTTCTCTTAAGGAGGAAGTAGAAAACGAAATACAAAAACTTCTCGAAAATAATATTATAAAACCATCCCAATCTCCATACAATTCACCAGTGTGGATTGTGCCAAAAAAAGACGACTCAAAAGGAAACAAGCAACACAGGCTTGTAATAGATTATAGAAAGCTTAACAGTGTTATTGTCTCCGAAAAATACCCAATTCCCGAAATCAACGAAGTTCTAGCGCAATTAGGACAATGCGCATTTTTTACTGTCCTTGATCTAAAAAGCGGATTTCATCAAATCCGATTAAAAGCATCTGATACGGAAAAAACTGCTTTTTCCATAAACAATGGGAAGTATGAATTCCTCCGTCTCCCATTCGGAATGAAAAACTCTCCGTCAATATTTCAAAGAGCGCTTGACGATATTCTAAGGGTCCACATTGGCAAAATCTGCTTCGTCTACATCGATGATATTATCATCTTTAGTAAGACGGAAGAGCAGCACATTAAACATGTGGAGCTAGTGTTCAAAACATTGGCAGAAGCCAATATGAAGGTGCAATTAGACAAATGCAACTTCTTTAAAGAAGAAGTTGAATTTTTGGGCTTCATTGTGTCCTCAAATGGTGTAACTACAAACCCTATGAAAGTCGAAGCAATAGCGAATTTCCCGATCCCTACCACTCTCAAAGAACTAAGGTCCTTTCTTGGACTGTCTGGATACTACAGACGTTTCGTGAGAGACTACGCCAAAATGGCTAAGCCTCTTACATCTTTGCTACGCGGCGAAGAAGGGAGAGTATCTAAAACACAATCAAAAAAGATTGCAATTACTCTCAAAGAAGATTCGCTAGAAGCTTTCAAGAAAATAAAGAAGTCACTTACGTCTAAGGATTTACTCCTTACGTACCCCGACTATAAAAAGAGCTTTGAGCTTACTACGGATGCCTCCAATACGGCTATAGGCGCTGTATTATCACAAGGCGAAAGGCCTATATTGTTTATTTCCAGGTCGCTCAACAAGACGGAAGAAAACTACGCAACTAACAAGAGAGAAATGCTCGCCATCATCTGGGCGCTCAATTCTCTTCGGAACTACCTTTACGGAACTGCGCACGTTAAAATATATACCGATCATCAGCCATTGACCTACGCTTTAAGTCACAAAAACAATAACTCGAAGATGAAACGCTGGAAATCAATGTTAGAAGAGTATAACTATGAACTCCAATACAAAACAGGTAAAAGTAACGTAGTTGCGGATGCTCTCTCCCGCTCCCCACAATTTTCACAAATTAATTCCTTAACAGCTTCCCAACACAGTGATCAAAGTTCATCACATCACTTAATACCAAGCGTAGAAAGTCCCATAAATGTCTTCAAAAACCAAATCCTTCTTCTCATCGGTGAAAAAACATCCTACGAATTTAAAATCCCTTTCCCAACATACCATAGACATACCTTTATTCAGCCGGATTATACAACAGAACAATTGATATCAATATTCAAAAGAGTTCTGAACCCAAGCGTTATAAACGGGCTTTACACCAGAGAATCCATTATGGGGAAAGTTCAAGAAATATATCCAATTCACTATCAATCGTTTAAGGTACGTTTCACACAAACCAGAGTTACTGATCTCACAGATACAACTGACCAACTCGAGGAAATTCTTAAAGAACACAATAGAGCACATAGAAGCTGCAAAGAAAATGGCATACAACTTCTCTCTAAATTTTATTTTCCTAAAATGAACGCTCGTATTTCTGAAGTAATAAAGCAATGCAAAGTCTGTAAAGAACAAAAATACGATAGACAACCCAATAAACCGAAATTCGGAACATCACCTATACCTCAATTCCCAGGGCAAATAATCCATATAGATATTTACTCCACTAATAAACAATTAGTATTAACTGCAATCGACAAATTTTCTAAGTACGCTCAAGTAAGAATCATTAAATCTAGAGCAATCGAAGATGTTAGGGAACCATTAAGGCAAATTATATTTGCATTCGGTGTTCCCAAAATGGTAGTTTACGATAACGAAAAGACATTTAGCTCAGCATCCATATGCTTCATGCTGCAAGATCAATTAGGCATCGAAGTCTATAAAACACCCCCCTATACTAGTGCCGTGAATGGTCAGGTGGAAAGATTTCACTCTACCATATCCGAAATAATGCGTTGTTTAAAAACAAAACGCGTCCACAACACATTTCATGAACTCCTAGACCAAGCCGTGTATGAATATAACTATTCAATACACTCAACGACTAAACGTCGACCTATCGAAGTTTTCTTCGGGAGAACAGTTAGTATTGACCCAAACCAGTATGAAAAATCAAGGCAGGAAACAATAGAATTACTTACAAAAAAACAAAACGCAGACCTTGAGTATCACAACAAAAAGCGTCAAGATATAAAAACATACTTACCAGGCGAAACAGTCTTTGTCAAAATTAATAAACGCCTGGGTAACAAGTTGTCACCTAGATATAAAAAAGAGATTGTTAAAGAAGACAAAACCACAGTTATCGTAACAGAGTCAGGAAAAATTATTCACAAGAATAACATTAGAAATTAACCTTTTTTCAGATATTTCATCTGCCAAGGACTTGCGGAAGTCCAGATCCTAGACTACACCAATGCTAAGATAGTGACCACGCATATGGGGACGGCTAAACTGCAAATTGGCACATTTAGAATAGTGCATGTCATAGATCTCGAAGCATATGAAGAAATGCTTAGCAACATACGAGATGACATAGAACTGCATGTTAACAAAACTGATCATAACCTGCCCTACATATCCCACGAAGTTTCGCAAATATTCAAAATCCTTAATAACATAAAGCCAAACATAAGAAATCCCAGATCCCTAAATTTTATAGGAAGCGCATGGAAATGGTTGGCTGGTACCCCAGATCATGACGACTTCCAAATCCTTAAATCCCATACCCACAAATTACTTAGTAATAATGAAAAACAAATAATAATAAATAATGCGTTAACAAAAAGAATGAATAAAATTAGTAACATAACAAACAATCTTATGAAAATTATGAAAACTAATACAATTATAAGAAACGAATATATTTTAGACTTAAGATACAAACTTGGAATTATAAAAGAAGAATTAATAAATATTGAATACGCCTTACTATGGGGAAAAAGTAAAATTGTAAACTCATTTATATTGTCAAACACAGAAATAGAAATCGTTAAAGAAAAATTTGAGAATAATAAAATTCCATTTTTAGACCTAGAAGAGGCATTAGAATTTTCAGATATAAGAATAGCCTCAAATAAGTCAACTTTGCTTTATATAATTACAATTCCTACAACAGGATTAGACACTTGTCAGAAGGTTCTGATTAAACCTATTAAATACGAAAATAAAGTTATAAATTTGAAATACGAAAATGTACTAAACTGTAATAACGAAATATATGGAATTAAACATAATTGTAAGACATACAATGAATTAACTATCTGTAAGAAAAATGAAATTGTAAATCTAAATACTGATAATTGTACTCGAAATTTAATAAGAAGTAAGCCTTCAACTTGTGACGAAGCGAACAACCAACATATCAAATCGATAGAAGAACTCAGCCCCGGAACTATACTTCTAAACCAATTCAACGGATCCATTCTGGTCGAAAACAATAAGATAAATCTCACCGGCTCATTCATCCTTCAATATCACAATACGTCAATCTTCATAGAAGGTCAGGAATACTACTCCAGAGAAGTGCCAGCAGCAAAACCCCTACCGGCGATTCTGCACTCAAGCGCATCAACTAAATATAAAGAACTACTTACGATGGAGATGCTAAGGGAACTCCACATCAACAATACGGAACATATAGCCGAAGTTGAAGCCGAAGCCAAGATGCACAGAGTAGCTAATTATGGACTTTCATCTCTCCTAATACTTACCATAGGAGCAATCATGATCAAATTAACGATCTCTTCGAGAAAAGAAATCCTCATAAAAACCGAAGCCCCGAAATCTTCAACAACAATTAGTCCAGAGCAAATTGAAATGGAATCCGTACCATCACCAAATCAGATTCCATTGTTTTTCCTGTCGAGTGAGGACACTCGAACTTAAGAAGGGAGGTGTTAACACATCATACGCCATATTACATGAGCCCCAAAGTCAACCTGTAGTCCCACAGGTCATCACACCGTTTCTCAAGAACCAGAACAACATACGCTGCAAAATCAACCTGCAGTTCCCACAGGTCATCGCACCAATTCCAAGAACCATGACAGCATACGATGGCACCAATCTATGATTCCCATAGATCATCAAAGCAGTTCTTGGAACCACGAGCAGTTGCAGTTCAACTTGAGTCAACAAATAATTCTAATAAATAAAGGTGTTAAGGTAATCTTAAGCTGAGTATCGTTCTGAGTGTTAATTGATTAAAGTCGAAATAAAATTGGTTGTTGTAAAAATTGAAAGTTGGTTTTTTTTACAAGCTAAATAAAAATTAACTTAACTTCTATACGTGTATCACATTGACTGAGTCGATCATTGAATGCAAGGAGAGTATTGTTGATGGAACTGTAACGCTCATGAAATTTCTGCTCCATGGCTTTTATTTTAGAATTGAAATCATTTTCAAGAGACAGTATGCGGTCTATGAGTCTATTGTGCAAGAAATCCATTTCCACCTTCATTTGCTGAGCGATGGAATCACTTAAAATTTTTGTGAGTTTGTCAAAGCGCTCTCGTTGGCCTAGTGTTTCCCCGTAGAATGAAAGTATAGAATGTACAATCCTGTGAGTACTAATAAGACTTAATTCACGTAGGAAGTAGGTACACACTTAATTTCAGAGTGTGTTTCCTTAACTAATTTGATTCATGACTGGTTATGTTGAACAATTATCGATCCCAATGGGGGAGATACATCCCCCTGACCCCCCCCCCCCGTATCTACGCCACTGGTTCCGGCAACGATTCCAGGATGTACACACCGACATCATTGTTTTGCCACTCTGTAAGGGCTACAGGTATTGTCTTACCATGATTGATAGGTTCAGTCGATGGCCCGAGGCAATACCCACACTGGACATGACAGCAGAGACAGTGGCAAATGCCTTCAACACTAACTGGGTCGCACGGTTTGGTTCACCTGAACAACTAACCACGGACCAAGGCACACAGTTCGAGTCGTCACTTTTCAACAAACTGACCAACATGTGTGGAACAACACGCATTAGAACATCGCCATATCATCTGGTCTGATCGTCTAAAACCTAATCATGTTCTTCTTGATAACGTTCCATGTACATCCATCCATAGTCAATCACATTCTTCACAAATTACATCCAAAAATTTTCATCCAGTTTGAACACCGCCACTAGATGTCAGCAAACGAACTGGGAAGAAATTCAAATAATTTCCCAACGAACAAATACTCACTCTGTTTTGCGACCCTCAAATGTGAAGTAGTGTTTTCCATAGTTTGTGTATTTTCACAATTTACCAATTACATTATTATTGTTTTCAATTTCCAAATCAATAATTGATTGAATAAAAATAAAGTTACAAATTTGATAACAAACTGTGTGTGTGTGTGCTTATTTCCCAACCAAGTAGCTAAATATTAAAGAGCAATTAAATATAAAACTCAAAAGTCTGGAAAGTGCAGTTGGACATTTTTTCAATAAAATGGGTGGAATGCCATTCGGACCAGAATTGCATTCGTCATTTAGACCAGATAGTGCCATTTCCACTTCTAATACGGTAATATTTAAATGACCTATGCTTAAATTATTTACGGACGGACTTAAACAAGTACCTGTAACATTACAAGAATCAATATAATATGATTTAAAATTTTTTGCAAAAGCCTCACAAGTGGTTGGTAGACTAACTAAAGACGAACCTAGATATTGCATACTTTTAGAAATCCACTTGTTTTTATTTTTTTTTTATTTTTGATGAAACTCTAAAAACATATACTCTTGACTTTTAACTTCGATTCCATTGAGTTAACATATTGTTTATATAAAATTTTATTAAGGACATTGAAACTCTATTCGAGTTTATTGTAAATATTGCGCAAATTGGCACGCTTTGTTTTTTTCTATTATTTAAATTAATTAGACGACTATTGGACCAAGGCGGTTTAGATGTATTTTTGATTTTTGTTTTAGGAACAAATTTATCGATAGCCATCTTTAGAGAACTGAGAAAATTGTCATAAAAATTTGATTGTTCATTCGGTTGAATCAAGGCTGAAAGTAAAATAATGTAACTCGCAACGTCACTGAAATTAGCTTTATAGAAATTATATTTATAAAGTTTAATATTTTAAATTCAAAAATCAACGCAATGTTTTATGTTACGAAATATAGAAAAATAGATCTACTTACAGATAAATTTAAGTCTATCAACGAATAATAAATCGAGTGTTCTATACAGTCTTAAAATTGTTCATTTGAATCAAATTAACTGTGGATAGTGTATCAATAACAAAATAATCACATTTATTAATTCAATTAATAGGAATAAGAAGACCTTCGACAGAGTCAAATACCCAATTTATATTCGGCAAGTTAAAATAAACCTACTAAAATAACATATTGGTTACTATTTAACGTAGAAATAAAATGAACACAAAAACTTATGTGTTCTTTATATAAATCTAATTGGCTCTTTGGCGGAATATAACTCAATATTATAGAAATATATTTTTTGCAATTCAATGATACCTTGACAACAATTTGATCAATGCCAAAAGATGAATTATTTGGTGCTGGCAATGATAATTCAGTACTCGCATACAAAGATCGCACTGCAAGCAAAACCCCTCCACCTCTTTCAAAACCAGTGGAAAGAGAACAACTGTCCTTGCAAAACACAGAGTATTGTTGACTACTGAACGTCTGTGCATTGTTATGATTCTCTAAGTTAACCACGTCTCGGTGAAAGCTAAGAAAACAAATTGTTCTGAAGATGACAATAGCAGTAAAGGCCCCGACCCATAGAACGCGTTGCGTGCGGTAGAAGCGGCGCGGCAACTGATGCGGTGGGTTTTGCCGCGCGCAACTGATAGGGGTGACCCATAGAATCCGTTGCCGTGTTTTGACAGATAAATTTAGTCAAAATGGGGGCTTTCAAGAATCGTATCCGGATAGCTTGTTGTTGTTGTTTACGTGTGGGAAATCGAAAAAATAAGTTATAATCGTCTAGCAATGATATTTTGAATGTTTTTCTGTTTTCAAAAGTCGAATTTTAATATTTCACAGCTGTTGTCTGTTGCCGATCGTTCAAAAAGGTATCTAAGATACGGCTTTCCGAGATAGGCTATCCGAGAGGTTCTTGAACGCGCCCATTGTCACTTTTTCCATATAAGAGAAAACTTCAAATTGGTTGTGACTGCGCATGTCTCTCTTCTGTCACCGCGTGAGAGCCACGGCAAAATAGAAGTTCGGCTACTCGGCGCGTACGGCGCGTTGCTCGCGGTGCTTATGGGTCACCTCTCATAAGAACGTGTGTATTTAATCGAGCTGTCAGTTGGAAGCGGTGCCGCACGCACGCACCGCGTTCTATGGGCCGTGGCCTTAATTGTTGCATTTTAGTGCGCATTCGACCAATGTTATGGTAATAACTAATAACCAAGGAAATTAAATGCATCGGAATGAGAAGTATGATTTAAAGGTAATGTATTGGTGTAGTGGGATGTTACTGTTGATGATGATGGAGGTGGTGGTGGTGGTGTTGGAGGTGGCGATGAGGTGGTGGTGGTGGCGGTGGTGGTGGTGGTGGTGATAGTAGGTGTGGTGACGGCGACGACGATGAAGGTGTTGATGTTGAAGGTGATGATTGTGGCAAAGAGAGAGTCGATATTATTAGAAGTGGTGTGATTGTAGATTGTGATGACGAAGATAGTGAAGGTGATTGAGAGATTAGGTTTGAGCTAAGAGACACGGAGGCACTGGTGGTATAGTCTGCGTTTTCTCTTTTTTGTCCAGAGCAAAAAAATTTTTTACTTGGACATGAATACACCAAATCGAAGAATCCATGACTCTTCATAAATGCTCATGTGATACACTGAGCTTAAATGTAACAAATTTTAGTTCTGAAACATTCGTGTCGTTTTTTACCAACATAAAACATTTAAATGACTCAGGAAAAATGTTAAAACCACTGGAACAATATCAGATTTTTGTCGCTATTACAATACGACGTTATCCCCAAATAGCTTCATTAATATTTTATCCCCATATTCCCACGATGACAAGACAGGAAAAACAACATCTGGGAATTTGAAGAATTCTGAACCGATTACAAGTATTATTTCACTTTAAGAGTGCTTCATTGTCCTTGAGTAATAAAGACTATATTTCATCACCAGTTTTTCACATACGGTTCTGACTATAAAATACGGTGTTGTTCTCAGGTTACATAGACTATATTTTATCCCCATACGAGAACGGAATGGGGACTGGAACAAATCAAGAAACTTGAAAAATACTGGAGCGATTCCAAAAATTCTGTAATCGTCAGAGTGCTGAAATGCCCCTTAGTTACATATATTTTGTTTCATCTCCACTCTACCACTTGAGTTGAAACTTAGGCCTGAGCTACGCCGCGCCGAACGGGTCTGCTAGTTAAGAATATAATTCGTGAAAATGGTTAAGTTCGAGGACGTAGTTCTACCAGATACAAACCTGTGTTGATAAGGGGATATAGTTTCTTTTAATAGGAATTTCAATTTATCACAAACTATTTTTTCAAATACCTTAGGTATTGAGGACAGTTTACTGATTGAGCGGTAGTAACTTATTTCTTGTTTTGCACCACAGTAGGAATAGGGATACTTGAGACTGGGAATTTTAGAGTGAGACCTTTTTCAAGAGTGAGATAGAGAGAGAGTGTTGAGGTTTTTAAAAAGTGTGACGGTTGGTGGTGGTTTGAATTTGTTTATTTTGCTTTGCTTTAGTTGAGGCTTATAAAAAGTGTGACGGTTGGTGATGGTTTGAATATTGAATGGTTGAGTATGTTTGAATTTTTTAGTTTTTTTTTAGTTTTGAATTTGTGTGACAGTTGTTGGTTTTTTTTCTTGCTTTAAGATAGAGAATTTGTCACGATCGTTTTTTGGTTGTGCATGGATTGTGGGCACAGCAGGCATACCTACACACTGTTAGTTGTTCTATTTTTAGAATTTGTTGAAGGGAATGTGACTCGGGAGTATCGTTTTGCGTTTTGTGTTTGCTGGACTGGGGGAGTAAAATATGAAAGGAAAGAATATGATGACAATATTATGTAGGGTATTTTTTGTTGTGAATTTCGATGGCTTGATATGGTAGCCAGAATGTGTAGGTAGAGAATTTCGAGCGATATTCGAAGGGTTGATAAATAAATAGGAGTATATGCAGAAATATAAAATAAAACATAACGTAAACATAAAAACTGTAATTGATATTAAAAAATTTATTAAAAATGAAAAAAATACATATTTTCGTTTTTGGTTCTTATGATGTTAATGAAATATTTGATGGGAAGATATCCAGGAATTGTGTTCCACGGGGAATCCCAACCATTTCACAAGCATTTTCTTTTGTTTTCTTTTGAAAAACTTTTCAACTAAATAAGTATTTGGGAACTTCGTTCTTTGCAGTTCAAGCTCATAGAACCCTCCTTTGATTGGACGACCTTGGAAGTCTTCTAAAATATAAGTAACAGGGTTTGTATGTTCACCGAAAGAAAAAACCTTCGTTGATTTAAACATGTTTCATTGTTAATCAACAATTCATCTAAAGTTGTGAAATTAACCAAGTTTCGTGATGAATTCAAATAAGAACGCATGTTCAAATCAAGTATGCTGCCGTGATCAATTTTTTTTCAGGTAAGTATCATAAAAATGTTTAAATTAAGTATGTTCGTAGTTGATTTGAATATGTTATAATTTTTAACCAACAACGTGATTGTTGATTTCATACTTGATCAACAACAAACATATTTAACTAACAATTAAGGCTGATATTACAAAAACCATCACGTTTGTGATTGAAATACCAAATTCACTGTTGAACTATCACCAATATGTTTGATCAACAATTTTCATACTTCTTTAATCAATAAAAAATAGTTAAAGTATCAGTAACATTTTGAATTCCAATATTTTTCATATTTAAGCCCACAGAAAACGTGAAGTCGCATAACGGAACTTCAATTCAATAGATAAGTTTCGTGACCATTTTATCTTAAGGGATAATTAATTATTCTTTATTGTTGATCAAGTATGTTCGTGAGAATTCAGCCACGTTTTTATTTGCTCAACAGTTTTAATGTAAAATTTCTTTGATAAATGCCAAATTGAAGTTTGACCTATCAAATGTATAGGTCAAACTTCAATTCAGGCATGTATCATAGAAATTTTACATTAAAACTGTTGAGCAAATAAAAACGTGGCTGAATTCTCACGAACATACTTGATCAACAATGTTCATATTTTACCAACAATTCAGAATTGTTGACGAAACACAAACGTTGTTAAAGTATCATGGACATGTATGATTCTAGTATCACAACCGTTGTTGGTGAACAATGAAATCGAAAATGACGTTGTTGATTTGAGCAAGGAAAATTGTAGCATTTCAATAAATAAAATGAAAATGCCAGCTTGTTTAATTTAAGTATGTTCCTGCTTGACGCAAAAACAAACAAGTTTCCTGTTTGATTTTACCAAGGTTTTTCTTTCGGTGTTGGACTTTCGTTACTCTAAATATTTCTGTTGTCCAATTTGGTGTATATCCTTTATCAAATCCATGTTTATACTTGCTTATTCTGAAAAAGTCGCCTACATTGAATTCGGGTTTAATATGAATTTTGATGTGATCATATATTGTTGAGAGTAATTGGTTTTCGTTAGCAGCGTTTACTTCAGATGGCTTCATTTTTATTGTGCGATGTTTAGAATCATTGTACGTTTTAGTTAGTGTTTCTATTAAATTTATCCAGCGATATGATCCATTCGCACTGAATTCTTTCCACATGTGTGTTTTCAATGTGCGATTAAATCGTTCTACAATTGATGCTTTTAAAACACTAAATGTAGAGTAGTGATTTATGTGATACTTGTTTATAAGCTTCTGAAAATGTATGTTGAAAAATTCTTTGCCATAATCAGTTTGTAAGTTCTTTGGAGTTCGACCTTCATTAAATATTTTTTCCATAGCTACTGCGACAGAAGTGCCAGTTTTGTTTTTTATAGGTACTGTCCATACAAACTTGGAAAATATATCGATTACGGTTAGGAGGAATCGAAAGTTCTCATTTTCAGATGCATATGTATCCATTTCTACTAGATCAGCCTGCCATAAATCATCAAGCCCCTTGATAATGACTCACCTTCTTTTGAAGTTCCTCCGAGCGGTCTTATGTAATTCATAGAGAACGTTTCTTTTACTCATATTTTAAAAGAATGATGAAAGCATCAAAGCATTTCATTATTTAAGCTTGGAAAGTGCATGGAAAAATAAGGACTAAATTAAGAGACACGTTTTGACGTATGAGTTTTTATGGCAAAGTGGATTTGAAATAATACAATCCAAAACATTATTTATTAATCGGTGATTAAAAATATTTATTTTAATCTTTTGTACAATAGCATTAACTTCTTAACTTTTAACATTCTATTTTCAATCATGTAGCAGGCACAAGTATCAGGCCCATCTTGGCATAAATTCATTGACCACGGACAATTGACAAAGTGGCATCCATATTTCGATGTGGTAGATGATACGTTTCTAAACATCTTTAAGTAGGATAAACATCCTATTAGAAACTCATGGTGTTCTTCTAACAGGTTTTGTTGATGTACTTTCATAAACTCGAGGATTTCATCGAAAATCAATGTGATATTTATGTTGGACATTGTTGTTTACTATCTTCTCTGATTATTACTAAAGAACAGAATGACTTGATTAAAGACTTATATTGGATTTGACCCTAGTCAAAAATTAGGACTTTCGGTTAGTTGCATTTACAAACAAGTTTTGCTCAAATTTCTCAATTTCAAATTGAAGATATTTTCTAAGTTGTTCGTATGATTCATCAACATAATTCTTGGTAGAGGCATCACTGTTGTCTTTTGGTTCCTTTAGGTTTTGTAGTCGTTTAAAATTTAAATTGTAATTTCCGTCTTCCGTTTTCAAAAATCCCTCCCCAGATGGTCCAGGAGCCCCTCTTTCTCCACGTAATCCTGGTGATCCTTGCTCTCCTCGTTCTCCCCTTGGACCCATTTGAACTCTTTTCGAAAAACGTCCGAATTTATCAACACTCATATTGTTACCAATTATTCAATTGTATTTGCTTCTTTTAGCTCTTCGATAATTGAAACAATTTCGTTAGAGTGATTATTGTGTTCGGCCTGGTGTGAGGCAATCAATCGAACTACGAGTTCATTGGGGTCATCCCAATAGATATAGTCTTTTTCCTTCTTTGAAAATTGCATTAAGCCATGTCCTAATGTTATTGGTTTGTCTACTACAGTTTTGTCTCTAAATAGTTTATTTATAATTTCTTTGTATTTGTAGCCCTTATGTCCTAGTATTTGGTTTCTAGGGCTGTAATTACGTCTATGAGCATTAATATAGCCTTGTAATTGACTAAATCCTCATCATTGAATTGGGTTGGTTTTTTCTTGAATATCAGTTTAAATGAACCAGGTGTTCCATTATAGATTTTATTATTTATTTCTATATCATTTCCATTGATTTTCAACTCCTTATCTCCAATTTGTAACATTTCGTTATTTAAATGCACTCCATACACATCATCAAGCGTTCTTGAATTACTTAAATATAAATTTATGTAATCCCTGGGGATTTTTTCCATTGTCCCTAGGTCTATTTTTTCTTCAAAGTTACGAACAAGATGCCTATGACGCAGGCGTGAGCTCCTATCCCTCTTACTCTGAGGTGTTACCATGGAGGTTTTTGGGGTGTTTTCACTGTTGATTGATGTGTTATAGTGATATTGTTGTTGGGGTGATAAATTCATCTTCTTCTTCATACTTTTGCTTTACTTTCTTGTGTGGAGACGTAAAATTATTGTAATGATCATCAATAGAATGTTTGCTATTTGATTTCTCCACTAGATCCTTTAGAGGCTTAGTAATCGGTTTAAAAGCTTCTTCCATTTAAAAATCGAATGTGGCCCTTCCATTTCTCTATTTGCCGGTCTCTCAGCTCTAGGAGCATTATCTGGAGGAGCTACAGGGATTGCAAAAGCAGTAAACGATATAAACATTGCTAAGAAAGATCTGGAAGAGAAAAAGCGTCATAATCAAAAAATGGAATCGATCTCCATCGGACATGGTTTACATCTAAAACCATATAGACAAGGGCTAGGTTAAGTTTGCTACCCAATCGTGCATTGAATGAAATAGATTTGAAAAATTTTGCAAAGGATTTATTTCCGCATTTTCGAGGAGTTTTTATGCGTGATAAATTACCAAAAAGCAAACCACTGAGAAACGAAAGTGGAATAAATAATCTTGATTCATCCGAAAGGCCAGGAACACATTGGGTAGCGTATTATAAAAGAGGTTCAAATATTGAATACTTTGATAGTTTTGGGAATCTTCATCCACCGGTTGAATTGATTAATTACTTAGGTCAACGAATAAACTATAACTATATTAAGTATCAAAACTATGATTCATTCAATTGCGGGCATTTGTGTTTGCGATTTTTATATGATTGTCATCCTAACTAATATTATAAATGTGAAAGTCACTCTGTCTGTCCGGCTTTCTATGTTACCGTCTCCTGCCCAAACTACGGAACTGATTTAAATGAAATTTTGTACAGAGATAGTCTAGAACCTGAAGAAGGACATAGGCTATACAGTTTATCCCTATATTCCCACGGGAACGGGAACTTATACGGGAACTTAGAAACTACAACACCGATTTCAAAAATGTTTCCACCGTTAGAATGCTACACTATCCCTAAGTAACATAAACTTTAATTCATCTACATATTCCTTTGGGAACGGGAGTCCTTACTAATTTAATAAGTGTGAAAGAAGCTCTTTCTGTCCGTCGTGCTATGTTACCATCTCCCGCCCAAACTAATAAACCGATTTAAATGAAATTTTGTACAAAGATTGTTCTGAACTTAAGGACGAATATAGGCTATATTTCATTCGAATATTCCCACGGGAACCGGTCCTCACTATTATTATAAATGCAAAAGTAGCTCTGTCTGTTCAGCTTTCTATCTTACCATCTCCCGCTCAAACTAATGAACAGATTAAAATTAATTTTTGAAGTGAAACTTCTTATGCGACTTGCAAACATGCAGCGTAACACTTCCGTGTTACATGCAGCGTTACACTTCCGTGTTAAACATATTATCGATTGCATAGTTTTTGGCACTGCTATAAATTTGTTGCTATGACAGTTTTATGTTATATGACGCGTCATTATGGGAACTAATGCTGGATTTGGTATAGTTTAGTTTATGTAGATTATAATTTATAAAGCACAAGAGTTAAAAAGAGAATCGAAAAGAATTATGGCTGCAGATGAAAAATTATGGGTGCAGATGCATGTAAATCCACCTTAGCTCTTTGTTCTTTCTTAATTTTCAATTTGTGTCGTGTGTGTGAAAATCGTGCCTGGCTTGCAAAATAAATTTCGATTGCTTCATTGAAATTGCGGAATTTTATTTCGAAGACAATATACATATGTACATATGTACATATGTACAAATCAGAGCTTTTGAGTGGTTACTGAAAGATTTTATTAAATTATTTTATAAACATGTTTGATCATGTCTAAACATGTTTGATCATGTCTTAACATGTTTGATCATGTCTAAACATGTATGTAAATGTTCTCCGTCTTGGGCTTAGGTGTTAAGACTGCGGTCTTCATTGGTCGGTCAGTCAGCTACCACTGACACTGGCCAATCAACGGTTTCAGAAAGGTTCCTGGTATTCTATTCCATACATAAGTACTATGTATGTACATAGATCTTTAAAATCCTAGTTTTCGTCCTCTAATCTCCACCAAAAAATATAAAATTGTTCTATGAAATGGTGTTAAGTAGCTATCCCGTGAAAATTTACTTCGATCCATCTCTTTTCTTTTTCTTTTAAAGAAACAATACGAGTTCACTCAAAATAAATTTCTACCCCTTCCTATTTTCATTTTCATATTAGGAAGTTTCACTTCTTCCGCGCGGGGGGACTGCACGCACTATTTTTTGTACAAAGATTGTTCAGAACTTGAGGAAGGACGTAGGCTTTATATTTTATCCCTATATTTCCACAGGAACGGGAACGTATTCGGGAACTTAGACACTATAATACCGATTTCAAAAATGTTTCCACCGTTAGAATGCTACACTATCCCTGAGTAACATAAGCTTTAATACATACACATATTCCTACGGGAACGGGAGTTCTTACTAATATAATAAGTGTGAAAGTAGCTCTGTCTGTCCGTCGGCGTAGCCACAGTGGCCCGAATTGACTTTTTTGGTTGCAAAAATCATATCTCTTGAACGAATAAAGATATCGCTACAATTTTTTTTTTTTTATCTTACAGGAAATCTTCACAGCTATAAAGTTTGAGAATTTTGAGGAAAAATATTCACAGGGTGTTTCAGAGTCTGCTGCTGAAATAAGAAGTTTTAGTTAAGGTGGTTAACATATAATTTTAAAATGGTTGAAAGTCAATTTATGAAGTAGTTTGAGCATAATTTAAGTAAAACAATGGGGAAAAAAGAAAAACACCCCAATTGTGTGAAAATGTGAAAAAAAAACTTTTTTTTAATTAATTGATTTTTGTATTTTTTATTTTTTTATTTTTTTTATAAAAGAGTGCTAATAAGTATTTATAAAGTATTTTATTGGTAGTTTATAATTCAGAATTGGAAAAATGAAATAAAGAGAATAAAAATTTACTTACCTACTACCTATATTTCTTGAAAACTGTCGTCTAAATCCGAGGAAATGTGTAACAAACTTATCATTTCTGGTGAGTATTGGGTTTTCAGATCTTTTTGGGTTCTTACATACCTCAAGGAAGAAATAAGTGGATCGGATGAGATTGCTAGCATGTTAAATAAGTCGTCATTCTGCCGAGTTCTTGAAACTTTGCACGTATTAAGATACCTATATTTCTTGTAGTCTTTATTTTTGGACTCTTGGGCTTCTTCTGACAATTCTCCAAGTGGAAGAGATTGATATTCAATTAAATTTTGACTATGAACCAAAATTTTATGAAGAGTTGGTGTTAGTAGTTTTTCAGGGTCCTTTTGTTTCAATAACTCTGCAGTTTTTTGGTGTACTCTCCAAATTTAACTGTATTCACTTCTTCCCTGCAATTCAAAATATTAAGTATTATGTTGATCCTACTTATAACCTCTTCATTGACCCCTGTTATTCGAGCAGTTGCCTCCGATTGTTCAAAAAATCTCCTGGAAGTGTTTCCATCATTGCTATTTCCAAATCCTTGCTTTGGTTTATCCACATCTAGTCCAAGCAAAACGCTTTTGAATGTCTTGTTTTCTTCTCTTTTCTGCCTCCTTGATTCCAATAGATTCATCAAACTCCTCTCGCTCTTTTCGAAGTGTATAAGCAAGTTTCAAAATAAATTCCATGCACCTGATTCTAGCATGCAATGGAGAGATTACATATTCGTAATTATGTTCGTCGTTATGTAATTCGTCCTGGTTATTGAAGTTTTTCTGGGTCCTTTTACATATCGGACATGACCGTGTAGACTTTGTTTCAGTTAATTCGTTTAAGACTTTTCCATTAATCATAGTTAGAAAGAACTCATGTTTCACCAATATAGTTAT
Source organism: Melanostoma mellinum (assembly GCA_914767635.1). Classification (NCBI taxonomy): domain Eukaryota; kingdom Metazoa; phylum Arthropoda; class Insecta; order Diptera; family Syrphidae; genus Melanostoma; species Melanostoma mellinum. The sequence continues at coordinate 104,519,826 of OU612060.1, forward strand.
ATCTTCATTAACTTTAAACATTGTTGGTTGAATATCTTCTATTTGCCTTTTTATATCGTTGACTGTTGTGTTTATGAGTTCACTAGTTTCTGTAGCATATTGGAACATTATGGGTCGGCAGAAATGAGTTGATGATGGGGGAGGGTTCCTCCAATATTCACAATCTGTACTATTGAGTCTGAGTGGAACAACTGATGCCATGAACATGTTTGCGTCTGTCTCACCATCTGATGTATTAATTTTTTGCTTGTACGCACCTTGTCCAGACGATCCATCGCAGCCCCACTAACTCTGTAGGGTCAAACTTCTTGGAAGTGCAATTAATTGTTCATCTGTTTTGTTTTTTAATAGCCGCCTTGCGGTATGGTCCATCATGTCTTGAAGTTTCACAGCTGCTGATATTTCCGTGATTCTGCTATTTTCGGGAACTGCTTCTTTTTTCGTAGATGTAATCGTATTGTAAGATGGCAGAACATCTTTATTGTGTTTCCTCAACGAAGTTCTCAGTATTTTATACTTTTCTTTTGATAGACCCAAGTCCATAAACAAAGCTAATGTATTCTCATATGTATATTTTATGGGATCATTTTGCGGAGTGGGAATGCTTTCCTTCACTCTTTTGACTCGAAGTGGACTTGCACTAGAAATTGCCTTGATTACATCACTCTTATACTTTTCATGGTCCTTATTATATCTAATTACTAATGCATCAGAAAGATTTGCACTTGGCTTGGACTTGGCTGTTCGGTTGCGTTGATTAGTTTTTGTTTTTTTTTGTGAATACTGCGCACTCATTCACTGACTTCTTTGGCCTTCCTCTTGATGCAGTTGATGTAGGGAGATCACACAATCCTTCTGTTTGTCCGATGATATGGAGAGATGAAGATAACCATTCCTGATTTTTGTCTACAAATTTTACTTTCGATCTGAGGATTGCGACCCACTTTTTCTTAGCAGCACAATGAAAGTGTCTTAATTTTGCTTCATTTTCCGGTAAAATTTCAGCGGATTGTTGGTGTTCACTTATTACGGCAGAAATAAACTCTTCAGTGCTATTAACTTTTAAAAAAAGTTCAAACCTTCAAACAAAATATTGTATGGTATATCCATTTTAAATAATTTTTCCTTGTACAACTGTTCGATTGCTCGCTCAAATTTTAAATGATATTTCCATCCCAATGTACTATATTTTATACTTTTAAACTAAATACCTGCACTTGTAAATTTTATGACATCTCAGTAAGGTAATCTTTTTACCATTAAAATAAATAATTTTCTAATACAGGTAAAAACCCTTATCCATCAAATTAGCTAAAAATAATTTATAAAACTCCGAATTCAAATTTATAAAACTCCGAATTCAAAAACATTTATGCTTAAAAGTTTTATTAGGTGTAACACGAAATAAGCTTTAAAACCGATTTAAAAGGCTTAGTGTAAAATATGTTTTCCTTCTAAATTACAGAACCATTTTATTTAAAACAAAAACTCGCACCTGCAAAAACATTTTCAATGATGAAAAAAAAACTCAGAAAAAAAAATTACTTTTTGAAATCAAATCGCTCTAGCTTTGTAAGTTGCAGTTTTGTGCAACTGAGTTTTTGGTTGTAAGTGAAGAGATATATAAGGATTCATTTACCGTTTATTTCGGCTTGACAACTTTTAAAAACTTTTCTTTTTACTCAATGCAAAGTTGAAAAAGTGCGCAAAAAGTAGTGTTTCGAAAATAATTAAATTTAGTATTTCAAAAAATTTACAACTTTTTTTTCTGATTATAGCAATAAACATATATATCAAGGAAAAAAAAACAAAACAAGGTTTAACTAACCCTCTTTTCCTAGTTTTTACTCTCAAAGTTTAAAAAAAAAATTTTTTTTTAATGTTTTTTCTCACCTTAAATATTTGTCAACTTTGACAACCTCTACAAGGCGAACCGATCGTTCAAATGAAATAATTTTTTCGATTACTAAAGCTCCAAACATTTATTAATTCATTAAAATTAAAAGTTTTGCATTAGAGACCCACCCAAAAAATGAATTTAGCAAGCACTTTTGTCAAAACGGGCCACGACGCGTCGTTCTATGTTACCATCTCCCACCCAAACTAATAAACCGATTTAAATGAAATTTTGTACAAAGATTGTTCAGAACCTGAGGAAGGACATATACTCTATATATGTTTCCCTATATTCCCACGGGAGCAGGAATGTATACGGGAACTTTGACACTACAGCACCGATTTCAAAAACTCTTGCACCGTTGGAATGCTCCATAATCCCCGAGCAACATAAACTTTTACTCATCCCCATATTCCTAACGGGAAAGGTCACCATGTTTCCACGGGAACGGGAGTCTTTACTAATATTATAACTCCGAAGTTAAATCTGTCTGTCTATTTCTCTTTGTTACCATTAACCGCCCAAACTATTGAACCTATTTATATGAATTTTGGTACAGAGACAGTCTAGAACCTGCGGATGGACATATATGTAATGCAATATGTTTCATCCCTGCCTGTATTCCCATGCGAACGGGAACTTGGCAAATACAGCACCCATTTCAAAAAAATTTCCACCGTTTGAATACTATACTATTCCCGAGTAATAGATTAGATTATTTAGATTATAATGATTTATTTATTGACAGCATAAGTATATAACAATTTAAATAAACAAAATCTTTATATGCCGTCTGCCGATTGGTACTGATTTATGAAAATTAAAAAAAATTAAAAATTCTTTTAAATTTTAATTTTGAATATAAAAAAAAAAAATTATGTTAAAATCTACGTGTATACAAAAATTTAAATGATGAACTACTATTATCGTTGTTTGAAGATGATTTGTTGCATTAGAAGCTAGCATTTCTTATTCTTTCTCGATAATTAAGTGCTGTTTTACAAAAAAGTAATAACTGTTCGGATAGCTCGTTCAGTAATTTCAAAACTTGTTCCGTTGAGAGAGTATCCTTACCGAAGAAATGTCGCCTCGATTCGCGAAGAGTCGGACATCTACCCACAAAATGAAATATGTCTTCTCGTTCTGCTGTTTTACATATGTTGCACAATATTGGAAGGTCTTCTCGGTGTGGCCTATAGTTGAGAGGAAGAAGTTCTACCCTTAAGTAAGGTACACACTGTCATTTTTTTGCATCATTTTTGCTGGAATGATGGAAAAAAATGATAGTGTGTAGATGTAAATGATAAATGATGAAAAAATGACGAGGAAAATGATGAAGATCAAAATTTTTCGTGGGTATGGAATAAAATGATAGAGTGTAGGAAACAAACGGCGTCTGTTATTTGTTGTCTACTTTTCACTTGACTTCATTAAAATGACAGTGTGTAGCATCAAATGAAACGTTCAAGAATGACAGTTTTGGAATGTCATTTAAGAAATGACAGTGTGTACCCTACTTTAGTCTGAACATCATTGAAATGGATTTTACACATAACTCGTCTCGAAAGTAGTTTGACTGTAGTAGGTTATAGTTGAGTCTGCTGTACACCGATCTGTAGGGGGATCCTCTTGCTTTTTTTTCATACTCATTTCTGCAGTTTATATCTGTGACGGAAATGATCTCAGAGGATATTTGTTTCCAGTTTGAGTGGAGCTCTTGTTCAAGATTTAGATGTAAGTTACATGAAGGTGCATGTTCAGTCCACTCTTCATACCAACCAACTTTTCTGCTCACTGTTTTCATCATAACTCTCTTCGGAAGTCGGCTTTCATCCATGTTCAAGACCTTGATAATGTAATCTGCCTGCAACTTTAGCGTTTTAATAAACAACGCTGATAATCCAGTCTCCAAGTTTAGTGAATAGTTTGGTGTATTCGATGGTAGTCTGAAGGTGCGTTTAAGATAAAAGCGTAAAAGTTTTTCTACTTCATCATAATGTTGACTCCCCCAAACTTGTGCTGCGTAAAGCAAGATTGATTCTGCAACGGACTCAAAAACTTTGAATTTTGTGCTATGGGCTAGATAATTGTTGGAAAAAGAAATCTTCCACGTGGAGTTTATTGCAGTTTTTGCCTTTGCAAGCTTCTCTTTCAAGTGTTTTTCCATTTTTAAATAACTAGCAAAGATCACTCCAAGGTACTTATATTCGTTGACCACTTCGAGTCGTGCGTTATTGTAGTGCCAATTCTCACTTGCTCGTAGTCTGCCTCTTCCTCTGTTCAAGATCATGATCTTTGACTTCTCTTGGTTGACCTCTAAGTTTCATCTGGTGCAGTAATCGCATAATCGATTTATCATTAATTGTAACATTTCCGGTGAGTGGGCTAGGATCACTATGTCATCTGCAAACATAAGTGCTTTGATAGAAATTCCGTTGATTTCTATTTCACCAGGCAGGATATCCGTTACATCGTCGATGAACAGCGCAAACAACAAAGGACTCAGCGAACAACCTTGTCAAACCCATTCTCGTTTCAAACCATTCTGACACTACTTCACCATCCCAGACTGCAGCCCATGTATCTCCTAGCAGATTTTCTATTACTTTTCCAAATTTGTGAGACATTCCTTTACAATATAATTTGTATAACAACGACCTTCTATCCACTGTATCAAATGACGCCTTGAAATCCACGAAGAACGAGTATAATTTCTTCCCGAGTAATATAAACTATAAGTCATCCTCCGGAAACAGCCCTCATATTCTCACGGGAATGGAAGACTTTAGTAACATTATAAATCCGAAATGAACTCTGTCTGTCTGTTTTTCTTTGTTTATATTTACCGCCCAAACTATTGAACCGATCTATATGAATTTTGTACAGAGATATTCTAGAACCCGAAGATGGACATCCTTACCAATATTACAAATCCAAAATTAACTCTGTCTGTTCGTGTTTCTTTGTTATACCATCTCCCGCCCAGACCACTGATCCGATTTAAATATAATTTTATTCAGAGATAGCCTAGAGCCTGAGGAAGGACATGGGTATTAAGTAATCCCTATATTTCTACGGGATCGACACCGTAAACGGAAACCTTAAAACTGCTGTGTCGATAAAAATTCTTTCACTGCGGGGTGATTTCTGTCAAACTGTCGAAATCACCCCGCAGTGAAAGAATTTTTATCGACACAGCAGTTTTAAGAAATGTCTATCTTGATCTTCAAATAAAAATTGGCAATCGGGAATGGCTGTGTGAAAGGTCGATTTCGGCGCCGACTAATGAGATAGTTAACCATATAAACTAATAAATTATGTTTGATTAATTGTTGGCGAATCAATAGACAATATTATGGACACTGAGCAAGTCACATCATACCCTATAGAGTTTCTCAATTTTAGGATTATTAGGAGTGGCAGCAAGTTGGTGTTCCAGTAATCCAATAATGAGTAATCCAGAATTGTACACAGCTACAAATCACACATCTGGGATGCGGCACTATAAAAATTTTAATAATGACTGGAACGACAAAAGGAGAAAACGTTTTGATTACCCGTTTTCCTTTAATTCCCACTGATTGGTCATTATAAATAAGGCTCAGACGCTTTAAGTTGCAGGTGTTTGTTTAGAAAAAATCCCATTGCAACTTTATGTGGCAGAATCGCGTGTATCAATCCCACGAAACCATTTTATTTCGCAAGAGATGGAAAAAATAAGAACGTCGTGTGCAAACATATACTTAAATAAAATAGCACAACAATATTTTACTAAAACGCATGAATGTGTCTTATTTGCAAAATAAGTAGCCTAATTAAGAAAGCTGCCGGAAGTCACTATTCCACGCGGACGAAGTTGCGGGCACAGCTAGTTTTAAATAAATAAAAACTTCTAAACAACAACAATCTCATTGTTATTTTTGTCGTCATGGCGCTTACACTTACTTTGAGTGGGAACACTTCACACCTAATTGCTGATTATTTTCCACCTTTGAACATAGATCAGAACTATGTTTGTGGTTTGATTGATTTACAAACATATAATTCTATACCTAATGTTGATGAACGGAACAATTTATTTCATATAGGAGAGAATGTGATTGAAATTCCTGTAGGGTCCTATGAAATCGATGACATTGCACAATATATTTCTGAACAATTGTTATTGCTTAACTCCACTACAACTGTTAAGATAAAAGCTAATAATAGTACTCTTAAGAGCGGTGTAGAAGCCAGCGATAATATATATTTTAATAAGGAACGAACTATTGGAAAACTGTTGGGCTTTAGCAAACGTATACTACAAGCTGATCTATTACACTTATCAGATTTACCTGTCGATATCAACAAAGTAAATGTTATTCGAATTCAGTGTAATGTAAATGCTGGCTCTTATTTAAATGACACGCCAGTCCACACAATACATGAGTTGTCACCAGAAGCTGGACCTGGATATAAAATCATAGAAGTTCCAAGAAATGTCATCTATTTGCCAGTGAATGTCAAACGTATAACTTCTCTAGCGTTAGAACTTGTTGACCAAGACGGAGACCTGATAAATTTTAGAGGTGAAACAATAACAGTGCGTTTGCATTTCACTCCAGCTTCATAATGCTGATATATAATAATATAAAAGCACACGGAAGTGACAACTTGGTTAGTACGACGAGATTATCAAAAGTGTCAAGACCAAAGCTATCCCCTAAAAATAAAGCGTATCTACAATCATTGGGATTTTCAGTAAAATAAAAATATGAGCGAGATATTGAATATTACTTAAGAGCCTAGCTATAACAATAGCATTACCAAATTTGAATATCACAGCTACTCACCTTTTCTTCAATCCTTTAATTCGAGTGATGAAATCCGTATACCAATTCAACAACAAGACCTATGTATTTTACCCAGTGAAAGTTTCATTTACATTGAAGGGAGTCTAACGACAAAAGATGGAGCACCACCTTCCAACACAAGACTATGTAATAACGCCATTGCATTTCTCTTTGAAGAAATTCATTATGAACTCAATGGAGTGGATATCGAATACAATAAAAATGTTGGAATAACGACATCATTAAAAAACTACATATCTTAAAACGAAAATGAAAGTAAGAGCTTAGAAAATGCATCTTGGACTGGAAAAGACGATATTATTCTTACATCTGGTACTTTTAACTTTTGTATTCCATTGAAAAATCTGTTGGGATTTCCTGAAGATTTTAAAAAGATCATACCAAATGGAAGTCATGAATTGATTCTCATTCCATCACGGTCTAATGAGAATGCCTACTACTCTAACTCTAAAGAAAAAGAAGTCGTACAACTTTCTATTTTTAAGCTGCAATGGAGAGTTCCACACCTCACCTTAGCCGATTCAGATAAATTGAAACTATTAAAAGAAATACAATCAAAACCAATTAAAATTCATTTTCGAAACTGGGAAATGCATGAATACCCCTACAGTACCAGTTGCCACTGACCATATTTGGACAGTTAAAACTTCAAGTCAACTTGAAAAGCCTAGATATGTGGTAATTGCTATACAAAGCGATCGTAAAAACCAATGGAATAGAAATTCTTGCAAATTTGATCATTGCAATTTAACTAATGTGAAGGTGCATTTGAGCTCAGAGATATATCCTCGTGAAGATTTAAACCTTAAATTCGAACACGATAGATATGCAATAGCCTATGATATGTATAGCAAATTTCAATCATCCTACTATACAAAACAGTCACAACCGCTTTTATCTCGGCAAGAATTTAAAGATACCGCACCAATCATGGTAATTGATTGTTCCAAAACAAAAAAAAACAATCTGAAAACAAAGTACACCTTTCCATTTTTTTTTTTTTTTTATCAAGAATTTAACATTTTTATTTTTTATTTATTTCTGTCTTTTAAAACCGTATGGTACAGAGCTATGATCATCCAAGAAGTGTCGTTTTTCCGCTTTTGCTCTATATGTTTTGTTTCTGCTATGGTAACAACTTCATGTTCTCGAATTCTCCGGATGTTGTCTGATTTGAGTACTATACTGTTGTCTTCATCTGCATTCAAAACTGCATGCTTAATTGAATCAAAGTTAACTTTTTGTGATGATTCGTAATTCAGAAAAATTTCTTTTACTTTGCAGACAACATGTTCAATATTGTCTTTGGAAACTTTCTAATTCATCGGTCATATAACCGATAAATTTTCCAGGAGATGGTTCATACTCCCCTGGACGACTTATATAAATAACTGAATCCGTGTCATAGTACAGAACCCTGTCTTCCAATCTCTCTAAGTAACTATAAAATTTTAAACGAGCTAAAGTAGTTGTGTATGCAGCAATGCAAACGTTTACTGTTGATAAAGAGTCTGCTGCCTCTTCTTTCATTTCGAAATTGACAATAACGTTTTCTTCACTTACTGGGAGAATATGTGAGACCTCCATTGATGGATGCGATAGCAAATGGAATAGCGTTGAGGGTTCATTCAAAATAGCAGTTTGTACCTGATTTTCTCGTTGACCAAATTTCCCCCAAAATGAATTTAGTATCAACTTTGCCATCGATCTCTTCCCAGGATATTTACAGATGTTAGAGTAGTCCAGTTGAATGTGGTCCTTTTCAAAAAATTCATTAATATATTGCTGCTTTTCTTGGTCAGATGAACAGTCACTTGGCCATTCTGATGCTTCCTGTTTAATTTTTAAAAAATTATTCATCATGGAAGTGAAAAGCCCGTCAGTTTTCTTTTCTGCGTTATATTCTTCTACATTGTACTCCCATATTTCAAAAATTGAAAGAATTTTATAACCTTTTACAATTGCCTTTAAAACTTCATCAACTACCCATGTTCCCACCATCGCTCCTTGCTCGTCTGAATGATTGCACAACTGGTTTTGATTTTTTTCATAACTGCAGCTTCTACATCTACACAAAGAAAATATAAGTTTGTTATTCTGCTTGATGGGTAAAACTGGATGAAGCAAATATTCCGGTGGTAGTATCTTACACTTTACAATTCCGTTTACTTCTAAGATCTTACTTTGGAGAACATCTCCATCATCTCTAATGTGAATTTTAGGATGTCCGATGGGAAATTTTCCATTCTTACAGACCCAGGGATATAAAGAACATATATCTATGTAATTTATTTTTTCTCCTTTCTTGCATATAAAGTAATTGAATGAATTACCGGTTCGCCCACCATAAAATGCATCCCGTGGATTCAATGGACAACTTAACACTAATTCATTTGAATCAATAAAATTCAGTTCTTCCTTCCCCATGCATTTGAGGAGTTGCTGAAACTCGCAAGACCACATTTCAATGACCTCGTAGTTAAATGATCTCAACTGTTCCGTTTTAGCCAAAGTATTTTCATACCGTTTATTCAACGTATCAAACTCGTCTTCATGCAATGGACCATTGCGTTTATATTTTAAGCATAAAGGGTGACCATGTATGTAGCATCCATGAAATTCAAAAATTTGCCTTGTTTCTTTGCAAAACCCGTCGACCTTTACACCATGAATTATTTCTTCTCTTCCTTTATACGCATGGTGAATGTTGATTCCTCGCTTTCTCTCCTCCCAAATCAACCACTTGATCGCTATTGGTGATTGGTTGTCGACACATCTGTACCCTTTTTTGGGTATTAAACCAATTGTATTGGGCTTCAGAAAATGTCGTCTGAAGAGCAGATTACATGCTGAAGCAATGGTAACCGCTTCTAAAAATGGTTCAACATTGCTCTGTTTTAAGAACAGTTTTCGAAATTGTAAGCAAGCTTTTGTTAAAATTCTTACATCGCTCTTACAATAATCTTCAATTTCATACTGCATGTTAAATTCATCGTTCTTATGTAGAGAATACCATTTTAAGAATATATCACGTTCTTCGGCTTTCATCGTGTCTGAACTATAATACTCAATTGGAGGTAATTTTCCAATATAATTCTTATTTTTTTTTTTCGTATTGAAGAGATATGGAAAGTATCCTTTTTTAAATCCGAGGGTAGGTCGAATGCTTTGGAAGTTTTGATAATGCCATAGGAAAGTAATTTATCGAGTCAATGGATTTTACATTTCCAAGTTGCATTAGCAAAACTTTAATGCCTCGCAATATTAACTCTGGATTAAGTTGTAGGTCTGCCCATTATGTGCTATCACAATAATTTGTTTGAATTGTTTTCTCACTTTTAACACATGTTCCACAAATTTTTTTGCGACGTTTTCTTCTTTTTTGATAACGTTAATAGACAATTTACATTTTTGGCAAAAATACAAGTCCTCTTGATCCAAACAGCTATCGCATTTATGTTGAAACACACACAAATTTGGTTCATGTTGTCTCATTTCTGATTTAGTCTCTTCCTATAACTAACTTTTTATTGCCGACACTCAAGATCGTAAAAAATTTAAAGAATACTTTTAAGGTTGGGAATTTTCGTGTCGGGCAAAATATAACACATGTGGTTTTCAGGCACGTTTTCTTTACATTGTTTACAAAAATATTCGCCACAAGTATGATCTCGAACTCCTCCGTACGATTTAAGGCAAAGAAGACATTTTTATTAGCACCCAAATGGACTGTGTTGTTGTAGAACTAGACATTTTGTGGTTGTCATAGCAAATAGTTCCTTTGAAATTTCTGTTACACTCTGAACATAAAATTTCTGTTTTTGTTTTGGCACATACTGGAGAATGCTGACACTGTGAACACTGTTAAATCCTTCAAAAATAAGTTTTCTACCCTTTGTGCCGCATGCATACACTGTTATTTTATAATTTTTTAGATGATTTTGAAATTTTTTCAGTTTATCTATTCCGCAACCTTTTTGTGGTATAATGATTTGTGTCTCGTTTAGAAGTTCAGCTGTTAGAAGTGATTGAACTTTCTCGATGTCTCGTCTTATTTTTCTAAATTTAAAATCTTTATCCGCAAATGCTTTTCCAGCAACCAAAGCACGAGGTAGACATAATTTGTCTTTATTTCGTATGCAGATTATACCTCTTCGATTGGCACACTCTTCGTCAAAGGTATTGTACATGTTGGACTTTTTTTTACCTTCACCAACTGGCATCTGTACTGATGTTACAGATATGGAAAAATATTCCGTACTGATTCCTTCAGAATTACTCTGGAAAATTTTGCTAATCATTTCCCAAACGTTTTCAATACTTAAATCTGAAGTATTTTTGAAATTAATCCAGCCGCTGCCACGGGTATGACAGAAATTGTCTCCAATAAAAGTAACCCCAACTTTATCATTAGGGTTAAGGCCTTTCACGGACATCCTTAAAATGTCTTCGACTGCATTTTTGATCCAGGATGTGGGTTCTTCTTCTTCAGATGGCACAGGGTTTATTTTGAAGTCAATTTGACGCCCTTTCAACCTGAATCGTTTGACTATAGTTTCGATATCTTTAATTATTCTGTAACGCTGAAAAAAAAAATCAAAAGAAAAAATGAAATAGTGTTTTAATCATTTTTATTTTTATTTTCTCAAAATTGGCTTCAACACATTTTTATCGGAAAAATATTTTTGGGAGCTTAACAGGTTATTATCGTTGTCAAAAAACAATGTTGGTACTAAATTTACCTCTTCGGTTATTTGAAGCTTTTGCTTCCTCTTTTGCTGAGAATGCTGCGGCTGATGCTGTTGCAGTCGCTGATGCTTTAGCAGTTGCAGATCCAGCTGCTGTTGCTGTTGCAGTTGCAGCTCCAGTTGCTGTTGCTGTTGCTGTTGCTGTTGTTGTTGCTGTTGCTGTTGCTGTTGTTGCTGTTGTTGTTGTTGTCCATCCTTTAGGTGAAAGTCCACATGGTAAGATAACTCCCCATATGGCTCTACCACTTCCAGGCAGCATTTGCTAAGCTCCTGGATGTCCTCCTCGTCCAACTGTGCGTTGCACCTTTTCGGGAGAAAAACCTTAAAAAAAAAAAGTTTTTAAAAAACGGCACAGTTGTAAATTAATGTTATCAGTTACTTACCTTACAATCCTCTAACTCCAAGAGGATCTGCTCCCCAAATTTTGTTTTCAATCGTCTTGCGGATGTTATTGGAAACTTATTTTTCTGTATGAGCTTCGACCAGCTCATAATGGGCTTTTTGTCAAAGCCCACCCAAGAATTGACCTTCACTGCGTTCTTGATTTTAGATAAAAACGACATTTCTACTTGGTACTTCACAAATAAATATCTTGAATGCTAAGAACAATCTGAATTGGAAACTCCAAGAACATTTGCTTTATATAGTCTGAGGCGCAATATTATTATTATCAGAGCCAGTGACTTTTAAAAGAAAAGGGCCCACATATTTGAGTTTAAAAAATAAGCAAAAAAAAAAAAGTCACCACTCCGCTAAACAAATTCAAAATTTAAAAACAAACTAATTTTTCTGATCTTTCAAACATAGTCATCCATTCAAAACTCAATCCATTACCAACCGTCACTTTTTATAAGCCTCAACAGTCAACAATCTCTCTATCTCACTCTTCGCACTATTGATCAAACCGTCTCGCTCAGAAATTCCAGTCCCACTTGCCCCAATGCCTACTTTTTTCGATAATTTGAATCCACTTGTGCATGCTAAGACACATTAATACTTCCTTGTATTTACCAACCCCATCATCTCCATTGAAATGCCAGATTCACATTCAACGCTCAAATGCAACAACATGACCAAATCCTCTTTCATAAAATCTACAATTCAATATTTAAAAAGGTAAGCAGCCACCACTAACCGACTTTTGTGATTATTCAAACATAGTCAACCATTCAAAATTCAAACCATTACCATCCGTCACACACACTTCTTATAACGTTCAACATTATGCAAGAGCATGTCTCTGTCACAATTCCCTTAAAAAAAAAACTAAAAATAGAACAACTAACAGCAGACAAATTAAGTTTCAAATTCAAATTTTCAGTTCTGAAATTTAACCCCCAGAGTAAAAAATAAAAATACGCAACCAACGGCCACTCGCTGTTTGTACCAATACAATTCAAGGTCAAGATAAGTTGCAGACAGCGTTACCGTTGGAAATTTTGGAAAAGTTGCAAAAAAAGTGGCACTCGAGAAAAAAAGGTGGCACTAGAAATTAAAAACGAAAGAACACCATATGTGTATGAAAATTGACTTAAAACAAACAAGTCACACGTCTCAACGAATTTATAGGAGTTGAAGAAGACATATGGTTAATCATAACACTCATTTTAAGGGTTATTGCAACGTAAGATAAAAACTAAAAATTTAACAGTTCATTTTGTATTGATAACTAAACATAAATAAATAAATAAAAATATCAATAAATAAGAGATTAATAATAATTTATTTAAAAGAATTCGTATCACATTTTACTTTCTTGTGATGGCTTACCTTTATTTTTATATAAGGAGCTCATCAGGATTCAATTCAACTATGTCACATTTGCTCACAAAATTTAAGGAAGTCAACATATTCTCGCAAGTTTCAGTTTTTAGTCGGTTGGTGAGTTTGCATCATTATTAGCTTGAAAAAATCCTCCCAGCGCAGGCAGTGCCTTAAGCCAAGGTTAATATTTTTTGAACAAATTCATATAAGTCGGAAAATAGGTATCCATTAAAGCTATTTTTCGTGTTACCCACTTTAAGGGGTAAGGAGTAGTCAAAATGCATTTTCTTAAAGTATAGTATCTTAAAACTATTCTCTGAAAGTTTGAAGTGAATCCAACAAATATCTTTCGAGTTATTCAGCGAAGAATAAGAGGCTCTCGAGGATTTTTTTTTTCAATTCGATTTTGTATAAACAATTAATTGTTGGTTTTTCCCGAAAATCTGAAAAAAATTTCTGTGGCCACGCCGTTTTACTAATTTTGAAAAAAAAAAAGCTTCGATCAAGCTGAGCTTTTCCTGTTTTCTAAGTCCTGAATAAGTTTCATTCAAATCTATCAAACGGTTTTTGAGTTACAGTGGGCACCACAAGGACCTATTATTAAAACCTGTTCAACAAAGACCGCCATAACTTGTAAAATAATTAATTTTTTTTTGAAATTTTAGTGAAGTAATGTCAAAGTATGATGAAATGATAGGTACTATGTTTTTACTTATTGAAATAAAGTTAATTACTAGTAAAAAAAAATTACTAGAAAATGGCATTTTTTCACGCTACTGACTACACCTAACCCTTTAAACCAAAATAATTCGATACTGTCAATTTCAAAAATTGATTTAAAATCTGCATGGGCGGATTTTATTTCTAAAAATTTACATTGTTCGATTACCTTTTCGGGAGTTTTAGTAGAATTACTAAAAATAGAATAACGTTAAAAAAGTGGCACAGACTGAAAAGTGGTGGCTCGGTGGCACAGCCTGAAAAAAAGTGTCAATTTGACACTAAAGTGGCACAGCGGTAACGCTGGTTGCAGAGCATCTTCTTGATCATACATACGCAATCTATGCACGAAATCGAATATCGTTTGAAATTCTATACCTACACATATCAAGCCAACGAGATTCACAACATGCTGTCCGGGTAATAACGATGTGCGATTTTCATGTATTTTCAGTACCCAGACAGGGGTTGTTTCTTAATTATTGTGTCTGGATACTGAAACAAAAGCGTTCGGAATCGGAATTCGGATACTAGAAACTAGATCAGTCATTTTAAGAGACTTAAGCATTGAGAGACTTAATCATTTTAAGAGACAAGTCCTGTATGGATACAAAAAATGTGCGCTTGTCCATTGTATATAGAATCTATATTCTATAGTACTATCACCTCGGCCTTACTAGCGCCATTTAAAGACGGTGAATCACGCTACTAAAATGGCTTAAGAGCAGGAAATCACAAGAGAAATGATTTCCCTTGCCATTTCTCTTGCTATTATAAATTCGGAGGAGTTGGAGCAGTAGTTTAAAATGCTTAAGAATACAATTCTTCTTCTTCTTCTTGTGTATAATGCCGAAATGCGAAGCGAAATGTGTATTCAATGGAGTATGGCAGGTAGCGAAGCAAAAGAAGACAACTTATTGTTTTTTCTTATGGGTTTTCATTCCTTCATTCTCCACAGCATAGGTAAGCATTTATTTTGGCTATCGTATGGGACATCGGACATGGGGTAAGACAACAGAGCATGTTAAGATGTGTGTGTGCTATTGATATAGGTCATGAACTGAAATGATCATATGACATGACTTGTGTGGATTACCTGTATGGTTGCAATGAGGTAGTGAAGGAGTAGAAGAAATTCGTTTGTAGGCTTTTTTTGTGTGCGGTTGAATAAATGAGTTTGCAATGTATCATTGAATGTAGGTATATTATTTTTGGCAGTTACAACTGAATTTGGTGAACGCTTACAGAGAATTATGGCGAATTCAGTCCTTTTTGAGGTCATAAAATTATTTGATGACCTGACCAAACTGAACTAATGACTATTTTTTTCGAGATAGGCATACCTGCCAGGAACAATTGATGTGGATGAATTTTACAATCAGTAATTACGTAAAAAAGACATATCGAAAAGGATAAGCGGGAATCCCAGATTTGCGAAATTAGGCAATTTTCATCGTTTTTGAAATTGAAAAATTTTATTGCTGACCTCCTACATAATGACATCTCTGCTTAAATGTCTTTATCCCTGCTATATAATAATACTTAGAAACAATTCATACAATAGCCAGAAGAGCTATAACTGAACAATATAAGTCAGAAATCAAAAAAATTTCGAAGAAAAAATCGTCCATTTGGACCCCAGTTCGGGTGGACACGACTTTTGGCTGTTCGTAAATGAGGGTTAAGAACATTATTCGTTGTGATTTCAATTGGATAAGTTCTAAGCTGATAAAATCATAACAAATTTTGCCAAAGCAATTAAAAATTGTTTAATAAAAAAAAAAACCAACAAGCGTTCGAAAAAAACAGTGTTGTGTAGTGATAGTGCGTCAAAAACAATAACTTTCATCTGCATCAGCCATACCTTGAACAATCATAAAATCAACTTTGCAGAATAAAAGAAGTTTATTCAAGTAAAAACATATTGAAAAAAAAAATATTAAAATAGTGATCTGTTTTTGTGTTTTGTTGTTTTACTGTTGAAACAATTCATAAGTTTCAACGAGACAAAAATTTGCAGACGATAAAAACTGGAGAGTAAGAGTATTTAATCCATAATATTTCTTTTTCTTTTCAGCATTTCAATTTCAATTTCAATAATTTATTTAAAATTTATATTTCGCGTTACGAATTCAAATTCGATATTGTTAGAGCAGGGATTTTCGTGAAATAATAGTCGATTTTGTTAGGTGATTTATCGCGACTTGAGTGAAGTGATAGTGAAAAGTGATAAGTGAATCATAAGCTAGTGATATTTTGTGAAGTTAAGTGTGTATATTCAATATATTTGTAATACTCTGTGTAATTTTTTACTATTAAGTTAATTAAATATACTTCTGAAATATACCTTATACTTTTGAATAAATATGTCAAAGTGCGTGTTCAAAGACTGTGGTCAGTTTAAGACCTATCCAAGCCGCATTTCTTTTTTCCTTATTCCAAAGGATTGTAGAAGGCCAATATGGTTAAAACATGGAAATGTTTCAACCATCAAGCCATTGCCAAAAACGGCAAGTATGTGTTCAAAGCACTTTTATGAAAAAGACCTTGCTGTTCAAGCGTTTCGATGTGTTCTGTCAAAGAAAGCACTTCCGATGTCTTCGCCAGCTATTTGCTGTTGCACGGATGTTGCCGTTGACCATTCATGTCAAAGAATAATGGATGCTGAAGCTCTTAAAGCTCAAAGCATAAAGACCGCAATTTCTGCCCAAAAATCGGCAAAAACTGCTGCACAAAAATCGACTACGAGCTCTGCCGATACAAGTGCAGGAGCTAGAGATTCTTTTTTGAATATATCAAATTCCAATGTTACTTTCGAAACCCCTCTCACCAGTTCAGGCCCGTCTACTTCTTTTATTTCAAATGAGGCCTTAGATACAATTTTAGAGAATTTTCCTGATTCTTCTTTCAAAACTCCCCAAGCCCCAAAAATGCCGAAAAAACTTCAACCAACAACTTCAAGAACGTGTTTGAATACACAGTTCGAAAACATTCCAGTAAGTCCAAATGTTCCTCTTCATAATTTGGCATCTACATCCACTAAGACTTATAGCTGGGACTATAATTTTCAAGACCTTCCGGAGGATACTCCGCTTTCACCCTCAGAACTTCCGTCTCCAATTCACAGACGTTTTGCAAAGTCCCCATCCCCCCAAAAATCTACGACCCCCAAAAAACCTCGTGGGGTAACCATTTACACCCCTCGCCATATTCGAAAGAGCAAGAGGTATATTTTAAGAAAAGCGGTCGAAGAAAAGCTGGAAGATTCGAAAGAAGAAGTTCTTACTTTCGTGTTGGCACAGCTTTTACACGAAAAGAAAACACATTGGACTCTTAAAGAAAAAGATTTTTTCTTAAAAATATTCTTTAAGTCTCCAGCGTGTTATGCGTTTTTGATTAGTTCGGGATTTAAGCTTCCAGCAGTGAGTACCATATACCGTTGGCACTCAGAAATACGACTCAAGGCAGGCCTGACTGAGACTGTGATGCACATGCTCAGACAGAAAGCTGAAGATATGACGGAAATGGACCGGAAATGCGTACTCTTGTTCGACGAAATGGTTGTTGAACAGGAGAAAGAGTACAACAACAAGGACGACATTCAGTATGGATACACTGATTTTGGAGAGCATGGACGGACGAATCTGATAGCCTCCAAAGTAATGGTATTTACTTTGCGAGGGTTTAACAGAAACTGGAAACAATCTATCTCCTACTATGTGGGATCACCGAAAGGAGACATGCTTGCAAGGATTATAAAAGAGACCTTGAAAAAAGTACTGGAATGTGGGCTGAACGTTGTTGCGACAAGTTGCGATCAGGGATCGAACAACGTTCTCGCATATAAGAAACTCGGAGTCGACTGGGATGCAATAGATAGGCCCTACATAGAAGTAGACAATCACAGAGTGTTTCTACTTTATGATTACTGCCATCTATTCAAGAGCATCCGTAATATATTAGTAAAACACGACATAAAAATCAATGACGATGTTGTGTCGTGGAAAACCATTGAAGAACTTTATAACGAAGACTCGAAAGGGGACTTTCAAGTCTGTTATAAACTTAAAGCTTCTCACATCAGTCAGAAACCATTTGAGAAGTTCTCCGTATAGCTGGCCACTCAAATCTTCAGCTTCAACGTGTATACAGGGATTCTATGCGCCATCAAATGCAATGTATACAAAACAGAGCAGCTAAAGAAACAGGCCGAGTCAACAGCTACATTTATACAGCGAATGAATGTGCTGTTTGACGTACTGAATACCGGCCAAAAATACTCGAAAAATCCAAACAAGAAAGTTTTATCGGATGACACCGACACTTTGGAATACCTAGAAAGCTGTATTGAGTGGGTTTCAAGCTGGAGAAGCAGCAGCAGTCATATAATTCCACCTTGCTTTAAGGGATTAAAGCAAAGGCTAATAGGAATAATTCAGATGTGCCACTATCTGAAAAGCAAAGAACAGAATTATTTCCTATTGGCGCACCTCAACACCGATTTCGCAGAAAACCTGTTTTCGATGGTGCGATCAAACAGAGGATCCTATGATAAGGAACCATCGGTGTGGAGGTTCATAAGAAATCTGAAGCTGGTCATGTTTCAGCACTACAGCGCACCAGAACATTCGGGGTATGAAGATGCTGGAGCAGAGCTTCTACTTAGCACAGCTGACTTGGCCTAGGAACGGAAATTCGATAAAACGACAAAAGACAAAGAGAAGTCAAAAGTCGTAGAAACGATAGAGGACTATCTACTAGCGCCAGGAGATCCCGTCGATGTTGAAGATATTGATGATGATGATGACAACGACTGCCAATGCGAGGACTGCATAAAGTGGAACATGGAAGTGGATGAGGAAGAAGACTCACCACAGGTTGGACTAGAACCCAATGAACCCAGTGATCAGATGCAAAAAATGGCAGCAATTTACTACGCAGGCTTTGCAGCTGGCAAGCTCAAGTCCAAACTGAAGTGTGAAGCCTGTTCCAACTTTATGATCAGCAGCTCGGTTGAAAGGAGAGATCAACTGCAACTTATAGAACTAAGGGCCTATGTCAGCACCGTTGCTACATCTGAATTCGGATCGCTAGCTGTTCCCTCAATCCAGCTGGAAAAATTGGCTGAGAAAGTGCAGAGGGTTTTTGAGGAAAACTTCAGAAGAAAACAGCATATAGAAGACCTCATGGAAAAATGGATGGAGACTGTACGCGATTCCAGAGATGCGAACCTGGAAATACCCTGCCCTAACACCGAACATAAAGAGACAATTGTCAGATTCCTTTTGCAAGGAATGATGTTGTTCTATATAAAAAAGACAAACAAGGAGCTTCGCGGGACTAAAAAATATAAGAAAAAGTATGTTTAAGTATTCTAAGGTTATTTTTTAAAAAAAGAATGTTTAAGTATTCTAAGATTTTTTTTTAAGTGCAATGTAAATAATGTTTCTGAAATGTAAATTCAAAATGTATATGGAAAACCTATTAATTTTTGTTTAAATCAATAATTTAACCTTTTTTCTTTATAGGTACCTTAAAACTGAACCTGGACCAGTCATTTTATTGCTTTGTTTTACTTTTTTGTTGTTTTTTATATTGATTTTTGTTGTTATGTATATGTTTTTTGTAAATTCTTATTTATTTTACCTTTTCTTCTTCTTTACCCTTAAATTTTCTTAGTTACATAAGTATTCTTTCTGCTTTTCTTTCACTTTTTTTCCTATTTTTTATATGCAATATGAAGTGCAATTATTTTTCTCCTTTTCTTTCGCTTTTTTATTTTTTATTAACTTTTTTTGAATGTGCAATATTCAACTCCCTTAGCTAGTCATTTTGTTGTTATGCTTTTTTTTGTTGATTTTTTATAAGTAACTAGCAAACCCGGCGAACTCTGTTTCGCCACCAGATATCAAAATGTTTCCTGAATTTTCTTTGCTATAAACCTCACGGAGTCCGAGACCTTTCCAACGAATGCAAAACCGTGGAAATCGGTTCGTGCGTTCTGGAGTTATAGCGTCAGGAAGGAAAACCCGACTTATTTTTATATTATAGAGAAGATTTGAATTCGTTTTATGTTATTTTGTAATATAGTTTTACGTTTTGTTTGTTGATGATATCAATGACAATTCAAGCAAATCAAGCATGCAAAGTAGTTAGTGAGGCAGGCCTCCTGGGGAACCTCATTAAAAAAAAACGAATCTTGTATTTTACCTCCTGGGTGATCCGGAAAAAAATACACTTTTTTGTAGTTGCCTATAGTTTTCCTTTTAAAAAATCTATTTATCAAAATACTAACGTTTTCCACCCTTTTTCAGATTTGTTTTTATCTATCATAACCTTACATTTCCATACTTACTTTTCTCAACTATAATTCCAACATTTTCGAAAAAATGTTTTTCAATATCATTTTTCACTTATCAAATAATAAATCCAAAACAAAAAAAAAATTTCTGCTCATTAATACAAATTTCAATTTTTCATGAATTTGAAATGAAATTTTTTGCTTGCAACATAGCAATTTCATTTTATCCCTTCAAATTGAAATTTCAGTACCTCAATCACAACAGTATGATCAGATGTTCAATTGTACGTTAAATCTTTCTTGACCTACTACCACCACTATACCCCACCCTAAAAGAAAGACAAAACAATTCATGTAATTAATTTCTCACACCTATTCTGCTTTGCTTAACCATAAGATTATTGATTCTGTATACTTTGTCTTGTGTTTTCGATTCTCCTCCCCACGTAAAATAACTTCCTTTGATTTCTGCTTTGCTTATGGTTATGATATGATATATTGACTGAAAAACTTATTTCTCTATACGTTCTCTGTTGTCTTCGATTTTGTTCCCCACCTTAAATAATTTGCTTTGATTTTGGTTCTCTCGGCACTTTTTGAAATTTAAGCGCTTAATTCTCTCTTGTCTGTGTCTCTTTGCTTAAGCAATTTCAGCGCACCACTCGGTGAATAAAGGTCTGAGAAAAAGCTATCTGATGATAGTACTATATATTATATATACAATGGCTTGTCCATTGTACATATATAGAATCTATAGTACTCAGGGATGAATATGAGCAACCCAAAAAATGTAGCAAAATCCTCAAAAAATCGAAATAGATCTACAAAAACTGTAGCAGATAGTAAAAAATGCCATAAATTTGTTAAATAACAAAGCTTTTCTTATCAAATAAAAGAAAAACTGAATTATAATAGCTGTAACAAGTTATTTTTATAACAATGCTTTCTTAAAAGATTATACAGGTGCATCAAGATGTTCTTAAATTTATAAAAAAAAATAAGATACTTTTTGCTTGAACCATCACAGTGAAGAAAAAAGTAGAAGTAGGTATTGAAGAGTGGTATTTTAAGCAAAAAATAAACGAAGTAGAAAAAATTTGCTCCGTAGTAAAAGAAGAATTTGAAAAAAAAGAAGTAGATCTGCTACATATGTAGCAAATATTCATCCCTGATAGTACTATCACTTCGGCCTTACTAGCTCCATTTAAAGACGGTGAATCACGCTACTAAAATGGCTTAAGAGCAGGAAATCACAAGAGAAATGATTTCCCTTGCCATTTCTCTTGCTATTATAAATTCGGAGGAGTAGTAGGTTAAAATGCTTAAGAATACAATTCTTCTTCTTCTTCTTGTGTATAATGCCGAAATGCGAAGCGAAATGTGTATTCCATGGAGTATGGCAGGTAGCGAAGCAAAAGAAGACAACTTATTGTTTTTTCTTATGGGTTTTCATTCCTTCTTATGGGTTTCTTATCCTTAGAACAAGTGCAAAGGGTACCAAATTTGAAAGTGAAAATTGAAAGTGACGTGCTAAATGAATATAAACCAAAAATCGTTTTATTGATAAGTGAACATAAGTGAATATAGAAAATGTTCAATAAAACGCGGCTAGTACATATGATCAGATGTTCAATTGAACGTTAAATCTTTCTTGGCCTACTACCCCACCCTAAAAGAAAGACAAAACAATTCATGTAATTAATTTCTCACACCTATTCTGCTTTGCTTAACCATAAGATTACTGATTCTGTATACGTTGTCTTGTGTTTTCGATTCTCCTCCCCACGTTAAATAACTTCCTTTGATTTCTGCTTTGCTTATGGTTATGATATGATATATTAACTGAAAAACTTATTTCTCTATACGTTCTCTGTTGTCTTCGATTTTGTTCCCCACCTTAAATAATTTGCTTTGATTTTGGTTCTCTCGGCACTTTTTGAAATTTAAGCGCTTAATTCTCTCTTGTCTGTGTCTCTTTGCTTAAGCAATTTCAGCGCACCACTCGGTGAATAAAGGTCTGAGAAAAAGCTATCTGATGATAGTACTATATATTATATATACAATGGCTTGTCCATTGTACATATATAGAATCTATAGTACTATCACTTCGGCCTTACTAGCGCCATTTAAAGACGGTGAATCACGCTACTAAAATGGCTTAAGAGCAGGAAATCACAAGAGAAATGATTTCCCTTGCCATTTCTCTTGCTATTATAAATTCGGAGGAGTAGTAGGTTAAAATGCTTAAGAATACAATTCTTCTTCTTCTTCTTGTGTATAATGCCGAAATGCGAAATGTGTATTCAATGGAGTATGGCAGGTAGCGAAGCAAAAGAAGACAACTTATTGTTTTTTCTTATGGGTTTTCATTCCTTCTTATGGGTTTCTTATCCTTAGAACAAGTGCAAAGGGTACCAACTTTGAAAGTGAAAATTGAAAGTGACGTGCTAAATGAATATAAACCAAAAATCGTTTTATTGATAAGTGAACATAAGTGAATATAGAAAATGTTCAATAAAACGCGGCTAGTATGATCAGATGTTCAATTGTACGTTAAATCTTTCTTGGCCTACTACCACCACTATACCCCACCCTAAAAGAAAGACAAAACAATTCATGTAATTAATTTCTCACACCTATTCTGCTTTGCTTAACCATAAGATTACTGATTCTGTATACGTTGTCTTGTGTTTTCGATTCTCCTCCCCACGTTAAATAACTTCCTTTGATTTCTGCTTTGCTTATGGTTATGATATGATATATTGACTGAAAAACTTATTTCTCTATACGTTCTCTGTTGTCTTCGATTTTGTTCCCCACCTTAAATAATTTGCTTTGATTTTGGTTCTCTCGGCACTTTTTGAAATTTAAGCGCTTAATTCTCTCTTGTCTGTGTCTCTTTGCTTAAGCGATTTCAGCGCACCACTCGGTGAGTAAAGGTCTGAGAAAAAGCTATCTGATGATAGTACTATAGATTCTATATACAATGGCTTGTCTTATATTTTCAGTACGCAGGCATGGCTTGTCTCTTAAAATGATTGTGTACGGGTACTGAAACAAGAGCGTCTGGGTACTAAATTTTGCTGTACGGTTATTAACGCAAATGGAACTTTTCTGAATTGTTGTTTTATTAATTTTAACAATGATTTCTTTGCAAATAACTTGAACGCCATATTATTGAGAAATGTCTATATTCTTATAATCAATAAAAGTTTCCGCGGTAGCATTTATGGTTACAAAATGGTTTCAAGTCAAAGTTGAGAAAAAAGTTAAGTGTCCGGGTACTAGTGCGTTTATCCTACATACATTGTCATAATAATCTTTCCTTTCATATTTTACTCCCCTTCCCAGTCCAGCAAACACAATACGCAAAACGATACTCCCAAGTCACAATTCCCTTCAACAAAATCTAAAAATAGAACAATTAACAGTGTGTATGCCTGAAAGAAAGAAACCTCATGATAAGCTTTAAAATGACATGCTGATCATACACAATCAATGCACATCCAAAAATTGATCGTGACAAATTCTCTTTCTTAAAGCAAAACAAAAAAAAAAACAAATTCAAACCATCACCAACCGTCACACTTTTTAAAAACCTCAACACTCTCTCTCTCTATCTCACTCTTGAAAAAGGTCTCACTCTAAAATTCTCAGTTACAAGTATCCCTATTCCTACTGACCACTTTTGTGAATAGTAGTAACAAGGGACGTTTTCCATTCAGGCAGAAATGCACCATATATTAAAGAGCAATTAAATATAAAACTCAAAAGTCTGGAAAGTGCAGTTGAACATTTTTTTTAATAAAATGGGTGGAATGCCATCCGGACCAGAGTTGCAATCGTCATTTAGACCAGATAGTGCCATTTCCACTTCTAATACGAAAATATTTGAATGACCTATGCTTAAATTATTTACGGACGGACTTAAACAAGTACCTGTAACATTACAAGAATCAATATAATATGATTTAAAAGTGGGCACGACTGGGTCGCACGAACTTGCGATCGTTTGCTAAGTAAAATACCAAAATCTTAAGACAGAGTAAAAGGTTTAAGTATTCAATCTTAATATATTTCGTGGTACAGGGTTGCCAACTACACATTTAATTTTTTTTTAGTCAGTCAAATCAAAAAGTATTGAAAAAAATTAAATTAAATATTCCAAAAGTTTCAAGCGAAAATCTTAAAACGCCATTTTCTTGCAATTGCTTATACATAAGCCCTTAAAATTTAATCAAAATCGATAGAGCCATTTTTTAAGAAACCGGTTTTGTATTTTTAATTTTTTTTTTTAAATGAGGTTTTCAAAATTTAAGTACACAAGTTTTAAGTCTTGCTAAAAGATGTATTGACAAAAAATTTGAAATGAATCAAAGATTCCGTTTTGAAAATATTCGAAAAAGCAAAATTTTTTAAAAAAAATTTATGAAAATTCGAAAAAACTAAATTTTTCAAATAAAGATATGCAATCTTTCTTATAGAACTTAGGACTTCTTAAATATGAAATTTCGTCACAATCAGGTTTTGAAAAAAAAGAACGGTACTATGGGGGGTACCGTTTTTAGACATTCTCCAAAATTTTTTTTTACATAATTAGAACAGTTATTAAAAAATAATACCTCACGCAAAATTTTATCAAAATCGTTACAGCCGTTTTCGAGAAAAATAGGTATTGTCATATCGGTTGTATGGCAGGTACCATTATTTCAAGACCTAGAGACCCAATTTTAAAAACACCTCTGAGGGCTACTCCAGAGATCATAACTGCAAATTTTGAAGAAAATCGGTCAAGCGGTTCAGGCTGTAGATCCATATACAGATAGACGAACATACAGACAAACAGACAGACAGACAGAATTGTAGGACCCACTTTTTTCGTATTCTCTATCATCGTAATGTCATATTCAGTTGTTATCTCAATTTTTTTTTCTGCACGATTGCAAGACTTGTCTTATAGTACCTATAATCGCAAGTAAAAAATTTTGCAAAAGCCTCACAAGTGGTTGGTAGACTAACTAAAGACGAACCTAGATATTGCATACTTTTAGAAAATCCATTTGATTATTTATTTTTTATTTTTGATGAAACTCCAAAAACATATACTGTTGACTTTTAACTTCGACTCCATTGAGTTAACATATTGTTTATATAAAAAATTATTAAGGACATTGAAACTCTTTTCAAGTTCATTGTAAATATTGCGCAAATTGGCATCCGAAAAATCCCGTATAAACATGTAAGTTAAAGCCATATAGATTGAGATTGAGGTTCCATACTCAACATCAAATAAAATAAGCAATATCATCCGGCGACGGCGACACAGTCATCTTTCTTCAAATCATGGGAAGCGCAGCGTCAGCAATAATGATCATCAATAGTGTTAGACTTCAACATAATAAAAACATTTGGTGACTTGAGTCACATTTCAACATGATTTCGTTTGTTAGATTAAGTTAGTTATTAAGAAACCGTTCAATGATGAACATCGTGAAATAAAGAAGACATTTTTTAAAAACACAAATAAATTAAGAATAAATTAATTGGCGCCCAACGTGGGGCTTGTGTTAAGTGAAATTAATTGAATAAAAAAGAAAAGTGCGTAAGACGACGTAAAACACCTCGCCGTGCGTTTCATAATTTTTTATATCAAAGTGCGTAAGACGACGTAAAGCACCTCGCCGCGTTTCACAATTTTTCATATCAAAAGTGCGTAAGTCGACGTTTTAACCTCGCCGTCCTAAGAGAAAAAAAAACACGAGCCACGAACGAACTCACAAACGAATCCAACCAATATTTATCAGGAGTCATTAGACCTTGGGGCCCACGAACAGCGAGTGAAAGACACCTTAGTAAAAGTAAAAAGGATTATGTCCAGCATTCCAGCGTGGGATACAATGCGGTTAGCCTTACTGATGTAAGACATTTTATTAAGTAATTATTAAGTGAATCAGTTGAATCAGAAAGTAACGAAAGTAAAAATATAGATTTGTAAGACATTTTTTTTAAAGAAAGTAACGAAAGTAAAAATATAGATTTGTAAGAAATTTTTTTAAGTGAAAAAAAAAAAGAGAAAAAAAAGGAATTTAATTTACAAAGAAAAAATTTATTATAAAAAAAATGGCTACAAATCCAAATCCAACCGAACAACCAACTGCCAGTCCGGCCTTACAGAATTATATCACTTCTTTGATACACCAAACTCTTCAAAGAGAAGGTAGACAATTAGTCTATTCCGTGCTCAATCCGAATTCAGATCAATTCGCAGGAGTTGATCAAACAATAAATTCAGATCAACAAGCTAATGTTGGTGAACTGGATAAAATTCCAGATATTGTTAAAAGCCTACCGGATTTCTCTGGGCAACCAGGTGAATTTAGTTCATGGCGAAAAAGCGTTGAAAGAGTACTTCGAATCTATGATTCAATCAAAGGATCTCCGAAATATTTCGGAATCATCAATATTATAAGAAACAAAGTTGTCGGCCAAGCCGATCATGTTTTAGAATCGTATAATACTCCCTTGAATTGGGATAATATTTCAAGATGCTTAACGCTTCATTATGCTGACAAGAGAGATTTAGGAACTCTCGAATATCAAATGACTTCCCTAATGAGAGGTAGTCAGTCGGTGCAAGAATTCTACCATCAGGTATATGCACACCTTTCGTTGATACTAAATAAAATTTCAGCAATGGAAATAAGTGTAGATGCACTCAATATTTTAATACATTGCTATAGACAAAAGGCTTTAGATACCTTTATACGAGGTCTCAGAGGTGATCTGCCTAGACTTCTAGGAATTAGAGAACCTACCGATTTACCACAAGCCCTACATTTATGCTTGAAACTTGAAAATCAAACATTCCGAACGCAATATGCAGTTGCAACTAACAATAATGCTAGGAAAATAAATCCTCTACCCCCTCATATTCCGCAAAGACGTTATCCTCAATATATAAATCCTACACAGCTTAATCAATTTCAACCAAGACCAAATCCTCCACAATTAAGCCAATTCCAACCAAGACCAAGTCCTCCACAATTTAATCAATTTCAAACACAGCAAAACTCACCAAACAGATTCCAACAACCATATAACTCATTCAATCGTCCACAATTTACATTTAACCTGAACAACCTCATATTCCCATGGAAACTTCAACTATCCATAAAAATAAGGTTAACTATATGAATAGACCCCAACAAAGAACTTGGCCACCAGCACCAAAAAGAACAAATGATCCACCATCACATCAGGTACATCCCCCTAAAATACAAAGAAACTTTCATGTAAATACTTCTGAGGAAGTTAAATACGAAGATAATTATGAGCAAAGCGCTCAATATATGGATCAATACTATGATCAAACACTTGAAGAGTATACGTAGGTTCTCTTCCACAAGAGCCTTCAAATTCACAAGCAAATTTCGATTTTATATCTGACTCAAAAAATGATCAGGGCACTGAATTTAACGATATTCATTTTTTAGACTAAGCTCTTCCTCTTTTCCATATTTCGAATGTAAAACAAAGGGAGGAATGATTTTAAAAATTTTAATCGACACTGGGTCAAACAAAAACTATATACAACCCTTTCTGGTACCCAATCCAAAAACCAATGAAAAACCATTCTATGCAAATTCTTTAGGCGGAAATGTTCAAGTAAAAGAACATACATTTCTTAATCTTTTCGGTTTAAATAATATCAAAATTAAATTTTTCTTAATGCCGCACTGAAATCTTTTCATCCTATCCTCGGGAACGATAGCCTTAAAGATCTTTCTGCTGTCATACATATCAAAGAAAATTACATTATCGTAAACAACTCAAAAAAAGTTAAAATAAAACAACTCTTATCACAATCAGTAAACTTAATTCAAATCAGAACAAACCATATGTCCGATAAACAAAAATCTGGAATTCATAACATAGTATATAAATTTTCCAAATTATTCGATGATCCAAACATTAAATTGTCTTGTACCACAGTTGTTAAAGGAGAAATTAGAACAACAACAGATTCTCCTGTATATTCTAAATTCTACCCATATCCCATAGCACTTAAAGAAGAAGTTGAGCAAATACAGAATCTTTTAAGAGATGGCATTATAAGACGATCAAGATCGCCTTACAATTCACCCGTGTGGATTGTGCCAAAAAAATTAGATGCTTCAAAAGAAAAAAAATACAGATAAGTTATAGACTATCGTAAACTTAACGCAATCACGATTGCCGATCGTTATCCTATCCCCGAAATAAATGAAGTATTAGCTAATTTGGGAAAAAATAGTTGGTTTACAGTTCTCGATCTAAAAAGCGGCTTTCATCAAATTCCTTTAAAGGAAGAAGATATGGAAAAAACAGCCTTTTCCGTAAATTATGGAAAATATGAGCTTACAAGGCTACCTTTTGGCTTAAAAAACGCCCCTTCCAATTTACAGAGAGCTTTAGATGATATCCTTCGGGATCATATTGGCAAAATTTGCTATGTATACATTGATGATATAATTATCTTCAGTAAAGACGAGACAACCCATTTCGAGAACATTTCTAAAATTTTCGAAACATTAAACAACGCCAACATGAAGGTACAGCTAGACAAGTGCGAGTTTTTCAAGCAAGAAATAGAATTTCTTGGCTTTATAGTTTCTTCAAAAGGCATAAAAACAAATCCGGAGAAAGTTAGTGCTATCAAAGATTTAACATCTTTCCTTGGAATGTCAGGTTATTACCGACGATTCATTCGGGATTATGCAAAACTTGCAAAACCCCTCACATCCCTTTTAAGAGGAGAGGATGGGCGTACCCCAAAAAACTTATCCAGTAAAAAAATAATACATCTCAACGATGATGCTCATGAAGCTTTCAATAAAATAAAAAGTTCTTTAACTTCGGATGATACAATTCTAATATATCCCGATTTTAATCATCCATTTGAACTCACAACAGATGCCTCAAACTATGCCATAGGCGCAGTATTATCGCAAAAAGAGAAACCAATTACATTCATATCTAGAACTCTAAATAAAACTAACAAGAAAGAGATGCTAGCCATCGTCTGGGCTTTAGATTCTCTCAGAAATTACCTTTACGGTACCCCAAAAGTTCTTATTTTCACCGATCATCGACCCTTAACATATGCACTAAGTACCAAAAACAAAAATACTAAATTAAAACGTTGGAAAGCTTACTTAGGAGAATATAATTATGAAATTAAATATAAACCAGGTAAAACAAATGTGGTAGCAGATGTGCTATCAAGACCACCTTTGGTCACACAAATAACTCTTTAACACCAACCATTCATAGTGATGAATCATCATCTCATGGCTTAATTTATACAGTAGAGTCACCCATCAATTGTTTTAAAAACCAAATTTTTCTTCTACCAATACCACATTCAAAATCACATTTCCGACTTATCATAGACATACGATCACCGAATCACTCTACACTGAATCAAATTTAATTCAAATTTTAAAAAAATGCCTTAACCCATCTGTAACGAATGGAATTAAAACAAATGAGCGAATAATGGGTCTAATCCAAAACATTTATGTAAAAATCATTTCAGTTCCTATAAGATCCGATTTACACAAAAAGAAGTTCAAGACGTAGAAAATGAACAAGATCAAGAAAACTTGATAGTGGATGAACAAATGAACATAATCGTATAATCGTGCACACAGAAACCAAAGAGAAAATAAAACTCAAATTTTGGAAAAATACTTTTTTCCCTCATTAAGTAAAAAACTAAAAAAAATTCACTAAGCTTTGTTTAGTCTGCAAGCAAAATAAATACGACAGACACCCTAATAAGGTCCCAATACAAACAACCCCAATTCCAAATTACCCTGGTGAAATTATTCACATCGTTATTTTCTCTACAGAAGGTAAACTAGTTACCACTGAAATCGATAAGTTTTCAAAATATGCTATGACAAAAATTATCAAGTCAAAAGCTATAGAAGATGTAAGACAACTTATAAGAGATATTGTCTTTGGTTTCGGAATACCTAAAGTAATAGTTTGTGATAATGAAAAATCTTTCAATGCAGCCTCAATACTCTTTATGTTAGAAAATGAATTTGGAATCCAAGTCTTTACTACACCTCCTTACACTAGCACATCAAACGGACAGATAGAGAGATTTCATTCTACTCTCGCTGAAATTATGCGATGCTTGAAATCAGAGAAAATTTATGAATCCTTTTCGGAACTTTTAGAAGCAGCTGTTAATGCTTATAATTGCACTGTTCATTCTGTCACAGAAAGTAAACCGATCGATATATTTTTTAGTAGGAACACCGAAAATACAAAACAAATCGAGGAAACACAAAAAAGAAATATAGAAAAATTAAAATCAAAACAAGAAACCGATATAACATACCATAATAAGAAAAGAACTGATTTAAAAACCTACTCTCCTGGAGATATAATCTACATCAAAGTTAACAAAAGATTAGGTTCAAAGCTATCCGCAAGATATAAAAAAGAAAAAGTTAAAGAAAATAAATCAACAACTGTCTTAACAGAATCAGGCAAAGTTGTTCACAAATCAAACATTAGAAACTAATCCAATTTTTCCTTTTCCCTCTCCTTTATCCGCAGGTATCTAATAAAACTAGTTCAGGCGAACATTGAAATTTTAGATTATTCTAATTCCCCAATCATCATCCTTAATAAAGGTCAAGCCAAAATATCAGAAGGCAACATAAAATTCATACACACCGTGGAAATGACTGCATTTGAAGAATTCATTTTAGAAGCAGATTCTGTCATCCTAAGACAAATTCCAAAAACAAATCATTTTTTTCCTATTATTCATCATGAAGTAGAATTAATCAAAAATAGTATTCAAAATTTAAAAACTAGTAACACAAAACCATCTTTAGATTTCTTAGGGACTGGTTGGAAATGGATAGCTGGATCTCCGGACCATAATGATTTTAAAATTATTAGAAATAAAATAAACAATGTAATTGAAAACAATAATGAGCAAATAATCATTAATGAAGAATATAAAGAAAGAATAAATAAACTTACCAATGTAACTAATGAAATAATAAATACAATGAAGAGAGATGGTACATTTGAAAACCAATTTAGCGTTATATTACTATTCAAAATAAAAATTATAAAAGAAGAACTAACTAATATCATATAAGCAATTGAACTTGCAAAAGAAAATATTGTAAATTCCAATATATTATCGAGAAAAGAAATGAATTTAATATTAAGTAAAATGGATAAAGATATTTTGCCTTATGCAAATGTAGAACAAGCAATCAAATTCGCTGACGTTAAAATTGCATCAAACTCTAAAAATTTACTTTATATTATAAGTGTTCCTAAAACAAAAAAGGAAATATATGAAAAACTAATTATAATCCCAATTAAAAAAAGTAATGGTTTGATAACCAAAATAGCACATACAAATATATTGAAGAATGAAATAAATATTTATGGAACTTTAAAAGATTGCAAAAAAATCGAAAATATTTCTTTATGAAAGCAAACAGATTTGTTAGATTTAAGAAACGATAATTGTATATCAAATTTAATCAAATACGAAAATGCATCATGTAACTCAACAAATAGTCAACACATTGCCCAAATCCGAGAAATATCACCAGGACTGATCATTCTCAACCAATTCAACGGCACAATAGAAGCTGACAACAAGAACCAATCACTTAACGGAAATTATTTCATCAGATTTTCCAATGAATCTATATTGATCAACAATCAACGATATGACGCCCAAGAAGTAATCAATATACAAGCGCTACCACCTGCACTACATCCGAATACAGATTCAGCAGTCGAAGAAATCCTTTCATTACAATTCATAAAGGAATAACATATAAAAAATATGCAACACCTCAACAAAATACAAATAGAAAAAGACACACATCAGATAATAACATATGTGATTTTTGCAGTAATATTCCTCATTATAGTACTAATTGCATACAAAAGAAAATCTTGAGAATCTACTGATAAACCAAAAACAATACCAGCTGTTATCATGACAAATCAGGGTGAGTCAAATCAATCACCAGCTCTGCAAAAATATCCAAGTCTCTATACCATCACGTAAAAAATGCGTGGACGCATTATCTTAAGAAGGGAGGAGTTAAAGCCATAAAGATTGAGATTGAGTTGCCATACTCAACATCAAATAAAATAAACAATATCATCCGGCGACGGCGACACAGTCATCTTTCTTCAAATCATGGGAAGCGCAGCGTCAGCAATAATGATCATCAATAGTGTTAGACTTCAACATAATAAAAACATTTGGTGACTTGAGTCACATTTCAACATGATTTCGTTTGTTAGATTAAGTTAGTTATTAAGAAACTGTTCAATGATGAACATCGTGAAATAAAGAAGACATTTTTTAAAAACACAAATAAATTAAGAATAAATTAATTTGTATACGCTGTGTTTTTTCTATTATTTAAATAAATTAGACGACTATTGAACCAAGGCGGTTTAGATGTATTTTTGATTTTTGTTTTAGGAACAAATAGATCGATAGCCATCTTTAGAGAACTGAGAAAATTGTCATGAAAATTTGATTGTTCATTCGGTTGAATCAAGGCTGAAGGTAAAAATAAATCATTATTGATGTAACTCGCAACGTCACTGAAATTAGCTTTATAAAAATAATATTAATACTGAAATAGCATTGTTGGTTTGAAAAAGTTTAATATTTTAAATTCAAAAATCAACGCAATTTGATGTTTTGTGTTACGAAATATAGAAAAATAGATCTACTTACAGATAAATTTAAGTCTTTATCATCAAATAATAAATCAAGTGTTCTATACAATCTTAAAATTGTTCATTTGAATCAAATTAACTGTGGATAGTGTATCAATAACAAAATAATCACATTTATTAATTAAATTAAAAGGAATAAGAAGACCTTCATCAGAGTCAAATACCCAATTTATATTCGGCAAGTTAAAATAAACCTACTAAAATAACATATTGATTACTATTTAACGTAGAAATAAAATGAACACAAAAACTTATGTGTTCTTTATATAAATCTAATTGGCTCTTTGGCGGAATATAACTCAATATTATAGAAATATATTTTTTGCAATTCAATGATACCTTGACAACAATTTGATCAATGCCAAAAGATGAATTATTTGGTGCTGGCAATGATAATTCAGTACTCGCATACAAAGATCGCACTGCAAGCAAAACCCCTCCACCTCTTTCAAAACCAGTGAAAAGAGAACAACTGTCCTTGCAAAACACAGAGTATTGTTGACTACTGAACGTCTGTGCATTGTTATGATTCTCTCAGTTAACCACGTCTCGGTGAACGCTAGTTTAATTTTTAAATTGAAACAACCGTATTCTTCAGAGTTTGAACTAAGACTGATTTTTATTCGTCTTCATCTTAAGCTAACTTACAATAGGAGTATATGAGACTCGTGAAATATAATGTGTCATCAAGTTCCATAAGGGATACTTGAGTCGACATTAAAAATGTTTATATTTCGATATGCTGATTGAGTATGTTTATATTTCATTGCTGATTGTTGCACAATGGCAACGATCATTGTTTATTTTAGTTCATGAGTATACAAGATAAGTTTTATTTTTATGTTTTGAAAACAAAGAGCGAAAGCTCCACTGAGGATGCTTCCTTGTTATCTACTTCTGGAGGGTCTTCTATGTTAGAGTTATACATAACTCGCTAAGAAAACAAATTGTTCTGAAGATGACGACAGCAGTAATTGCTGCATTTTAGTGCGCATTCCACCAATGTTATGGTAATAACTAATAACCAAGGAAATTAAATGCATCGGAATGAGAAGTATTATTTAAAGGTAATGTATTGGTGTAGTGGGATGTTACTGTTGATGATGATGGAGGTGGTGGCGGTGGTGTTGGAGGTGGCGATGAGGTGGTGGTGGTGGCGGTGGAGGTGTAGGTGGTGGTGTAGGTGGTGGTGTAGGTGGTGGTGATAGTAGGTGTGGTGACGGCGACGACGATGAAGGTGTTGATGTTGAAGGTGATGATTGTGGCAAAGAGAGAGTCGATATTATTAGAAGTGGTGTGATTGTAGATTGTGATGACGAAGATAGTGAAGGTAATTGAGAGATTAGGTTTGAGCTAAGAGACACGGAGGCACTGGTGGTATAGTCTGCGTTTTCTCTTTTTTGTCCAGAGCAAAAAAAATTTTAACTTGGACATGAATACGCCAAATCGAAGAATCCATGACTCTTCATAAATGCTCATGTGATACACTGAGCTTAAATGTAACAAATTTTAGTTCTGAAACATTCGTGTCGTTTTTTACCAACATAAAACATTCAAACGACTCAGGAGAAATGTTAGTTTTTAAAGATAAAAATGTAATAATGTCTTCGGGGGTAGTTGTGTTTGAGAAACGAGATAGATGAAGCCATTTTAATTTTGGTATTGCACTTAGATTTGTTGCCGTATCAGCGCCGATTATCATCACTTCTCTTTAATTTTTAGGTTTTGTTGTTCTCAACCATAACAAACTCGGAATCGTTCGAATTATTATTTTTGTTTAAAGGTCTGGGAACACTATTGAATACTGAAAGGTTTTGATCAATATGAGTGTAGTTGTTTATAATGATATCATCTTCTGATTTATCAGTTGAAATTTCACCAGGCAGATCATTGTTTTCGCGGTAAAAATCATTATTATTATATTATATATATACTATTTTTTTTTTATGGTGAGTTCATTGAAGCAAGGGCAAAAAATTTTGTTATTTGACAAAAATAAGACTTTGTGAAGGTTAGAAAGCTTATTTTGATTTTACTATGCAAAATCAAGACAAAATATGGGGCCCTTAATTCTCGTGTGATAACTCTTAAAACACATTAGAATGTAAGAGAGCACATCATAACTTTCTGGGATACCAATAGTAAAAAAAATTACTATGTGTAACGAATTTACAACTAACGTGTATATTTACATATGCATACTATTTTTTTCATTTTGCTATCGAGGAGAGAAAAAAATGTATGAAGTTCGCAGTGCCAAGAATATGGATCTTATCACTGATTGCTTTGTGTAGTTCATCCACGCAAGCGTCGGGCTGGCAAAAATGCCCAGAACCCAGATCTGCAATTAACAACTTCTACAGTAACCCGTTGCTTTGCCTTACCGTTCAAAACCAATGGAACACGATGCCTCTATCGTAATGAGTTCTAATGAGATAACCTTTTTCTTTACAGGTGAATTGACGGCCAGACCACAGTTCTTGTACTGGGACTGAGTAAGGTAATAGAATTGAAAACAGTAATACAATTGAAAACAGCTTGCAGCAGACTCACTTGAAGAAACGAATTAAAAGTCTTGGTCTCTGTCATTATTTATACACAAAAAATGCTTATTCCCAATTATTTACAAGTGCGTGCTTATGCTGACTGCACAAAAGAAAATTATGAAAATTATTGATAGAGTTCAAACGTATAGTGTTACAAGTTGAATTCACAAATTAATGCTGATTTAATGAAATTTGAAAGTGCAGTATGGTTAGCAACCATAAACTTATTTATTATAATTATATGGTGATGATTTGTTGATTTTGAACATCCTGCCCCACGCTGATGATATATTGTGGATTCATTAGAAGCTATTAGACCTGGAAACTGTAGCTGGATGATGGTTCATTTCTAGGTGCGGGTATTGGTGGTGACGGCATTCTCTGTTTGAATCGAGCACTGCAACACCGGCATGCTAGGTATATGATGACTGTCATTGCACTGAGAAAACCAAGAGAGCTCATGATGGTGTGCGGAATGTTATGTTGATATATGTGATTAGGGAGTTC
Source organism: Melanostoma mellinum (assembly GCA_914767635.1). NCBI lineage: Eukaryota > Metazoa > Arthropoda > Insecta > Diptera > Syrphidae > Melanostoma > Melanostoma mellinum. The sequence goes on from OU612060.1 coordinate 104,555,957, forward strand.
TAGCTGTTGTGAATTAATCTGCTTTTGAAGTTCTAGCAGATCTGTGTGGAATGAACTCATGTTTGATGAATAATACTTGAGAGCTGCAAGGCGGCTGATGTTTTCAGAAGTTATATCACCGCTTTGTCTGTTGTGTGACACTCTTATATTGTTTGAGTGAATTTGTAGCCCTTGAAGAGTAAGATGTTGATGTTTGGCCCCACAAGACGGTTGCATCCTTAAAAGTCCACTTCCCTGTATTTTAATGAAGGTAGTTTGGCGATCGCATCACAAACGGTATTCAGCGTTGTTTCTTCTTTGACGGCGAAAATTCATTGATTTACTTCAGGCAGTTTTTTCCAAACAGAATTGGTTTGAATAAGTTTGAGCTCAAATCCCGACAGGTCCGAAGCGTTGTTGAGTAAATTTATTTCGCAGATGCTGAGGTTTGTTCCACATCTGTATACTGGATGAGATTGGGAGCACAGATAATGAACCCCGTTCATTATGATACATGAAGTGAGGTCACCTTCGGTTACAGGGTAGTATTCGTCGTGGTGAGGACTCAATGCCAGGAAACTTATTGATAATTGTATTGCTATGAAGGTTTTGTTGACAACTGCTGGGATCGGAGCCACGTTAAACATCGTGATTTTCCAACTCGACTAATGGTAGTTCAATTTTAAAAATTAGGTAGTCCGACGCTATTTGTCCGGTAATTGACATAAGCTTGTATAGAGTCAATATGTTTTCGGCCTCAACTGGAAGTCGAAGTCCTGATGGTAAATGGTTTCTTATTATTTAATTAATTTAAGTAATTTCACCGTTGAGTTGTTGTGGAGATATGAGTATAGATGATTTATTCGTCCTTGGTGAGTGTCTGCCAAAACATCAGTTATTGAATTTTGGGTGCACTGTATGTTCATTATTAATCTTAGTCTGGTACACTTCCTCGGTCAAATTGTTGATTCGATATATTATCTGCTTAAATTGAGTTTCAAGCATGCTGTGTTTTTTGGACATGGCTTCTTGATTTTTTTTCATTATTTTCACTGTTGAGTCTGAAATTGAAGTCTGATTTTTCGCAGAAAGCGAATTTGCTATGTTTCCTACGACATCTATAGCTCCTCTTTTAATCATTCCTTGTTTAGTTGAAAGAAATATATTATCTTCCGTTACCTCGTGTTCGATCAGTTCTATTTGTTGAACAACTTGAGCGCATAATCCTTGAAACAACAACTGATCGCATAGATGTTTTAGTACGAAAGTGCTATTTTCGAGTGCTTGAATATCTTTTCGATATGAAGCAAGGTTATAGTATACCACTAGATTCCATTTGCTGTGAATCAAGCTTATCGTTCCTTGTTTTTGGAAATGTATGCCAGGTGCCGAGCTATTAAACTTGATGACTTCTACATCACTGGCAGCTATAATTGCTAATAGCAGAGCTATTATTAAAAGAGTCAGCAATCCTGACCGGGATGAATTGGGCGTTGATTGTTTTGTTGGCTTAGATGATGAACTGGACTCGCCGATGTCTTCTTGTTCATCTAGTTTGCGTTTTCGACTTGTTAGAGATGCATCAGGTTGCAAGCCCAGTGAGCTTTGGCTAGTGCATCTTTCCTTGAGGATTATTGTTGACTGAATGAATCGCAGGCAGTAGGCTGTTATTCTTTGCATTTTAAGAAATGAATTAGAGTGTTTCATCCCTTCAAATATGTTTGTTGATTGATTACTAGTGATTAAGGCTACACTATTCTTATATGGGGGTGGCCATATGTCTTCAGTGCCATGAAGAAATCTTGGACCATATTTCCATAAGAGATGGTCTTGAAGTTTGTCTGGTGAGATCTCCCTTGACTGACATGTCGCCACTGAATAGGGTCCGTGAGTTTTTGGATGATTGCAATCCGACGTCCAACAAATGATTGGAATGATTCCGCCTTGGAATTTATCCAGCTCACTACAATCTGAGAGTCTGTCCACAAGAATCGGTTTACGTTTTTCAATTTGAGATCAAGCTTCACACGGTTTGACAATACAGCGGCTTGTAGAGCTGCGCATAATTCTAAACGAGTTATTGTCATCGACTTAGCCCCTGGTGCTGTTTTAGTGATTGGGGCGACTCGAGATTTGGAGCATAGTAATCGTACTATGATTGTACCATTTTTGTTAATAGATCTAACATATACCGCTGCGCCATAAGCCTTTTCTGAAGCATTAGCAAATGTGTGTATTTGAACTGATGAAGGGATCGTATCGCTGAAGACGTGTCGGGAAATGTTGAACTTGTCTAGTTCTTGCAGTTCTGATAGAACTTCTTCCACCTGGTGTACATCTCTTTGGTAGCGCTGCATCCCAGTCGTACTTAAGCTCGCACAGTTCTTGAAGAAACAATTTTGCCACAGTAGCTACAGGTGCTATAATCCCAAGTGGATCAAAAAGACGAGCTATATCTGAGGCTACTGATCGTTTGGTCTGATTTAGGCCGCCATATCAATTCAAGAGTTTTGACCATGCCTTCAGTGTTGTCATGGGAAAGAGGAATCTCTTGATCTTCTAATGGAACGTGTGCGAGTAATTGTTGGTTGTTGGAGCACCATTTTTTTAATTCGAACCCTCCCTCCCGCAGCAATGCTGATAGTTGGGCTTGAATGTGCTTTGCTTCGAGTAAGCTGTCTGAACCTGACATCACGTCATCGACGTAAAAATTTTTTAACAGCACTTGGAAGCCTAATGGATACTTTGAAAAGTAGTCTTGAGCCAAAGTCTGGAGGCATTTTGTGGCGAGATAAGGAGCTGATGTAGTGCCGTATGTAACAGTGCAAATCTTGTAACATTTTAGAGCTTGGGTTGATGTGGGTCGCCACCATATTAACTGGAAGTGTTGGTCTTCTTCTCTTACGCGTATTTGCCGATACATTTTTTGAATATCGGCCTTAATGACGAATTTTGGCAATCTCAAACGCAATAGTATGGTGAACAACTCATCTTGAATAGTTGGACCGGCATACAGAATGTTATTAAGCCAAAGATTGGAAGATATCTTTGCCGAGGCATCAAAAACAGCTCTTAGTTTTGTGCTGCTGCTTTTTGGTTTGAGGACGCAAAAGTGAGGCAGGAAATAGTGTCGCGTTTGAATGGTTTCGAGGTTTATCTCTACTATATGCCCCAATTTGATGTACTTGTCCATGAAGCCAATGTATTGATTGTATAATTCTTGATCTCGTTCCAATTTGTGCTCCAAAGCATGAAACCTTCTCACTGCTATGTCACTAGATTCTCCTAATTTCTCTGGGTCGTCAGCAAAAGGTAGATTGACAACGAACCTTCCAGTTGTGTCTCTTGAAGTTGATAGGTTGAAATATTCTTCACATTTTTCTTCCGCAATCGTTCATTTTGATGTGGAGCACGGCAGTTCTTCTGCCAAAATTTGTTCTGGTTGCAGATAGGTATAGGTTATGCTTAATAAAAATAGCAAATAAAATTTCCTCTAAAATTAACCTATTAATCGATTCATGCAATAAAAATCCATTCAATGTTGAGTTCCTTAAGAAATGACATAAGCAATAGAATAATTTTCCCTCAGTGACATAGACTTATATTTCTCATATATCCACGGGAACGGAAGATTCAAACAGTAACGGGGCTGGGAACGGAAACTTAGAAACTACTGGACAGACTTCTAAAATTCTTTCGGCATTGGGATGCCACATAATCCGTTTCAGCATTATGATGCCACATAATCCCAAAATTAAAACGATTATTTTTCTTTCCCAAATTCCCACTTAAGCGGAAGAACGAGAGCTCGAACCTTAAAACTACATACAGACCCGAGCAACGCGGGGCGACTCAGCTAGTTATTAATAAAACTAATCAACTGGATTTAAATTATATTTGGCACATAGGTAGTCTTGTCTTGAAAAAGCTGTAGGCTATATTCCATATTCCTACGGCAACGGGAATGTAAACGGGAAATTAAAAAATACTGGAGAGATCTCAAAACTTCTCTCTGCATTAAGGTTCTACATTAGGTATCTATATCTCTGCTGGAGCTGGACTCTGTAGTTTTCACCAATGACAGCTGCATCTAGAACAAACACCAAACAGCAAAAGCAAAGTTTAGATTTGTATAATTTATACTCATCTTGTTCTCTCTCTGCATCCATAATAAGATAGACACATAGATGTTTGTTGTTGATAAATATTAAGTGTGTTAGTTGAAGCCCTAGGGTCGCCCTGGGGTCACTACAAAGTGTTTTTGAGAAGCTTAAAGTGGCCCTGAATGTCAAACTTAGTGTTTTTTGAGCACTAGGATTAAGGGGACGGGTAGAGCTTGATCAGCTCTGGGCTTTGCGGTGTCAGAATGAAACCTATTGTGCCAGCCCATGTGAGGTTTCAGGGCAGTTCTACTGCTCCTGAAGTGAACCAGAAGTTAGCAATCTTCTGTGGGTGAATGAGTTTGAGTTTATCTAGGGGGATGATCTCGTAGTCAAGTATTTGCTTTCTAAGGCGGAAAAGGGATGGATATCCTGTAATAAAATGTGCGGAGATGTTTCCTCATTTTCCAGGCATAGTCTACATGGAGTCCGCTACCAGCCTCATTTGGTGAAGATGTTTCCTTAAAAAGTGGCCGCCGGTTAGTAGTCCTGTGCCGGTCGGTTAGTAGTTCTGTGCAAGTTTTTAGCATTTTCTTATTGAGGTTTAATGCTTTTTCAGTATATTCTGGCAAAAAGAGTTTTGAACAGGTTTGGCCAGATGAGTTACGCAAAGCTTTATTTGATTCTTCCCTCAACTCTCCCTATGTTTTTGCCCATGTGAGGTTTCAGGGCAGTTCTACTGCTCTTGAAGTGAACCAGAAGTTAGCAATCTTCTGTGGGTGAATGAGTTTGAGTTTATCTAGGGGTATGATCTCGTAGTCAAGTATTTGCTTTCTAAGTCGGAAAAGGGCTGGATATCCTGTAATAAAATGTGCGGAGATGTTTCCTCATTTTCCAGGCATAGTCTACATGGAGTCCGCTAAGAGCCTCATTTGGTGAAGATGTTTCCTTAAACAGTGGCCGCCGGTTAGTAGTCCTGTGCCGGTCGGTTAGTAGTTCTGTGGAAGTTTTTAGCATTTTCTTATTGAGGTTCAATGCTTTTTCAGTATATTCTGGCAAAAAGAGTTTTGAACAGGTTTGGCCAGATGAGTTACGCAAAGCTTTATTTGATTCTTCCCTCAACTCGGCCTAGGTTTTTGCTATGACGATTTGAAGGCTGATAAATGGCATGAATTTTTTATTTTTTTTTTTTTTGTAATGAAGAGGATAGCAGTAGTTGTAGTAATAGTGACTTTATTTAGCAATATTTATAAAATTGATGATCATTTTTATTTTAAAACAGTTTTTATATTAAAACAGACAAATGTTTATTTTACACAAAAGATCGATTAAATAACTAATTTCAATTTTTATATTAAAGAGACAAATAATTTTGATTAGAACGAATGATGTTTCTACTAGTGAAGTACAATAGTAAGTGGGTGGTTGACTAGCCAAAGAGATCGCAACAGGCGAAACCCAAAAGGTGGCTAGTCAACATAAATGAAATCGGATGTCAGCGCGTGAGGCAAAACATTGAACTTCTATGGAAGATCACATTTCGTCTGGCCTCACGCTGCTGGGAAAGTTGGTTGGTAATAGGAGTTGTAGGTTATATGAAAGGTGTGGGAATTGGAATAAATAATGAATTTGGGAAATGATAAAGCCATCATTTCCCATCGTGTCAGCATTAAAAATAAAGGTACGTGTGAAAGCATTGTTGGTCGGTTTGCTTAATATACTCCCCCTCTTTGAGGGATCTAATCACTCAAAAAACTCTAAAACTTCGTGTCTACCTCGAAGCGAGAAGCTCTTCTTCTGGGAAGGGGTTTGGGCTTTCTTTTCTTAAAGAAGTAGTATATGATGAACCCAATCATTGTGACGAATAAAACAAAGCTTATGCTATAGTGATGGTAATCATGAGTGTTTATATCATTCGCCCATGTATCCTTATCTAAATCTTTAGCTACTTCATTTATTTTATCCTTTAAAACCTGTATTTCTATAAAACTTGTCTCATTGCTCGAAGGTGCAATGACTCTTGTACCTTCGCTCGGTAATTTCGTTTTAATCACCTCAGTTATTCTAACAGACGGAACAAATGAATTTTTTATTGTGGTGTTGCTTAGAACTCGTCCATTTATAACTATATTTGGAAGCTTCAATGTGCACGGTCTTAAAAATTCCATCAGCCCATTACCACTTATTGTTAAACTTTTTGTGATTCCTTCGCATATAAGTAGACCAGTTACTGTGCCCTTAAGGGAGAATATCCAACTGTTAGAAGCTCTTAGACTTATCCATTGATCGTGTAAAATGGATTTTGTTAAAACGCACTTATCTAAAGCACTTGGCAAATGGTTCAGTAGTGAGACTTCACAACTATTACCACTATCCCTATGGATCATTGTTGGTAGTTGTTGGTTACAAATACAATTTCTAGTTGAAAGAAAATGACAAGACAGTAACTGATTTTCTGTTAATTCAAAATACCTATCTCTAGTTGAAGTGACTGCTAAATACGGGGATGATAGTTTCATAATGAAGCTTGAATCATTTTGAAATAAAGGGAATGAAACTACATTGAACAGTTGAAAATCCTGGTTATCAACCAAAGGAATCATCATTTCAAATACTATAGATTCATTAAGACTTCGCCCCTTAATGGATGACAGTTTAAAAATATCTAAAACGGATGCTGTTGGAATGTTAAGATGAGACGGAAGATTGTTGCGAATGATTTGGAGTTGTTTGCCGAATTGTGACGGCGAAATAAAATGGGGATTCATTTTTGCATTATTAAGGCTAAGAAGAACGTCAAGTAATGTATCTTGCACTCTCTCGAGGTTTGTGATTGATAAAATCAGATATGATGTTAAGGAAGAGAAACTCTGGCTAACGTCAATTATTTCTTGATGTTTTTCTATGTAATTAAAAGATTCTCTGAAAATAGCTATCAAACCTTGGTATTGCTGACTGAGTTGCATATTGTTTCGTTTAAGGAGATTAACTGTTGAATACGCGATCGAACTCTGTTTTTTAAAGAGATGTACTAGGTGTTGTTCATCTTGGTGAACCAACGAAATTTGGTGTTGTATGTCTTTAGCATCATCTTGATCCAATACTCCAAATAAACTATGTGCTACGTTTCCTAAAGTCGAAGGGAGATCTAGCAAATCTTATCCGTTTACTATAGGAGGTGTGATAATTATGAACGAGGTCATTGTTTGATTCAACTACAGCCACTCTATGTTTAAGTGTGGAAATTGTGGGCAGACAATACGGATTACCTCTTAATTCATCTAAGCAGATTTTATCCATTCTATTCAAGTAAGTTTTTACTTCCCCTAGCTCTAGCCAGTATGACGACAAATTATAAAAAATATAAATGTTCCAAAAACTATTAACAGTGCTAGCAGTACCTATGTCCTCAAAATAGATGCCAGTGTGATTTTCGAATTTAGTAACCCTTATTGGATCGATATCTGAGGAGGCTACTAATGGAGACAATAGACACATCATGCATAGTAATGATGTCAGGGGATTGCCAAGGAGTCTTCCACTTCTTAATCTCATTGTGGGTTGATTTCTTACTGGGGTTTGCATAACCTCTTTTCGCTGCTCTTTGTCCTCAATAGGCAAAAAGCATAAGTTTTGAATTGCTCGTTGATATGTTCCTGTTTCCGTTTTTACATATGCTACTCGCACCAATCCATCGGTTCCTTTGACAACTTCGATTACACGTCCAAGCTTCCATTTCCTTGGAGGCTGGTGTGCATCCTTTAAAACAACCATTGTCCCAGCTTCTAGATTTGGAGATTGCACTTTCCACTTTAATTTCTGTTGCAGGAGGTGGAGGTATTCGTCCGACCATCTCTGCCAAAAATGTTGTTGAATATGCTGAATCTGACGAAATTTGTCTAATCTTGAGATTTTGTGATCAGTAATGTCAGGCTCTGGAAGCGAAGTCAATGGAGCGCCAATTAGAAAATGACCTGGAGTCAACGCCTGCAAGTCATTGGGATCTGACGAGTTAGGTGTAAGTGGTCGTGAATTTAAGATAGACTCAATTTGAACTACGACGGTTGAAAGTTCTTCAGAAGTTAAAGAAGCTTCTCCTAAATATTTTAATAATAATATTTTGGCCGATTTAACAGCTGCCTCCCACAAGCCTCCAAAATGAGGTGATCGTGGTGGAATGTGTTTCTAGTTGATTCCCATTTTCAGACAGTTTGAATTGATTGACAATTGAGTTTCAGATGACTGAACAAAATCTTGAACGTCCTTTAATTGATTTCTTGCTCCAACGAAATTTGTGGCACTGTCACAGAATATGGTATAAGCCCCGTCTTCCAACAAAGCGTTTCAAGCAATTAATAAATGATTCTGTGGTAAGGTTGTTAACCACCTCAATATGAACAGCTTTTGTGGAAAAGCATACAAATACTGCAAGATAAGATTTGGTTGGAGTTTTTCCTCAAACATTATAATGTGTTCGTATGGGTCCACAAAAGTCCACTCCTGAATAGTGGAATGGGCGAGACGGTATTATTCTTTCCTTAGGTAAATTACCCATTAATTGATCGATGGATCTGGGTTTGGCACGGAAACATTGGATACATTTAGAGAGTACCTTTCTCGTTTCTCTTCCTACGCTTAAAATCCAAAACTCTTGCCTGGAGATAGATACCAGTGTTCTATAGGAAGCATGTAAATGTTTCTTATGTAAGTGATCTAAGAGCAATGTTGTAACTATATTATTTTTTGGGAGTAATATTTGGTTTTTTGCTTGAGAAGGAATCTCAGCGTGTTTAAGTCTTCCTCCCACATGTATCAACTTTGTTGTAATATCAAAGTATGGACTCAAAGACAATAATTGTGAATTGTTGTGAAGAGGCTTACCAGCCTGAAGAGCCTTATACTCTTCGGGGAAAGAATTAATTTGAATACTCCTCCACAAAAGAATGGTTCCGTTATGGATATCTTCCACTGTTAATGGACCAGTATTTTGGTTTTCTTCTCGACGAAATTTGAAACTCATTAAGAATCTAGAACAAACTGCAAATATTTTTTGCAGTGTGTAAAACGAATTTTTATGATCAATTAGAGTGACTACATCATCTGGGGTTGACATAGTCAACACCGTTTTGAGTTTCCGACGCCCAGAGATCTGTTCTGGTATTGAATACTCCATTTGGTAATTGGACGTGTCATTTTGTTTTAAAAACTCAGGACCATCAAACCAAATGGTTGATCTCATAAGATCGCGCAGTCCTACTCCACGCGATATAAGATCTGCAGGATTTAATTCACCTCTAACATAATGCCAATTGCTCAAATCTGAATTTGTTTGAATTTTAGCTACACGATTTGCAATATAAGTCTTTCAAGTATAGGAGGGGGATTTTATCCATGATAAAACTGTTGTGGAATCTGTGTAATAATTTATCGACGTAATAGTCATACTAATTATTGGAATAATTTTTTGCATTAACTCTACCAATAGAACAGCCGCCTGAAGCTCTAATCGCGCAATACTTGTTGCTTTTAAGGGAACGACGCGAGATTTTGAACATAGCAGTTGTACAAAGATTTTCCCTTCTTTGTCAGTAGATTTTAGGTAAATGCATGCACCAAAAGCACTTTCGCTGCTATCGGAGAAGGCATGCAATTCTAATTTAGTTGCTTAATCTATTAAAACAAAGCGGGGTAGCTTATTTCCTGCAAGTAGGAACACTTTTTCAAATAGTTCAGCCACTTTGAAGCTTGCTCTGAAGGCAAGGTTTCATCCCAAGAAATATTGGTTTTCCATAGTTCTTGGAGAAATATTTTTCCTAGGAGAATGACTGGACCAATAAGCCCCAGGGGATCAAAGAATTTTGCCAGGTCGGCAAGAACGCTTCTTTTTGTTACCTGTAGATTACAGGGTGTTGTATAGTCGTAGCGAAATTTGAAGGTGTCTTGACTTGGATCCCAAACTAAACCAAGTGTCTTTATTACCTCGGATTGATAAATAGTCAACATTTTTTCTCGATGTTCCATAGGAATATTTTCAAGAATGCGTGGATCGTTTGAACAAAATTTTGTCAAATCAAAATTTCCTTGTTTTAGTAAATTTATAGTTTCATCGAGAAGCAACTTGGCCTCCTCCAGAGTATTTGCTCCGGCTAGGCAGTCATCTACATATATATTTTTTGTAATAATATTTGATGCATTAGGGTATGTATGTTGGTAATCATTTGCTAATTTTACCAAACTTCTCGTTGCTAAATAAGAGGCGGAAGCCATTCCATACGTAACTGTGTTTAGTTTGTATGTTTTTAATGTGTCTCTAGGATCTGACCTCCATAAAATAAGCTGATATGCTCTATCATTTGGATGAATCAGTATCTGTCGATACATTTTGCTAATATCGTCAGTGAATACATATTTATATAGTCTGAAATTGGCTATGACCGAGAATAAATCTGATTGTACTGTCGGTCCAACCATGAGAGTATCATTAAGTGAATAACCAGATGCTGTCTTTGCAGAGGCATCGAAAACCGCCCGAAGCTTTGTTGAAGAACTCTCGGGCTTAACTACGCAATGGTGTGGAAGAAAATAGTTTGACATTGGTATGTTTTTCTCTGGAATTGGTGACATATGACCCAAACGTTCATATTTATCCATGAAGCCTACATAACTTGCTTTCAATTCTCTATTCCTCTCAAGCTTTCTTTCTAAAGAATAAAAACGCTTTCTTGCCATTTCCATTGAATTGCCCAATGCTTCATGAGGTGTTCTTTTGAAGGGAAGTCGCACTATATATTGACCGTTGCGTGTTATTTCCACGTTATCATTGAAGTGCTTTTCACATTTAAATTCTTCTTCACTGTAAATTTTTGATTTACCTTCAGTATTTTCACTTTCCCAAAATGAACGAACTAATTTATCTAGAGAGCTTAGACTTGGTTTTGAAACAGAATGGCAGTAAGAAGTGTGATTATGATTTAAAGCGCTTCCAGCTAGTATCCATCCTAATTTAGTGTTTCGCAATAAAGGAAGACTGCTGCAAATCTGAAGCTCCCCTGGCATGAGAAGCTCAAAGAATATTTCTGCTCCTATTAATAAGTCTATGTGCCGGGAATTAATTATATTGGGGTCCGCTAGAACGATGTTGGAGGGCAATTTCCAAGTTTTCATGTCCTGAGGTACAGTTGCCTGATAATCAGTAATTTTTGGAATTATACTGGCCTCGATAGTTCTGTGGCATCACCGGAACAAATATAAAAAGTGGCATCACGGAAACAAATATAAAAAGTGGCATCACGGAAAACCACTGACAGTTCATCCGACGTGAGAATAGCCTTTCTATGACATTCCATTCGACGTAATAGAAATCGGTATATGTCATTCCATCGACACATTTCGCCACGCGCACACCACTCATCCTAATTTCATTTAATTGTATTTAATTTAATTTAAGTTGATTTAAATAATAAATCTTTATTTCTTTGGTTCATGGAAATCTTTCATTTAGTTGGAAAGCTACGTCGATATTCCACATTGGTGACCCCGAACGTTTGATAACGAACACGATTGCCTTAAGAAATAGCGGATTGTCTTGTGGTTTTGCGTGCGGTGTTTTTGCATACAGTTACGCATTTACAGTTGGCTACATACAGTAATTTTTGCAACATATTTTTTTAGAAAGCGGAGTTTATTTAGCGCTCTCATCATGACAAATGATACAGAGGCTGGTACGAGTAATCCTACGGAGCAAAAAACTGATTCTGTCGCCGAAAGCGAAATAAATTCAGCAACAGTCAACCGAGTGTCTGTGTCTGTTAAAGTTCCGCCATTCTGGGACGAAAATCCACAAATTTGGTTTGCCCAGTTGGAAGCACAATTCTCCAACGCGGGAGTTAACTCAGACAAAGCAAAATTCAACACGGTTGTTGCAGCGATCGAAATTAAAATTTTAACACAGGTAACAGATGCTGTTCTCAACCCACCAGAATTTGGTAAATTTGAGAATTCTAAAAGAGTACTGCTTGAGCGATTCGGAGCATCAGAGCAACAAAAATAAAGCGTTTACTTTCGGAGATCGAACTGGGAGACAAAAAGTCTACGCAGCTACTCAATGAAATGCGTGTACTTGGTTGAATACACTTAACGGACGAATTTTTGCACAGTTTATGGCTCAACAGTTACCATCACATGTTCGAGCGATTCTACAAGCCTCAACTGCAGACCTTAAAGGAAAAGCCGCTTTAGCAGATAAAATTTTAGAGGTTAGCAACCAACACCAAGTGGACATGGCTACAAGATCTGTTCAACCAACATCATCGTCATCGCTCGAATACCGAATTGCACAGATCGACCGGCAATTACAACAGCTTCTTTCGAAAGAGCATCGTTCAAAGGACCGTTCACGAAGTAAAAGCCGTAAACGTGAAAAAACACCCGTTCATCGAAACAAAAATGACAACGGTACCATGTACTGTTGGTTTCACCGTACATTTGCAGAAGCCGCTCGTAACTGTCGTCAACCCTGTTCTTTCTCATCACAGTTGCCGACAAAAAACTACTAAGCCAATCGTTTGACAACTCAGACGAAACAAGCGATAATGGTTTAACAATTGCTCGTCTGTTTATGAAAGATAACAAATCCAACAAAAAATTTCTAATTGATTCCGGTGCCGATGTATCGGTTATCCCACCTCAACGAAGTGACATGTATAAGCACCCACATTCATCTAAATTGTATGCGGCAAATGGTAGTGAGATTAAAACATACGGTACACAACATCTCACATTAGACCTAGGCCTTCGCAGAAAATTTTCTTGGGACTTTATAGTCGCACAGGTACAGTCTCCGATCATAGGTGTCGACTTCCTTAAGCATTACGGTTTGCTTATTGATGTTCGCAAGAGCAAACTAATCGATGGAAACACAAAGCTGGAAGCAACGGGGGACTCATGCGGATCAGGTAGAGGTTAAATTTATACGTTTAATCTAAACGGTATTTTCGCATCTATTTTAGACGAGTACAAGAACATCACCAATTTCGAAGCAAGAAGGCAGCCCACGGCAATAGATGAAGAGCATCACATTGAGACTTTTGGACCCTCTGTTTTTGCTCGACCACGAAGACTGCCACCAGACAAGCTAGAAGCAGCCCGCTCGGAATTTTCAAAGTTGGTTGAAAGTGGGATTTGCCGGCCGTCCAAAAGTCCTTGGGCTAGCCGACTGCATATGGTGAAGAAGTCTAATGGAGAGTGGCGATGTTGTGGGGACTACCGTGCTTTAAATGCCGATACACTACCTGATCGATACCCTCTGACATTCTTGCACGCTCACATGCTGCATGGTAAGAAAATTTTTTCCACTATTGACCTTCGAAGTGCCTATTACCAGATCCCGGTGCGAAAATGTGACATAGCTAAGACCGCTATTACAACGCCGTTCGGACTTTTTGAATTTATCTTCATGCCGAATGGACTTAAGAATGCCGCACAAACTTTTCAACGTCACATCAACTCAGTTCTCAACAATCTATTTGACTGCTGCTTCCCTTATGTTGACGACCTGATGGTAGCTTCTTCAAATATAGAAGAACACGAGCGAGATTTGCGCCGAGTTTTTTCAATTTTCAAAATTGGACGAGAACAATTTGAAAATAAACGTCTCTAAATGTGTGTTTGGGAAAAGCGAAGTTATTTTCTTAGGGCATCTGGTAAGCGAAAAAGGAATTAAGCCTACGAACGAGAAAATTAGTGCTGTGAAAGAATTCAAACAACCAAAATTGGCCAAGGAACTAAAAAAGTTTTTAGGAACTATAAATTTTTACAGAAAGTTCATTCCCCACGCCATAAACAACCAAATGATACTTCAGAAACTCATTGTGGGAAACAAGAAGAACGACAACACACCAATAAAGTGGGACGAAAAATCAAAAAAGGCTTTCCAGGACTGTAAAGAGGAATTAGTGAATGCTGCACTCTTACATCATCCGGTTGCTAGTGCTCAATTAGTTCTTTACACGGATGCTTCAGTTTTTGCAGTAGGTGCTGCATTAAATCAATTGCACAGCAACGAACTTCAGCCACTAGGATTTTATTCAAAGAAACTTACTAAACCACAACTTAAATACAGCACTTATGACCGAGAACTTACAGCGATCTACCAAGCTATTCAATTTTTCAAGCATTTTCTGGAAGGAAGAAACTTTATTATCCTGACTGACCATAAGCCTATCACCTTTGCATTTCAACAAAATCTGGAGAAAGCTTCTCCACGTCAACAGCGCCAACTGGATTATATTGGACAGTTTTGTACCGATATCCGGCATATAGACGGAGAGCAGAATACGGTTGCAGACTGGTTGTCACGCATCCAACAAATTTCATCAAAAGAGATCGATTTTGAGGAGATGGCAAGCGAACAACTAATGGATATCGAACTTAAAGAATATCTAAACCAAGGTAATAAAACTGAAACTTCTCTAGTTATCAAATTGTTTCCTATTCCCAGATCCAAAATTTCACTTTACTGCGATACATCACAAGAAACTATTCGCCCGTTCGTTCCTGAATCATTTCGTCATCGCATCATCGAGAGACTCCACGGCATTTCGCATCCTGGAGTGAAAGCGACCATCGCAATCATCAAAGAAAGATTCGTTTGGCCCAAAATGTCTCAGGCCATCACCAAATTCGTTCAACAATGCATTCCATGTCAGAAAACAAAGGTGCAGCGCCACAACAAAACCGGTTTAGACACATATGAGGATCCATCGCAACGTTTTGAGCATGTTAACATAGATCTCATCGGTCCACTACCACCTTCTAGAGGAAATCGCTATTGTTTGACGATGATTGACCGCTTTTCAAGATGGGTCGAAGCGGTCCCTTTACCAGATATCACAGCTGAAACAGTAGCCAGAGAATTCATCAACACATGGGTTGCTCGTTTTGGCGTACCTTGGCGAATATCGAGTGATTTGGGTCGACAGTTCGAGTCAAACATTTTCAAAGAGCTGACAAGGTACTTAGGCATTAACCATTTGAAAACAACTCTTTATCATCCACAGGCCAACGGCATGATTGAGCGGTGGCACAGAACACTCAAGACAGCTATCAAGTGCTACTCAAACGACAACTGGTGCAATTTCTTACCAATCATTCTTCTGGGCTTGCGTTCAACATTAAAAAGTGGAACAAACTTCACGGCTGCTGAGATGATCTACGGAGAAAACTTAAGCTTCCTGGTGAATTTTTTCATTCTATGCCAGTTATTATCACGGAATCCGAATTCATGAAAGAGTTGAAAAGAGCAATGTCTACCCTGAGCCCTATTCCAGTTAAACATAAGGACAAAACCAAAATTTTCGTGTATCCAGATCTGCTTGGTTGCAAACACGCTTTCGTTCGATGCGACAAAGTAAAAGGCCCTCTCAGAGCACCTTACGACGGACCTTACGAAATTTTAAACAAGGCTGACAAGTTTTTTAAATTGGATATTCAAGGAAAGCAGAAAAACATCTCTGTAGACAGACTTAAGCCTGCGTTTATAGCTGATGATTCTTTGGAGTTTCAAACAAAAGCGATTTCACCAACCAAAGCAACAACGTACACCCGCACCGGCCGAAGGGTCATAATACCAAATCGATATTAACTATGCAGATTCTAGAGGGGAGTAATGTGGCATCACCGGAACAAATATAAAAAGTGGCATCACGGAAACAAATATAAAAAGTGGCATCACGGAAAACCACAGACAGTTCATCCGACGTGAGAATAGCCTTTCTATGACATTCCATTCGACGTAATAGAAATCGGTATATGTCATTCCATCGACACGTTTCGCCACGCGCACACCACTCATCCTAATTTCATTTAATTGTATTTAATTTAATTTAAGTTGATATAAATAATAAATCTTTATTTCTTTGGTTCGTGGAAATCTTTCATTTAGTTGGAAAGCTACGTCGATATTCCACAGTTCTTTTGAACGATGATGTTCTGGACTCTATTAAAATATTTAAGATATAATTAGCCTGACTTTCTTGGCCTCCGATGCCGCTAATTGGAATTTCCCTTCTTTGTTTTTTGTATCCTAATTCGTGCGCTAAGGAAGTAGTAATAAAGTTTACCTGCGATCCTGAGTCTAACAAGGCTCTGCAAGGAATGCACATACCGTTGGGACATGCAATGTTCACAATTGCGGTGGCGAGATATACCTCACGACCCCTAAGCACTACTCCTAATGATGCATTATTATTTTTCCCTAATGGAAGTTCACCCACCCGACCAACAAAACTTTCACACTTACCAGATACTGATGCTTTTTCCTTATCCCTTTTCGCCGGAAAATGTAGTAGGGTGTTGTGTTTCCCGTTGCACATTTTGCACCTGCGCTGCTGCTGACACGATGACAGATGATGGCTTTGTAAACAGTTGGTACATATTTGAAGTTTTCGCACCTTCTGATTGCGATCTTCAACTGAAAGGGAAATGAAATTTTTACAATTAAAGATCTTATGGCTATTTGATTTGCAAAATTGACAGGAAACTTCCCTATAACTTTCAGAGCGGTGGCTACCACTTTCTTCCTTTCATCTGGTTTTACCGCCTCCAGAGCTTGGAATCTGCATTGCACAAATTCAAGTAGCTGTGTTAGAGTTGGCTGGCTTCTTGGTGATTGTAGCGATTCTTCGAATAAAATTCGGGTGTCCTTGTCCATTCTGTCCAGCAATAAATGGACGACTACTGGATCCCATCCACTGGTGTCAAATCCGAGGTTGGTAATGGCTTGTATCACTTCCTTTGTAGTGTCATGAAACCTCTTTAGACTTTTGACGTTGTCTACAATGATGTTATGATGGAACAATCGATTCAATTGAGCACTTAATAGCAGTCTCTTATTGTTGAACCTGTCAATTAGTGTGTTCCATGCCACCTCATAATTACTATCCGTGGCGTGGAAATGTTGAATCAAATTATGAGCATCGCCAGTGACGTCAGTTTTAAGGAAGTATAGTTTTTGTGCCGGTGCGATGGGTTGGTTGTGCACCATTTGCTGGAACAAGTCGAAGAACTGCGGCCAGTTAAGATAACTTCCGTCGAATTTTGGAATCTCTATTTTTGGAAGCTTGATTGTAGTTTGCTTTACTGGAGTCGGTTGACTTGCTGTTTCGTTCGGCAAAATGTTGTTGGGTAGGCAGCTAATCCTCAAGTCCAATTCGTCTTGAAGCTCAAAATAGCGCTCGATGTCGGCTACGGCGGCATCGTCCCCCAATCGTTTGTATGCAGTGGTCATCTCCTCCCAATTGGTCATGAGAGTTTTAGTTCTCTGATGAAACTCCTGCGGTGACGTCTCTCTTAAGCTGACGGGGCATTTATTTAATGATGCCTGGATGATTTTACCAAGCAGGCGGAATTTATTTTCCGTTGTTACCTTTTTAACTTCTGAGCTGAGTTTTGTTGTCAGCCCTGCTGGAAGATTAAATTTTGGTGATGCGGTAGCGAGTTCCTTTGTAGGCCCTGCTGGGGGCTTGACTGCTGTTGGTCCTACATCCTCTTTTTGTTGTCTTGGCTGAGGATTGACTGCTGTTGGTCCTGCATCCTCTTTTTGTGCCTTGGGCTGAGCATTGACTGCTGTGGTCTTTTCTTCAGCCTCATCAGATTTTTTAGAATCCGCATCACTACACCTCTTGCTGATGTCTTCTTTCATTGCCTCATACACCTTCTTCACCTCTTCATAGTAGCCTTTGGTGAAATATTCGTGGTCTATATCTAGTGGATAATTATCCCTTATCTCACTGTCCACGATATCGAAGAATTCCCAGAGCTCAGTCAGTTTGACCCAGCGTGCATTCAATTACTGCACAGTCTTTCTTTCTGGGCCATCCTTTCTGTAGTTACGGGCGAGATTACAAATCTCTGTGCCTACCAAATCTTGTTGATTCGTGAGTTCCTCGATGGAAGGCATTGTTTAATCACTAACTACACTTTTGCTGGCACAAGTTATATTTAATTATATTTCTTTCTTTTGTTTTATTACTTCACTTATCACTAGCTTTGTAGCTCTTTGTTTGTCGACTCACTTCACTTTTTATTTAAAAAAAAGTTATTACTGTTCTCCTTTTTTTTACCTTTAATTTTTTGTTCAATACAGGCCGCTAAACTTTTTTAGCTGTGGTCCTGTCACGGTCGCCAAATGTTCAATTAGATAATTCGAATGCAATTTTTATATTAAAACAGCAAATGTTTATTTTACACAAAAGATCGATTAAATAACTAATTTAAATTTTTATATTAAAGAGACAAATAATTTTGATTAGAACGAATGATGTTTCTACTAGTGAAGTACAATAGTAAGTGAGTGGTTGACTAGCCAAAGAGATCGCAACAGGCGAAACCCAAAAGGTGGCTAGTCAACATAAATGAAATCGGATGTCAGCGCGTGAGGCAAAACATTGAACTTCTATGGAAGATCACATTTCGTCTGGCCTCACGCTGCTGGGAAAGTTGGTTGGTAATAGGAGTTGTAGGTTATATGAAAGGTGTGGTAATTGGAATAAATAATGAATTTGGGAAATGACAAAGCCATCATTTCCCATCGTGTCAGCATTAAAAATAAAGGTACGTGTGAAAGCATTGTTGGTCGGTTTGCTTAACAATTACAATTGTTATTATTTTGGGATATCACTAATTATAGCATTGGCTTTTGCCGTCATGTCAGCCAGAAAAAGAAATTTAAACATATAATTTGCAAAGCTTTATATAAATTCTAAAAAGAACATTTATTCTGATTGTTAAAACTGCAATTGTGAATTCTGTATGTAATTTTGTTGTTGATTAAAGCTGACGCGAATTTGGCTAGAGCGGTCCAGTTCAGCTCATTTAGGATTTCTTTGACTTCGTCTAGATTCCAAATGCTTTTGCTTAAATAAAAGTGGCGGATGGATTTTAATATAGGGAAAATTCCTAGAAAATTGAAAACATCTTCGGTTGCCTGGAGGCTACATAAGTTGCATTGGGTTTGTTCGTTGGCGCCATGTGGTTGGTTGGTGAAAAATGAAATGAAAAGAATATGTGGTGCTGGTGATTTGTGGTTAAGCGTTTTTTAAAAGATGGAGAACCCAGGTTGTTTGACAACTCATAGAGTTAGCTACATAAATCGTGTTTTACTTTCTTTATTTGATCAAGCATTTATGTATAAGCTTGAGAAAAAAGACGTACCTACCATTGGCGAAGCGTCCATATAAGTCGATTATTTCCGACTTACCTTTTGAAATTCTCATCCGAAACATCTTAGACTTCTGGCAACATGAATCAAACTTAATCATACACATGAACTCGCTGCCAATATATTTTTAACAACTACCACTTTGCTTTCCGTCCTATTCTACACACATGTTGGCTTTTCAACTCACTCCATAAACAAAAACAAAGCTTAAGCAACAACAAGGTAACCCCAAATATTACGTCTTATAAAACATGTTGCTGAATAGAACAAATTTGTGTTCTTTCCTGTTTTTTCTTGCACAATTCACTCCGCTAGACAAATCTCTGTTCAATACATGCTTTCTTATGGAGGAAAATAAGACGATGTTCTTGCGTCATATTTTTTGTTAAATCTGTTTGTTATCTTTTATTCTTTGCGCTCTGAGCAGGTGAATATTGTTTAGGGTGCCGGCGCAGTAGCCCATTGCTCTTTTGCAGAATTGCTTCTGCACACTTCGGTGTTTGCATGAGCCATGAGGTTGGTTTTATAAAAGAAAAAAACGCTTTCCTTCGTATTTCTTCCCATGGACACATGCTTATAAACAAAAATGTATATGGCAAGTTTGCAGGTTGAGGTAGGTCTCTGCTTGAAAATCAAGTAAATAACACGCTGCTCTCCGACTTATTTCATGAGTTTGTATGTGTCTCTGCACTGGACTGATGTGACAAGACAAAGGTTGCTACTTTGATAACAAATATGCGTGGATATTAGATTTCATAGCTATATGCATTTTTATTAAAGAAAAGGCAAAAAATAAATGGAATTTTTCTAAAGTGGGACAAAACTGGCCCAAATGAACTCAGTTCCCAACGAGCCGTTTTCTTTTTTGAAAAATTCTGGTTACCAGCAGAACGCTGTGCAGAGTGCAATACTAAATTAAATTGATTTAGTGCTTGTGATTTTTTTCAAATATTACAAATTAAGGCTTCAAAAATTGGAATTGAAGTGCAAAAAATGTGAAAAGTATTCAGATAGCTAGTTTCAGTGGTTTGGTTATGGCCTTAATATCTATAGACTGTTGCTTAACTGATTTTCTCAAAGTTAAAAATAATTTTAATCAGCTTAGTTTTATGAAGAAAAAAAAAGTTATAGATTTGGGACGCGCTACCCCTTCCATGAAAATAGAATACGAGCGAAGAGATGGTTTCGTTACCCATTTCAAAGATTCATTGTACCAGAAGTATACTTGGTTGACAGGGAGCTGTAAATTAAATAAAATGTTCTGTTTTCCTTGCCTTCTTTTTTCCAATTCTCCTAGTGAAATTCAAATAGTTGGAGACTATGTTTTCTTCGAGTTACCATTTGGAATTATTCACGCCTCGCCACTGTACCTACCCTACCTGTAGTTGTTATTAAAAATTTCAAAATATTTCCTGAATTTTCTGAGTGGATGATTAATTTTGTATAGCTGAATATTGAAATTTCTTCTGTTGTATTGATTGAAATTAACTATGCTTTTGGGGAATTCATGTTCTTCAATTAAAAATTTCTTAAAAAGCACATATGAATTTCTTGCACATATGTATTTCGAACACTTTTACTTGATTTAAGCTACGTGTACACAATTGCCAGATCTGCAATTATTGCCAGATATGTCATTGAAAAATTTGTCTCGAATAGCTGACATTAGGGTTGGGACTTTACTGCAATTGCAGTAGATCTACTGCACTTTTCTCGAAAAATAAATCTACTGCCTTTAAATCAAATCTACTGCACTTTTGTTCTTACTATAACTAAACTGGTCTTTACATTGAAATTTTAAAATATTATATAAGTATGGATTCAGTCAGTACCAATGCAGGTTTATAAAGGAGAGTAAGTGCGGCAAATGTGACCTTTGTGGGTAATATGGCCTACCACTGTATTTCTCAAACCAAAGTCCAAAGCGAAAGAAAAAAAAAACTCATTGTAAACATGATCACACCAGTTGAGCCTCAGTCTATCGTGGTCAGTGTGACGCGACGTTCCTGGCAGATATAAGGCGTTTATTAAAATGAGTGGAAAAGTTTTGGTGTGTTTAATATGGCCTACCCCATGTGTTGGTAATATGGCTTAGGAATTTGATGTTGGGAGAGAAAATGCCAATAAAAAAGAAACGCATTCGCAAAGAACAGCAGTCTTCGTCATCAGAAAGTCAAGTATGCCATTTCTAACCAGTTGATAATTCCGACTCTTATCCCGACAGAAGTAATAAAGAAGACGCTAAATGCATCTATTGCTCCACCCTGTTTTCTGAAGATAAGGAAGGTGAAATTTGGCTGCAATGTGTCGTGTATTCCATGTCGGCTCACAAAGATTGCTCCGGAAATGAAAAAGAGTACTTCATATGTGAATTTTGCTGCTAAAGTTCCTCTGAAAAAATTGAGTTAAATATGGAGGGCCATATTTAACACAGGGTGAGACATATTAACCGCTATTTTTCCTAATCGTCATTTTGGAGTTCTTTAACGTTTTTGTTTTAAGCTTTTTATTATGTTTGTTTTATTAATTATTGTTCCTATCACTGAAAAAAAATGAATTCGAAGAATGTTTAAGAAAAATAATAAATGAATTGAACTTAAATTTATGGTTTAATTTCCAAAAATATTAAGGGTAGGCCACATTTGACGAACTTCCTCTACCTTACATTATTATCTTTCCTATACGGATATGAATTTTGGGATCGAGTTCTAGCGTTATATTGCTTCTCACGATTTTGAAGAAAGCAAAATTTCTGAAATAAAAAAATGTTTGGTTATATTTTATGTAGAAATTTGTGATCAAATAAAGAAGCGTTTTAGTTTTAATAATACACAATTAAAACTTCTTTAGTATTTAGATGCAAAGGTAGTGATAGAGGGTCTACAATGACCTCGTTTTGGCCATTGTTACGTATTTTCCTTTCTTTAATGAAAATCTTGAAGAACTAAACATTTTTTGGAGGTCTTTGTTGGGAAACTAATATCTATTAGATAAATAGTATGATGATGTTGACATAACAGCTTTTTGGGTCAAACTTAAAATTGAAGAAAACACTTTTGGGAAAAACAATTTAATAGTTTACGTTTATATATGTTAACTTTATGATCACTGTCACATAGTAGTATTGCAGCAGATCGGAAATTTTCGACAGTTAGTTGAGTGAAGGATAAACTTCGCAACAAATTAAATACAACCACACTTTAGAAAATGCTGTACTGTGTAAGGAAATGGAAGACATTAACAAAGATTGTTGGGATCCTTCGGATTCCGTGGGCCTTATAGAGTATTTTTATAAGTTTTTATTTGTCGACGGACAGTTAAAAAAAAAGCAATAAATAGGTAGCAATTATGACAGCACTTTTTTTAATTCAAAGCTGATGTTAATATTAGTATATGAATTTTTAAGTGAATTTGCTTTGAATGTTTATATTGTTATCTTAAGTTATTTATGTATGTGAATCTATGTTTAAAATTGTTCATTTTTTCAAAATGAAAAATCTACTGCAGAACAGTTGAATGTACTGCATTTTTGCTTCAAATCTACTTCGGAAATTTTTCCAAAAAGTCCCATCACTGTAAAAGACAATCGTGTACACACCAAATTAATTTGCAGAAAAACTATTTGGCTACTAATTTGAAGACAAATATCTGCCAACTAATTTCCAGATATCTGGCATTCGTCTACACGCAAGCTGACAACTCTGTACACACCAAATTCATTTGCAGAAAAATTAGTTCATCAATCATTTTGAAGACACATTAATTTGCAGATGTCGCAATCGTGTGTATACAAATTTTATTCATTTTCTGACGTTCCTGCAAATTTCTAACAATAAATAAATTTGCAGACCCAGTTTGAAGAACATTTGCAAATTTGTTCACTGGCAAACAAATTTAACGATGTGACAAAGAGCTGAAAATGAATTTGTAGATTGGTTTGCAAAAATCTACAAATGCCTACTATTTGCCCAATTTAGTTTGTCGACATTGTCAGCCAAATGGCTGGCAATAGATTTGCAGACAGATTTCTGCAAACTGTGTACAAACAAATTCAATTTTCACCCTCATTGGCCGGGTTCAAGACAAATTTCGAAAGTTCGAAGAGATCTGTCCGTCCATGAACGACTATCTGAACTTTTTTTTGTCAAAAGTGGTACTGTGATTCACCTCTCAATTCTACATAGTTAGTAGTTAAGTTAATTGTAAAAACACAGATTTTTCAGTTTAAAGTTCAACAATTTGACTTCCAAGTATTTTCAAGTTGAGCAGTTCTAAAATTACATTCACTTTACTTAATTTGGACAAAAAAATGAAAATCGTGTGCCTTCAAAAATTTATTTTCGTTGTTGATAAACTCACTTTTAATATTAATTTACAAATTAGAATATCCAAACACCAATAATTATAAATTTCAATTCAACAAATACCTAAGCGAAAACTTGTAGAACAAAAAAATAAGCCAAGAATACCGAGTAAAGTTCGATTGTCACATAATATGTTGTTTTCCTTGTTTTGACAAGTAAAATCTGAAGTTCAGATTTTCTGCCAAGATTTTCCATCTGAAAATCTATGTTCGAAAATCTGAAAATCTAAATGTCATCTGAATTGTCATCTGAAAATCTGAAACTTTTTACAAGGGAAAAGTGACAGAATCTTAAGTCAAGATTTTCGAACATAGGTCCCAGGAACGCGGCCATTGTCAGTTCATTTTCACACATTTCACATTGTCAGGCGTTTGCAGATCTGACAATGATTGTCAAACCTACCAATAAAAACTTAAAAAAAAATACAACTTTTAAACAATTTTGAAGGAACAGCAGCAAATTAAATAACCAATGTCATTTGATGCTCTCACCTTAGTTCTACTTATGGGCACTATGCGTCGCGATGGCCACTCCCAATTCATTTCATTTATCATTTTAAAAATAAGACTATATATCATCTAAAAAAAAATATTTCTTTACACTAATCAATCACTCTTTCCGAACTGATACAACTAGAGTTCCGCTTTTTTAATTCAAAGCTAATTTTGATTTTGACAGGAGCAAGATAGTAAAAATAATTATTCTATTTTTTGTTATTATACATATATGTATGTACGTATATATGTACCATTGTACCAACATATGCTCTTAATAGTCTAAACAATGTGCTAAATACTAATACTTATGCTAAATACGAATGCGTACTAATGCATGTGTATGTGAATAATAGGTGAAGGTGTTAACCGTAACTCACCAACTCGGAAGTAATCGTTTAAAACATATGGAATGATGGTAAGATTTTCTGTAATTCTTTCATCGACGTATGAAAAGAATACTTAGATATAGTATAGTAACTAAGCACTTCACAAAATACACACTTTGTTAGATGCTAAAGAGAAAACTAACTGAACACTTATCAATTAAAATTTTATTATAATGTGTTTGCAGTACTTATTTGATAAAGGTATTTGAATCTAATCACGCTTAGATAAGCTCAAATTATCACTAACAGTCCACCAAATCAGTTATTATCAATTTTTCAACAATAAGAAATCAGGAACTTTGTATAGAAAAATAATTCAACCCAAACGAAGGACAACCGACATACAACTGACAATAAAAAGACTGTTTTGCACCTGTTTTTTTTTTTTCTTTTTTGTCAAATACAGACAAGAAAAAGTATAACTATCACAGACGAAAAGTTCCCCACTGAAAAGTGAGAAGAGAAAAAATAGATATAAAATGTATGCAGTCATCAACGGCAACCCCGTGAGGATAGCATTGGAACAGCATACATTAAACTCCTCTTAATCACTACTTTACCTTTCATGTGCTAAGGAAAATATCTAACTCCATTCATATACCTACACTTAGATTGAGATCATCAAATTAACTGACTTAGTAGATACAAATGAAGCGTATAATTCTAGGGCTATGTAAGGAAAAGGTTTTATGTAATGTATCTCTCAATAAGGTGATACTAATCCTTAAAAGTTCAAATACATTAAAGGTAGGTACCAATCCAAATATGTACATAAATTTGATAAATATCAACTAATTTAAAAGACCAACAGCTGGAATCAAATTTTTGGAGTGGAGTGATAACCAAAATTCTTGCGTATGTACCTATGTGTAAATTTATTCACCATGATATCAAATTCAATCGACTTGTAGGATTTTTGTCAGCTGGATTTCAGTTTGGTTTCAGCCTTGTCCTTTGCCAGACGCATTTTAAAACTTGTTATTAAATGTTGTATTGTTTTTTTAATGACATATGTATAAAATTTGAATAAATTCACCACGGCTTTGATTTTTGTAATAGTACATACACAGTCGCATTTATAAAGTTTGCTTAGAACATCCTTAGAAAGCTGTCCAGCTAGACGGTATCTAAAGAGTTGGACAAGCCTTAGCCAACTTCGTATTTATAAATGCATTCCAACGGTCGTCTAAATAAGCCCTCAAATTTTTACAGACGAATCTGGATTCTGTTAACTTTGAATGAAAAACAGAATGGTAGCGTTCACGATGTATCCGTGCAGTGCCATTGTGTGTGTTTTGATATGCAAGTACAACAACTAAAAGGCTTTGAAAGAGTGTGGCGTAGGACTTGAACTAGACCAAAAAAAAAAACAGCTGATTTGACTTTGGGTTTCATCTTTTCCAAGCCTAATAAAATGATCAAATTTGTGCAATTTATAAAAATGAAGTTGTAAAAAGTAGTATTTTTGCACTTCAAACTACTTGTGTACTTTTTTCGATCTAAACACTCTCAACTGTGTTTTATAATAGGTCTATTTCTTAACTTTCTGGGCAAAGTTTAGGAAAAAGCCCGGGACAAAGTTTGGGCTCGAGCTTTTTAATATTGTTTTTGTAATCTTCATCCGAAAATGGAAAGTAAAGATACGCCTTTGGGATGTTTCTTGCTGAATGACATTTATCATGCACTCTCAGTAGATATACTAAAAAACATACAAACAATTTTGTTTCAGAAACGTGCTAAAATAAGTTCATAGCAATATCACATTACATATTTAACATTATTTTGAATTTTCAAACCTATTAAGAGAGATTGTGCTTTCCATTTTTCATTTAATTTCAAATACAAATTTGAATTCAATCGAAATGTTTTGATCAGCTGATTTCACAAACAGCCGTTTTGACAAGCAAGAAAGTGCACGAGCAAATTGTTCGGGTAAATTCTTACTGGAGAGAAAGTGCCAAAAAAGCAAAAGCTCTGCCACTTTTACGTCAAAAAAAGTAAAGATACACGTTTTGGGATCCCTCGGGTGAGTAAAGATACAGACCTAATATATTCAACAAAATTATATCAAAAAAAATTTTTTGCTGAGCCAAAAAATGTTACTTTAGCCGTAGTTTAACAACCAATTTCGGTGTCTAAAGTTAGACATTCCTTAAACAGCGGTGAAAGTGTTTATGAATACGATTTGGAGTTGGACACTGTTCTAAGAGCTGTGCAAAGTAAGTCATGCTTTGTAATGGGATAATAGATACGACTGACACTATTCAAGATACTTTACTAAAATCTTGAAATGCGTCTGACAAGCATAAGCCTTGGGGGCACTTTTTTGCAATCAACAAAAAATGTGTTTACCACTTCGACCTCAAAATCTGAAAACTGATCATTTTTGAACGCCTACTCCCGCACGGTGGAAAATAGCCTGCTGAATTTCATATAATGGTGCGTATATTTACAAATGCATGTGCATGAATTTTGGTTATCACTTCACTCCAAAAATTTCTCCCAGCTCTCAGACGATAAATACGTAATGGTGCTTGAGAAAACCCCTACCTGATGAGGATGACAAACTAAAAATAACAATGACCAAGTTATCTATTGCTAATCTTTCAGTAACAGCATCGAAAATTACGTGTTTCATTTCAATCGAGTGCAGGTACCTATTTCTATCTTTGTAGTTATCTTTCTGATAATAACGGTGTCCGATATAAATCTGGGGTTGGTACCTGAAGCAGAGCCACTAGAGGCATAATCTTGCAAAAATCCGTTCAGTAACTAGATTACGCAGACGATATCTATTGATCTATTAGGATATTGGGAAGAAGTATTCAGGTTTCCGAATATTGAAACTGAGGCAAGAATGAATTTTATTGTTAATATTGGCAGCACTAAGTAGTATATGGTGTCATCAAATAAGGGCAGAGAGCATAGAGGAAATTCTCTTCTACCTAAAACAAATTATAGACACGGAAAATTACATCAGTACGAAGATCAAACAGATAATTACTCTTGTCGATCGATGTTATTTTGGATTAAGAGGGAAATTGATAGTCGAAACCCTCTCCAGCAAAACCGAGATAACCCTTACCCAATGAATGCGGCGCCGTGTTTTGACGGTTGTGTATTTGCTAAGATTATTTTTCAATAGGCAACACAAACGTCAAACGAACTAGGCATGAGTCAATAATTCACTAAAATTAGAGGTGGGTGAGGATTTCACTGGTACATGGGTTATATTTTCTTGAATGCTTCAAATACCTCATTTCCACTTAGGATTGAGTCCTGTTTCAGATCGAACTAGTGTCAGGTCATACCTTTTTATGATACTTTAAACAACAAAGTTTTTGCTTTAGCAATCAAAATTTGTTTTAAGCTTGTTTACGAAACAATGTTGCCTTTGCAAAAAATTATAAAGTTATGCGTTCCACTGGTCTTACGATTCGCCATTTCTGATTTTGATACCTTTTTTGAATTTGAATACTTTGCTTAGTATTGATTTGAAAAAAAAAAAAAAACCACAACTTAAGTAATTTGCTGTCTCTATTTATCACAGGAAAAATAGGGGCGTCTTTACTTTGAATATATAATTTATAGTGTTGAAAACAGTATAGTGTTTAGAAAAAGTTAGTAATGTTGAAATGAGAATAGCGCACCATAGACTTTAAGTTTTTTTTTTTTTTTAACTGGAACACTTTACCAGTTTATGACTTTGAAAAAAAAAAAAAATAACACTATAAAGCTACGCCGCTGACGCTGCATTTTTGCTGTTGTCACAATATTTCGTCATGTTTGTGTGGTTAATTACATGCTCTTGATAAAAATAAAAAATTTTATGTAAAACTGTTGCGGTCACAACAAAAATGGCTTTGGTTTGGGAAATCTCTAAATAGTCTGCTCTCATTGGGACCAAAACGCAATTCTTTTACGAAAACGAGTTAACCGTTCCTTAACAGTTTTTGTTTGACGCCTCACCATTTTGCACTTTATGTTTTTAGAAAAATCACTTTTATTAATGTTATTGTAGAATGGAAAGATTAAGTCAAACACAAATTAATTTATATTGTAACGTGCGCTTAGTTCGCAAAATAAAACTTCACTTTTATTTATTTCTACCACTTTTATTCAGTATTTATACTTTATTCGATCTCAACTAGACTTTTGGACTATCACTTGTATTTACTCTTAACTTTATCACTCTATAAACAAAACTGACTTCTTGTTGCGTCAGCTCCCTCTTTATATAGGAGTGTGAAACATCGAGAGATTTCTGGTAGTTTTTCTATGAACCATGATGTCTAGACAAGTTCCCCTCCCGGTATTTTTCTGCACACACACACACTCACTCACAAACAACGTCTTCCATTATAGCTTTAGCTACTAGGTTGGGAAATGAACACACACACACAATATTTCTTGTTAGATTTGTAACTTTATTATAAGCAATTATTTATAGAATTGAAATTGAAACAATTTGAGGCAGTTAAACTTGCAAAATAAGAATTTGATAAAAACACTTGTGAATTACTGAACGTCGCAAAACAGAGTGAGTTTTGTTTTGCAAACGTCCGTTGGGAAATTATTTGAATGTCCGTTTGCTGACATCAAGTGGCTAGTGGTGGTGCTAAAACTAGTACGACGAGTGATTCGCCGTAAGTCGCCGCCACATAACTCCCCCTTCAGTGACGAAGTTACGATGATTTAGATGTAGATGTCAAGATGGTGGATGGGCGTTGTACTATTCGGGTAGGCTCTGATTGGTGCTAACTTGGCGGCGCCCAGATGCTGTAACTTATAGTACACGTCAACTGTGCTTACTATACCTCCAAGCGGTATCCACTGGGACCTGGGATGCTCCGTCCAGAGCTGACCTGCTAAACTAGTAAGTGCGAGTGTTGAGATAAGGGAATCCGGAACAAAGAATTGTGATCGATCAACACTATAATTGCTCTGCGAACAATGACTGACTGCACGAATCTCAGTGGTCTACGAGAGCTTTCGTGTAAATGTCCCAGCGGATGAATTCGAAGGACAGAATCAACGGTGGACTTCAGCAGCCATAAAAGCAGAAACCCCTGAAGGAGCTACTCCAACATATTTGGTTTAAAGGTCTTTCAGGGTCTTTCAATACTAGGACAGGGTATTGAAGTAGAGATGGTGGCGGATGAGCTCCTGGTGAGCCAACGGCAGCACTCACACCCCTGCAGCAGGGTACTGACACTGGATATTCCAGCCCTTTGTGTCCGAAGGGATCCAAAAGGACCTGGCCCTCCAGGTTGGGGGTTGTGCGTAGGGTTAACTACCCTACCACGGAAAAAATAATTTGTTCCGAAACAACGAACAGCCTCGGATAACGATAATGATTTCAAAGTTGACGACCCATGCAAACGAAAAAAGGACAACGACCTCCGGATCTGCACTTGGAACGTAAGATCTCTTTACGGACTAGGTGCAGCTGGAGAATTAGCGGACGCCCTGGACTGCTGCAAAGCAGACATAACCGCCATCCAAGAAGTGCGATGGAGTGGACCGGGCATAAAGCAGATGAAAAACTGTGACATATACTATGGCGACTGCTACAGACAACAGAAACAGCGTTTATTTGGGTGTGGATTTGTCGTTAGAGGAAGACTCAGGGATAAGGTGATTAGCCAAAATCCAGTCAATGAGCGTATAATGACCATCCGCATCAGGGCTAAATTCGCCAACATTAGCCTTATATGCGCCCACGCCCCCACAGAAGAGAAAGACGACGATTCCAAAGACTGTTTCTACGAGCTCCTCGAAGAAACATATGAGCAATGCCCTAGATACGACGTGAAAATCGTTCTTGGCGATTTCAACGCAAAACTAGGGAAGGAGGACATCTTTGGAAACACAATCGGTAAGCATAGCCTCCACGACAAAACCTCCGAAAACGGATTGAGGCTAATCGATTTTGCTGCGGGGCTAAATCTTGTTGTAAGTAGTACACGCTTCCCGCATCTCAAAATTCATAAAGGCACATGGCGATCCCCAGATCAATTAACCGTCAACCAAATTGACCATGTTGCGATCGACGCAAGGCACTCTTCCAGTGTGCTAGATGTCCGAACTTTCCGAGGGGCCAACTTTGACTCGGACCACTACCTTGTTGTAGCCAAGGTACGAATGAGGATATCTTGTTCACGACCAGCACGAACTAACGCTGTGAAGAGATATGACGTCGGAAAGCTACAATCGCAAGAGATTGCCAATGCCTTTTCCAATCGAGTGTCCCTTCAATTATCCTTGAATCCCATGCCGCCAGCATTAAACATTGAAGACCAGTGGCAGCAATGCCAAGAAGCTATCAGAACCGCTGCCTCTGAGATTCTGGGTTTCACTCGGCCACCAACACGAAACCCATGGTTCGATGAAGAATGTAGGCAGGCAAATGCAGCCAAGCAAAGGGCACGACAAATGCTTTTGCAAACACGAACGAGGGCTGCTCACGATCGGTATAACGAGATTTACAAGGAGAGAAGAAGGGAAGAACACCGACTTCTCAAAAAGAAAAAGAAGCAGCATGAGAAGCGCTCGTTTGAGGAAATAGAGAGGTGCCATGACAGGAACGAGACTCGGAAGTTTTACCAAAAGGTAAAAAGATCCTGCCAGGGTGGCAAACCCCGAACTCAAGCCTGTAAAGACCAGCAGGGAAACATAGTTATAGAGTCACAGTCGCTACTGAGGATCTGGAAAGATCATTTCTGCAGACTGCTTAACGGCGAAGAGGACACAAATTCCGCTGTCAGGCAGACTGCCCCATTCAGCCTGGACGATGATCAAGAATGCCGTCCTCCCGACCTAGAAGAAGTTAAGCTTGCTATATGCAAACTTAAATCAAATAAGACTGCAGGTGCAGATGGCCTTGATGCCGAACTTTTCAAGGCAGCTGGAGATCAGTTGGAAAGGAGCATGCACCAGCTGATCTGCATGATATGGTCGAAAGAAAGCATGCCCGATGAATGGAACCTCAGTATCGTATGCCCGATCCTAAAGAAAGGAGACCCTCACAACTGCGCCAATTATAGAGGGATAAGCCTCCTTAACGTCGCTTATAAGATCTTGTCTGCTGTAATATGTGAACGTCTGAAACCCCACGTCAACAACTTGATAGGTCCTTATCAATGTGGTTTTAGACCGGAGAAGTCCACAATAGACTTAATCTTCACATTACGGCAGATCTTGGAAAAAACCCGAGAACACAATATCGATATTCACCATCTTTTTATCGATTTCAAGGCCGCGTATGACAGTATCTACAGAGACGAGCTGTACAGAGCCATGTCTAGTTTCGGCATCCCTGCAAAACTCGTACGACTATGCAGGATGACTTTGGAGAATTCACGCTGCTCCGTCAAGGTCGGTAAAGAACTCACCGAGACCTTTGATGTCGAAAAAGGTTTTAGGCAAGGCGATAAACTGTCATGCGATTTCTTCAACATCACACTTGAACAGATTGTAAGAAACTCAAACGTCAACACCAGAGGAACAATTTTTCAAAAGTCTGTGCAATTGCTCGCATATGCAGACGATATTGACGTAATGGGAAGAAAAAAGCGTGATGTCATAGGTGCTTTTGCGAGTATTGAAACAGAAGCGGCAAAAATGGGTTTGATGGTTAATGAGGGCAAAACAAAGTATATGCTGTCATCAAACAAGGACACAGAACATCGACGAATTGGACAAAACGTCACAATAGACAGACATAACTTCGAGGTAGTACAGGACTTCGTCTACCTAGGATCCGCTGTAGACACGGAAAACAACATCAGTGCGGAGATCAAACGGAGAATAACTCTTGCCAACCGTTGCTTCTTTGGGTTAAGAAGGCAATTGAGAAACAAAACCCTCTCCAGAAAAACCAAGGTAACCTTATATAAGACCTTAATCATCCCAGTCCTGCTGTACGGCGCGGAAGCATGGACCTTATCGAAAGCGGATGAGGAAACCCTTGGTCGTTTCGAAAGAAAAATTCTCCGAATGATCTTTGGTCCCGTATGCGAAGGCAAAGTGTGGAGAAGAAGATACAACAACGAGCTGTATGAGCTGTACCGCGACATGGGCATAGCCAGAAGAGTACACATCGCGAGGCTACGATGGTTGGGCCATCTTGAGCGGATGGACCCAAACGCTCCGGCTCGTCGGGTGTTCGAAAGCACATTGCAGGGAAATCGCGGAAGGGGAAGACCTCGTCTTAGGTGGCGCAATCAAGTGGAGGATGACCTCAACCGACTTGGAGTGCGAAACTGGAGAGAGCTCGCCCGAAATAGAAGTCGTTATCGAAGGATGTTGGTTGAGGCCCAGGTTCACCCCGAACTGTAATGCCCACCTAAGTAAGTAAGTAAGTCAAACAAAAATTTACTCTTCGTTTTCCATCAGCTGTTTTGCTATTTTTATTTTGATTTTCAGGTTGAAAATTTTTTGATGAAATTTTTGAAGAATTTGAAGATTGACTATGGATGGATGTGGATGGAACATTTTCAAAAAGAACATGTGCAGGTTTTAGGCGATCAATGGAAACATTGATTGTTCTTCCGTTTGCTTTGATGGAATACAGCTTGTCAGTAATTCTTTTCATTACAGGATGCGGGCCAGTGTATGGTTGCTGCAATGGTTTTTTGACGGCATCACATCGCAGGAAGACATGTGAGCATGTTTGGAGGTCGGACGGAACAAAAATTTTGTTGTTCGCATGGTTGGACGTTCCTGTTGGCCGAAGTCTTCTCATCGTCTCTCGATGTTTATCAAGAAAAACCTGTGGATTGGAAAAAGTTTGATTACTTACAAAGAACTCACCAGGAACTCGCAGATTTTTTCCATAAAGCATCTCTGATGCTGAGGCTTTGATGTCCTCTTTGTAAGCGGTCCTCAATCCCAACAGAACTGTTGGAAGAGCATCAACCCAGTTGGTTTTCTCATGACACATGAGAGCGGCTTTCAAGGAACGATGCCAACGTTCGACAAGTCCATTAGATGCCGGATGATATGGCGATGTCCTGATACGTGTTGTTCCACACATATTGGTCAGTTCGTTGAAGAGTGACGACTCGAACTGAGTGCCTTGGTCCGTGGTTAGTTGTTCAGGTGAACCAAACCGTGCAACCCAGTTAGTGTAGAACGTACTTGCCACTGTTTCAGCTGTCATGTCCTCATGTCCAGTATGGGTATTGCCTCGGGCCATCGACTGAACCTATCGATCATAGTAAGACAATACCTGTAGCCCTTGCAGAGTGGTAAAACAATGATGTCGATGTGGACATGCTGGAATCGTTGCTCCGGAACTGTGATGGAATCTGGTGATGGATGCGTATGTCTGTTGACTTTCGAGCGTTGACATTGGATGCACGTACGTGACCATTCCAGTGCATCCTTTTTGATGTTCGGCCACACATACTTCTGTCTTAACTGTAGACTTGTTGTTCGTCCACTTGGGTGTGCGAGGCCGTGAACAGAATCAAAGGCCTTCCGACGAAGTGACGCTGGTATGTATGGTCGAATAATGTTGTGGTTGACGTCACAATAAATTTTCACATCAGGTTCCAATGCTAGCTTGTTCAACTTCAATGCAGACTTTTCTTTTTTCAGTAGCTCTTGAAGCTCTGCATCGAGTTACTGTGACAAGTGTAGCTCCCTTAAGTCGAATTGCACTGGCATGGTTATGGTGTTGACACGCGACAGTGCATCAGCTACAGCATTTTCTTCACCTGGCAGGTATGTTATGTCCGTGGTGAATTGGGATATGTAATCCAGATGTCTTAAGCGGCGTTGTGGTGCCTTGTCCGAATGCTGCTGGAAAGCGTAGATAAGTGGTTTGTGGTCGGTTTGAATCGTGAAAGGTCGACCATCCAAAATGTGTTTAAAGAATCGCACAGCAAGGTAAATCGCTAGTAGCTCGCGATCGTATGTGCTGTAACGACTCTGAGGTTTGGATAGTTTGCACGAGAAGAGACCGATCGGTTGAAACTCGTTCTCACACACTTGTTCCAGCTTGGCACCAACAGCGACGTCCGATGCATCTGTTGTTAAGAAAAGTTTTGCTTTTGGGTTCAGGTGGTTGAGCAAAACGGCTTTCTTGACGTTGTCCTTGCAGAGTTCGAAGGCTTTTTCTGCGGAAGAGGTCCACGCAACTGGTCGTTTGTCGTTCTTCCTGGAGTCCTTGATGAGCTCATTCAATGGTGCTTGAATGTGAGCACAATTTGGAATGTAGCGACGGTAATAATTCACTATTCCAAGGAAGCGACGAAGCTCTACGATGGTTGTTGGCTTTGTGTAGTTTGCGATTGCTTCGATCCGATCTTCTGGTAGTCTACAGCCGTCTTTGTTGATCGCGTGGCCTAGGTAGGTAACTTGAGACTTACCGAAGACGCACTTTTTGATGTTGATGATCAAGTTATGTTCCTGTAGACGTTGTAGCACCTGTCGAACGTGTTGCTGATGTTGATCTTGGGATTCGGAAGCAATCAGGATGTCATCGATGTAGCAGAATACGAAGTCCAGCCCACGTAGTACCATATCCATGAACCTTTGGAATGTCTGAGTGGCGTTTTTCAGTCCGAAAGGCATGACTAAAAACTCAAACAGTCCAAATGGTGTCGTCACCGCGGTTTTTTGGACGTCCTCAGGCGACATCGGGATCTGATAGTATGCCTTATCAAGATCCAGGATTGAGAACCAGCTTTTGTTGTTGAGCTGTTCTGTAAAATCCATGATGTGAGGAATCGGGTAACTATCTGGCTGTGTCTTCGCATTGAGACGACGGTAGTCACCACAGCATCGCCATCCACCAGTCTTCTTCTCCACCAAATGAATTGGACTTGCCCAAGGACTACTGGACGTTCGACAGTAGCCTTTTTTGAGGAAGTCTTCGAAGTCTGCTTTGGCCTGCTTCAGCTTATCACCGGAAAGTCTTCGTGGTCGTTCTGCAACTGGTTGACCTGTTGTGATTATGCAGTGTTGAACGGTGTTGACTTTAGCTTCTGGTTTGAAAATCTTTGACTTGGTTTTGTCGTTGGTCGAAAGAAATTCTTTGACGAGACTGACGTATGGTTCCGGGCCACTAATAGTCAATAGTTTTGACGGATTTGTGGCATCAATCTCGGCAGGTACGGCTAGTGAAGTCACTTTGTCAACGACACGCTTGGATTTTAGGTCGATGACTAGCCCGTAATGTGCCAGAAGGTCAGCTCCAATGATGGCAGTTTTAACATCTGCGATGATAAAAGGCCAGGTTATCGCTCGACGGAGTCCCAGATTTAATGTCAGCATTTTCTCGCCATATGTGTGGATCGGTGAGTTGTTTGCTGCCAGAAGAGTCGTTTCTGCTTTGGTGTTTCGACAGGCATCGGTACGTGGCAAAACACAAATCAAGGAACCCGAGTCGAGAAGGAATTTTTGGTTGGTGTTTTTGTCGTACACGTAAAGGCGGCATTCCTTGTTGACTCTGAAGCTGCTGTTGTCGACCGCCTTAGTAGACAACAGCTGGTTTAGTTTTTTTGGAACTTGCAGGGTTCCTTGCATTTGCGCGCCTCTTTGCCGTACCTCTGATGAAAAAAACAGACATCGGAATCTTTTGATTTTCCTCGTGATCCGGAGCTTTTGCCTTTTGAAGGATGAGGAGATCGACTTCGGCTTTTGTTGGTCGAATCATGTGACCACAGTTTTTGCATTTGCTGTGTCAGCGTTGCCAAAGATGATTCGATGGTGAGGAGCCTGGTGTTGACGTCAGTTGGCTGCTTCTGCTCCTTGCGCACTTCACACACTTCATTGGATGCCATATTGTCCATGATTTTGTCCGCGATGTCCGCCAGTGCCGTAAGGTTGACGTCTTGGCTAGTGGAGAGGATTCCACGAACGTTGTTGGGCATCCTGGACATCCAAATAGTGGCAAGCATGTCGTCTGGCACATTTTCACCAGCTAGTCTCCGCATCTCCCTCAGCAGACTTGATGGTCGTTTGTCTCCTAGCTCTAGGGAAGTCATAAGCCGATTTAGTTGCCTCTCCTTCGACTCAGTGAACCTTGCAATTATTTGCGTTTTCAAGGCTAAGTATTTTTCACTGGCCGGTGGTTTTTGGACGAGATCTGATACCTCAGTCAGTACCTCCGGGTCTAGAGTAGCAACTATAGCACTAAATCGGCTGCTATCCGAGACGATGCGGTGGTTGTGAAATTGCGCTTCCACCTGAATGAACCAGAGAGCTGGTAGATTTTTCCAGAATGGCGGTATCTTAATGTGCCGAAGTGCAGCAATTTCCAGCATTTCAGCTGGTGTTTGGTCTGCCTGATACCCGTTTCGGAAACCGTCAGGTGGAGGTGGGGAAGCTGCGAGTTCTGCCGCGTACTGCTCGTC
The DNA here is from genome assembly GCA_914767635.1 of Melanostoma mellinum. Taxonomy (NCBI): domain Eukaryota; kingdom Metazoa; phylum Arthropoda; class Insecta; order Diptera; family Syrphidae; genus Melanostoma; species Melanostoma mellinum. The sequence continues at coordinate 104,592,865 of OU612060.1, forward strand.
CTCAGCCATTATGTAGTTGTGCAAAGGAAAAAGATTACAAATCTGAGAAACTTACTTGCGTTTGTTTATACGATGTGCGTTTTTCCACGATCACGTCGGGGTCACCACTTTAGCTACTAGGTTGGGAAATGAACACACACACACAATATTTCTTGTTAGATTTGTAACTTTATTATAAGCAATTATTTATAGAATTGAAATTGAAACAATTTGAGGCAGTTAAACTTGCAAAATAAGAATTTGATAAAAACACTTGTGAATTACTGAACGTCGCAAAACAGAGTGAGTTTTGTTTTGCAAACGTCCGTTGGGAAATTATTTGAATGTCCGTTTGCTGACATCTAGTGGCTAGTGGTGGTGCTAAAACTAGTACGACGAGTGATTCGCCGTAAGTCGCCGCCACATAGCTATAGCACTCCATTATAGCGTTTCCAGCACTTGTGTTTTCGGTTTAACGTTTTCAATTAGGAAATTAGCATGAAATGTTGGGTGCACATTACAATATATTTGCTTCGATATTAAAGGCAATTGGTGGACCTTTCAGATTTGGTGCTTTCGGATAAGGGTTTTCTTCTGGTGAGGTTAGGTTTATTTTTTTTTTTCGCTCACTCATATATGACAATAGCAGTTGTTTAAAAACTTTTGTTTACCCTTAAATAACTTAGTTTATGCATTACGAATTAATAAACATTTAATTCATAAGCTAGTAATAGAAATAAGAATTGAGAAATTTTCAATTCACAAGCTAGTTTGTGAATAAGAATTGAAAAATATTCAATTCATAAGCTAGCTTGTGAATTAAGAAATATTCAATTCATAAGCTAGCTTAGGAATTGACAAAGATTCAATTCACAAGCTTGCTTGTGAATTATGAATTAAGAAATATTCAATTCATATGGTAGCTTATGAATTGAGAAAGATTCAATTCACAAGCTAGTTTGTGAATTATGAATTGAGAAGTATTCAATTCATAAGCTAGCTTGTGAATTAAATATTTTCTATAAGCTAGCTTATGAATTGGAAAACATTCAGGTAGTTCATTACCTAGGTTGTGAATTGATTTTCTTCCAAATTGGATATTTTTCAATTCATAATTCTGATAAGTCATAAGCTAGCTTGTGAATTGAATATTTTTCAGTTCATAGTTCACAAATTAGCTTGTGAATTTAATATCATTCAATTCATAAGTCAAAAACTAGCTTATGAATTGAATATTTGTCAATTCTTAAATCTTTAAATAGCTTATGAATTGAATCATTCTCAATTCTTAATTCACAAACTAGCTTTTGAATTGAATATTTCTCAATTCTTAATCACAAACTAGCTTGCGAATTGAATCTTTCTCAATTCTTAATTCTCCAACTAGCTTATGAACTGAATTTTTCTCAATTCACAATTCACAAACTAGCTTGTGAATTGAATATTTCTCAATTCTTAATTCTGCTAGTAGCTTATGAATTGAATCTTCTCTATTCTTAATCACAAATTAGCTTGTGAATTAAACATTTTTCAATTCTGAAGCTTACTATTAGCTCATAGCTTATGGATTTTTTAATTCATAAACTCGCAACCCTGATCCAATGTCGATATTTTCGCTCGATCTACTTAGGTTTGTGTGTAAGGAAGCCGAAAATACTTTCCCGATGCAAAGTACATAAGTGAATCGACAAAACCGACCACCTCCCAGAATACATGGTATCGAAATACAATACTACGATGTTGATCAGGTCCAATGCGAAGATCATATTGCAGCGGTGCAATATCTGAACAACAACCGACCAAGAACACCAAATAAGATCCTAAGTTGTTGGAACTGTAAGGTATCAAGACACTTATATTGGGAATGCCCATCCATAAAGCTAAACATCTTTTGCTTTTAGTGTGGGGAGGTAAATTTCATAGTTTCAAATCGCCCAAAGTGCAAACAGAAAAACGGGCAGAAGAACGTGATTCCAAAGGGCTAATCACGTTCAGAACAGATACCCGAATCACTGAACCCTTAGACAATACGATAAGTCAAGCGGGTGATGATAGTGATGAAAAGAAAATCACTATTTTGAAAAGAAGTAGGAACGTCTCAGACAAAAACAGTGGGTGTAGTACAGAAAATGTTAGAATTAGCTATGAAAAGCCCTTACATATTAGAATTAAGGAATATAACGAAGCTAAAGAAAGAATTTTTGGAGGTCAAATTAAAAACAAAATACTTAAAACTAGAAATAGGTACAAAATAAGAAAAGAAACAAAGAACAATATACTATCTACAATAATAGATGTTTCTGGAGATCCTCGGCCTTACGCTAGAGTGAAAATAGCAAATAGAGATATTTTAGGACTACTTGACAGTGGAGCAAGTATTAGCATACTAGGTAAAGGATGCAAAATCTTAGTTAATGAACTTAACGTTCAAACAATACCCTTCATGTCTGATGTTAAGACTGCTGATGGCAAGTCACAGGCAATAATAGGAAAATTAAACTTAGAAGTAGAATATAAACACTTAAAACGAAACATAACCTTTTTTCTAGTTCCCAACTTAGACCAGGAACTGTATTTCGGCGTCGATTTCTAGAAAGCTTTCAGTCTTGCACCTGGAATTATAAGCGAAATTTCCGTGACAGACTATAAAGACAATCCAGATACTCACCAATTGTCTTCGGAGCAAGAAAACCGATTGGACGCAGTCAGGCGAAAGTTCCAGTGTTATACCAAATATGGTCTCGGAAAAACGACCCTTGTCGAGCATGTCATCGACACCGGTGAGGCGGTTCCAGTGAAGCAACGACACTACCCTTTCTCTCCAGCGATACAAACCTTGATATATGCCGAGATAGACCGAATGCTGAGCCTTGGAGTCATTGAGGAGAGTGAGAGCCCGTGGAGCTCGCCAGTAGTCCTCGTACAGAAACCCGGTAAAAATCGTTTGTGCCTGGACTCACGAAAACTGAACGCCGTCACCAAGAAAAATGCATATCCTCTCCCCAATCTCGAAGGCATCTTCAGTCGTCTTTGAGATACTATTTTTATAAGTAGTATCGATCTCAAAGACGCATTCTGGCAAATACCGCTGGATGAGTAGGGAGAAAACTGCCTTCACAATACCGGGACGGCCCTTGTACCATTACACAGTCTGGTCTGTGTAATGCAGCCCAAAGTTTATGTCAGTTGATGGACAAGGTCATTGCCTCCAGGTTACGGGACCGTGTCTTCGTCTATCTAGATGACCTGCTCATCATTGCTCCAGACTTTGAGACTCATTTCGCTCTGCTGGACGAAGTAGCTGCGTGCCTCAACAAGGCTTGTCTCACCATCAATGTATCGAAGTCAAAATTCTGCTTCAGGGAGTTGAAGTATCTGGGCTTTATCGTTGGTGGTGGGAACATCAGGAAAGACCACGCCAAATTTGAGGCAATCGAGAATTTTTCGATCCCAAAAACGGCAAAACAGGTTGGCAGGCTGCTTGGTTTAGCGGAGTGGTACCGTAGGTTTATACGGGAATTTTCGACCCTGACGGCTCCGATCACGGACACCCTGAAAAGAAGTAACACCAAATTTAAAATGACGGATGAAGCTCTGGAGGCATTTGGTGAGTTGAAGAAAGCTCTAGCAGCCGCACCGGCTTTAACACACCCTAATTTTGAAAAACGTTTCTACATTCAATGTTATGCATCAGACACTGGCGTGGGAGCGGTGCTTTTCCAGAAGAACGACGACGATGAAGAAACACCCCTTTCGTTCTTCTCTCAAAAACTAAATAAGTGCCAAAAAAAATTATAGCGTCACGGAGAAAGAATGTCTGGCGGCAGTACTGGCTATTCAAAAGTATAGACCTTATGTAGAGGGAATGACATTTACCGTCATAACTGACCATTCTAGCCTTAAATGGCTCATGAGTTTAAAAGACCTTAACGGCAGGCTTGCACGATGGAGCCTACAACTCCAAGCCTTTTCGTGCGATATCGAACATCGCAAGGGTAGTTTAAATGATGTTCCTGATGTGTTGTCTAGAATGTATATGGATGTAGAGAGTATAGACTTAATAAATGTAGCCCCATTAATAGATCTCCAATCAAAAGAATTCGAGTCTGAAGAATATGTGTCCTTAATAAAAACCGTACGGGAAAAGCAAGAACGTTTACCCGATTTAAAAATTGAAGACAACTTCGTATATAAGCGAGCTTTTCCGTCACATGAGGATCCTATTACCGTTGAACACAACTGGCGATTATGGGTACCATCAGGAATCACGAACGAGATTATTGTACGCGCTCATAATCCACCCCAGGTTGCTCATGGCGGAATAGCAAAAACGCTTCAGAGAATCCGCGAATACTTCTACTGGCCAAATATGACAGTCCAAATACGTGACTACATTGCTAAATGCGATATCTGTACTCAGTGTAAATCGTCGAATCAAGTATTGCGTCCACCCATGTCAAGTATGTATAACGTCGATCGTCCGTTTCAAAAGTTGTATGTCGACTTTTTAGTTCCATATCCACGTTCCAGGTCCGGTAACAGTTTTGTTTTTGTCGTCCCTGACCACTTGTCCAAATTTGTATTTCTGAAGCCCTTACGAAACGCTAACTCGTCAAGTACCATTAAATTTTTACAAGAAAATATTTTCAATGTGTACTCCATTCAGATAACGGCAAACAGTTTCTGTCTAAGGACTTCGAAACTTTCATGCAGAAGAACGGAATACGCCATTTCAAAACGGCAAATTACTCTCCTCAATCAAATACATCTGAGAGAGTTAATCGTACGCTCTTGGCCGCATTTCGTTCCTATCTCAAGGAAGACCAGAGAGATTGGGACCTCCATCTGAGCGCAATAGCTTGTGCCCTTAGGACTGCCGTTCATACCTCAACCGGCGTGTCACCATATTTCACACTCTTTGGTTTTAACATGATGACACATGGAACTTGCTACGACCTCGCGGAAAAACTTAATTCTATAGAAGACAGCGAATTAATGATCCTCTCTAGACATACTCGACTACAGTGCATACGAGATAAAATCAAAAATAATATTGTGAGGGCGAACGAAAAAAGCGCTCAAAAATATAACACTCACGCTCGCAACATACGTTTTATACCTGGACAAGAAGTATACAAACGAAATTCCAAAACTAAGTTCCAAACTCTGTCCAAAATTCGTTAAGTGTAGGATAGTAAAAGTTATCGGAAAGAACTTATATGAGTTGGAAAATTTAGCTGGAAAAAACTATTGGAGTTTTCCATGCAAAAGATATTAAGCAGTAAAAATATTTTTTTTAAAACGTATCCCACACTGTGTCTGTTGTCTCCTTAAGTATTTTATGTATTTGCACGTTCTATGTATTTTTACTTTATAATTTATAACCTTTATTTATTCCTATTCTAGTTATATTTTAGCTTATTTATTTCCTATGTACCTGCCTTATTAAATTTTTATGTTAATTTTTTACTTATTTATTAAAACAGTGATGTCCATAAGACCCTGTGATATTTTTATGTTAATTTATTACTTATTTATTAAAACAGTGATGTCCATAAGACCCTGTGATATTTTTTTGTTGATTTATTACTTATTTATTAAAACAGTGATGTCCATAAGACCTTGTGATATTTTTATGTTAATTTATTACTAATTTATTAAAACAGTGATGTCCATAAGACCCTGTGATAATTTTTTTTGTTAATTTATTATTATATTATATAAGTATATTACTATTTATTGATTATCATAGTGCAATTAAATTACCTTCCAACGAACAGTATTTATTCACTACTTATAAATTACGTATGCCTATGAATCTTATTGATTTGTTGTTTACTTTGGCATACCACCATCAGTATGTTAGGTATTCATGCAGTTTAGATTCTAACTTCTTATCATCAATTATTTTTTCTTAATGTCACCCTCAATTCCCTCCTAATTTTTATATTAAACACATACATCCATCGACAGGTTTAGATATCCATCTACGAACATCAGATAAACCTTTAATTAATCTGGATTAAAATACTTCCATTCGGTTATCATTCAACCGTCTTTAATGGTATATGAGGGTGACAAACCAACCCATACCACCACTATACTAAGATTTCATCTATACAAACCTTTCATAACCAGAATAACCCTACTTACTTCCCTATTTGAACCAGTTTGTGGAATGTACACATTCCCTGTGACCGCAAGTTAGAAGCCCGGCTTTCGAGGGTTCTTCCCCACATAAACAATTAGCTTTTATGGGTAATGAGTTTACTACCAGAAATAACTTCACCAAATAAAAATCTTTGATTCCCTCCAATTACGAAGGCACAAAAAAATCGTGTATTTAAATCTAACAGGTACATAATATATAGGAATTTTACATACTATGAAATGGATCAGGTTAAACTCGCTGAAAACCAATGGCCGTCCCCTTCACTGTCCTCGTTGTCGTAAGGTCCTCCATCTAGTCCAGTGTTTTGTAATGGACACCTGTGAAGAAGAGGATGAGTTGGCGGCAATAAATTCGGGAAAATAAAATACTTTACCTGTTTGACGGTGTTTAGACTGGCGCAAGTCAACCGTGCAATTTTGACATTCCGCCACCCCGTCGTGTTCAGACTGAAAGTAATGTGAACACGATGGATTTATTTTGGCGATTATTTTGCCTTCAGATTTGGGAAAAAAACTCAGAAATTGAACTGAACTGAAAAAATAGTTTATTTATTTTCGTATTTTTGCTTCAGGAACATGAAAAAGAACATTTATTTTTCAAACAACAGTCTCTTTACTCGAGAAAAAAAAACACAAGTGTCAAAACAAGGAAATGTCAAAACTCCGCCAAGAAAATTTTAAAATTTTTAAAAACTCCGGCGCAAAAAAAGTCTCTTTCTTACAACTACGTGGGAAAGAGAAAAAACATATAGACGTCAATTTTGCTCGGTTCACTTGCGCCTGTCTGAACAGCGTCTTTCAACTCATTTACCTCCGACATTAAAGTACCCAATACCAATAATGGGTGATATTTTGCTAACAGACTGTCTATGGCGTTTTCCATTGAAATGTTGAAGAGCAGGCTGAGTAGAAGTAAGGTCGAGCTTACTGAGATCACAGTGAAATGGATCTGGCACTTCGTTAGGTTGTTCAGTTACGAAGCGCTGAACCTTAGGAGCATCAAGTCCTTTCTCGGAGAATGTTGAATGAATGTGCTTATCGTGAGCTTTAGATTCATAGTGTATGGTTGCACTCTGGACTGAATTCTGACGTGCATTACATACGCCATAGAAAAATGAGTTCATAAGGTTGTTAAGCTATTCCGGATAACTCATGTCTCTGCTCATGAACAATGTCGGTGCAGCGGTGTTTTCCAATTGCGAGGAATCATTTTGCTCATTTTTAACGATTCGAATAAAATGTTTTGATTGATGAATAGTTTTCAGATTGTTTGTTCTTGCCATGGTTGTTTGTATAGTCTTGATTTTGAGACGTTGAGTTTTGAGAGAACGTCTTTTTATTATTATTGTTGTTCTGCCTATTGAAATTTGATTGATTCCTGGAGAAGTTATTGTGGTGGTAATTGGCATTTTGGTTGGGCACAAAAGATGCTGGATTCTTCAAAGAGAGATTTGTCCTCCACCTCGCCAGAAAATTTCCCACCACCGAAACTGTCAAATGACAAATCAAGTTCATCTTCGTGTATCAATTCATCCGTTGGTAGCATGAAAATTAATAATCTTTTTGAAAGAATGGCTACGCTTTTTGATGAAAAATTAAAAGATTTCGCAACCAAGGCAGATGTGAAAAATCTAAGACATTGGAGCATTGAGACAAGATAGTGTCGCTCTTCAAGATCAGTTGTGCAACTGTCTCACAGGGTCAACGAAAAAACGTAGTTCTTCACTTCGCTGCAGAAACTGATGACCAGGCAACTGAAAAAGCTAAGACTTTATGTATGGAATTGCTCCAATCTCAAAGCAAAGATGTTATCGTGAGTACGCGAACAATACGTTCTAAGAATAAAAAAACGAAAAATGTAACTGTGGAATTGAGAAACAGAGAAGACGTCGGGCGCGTCCTCAAAGAAGCAACGAAGTACAGAGCTGCCGGTATTTCAATCCACAAAGATTATCCACTGGCCGCTAGAGAAAAAAGACATAAACTCAACGAAATAAAGTCTAAAATAACATCGAAAAACAACAACTTAAAAAAGACTTTCATCCGCGGAGATTATCTGCACATCGATGGAAATGAGTTTTATCTCGAATTGAATTGAATTCTTTATTGAGACTTTTAATTTCTTTTACATAGGTATTGAATTTCTTAACGATAACAGATGTTAATTACTGCGGCTGTTAAGTATTGCCTGCTTTACCTTTTACTTTTATGGAATGCCTCGTGGCTGACTAAAATATATATTTTTACTGCTCTTGCTCATGAGCCTATTACATGTCAGTTTTGTTGAAGAAATATCATATGGTACAAATACTTACAAACTTAAGACTAAATAACAAAAAATATATAATAAGAAAAGAAAACAATAGAGGGCGGAATGTAGAAAAAGTAAAAGAGTTATTTTATAATTCTCTTTGAACATTAAGGAAACGAGCGAGAGCGCTCTGTCGATAATGTATTCATTGAATTGAACAATTTTGTTGAGGTGTATATATACGATATGTAAAAGATACATTTATGTAAAGGATTTTTTTTTTTTTTTTTTATGAATATGGATGCATACAAATATGGAGATAATGTAAACATAAATTAGAATTCATTCTGAAATTCTTTTTCTAATCGAAACTGGACATAAGTATCGAGTCTAATGATCGAACTCATTAATAGGCGTGTTTTTTTCACAAGGATGTTATGTACATAACATGATATCCAAAAAAAACGCTTCGTTTTTTTTTATTTGTGGGTTGGTGTTCTCGGTCAGTTGTCAAACCAATAAAAGGCAACAAATGATTTTTTTTTGCCAAATTCGCACAAAAACGCAAAAACTGTTTGTTAAAAACCTAAAGCAATTGTATAGAGTGGAAAATAAAAATGTTCCGTGGTGAAATTAATGCAGGTAAACAATTTTTTTTGTCTGTTTTTTGTTAGTTTAGAAACGTCAAAAATAGGTCCGTTCACAAAGGTAACAAAGAATTTCTCTTGACTCTGTTTACACGCTGGGGTTGAATTCATATGAAACTTGTGATTTATGTCAGAGTTGGAAAAATAATTTTGTTACTTGTTTTAAACGAATGAAACTATTAATAATAAAATAGTAAAACCCATTTTATGGATTACTTAACAATTACTTTTGAAAAAATGTCAACATTCACAGAAAAATGTGAAAAAAAAATATGCAAAAAGTGCTTTCAATCACAAAACAGACCTTTTTTAATTGCTATTACGTTCTTTTATGTATCTTTATATAAATATACAAATCTAACACCTGAAATCAATGAAATTCTAAAAAAAAAAAAAATTTAAGCAACAAGATTGCGGAGTGTAAGAGTGGGCAGAGGATTTTATTCAGTTCAACATTTGTGAACAGACCTTCTGACACCCATTTTGCTTTTGTTCGAGATACATGAAAGTCTCTAGACGCACCAACATTTAGAAATGAAAAGTCGAAAAACTCATTCGAGACTCGACTTAACGTCAAAACTCTATCCCCGACCAAATCTTAACCATCCTTTTATCCATAACATCGGTTGTCGGGGATGTTGTTTTTGCTTTGCATGTAAAATGATGTTATGTATATAACAGTGCTGTGAAAAAAACACGCCTAATGAGAAACTTCTAATGAACATATTCGATAGTTTAGTAGGTAAATGCATTTATACGAAATATTATCACAGTAAAGGTATAATGTACAGTCTACTATTCTGAAAATAAATTATATAATTATATAAAATATGAAGTGTTCTTATTATTAATCTTATAGAATTATCAGGTAAGCACTGTCCATCCCATAATGTAGAAAGTATGAGTAGTTAGTGTCTATTTTTTAAAACTATTTTGTTTTTTTTTTTTTTATATCTGTTCAAACTCACAGTCGGACAGAGAACAGGTTAAGTGTTAGAGCTTTTGAAGTATTATAAAATACTGAAATTATAGTGGATTAGCCACGATTTTGGCCAGAAGTGGCCTTTGTATAAAACAAGGGAGTGGATGACGATGCCGAACCCAGGTCTATGGACAGAATCCCGACTGGAGATAAATAACTGCTGCTATCCCCGGAGATCCCTGTCTGGGATTGGATGACGTGGTTTATCAAGTCATTTTCTGAGAGGTCAATATTGTTAATTGTTTTTGTCATGAGTAAGAGGTTATATCTCAAAAGCGGAATGACTTTGGTGGTATTGTATATGTAGGAGTTAGAAAAACGTTTGGTGGGCGTCTCAAAGTTTTTTCCCGCACATAGCCGGAGGATTTTCCTTTCCAAAATCTCCATAGATTGTGCTACAGTGGGAGAGATGGAAAACCAAATTGGGAAGGCGTAATTCAAGACAGGCCTGATCAAGGTTTTATAAAGTAAGAGTTTGGTCTTAGTATTAAGGTCTCTGTGTCTGAAAAAAGGCATAAACATATTAGAAATCTTTCTCGCTTTTTGGAGAGTTATTTTAGCATGGGGGTTGAATTTAGTAGATTATTGAAGTTCACTCCTAGGTATTTAAGTTTATTTTTTACCTGAATACTGTGGCCGTCAAGTCTTAGGGAGAGGAATCTACTCTCTCTAACCACACCTTCTGGACCTTTGCCGCTGGCGTTGCGGAAACAAATGACTTCCGATTTTGGTATGTTTAGAGCAATGCCCCAAGTTTTATAGTAGAGGTTGATTTCATTAAGATGCCTTTCCAAAAATCGCGTGGCAAAGTAAACAATTGTATCATCGGCATATAGGAGTCCAGTTGATAGCAAATTGTTTTCTGAATACTGATGTGGAAAGTCATATATAAAAATGTTGTAGAGGTATGGACCCAAAATGGAACCCTGAGGGACGCCACAGTTACTAACACACAAGTTACCCATTGAGCCCTGTAAGTTTTATCTCGACCAAAACAATGTTTTGACAAGTGATGATGAGAGAGCAAAAATGTTTTTACAACAACTTCTGTCAAATGATGGATCTAATGGAAACCCTTCCAGTACATCTCAAACTGTAAGCACTGAAGTGCTGCCAAATCGTGTTTGATGAAAATGCCGTCAGCCAAGTTAACACCAGTCGCAATGTTCTATGTAAAATTTGTTCTTATAATATATTTGGTTTAAAAAACAAAATTATTTTTAAAGATTTCTTTGATAAAATAAGGCAAAATGACATATTTTTATTATTCGAAACATTTATTGAATCAATAACCGAAAATTATGATCAACTTTTCCCCGAATTTTCTCTTCAATGGTCTGAAGCTACGAGAACGCACTCCCGTGGCAGAGCAAGTGCAGGATATTTATTTGGTATAAAGAACACGTTTAAAAAAAACAACGGTTGTCGTTTTGTTAGTAAAATGAATAGAATTGTAATTGAAATGAAGGCTGAAAATGATGTTTTTACCATCGTGCCTGTATATATCAATTGTAACAAGTGGACAGAAGAGTTTGCAGAGTTATATAATTTCCTTTTGGAACAACACGGAGAAAATGTCATGTTGATTGGGGATTGTAATGCGAGAGTAGGAGACACTCAGCCGCTGCAAATGGTACCTGATTTCGGGAAAGGGACAAAATCCCGAATTCTAAAATCCCGATGGGCAAAATCTGAACACAACTTAGAATAATTTTCGCAAAAAAATGAAGTGGACAAAATCCTGACTTTTCATTTCTGATACTTTCGGGATTTTCGTGTTTCGCTCCTTTCCAGTTGCCCGATAGTACTTTTAAGCTTGTTAAGAGTAGTATTGAGTACTTTTCTGATTTAGAGCGTTTTGAATTGAAAGGTGCATTTTTTAAGAAAATGCAGGAAGTGACTTGCGTCACTTTGAAACTCTATTGTAAGCGTTCTACACGCTCAAATCGCATGGGAATGGTTGGAAATGATAGATAATATTTTCAAGAATTTAATTTTGGGGAAAAAAAAAATACTATAAAAAAAAAAAATGCAAAATTTGTATGGATTTTTCTGAGCTGAAAAAACTTTTTTGTTTTTTGACTTTTTTCGGCCGGAAAAATTTTAAACGCTTTGAAATGACAATCCGGCAGCGTGTAGCAAAATTCAAAAAAAAAAGTTTTTGAAAATTTTAGCTCTAGTTTTGCGCGAGTTTGGAGGGATTATTTTTAAAAAATCGAAAGGTTTTCTGTCAAATCTCTTTAAGAGAAGGTCTTTCGAGTTTTTGAAAATAAAAGCTTCAAATTCGCGCGAATTTGGAGCTATTGTTTTCAAAAACTCGAAAGGAATTCTGTCAATCTCTCTAAAAGAAGGTTTTTCGAGCGAAGCCATGCGGAAAGCTGTTGCATACGGAAATTAATTGTTTTTTTCATATTTAGCATGAGCAGCTTCACCCTGCGGGAAAAATGGTTAAAATAATGAGCCCCGCGAAGCGGGCCATGCGGAGAGGTGTTGCGTACGGAAATTAATTGCTATTTTCATATTTTGCATGAGCAGCCTAACCCTGATTAAAAAAGGGTTAAAATAATGAGCCCCGCGAAGCGGGCCATGCGGAAAGCTGTTGCATATGGAAATTAATTGCTATTTTCATATTAAGCATGAGCAGCTTAACCCTTCGGAAAAAAGGGTTAAAATAATGAGCCCCGCGAAGCGCGCGAAGCGGGCCATGCGGAAAGCTGTTGCATATGGAAATTAATTGCTATTTTCATATTTAGCATGAGCAGCTTAACCCTGCGGAAAAAAGGGTTAAAATAATGAGCCCCGCGAAGCGGGCCATGCGGAAAGCTGTTGCATACGGAAGTTAATTGCTATTTTCATATTTGGCATGAGCAGCTTATCCCTGCGGAAAAAAGGGTTAAAATAATGAGCCCCGCGAAGCGGGCCATGCGGAAAGCTGTTGCATACGGCTATTATTTTCAAAAACTCGAAAAGCCTTCTGTCAAATCTCTTTAAGAGAAATAGTACTAGAAAATTGCCACCAGTGTTGTCTTATTTTATGAAAAAGGTACTAAAACTTAGTTCTTGTTGATTCTCATCGTTTGATATAATAAAATCATATGGAAAACATAAAGTAGTGTCAATTAAAGTACTTTTCGGGATTTTGGGAATCGGGATTTTGGGACTCAGTATTTTGGGAGTCGGGATTTTGGGATTCTGGATTTTGGGATTCAGGATTTTGGGATTCAGGATATCGACCCCAACCCCCTGATTTCACCCCTTGATCTTTGAACCATATTAGATCAGCCAGTGACATTATTTTAGACACAAACGGGAGAAAGTTTATCGAAATGTGCGAATCACTCGGTTTGACGTTGCTCAATGGAAGAACACAAAGCGATAAGTCTGGTAATTTTACGTTTTTGAGAGGAACTTCCTGCTCCACCATTGACTTCTGCTTTATTCGTGGTAAGTGGCTCGACTGTGCAAATGATTTGAAGGTAGATCAACTGGTATATTCGAACCATTTTCCACTTATAATAACGTGCAACCCCAATCAAGTCTCAGAGCTATCAAATGAAAGTTTTGGATTGTTACCAAAATTTCAATGGAAGTACTCATTCTTGGCTCCATATTTAGTCAACCTCGAGCAGAGGCTGGATCTTGTAAGCGACGTCCAAATTAGTTCTCTCGAGGGTGTTGAGCTCTTAGTGTCATATATAAAAAATGCTGCCCAGCCTCTTCAACCCAATCACAGGCGAAAGAACGGGAAATCCCCATGGTTTGATGATGAATGTGCTACAGCGAGGAATAAATCGTTCAGTTTCCTAAAACTAGTCAGAGAGACAAACTCAATCATTTCAAAAACAATGTACCGTGAGGCAAACAAGACCTTTAAGAACCTCTGCAAGGAAAAGCAATTTCAGTATTCACGATCACTAATGGAAAGGCTGGTAGAGGTCAGGGACAGTCGTTCTTTCTGGAAAATAGCATACCGTTCGCGAAAAAATCCGAAATAAGCACTTCGCTGCTAGCAGACCACTTTCAACGGCTTCTTTCAAATCAAGAAAATCCAGCCCAATTTCAATTTGCTTACCCATGGACCGAAAATGAAATCCTTGATCGAGCTTTTTCAACTCAAGAGGTGATGATTGTGTTACAAAGATGCAAGAACAACAAGGCTCCAGGTGACGATAGAGTTCCATACGAATTCTAAAAGTTTTCTTCGGAACTCTTTGTAGACAAATTAATGAAAGCCTACAACTACATTTTCGCAAATGAAAACATCCCTGAAAGCTTCCAAAGAAATATCCTCTTCCCACTTTTTAAAAAAGGTGATGTGTATGACCCAGGTAATTACAGAGGAATTTCGTTCATGAACTGTGTCATGAAGGTTTTTACTGGGGTGATCCTAGACAGACTAACGATATGGACCTAAGAAAAACACTTTAAGTGAATTCCAAGCCGGATTTAGAAAAGGATACTCTACAGTAGATCACATTTTTTCCCTCACCTGTATCGCTCGTTCATACCTTAACAAAATTTAAAAACTATACGCCTTCTTCATTGATTTCAAGGCTGCCTTCGACTCAGTTGATCGTAAGGCTCTGTTTTATAAGCTAAGCTGCTTAGGTACATCAACCAAAATGATGGCAATGCTAAGAGGGCTGTACGAAAATAACTTAACGGCAATATGGGATGGAAACGAAGTTTCGGATTGGTTTTCATCGACTTCAGGAGTTAAAGAAGGTTGCCTCTTGAGTCCGCTTCTCTTCTCACTCTTTCTGGATGACCTCACAAGCTACCTTCCAGGTGGTATTTGTTTTGCTGGTACTAAAATAAAAGCACTTTTATAAGCTGATGATATTGTCATGTTCGCAGAGACTCCAAATATGATGCAAATCATGATTAACAAATTGCAATTGTACTGCCAGCTATGGAGCCTTACTGTTAACACAAGTAAATCAAAAATAATGATTTTCCGAAACGGCACTGGACGATACGCAAGAGAAGAGAGATGAAAATTCATGAATACGGACATCGAGGTGGTAAAAGAATATAAATACTTGTGAGAGAAGCTGTCAGAATCAAAAAAGGCTATCAACTGCAATTGGAAAGGAGTTCTCAGCAAAAAACATACTGCCCCCAGCGTCAAATTCAAACTTTTTGAATCAGTTATGAGATCGATCCTCTGCTATGCTGCTCAAGTATGGGGATTCTTATAGTACGAAGAAGTCGAAAAACTACTAAGGTATTTTATCATGAAGATGTTCTGGCTCCCTATGAATACGCCAAATTATATGATTCATTTGGAAACAGGAGTTGCACCGATATTCATTTTCACACTTAAAATGCACTTCCAGTACATTGCAAAGGTAATGGCACTTCCAAGTCATCGGCTCCCAAATGTTATCGCAAGATCTTTACTTGCGGAAAGAACTAGATTTTTCGAAGAATGGACCCTTATTGGTCTGGAACATGGCACTCGATTACTAGAGATGGATTCAGAAACCTGGAAAAGTGTTTTCCCACCGTTATTGGAGAAAATAGAAGAGCAAATGTTTGTTAATTTCGCGGAGTCAGCACGTCAAAGTGAATCCCGAGTTCTATACAAAGAACTACAATTTGATATGGGTTCTAACAATTATTTTAACGATCAAATCCCGATTAAGTTTATATCCCTTATCTTTAAGACTAGAGGAGAACTGCTTCGTTTGAACTACCAACCACATGGCGCCAACGAACAAACACAATGCAACTTATGTAACCTCCAGGCAACCGAAGATGTTTTCCATTTTCTAGGAATTTGTCCTATATTAAAATCGATCCGCCGCTTTTATTTAAGCAAAAGTATTTTGAACGTAGAGGAAGTCAAAGAAATCCTAAATGGACTGAACTGGACCGCACTAGCCAAATTCGTCACTTCAGCTTTAAGCTACCGAAGCCAAATAACGAACGAAGCATTCTAATGAAAAACAAAATTACATTCAGAGTTCACAATTGCAATTTTAACAATTTGAATAAATGTTTTTTTTTTTTATTTTATTTAAAGCCTTGCAATTTATATGTTTAACTTTCTTTTTCTGGCTGACGGCAAAAGCCAATGCTATAATTAGTGATATCCCAAAATGATTATAATTGTAATTATGCTCATCATTTTTATAAATATTGCTAAATAAAGTCGCTTTTTACCACTACTACTACTACAAAAGATGCTGGACTATCGGAAAGCTTATTTGAATTAAAAGATTCATGGTTGGACTGGTAACTCTGATTATTATTAAAGCCGCAATTGAAATTGGATATCGTGGCTTCTACAAAGCAGTCAGTATTACGATCGGTGTGTCCAGCACACTTCACCTCCCAGGAGATGTTGAAGTTATTATCACTTTGAGAGAAACTTCGGTAGTTATTACCGAAATTCATATTCGACCTAATTGAATAAATTATTATTTACAACAATTAAAACAAGTTGGGGTTTGTTGTTTTTCGCTTTTCGGACTGCTGGCGGCTGATGTCATTTTGAGGGCTAAAATTCGATTGGTTTTGACGTTTGGGGTTTAGTCGAGTTCGAATGTCGAATTCTCGAATAGGCACTGACTCTCGTCGGGGGTCGTAGTGGTCGGCAGAGAGAAGCCAAGGTTGGGTGAGCGTATCCAATAAAAGAAAAGGATGGAAAATTTGGTGTGAATTTCGACGTGGATACTTCTGATTGGTGTTAGCGCGGTCGAACGATGTGCGTTAACGGAGATAAAAAAAACGGAACCCATGACGGTGATAGTTGACGTAGCAACACACTTGGCATCGACACCGTGTCACAGTTGTAATACGAACACTATCGGAAGAACACCGACGAAACAACTCTGTTGCAGAAAGCAACACTTAAAATTTTTTTTACTTGCATAAGCGGCTCCATCATCCTTAAACTAAAAGAAACTATTTAAATCAACATCTGAAATGTTCAAAAAAAGTACAATTTCAATTTTCGGACCGAAAATTAAGTTTGGGCACGAGTACGATAACTTTGGCGACAAGAAATAATAACGTGATTTGGTGGAGGGGTTCAATACAAGCATTTTTTACTATGGGAGGGGGAGGTCCATCTCCCCCGTTTAGGCGGTAGGGGCAAAAGCTTTGGCGACAAGAAATAATAACGTGATTTGGTGGAGGGATTCAATACAAGCATTTTTTATTATGGGAGGGGGAGGTCCATCTCCCCCCGTTTAGGCGGTAGGGGCAATAAAAAGTGACTTAAGATCTAAAAAAAAAAATATTGTAGAACAACGGGAAAATTTACAGATACAATTTATACTTTTTATGAAAGCCAGAAATTTGCACTTTATAATAAATTTTAAATGAAATGATTTCAATTTATTGTTTTGGAAATAAAAGACTTCAAAGTCAAAATCTAGGAAAAAATTATGAAAAAATCACTTTGAGTATTATGTTTCTCGTGATTACAAATGCCAATAAAAAAAAATTGATGTTGTTAGTTGCTTTGATAAATTTTTTATCAAACGCTGTAAACTACTTTTTTCTATTGAAGTATGCAATATTTTCAAAAAATTATGGAAAAACGTACGAATTTACAATAATGTTAGGAAATATACTAGTGAAAGTATAAAAATTCATCAGACAGGTGCTAATGTGCAATTAATTTCCGTATGCAACAACTTTCCGCATGGCCCGCTTCGCGGGGGCTCATTATTTTAACCCTTTTTCCGCAGGGTTAAGCTGCTCATGCTAAATATGAAAAAAACAATTGTTTTTCTAACTGCAAGTTATTTGATTGAACTGAAAAAAGTATTAAAGTATAAAAATTCATCAGACAGGTGCTTATGTGCAATTAATTTCCTTATGCAACAACTTTCCGCATGGCCCGCTTCGCGGAGGCTCATTATTTTAACCCTCTTTCCGCAGGGTTAGGCTGCTCATGCTTAGTATGAAAAAACCAATTGTTTTTCTAACTGCAAGTTATTTGATCGAACTGAAAAAAGTATAAAAGTATAAAAATTCAACAGACAGGTGCTTATGTGCAATTAATTTCCTTATGCAACAACTTTCCGCATGGCCCGCTTCGCGGGGGCTCATTATTTTAACCCTCTTTCCGCAAGGTTAGACTGCTCATGCTTAATATGAAAAAACCAATTGTTTTTCTAACTGCAAGTTATTTGATCGAACTGAAAAAAGTATAAAAGTATATAAATTCATCAGACAGGTGCTTATGTGCAATTAATTACCGTATGCAAAAACTTTCCGCATGGCCTGCTTCGCGGGAGCTCATTATTTTAACCCTTTTTCCGCAGGGTTAAGCTGCTCATGCTAAATATGAAAAAAAAAATTGTTTTTCTAACTGCAAGTTATTTGATCGATCTGAAAAAAGTATAAAATTATAAAAATTCATCAGACAGGTGCTTATGTGCAATTAATTTCCTTATGCAACCACTTTCCGCATGGCCCGCTTCGCGGGGGCTCATTATTTTAACCCTTTTTCCGCAGGGTTAGGCTGCTCAAGCTTAATATGAAAAAACCAATTGTTTTTCTAACTGCAAGTTATTTGATCGAACTGAAAAAAGTATAAAAGTATATAAATTCATCAGACAGGTGCTTATGTGCAATTAATTTCCGTATGCAACAACTTTCCGCATGGCCCACTTCGCGGGGGCTCATTATTTTAACCCTTTTTCCGCAGGGTTAAGCTGCTCATGCTAAATATGAAAATAGCAACAAAACTTTTTTAAGTTCAATCAAATAACTTGCAGTTAGAAAAACAATTGGTTTTTTTCATATTGAGCATGAGCACGAGTAGCCTAACCCTGCGGAAAGAGGGTTAAAATAATGAGCCCCCGCGAAGCTGGCCATGCGGAAAGTTGTTGCATACGGAAATTAATTGCACATAAGCACCTGTCTGATGAATTTTTATACTTTCACTAGTCTATTTCCTAACATTTTTGTAAATTCGTACGTTTTTCCATAATTTTTTGAAAATATTGCATACTTCAATAGTTTTACTATTTTTCAATTATCTCAAAAACTATAAGACATAGAAAAAAGTAGTTTACAGCGTTTGATTAAAAATTTATCAAAGCAACTAACTACATCAATTTTTTTATTGGCATTTGTAATCACGAGAAACATAATACTCAAAGTGATTTTTTCAAATTTTTTTTCCTAAATTTTGACTTTGAAGTCATTTATTTCAAAAACTATAAATTGGAATCACTTTATTTAAAATTTATTATAAAGTGCAGATTTCTGTTCTACAATATTTTTTTTTAGTTTTTAAGTCAATTTTTATAAAATTACTACCGCCTAAACGGGGGGAGACAGACCCCCCTCCTATGGCAAAAAATGCTTATTTTAAACCCCTCCACCAAATCCCGTTATTATTTTTTGTCGCCAAAGTTATCGTACTCTCCCCTTTGTTTGTCTAAACAAGTTATTTTTGCAAAAGTGAAAAAAAAGTAATCGATTTGTTTGAGTGTATGTTC
Source organism: Melanostoma mellinum (assembly GCA_914767635.1). NCBI lineage: Eukaryota > Metazoa > Arthropoda > Insecta > Diptera > Syrphidae > Melanostoma > Melanostoma mellinum. The sequence goes on from OU612060.1 coordinate 104,612,362, forward strand.
CCTGGATAGCCAAAGCAAAAGCAAATAAAAATAGACAAGAAAAAAAAGAATCCAAGTGGATTAACAATTCCGGTAGACTTAAACTGTGCGAGTGTTCGACGCAACAAAGAAAAAAAATCATTAACCCCAGAAGTGGTCTCCAAAGGCCTAAGGGGAGGAAAAACCACCCAAAAGGTGCAGTGCAAATAGGCGTAAGGTAAGAGTGTTAAATAGAATCGGTGAGTGTATTCTTGTTCTATATGTGTAGATTTTGTACATCCTATAGTTTTGTCAACTTCCTTCACGTTTCCCTTTTTTTTATTTTTTTTACACCATAGAAACCTCGAATTCGGCGATCACAGACAGTCCTCTGGAAGTCGTGATCGCCTCCCTGTATTTAATCGCGACCTTTTATCAAGATAGCAAATCAAGAAAAGGAGAAAATATTTAATCGCGACCTTCAATCAAGATCTTCAATCAAGAGATTTTCCGTTCAAGAAATCAGCAAATCAAGATCTTCAATCAAGTTTTTTTTAAGATATCAGCCAATCGTGATCTTCAATGCAAAAGTCAAAAGACATGATACTTGTTTGAAACTAGATGAAGATATATTTAAAGATTTGTTACTTGTTTGAAACTAAATTAAGATACTTTTATGAAGCATATTACTTGTTTGAAACTAAACCTAAATTCAATTAGAAGAAAACGGAATACGTTGTAAAAATTTATAGTAATTGGTCGATAGATCGAAATAGAGATTGTGACGTAAGTATCTGGTTTCTCCCTTATTGTTTATAACCCGAAATAAAAAGAGCGTTTTTGCGCTGTGTCTGTATCAGTATCCCTCCATTGAGCTCAATTGAGGTAGGATAAAATTGCACATACATAAATCTGAGACACTAAGAGTGTATAGTAGAAGGGCAGAAGCTGGGTAAGGCCCAAGCATTAAATCCTTGTCCCGATTACTCTTGAATTTATCCTATTCTCTATTTATATTCTATAAAGAATATTACTTGTTTAAAACTAAATCATAATACTTAAAATATAGTATGCTACTTGTTTAAAGCTGAAGCATAATACTTAAAATATAGTATGTTACTTGTTTCAAACTAAATTATAATACTTAAAATATAATATGCTTCTTGTGTCAAACTAAATTAAAACTTTTCTATGCTACTTGTTTAATCTAAATCTACAATATATAAATGTAATAAAGAGTAATATGTTTGTATGCCGTCATGGTGGAATTGAAGACTTTTTTTCAAGTGTATAGCTAGAAGATGTGTTAAAATTTGTTTTCAGGGGATGTGAAAGGCGACGATTTTGGTGATTGAAAGATGAACTGAGTGACAACGAGAGGTAAGCGAAGGTAAAGGGAGAGGTGAAAATCTGCCGACGCCTCTCAAGGTAGGGTGGGATATAGGCACCGTCGAACAAGACCTCGACGACCTCTGGGGGTAACGTCCGTCCATTTTAAACAAATTTTTTTTTTTTTTTTTAATGTTCGCATTCATTGTTTGGATCAATTAAAGGCATGATTTTTTTTTTATTAATAGGTTAAATCCTTACCGCCGTATTAATAAACGCGGAATAGCTGCGTTCCATGGATTAAGTGGAAAATGGTATAATGGTAGCTTTAATTAAAAGGAAAATGGTATAATGGTAACTTAATCCATGGAAAAAGGCTATTCCGCGTTTATTAATACGGCGGTTAGTGGTTGTGGACAAGATCCCACACCGTCCGGCGAGCTCGAGCCGAGCCCCTACAAGCATGCCAGTACATAACCACGGGAAACAAAAGTTTTTTTTTTTTGATCAACTCAACCCCAGCCTATTACAACTTTTCCAAATACAAATCCAAAACAACCGCACACTTAAATGGTCTAAATACAACTCGAATTTATCGTGTCATAGAACCGATTGCGAGCTCCAAGTTCAACATTGGATAGCCGATGCGTTTGAAAACTCAGCCCAATTTGATGACTAAAATGCATACACGTTTTACCCAATACAAGGCATTGAGCAATCGATGTGCAACGAGTCAACTCAAATTGCATTGAGTTCAACGCACGACGACTTCCTCTGAAGGTGTGCGAAATCAAAGCAGAACACTAGTGATATCCAGTGATATATGAACCTTGACAAAGCAATAAGAGAAAATAAAACCGATACTTGAAGTAAGCTCCCAAAAAACAGTCTATGATTTACAAGCGTTAGAGGAAACATGATCAAATCTACGAAGGTTGAAAAAAAGCTGAGCAATGGCAGTATAAGCAACCTTTAACTGTTAAAGGGATGGAGAATCATGATCTACGAATAACTCAATTCATAGGATATTTTCGGAATGATAACACAGGCCTGCAAAATGAAGGTGATATCTTCTTCTCTTGAATTTGATAACTGATTTTAGGGTATTTTGGTGCGCTTATTAAGAATATGTCCATAGTTTTTCTCCATCACCTCCAGATTTTTCAAAAAAGGTACAGAGGAAAAAAGTCACATGTTTTCGCATTTAAAATATACACGTTGAAAGAAGTTCATTTACTTAAATGCAGTTTTAAAAATTATTATTTTAACAAAAAATTAAGTCTAAGACTAGGTCTCTATCATCAGTATTGACAGATATCGAATTTAACACAGGTCAGGGTACACCAAAGTTAGCCTTTTCTTAAATTGCCAAAAAGTGATGTCAGAGTTGAGAAACGGACTTTAACTGTAGAACAATTTTTTTCTTAGAATATGACCAAGAACCAAGAACCTCAGTTCCGATCTGCGACTCAACGCATCAACACGTTTCGCGATAAGTGTCCGCTCTCCTGCTAAAGCCCATATCATATAACAATAAAATAGAAAAATACAAAACCAATATCAATACAAAAAAAAACAACAATTCAGTGCTCCTTAATTAAACACCTATCACTAATTTCGCGCCGTGCAATAAAAGAAAAAAATCATATAAAAATCTTATAGTGTGCTGTGAAGTGTTTTTACCGAGTCAATCTTGTGCAGCAAAGCATACCACCCAATCTCATCTTAAACAATAAAAAAAAAGCCACAAAAAAAAAATAGCCATAATATACCCACAATTGTGCGGTCCCATCGTCTCATCTCCTGCCCTACACCACTTTCATAGTCTCGGCACCTGTGTAGATTTCATTTGATTTGATTTTTTTTCTTATCAGTGCAGTGTGTGCAGATGTAGAGACTTAGAATTTGTCAGGCGGATAGTCAACCAACGGGTGGGGTTTTCCGTTAGTGAACCGAAGTCAAGTTGCTAGCTGGGCATAACACCGCTAGTAATTTGCTTTGATTTACTAACTAGAGACTACACTTGTTGGTTTGACTTAAGTAGCGTTTGCGTTGATGCCTTGTTTTTTTATGTTTGTGATTTGTAATGTTGGGTAAATTCACTGTCGTTTTTAGCAACATTAGGGAGTTGCGATCGAATTTCTTTGCTGTGTACGCACACACTGCAAAATGCAGGCCAGCTGTTTTGGCACTGAGTGAAACACAGGTGGGTGTTGGTTCTGATCCCTCAGAATTCAACCTGCCTGGATATAGCTTAGTGCCATTATTCCTTTCTTCCCATGGCCTCGCCGTATATGTTCGGAATGATATTGCTTACCAACTTCTACCACAATACGGCCTCTGTTCTAATACGAACTTTAATTTCATGTGGTTAAAATTCACTGTCCGTAAGCATATCATTCATTATTGTTTTATATACAGAAGCCCCAATTTAGATAGCAATTCAACCTCTAACGAGTTTGATGCGCTATCTGACTCCATAGTAAGAATTGTTTCCCTTTATCCTCACACTGAACTCGCAATTGCGGGCGATTTCAATGTACACAATTCAGGTTGGCTTCGACATTCTGGCCAGACAACACCCGAAGGAAAATATGTTGAGATCTTCGCCGAGTTTAACGAATTAACTCAACCTGTTGATGAGCCCACTCGGGTTCCAGATATTGAAGGCCATGCGGCCAACACTCTTGACTTATTTCTCACTTCTCATCCTGAAAAATATAGGGTTATAGTATCATCTCCTTTAGGCAAATCGGACCATTGTGTCATATCGGTAGATTTTTCTACTTCCGTCACGGTTAAAAAAGATAAAGTCCCTAAAAGAACTGTGTGGCAATACGAGAAAGCCAATTGGGACGGCCTGAATAATTTCTTTCGAAATTTTAATTGGTCATTGTGCTTTCTCGACGGAAGCGTTGATGCATCAGCTGATATGATATCTAACGTTATTCTCAACGGCATGAGAAATTTTGTTCCTCACAGAACAAAAAGCATCATCCCCAAAGAGAATTCGTGGTTTGATTCAAGCTGTAAAGAGGCGATTAGGGATCGAGAAAGTAGTTTTCGTAAATTTAAAGATAACCCTACTGCACAAAACCGAAGTTTGTTCAAACGGGCCAGAAATAGCTGTTATGCTCTGATACAAAGGGCTTAGTTTTTACATGACCAAAAAGTAAGGCAAAAAATACTATTGTGTCCAAAAGGAAGTAAAAACTTTTGGTTTTTTGTGAAGAACATTAAGAACTCGACCACGTCATCGGTCCCAACGCTCGTCTTCAATGACTCTCCGTATGTCAGCTCCATCGACAAAGCCAATTTGCTGGCAGCTCAATTTGCTGCCAACTCGACACTTCCTCAAAGCATATTGGCTCCACCTGAGCTCGAGTCTGCGAATTCTTTGATGAAGCAGATATTTTTTCGAACTCGCTCGGTTGCGAGAGTCCTTAAAGATCACAACATACATAAATCCGCTGGTCCAGATGGTATCCCCGCCGTTATTCTGAAGAGGTGTTCTTCTACGCTGGCAAAACCACTGCGTAAACTTTTCCATCTTTCCTATTCTGCTGGGATTTTTCCGAGCAGATGGAAAACTGCATTTGTCCAGCCGGTCCCTAAAAAAGGCGAATCTTCCTCCCCTTCCAATTACCGTCCAATTGCACTTACGTCCCTTCTTTCCAAGGTCATGGAAACGTTGATAAACCGTCAACTTATGAAATATCTTGAAGAACGAAAGCTCCTTAATGACCGTCAGTACGGCTTTCGTAGCAAACGGTCCACTGGTGATTTGATGGCATATCTCACCGAAAAGTGGAACCAATCCTTACATTGTTTTGGAGAAAGTAAGATTATTGCGCTTGATATTTCTAAAGCATTTGATAGAGTTTGGCATCAGGCTCTTATATCGAAAATGCGTGCTTTGGTATCGATGAGTCTCTTCTTCGTTGGATTAGAAATTACCTTTCCGACCGTTCAATACAAGTTGTATTGGATGGCTTCAAGTCTGATACCCATTTCATAAATGCTGGTGTGCCCCAGGGCTCCGTTTTGTCTCCGACTCTCTTCCTCATTTTCATTAATGATCTCTTGTCTGAAACTTCTAATCCACTTAACTGTTTTGCTGACGACTCGACCCTCAGCTTTTCATATTCGTTTCCAAATTCACGTCCCTGCTCTTCGGATGTGGAACTGGAACGGTTGCGTATGATAAGCTCATTGAATTCTGACCTTGACAGCATTGTTGCATGGGGTCTTATGAACCGAGTAGAATTCAATGCTTCGAAAACTCAATGCTGTCTCTTGTCGTTGAAGCTTAACATTCCCCCATTGCCATTATCCATGAATGGTACCTGCATCGAAGAAACCGAAAAGCTGTCAGTACTTGGTATGTGTGTAAACGATGATCTTCGTTGGAATGACCAGAGTGTTGGATACCTCATACAAGATGCACCTCAAATGTCACATTCACTGCTCTGAAATGTATGAGCACCTCAAACCAAAAAAATGTATGGCCTCATACCTCACAAAAGTCATATAAAACAAATCTCACATCCACCTCACACCACCCGACTCAAATAAAGTCAACTACCTACCTACATACTACAAGGTACAAGCTACTACTATACTAAGGCGAACTTCTTTCCATGTTCTATGCAAGGCATGCCTTACACACACTACATTCAACCATCTTTTAACTATGCAAGTATACACATTAACAGCGAGATCGAACCGGTGTCCGAAAGATGATGTGTTAGTATAAGTATGATCATCGTGAATGTGCTGTGGTCTGTGGATGGTTCATGGTTGTAAAGCGAATAGAACGTGGTTGCAAAGAGAAATGAAGCGTAAAGAGGTATGAATGAACGAACTCAATTGTGTTTCTGAAAACACAATGGGACCTTTGCTCAAAGAGACGAATGTATGAAAGTGAATACGAAAATGAAAATGAAGACCATTTGAGTTTTGAGGAGTTGAAATATTTGTCATGGCAATGGGACGTTTGTGCGTTTGTCTAAAAAAGAGGAGCAATGGGACGTTGGGACGTTTGTGCGTTTGTCCTCAAAAGAGAAAAATGAAAATGAATGTGTGAATGAGATTTTGTACTTCCTTAGAGTTAGAGGACACTTGAGGACTTGAGGAGAGTAAAGAAAAGAGTTTTGTATTTTGGAAGGAAATACGAAGGTAAGAGTATGTCTACCTGAGTACCTGTCGTATGGTGCTTGGTGCATGTTTGATCAAGGGATGGAGGACGATTACGAGTATTGCTTTAACAATTAAAATGCAATAGAAAGGAAGTATGTATCTTCTAATTATATGAAAGCGTTAGGGGTAGGAGTATTTCAATTTCGATAATTTTCTGCTTTATGTGATCTTAATATATATAAGAAGCTTGTTTACTGTTGTTTTGATTTTATTTTTTTATGCTGGGTTGCTGTTTTAACTAAAATAAAACGGTTGCGGTTGCAATTAAAAATTGCCTCTGACTTGAGATCAGGCAAAAAATTTGTTTTGCATCTGTGTATGTATGTATATTCCATACAGAGGGTAGGATATAGTTAATGAATTGCGACATATGTGTGTATATTTGTATAATCGGTATTTGTTTTCATTATTTCAATTTTCATGGTTTGATATTTGATTGATAGTAGATTTGTGTGTGGTATATAATATGTGTGTTCTTGTACACTGTATCTATGTGTAGAAAATGTACAAAATAAATGGATCGGTAATTGATTAAACAGCATTGCTATCACATTATTGATTTTAATCTTTTTTTTTTTTCATTCTTATTAAAAAGCAAAATTTCTTCTACGAAAGTATATAAATCACTGCTGGACAGCTTAGTAGCTAGACTATGCATGTTTTAATTTCAAAAATTGTTTTGCTTGACTATTGTTGCTAAGTAAAATAAAAAAATGTTTTCAATGTTGGAAAAGCAGTAAGAATAAGTTGTGTTTGTTGTGCGCCAAAAAATATTTTATTGATTGGTTTTTTTTTTTTAACATTCCCACTTATGATGAAAAATTTTAATGGTTCGCTGTACATTTGTCTGTTATTGAAAACAGGATATAAAAAAGAAATTATCTTTGGTGCAAGAAACGGTAAACATTGTACTTTTAATTTTTCGGCAATAATAAAATCAAACCAAATTATGGGTAATTTGAAGAAAAGTGCCTATTCGTCATGGGACATTCGAGGTGGGACAATGTCCCACTACACTCTGGCAAAAGAGTACCTCATACAAACTCATTTAGATTTCATGTCCTACCCAACAATAGACCACATATTTGAAGTCGTCAAAAACGCTGCTAAATGCTTAGGTTTCTTGAGACGATGCAGGAAGTTCTTCACCCCCTCTGATCTGGCTACAATTTATAAGGCCTTCATCCGCCCAAAACTGGAGTTTAACTCCCATATCTGGTCAGGTGCTTCTCAAACATCTTTGCGCCTACTTGATAGGGTACAAAATAGAGCTTTAAAATTGATAGATGATAGTTCAATCGTAGATTCGATTGATTCTCTTGAACATCGTCGAAACGTTGCCTGTCTCACTCTCTTTTATCGCTTTTTTCACAAGCAGTGCTCTAGTGAAGTAGCCAGTTGCATTCCTCCCCTGAAACAATTTAGCCGCAATACCCGCCTCGCTAGGAATGTTCATAAGTTTTACCTTGAGCCCAACTTCGGACGTACAGTCAAGTATAGAGATTAGTATTTCAGCCGCACCACCCGAATGTGGAATGCTTTACCTGGCTCTCTATTTCCCCATCATTACGATTCACAAAAATTCAAAAGCAACGTGCATCGGTGTCTCCTTTCAAATCCTCTCCTATTTTCTTAAATGCTCGCACTGTGTTTAACAACATTATAAGGGTAGTCATAACCCCTTGATGTGCGCGGTAATTATAAAAAAAAACCTCATCACAAAGTGTGTAACACGAATTACGGAACATCCTGTATATGAATGAGCTCATTACTAAATTAAGCCAAAATACCTCTTTTTCGACATGTTTATTGCGAATTACTTATACTCATTAGTCATTACTATTATTTATGTATTATGTAGTAGTTAACAAGCTACTGATTTGCATTAAGGTCTATGTCCCTTTACACTAGGTACATGCAGTAAGAACTAAGCTAAAGCAATTTAATGACGTTTTATAAGTTTTAAAATGCAGGCCCTCAGACATTTTTTAAATATTCAATATCAAAAAATCCTGACGTGATTGAGAGAAACTATAGAAAACTTTACTCAGATTTCAAAGAGGAAAACCATTGCAGACCTGTGTTCTTATAGACCTGGGTCGATAATTTTTAGAATGGGAAAAAGTGAAAAAAAATTATAGTAGGATGAAACAAATTGGAAGAGGTAGAAAATAAACCAAAAAAAAAAGGAAAAATAAATTACGGGTGATCTGAGGTATTTTTAAAAAATTCAAAATTTACACTTTAATTACTAGAAAAACGTAAGATTTCATGTTACACCGATAAACAAAAAAATTGCTAATCGAGATGTACTACTATCTTACGTTTTTCTAGTAATTAAAGTGTAGATTTTGAATTTTTAAAAATAAATAAAAAATTTCGGATTTAGGTTATTTTCACTATTTGCATTTTATTTATTTATTTATCTGGCTTAATACAAGCAACATACATATAAATAAAAAGAAAACTTAAAATATTTACAAAAATCAATTTCTTAAATACTAAATACTATTTACAATAAATATTAATTAAATTAAAAGTTAATATAATAGAGAAGCTAAGGGAAATTTAATTAGGAAGTTGAAAATGATTAGAGGATAATTTATTTCTTAGAGATGGTAAGCTTACGTTAAAATCAAGAATATCTTGTGCACCATTGGCTAAGCGCAACATTCGAGTAATGGGGTTAAAATGACCATAGTTAGTGCGGTGGGTGGGAAGGTTGTAAAAAGGGATGGACCGTAGACTACGAGGATTGGTATTAAGGTAAAAATTTTCAAGGAGAGCGTGAGATTCAATTGCACCAGTCATTATTTGGTGTACAAAAAGTATGTCAGCAATTGCACGACGTTTGGCGAGGCTTTGTAACTGAATTAGTTGTAAACGATCTTCGTATGGAGGTAGGATGAGAGGGTTCGACCACGGTAGATGGCGTAAGGCAAAGCGAAGGAATCTACGTTGGACGGCTTCAATTCTATGTGACTGAGTGATTTGATAGGGGGACCAAACCTGAGATGCGTACTCTAGGATAGGTCTGACAAAAGTAATGTATAGTGATTTGGTTACGTAAGGATTGGAAAATTCTTTAGACCACCGTTTTATGAAACCAAGGGAAGAGTTCGCCTTAGCGATAATTTGGTCTATATGGAAACGAAAGTTGAGCTCTCTATCACAAAAAACTCCAAGGTCTCAAATAGAAGAAACAACTGGAACGGGAACCCCACAAAAGTCATAAGTCCGAGGGAGAGTAGGTATTCGTTTTCGTGAAAAAGTGATGAATTGACATTTACTCACATTAAGATCGAGCAGATTCTTATGACACCAATTAAGAAAAGAATCTAAGTCATGTTGAAGTAAAGAATTATCACGAGGTGTCGATATTGACTTCATTATTTTTATATCATCGGCATAGATTGAGAGATTTGAGTGCGAAATAATCATATGGACATCGTTGATAGCAAGGACAAAAAGGAGAGGACCGAGATGGCTACCTTGAGGCACACCGGAGGAGGCAGAAATGGGAATAGATAAGAAACTTCTAAACAATACCTTATAGATGCGGTGTTCTAAATAGGATTTCACCCATTGGATAAAATGCGGGGGAAATCCAAAAGCACCTAATTTCAGATAAATTATATGGTGTGAGATTTTATCAAAAGCTTTCGAAAAGTCCGTAGTGATTACGTCAACCTCGTAGCCATTTTCAAGAGCACAGAGCGTCGTAGAAACAAATTGGGTTAAGTTAGTCGTTGTAGATCTTCCCTTTAGAAAACCATGCTGCAGTGGAGAAACAACAGACTTACAATGAAAGTATAACGAGTCGTAGACAATGCTTTCAAAAAGCTTAGGAATAGAGGATAGTTTAGCAATAGGACGGAAGTTGGAGATATCACTTTTACTGCCTTTCTTATGAATTGGAAATATGAATGAATCTTTCCATAATGTTGGAAAAACTGCTTGTGAGAGTGAGAGTTGAAATAATGCTGTAAGGGGTTGACAAAGTACGTTTATACATTTTTTTAGGAAAATGGCAGGAATACCGTCAGGACCGGGAGAAAAGTCATCTTTGAGTGCATTGATTTTATCATGCACATTGTCGAGACTAACACCAATAGAAACAAGAGAGCTTTGAGGACAATTATCGAGATAACTGAAGTATTCCAGGTCAGGTAGAACTTTATTATGGTTATATGATTGACTAAAGAAATTCGCAAATAGATTGGTGATTGTTTGAGGATCTGAAGAGGAAGTATTAAGATAGTTGAAAGAGGAAGGAAGCCCATCCGATTTTCTCTTAACGTTAATAAATTGATAGAAACGTTTAGGGTCATAGATAAGACAAGTCTGCATTTTATCAAGATAATTGTTGTAAAGAATTTCGGATAAGGATGAAAAGTTGAAGAAAGCTTGTTGATAGTTTAAGTAATCAACATAAGAATTTGATTTTATGTAAGTTTTCCATAACTTATTTCTAAGGTTTCGAAGTGTACGCAATTCTTTAGTATACCATGGGGGAGACGACATACAATTTTTTTGTGGTAAATGAGGAACAGTCTGGATGATACATTCGAAGATGGCAGTATAGAAGAAAGAAAGAGCGATGTCGATGGGAGTTCGAGCATTTAAGAAAAGGTTAAAATCGATCTGATTTAACAAAACGTTAAGTTGATTGAAATCAGCCTTACGGTAGTTAAAAAGAAGGGAGACTTCCGAATCTACCGTGGAGATAACTTTATCGAAAGAGAAGACAAGAGAAAGAGGGGGATGGAAGTGGTCAAGGGTCGATAGAAGATGGATACTTTCAGAAACGTCAGAGTTGAAAGGATCAGAAGAAAAAACAAGGTCAAGTTGTCTTCCTAAGTTATTTTTAATGCTACTTATTTGGAAAATCCCAGAGCCAGATAAGCGGTCACAAAAAATACATTCTTTCTCTGAGGAGGGATTACTGGGAACAAAGTTTGATTGATCCTCGGATGGAGCCCAACGTAAGTAGGGTAAATTAAAATCACCAATAACGATAAAATCATCAGTTGGTTCTGCAGCTTCAAAGATAGAGTCGAAAGAATCAACAAATTGTTGATAAGCAAGAGTAGGCTGTGATGGGTGAATATAACAGCAGAGGATATAAAAACATCGATTGGGGACTAACAATTTTATGCAAATGAATTCGATGAGTGGTGAACTGGATGATTCAACAAGAGTTGCATTCAAACTGTTGTGTACTGCTAAAAGAACACCACGCCCGGAGCGGCCATTTTCACAGGTTTGACCATCTGCACGAAATACTGCAAAGTCGGAGGAAAATAATTCACTATCAAGAAAACTGGAATCTAAATTTGTTTCAGAGAGGGCAAATACATCAAAAGGAAGGTTTTGGGAGTTGAGATAAATCATAGAAGTTTTAGTTCGTAGTCCTCTTACATTCTGGTAATAAAGGGACAAAGAGTTCAAAGTCGTTAGTGTGTTACTGTTAAAGACGAGGCTTTTTAGAGGACTTGGAGTGAATAGGGTTTTTTAAATTTATATGTGAATTGTACGTGGCAAGATCCCTTAGGACAGTTGAGGGAGATATATTAAAACCTTCATGAAAACGTATGTAAATCTTCTTAAGTTCATGAGGATCGGTTGGAAGACCTTCTTTTAAGATAGATAAAATGACATTAGTTTTCGTTTTGCCATTAATGCAAACAGACTCAGGTTTGTCGTATAGAAAAGCCAGGTACAGACGGACATTTTCATAGAGTTTACTGTCACGCAGTCTTGCCATGGAGTATCGGCCATCCAAGTCATTTGATGTAGTTTTAGGTTTATTAAACTTCGCGGTTAATTTAACGCTTGGTGGATACATAGGATCGAAAACCGGAGGATAGGAGTGATTGGGATTGATTGATAAGGATGATCTGGAGGATGAAGGTAGGGGTGACATACTGGAAGGCTGTGGGATAGAGTTTGAAGAGTTTGCACAAACGAAATTGCTATAGGAATCACTTGAGAGGACTTTCTGTTGAGGAAGGTTAGGAGATGGAGAGGCAATATTATTGTGATTAGATGAAGTCGGTCTAGGCTTAGGAGAAATGCGGAGTTTTTTAGGTTCAGGTAAAGAATTGATTGAGGGGTTGAAGGACTGAAAACTAGTTTTAGATATTGATACTTTTTTGACATTTTCATTTAATAACTTGTTAGGTTTAAGACCCCAATTTGATATTTCAATTCTGCCAACCCGAAAAACGTGTTGGTCAGTGGACAAAAAAAGCCATTGGTATTTAGAGGGGATATAAACTTTAAAGCTAGAAGAACTCAATTTATAACATTTTTGAATAAAAATCTTAAAATAAGAAGAGAAAAAATTTCTAATCCAGGATAAATTAGCGAAAGCAGGAGTGTTTTTTATGAAGAGAGGTGTGAGCTCAGCTTGGTTTTTAATTTTCATGATTCTATTGTTCCATTCAGCAGGAGTCCAGGTTGTGCCAAACCGGTTGATGAGGACAGGTTCAGAAAGTGTAGAAGGATTGTCATCATTAGAGGATGATGTTAGTTCTTTTTCAGTTGGAACACTTGAGGAAGGATGAAGTAGAATCATATCATCAATTTGAATTGGCGTGATGGAGGTATCAAGGTCTTGGAGTTCCAAACGAAGTGATTTATTGTTATTACTGCTTAATTCAGGTGAGGCGAAAGAGCTAACATGACCTTTTTCTGAGTTTGTTGACTTCGTGTAGTGTGATTGTTTAATTTCGTTTGATAGTTCAGTTATCATATTACGTAAAGATTTTGATTCCTTGGTAATGATATCTTCAAGGGTAGAAGAGTTGGTATTTATACTGAGGGAAGTAGCTGTGGACTCCCTCTCAAGAGATTTGATGATTGATGATTGTTCCTTTGAAGAATCCGCAAACCTTAACAGGTACTTTTCTGTAGATTGTATTATTTCCGTAGATTGTTCAACGGAGGATTTAAGATCAGCAACCAATTTAAACATTTTAATAATGTCGGTGTTAATGAGCTTAGGGAAAGCATGAATAGTTTCAAGGCAATCATTAAATTTTTGTGATATTTTTTTCATGTTTGAATCTATGTTAGATAGCTTAGTGTTGAGTCCTATATTTTGGGACTCTAAATTTTTCATAATGGATTCATTATTGTCTGCAATCACCTCATTTATTTTAAGAAAGTTGTGGCGGATATTAGTTTTGAGTTCAGTTAAATCCTCAGACAATTGAACTAAACGTTCGTTATTATATTTGATGGCAAGCATAACGTGCGAAGTAGTAATTGTTTTGCATTCGTTGCAGTAATAATGAAAATTTGCAGAAAACTCGGTCAGGTGGGCTTTAGCGTGTCTACTCAGGCCTATGCAAATTGGATGAAAACTTTTGCCACAAATACCTTTGTAGGCGACCCATTCAAGTGTTTTTTCACTTATGGTGCAGCCAATAAATCCGCAAATATTTTGGCGATCCATGTTTTCAAAACGTATTTAAAAAAAAAATATTATTTTAAATTACGACGTCAGAAGAGTTTCGTCAGCTACTGTTTTGGTTCTTGTAGTAACTACAGTTGAAGAGTTAAAGAACTTAATTATGGTTGTTGTATTTGCTACGAGTGGTGAGTTGGTTAGCGTATCAGCTAACATGAAAGTCTCCAAAAGATCGTGATATAAAATGAAAGAGAAATTTAGGTGAGGTGGAATATCGATGCTCATTAGCGGCAGAACATGCACTAAATTTGTACTCACACGGGAGCCAAAAAAGGATGGAGAAGGCAAGTTCCAGTTGGTTAAAGGAGCAAGATAGATTGCGTTCGATGGACGATGGCCCTCTTCGTTCTCAGAAAAAGTTCCAGTTGGTTAAAGTTGAGACAGTTAGCAGTTAGCACAAGTAGAAATTTTTTTTTTTTTTTTTTTTATTAATTATGAGTGGTGTAGATGTGTTGGCAGAACATATACTGTAATGAACTCACCAAAGAGATGAAGCATAAAGCTTATGAGAGATGAATGTTAAATTGTTTTTGTATAGAGATGCACTATTCAAAGCAAGAAGTGTATGGTGGAAATTTCAAATAGGAAATTGATTTTAATTTAACTTTTTTGTAGAGTAAAAGCGTAGTACACTAGCAGCAAAAATTATTAGAGCACTTATACAAATGATGCAAATACAAAACTTGGCTAATTGATTATAATTGACGTGGAAATCAAAGGGATCGCGGAGAAAAGTCAGAATAAGTACTGTCGTAACGAAGAGAGAAAGACTGACTATGAGAACATTTACCATAGTAATGTAAACTTTTTTTTAACCATCTGAAAGTAGAGATTTCAACGAACAAGAAACACACCAACTTTTTAAAAAAAGCAGATAGGTATTTTGACGTGAGATTTTTCGATTCAAAATTAGGGTGATTTTTCGATATTTTGTCAAAGTAAGGTGAAAAAATTAATACTGTAACGTGCGCTTAGTTCGCAAAATAAAACTTCACTTTTCAATGCGCAGAGCCTATTAGCGAAATTGGATGAATTTAGAAGCTTATTTGAGGGTTCAAGTGTTGATGTTGTTTGCATTTCTGAATCTTGGTTGTCAAGCGAAATTAATGACGATTATTGCAGCATTAACGGTTTTCATAAAACTTTTCGGTCTGATAGGGTGGGACGAGGGGGTGGTGCAGTAATTTATGTTCGTAATAATCTACAGTGTAGTCTGATACGTAGAGCTCCGGTGTCTAGTGAATTAGAGTATGTGTTTGTAACTATTAAATGTAATTTCAATAAAATACTAATTGGTACGATGTACAGGCCCAATAGAAATATTAATAAAGCTCCAATAACTAATATTATTGATAAATTATCCAATATCTCCCCATTCATAGTACTTGTGGGCGATTTCAATTGTAATATCTTACAAGACTCTAGTTTGGTAGATAGCTTGGGTTCTACTGGTTTGTATCCCGTCAACACATCACTGCCCACGCACTTCACACGATCAAGCTCCAGCCTTCTTGATGTTTTTTTGTTTCCCACCTTTATAAAGCACTCCATTTCAATCAAATCTCTGCTCCCGGTTTCTCTCACCATGACCTTATAATCTTAACGTATGAATGTGAACCCTGCAATATCGAGAACATTTTCAGCTATCGAGATTTTAAGAATGTTAACCTGAGACTTTTAGAGATTGATGTTAGTTGTGTCGAATGGTTTCGAGTGTATTCAATGTTATCAGTTGATGAACAGTTATCGTTTATTGAAAGCAACATACGCCAACTCTTCAATGCTCATGTTCCTATTAAAACCAAATATACGTCAAGAAATCAACCTTTATGGCTTACAATCAAAATCAAATTTTTGATGAGAGAACGTGATCAAGCTTTTAAGCGTTGGAAAAGATTTCGTCTTGATGTTTTTCACGATGTTTTTAGAACGATGAGAAACAAAGTAACTCTGGAAATTCGTGAAGCAAAGCGACGCTTTTATGGCCCACGATTGGATCCTGCCCAAGCTAAACATAAGCTGTGGAAAAATCTGAAACAGTTAGGGATAGGTAAACAGAAAAACAACAACCTTGACAATATTGATCCCAATGAATTAAATAGAGTTTTCACTACTTTGTCAAGCCCTGATTTAGAAATTCCGCAAAGCTCTATTATAGCTCAAAACATTCCTCCATATGCCAGCTGCTCATCCAATAATTTCAGTTTTACGTCTGTTGATGAGGCTGATGTTCTTAAAAGCTGCATCTCAATCAGGTCTAACGCAGTTGGTTTTGATGAGATTCACCCGGTTTTTGACAAAGCTATCCTCCCGTTCATCTTAAGACATAAGATAATTAATTGTGATAACAATTAGTTGATATTTTCTGTTTTGTCCTGTTTCTTAATTTATTTAATTTATTCAATTTTTAATCTTTCTGTTAAGTGCAATATAATAAAAATAGACTACCTTTTTAATTTAAATGAAAACAAATGTAAATTGACAATAGTCCAATAAAAATACCCTCTGAAGAAGTTGGAAAATAATCAACGAAACGTCGGTGTTGCGGTAAAATTTACCACAACAAGTTCTATCCACCGTTCTTCTCCCGCTAATAAACTTTATTCATAGCTGCTCGGAAGTAGTAGAAGAGTTCAGTTGAAACCTGGTCCATCAGCCAGAGACCTGTTCTTCTAAAACTTTCGAAATGCCATTTTCAGGTCACATTGTTCCTCGATACAAAAGATTGCACAGTAGAAGACACTTTTTTTTGTGTGACGGTCGGTCCACAAAAGTTCGTACGGCAGGCGGCCTACGAAAGAAAATCGAGAAAGGATGAATGGCATGAAGATTAAGATCCATGTCCAACAATGTGTGAACTATATTCACACCAACCTAAATTTTCTAGTAAATTTAAATTAAAATTAAATTGAGTATCGTCAACATCAAGGAAGAATCACTAAAAGACGTGTTTCCGTTTTTATTCCTTTTTTTTCTAACTATCTGAACGAAGGTCTACGGAAAGTATCCGTCGAGCTTTTAGACTTAGCATCTGTTGTTCTCCGTTCTCTTGGAAAATATCTTCTCTGTATTTTAGTTTGGGCCGGTTTGGGCTGGGGACTTTGCGCGAGTAAAATAATTTTTCGGAGTAAGTCTTTCTGAAAGAGGTTGAACTCGTCCACTCGGCTACTGGTGATCGCATCACCTGAACGCAATGGACCGCGGGTAGTTGATTCGTGACATCTCACTTGCACATCCCAGCCTAATGGCGGAATGCTGCAGTAAAAGTGAGACCGAACAACACCACGCTTAAGGTCTGACGAGGATGGCTGTTTGGCCGATGCCGGATGGAGGAGAAAAACCCGCCATCTTGATGGGCTCTTGGCTTTTGGCTACGAAAGTGTGCAGAGATACAGAAGAAAGCGTGCAAAAAATTATTGCGAATATTTTGCGTTTATTGAGATTTTTTTTGGAGCGATTAAGATTTCCCCTTTTGAGAGACAGATTTGTCAGAATCGATTTGGCGGCAAAATTCCAGTTGGGAATTTTGAGGAGAAAAATTGAGACAGGTCTGGAGAAGGTATTTTCCTGAGGAGTACAGGAGGAGTGAATAACACCAGAATAGCTAAGTATTTTCTTTCTTTTAATTCATATTTTGCGTTTCGAAAGATCCTTCCTTTTTAAGGGTTTTACGAACAAATTTAGAGTCGCTTTATTTGCGGCAAAACTATCCGCTAGGCCTTCGTTGACCTAACGTTTTAATATCCCGAGATTGCGGGACTCGCGACCGTTTTCCTTTCTTGCTATTACTATTTCTTTCGGAAACTTTCCTTACTGATTCTTTCTTGTGTTTAAACGACACACCAAACTGTTTGTTTTCTCACTTAACTTTCTTACATTTTCTCTACTTCGAGAATTGGCCTCCTGCCAATCTCGAAAACAACTTTGTACTTTTCTTTAATATCGAAAAGATTCTGGGTTTTAATCCAGGTTTTACCACGGTTTCCCAGACACCCTAAAATTTAATAAAAATCTAAAATTCTCCTTCTGAAATTTAGTAGTGTTTTATTTCAGTTCTTTCCTAGTTTCTTCTTTCGTCTTTAACTATCATTTCAGCTTTGGTTAAGGCAAACCACCATTTTAAAAGGTTTCCTGGCGCCCATATTAGAAGTGAGCTAGTACGCCCTTGTACTCTCACTCATCGAATTGAGTATTATTAACTTGATATTATTTTATAACCATTTGATATTCCCTTTTAATCAAATCGGATTAAAAAGGAATATCAAACCGAACCCACCCATCAGGCTGAGCTACGGGAGACAGCACTGAAGTGTTGTTGGTTGCCGAAAACGAACCTGTGTCAATTTGACATTTCGTTTTTGATTAGTCAAGTTGCGCGCACGTCGGGATTATTTACATCCCAATTTTCTTTCGCGAATAAATATATTTAACTTGTTTCGTTTGCGTTTTGATTTTGCTCGCGGTATTTGGAAGTAATTTCCAGCGTTTTAAATAGTAAATTAAAGTTCGGTTCGCGTATAAATTTCGGTAACAATTGGCGGCCACAACGTGGGGCTTTCTTCCTTGTGCAATTTTTTTTTCATATCGTGTACATACAAATACCCTTCCCTTGTGTGCTGCATTTAGGGAAGTTTTATTAAAGTGTTTTTTTAGAAATAATTACTTTGTGGTTTTTTCCTAGAGTGCCAGTGTGGGAGAGTTGACAAAATTGTTCGCCAGTGGAAGACCTGGGAACATACATAGGAATCAGGAATCAGGATTTGGAACCTGTGCGAAAATAATTGTATGACTGTGGAATAGGCAGTGGCAGTGGACAGTTCAGAATACAAGGAGTTGATTTCATCAGTGTACAGGAATAAATTGTGAGTTTTTTGTTTTGTTTTTTTTGGTGTTGCTGCAATAATAGCTTTCGATTAAGTGCATAATAAATTTAATTTGATTTTAGTTTTTGACATTTCGCGAATTTTGAGATCCGCCATTATTTTTTTTGTTCTTTCTTTTTTCAATAAAATACGTACGCTAGTGTTAGTGTATATAAATTAATTGCAGCCAAAGATCAGGGCTGTCACTGGGAGTATTAATACTTTTAGTACTTTTGGTGTATTTTGTTTTTTTTAATCACTTTGCTATTGATTTCTTTTATCTAGTATTAAGTTCTTTTTTATTATATTTTATTATACATACTTGATTACATTTTATTTCGATTTTTTTTTTTATTGTGTATTTGGCAAACGAGGTTTGGTAGGATTAATTTTTTTAAAAAAAAACTTACTAGGTTTTCGAAACTTTGTTTTACGGTTTCATTTTTATTTTTTTTGTTGTTCCCAGTTCTGATAGGTAGTTTTCAGATAGTTACAAAATGGAGTTAAGTCAGGTAAATAGATTGTCTCAGGATGAAATCATTTATGAAGTTGAATGTAGAGGGTTGAATGTAGGGACTGTGGAGGATATGCGCAAAGCGCTTAGGGTAGCAATTAAACTAGAGCGTAGGAATTCTTTTGTTTCACCATCTTATCCGTTCACTTTCGAACAAGATTCAGCGGCAGTAGAGAAGAAATTGACTGAGATCAATAAGTTGTTAGAGAATCCTCCGAAGTCGGAGACTTCGAAGGAATATGTGAAGATTTTGAGTAAAGTTGAATGGTGTTTGCGTAGGTTGGATAGGAGCATTCCTGAGAATGAGAAGGATGATAAGGTGAAATTTAAATTGAAGAATGACGTGGTGATGGCGATGACTATTTTCGATGGGGATGAGGATGAGGATGAAGATGTAGATGATGATGAGGACGTAGTAGAAGAAGTAGGTTTGCTTGATAAAGGTTCAGAAAAGGGTAGTGAGGTCGCAAAGCAGCATTCAGCTGCACCTCAAGATATTAGTGCTAGGGAAAATACTATTGTTAGTCAGGACAGTGCAGATTTTAGGAAATTTCACAATATTGCGAAGTGGGAAGTAAAGTTCACTGGAGAGCGCTGTGGCACCTCAGTGAACTCTTTTCTAGAAAGGGTTGAGGAAATGAGACAGGCTAGGGGTATTTCGGAGGCTTATCTTTTTAGAGCAGCGGTGGAGCTCTTTGTAGGCAAAGCGTTGATTTGGTTTAGGGCGATTAGGATTTCTGTTAATTCATGGTCAGAACTAGTTAAGGAGTTGAAACTAGAGTTTCTACCTCCTAACTATGATGATCAGCTCCTCGATGAGATAAGGCACCGCACACAAGGGAAGGATGAAACGATAGGCGTGTACGTTGCTACGATGCAAAATTTATTCGGTCGGTTAAATGATCCCATTTCGGAAAATAGGAAGTTGTCAATGATTCAGCGGAACTTGACACCTTTCTACCAAACCCAACTTGGGTTGGCTAAGCCAAGCTGCGTGTCGGATTTGGTCGCGTTAGGTCGTAATTTAGAAGCAGTTAGGGCAAATGTTGAGGCGTATGTTCCCCCACCCAATGTTAGGAGTAATAGGACTTTGCTAGAACCGGATCTAGCATACGTAGGTGTTGATAATCCTTCGGTTTCGGTTGTTGCGGTGAACAACGAAATCACTCGTCAGGCCCCATCTTCAAGTCGACAAAATTCTTCGGTTAGGTGTTTCAATTGCAATGGATCAGGCCATTTTGCAAGTAGTTGTTCCGCTCCTAGGCGTTGTTTTGGTTGCGGGGCTGCGGGGGTGACTAGGCAGAATTGTAGGAAGTGTTCGGGAAATGGGAAACGGGCTCCTGCGCCAGCAGGGCGGGAAGTCCGCAGACAGTGAGAGGGTCGCCTGCTGGAGACCAGCTGGCAGATAGGGTTCATTTAGGGTTCATTTTAGAGGCAAACGGTAGTGATAGGAGACCTTATTTAACAGTTAGCATTTATGGTTCGAGATTTTTAGGATTATTAGATTCAGGAGCTACTCGAACTATAATAGGTAGGGACGCATGGAAAATCCTGCAGAATTTAGGGCTAATCAGTAGGAAGGACACTGTTCACTGCGTGTGTTTGGCAGATGGAACAGGAGTCGAAGTGTTAGGGACGATCTCTCTTCCAATTATAGTTGAGGATAGGGCTATACTAGTTGACTGTTTAGTCATTCCGTCGTTACCACATACGGTGATTCTCGGCGCAGATTTCTGGGCGCTGTCGGGTATTGTCCCGGATTTGAGGTCCCGTAGCTGGAATTTTTCAGAACAGGATAGTTCAACTTCGATCTGTTCTATTACAGAACGTTCGGAATTGAGTGTTAGGGAATTAGAAACATTAGAAAAATTAGTTCAAGAATCTTTTAGGAAGATGCCTGAGGGCTTAGGGTGTACGACTTTAGTCGAACATAAGATTAGGACGTCGGCGGAGCCGATAAAACAAAGGTATTATCCGGTCTCCCCGGCAATGCAGGAACATATAGATAGGGAACTTAAGGAAATGTTAGAGGCAGGAGTTATTGAGAGATCGACAAGTGCTTGGTCATCTCCAATAATATTAGTTAAAAAGAAAGATGGCTCCTATAGATTCTGCGTAGATTATAGGAAGCTAAATAAGAATACAGATAGGGACGCGTACCCACTCCCATACATTAATTCAATTTTAGATAGGCTTCGAGGTGCTAGGTTCTTGTCTTCACTGGATATCAAGTCAGCTTACTGGCAGATACCTATGGAGGCAGAATCGAAACCCTTTACTGCTTTTACAGTTCCGGGGAGGGGTCTGTACCAGTTTAGGAGAATGCCTTTTAGCCTTCACAACTCGCCCGCGACGTGGCAGAGATTCATCGACACTGTTTTGGGTGCCGATTTAGAGCCATTCGTTTTCGTCTATTTAGACGACATTATCATCATTTCAGAAACTTTTGAGAAACATCTCGAAATTCTGAATGAGGTTTTGAAAAGATTATGTGAGGCAGGTTTGAAGGTTAGCAAGGAGAAATGCAACTTTTGCATGTCATCCTTGAAATTTTTAGGGTATGTAGTAGATCAGAACGGATTACATGTAGATCCAGAAAAAGTAGAAAGTATGGTTAGGATTCCAGCACCGAGGAATGTTAAAGAGGTTAGGAGCTTTATAGGGACAGTTTCATGGTACAGGCGTTTCGTACCGAATTTCGCAGAGTTGCTAAGGCCCTTAACGGACCTACTAAAGAAAAATAGGAAGTTTAGTTGGACAACGGAATGTGAGGATAGCTTTAGGAAGGCAAAGGAGTGTTTGGTGACAGCACCTATACTCACATGCCCAGATTTTAAGCGACCATTCGTCGTACAAACAGACGCTTCAGATTATGGGATCGGTGCAGTTTTATCCCAAAACTTTGAGGAAGGGGAAAAGGTTGTCTGTTACCTTAGTAGGTCTTTGAATAGGAATGAGCGTAACTATAGCACTACAGAAAAGGAATGTTTAGCGGTACTGTGGGCTATTGAGAAATTGAGGCCTTATCTCGAGGGTGTTAGGTTTACAGTAGTAACTGATCATTACTCACTGATATGGTTAAGTAATTTGAAAGATCCGCAGGGTAGGTTAGCTAGATGGGCTATTAGGTTACAGCAGTTCGACTACGAAATCATTCATCGTAAGGGGAAAGAGCATGTGGTTCCGGATATGCTGTCTCGGGGAGTGCCGCAGTTGGGTGGTATCTCGGAAGAGGTTTTAGATCCTTGGGTGTTAAAAATGATTTCGGAAGTCAATACAAATCCACTTAGGTATCCGGCTTGGAGGGTTGAACAAGGCAAGTTGTTCAAACTCGTAAAGCCCAATCACATAGTAGTTCATGAAAGCAATCAGGAATGGAAGAGAGTGATAGGGAAAAATGAGAGGTTAGGTATTTTACAGGAGAACCATGATGGTCCTTTAGCGGGTCACATGGGAGTTAGGAAAACGTTTGCCAGAATTGCGGCGAAGTTTTACTGGCCAAAGATGAGGGCCGATATCACAAAATATGTTAGGAGTTGTAAAGTTTGCCAACAGGTTAAGCCAATTAATGAGAAGCCAGCTGGTTTGATGAAGGAAAGGGTAGGAGTCAAATCACCTTGGGAGATGATTTGCATAGATTTAGTAGGGCCACTTCCAAAATCAAGTAGGGGTTTTATTTATATATTAACGGTAGTGGATTACTTTACGAAGTTTCCACTGCTGTTCGCGCTGAGGTCGGCTACGGCCAAAGCAATCTGTAGGGAACTGGAAGACAATGTTTTCCTGCTTTTTGGTATACCAAAAGTCACTATTTGTGACAATGGTCCACAGTTTCGTTCTAAGGAACTCAAAACGCTGTGTGACGCATATGCGTCCCAACTACGCTTCACGGCGCATTACCATCCGCAGGCTAACCCTGCAGAAAGGATCAATCAGATCCTAAAGACAACGTTACGAGCTTACGTTGCTGAAAACCACAGAGTGTGGGATTCACAACTAAGCAAGGTGGCGTGTGCAATTCGCACGTCACAACACGAGGTTTTGGGTGTTTCACCCTACTACGCCAATTTTGGGAGAGACATGGTGACTTCGGGTCAGGAAGCACCAACGGTAGGAGAGAGTTCCGAGGATGTTCAAGATCTGGGTGAGATCACCGAACGTTTTCGGGAACTAAGAAGAGATATCGAGACAAAGTTGAAGGCAGCATCGAAGAGAGCTGCAGAAGCGTATAACCTTCGACGACGTGACATACAATATCACGTCGGCGATATGGTTTGGCGAAGGAACTTCACGTTATCGGATGCCGCGAATTACTATGCAGCCAAATTAGCACCGAAGTTTGTCGGTCCGTTTTTGATTAAGAAACGTGTGTCACCTTGGACATACGTACTTCAAGATAATAATAATAAAGAGCGCGGGACTTGGCACGTCAAAGATTTAAAACCGTATAACGATGCATCCGAAAACGATTAATGTTAACGTAGCTTATTTTTTTTTGTAATCTTATAACTCACAGAAACGTGATTGAGACTTTTTTTTAGAGTTTTTTTTTCTGATGGAGAGTCCTTTTCCCACACCTTTTAATCCTAGGTACCTTTTGGAAGTTTGTTACAGTTCTTACGAAATGTAAGCACACTTCCGAGGAGGTGAGGGTGGGATTTGTTGCGGTAAAATTTACCACAACAAGTTCTATCCACCGTTCTTCTCCCGCTAATAAACTTTATTCATAGCTGCTCGGAAGTAGTAGAAGAGTACAGTTGAAACCTGGTCCATCAGCCAGAGACCTGTTCTTCTAAAACTTTCGAAATGCCATTTTCAGGTCACATTGTTCCTCGATACAAAAGATTGCACAGTAGAAGACACTTTTTTTTGTGTGACGGTCGGTCCACAAAAGTTCGTACGGCAGGCGGCCTACGAAAGAAAATCGAGAAAGGATGAATGGCATGAAGATTAAGATCCATGTCCAACAATGTGTGAACTATATTCACACCAACCTAAATTTTCTAGTAAATTTAAATTAAAATTAAATTGAGTATCGTCAACATCAAGGAAGAATCACTAAAAGACGTGTTTCCGTTTTTATTCCTTTTTTTTCTAACTATCTGAACGAAGGTCTACGGAAAGTATCCGTCGAGCTTTTAGACTTAGCATCTGTTGTTCTCCGTTCTCTTGGAAAATATCTTCTCTGTATTTTAGTTTGGGCCGGTTTGGGCTGGGGACTTTGCGCGAGTAAAATAATTTTTCGGAGTAAGTCTTTCTGAAAGAGGTTGAACTCGTCCACTCGGCTACTGGTGATCGCATCACCTGAACGCAATGGACCGCGGGTAGTTGATTCGTGACATCTCACTTGCACATCCCAGCCTAATGGCGGAATGCTGCAGTAAAAGTGAGACCGAACAACACCACGCTTAAGGTCTGACGAGGATGGCTGTTTGGCCGATGCCGGATGGAGGAGAAAAACCCGCCATCTTGATGGGCTCTTGGCTTTTGGCTACGAAAGTGTGCAGAGATACAGAAGAAAGCGTGCAAAAAATTATTGCGAATATTTTGCGTTTATTGAGATTTTTTTTGGAGCGATTAAGATTTCCCCTTTTGAGAGACAGATTTGTCAGAATCGATTTGGCGGCAAAATTCCAGTTGGGAATTTTGAGGAGAAAAATTGAGACAGGTCTGGAGAAGGTATTTTCCTGAGGAGTACAGGAGGAGTGAATAACACCAGAATAGCTAAGTATTTTCTTTCTTTTAATTCATATTTTGCGTTTCGAAAGATCCTTCCTTTTTAAGGGTTTTACGAACAAATTTAGAGTCGCTTTATTTGCGGCAAAACTATCCGCTAGGCCTTCGTTGACCTAACGTTTTAATATCCCGAGATTGCGGGACTCGCGACCGTTTTCCTTTCTTGCTATTACTATTTCTTTCGGAAACTTTCCTTACTGATTCTTTCTTGTGTTTAAACGACACACCAAACTGTTTGTTTTCTCACTTAACTTTCTTACATTTTCTCTACTTCGAGAATTGGCCTCCTGCCAATCTCGAAAACAACTTTGTACTTTTCTTTAATATCGAAAAGATTCTGGGTTTTAATCCAGGTTTTACCACGGTTTCCCAGACACCATAAAATTTAATAAAAATCTAAAATTCTCCTTCTGAAATTTAGTAGTGTTTTATTTCAGTTCTTTCCTAGTTTCTTCTTTCGTCTTTAACTATCATTTCAGCTTTGGTTAAGGCAAACCACCATTTTAAAAGGTTTCCTGCCGCCCATATTAGAAGTGAGCTAGTACGCCCTTGTACTCTCACTCATCGAATTGAGTATTATTAACTTGATATTATTTTATAACCATTTGATATTCCCTTTTAATCAAATCGGATTAAAAAGGAATATCAAACCGAACCCACCCATCAGGCTGAGCTACGGGAGACAGCACTGAAGTGTTGTTGGTTGCCGAAAACGAACCTGTGTCAATTTGACATTTCGTTTTTGATTAGTCAAGTTGCGCGCACGTCGGGATTATTTACATCCCAATTTTCTTTCGCGAATAAATATTATTTTACATCCCTTCTTGGTTGACCTCTGAAAAGGACATAGTGCCATAAAGTTTTAGAAAATTGAAAAAGTGTCGGAGATTTTATAATCGAGTATTTGATTTTTGCAAGTAGTGCAAGTTTAAATTGTTACAGTGTTGATTGGCAGGAAGGCCAAACTAAACAGTGTTTTAAGTCTGTGCAGGAAAGCTCCACATAGGCAGGAATTCAGGAGAGTTAGTGCCAGTACGGGCAAGAAAACTCAGGCAGGATTCGTCAACAGAAAAAGCTAAGTATTTTCCTATAAAAGTGGAAAAGTGTTAATAGTGCGTTTGTTGTGTTTTGACTATTGAGTCATATTGCTTTATTCGGTAACCCTTCGCCTTTCGTAATTAATCCTGAGATTGCAGGACGCGCGACCTCCATTTAACCTTGTTGTCTGTTCGGGAAAATTCCCAAAGAGTCGTTTGTTTGCGGGTGTATTGTGCACACAAGTTGTTGTTTTGAATTTTAACCTGGGTAAAACCCCATCTTCGTACTTAAATTTCATTCTATTTAAATTGTTGACTGGCTCTTGCCAGACTTTTCATACTTTATACACTACCAATTGTTTACGAAAAGATTTCAGGTTTTATACCTATACTTGTAAAGGTTTCCTGAACAAAATATAGTTTTATTCCTTTTGGAAAATAATCGCGTTTTAATTCTATTTGAAGACCATTTTCAGTGCTGAAGTTGGTTTGGAAATTCCAAACAAAAATTTCCTGGCGCCCTTTATTTTGTGAAACACCCTGCTTGTGTTTTGATTGAATATTATTCATTCCATTAAATTCTTTTTATTTACCTTCAATTATACCTACGTACCTATAAAACTACCTACGGACCACCCCTTGCTGAGCAGCTGGCATTGGCAGCATATTATCTTGCTACCTGTTGCATTCTTTTCCCATCGAAATCCACCCAGCTGTCATTTGACAGTTCATCCTAAAATTAATTTCGAACAGCATCGCCGCGGCACATCGGTGTGCATATTTATAGTTCTGCGTAATAAATAATTAATTAATCATTCGTTGCGATTAAATTAATATATTAGTTTGCTAAAATCCAAGTTGTGGATTCGGTGGTAATTTGTTTTGTCGGGAAAAAAGTGCAAGTTTAAAGTTTTTAAAAATGGATTAATTTATTAATTGCATACAAAAGTAACAGATCAAAAAGCCCAATAAAAAACAATCAAAAATTAATTTAAAATACAATTGATCATTTCTTCATAATTGACCCATTTATTCAACAGGATTATTATGACTGGTGTTTTTCCACATTCCTGGAAAAGAGCAAAAGTAGTCCCAGTACCCAAAGCCAAAATGAGTATCGCCCAATCGCCATTCTACCATTCTTTCAAAGGTTTTGGAAAGACTTTTAAACTTGCAGGTTCACCAATACTTAAAACAAGAAAATCTACTCTGTGTCAGCCAATCTGCTTTTCGCCCTAATCACAGTCACAGCACAACTGCCCTATTGAATGTTGTTGAACACATAAGGCAAGAAATAGACGGAGATAATGTAACTTTCCTCGTGCTACTGGATTTTTCTAAGGCGTTCGATTCAGTGAGTCATCAAGTCTTACGTAGAAAACTTAGGTATCAATTCAATTTCTCTGAATCTTCCTTGAGACTAGTTTCATCTTACCTAGATAATAGATTTCAGGCAGTGGTGATAAATGATAAAAACTCATGTTTTCTCCCTTTGAGTAAAGGTATACCACAAGGTTCAATTCTGGGTCCACTGTTCTTTTTGATGTATATCAATGACCTACCGATTAGTATAGGCTCCTCTGTAGATATGTATGCTGATGACGTACAATTAAGAAAAAGTTTCCCTTTGGGCTTATTAGAAAATGCTACCCTTGAAATCAACACTCACCTTGACCGCATTATGGACTGGTCAAAATCTAATGGCTTATGTCTAAATCCTAAAAAATCAAAATGTATAGTGATTTCTAGGAAAAGCATCGAAGATACCTCGTACTTTCCAAAATTATATCTGAAAGACTGCCCAATTGAATTTGTTAGTTCTGCGAAAAATCTTGGCATTACATTCAACTCTACACTCTGTTGGAATGACCATATCCGCTTGACTCTAGGAAAAGTTTATGGAGGCTTACGTCTGCTATGGGCAAGCCAAAAATTTATACCCCTGAAAACTAGGCTTATTCTTGCAAAATCCCTCATCATACCTGTATTGCTATACTGTAATGGAATATATAGCAACTGTGACTCTGTTTACAAAAGAAAATTGAACGTTGCCTATAATAGTATTGCGAGGTATGTTTATGGATTGCGAAAATATGATAGTATTTCTCACTATTCCAAATCAATCTATGGTATGTCTTTCGATAATCTGCTTCAGTTTAGAACATTGATTTTTCTTCATAAAACTATGCAGACGCATCAACCAACGTACCTTTACAATAAGATTTCTATGTCGCGTTCTACTCGTTCTTTTAACATAATACCAATACGATACACTTACTTGGTATCAAGGCGGCAATTTTTCATTTTTTCTGTTCGCTTGTGGAACTCTCTGCCTATATCGCTACGCAAAATAGGTTGCACTGAGTTGTTTTGGACTGGATTGAGACAGTACCTGGAAAGCTTTTGATGATTTTTCTTATTTCTCTTTCTTTTTCTTGTTTTTCTCTTTCTTTTTACTTTCTATTAACTTAATATTATATTATCTTTGTATATAAATATTTATTTTATCTTCATTTTTCTTCTTCTTTGTTTTTCTTTATTTTTGTTATTAAGTAAATTGAATTTCATTTTAAAGCATATAATCTAATTTGTAATTTGTTACTTACACTATTTTTATAAGATATTGTATCTTAATGTGTTAAGCTGTTGTCGAGATGAATAAATTTGAAATTTGAATTTGAATTTATTTCAACCACTTTTATTCAGTATCTATACTTTATTCGATCTCAACTCAACTTTTGGACTATCACTTGTAGACAATTTACTCTTGATGAGTTTTGTAGTAGAGATATTCCACGTGTTTTTTTTTTTTTTTATCAAATAAATAAAGAGATTAATACAATTTTAAACAGTAAAAAACACTTTTTATATTTCCTCAAATGCACATTTCAGAAGCAATGCTTCCATCATCTTCACTTTATCACTCTATCATCAAAACTGACTCCTGGTTGCGTCAGCTCCCTCTTTATATAGAAGTGTGAAACATCGAGAGATTTCTGGTAGTTTTTCTATGAACCATTATGTCTAGACAAGTTCCCCTACCGGTATTTTTTCTGCACACACACACACTCACTCACAAACAACGTCTTCCATTATAGCACTCCATTATAGCTCTGCCAGCACTTGTGTTTTCGGTTTAACGTTTTCAATTTGAAAATTAGCATGAAATGTTGGGTGCACATTACACTGCCCCATCCCTAAGATTGTTCGTCCTGAATAATTCCATTTGCAGCCTCGCCACTATATCGATGCAGCCGGTCACAATGAACTACTTTTAACATGCCTCTTAGTCCTCTTTGGATG
This sequence comes from Melanostoma mellinum, assembly GCA_914767635.1. Lineage (NCBI taxonomy): Eukaryota > Metazoa > Arthropoda > Insecta > Diptera > Syrphidae > Melanostoma > Melanostoma mellinum. Next base: position 104,641,777 of record OU612060.1, read on the forward strand.
CGGTAAACCACGTCGTTAATCCTCGTGACAACAGTATTAGGACCTTCCCAGTTTTGCTGAAGTTTCGGTGACAATCCCTTTTGTCGATGAGGATTATAAAGCCACACACGATCTCCTGCTTGGAATCCTGACGTTGTCGCTTTTGTGTCATACCGTGTTTTCATCCGGTCGCCATACACTGTGGCTCATGTCCCTGTTCTATTAAATCAATCTGTAAGCCTACCCACCGCTATGTTTGAATCACAGACATAACAATTTCGGAACCACTTCTCCACGTCACCTCTAACATGCTGCCAGTAAAAGCGTTTTCGCACGTTCTCCAGCGTCTTGCTGACTCCCAGGTGGCTTCTTGTAGAGCTTCTATGCATCTTTTGTAAAACCTCTTTGATTTTCGATTGAGGAACAATAAGCTGCATTACAAAAGATTTACCGTCAGGAGATTCCCATTTGCGCTGGAGTACGCCTTCTTGCACGCGAAGCGAGTCCCACTGTGCCCAATAGGCTTTAACAACAGGGCTTTGGTCAGAAATGTCGTTCCAGTCAGGTTTTGTGTTGTTCTCTTTCCATTTGAGAATCGGTCCGATGTCTGGAACCTTCTTTTGAGCAGACCTCAATTCTTCCTTGTTCCATCCGAATATGGGTTCCATTCTCATCTGCTGAGTCTTGGTCTCTACTTTCCGCCAGCAATTCCATTGGGGTTCTTCTACCTGATGTCCAATTCGGTATTGATAAGTCTGCGGTCTTACTCTACAGCTCGCGGATTGATTCTCTTGGACTTCACAACGTCGACAAGCAGTTTCAGTTTTAATTGGTGGCAACCGGCATTGTCGCTGTAAGTCCCCCGTCTTATTACAATTCCAACATCTGGCAAGTCCGTTCCGCTGGTTCCTTTGTAGCTTAACTCCTGTGCATGATCCAGCCTCGAATATCGCTTCTCTTTGACAATGTACCATTTGAGAAGCTTGCTCAGATGCTTCCATCATTAATGCAAACTCTAGAGTTTCAGAAAGAGTTCGTGTTCTAGCAGTTCGCACAGATCTCTGAAGATGTTTGTCAGAAATGGCACGAACGAAGGACTCAACAGCCAGATGGTTGATGATTTCTTCTCCAGCATCCGGGTATGCCAGGTGAACCAGTCTTTCGACGTCTGCTTGGAGCTGCTGTAGACTTTCACCCCTTTTCTGGACTCTGTTATTGAGTTGAACTCGGAAGACTTCTTTCAAGTGGCTATCACCAAAGCGTTTATCTATAGCTGCCACGAGAGAACTGAAATCGTAGCTCTTACCAACTGGAACAGTTTGAAGTAATTCAGCTGCTGGTCCTCTAAGAGCAAGAGTCAGTGCTATGTATTTGTCTTCGTCATCCCAGCCATTTGCTGTCGCAGCTGCCTCAAATTGTCTCCTGTAAACTGACCAAGACGACTTTCCGTCGAATGTTGGTGGTTATACCATTATTTTCCGCATCTGGTCTAGTTCCTTAGCCATGTTTTCGATTCGTTTCTCCAAAGTGGCAAGCTGACTTTCGCATTGACTCTCAAGCTTGGAAAATCGTTTCTCAACACATTCAATTCTACCCAATTTGCTTTCTAGAATGTTTTTTAGACCTTCGAAAACATTCTGTTGCGCCTCAAGTCTTTCGAGAATATTCTGTTGTTCTTTCTTTTGTTCATTTCGTCGTGCTTCCAGTTGTTCAAGAACATTCTGCTGTTCCTTCTTTTGTTCGCTTCGTTGTTCTTCTACCAGCTTCTTTTGCTCGTTACGTTGTGCTTCAAGTTGTTCCAGAACCTTCTGCTGTTCCGTCTTTTGTTCTAATAAAAGCTTCATTATACCAGAAAAATCTACACTTTCACTTACTTCCTCTTCCTCCACTTCTGTTTCAAAAACAAAAGTGTTTACGTCTTCCCCTTGCTGTTCGAAATAGTTGCGCAAGCGCAGGACGAGCTCATTTTTCGATCCCGCTCTAGAAAGATTTCGCTTACCTAACTCACTTTTTAGCTCAATGCAGTTGAGCTCTTCCAAAAACTTACCCATTTCCACTGTATATTGTTTTTATTTTTCTTTTTACTTTTTTTTTCACACTTTACTAGTCAACTCGTTTTTTTTTTTAAAATAAGTTTTATTTACAATTCTGACACCAATGTAACGTGCGCTTAGTTCGCAAAATAAAACTTCACTTTTCAATTTATTTCAACCACTTTTATTCAGTATTTATACTTTATTCGATCTCAACTCGACTTTTGGACTATCACTTGTAGACAATTTACTCTTCACTTTATCACTCTATCATCAAAACTGACTCCTGGTTGCGTCAGCTCCCTCTTTATATAGAAGTGTGAAACATCGAGAGATTTCTGGTAGTTTTTCTATGAACCATGATGTCTAGACAAGTTCCCCTTCCGGTATTTTTTCTGCACACACACACACTCACTCACAAACAACGTCTTCCATTATAGCACTCCATTATAGCGCTGCCAGCACTTGTGTTTTCGGTTTAACGTTTTCAATTAGGAAATTAGCATGAAATATAAATGTTGGGTGCACATTACAATATTTTAAATCAAAAAAATTACTGTATGTTTGAAACATACAAAGGTATGTTTTCACCAAATTTCGTGAAAAAATAAGTTTCTTTGCAAAAGATAAAAATAAAAAACCAAAAACTCAGTTATTCGAATTTTTCACATATATTTTGAGGTTTTGTGAAAAAGTGTCTTTACAAAAGTTGTTGTTTATTATCCTTAAATACTCTCCCCCTCCCCCTTCCCGACCTCAGATCGCCCGTAATTTATTTTACCTTTTTTTTGGTTTATTTTCTACCTCTTCCAATTTGTTTCATCCTAATATAATTCTTTTTGGTCTCAAAAATTATCGACCCTGGTCTATAAGAGGAATAATCTTTATTAATCTAATGCCGTTTTCGTTTGGTAAAATTAGAGTACCCTTTTTTTAGAGTACTCTGATTTTTACTCTGAAAAAATTTCTAGAGTAGCAAAACTTGCTATGAGGGTAATTTTTGACAGCAAAAAGAGTACCCTTACGGCCATATTATTCACTCTTTAAATTTAAACCCAATAGAAATAAACCCAGTTGCCAAATTTTGATCCCAGGTTTAAAATAAACCCAGTTGTCAAAGTCAGAAACGTCAAATTGTTGAAAGTGCTGCTGGTAAATAGATCTATGTTTGAAGAAATTGTAAGCAATACTTTTCATTTATATCTTGCATTGCCGATTAAATTTATATTCTATCTTTTTCATGATGTTAAAGATTCAAGAAATGGAAATTCCACCAATTGCTGCTCCACCAGACAATCGACAACATTTTCTGCCGGTTCCGAACGGCTTATCGAGAAAGCGCCCATCATACAAGGAACCTACTAACGGAGGACTTGTCAATTCCTCGCGAAAAGCCACATCCATGAAAAATCATTTTTGCCTCCTATGGGATTCGATCCACGAACATCTGGGTTAACAGCAGACATGCTAACCATCACGCCACGGGTACCACCGTCCTTTTAACAAACATCAAATCCAGCGAAACCAAATACAGTCAAGCATACCAGTCAAGACTGCATACACGTTACGACCTATGGTCTAACTGGGTAGACCTTGTATGTCCTACTTGCATGTGAAGAAAGGCAGAAGAGTTTTGTTGTAGTCTTTTAAAAATAAATCAAACAATGTCGCTAAAAAAAATATTCTGGGTCTTTTTATTTGAGGTTCTCTTTTCTTTCTTTCATCACAAGGCAATCAAACAAATTTTATTTTTCAACTAAAATAATCGACGGGGATAATGGATTGGTTGTCCCTGTTGCTATTGGTTGGACATTTGTTGCTGTTGTTGCTGTGGATGTCCGGTGTTGCCACTGTTTAGTGGATATCCTTGTGTGATGCTGCCCCCCGGTTTTTTTGTTGTGATACAAAAGAAAAGTAATCAAAATCAGAACAAAATAAATATTTCTGATTACCTGAGGTAGGTTTCCAGTCATTTGCATCACACTTGGATGCATAGGCATTCCGGGAATTAAAGACGCGTAAACAACTCCTTCTGAAAGATGCGTTGGCTGGGGCAGTCCATGTCCCGATTGGTCAACTTTCAGCTCAACGTGATAACCTCGTCGGAAATCTTCTCCGTAGTCACTGTGGCTTGTGTTGTGACTCGGAGGCTGGTCTAGATTGATGTGGTATACCTGGGCGGGTTTTTGTGACGACTGTTGGTAGTTTTTGGAGGAACGACCTTGCGCCGACTGTTGGGTTTGCATCTCCATGTGATAGCTCTGCCTCAAATGCAGATTAAGGTTGGGGTTAAACGAAGGATAAATAATTGCTGTGTTGGGAATTCTACAAACAAGAATGTAGATAAAAATATGATTTATTAGAATCAGCAGCGTTAACCTACTATTCCATAGCAGCCGAGCAATATCTGCCCTACGACGACCATCCCAATATTCCCAAACATGTCGAGTAACTCTGCTGAAACTAAAACAATATTAACGAAAGAATTAAATTAAAACAACTTACTTTATATCTTTGTATATGGAATCTATAGTATTATCGAAAACGAAAATGGTCCCTGAAAGCCATCTATGTATCCGCCGGCGTACTAACATTCCCCTGTAATTTTTATAGCGCCGGCGGATACAAAGATGGCTTTGAGTGATCGTTTTTGTTATCGATAGTACTATAGATTCCATATACAATGGTTATATGAAAGTATCCAGTCCAAAACTCAGAAGTAAAATGCTTTCAATTTCAATTGTTTACTTTTATTTCACAGTTTGACTTGAATAGAGACAACTGAAAATGGGATAGTTCGCATGAGCACACTTTTAACCTGCAATTGTCAAAATCCTACTGCCTTTCCTTGGATTGTATGAAAATATTTGTTATTTCGCCATAGTATGCGAACGAACCCAAAATACATCCGGATGTAAATACTTAAACTCGACAACGCAATGCGGTTTAAATCCAATGGGTTTATTTGGAGTGAATAATATAGATTTTCGTTTGACAATTGGGAATGGGTGAAAATATTGGGTGAATAATATGGCCGTTAGAGTACTCTTTTTTCCCAAACGAAAACGGCATACGCCTGTGTTATAAGCACAGAGTAGATAATACAGAGTGCCAACTAGTATCCCCCTTGCCTGAAGCCTAAACACCCCCAAAAAAATTTTCAACACGAATTCAAAATGGCGACTTATTTCTTGATTAAAAATGGAGTCGTGGTGAAGTTCCAAACTTCAATAAAAAAAAAAACAAGATGAAACTTATATTTGACAGTTGCAAAATGTTGCAAAATTATGTAATATTTTATTTCTTGTAAGTTGGTCTAACTTAATTAATTTTTTAATTGATAAACCAGCAGATTTTATTTATGCAGAATACAAACTTGGAAAACTTGTATTATGACATCAAGCAGCGCTAATCTCAAGAAGGTGGAAAGATAAATGCCATAGACGTTGATATTGTTACGTGCGCTTAGTTCGAAAATTAAAACTTCACTTTTTAATTTATTTCAATCACTTTTATTCAGTATTTATACTTTATTCGATCTCAACTCGACTTTTGGACTATCACTTGTAGACAATTTACTCTCCACTTTATCACTCTATAATCAAAACTGCCCTCTGGTTGCCTCGGGCGGGCTATTTATATCGAATGACATTTCATCTAGAACTCTCCAGCAATTTCCACATAGTCTCCACTCTCCACTATTTTGGATGTCAAACATTTTCTCTCCTAGAATATTTCTACACTTACACTAGTGTTGCCGCTTGTGTTGCCGCTTGTGTTGCCACTTGTGTTTTCGGTTGAACGTTTTCGATTAGGAAATTGGTATTAAATGTTGGGTTCTTGTTACACTGCCCCCTCCTTAAGATTGTTCGTCCCGAATAATTCCATCAGCAGCCTCACCACTACATCGATGCAGCCGGTCACAATGAACTACTTTTAACATGCCTCTTAGTCCTCTTTGGATGCGGTAAACCACGTCGTTAATCCTCGTGACAACAGTATTAGGACCTTCCCAGTTTTGCTGAAGTTTCGGTGACAATCCCTTTTGTCGATGAGGATTATAAAGCCACACACGATCTCCTGCTTGGAATCCTGACGTTGTCGCTTTTGTGTCATACCGTGTTTTCATCCGGTCGCCATACACTGTGGCTCATGTCCCTGTTCTATTAAATCAATCTGTAAGCCTACCCACCGCTATGTTTGAATCACAGACATAACAATTTCGGAACCACTTCTCCATGTCACCTCTAACATGCTGCCAGTAAAAGCGTTTTCGCACGTTCTCCAGCGTCTTGCTGACTCCCAGGTGGCTTCCTGTAGAGCTTCTATGCATCTTTTGTAAAACCTCTTTGATTTTCGATTGAGGAACAATAAGCTGCATTACAAAAGATTTACCGTCAGGAGATTCCCATTTGCGCTGGAGTACGCCTTCTTGCACGCGAAGCGAGTCCCACTGTGCCCAATAGGCTTTAACAACAGGGCTTTGGTCAGAAATGTCGTTCCAGTCAGGTTTTGTGTTGTTCTCTTTCCATTTGAGAATCGGTCCGATGTCTGGAACCTTCTTTTGAGCAGACCTCAATTCTTCCTTGTTCCATCCGAATATGAGTTCCATTCTCATCTGCTGAGTCTTGGTCTCTACTTTCCGCCAGCAATTCCATTGGGGTTCTTCTACCTGATGTCCAATTCGGTATTGATAAGTCTGCGGTCTTACTCTACAGCTCGCGGATTGATTCTCTTGGACTTCACAACGTCGACAAGCAGTTTCAGTTTTAATTGGTGGCAACCGGCATTGTCGCTGTAAGTCCCCCGTCTTATTACAATTCCAACATCTGGCAAGTCCGTTCCGCTGGTTCCTTTGTAGCTTAACTCCTGTGCATGATCCAGCCTCGAATATCGCTTCTCTTTGACAATGTACCATTTGAGAAGCTTGCTCAGATGCTTCCATCATTAATGCAAACTCTAGAGTTTCAGAAAGAGTTCGTGTTCTAGCAGTTCGCACAGATCTCTGAAGATGTTTGTCAGAAATGGCACGAACGAAGGACTCAACAGCCAGATGGTTGATGATTTCTTCTCCAGCATCCGGGTATGCCAGGTGAACCAGTCTTTCGACGTCTGCTTGGAGCTGCTGTAGACTTTCACCCCTTTTCTGGACTCTGTTATTGAGTTGAACTCGGAAGACTTCTTTCAAGTGGCTATCACCAAAGCGTTTATCTATAGCTGCCACGAGAGAACTGAAATCGTAGCTCTTACCAACTGGAACAGTTTGAAGTAATTCAGCTGCTGGTCCTCTAAGAGCAAGAGTCAGTGCTATGTATTTGTCTTCGTCATCCCAGCCATTTGCTGTCGCAGCTGCCTCAAATTGTCTCCTGTAAACTGACCAAGACGACTTTCCGTCGAATGTTGGTGGTTGTACTTCTCTTTGCTTTAGAAAATTTCCACAAGTTTTCTGTAGCTCCATTTTCCGCATCTGGTCTAGTTCCTTAGCCATGTTTTCGATTCGTTTCTCCAAAGTGGCAAGCTGACTTTCGCATTGACTCTCAAGCTTGGAAAATCGTTTCTCAACACATTCAATTCTACCCAATTTGCTTTCTAGAATGTTTTTTAGACCTTCGAAAACATTCTGTTGCGCCTCAAGTCTTTCGAGAATATTCTGTTGTTCTTTCTTTTGTTCATTTCGTTGTGCTTCCAGTTGTTCAAGAACATTCTGCTGTTCCTTCTTTTGTTCGCTTCGTTGTTCTTCTACCAGCTTCTTTTGCTCGTTACGTTGTGCTTCAAGTTGTTCCAGAACCTTCTGCTGTTCCGTCTTTTGTTCTAATAAAAGCTTCATTATACCAGAAAAATCTACACTTTCACTTACTTCCTCTTCCTCCACTTCTGTTTCGAAAACAAAAGTGTTTACGTCTTCCCCTTGCTGTTCGAAATAGTTGCGCAAGCGCAGGACGAGCTCATTTTTCGATCCCGCTCTAGAAAGATTTCGCTTACCTAACTCACTTTTTAGCTCAATGCAGTTGAGCTCTTCTAAAAACTTACCCATTTCCACTGTATATTGTTTTTATTTTTCTTTTTACTTTTTTTTTTCCACTTTACTAGTCAACTCGTTTTTTTTTTTAAAATAAGTTTTATTTACAATTCTGACACCAATGTAACGTTCGCTTAGTTCGCAAAATAAAACTTCACTTTTCAATTTATTTCAACCACTTTTATTCAGTATTTATACTTTATTCGATCTCAACTCGACTTTTGGACTATCACTTGTAGACAATTTACTCTTCACTTTATCACTCTATCATCAAAACTGACTCCTGGTTGCATCAGCTCCCTCTTTATATAGAAGTGTGAAACATCGAGAGATTTCTGGTAGTTTTTCTATGAACCATGATGTCTAGACAAGTTCCCCTCCCGGTATTTTTTCTGCACACACACACACTCACTCACAAACAACGTCTTCCATTATAGCACTCCATTATAGCGCTGCCAGCACTTGTGTTTTCGGTTTAACGTTTTCAATTAGGAAATTAGCATGAAATGTTGGGTGCACATTACAATATTTTAAATCAAAAAAATTACTGTATGTTTGAAACATACAAAGGTATGTTTTCACCAAATTTCGTGAAAAAATAAGTTTCTTTGCAAAAGATAAAAATAAAAAACCAAAAACTCAGTTATTCGAATTTTTCACATATATTTTGAGGTTTTGTGAAAAAGTGTCTTTACAAAAGTTGTTGTTTATTATCCTTAAATACTCTCCCCCTCCCCCTTCCCGACCTCAGATCGCCCGTAATTTATTTTTCCTTTTTTTTGGTTTATTTTCTACCTCTTCCAATTTGTTTCATCCTAATATAATTCTTTTTGGTCTCAAAAATTATCGACCCTGGGGGTCAATTCCCGATCTGTGAAGCTGTGAAGTGAAAACATTTACCACAGCTTCACCGAAAATTCGATTCTCGATTAGTGAAAATCCAACCTCAAATGTCAATTCTTTTTCATATGATAAATTTCTTTTCATTGCCGTATGAGTCGGTGAAAAATTCAATTATGAAAAATGGCCGCAAAACTCAAACGATGAAAAATCCAATTGGAATCCAATTGAAATGAGAGAGAAAATGAGAGAAAACTGTCAGAATTTATCATTTAGAACGTTTTAGTACTTTTTAGATCCAGAATCGCTTAGAGTGGGTTCGTGAAGTGATAAAATGAAAAAACTGTATGAAAACTAAAATGATATTTTTTTTTTCACTTCACAGCTTCACAGATCGGGAATTGACCCCCTGGTCTATTAGAGGAATAATCTTTATTAATCTAATGCCGTTTTTGTTTGGTAAAATTAGAGTACCCTTTTTTTAGAGTACTCTGATTTTTACTCTGAAAAAATTTCTAGAGTAGCAAAACTTGCTATGAGGGTAAATTTTGACAGCAAAAAGAGTACCCTTACGGCCATATTATTCACTCTTTAAATTTAAACCCAATAGAAATAAACCCAGTTGCCAAATTTTGATCCCAGGTTTAAAATAAACCCAGTTGTCAAAGTCAGAAACGTCAAATTGTTGAAAGTGCTGCTGGTAAATAGATTTATGTTTGAAGAAATTGTAAGCAATACTTTTCATTTATATCTTGCATTGTCGATTAAATTTATATTCTATCTTTTTCATGATGTTAAAGATTCAAGAAATGGAAATTCCACCAATTGCTGCTCCACCAGACAATCGACAACATTTTCTGCCGGTTCCGAACGGCTTATCGAGAAAGCGCCCATCATACAAGGAACTTACTAACGGAGGACTTGTCAATTCCTCGCGAAAAGCCACATCCATGAAAAATCATTTTTGCCTCCTATGGGATTCGATCCACTAACATCTGGGTTAACAGCAGACATGCTAACCATCACGCCACGGGTACCACCGTCCTTTTAACAAACATCAAATCCAGCGAAACCAAATACAGTCAAGCATACCAGTCAAGACTGCGTACACGTTACGACCTTTGGTCTAACTGGGTAGACCTTGTATGTCCTACTTGCATGTGAAGAAAGGCAGAAGAGTTTTGTTGTAGTCTTTTAAAAATAAATTAAACAATGTCGCTAAAAAAAATATTCTGGGTCTTTTTATTTGAGGTTCTCTTTTCTTTCTTTCATCACAAGGCATCAAACAAATTTTATTTTTCAACTAAAATAATCGACGGGGATAATGGATTGGTTGTCCCTGTTGCTATTGGTTGGACATTTGTTGCTGTTGTTGCTGTGGATGTCCGGTGTTGCCACTGTTTAGTGGATATCCTTGTGTGATGCTGCCCCCCGGTTTTTTGTTGTGATACAAAAGAAAAGTAATCAAAATCAGAACAAAATAAATATTTCTGATTACCTGAGGTAGGTTTCCAGTCATTTGCATCACACTTGGATGCATAGGCATTCCGGGAATTAAAGACGCGTAAACAACTCCTTCTGAAAGATGCGTTGGCTGGGGCAGTCCATGTCCCGATTAGTCAACTTTCAGCTCAACGTGATAACCTCGTCGGAAATCTTCTCCGTAGTCACTGTGGCTTGTGTTGTGACTCGGAGGCTGGTCTAGATTGATGTGGTATACCTGGGCGGGTTTTTGTGACGACTGTTGGTAGTTTTTGGAGGAACGACCTTGCGCCGACTGTTGGGTTTGCATCTCCATGTGATAGCTCTGCCTCAAATGCAGATTAAGGTTGGGGTTAAACGAAGGATAAATAATTGCTGTGTTGGGAATTCTACAAACAAGAATGTAGATAAAAATATGATTTATTAGAATCAGCAGCGTTAACCTACTATTCCATAGCAGCCGAGCAATATCTGCCCTACGACGACCATCCCAATATTCCCAAACATGTCGAGTAACTCTGCTGAAACTAAAACAATATTAACGAAAGAATTAAATTAAAACAACTTACTTTATATCTTTGTATATGGAATCTATAGTATTATCGAAAACGAAAATGGTCCCTGAAAGCCATCTATGTATCCGCCGGCGTACTAACATTCCCCTGTAATTTTTATAGCGCCGGCGGATACAAAGATGGCTTTGAGTGATCGTTTTTGTTATCGATAGTACTATAGATTCCATATACAATGGTTATATGAAAGTATCCAGTCCAAAACTCAGAAGTAAAATGCTTTCAATTTCAATTGTTTACTTTTATTTCACAGTTTGACTTGAATAGAGACAACTGAAAATGGGATAGTTCGCATGAGCACACTTTTAACCTGCAATTGTCAAAATCCTACTGCCTTTCCTTGGATTGTATGAAAATATTTGTTATTTCGCCATAGTATGCGAACGAACCCAAAATACATCCGGATGTAAATACTTAAACTCGACAACGCAATGCGGTTTAAATCCAATGGGTTTATTTGGAGTGAATAATATAGATTTTCGTTTGACAATTGGGAATGGGTGAAAATATTGGGTGAATAATATGGCCGTTAGAGTACTCTTTTTTCCCAAACGAAAACGGCATACGCCTGTGTTATAAGCACAGAGTAGATAATACAGAGTGCCAACTTGTATCCCCCTTGCCTGAAGCCTAAACACCCCCAAAAAAATTTTCAACACGAATTCAAAATGGCGACTTATTTTTTGATTAAAAATGGAGTCGTGGTGAAGTTCCAAACTTCAATAAAAAAAAAAACAAGATGAAACTTATATTTGACAGTTGCAAAATGTTGCAAAATTATGTAATATTTTATTTCTTGTAAGTTGGTCTAACTTAATTAATTTTTTAATTGATAAACCAGCAGATTTTATTTATGCAGAATACAAACTTGGAAAACTTGTATTATGACATCAAGCAGCGCTAATCTCAAGAAGGTGGAAAGATAAATGCCATAGACGTTGATATTGATACGTGCGCTTAGTTCGAAAATTAAAACTTCACTTTTTAATTTATTTCAATCACTTTTATTCAGTATTTATACTTTATTCGATCTCAACTCGACTTTTGGACTATCACTTGTAGACAATTTACTCTCCACTTTATCACTCTATAATCAAAACTGCCCTCTGGTTGCCTCGGGCGGGCTATTTATATCGAATGACATTTTATCTAGAACTCTCCAGCAATTTCCACATAGTCTCCACTCTCCACTATTTTGGATGTCAAACATTTTCTCTCCTAGAATATTTCTACACTTACACTAGTCTTGCCGCTTGTGTTTTCGGTTGAACGTTTTCGATTAGGAAATTGGTATTAAATGTTGGGTTCTTGTTACACTGCCCCCTCCTTAAGATTGTTCGTCCCGAATAATTCCATCAGCAGCCTCACCACTACATCGATGCAGCCGGTCACAATGAACTACTTTTAACATGCCTCTTAGTCCTCTTTGGATGCGGTAAACCACGTCGTTAATCCTCGTGACAACAGTATAAGGACCTTCCCAGTTTTGCTGAAGTTTCGGTGACAATCCCTTTTGTCGATGAGGATTATAAAGCCACACACGATCTCCTGCTTGGAATCCTGACGTTGTCGCTTTTGTGTCATACCGTGTTTTCATCCGGTCGCCATACACTGTGGCTCATGTCCCTGTTCTATTAAATCAATCTGTAAGCCTACCCACCGCTATGTTTGAATCACAGACATAACAATTTCGGAACCACTTCTCCACGTCACCTCTAACATGCTGCCAGTAAAAGCGTTTTCGCACGTTCTCCAGCGTCTTGCTGACTCCCAGGTGGCTTCCTGTAGAGCTTCTATGCATCTTTTGTAAAACCTCTTTGATTTTCGATTGAGGAACAATAAGCTGCATTACAAAAGATTTACCGTCAGGAGATTCCCATTTGCGCTGGAGTACGCCTTCTTGCACGCGAAGCGAGTCCCACTGTGCCCAATAGGCTTTAACAACAGGGCTTTGGTCAGAAATGTCGTTCCAGTCAGGTTTTGTGTTGTTCTCTTTCCATTTGAGAATCGGTCCGATGTCTGGATCCTTCTTTTGAGCAGACCTCAATTCTTCCTTGTTCCATCCGAATATGGGTTCCATTCTCATCTGCTGAGTCTTGGTCTCTACTTTCCGCCAGCAATTCCATTGGGGGTCTTCTACCTGATGTCCAATTCGGTATTGATAAGTCTGCGGTCTTACTCTACAGCTCGCGGATTGATTCTCTTGGACTTCACAACGTCGACAAGCAGTTTCAGTTTTAATTGGTGGCAACCGGCATTGTCGCTGTAAGTCCCCCGTCTTATTACAATTCCAACATCTGGCAAGTCCGTTCCGCTGGTTCCTTTGTAGCTTAACTCCTGTGCATGATCCAGCCTCGAATATCGCTTCTCTTTGACAATGTACCATTTGAGAAGCTTGCTCAGATGCTTCCATCATTAATGCAAACTCTAGAGTTTCAGAAAGAGTTCGTGTTCTAGCAGTTCGCACAGATCTCTGAAGATGTTTGTCAGAAATGGCACGAACGAAGGACTCAACAGCCAGATGGTTGATGATTTCTTCTCCAGCATCCGGGTATGCCAGGTGAACCAGTCTTTCGACGTCTGCTTGGAGCTGCTGTAGACTTTCACCCCTTTTCTGGACTCTGTTATTGAGTTGGACTCAGAAGACTTCTTTCAAGTGGCTATCACCAAAGCGTTTATCTATAGCTGCCACGAGAGAACTGAAATCGTAGCTCTTACCAACTGGAACAGTTTGAAGTAATTCAGCTGCTGGTCCTCTAAGAGCAAGAGTCAGTGCTATGTATTTGTCTTCGTCATCCCAGCCATTTGCTGTCGCAGCTGCCTCAAATTGTCTCCTGTAAACTGACCAAGACGACTTTCCGTCGAATGTTGGTGGTTGTACTTCTCTTTGCTTTAGAAAATTTCCACAAGTTTTCTGTAGCTCCATTTTCCGCATCTGGTCTAGTTCCTTAGCCATGTTTTCGATTCGTTTCTCCAAAGTGGCAAGCTGACTTTCGCATTGACTCTCAAGCTTGGAAAATCGTTTCTCAACACATTCAATTCTACCCAATTTGCTTTCTAGAATGTTTTTTAGACCTTCTAAAACATTCTGTTGCGCCTCAAGTCTTTCGAGAATATTCTGTTGTTCTTTCTTTTGTTCATTTCGTTGTGCTTCCAGTTGTTCAAGAACATTCTGCTGTTCCTTCTTTTGTTCGCTTCGTTGTTCTTCTACCAGCTTCTTTTGCTCGTTACGTTGTGCTTCAAGTTGTTCCAGAACCTTCTGCTGTTCCGTCTTTTGTTCTAATAAAAGCTTCATTATACCAGAAAAATCTACACTTTCACTTACTTCCTCTTCCTCCACTTCTGTTTCAAAAACAAAAGTGTTTACGTCTTCCCCTTGCTGTTCGAAATAGTTGCGCAAGCGCAGGACGAGCTCATTTTTCGATCCCGCTCTAGAAAGATTTCGCTTACCTAACTCACTTTTTAGCTCAATGCAGTTGAGCTCTTCTAAAAACTTACCCATTTCCACTGTATATTGTTTTTATTTTTCTTTTTACTTTTTTTTCACACTTTACTATTCAACTCGTTTTTTTTTTAAATAAGTTTTATTTACAATTCTGACACCAATGTAACGTGCGCTTAGTTCGCAAAATAAAACTTCACTTTTCAATTTATTTCAACCACTTTTATTCAGTATCTATACTTTATTCGATCTCAACTCGACTTTTGGACTATCACTTGTAGACAATTTACTCTTCACTTTATCACTCTATCATCAAAACTGACTCCTGGTTGCGTCAGCTCCCTCTTTATATAGAAGTGTGAAACATCGAGAGATTTCTGGTAGTTTTTCTATGAACCATGATGTCTAGACAAGTTCCCCTCCCGGTATTTTTTCTGCACACACACACACTCACTCACAAACAACGTCTTCCATTATAGCACTCCATTATAGCGCTGCCAGCACTTGTGTTTTCGGTTTAACGTTTTCAATTAGGAAATTAGCATGAAATGTTGGGTGCACATTACAATATTTTAAATCAAAAAAATTACTGTATGTTTGAAACATACAAAGGTATGTTTTCACCAAATTTCGTGAAAAAATAAGTTTCTTTGCAAAAGATAAAAATAAAAAACCAAAAACTCAGTTATTCGAATTTTTCACATATATTTTGAGGTTTTGTGAAAAAGTGTCTTTACAAAAGTTGTTGTTTATTATCCTTAAATACTCTCCCCCTCCCCCTTCCCGACCTCAGATCGCCCGTAATTTATTTTTCCTTTTTTTTGGTTTATTTTCTACCTCTTCCAATTTGTTTCATCCTACTATAATTCTTTTTGGTCTCAAAAATTATCGACCCTGGTCTATTAGAAGAATAATCTTTATTAATCTAATGCCGTTTTCGTTTGGTAAAATTAGAGTACCCTTTTTTTAGAGTACTCTGATTTTTACTCTGAAAAAATTTCTAGAGTAGCAAAACTTGCTATGACAGCAAAAAGAGTACCCTTACGGCCATATTATTCACTCTTTAAATTTAAACCCAATAGAAATAAACCCAGTTGTCAAATTTTTATCCCAGGTTTAAAATAAACCCAGTTGTCAAAGTCAGAAACGTCAAATTGTTGAAAGTGCTGCTGGTAAATAGATTTATGTTTGAAGAAATTGTAAGCAATACTTTTCATTTATATCTTGCATTGTCGATTAAATTTATATTCTATCTTTTTCATGATGTTAAAGATTCAAGAAATGGAAATTCCACCAATTGCTGCTCCACCAGACAATCGACAACATTTTCTGCCGGTTCCGAACGGCTTATCGAGAAAGCGCCCATCATACAAGGAACTTACTAACGGAGGACTTGTCAATTCCTCGCGAAAAGCCACATCCATGAAAAATCATTTTTGCCTCCTATGGGATTCGATCCACTAACATCTGGGTTAACAGCAGACATGCTAACCATCACGCCACGGGTACCACCGTCCTTTTAACAAACATCAAATCCAGCGAAACCAAATACAGTCAAGCATACCAGTCAAGACTGCGTACACGTTACGACCTTTGGTCTAACTGGGTAGACCTTGTATGTCCTACTTGCATGTGAAGAAAGGCAGAAGAGTTTTGTTGTAGTCTTTTAAAAATAAATTAAACAATGTCGCTAAAAAAAATATTCTGGGTCTTTTTATTTGAGGTTCTCTTTTCTTTCTTTCATCACAAGGCATCAAACAAATTTTATTTTTCAACTAAAATAATCGACGGGGATAATGGATTGGTTGTCCCTGTTGCTATTGGTTGGACATTTGTTGCTGTTGTTGCTGTGGATGTCCGGTGTTGCCACTGTTTAGTGGATATCCTTGTGTGATGCTGCCCCCCGGTTTTTTGTTGTGATACAAAAGAAAAGTAATCAAAATCAGAACAAAATAAATATTTCTGATTACCTGAGGTAGGTTTCCAGTCATTTGCATCACACTTGGATGCATAGGCATTCCGGGAATTAAAGACGCGTAAACAACTCCTTCTGAAAGATGCGTTGGCTGGGGCAGTCCATGTCCCGATTGGTCAACTTTCAGCTCAACGTGATAACCTCGTCGGAAATCTTCTCCGTAGTCACTGTGGCTTGTGTTGTGACTCGGAGGCTGGTCTAGATTGATGTGGTATACCTGGGCGGGTTTTTGTGACGACTGTTGGTAGTTTTTGGAGGAACGACCTTGCGCCGACTGTTGGGTTTGCATCTCCATGTGATAGCTCTGCCTCAAATGCAGATTAAGGTTGGGGTTAAACGAAGGATAAATAATTGCTGTGTTGGGAATTCTACAAACAAGAATGCAGATAAAAATATGATTTATTAGAATCAGCAGCGTTAACCTTCTATTCCATAGCAGCCGAGCAATATCTGCCCTACGACGACCATCCCAATATTCCCAAACATGTCGAGTAACTCTGCTGAAACTAAAACAATATTAACGAAAGAATTAAATTAAAACAACTTACTTTATATCTTTGTATATGGAATCTATAATATTATCGAAAACGAAAATGGTCCCTGAAAGCCATCTATGTATCCGCCGGCGTACTAACATTCCCCTGTAATTTTTATAGCGCCGGCGGATACAAAGATGGCTTTGAGTGATCGTTTTTGTTATCGATAGTACTATAGATTCCATATACAATGGTTACATGAAAGTATCCAGTCCAAAACTCAGAAGTAAAATGCTTTCAATTTCAATTGTTTACTTTTATTTCACAGTTTGACTTGAATAGAGACAACTGAAAATGGGATAGTTCGCATGAGCACACTTTTAACCTGCAATTGTCAAAATCCTACTGCCTTTCCTTGGATTGTATGAAAATATTTGTTATTTCGCCATAGTTTGCGAACGAACCCAAAATACATCCGGATGTAAATACTTAAACTCGACAACGCAATGCGGTTTAAATCCAATGGGTTTATTTGGAGTGAATAATATAGATTTTCGTTTGACAATTGGGAATGGGTGAAAATATTGGGTGAATAAAATGGCCGTTAGAGTACTCTTTTTTCCCAAACGAAAACGGCATAAGCCTGTGTTATAAGCACAGAGTAGATAATACAGAGTGCCAACTAGTAGCCCCCTTGCCTGAAGCCAAAACACCCCCAAAAAATTTTTCAACACGAATTCAAAATGGCGACTTATTTCTTGATTAAAAATGGAGTCGTGGTGAAGTTCCAAACTTCAATAAAAAAAAAACAAGATGAAACTTATATTTGACAGTTGCAAAATGTTGCAAAATTATGTAATATTTTATTTCTTGTAAGTTGGTCTAACTTAATTAATTTTTTAATTGATAAACCAGCAGATTTTATTTATGCAGAATACAAACTTGGAAAACTTGTATTATGACATCAAGCAGCGCTAATCTCAAGACGGTGGAAAGATAAATGCCATAGACGTTGATATTGTTACGTGCGCTTAGTTCGAAAATTAAAACTTCACTTTTTAATTTATTTCAATCACTTTTATTCAGTATTTATACTTTATTCGATCTCAACTCGACTTTTGGACTATCACTTGTAGACAAAATACTCTCCACTTTATCACTCTATAATCAAAACTGCCCTCTGGTTGCCTCGGGCGGGCTATTTATATCGAATGACATTTCATCTAGAACTCTCCAGCAATTTCCACATAGTCTCCACTCTCCACTATTTTGGATGTCAAACATTTTCTCTCCTAGAATATTTCTACACTTACACTAGTGTTGCCGCTTGTGTTGCCGCTTGTGTTGCCACTTGTGTTTTCGGTTGAACGTTTTCGATTAGGAAATTGGTATTAAATGTTGGGTTCTTGTTACACTGCCCCCTCCTTAAGATTGTTCGTCCCGAATAATTCCATCAGCAGCCTCACCACTACATCGATGCAGCCGGTCACAATGAACTACTTTTAACATGCCTCTTAGTCCTCTTTGGATGCGGTAAACCACGTCGTTAATCCTCGTGACAACAGTATAAGGACCTTCCCAGTTCTGCTGAAGTTTCGGTGACAATCCCTTTTGACGATGAGGATTATAAAGCCACACACGATCCCCTGCTTGGAATCCTGTCGTTGTCGCTTTTGTGTCGTACCGTGTCTTCAACCGGTCGCTGTAGATTTTCATCCGCTCCCTTGCTCTTTTATGGATGTCAGCGAGTCTCTCCTTGAGGTCTTCCACATACTCGTTTGTGTCCTGTGGCTCCTCTTTGGGGCATGCAAATTTAAGTTCGCTGGGCAGCCGCATGGTTTTCCCGAACAGGATGTCAGATGGTGTTTGTCCTGTCGAGCTATGAACTGCACTTCTATAGGCCATCAGGAATAGCGGTACGTGCCTATCCCAGTCTCTTTGGTAGTCGCCTACGACCTTGGTGAGGTGTTTTTTAAAGGTCCGGTAGAATCTTTCAACCATCCCATCAGACTGTGGATGAAGCGGTGTGGTTCTAGTCTTCTTAATGCCAAGTAGTCCGCACACTCCTTGGAAGATGTTTGACTCAAAGTTCCTCCCTTGATCGGAATGGAGTTCCATAGGCACGCCAAACCTACTCACCCAGTTAAACAAAATCTGGTCGACCACCGTTTTGGCCTCTTGATTTGGGATGGCATACGCCTCAGGCCACTTGCTTAAATAGTCCATTACAACCAGAATGTACTTGTTTCCAGCGTTGGTCTCTGGAAAAGGCCCAGCCACATCTACTGCAATCCTCTCAAAAGGCGATCCAACGTTGTACTGATGCATCTTACCTTGAATCTTCGTACCAGGTCCTTTGGTTGCAGCACACTTAACACATGTTCGGCACCACTTCTTTACGTCATCTCTAGCATGTAACCAGTAGAACCGATGTCGCACCTTCTCCAGTGTTTTGTTAACTCCCAGGTGGCCTCCAGAAGGTCCGTCGTGCATCTCCCGAAGAACTTCACTGACTTTCGATTGCGGTACGATCAGCTGCATCACATATGACTTACCGTCAGCGGACTGCCATCTTCGCCTGAGGACACCTTCTTGCACATACAGTGAGTCCCACTGTGCCCAATAGGCTTTGAGAACTGGACTCCCGTCAGAAATGTCTTCCCATTCAGGTTTCTCTTCATTTTCTTTCCATGCGAGAATGGGTTCGATATTTGGATCCTCCTGTTGAGCAGTCCTCACTTCCTCATTGCTCCATCCGCATATTGGGTCAGCTCTTAGTCGCTGAGCGGTAATATTTTCTTTGTCTTCTTGCCGCCTACAATGCTTGCAATCCACTTTGCAAGGTCTTCGGGATAATGCGTCGGCGTTTGAGTGCAGCTTTCCTCTACGGTGTTGAATCTGGTAATCATAAGTCTGCAGTCTTTCTATCCACCTTGCGACTTGACCTTCTGGATTTTTGAAGTTCAACAGCCAGTTCAGAGCACCATGGTCTGTCCGCAGAAGGAATTTCTGTCCATAGATGTACTTATGGAAGTGCTTTGTTGCCAAGATGAGAGCTAGCAGTTCCCTTCTGGTCACGCAGTAGTTTCTTTCGGGTTTCGAGAGGACCTTGCTGTAATATGCCACCACTTTCTCTTCGCCATCATGCACTTGGGATAGTACAGCCCCGATTCCAACGTTGCTTGCATCTGCGTCGATGATGAATGTTTTGGATGTGCCAGCACTGGAGCATTACAGAGGCGGTATTTGAGTTCCTGGAAAGATTTCTCACACTCACCTGACCATTTAAACTGCTTCCCCTTTTCGGTGAGCTGTTGCAAAATTATTGACAACATTCTAGGTAAAAATATAAAATCCAATGCAATTGATTCTGTAGTGGTCAATAATACTTCCTTTACGGATTCCCGTTCAATTGCAAATAAATTCAATGAATATTTTACAAACATAGCTGATAATCTCAGGCCTACGATAAATTCTAATTATAATTGTAACTGTTTTAATGGCAACAAATTTGCTTGTGAGCAGTCACAACCTCATAGCTTCGCCTTCGAACCAATTTCTTCTTTCGAAACTTATAGAACTATTTCATCTTTGAAGAATAAAGCATCTTGTACTTCAGATGGATTTTCTAGTATTATACTGAAAAAAGTGGCATTTTATGTATCGGATGTTCTGAGTTACATTTTCAATCTTAGTGTTGAACAAGGATGTTTCCCTCAGCAATTGAAATGCGCAGAAGTGATTCCTCTTTATAAGAAAGGCGATCGTAAAAATATGGCTAATTTTAGACCGATTTCACTTCTTCCCACCACCTCTAAAATCTTTGAAAAACTAATTATTAAAAGAATATCTTCTTTTCTAAATAAAAACAATTACTTTAGTAATTATCAATTTGGGTTCCGTTCCGGCAAGTCTACAGAAGATGCGATTCTTAGGATATGTTCTCAACTTTTTGAAAGTTTAAACAATAATAAACATACTTTTGCTCTTTTTATCGACATGACAAAAGCTTTTGATATGGTTGACCACGATTTGCTTCTTAGTAAAATGTACAGCATAGGATTCAGAGGCATAATCTTTCAATGGCTTCAGTCTTATTTGAAAGGTAGAGTACAAAGAGTAAGCGTAAACGGTGAAATTTGCGATGCTTGTACTCTGAAAATAGGAGTACCACAAGGTTCCGTTCTTGGACCCATGTTTTTCTTAATTTATATTAACTCACTTTTCACTCTTCCGTTTAATGGCCTATCAACTGCTTTTGCAGATGACATCTCCTTCACGTATAAATCTAGTTCTGTATTAGATTGCATCTCGATGGTTGAACATGATCTTGAACTGTTAAGGAAATGGTTTTTGTGCATAAGTTGGTCATTAGTGAAAAAACTAAAATAATGTCATTCAAGACCTCTGGTCAGAATAATTGCCATCACGATTTCATTTTCCATGGGACTAATTGCAGTAAATTTAGTTTCCCTGTTCATGTTTGCGGCAATGAAAACTTTGTGCATAGCAATTTGTGTTGTGATTATTGTTTTAAAATCGAAATGGTAAGAAACTATAAGTTTTTAGGAGTAATTCTAGATACAAATCTTAATTGGAAGGATCATGCTAGAGATCTAAGAAATTACATGTTAGCAATTACTCGAAAAATGTATCTATTGAAACCACTTTGTTCAAAAACATTACTAACTTCAATTTATTACGGTTTGGCGCACTCAAAACTACAATATGGTTTACTAAGTTGGGGTGGTTCATATGCAAGTACTTTTAAACCGTTGTTGACTGCACAGAAGCACCTTATTAGGCTAATTTGCAACAAAAATCGCCTCACAGAAAGCTGGCCCTTATACAAGGAGCTACGAGTTTTACCTATAAGACACCTTTACATCTTTAAAGTGCTGAAAGAATTTTATAAGCAGAGTGGTAACATTCCAAGCAGAAATTGCGATACTTACAATTTACGAGTAAATCATTTGCATCTTGCTTCCGTACCTACAGTTACAAAAACGCATTTCTCGAATTTTTATACCGTAACAGCACCGCGATCTTTTAATAAGTTACCATTTTCAATCAGAACAACAGAAAATTTCAACTCATATTTAAATAAAATAAAAAACTGGCTTTTCACAATCGATCTAAAGAACATTGAAAATTATTATTAAACTAATGTTAATTGTTCACTTCTAAACGTACCTGTTAAGCTGATAATTGTAATGTTTGCTAATTAATAATAATTATAAATAACAAACAAATTGTATACTATTTCATTTCTTCTCACTACTGTTTTTCCATTTGTGATTTATTGTTCCAAACTGTTGTCACCCCACACCAGTTTATATCAGTTTATTTAGCCTTTGTATGTATGTTTCATTCAACACTAACTTCTGTTAATGAATGATAACTATTATTTATTCTTTATGTTAAGAGTCTTCACTAAAAATTGTAAATATTATTAATTATGTAATGAATAAATAAATATGTCTATCTATCTATCTCTTTGCAACTCCAGCAAAGTTCTAAACAAAACGTCGGTAATATGTTGCAAGACCAAGAAAGCTTCGGAGTTGATGTTTGTCCTGTGGTGTTGGCCAATTTTTGACGGAGTCAACTTTTTCAGGATCAGTCTTTACTCCATGGGAAGGGATGATGTGTCCCAAATACTTGACTTCGGTTTTGAAAAGTGCACATTTTTCCGGACTCAGTTTAAGGTTGGCCTCTAGAAGTCTCTGAAACACGGCTTTTAGGTTCTTGCAATGTTAGTCAAATGTTTTCCCGTAAACAATGACATCGTCCAAGAAGACTAGGCACGCTTTCCATGTCAGTCCTTGAAGAACGCACTCCATCAAACGCTCGAATGTTGCCGGAGCGTTGCATAGCCCAAACGGCATAATTTTGAATTGCCAGAGCCCATTACCTGTAGAAAACGCCGTCTTTTCAAGATCATCGGGGTGGATGTCAACTTGCCAATATCCACTCTTCAAGTCCAGCGTCGAGAACCACTGGGCTCCTTCCATAGCATCCAGGGTATCAATGATCTAAGTCACATGTTCAGCCTTCACTAGTCCACACAAAAACGAGTGCTTCCGTCTTTCTTTTTCACTAGAACCACTGGTGACGCCCAAGGACTTTTAGAATTTTCGTTAAGACCATCCTTCTTCATTGTTGTTATCATTTCCTCAACCTCACCTTCTTTGGCCAGTGGAAGACGTCTTGCAGGTTGACGAATCGGTCTTGCATCTCCTGTGTTGATGCGATGCTGCACCAACTGTGTCCTACTTGTAGGACTTGTACTCTTGTAGGCGATTTTCAGCCATCCTTGTTTGTTGGTGATCAAGGTTGGATGAATTCAATATTCTAGCTTTGATGTTCTTGAGCTCCTCTGGAGTTAAAGTCTTTCTCGGGGCTTCATCTGTGATTTTCGTAATGGCTGCAACCGATTCGCAACGTCCAACGACTTCTCCTTTCTTCAACTTTACATCGTACGGTCTGATAGTGTTTAGTAATCGTACGGGGTCCATTTTGTTTTTCGGTGCTACCAGTGTTTTTCCAATGATGACGCTTTTTGAGGAACACTCTGGGCCTGGTTCCACCATGAGGTATCGAAGGCTTCCAAACTCACCTTCCAGTTTTGTCCAAACGAACACTTCAGAAGAAGGAGGCAGAATCAGATCTTCGGTGATGACAGTCCTCAGTGTTGACGTATTTTCATTCGAATAGATCATTGGAATTTCTTTATTTTGGTATTTCAAAACTTGATTACCGATATCCAAAATAACTCCGTGCTGTTTCATAAAGTCGATTCCAATGATGCACTCGTCTCATATATCTGCCACCAGGAATTGATGAGTAAACACTAGATCGGCCAGTCGAATTTTAAGACACACTTCTCCATATACTCTTGCTGCTTCTCCCGTTGCGGTTCTTAGACGGTAGCTATTGGTGTTATGCAGCCACGTCATCTTTACCAGGTCTCGACGTACTATGGATGCTGTGGCACCGGTGTCGATGGTAGCCACATGTTTGTTCCCATCAATAGTAGAGTCACAGTCAGACTCTTGTTGTCTCGTTTGGTCTGGGGGACCTGGATGGTGGTTCTGGGGCCATCGATACAAGAAACCAGCCTCTGCCCCTCGAAGTTGGTTCTTACTCGTTTCCCTGAGGGGAAACGGATTGATAGGCAACGCTGGTGTTGTTGTTACCTTGCTCTGGGTTGGATCTCTTGCTTCCACAATTTTGACAACCGGTTTTATTTGGTGGTAGTCGGCATTGACGCTGTAAGTGCCCGGTCTTGTTGCAGTTCCCACATCTTACTGGTCCACTCCGCTGGTTCTTTTGTATTTCTGATCTTTGGCACGAGCATTCTTCGGCTATGGCCTCTCTTAGTCGATGTACTCCATGAGAAGCCTGTTCTGCTGCTTCAATTGTCAAAGCGAATGCTAAAGTTTCAGAAAGAGTACGTGTTCTAGCAGTTTGCACAGACCTCTGAATATTCCTTGCAAACACTCCAGCAGATTCTTGAATTTTTATTTTCCGGATCTGGTCTAATTCCTTGGACAGAACAGAGAACTGGTTATCGCATCGGCTTTCCAAACGATTCTCTACAAAAAAAGCTGTTTTTCCACACCTTCAACTTGTTCTGAGAAACGAGTTCTTTGATAATCACTTTGACATCAAGAACCATGACCACCTCGTTGGTAAAACATTCATTGCCATCGGTAAACTGATGGGCAAACCTTTTTCTTCCAACGCAAAGCTCATTGGCTACCCTCTCTACAAAAATTAATGAGGCTCTCAAGGAATTCAAAACGGCCGACAAAGTTTTTTTCAAAGAAATCCTTGAGCACAGTCTTAAGGCATTAGAAGGAACCGAAGCTGAAAATCCATCTGCAGGAACGCTTGGCGAATGCCAGCCTTTTGCAAACGGAAAACTTTGACAGTGTACTGAACGAGCACTGCAAAGATGTTGTAGCCAAACAGGAGCCTTTTTATTGCTATTCAAACGCAGAAAGAACTTTACAAAAAATGGAATACTTTGCGAGAAGAAAAGCTCAATGAAGAACTCCAGAGACTTCAACGAGCGAAACGACTAAAAGAAGTCGAGAACTTGGCAGAAAAAATGAAAACCGAAGAACAGCAGTTGTGGTTCTTTGAGAATGAAGACAAAATTGATTTACAAATTGACAGCAAGAAGGTCACCAAAGGTCAAAATATCCAAAGAGATGGTTCGGCAAGAAGAAGATAGACAAGAGTTATCAATGCTGCAAAGTTCCACCAGAAATCTTTAAGGGCATGAAGTCGTAAGAAAGTTAGTAGTAGAGGTTCTCATCTTGTATTTCACTTCAATAAACCATTTAAAAAAATCTAACAAATCTTTTATCTTCCACGGCTCTACAACTCAAAGTTGTCCTCGTAGTTGTCTTTGAACAGAAATATGCTTTCCAGGGCTTCATAATAGTTGTCCTGTTCTAGGCCTGCGTCCTTGAACCGATACAATTTAACTATTTTCACTCGCTTTGCTTCTCGGTGCAAAGTCTCCAGTGTGTCATCAATGTCACCTGAGCATTGAACCGAAGCTATAGTTGGTACCGACTTGATCTTCTCATCCGGGTCACACTTATTGCCCGATATAACTCCTCTACTGTCTTATGCTTCATCAAACATTTCTCGAGGGAATATTGTTCCGGTTACCATAGCGTCATACTCGAATGGTTAACATTGCAGGTACAACTGGAAAATTTCCGAAGCAGAGTCGCAGCGATAGGCAGCCATCCTCATTTGCTGTTGGGCTTGCTGCAATGGGCGTTTGAGTCGTGTTTTCAGTATTCCCCATACACACAGCGACTGCACAACATAGTTTTAATTTTGCAGTGACAATTGCGTGAAGATATCTCCCTCGAATCTGTCTAGACAATCGATGAGATCCTTCGTCATTACGCATTTGAAATGGCAAGGCTATAGCAGCAGCAGTTAACTTGCGACCATAGTTTGCTAGGTCACTGCAAAAGGCCCCTAGGCTGCTAGACAGGGGTGCATTCTTCAGACGATATCTCAGACTTATCGTTTCTAGATACGAAGGCAGTATAGATGGAGTTTGGTAAAGGATTTCCGCTTTGTAGTTAAGCAATGGAATTGTTCGAGGTTCGCCAAGTTGTCTCCACGCCCGACTCTGTGTTGATAGAGGAAGGAACATGGGGCTTTGTTCAATTAGCTCGCTATAGGCCAGTACTTTGTTGACAACTCTGATGGAGTCGGTCATTGCGTCATCTGAAAAGCAAGAGCGCACAAATAAATTTAAACAAAAACCGGTAACAACAATAAATCCTACCTGCACTTGG
This sequence comes from Melanostoma mellinum, assembly GCA_914767635.1. NCBI lineage: Eukaryota > Metazoa > Arthropoda > Insecta > Diptera > Syrphidae > Melanostoma > Melanostoma mellinum. Next base: position 104,667,930 of record OU612060.1, read on the forward strand.
AAACAAAACACTTTTTGGATTGAACACTGGAATCGCTAGGTTCGCCTTTGAGTATTCATGATTTAAGTAACTTATGCATTGGGTAGCCAGCCCTGAAAAGCCATTGTGACAGTCGAATATAGTTAATGTTGCCGCCTAAATCGTTACATTCATTTAGTACATAACACACATCATGTCTATAAATATTGCTCACACCGAGTTAGTTATAATAAAGCTCTTGACACGAAAGGTTCACTCTTTTCTTCTACATACAGTCCACTATTCAAGTCGAACATTGGCCCTTCTTCGACCGATATAAATATTCGCACAAGAAAAAAAAATATATACTTACACCAGCCCATACCATTCGTGTGCAAGAGCTTGCAAAAAAGTCAACGGCATTTTTATTCGTTTCCTTTTTCTCTTCGTTGTTACCCGTTAGTCCGTTACCTTAAGAACAGTTTTCTTTTTTTCTTGTCTGAGATCTGCCGTGCACGTTGTTAAGAAAAACGTCTTTTGTGTGTTCGCGTTAATATTTTCCGTGATTGATAAAAAGTAATAAATACCAAAATGAACGTTACAAAGCGCGAAGTCGCCCGTAATTCAATAAAGCGAAGCATGATGGCCAGCAAAAAAGCAAAATCGTTCGATGAAGCTCAGATCGATACGTATATAACGCTCCTCAATGAGCAGTGGCAAAAATTTCAAGAAGCTCAAGAAGAAGTAGAGCGTTCATGTGGAGCTGAGACCTTGCCAGATCAAGAGATAGAAAGAGAACAAGGTGAGACTTGGTATATAGATAGAAGCGCTAGCAAATTTCACACGTTCGCGCAATAGGATCAGAGTAGAAGCTCCGACCACTGACAAGGTATTAGGCAGCCAAGATCTCGACCAAGTCGGCACTATAGTGCGTGCTGCTCGCACAGACATCCGCCTACCTGCAATGAAGCTACAAACATTCGATGGAAACTCCAAAGAATGGAAACCTTTTGAAGACGCGTTGACCGCTTTCATTCACAGTGAGAAATCTATTTCCAGTGTCCAAAAACTACATTTTTTGCTAACCAGTCTTCAGGGGCCAGCTCTACAATTAGTAAAAGGATTTCGTATCACCGGCAACAACTACGACGAAGTCTGGAAGCTACTAAAGAAAGGGTATGACTCTACACGTATCATCGTAAATTCCCATTTTCAAGCGCTTTTTGCGATCAAAAAAGTAAGCGCTGAATCGTCTGCTGTACTCAGATGTCTTTTGGACGAAATACAAGAGCACTACCGATCTCTTAAGGCAATTGGTCGTCCTGTTACAAATTGGGATGATTGGTTGGTCCACCTTATAATCACCAAACTCCACACTGAGACGCATAGACAATGGGAACTGACTCAGAAGGATGACAAGATAGCAACTTTTGATGAACTTGTTGCCTTTTTGGAGACTAGATGTCGTTCGCTGGACGCAATAACCTGTCATCAGCAAAATACCACCATCAGTAGCAAGAGCCAAACAACGCAACAACCAAAAGGCAGAAAAACAAACTCTCTTCACACCGCCACACCAGTTGAAAAGCAAACCGAAAGACGACATCGTTTTCGTGAACGATTCCAAAATTCAGTTTGTTCATATTGCGCAGGTTAGCACTTTTTATTCACTTGTGACAAGTTTCGTTCTTTAGAAATCGCCAAGCGACAGTCATTTGTGAACGATAACAATTTATGCTATAATTGCTTGTCTTCTGGACATAAACAACCCAGTTGCAAAAGCACTTCAGCGTGTCGAGTCTGTAACGTACGACATCATACTCTGCTGCACAGTCAGACACTTTCAGACACCAGTCCATCACATGCGATGATCAATAACCTACCTTCTACCAGCTTCACACCATCTTGTGCTTCGCGTTCTAAGCACAACGTTTTGCTAGGTACTGCTATGGTTCAGGTTATGGACAGTTCTGATAGGTTCCAGTCAGCCAGACTTCTTTTTGACAACGGGTCAAATGCTTCCTTAATCACCGAAAGCTGTGTACAGCGACTGCATCTCAAGCGTACACCAGTTACTACCATGATCGAAGGAATCGGAAGCACAACAGCTGGTTCATCAAAAGGCGAAGTGGAACTTACCTTTACCTCTATCGACAAACAGTTCTCCACATCAAATCATGCTCAAATTTTAAGCAAAATAACTGGACATCTGCCACCTGTTCAAGTTCAAAAATGCAATTGGCCACATATCGAGGGATTGACATTAGCAGATCCATGCTTCCACGTCCCTACTGCCATTGACATTTTGAAAGGATCTGATCAGCTAAGCCTGTTTCTCTGCACTGGATTGATAAAAGGACCAGTAGGCGCTCCAATCGCTCAGAAGTTGGGGTTGGATACTCATGGGTAAAGTTGCAGACTCGCCCCCAGTACCAGTAAATACTACTTCCACGATGTGCTTCCTAACCAACGCTGAGCTTACTAAAGCGGTATGCAGATTCTGGGAAATAGAAACCTTGCCCGATGTCAAGCATTTAACCATCGAAGAAAAGATGTGCGAACAGTTTTACGAAGAAACTCATTACCGCCAACACGACGGCCGCTTTGTTGTTAAACTTAAATTTAAGCCAGAGTGTCCTTTGGGAAGCTCACGAAACAATGCTGTTCGAGCATTGCTCCGTATGGAAAGACAGTTTGTCAAGAACAAGGATCTTTATATAAATTACAAAAATTTCATGAATGAATTTATCGAGTCACATGGAGCAAGTAAACCATGCCTCTGTAGCTGAGAATCACTTTTATCTACCCCATCGCACTATAATAAAGGAGTCCAATACCACAACAAAACTAAGAATGGTTTTCAACGCTTGATGTCGAACAAGTTCTGGATTTTCACTTAACGATGCGCAGATCATAGGGCCGCAACTACAACCAGATTTATTTTCAATTCTGCTTCGTTTGCGTACACATCGTTTTGCTATGAGTGCTGACGTGGCAAAAATGTACCGGCAAGTGCGAGTGAATAGGAAACATGTCGACTTTCAGAGAATCGTCTGGAGAGATTCACCCACAGAAGAGATAAAGGACTATAGACTCTTGACAGTGACTTATGGAGTAGCTTCGGCATCTTATCTGGCGGTGAAATCACTACAAAAGGCTGCAATGGTTACAAGTCCAAACTCATTGGCAGCACAAGTTACCTTTCGAGATTTTTACATGGATGATCTCCTCACCTGCTCTCACCAGGAAGAAGATCTTCATCGCCTTCGTGTTCAGCTGTCTGACATCCTCGGACGCAGTGGATTTGAACTTCGGAAGTGGTCGTCCAATTCATCAACCGTGATTGAAGCCATCCCACCTGATCAGTGCGAGGGCATGCAAACTTTACAGTTCGATGAAGTAAATGGAGTACGCACACTAGGCCTTCAATGGGTTCCAACAGACGATCATTTATCTTTTACTGTCCAGGCAAATGAAATATCAAACATTAACCTTACTTTACGTTTTATACTTTCAGATACTGCCAAATTATTCGACCCCTTGGGTTTGTTGTCTCCATCAACCATAATTCCTAAGATGTTATTTCAAAGTCTATAGAGACCCAAGGTGGATTGGGATAAAACCGTGCCACTCGAAATCCAACGCCAGTGGCTGCAATATAGGGACCATATCACCTACCTCGCAGCTATAAAAGTGCCGAGGTGGGTCAGTACAGGAATACCTGAGGCCATAACAGACTTGCATTGTTTTGCAGACGCTTCGCAATCAGCATATGCAGCCGCCGTGTACGTGCGTACGGTCGCTCCCGATGGCAGTATCTCAGTATATCTACTCACAGCAAAAACAAGAGTAGCCCCGTTGAAGGCTACTATTTTGTCGCTACCGCGCTTAGAACTGTGCGGTGCGGCCCTGCTGGCTAAGCTTATGAAACATGCCAGGAGCAGTTTAACACCGCATGTACATAACGTATTTGGATGGACAGACTCAACAGTTGACTTAGCCTGGATTCGCCAACAACCCGGCAAGTGGCCAACCTTTGTCGCTAACCGTGTGTCTGAGATCCAACAAATTATTGCTCCTCAAGACTGGTTTCATGTCGAATCAGGAGTTCGAGAGTGATACTCATAGCGAATAGTTGTGCTCTTATATTTCTCCTCTTGTTGCAAGTTTTTTTTTCTTTTTTCAACTAAGTATGGCTAGTAAGGAGTAGTTAAACAGTATGTGTTTTGCCTGCAAAAATGCAATTTACGATGATTGTGGCATTAAATGCGGATTTTTTTGCGGTAATTCATTTCACAAAATCTGTGCTACAATATCTGATGACATGCAAAAACAAATTATCAAAGAGCATTCAAATGTTTTTTTCCGTTGCTCTGATTGTGCCAATTTTAATATGACTCATTTATTTGCAAAAGTTAATGATCTCGTTTCAACGGTTGATTTACTGGCGAAAAAAATACATGATGTAAGCTCTCTTCATGTTGACTTACGGAAACTCTTTGATGCTGTTGGTACTCTTAACAACAATAATGAAATACACCAGCACCAGCACTCAACTGACGGTACCTGTGAGGGAAGTGGAGAATCCATCATTATCAATAAAAAATGCACAGCTTCTGTTTCTAATTTGATCTCTTCGAATGATGGTCAAAGTGTGGCTTTACTCGATGGAGAACTTATATCATAGAGGGTGAGGAGTAGTGCAAATGGTGTGTTAGGAGCTGAAACTAGTGCGAAGGAGACAGGTTCATACGTACTCAGAGAAAAATCACGGACAAGTGAAAGTGATGCACTTGTAAATAATGTTTTGGAAACTGCTGGTGTTCGTCCGCAAATTGCTACACATTATCCAACAATGCATGTATGTGGTGAAGATGTTGCCGATGGTTTAAAGGTGTTTGTAACTCATCAATGGTTTCATGTATCCAAATTCGATGTATCAACACCTACTGAGGCGTTAACCAAATATGTTGCTGCTAAACTTGAAATTGATGAAACAACAATTAAATGCTATAAACTGGTAAAAAAAGATGCAACAAATTTAAGGTATATCAATTTCAAAGTTGGTATTCCAAGAAACAAAGTTTATTTAAGTATGGTATTATTGGGATCTAATTGGCCAAAGAATACTGTTGTGCGAAAATTTACTCAGCATAATAATCCAAAAAACATCAAAGTGGCGCGAGTTCCCAATCCTGGCGAAATGATTTCCAGTCAGCTTGGACAAGCGCAAATGTAAACAAACCTGATGTTTCTATTTATTTTCAAAATATGGGTGGAATGAGAGGTAAAATTCACGATCTCTATGCCTGTGTTGATTCTTTTGAGTACGATGTTTATGCATTTGCTGAGACCTGGTTTTATAATGATATAAGAAATGAAGAAGTTTTCGATACACTTGATTTTACTGTGTTTCGGCGTGATCGTTATGATGTTGGATCCGGAAGAGGTGGCGGTGTTCTTTTGGCTGTTCGTAATGGTTTTTCTTCTTATGCTATTGATCTTGATTTATATTCTTTAGAAGTAAATACTGAACAACTGTGTATTTGTATTCAAGGCAATAATGATCATAAGTTCTTAATTTTTCTTAGTTATATACCTCCTGACTCTCAACTATCTATTTATACAAGTCATTTGCATAATATTGAAAAAATCATTTCTGATTTTTCTGATTATAAAACTACTGTTTGTGTAATTGGTGATTTTAATTTGGGTGGAATTAAATGGATGCAACAACAAAAAAGGGTTTTACCAGTTGTTCTTACAACTGAAATAGAATTTGATTTTGTCGATACCCTTTTTGCCTTAAATTTTATGCAATTTAGTTTCGTGCATAACTCATTGCACCGTATGCTTGATTTGGTATTTGCTTTTTTTGATTGATTGATCTTTATTTAGCTTTGAAAAATAAGCTATTTAGTTTACAGTTTTATATAAATTCATAAAATTTACAAAATTTAAAATCTTACATACGGTTTAGTTGTTTAGCAGAGAATTCTTGTTATACTTATACATTTTTATTATTATACCACATTTTCTTGAATGTACTGAATGAGTTTTCTTTTAAACTCTATTAAGTTGTTTGCATTTTTAATTTCATTTGGTAAATTGTTAAAACCATGGAATCCCATATAATATATTGTTCTTTGACCCCTCACAGTTCTTGATCTTGCAATTCTAAGGTCATTATTGTTTCTCAGGTTGTATTCCAAACCAACATTTGTACGTACATTTTCACATAAATATTCTGGATACATATTATTTTTTATTTTAAACACAAATATCATAGATAACATAAACAGTCTTTGATTTACATTTAACCATTTCAGCGAATTTAACATCTGCCTTATTGGTGTATGTCTATTACATTTTAAAACACATCGCATAATCTTATTTTGTTGCAATTGTAGTCTATCTTTATAACTTTGAGGACACATATACAAAAGGCTAGCACAATAATCAAAATGAGGTTTAATCAACACATTACATAAATTTACAGCTGTATTTTTCGATATATTTTTTCTTATTTTTCTGAGCACACCGACTTTCTTTGATATTTTTTTACATAAATAACTAACATGTTCATTGAAGTTAAGCTGTTCATCTAGAATTATCCCAAGATATTTTATTTGTTTAACACTTTCAACTTTTTCACTGTTTATATATATATCAAAATAAATAGGTGAACTTACTGGACTACATTTAAACATTATACATTTGGTTTTAGCAACATTGATAATAAGCTTATTCATTTTTAACCAAGTGCTTACTCTCTCAAGGTCTTGGTTTAAGCCTTGTATACAGTCTTCCACATTTTTTCCAGAGATGTACAGCAAGCTATCATCCGCAAACAGCACTAATTTAGAATGCTGAATCACCTTGCTCATATCATTAATGAAGATCAAGAACAGCCACACTCCCAGTATTGTACCTTGTGGTACTCCTACATTTACCCCTACTGGCGATGATACTTTCCCATTTACCGAAGTCCGTTGGGTTCTTCCCGATATAAAGGACTTAAACCACTTCATTTCCACACCCTTTATGCCATAATGTTTTAACTTTTTTAATAATATTTCGTGATTCACTGTTTCGAAAGCACGTTTCAGGTCCAGAAAAACAGCAATCACCACATTTTTATTGTCATTTTTTTCCTCCAATCGTTTAGCACAAAGTTCAAATTTGTTTCACATGAGTGATTTGCACGAAATCCTGATTGAAAGTTATCGAGCAGTCCATTACTTTCTAAATGATTTTGGAGCTGTATCACTACACATTTCTCTATTATTTTTTCATACAGGGGCATCATATTTATTGGGCGATATTCACTGAAAGTTTTGGGGTTTGGTATCTTTTTAATTGGTATTACAAGTGCTTCTTTCCAGGATTGTGGAAAGACACCGATATTTAAGGACACATTTATAATTTTCTCTAACACTGGACCAACAACACGCAAGGAGTCTATAAACATTTTGGTGCTCATAAAATTAAAGTCACTTTTTTTGCTAAGTAAATCTATTGCACTTCGTATACTATTTATATTGACTAGATTGAACTTAAAATCTATATTGCACTCCTCAAGTAAATTTGTATAATCATAAAATATCACAGATTGGGTCATCTCATTAATTGAGTCCACATAAAAGTTGTTAAATTTATCACACATTATTGCACTATTATTTATCACAGATCCATTTTCTATTGCCACTTCAGTTATTGCTTCGTCACTTTTTTTAAGAACGTACTTCTTAAGTTTTGCCCACATATCCTTCTGATTGTTAGCATTGTCTATTTGGTTTTTAATAAATACCGATTTTGCTGCTTTAATCTTCCTTTTGTACTGGTTTCTACACTGTTGATATGCATACCATATATTTTCGTCATTTGTAAGTACTGCTTGTCTATGAAGATTCACTTTTCTTTGCTTCTCCACAGCAAGATCATAATTAAACCACCTTGCGTTATTATAGGGAACATGTTTTTCAATTACCATACAATCAACGATGTATTTCATGTTGTACACAAATTGGTCACAAAGAACGTTAAGACTAATTGGTTGTTCCACGTTAAAATTCGCGAAAAACGGATTTTCTAAAAGCGACGACACAAAGAAATGTTGGTTATATGAACAGTATTTTATTGTTTTTTTACTTAGCACCTTACGTTGGTTTTTTATAAAAATATCTAATGATTCATGGTCACCTATCTTAATATTTTTATTCACCCTTGCACTAATTATATCAGTACAGTTTGTTATTACGTAATCAATAAATGTTTTTGAAGATCTTGTTATTCTTGTGGGCTCATTAACAATCATATGTAGACCGCTATCATTTAAAATATTTGAAATACGCCTCTTGTACGTGTCTGTTACATCGAACCAATCTATGTTAAAGTCACCTACTATTATAAGATTGCCATATTGTGAAAGATAGTCTATGCAGTTTTCAAGTTCATTGCAAAATTCACTTTTAGAAGAAGTGTGGCTGGGAGACCTGTATAGGCCACATATATGTATTGCTGGACAATTTTCATATTGCACTTTCACCATCAATATCCAGTACTGCATACTGACTTGATATTTTTTCAAAACACTATATTTAAAATTTTTTTTAACATAGACAACAACACCACCTGTATGATTTGACTCACTTTCACAGCTGAAAGGCTGATAGAATCCATCTAATATTGCACAATTTAAGTCACTGGGATCTGTAATATGTGTTTCTGTTAACACTAAAACATCAGGATTTTCACTTTGCACCACAACTTCTAGTTCTTCAAAATTATTTATATGTCCTTGTATATTAAAATAAATACATCTTACATCGTCTAATTGCTAATAATCTGTCCGCTCTTCAGCTATTTTCAGTTTCCTTTGGAAAACTGGACAATTTACATCACTTGCCTTATGTTTATCATCAATATCTATTTTTAAATTTGTTTTTGCATTAAAGCAATTAATACATTTAACATTAACATTGTTACACAATTTCACATCATGATTTTCAGCACAATTAATACAAATTTTTATACCAGTACATTTTTTAGCTGTATGATTAAAACCACAACAATTGAAGCATCTTTGTACATTTGTTTGCTTATAAACTTTGCATCTATCCCATCCAATGTTCACCTTGGTACTTTCCATTATTTTGCCATAGGCAACACTTTCCATTTCAATTATGGCATTATAACACTTATTTTTTGGAGACAGATATATTTGTACGCACCTTAGCTCGTATTCACTTAACCCGTTTTGACATTTCAATGATTTAATTATTTCATCCTCACATAATTTTTCTTTCATGCCCACTATCAGTACTCTAGGTTTTGTTTTCGTTGGTATTTTCACATTATAACTATCACTATGATTTTTATTAAACACATTTTCAATTTTTTTACGGATGCTTCATCTCCTTGAATCAACACCGCTCCATTTTGGATATTTTTAACATTGTTTATTCTCAGTTGTAATGTTGCCGGGTCAATTGAATTTTTTATAACCTCTCGTGTTTTGACATTGTTTTGGTTTTCTTTCGGCTTAATAATAATCACATTACTTTTTTCTTTTATTTTATCCGCGTATGTTGCTTTAGTTTGTGCTGTTGTTTTTTTGGTTTTTTCACTTTCTTTTAATTGTTTTAATTCTTTGACAAGATCTTCTTTTATTTCTTTTACACTATCAATTGTATTTTTGTTGTCAACTTCAATTCTTTTAAAATTATCACTAATTTTCGCACTTTGATTTTTAAAGCTTTCGCTATATCCACTTATTTTTTCAATCTCTTTAACACTTTTTTCACAAGCTTTTTGCGCTGCTTTCATTTCTTTAAATCTCTCCTCATATCTGGCTTCAATAGCTTGCAGTAATTCTTTTATTTCTACTTCATTTTTCTTTAAGGAATCTTCAAATTCACTTTTGTATTCTTTCAAATAACTTCCATTTTTTTTTACTGTCTCATGAATTTCCCGCACCGCTACATCAACATTGTGTATATACAATACACAATCATCACAAATAAATTTTAGCATTGGACTTGTGTCCAATACACCACTACTATAGCGGTCAAGACCACTACATGTCTTTTTTAAATGAAATGCTTTACCGCAAATGCCGGCACAATGAACGCCCGATTCTCCACTAATTTCACTTTTGCATTTAAAACACTCCATATTAAAATTAAATTATTAAATTCAGTGATTTAAACACCCAATACACTTTAAGTCTCTATCTTGTGTGCACCGGTGAAATAATCAGAACAAATATATTAAAATGATACTATCCGCAGTAAGATCGATCAAAAAACACGTCTGTACTCTACGAATGTTCACAATAACATGATGGATCCGACGTAAATGTTTCTGAATGCATCCCTTTATTCTCAAATTCAACTCACCACGTTGCCATGTCTATTTCTCTGAATAATATTTGCTTCATAATGCAAGTATTGATATTTTGAACTTTTCTTATAGTAGAAATATTTTTAAGTCAAATTTGAAATCTTTTTTGCACTCTGGTGGTTAATTAGGTATATATATATTATCCATGTTTTGTATTGAATAGTCCGTAAGAATTTTGTAATTCTGTTTGACTAATAAATAAATAAATAAATAAATAAATAAAAATGTCAATGCTTATCAGTTTGTTAGTAAATTTAAATATCATTTCAACTCTATTAATTTAAATATCTTAAATGAGTCGTTTCTCAGAATCGACTGGCAACTGTTATTGAATAATCATCTGAAAGACAATTTTGATAATTTTTTAAATATTTTTGTAAGAGAATTGAATTCCTCTGTTCCGCGTTCTATACTTAAAGTTAACTCTCATCCTCCTTGGTCGAATTTTAGATTGCGCAAACTTAAAAATGCAAAGAATAAAGCTTTCAAAAATTACAAGCATACGAATAGCAATGATGATTTCACTCTATATTCGCGTCTAAGGAAAGAGTATGTATTTCTTTCAAAATTTTGCTATAGTAATTAATATTGTAACGTGAACCCAACATTTTATACCAATTTCCTAATCGAAAAACGTTCAACCGAAAACACAACTGGCAACACTTTAATGGAATGGTATAAATGACAGGCGTTGCTTGTAAGCCAGTGTGTGTGAGTGTATAGAGAGACAGACAGACAGAGAGTAGACAGCAAATGTGGAGACAATGTAGAAGTTACTGGAGAGTTCTAGATGGCATGGCATTCGATATAAATAGCCCGCCCGAGGCAACCAGAGGGCAGTTTTGTTTATAGAGTGATAAAGTTAAGAGTAAATACAAGTGATAGTCCAAAAGTCGAGTTGAGATCGAATAAAGTATAGAGACTGAATAAAAGTGGTAGAATTAAATTGAAAGGTAGAGTTTTTATTTTTTGCGAACTAAGCGCACGTTACATTGGTGTCAGAAGTGTAAATAAAACTTATTTGACTAGTAAAGTGTAAAAAAAAGTAAAAAGAAAATAATAATTATATACAGTGAAAATGGGTAAGTTGTTAGAAGAGCTCAACTGCATTGAGCTTAAAGGTGAGTTAGGTAAGCGAAATCTTTCTAGAGCGGGATCGAAAAATGAGCTCGTCCTGCGCTTGCGTAACTATTTGGAACAGCAAGGGGAAGACGTAAACACTTTTGTTTTTGAAATAGAAGTGGAAGAAGAGGAAGTAAGGGAAAGTGTAGATTTTTCTAGCATGATGAAACTTTTGTTAGAACAGCGAAACGAGCAAAAGAAGGAACAGCAGAATGTTCTCGAAAGACTCGAAGTACAACAAAAGAAGCTGATTGAAGAGCAACAGCAGAATATTCTCGGACGTCTGGAAGAACAACGAAACGATCAAAAGAAGGAACAGCAGAATGTTCTCGAACAACTGGAAGCACAACGAAACGAACAAAAGAAAGAACAACAGAATATTCTCGAAAGACTTGAGGCGCAACAGAATGTTTTGGAAGGTCAGAAAAACATTCTAGAAGGTAAATTGGGTAACATTGAGAAAAATGTATGTGCCCTAGACGAACGCGTTGAAGGTGTGGAGAAACAGCTTTCTGTTGTAAAGAATCGTTTCGAAATCGTAGAAACCCGATGTGATAAACAGTTCTCTGTTCTGACCAAGGAATTAGACCAGATCCGGAAAATCAAAATTCGAGAGTCTGCTGGGGAGTTTGCAAGGAAAAAGGAGATGAAACCCCCAACATTTGATGGACAGTCTTCTTGGCCAGTCTATAAGAGACAATTTGAGGCAGCCGCGACAACAAATGGCTGGGATGACGAAGACAAGTACATTGCACTGACTCTTGCTCTTAGAGGACCAGCAGCTGAATTACTTCAAACAGTTCCAGCTGGTAAGAGCGGCGATTTCAGTTCTCTCGTGGCAGCTATAGATAAACGCTTTGGAGATAGCCACTTGAAAGAAGTCTTCCGAGTCCAACTCAATAACAGAGTCCAGAAAAGGGGTGAAAGTCTACAGCAGCTCCAAGCAGACGTCGAAAGACTGGTTCACCTGGCATACCCGGATGCTGGAGAAGAAATCATCAACCAGCTCGCTGTTGAGTCCTTCGTTCGTGCCATTTCCGATATACATCTTCAGAGGTCTGTGCGAACTGCTAGAACACGTACTCCTTCCGAAACTTTAGCATTCGCATTGACAATTGAAGCAGCAGAACAGGCTTCTCAGGGAGTACATCGACTTAGAGAGGCCATAGTCGAAGAATGCTCGTGCCAAAGAGCTGAAATACAAAAGAACCGGAGCGGACTAGCAAGATGTTGGAACTGCAACAAAACCGGGCACTTACAGCGTCAATGCCGACTACCACCAAACAAAGCAGGTTGTCAACATTGTGGAAGCAAGAGATCCAGCCCAGAGCAAGGTAACAACAACACCAGCGTTGCCTATCAGCCCGTTTCCCATCAGGGAAACGAGTAAGAACCAACTTCGAGGGGCAGAGGCTGGTTTCTTGTATCGATGGCCCCAGAACCACCATCCAGGTCTCTCAGACCAAACGAGACAACAAAAGTCTGACTGTGGAGACTACTATTAACGGGAACAAACATGTGGCTACCATCGACACCGGTGCCACAGCCTCCATAGTACGTCGAGACCTGGTAAAGACGACGTGGCTTCATAACACCAATAGCTACCGTCTAAGAACCGCAACGGGAGAAGCAGCAAGAGTATATGGAGAAGTGTGTCTTAAGATCCGACTGGCCGACCTAGTGTTTACTCATCAATTCCTGGTGGCAGATATATGTGACGAGTGCATCATTGGAATCGACTTTATGAAACAGCACGGAGTTATTTTGGACATCGGTAATCAGGTTTTGAAGTACCAAAATAAGGAACTTCCAATGACTTATTCGAACGAAAGTACGTCGACACTGAGAACTGTCATCAGGGAAGATCTTATTCTGCCTCCTTCTTCTGAAGTGTTCGTTTGGACGAAACTGGAGGGTGAGTTTGGAAGCCTTCGATACCTCATGGTGGAACCAGACCCAGAGTGTTCCTCCCAAAGCGTCATCATTGGGAAAACACTGGTAGCACCTAAGAACAAAATGGTCCCCGTACGATTACTAAACACCAGACCGTACGATGTAAGGTTGAAGAAAGGAGAAGTCGTTGGACGTTGCGAATCGGTTGCAGCAATTACGAAGATCACAGACGAAGCTCCGAGAAAACCTATAACTCCGGAGGAGCTCGAAACCATCAGAGCTAAAATACTGAATTCATCCAACCTTGATCACCAACAAACAAGGATGGCTGAAAGTCTCCTACAAGAGTACACTGATATCTTCGCATCGCAAAAGGGGCAATATGGTAGGACACAGTTGGTGCAGCATCGCATCAACACAGGAGATGCAAGACCGATTCGTCAACCTGCAAGACGTCTTCCACTGGCCAAACAAGGTGAGGTTGAGGAAATGATAACAGCAATGAAAAAGGACGGTCTTATCGAAAATTCCAAAAGTCCTTGGGCGTCACCAGTGGTGCTAGTGAAAAAGAAAGACGGGAGCACTCGTTTTTGTGTGGACTACCGAAGGCTGAATGATGTAACTAAGAAGGACAGCTATCCCCTGCCCAGAATCAGTGATACCCTGGATGCCATGGAGGGAGCGCAGTGGTTCTCGACGCTGGACTTGAAGAGCGGATATTGGCAAGTTGACATCCACCCTGATGATCGGGAAAAGACGGCGTTTTCTACAGGTAATGGGCTCTGGCAGTTTAAAGTTATGCCGTTTGGGTTATGTAACGCTCCGGCAACATTCGAGCGTTTGATGGAGTGCGTTCTTCAAGGACTGACGTGGAAAGCTTGCCTAGTCTACTTGGACGATGTCATTGTTTACGGGAAAACATTTGACCAACATTGTAAGAACCTTAAAGCCGTGTTTCAGAGACTTCGAGAGGCTAACCTTAAACTGAATCCAGAAAAATGTGCACTTTTCAAAACCGAAGTCAAGTATTTGGGACACATCATCACATCCCAAGGAGTAAAGACTGATCCTGAAAAAGTTGACTCCGTCAAAAATTGGCCAACACCACAGGACAAACATCAACTCCGAAGCTTTCTGGGACTTGCCACATATTACCGACGTTTCGTTAAGAACTTCGCTGGAGTTGCAAAGAGTTTGCATCAGCTCACCGAAAAGGGGAAGCAGTTTAAATGGTCAGGTGAGTGTGAGAAATCTTTCCAGGAACTCAAATACCGCCTCTGTAACGCTCCAGTGCTGGCACATCCAACACCTGGCAAAACATTCATCGTCGACGCAGATGCAAGCAACGTTGGAATCGGGGCGGTACTATCCCAAGTGCATGATGGCGAAGAGAAAGTGGTGGCATACTACAGCAAGGTCCTATCGAAACCCGAAAGGAACTACTGCGTGACCAGAAGGGAACTGCTAGCTCTTATCTTGGCAACAAAGCACTTCCATAAGTACATCTATGGACAGAAATTCCTTCTGCGGACAGACCACGGTGCTCTGAGCTGGCTGTTGAACTTCAAAAATCCAGAAGGTCAAGTCGCAAGGTGGATAGAAAGATTGCAGACCTATGACTACCAGATCCAACACCGCAGAGGAAAGCTGCACTCAAACGCCGATGCATTATCACGAAGACCTTGCAAAGTGGATTGCAAGCATTGCAAGCGGCAAGAAGACAAAGAAATCATTACCGCTCAGCGACTAAGAGCTGACCCCATAAGCGGATGGAGCAATGAGGAAGTGAGGACTGCTCAACAGGAAGATCCAGATATCGAACCCATTCTCGCATGGAAAGAAAATGAAGAGAAACCGGAATGGGGAGACATTTCTGACAGGAGTCCAGTTCTCAAAGCCTATTGGGCACAGTGGGACTCACTATATGTGCAAGAAGGTGTCCTCAGGCGAAGATGGGAATCCGCTGACGGTAAGTCATATGTGATGCAGCTGATCGTACCACAATCGAAAGTCAGTGAAGTTCTTCAGGAGATGCACGACGGACCTTCTGGAGGCCACCTGGGGGTAAACAAAACACTGGAGAAGGTGCGACATCGGTTCTACTGGTTACATGCTAGAGATGACGTGGAGAAGTGGTGCCGAACATGTGACAAGTGTGCTGCAACCAAAGGACCTGGTAGGAAGATTCAAGGTAAGATGCATCAGTACAACGTTGGATCGCCTTTTGAGAGGATTGCAGTAGATGTGGCTGGGCCTTTTACAGAGACCAACGCTGGAAACAAATACATTCTGGTTGTAATGGACTATTTTAGCAAGTGGCCTGAGGCGTATGCCATCCCAAATCAAGAAGCCAAAACGGTGGTCGACCAGATTGTGTTTAACTGGGTTAGTAGGTTTGGCGTGCCTATGGAACTCCATTCCGACCAAGGGAGGAACTTTGAGTCAAACATCTTCCAAGGAGTGTGCGGACTACTTGGCATTAAGAAGACGCGAACCACACCACTTCATCCACAATCTGATGGGATGGTTGAAAGATTCAACCGGACCTTGAAAGAACACCTCACCAAGGTCGTAGGCGACTACCAAAGAGACTGGGATAGGCACGTACCACTATTCCTGATGGCCTATAGAAGTGCAGTACATAGCTCGACAGGACAAACACCATCTGACATCCTGTTCGGGAAAACCATGCGGCTGCCCAGCGAACTTAAATTTGGATGCCCCACAGAGGAGCCACAGGACACAAACGAGTATGTGGACGACCTCAAGGAGAGACTCGCTGACATCCATAAAAGAACAAGGGAACGGATGAAAGCCTACAGCGACCGGATGAAGACACGGTACGACACAAAAGCGACAACGTCAGGATTCCAAGCAGGAGATCGAGTGTGGCTTTATAATCCTCATCGTCAAAAGGGATTGTCACCGAAACTTCAGCAAAACTGGGAAGGTCCTTATACTGTAGTCACGAGGATTAACGACGTGGTTTACCGCATCCAAAGAGGACTAAGAGGCAAGTTAAAAGTAGTTCATTGTGACAGGCTGCATCGATATAGTGGCGAGGCTGCAGATGGAATTATTCGGGACGAACAATCCTAAGGAGGGGGCAGTGTAACGTGAACCCAACATTTTATACCAATTTCCTAATCGAAAAACGTTCAACCGAAAACACAACTGGCAACACTTTAATGGAATGGTATAAATGACAGGCGTTGCTTGTAAGCCAGTGTGTGTGAGTGTATAGAGAGACAGACAGACAGAGAGTAGACAGCAAATGTGGAGACAATGTAGAAGTTACTGGAGAGTTCTAGATGGCATGGCATTCGATATAAATAGCCCGCCCGAGGCAACCAGAGGGCAGTTTTGTTTATAGAGTGATAAAGTTAAGAGTAAATACAAGTGATAGTCCAAAAGTCGAGTTGAGATCGAATAAAGTATAGAGACTGAATAAAAGTGGTTGAAATAAATTGAATAGTGAAGTTTTATTTTTCGAACTAAGCGCACGTTACAATATGTTCATTTGACTGAAACTGAATTGAAGCAAAATCCTAAAAATTTTTGGAGATTTATGAACTCAAAACGTAAATCTGTCGGGTTTCCTACAGTAATGGCTTATAAGAATGAATTGTCGAGTGACTCTCGTACAATTGTAAATTGGTTTGCAGAAAGCTTTCAAAGTGTTTATAATACTTCTGATTCAGTAGTTGGAAATAATTATTTTTCTAATAATTTAATTCCAATGACTGATTGCTGTTTCTTGAGCTGTGAATTGGATGAAGTTTCTACGGCTTTATATGAATTGAAGACTTCACTCAGTCCTGATTTTCATGGAATTTTTCCGATTGTACTGAAGCATTGCTTCAAATCTTTAAGCCTTCCGCTTCAGTTCTTATTCAATCAATCACTTTCAACTGGAATTTTCTTAAACGAATGGAAAATCGGTCATATAAATCCAATTTTTAAAAATGGTGATAAAAAGAAAATTGAAAACTATCGCCCAATATGTAAGCAACCAACCATTCCAAAACTTTTTGATAAAATCATGAAAAATAAAATATATGCTATCATTAAAAGCCACATTTCAAACAGCCTACACGGCTTTTATCGTGGTCGGTCAACAACTACAAATTTGGCTTGTTTTTCTAAAACGTGTTTTAAAACGCTAGAAAATCGATGCCAATTGGATGTTGTATATACCGATTTTACTAAAGCTTTTAGTAGAGTAAATCACCTTGTTTTAATAAAAAAATTAAAATTATATGGTTTTGACGGCACTCTTCTTAAATGGTTCTGGTCTTATCTGACTGATAGAATGCAAATTGTTAAAATTGGGGATGTTGAATCATTCCCAATTATTGCTTCTTCTGGTGTCCCAGAGGGAAGTCATTTGGGCCCACCGTTAATCGATTTGT
Organism: Melanostoma mellinum; assembly: GCA_914767635.1. Taxonomy (NCBI): domain Eukaryota; kingdom Metazoa; phylum Arthropoda; class Insecta; order Diptera; family Syrphidae; genus Melanostoma; species Melanostoma mellinum. Next base: position 104,685,719 of record OU612060.1, read on the forward strand.
TCATCAACGATTTTCCAAACATATTGTCTTCATCAGAATGCTTAATTTTTGCTGATGACGTAAAAATGTTTAAAGTCATAAAAAATTATAATGATTGCATTGCATTTCAACAAGATATTTCCAAATTCGAGGTTTGGTGCCGGCAAAATGATCTAAATCTTAATTTGTCTAAATGCTCTGTTTTAACTTACTGTCGTATGTCCAATCAAATTGTTTTTGATTACACCTTACAAGGTTTTAAATTATACCGGCTTCATGAAGTTAAAGATCTTGGAATAATTTTTGATGCTAAACTAAGTTTCGACTCTCATGTTTCTTACATTGTTTCAAGGTCAAACAGTATGTTAGGTTTTCTAAAAAGAAATTCATGCGACTTTAAAGATCCTTATACTCTTAAAGCTATTTACTGTTCAATTGTTCGACCTTTATTAGAATACAGTGTAGTTATTTGGAATCCTGTGACAAAAAAATTGATTGATAGAATTGAAAAAATTCAAAAAAATTTTCTAAGATTTGCTTTGAGACAATTTTCTTCCTATAATGGTGTAAACCTTAACTACAAAAGTAGATGTTTGTTATTGGGAATACCAACTCTGGAGTCAAGACGTGTAATGTATAGTGTATTATTTATTGGCGATATTATTTCGAATGATATTGATTGTGAATTTCTTTTATCTTCAATCAATATTTATGCGCCTATTCGATCATTGAGAATGAGACCTTTTATTTATGAAATACCTCATTTTACAAACTACGGTCAAAGGGAACCAATTTCTCATTGCTGTAAATTTTTTAATTTGTATTACAACAATCTTGATGTAACTACTACAAGATTTCATTTCAAAAGTTGCCTCTGTTCATTGTTATTAACTAATTCTTAGTTTCAAATTGAATCTTATATAAATTTGTATAGATATACTAGCTCTAAGCATAATCTGTAGATTTCTTAAATCGTAGATTGAATAAATAAATAAAAATAGAATCATCACATAACCCAGCAGACTGCGCTACGCAAGGTGTATTGCCACACCATTTATCTGAACATCCCCTCTGGTGGAGCGGTCCCTCTTGGTAAGCAAAAGATGAATAATCTTGGCCTGTACAACGCCTTTTCGCAACTAATTTGGATCAACGGTCAGAGTCAGCCAACCTAGTCGCCGGAGTCGGAACAACTCCTATCTGGGGACTTATCAACAAATACTCATGTTTGATAAAACTGAAACGCGTTACTGCATATGTTCTCAGGTTTGTCACTTAGATTCGTTATATAATAAGAACTCGTAAGATTAGAAACGAATAGTCACTTACATTGTAATAGGCTGGGGTTTAGTTGATCAAAAGAAAAAACTTTTGTTTCCCGTAGTTTCAAACTGGCATGCTTCAACCTATTATCAAAAAAAATCATGCCTATCATTTAACAGATCCAAAGAAAATGAATTCGAAAAAAAAATTGGTGACGACTGACGGACATTACCACCAGAGGGCGTCGAGGTCTTATTCGACGGTGCCTTTTCCACCCTACCTTGAGAGTCGTTGGCGGATTTTCGCCTCTCCCTTACAGGCGACGCAGCAACTTGGTATTATGAGTTTCATAAGTCAAATCATCAACCCGATTGGCCAACAATGCGTGAAGCATTATTACTTCATTATCAAAGCTGCAAATATGACTATCAAATCCTAAGAGAATTGTCAGATAGAAAACAGGGTCCTTCAGAATCTTGCGATAAGTACCTATTTTGCGGCGGTTATGAAAATCCGATCTCGGTTAAAGATCTCCTTGCCAGACTCCGAATTGGTCAAGATGGTAAAAGGGAACCTTAACGAAAGAATCGGACCATTGGTTTATCCCATGTCGATATTTTCGCTCGATCAACTTAGGTTTGTGTGTAAGGAAGCCGAAAATACTCTTCCTATGCACAGTACACAAGTAAATCGACAATACCGACCACCTCCCAGAATGCATGCTAATGAAGTGCAGTATTACGATGTTGATCAGGTCCAATGCGAAGATCATATTGCAGCGGTGCAATATCTGATCAACAACCAACCAAGACCACCAAATAAGTTCCTAAGTTGTTGGAATTGCAAGGTATCAGGACATTTATATTGGGAATGTCCACCGCAAAGCTAAATATCTTTTGCTTTAAGTGTGGGGAAGAAAACTTCATAGTTTCAAATTGCCCAAAGTGTAAACAGAAAAACGGGCAACGGGGGAATTGCGTTCAGAACAGATACCCGAATCACTGAACCCTTAGACAATACGATAAGTAAAGCGGGTGATGATAGTGATGAAAAGAAAATCACTATTTTGAAAAGAAGTAGGAACGTCTCAGACAAAAACAGTGGGTGTGGTAAAGAAAATGTTAAATTTAGCTATGTTAAGCCCTTACATATTAGAATTAAGGAATATAACGAAGCTAAAGAAAGAATTTTTGGAGGTCAAATAAAAATAAAATACTTAAAACTAGAAACAGGTACAAATTTAGAAAAGAAACAAAGAACAATATATTATCTACAATAATAGATGTTTCTGGAGATCCTCTGCCTTATGCTAAAGTGAATATAGCAAATAAGGATATTTTAGGACTACTTGACAGTGGAGCAAGTAATAGCATACTAGGTAAAGGATGTAAAAATGTAGTTGATGAACTTAACGTTCAAACAATACCCTTCATGTCTGATGTTCAGACTGCTGATGGCAAGTCACAGGCAATAATAGGAAAATTAAACTTAGAAGTAGAATATAAACACTTAAAACGAAACATAACCTTTTATCTAGTTCCCAGCTTAGACCAGGAACTGTATCTCGGCGTCGATTTCTGGAAAGCATTCAGTCTTGCACCTGGAATTGTAAGCGAAATTTCCGTGACAGACTATAAAGACAATCCAGATACTCACCAATTGTCTCCGGAGCAAGAAACCCGGTTGGACGCAGTCAGGCGAAAGTTCCGGTGTTATACCACATATGGTCTCGGAAAAATGACCCTTGTCGAGCATGTCATCGATACCGGTGAGGTGGCTCCAGTGAAGCAACGACACCACCCTGTCTCTCCAGCGATACAAACCTTGATGTATGCCGAGATAGACCGAATGTTGAGCCTTGGAGTCATTAAGGGGAGTGTGAGCCCGTGGAGCTCGCCAGTAGTCCTCGTACAGAAACCCGGTAAAAATCGTTTGTGCCTGGACTCACGAAAACTGAACGCCGTCACCAAGAAAAATGCATATCCTCTCCCCAATCTCGAAGGCATCTTCAGCCGTCTTCGAGATACTATTTTTATAAGTAGTATCTATCTCAAAGACGCATTCTGGCAAATACCGCTGGATGAGCAGAGTAGAGAGAAAACTGCCTTCACAATACCGGGACGGCCCTTGTACCATTACACAGTCATGCCTTTCGGTATGTGTAATGCAGCCCAAAGGTTATGTCAGTTAATGGACAAGGTCATTCCCTCCAGGTTACGGGACAGCGTCTTCGTCTATCTAGATGACCTGCTCGCCATTGCTCCAGACTTTGAGACTCATATCGCTCTGCTGGACGAAGTAGCTGCATGTCTCAAAAAGACTGGTCTCACCATCAATGTATCGAAGTCAAAATTCTGCTTCAGGGAATTGAAGTACTTGGGCTTTATCGTTGGTGGTGGGAACATCAGGACAGACCCCGCCAAAGTTGAGGCGATCGAGAATTTTCCGATCCCAAAAACGGCAAAACAGGTTGGCAGGCTGCTTAGTTTAGCGGAGTGGTACCGTAGGTTTATACGGGAATTTTCGACCCTGACGGCTCTGATCACGGACACCCTGAAAAAAAGTAACACCAAATTTAAAATGACGGATGAAGCTCTGGAGGCATTTTGTGAGTTGAAGAAAGCTCTAGCAGCCGCACCGGCTTTAACACACCCCAACTTTGAAAAACATTTTTACATCCAATGTGATGCTTCAGACACTGGAGTGGGGGCGGTGCTTTTCCAGAAGAACGACGACGATGAAGAAACACCCCTTTCGTTCTTCTCTCAAAAACTAAATAAGTGCCAAAAAAAATTATAGCGTCACGGAGAAAGAATGTCTGGCGGCAGTACTGGCTATTCAAAAGTATAGACCTTATGTAGAGGGAATGACATTTACCGTCATAACTGACCATTCTAGCCTTAAATGGCTCATGAGTTTAAAAGACCTTAACGACAGGCTTGCACGATGGAGCCTATAACTCCAAGCCTTTTCGTTCGATATCGAACATCGCAAGGGTAGTTTAAGGCCCGTATTATGAGTAGCGAAACGAACGTTCGCTTCTAGGCGAACTGTTCAGCGAACTACAAGCTTCGTGGTATTATGAGTAGCGAGCTACAACATTCGCTTTTGATGTGATAGGTACCAACATAAAAAAGTGAATATTTCATAAAGTCATATGTCAAATTGCCTTATAATTGTTGTTGATCTGTTAATAGACCAAATAAATTTATTAGAAGTATGATTAATAGTGTTGATTTGTTTTTTGAAGATGTGGAAGAAAACGAGAGTGCACGGAGTGCACTAAATTAGTGTGTTAGTTTGGTTTTAAAAAATTTCATAAGTGCATTTTCTCTTTCATTTAAACTGTTTTCCCCTCTTTTATAAGCTGGCAGGGATCGCCGCTGACCAGATGATGATGGTCCTTGAACATCCTGGGTATCTTCATCATTCAGAACTTGGGCATCTTCATTATTACTGCATAATTTTGCTAATTCCATTCTGCAGGGGATCCTTTTGTATTCATTCTTCATTAGAATAAACAGCCAGATGGATTTACTGCATGTTAAGGGATGAATAAGTAGTCAACTGCCTGTTCTAAATGCAACAAAGACAGTGGCGTATTCTCCCTCCAGAAGCTAAAATCACTTTTTTGTTTTATGAATTTTTTTTTATGTTTCAATTTGAAATCCAACGAAAACTAGAAACCTATAAGCGAATTGCCATTTTTTTAAGGGCCAAGTGAGTTGAGGTCAATTTCAAAACAATTGCTCAATTGCTTTGCGAAACGACTGCTGTTTCTTGATGAATTGAAAGAAGTTAGCATCTTGTTTTTAATAGTAAATAAATTTACTTTTTTTCTTAATCCACTCGTTTTTGCCAGAAATGCATCCAAACAGAAACAATAAACAAACACAAAAAAAACCCCTTCGTTCGCTTGCTTTATCATCAGTAACTTTCGTTCGACCGATTTTGACGCACTGGGCGAATAGAATATCGAACGTTCGCTACTCATAATTGGTCGATAGCTCTAGTCGATAACTTTTTGACATTTGAAGCGAACTTCATTTAAGCGAGTCGCTACTCATAATACCAAATTATCGAATTCGCTAGGATTTTAGTTCGATTCGCTACCCATAATAAGGGCCTAAATGTTGTTCCTGATGTGTTGGCTAGAATGTATATGGATGTAGAGAGTATAGACTTAATAAATGTAGCCCCATTAATAGATCTCCAATCGAAAGAATTCGAGTCTGAAGAAAACGTGTCCTTAATAAAAACGGTACGGGAAAATCAAGAACGTTTACCCGATTTAAAAGTTGAAGACAACTTCGTATATAAACGAGCTTTTCCGTCACATGAGGATCCTATTACCGTTGAACACAACTGGCGATTATGGGTACCATCAGGAATCAAGAACGAGATCATTGTACGTGCTCATAATCCACCCCAGGTTGCTCATGGCGGAATAGCAAAAACGCTTCAGAGAATCCGCGAATACTTCTACTGGCCAAATATGACAGTCCAAATACGTGACTACATTGCTAAATGCGATATCTGTACTCAGTGTAAATCGTCGAATCAAGTACTGCGTCCACCCATGTCAAGTAGGTATAACGTCGATCGTCCGTTTCAAAAGTTGTATGTCGACTTTTTAGGTCCATATCCACGTTCCAGGTCCGGTAACAGTTTTGTTTTTGTCGTCCTTGACCACTTGTCCAAATTTGTATTTCTGAAGCCCTTACGAAACGCTTACTCGTCAAGCATCATTAAATTTTTGCAAGAAAATATTTTCAATTTGTTTGGGGTACCCCAAGTACTCCATTCAGATAACGGCAAACAGTTTCTGTCTAAATATTTCCAGACCAACCTGCTAAAACATGGAGTACGCCATTTCAAAACAGCAAATTACTCCCCTCAGTCCAATGCTTCTGAGAGTGTAAATCGTACTCTTATACACGGTTGCCGTTTTGGTAGGATCCTACCAAAATTGGTAGGTTTTTTCAGCTTAGATAGGTTGGTAGGTTTCAATTCAATTTGGTAGGTTTTTCTTACTAGAACATCCTAAACAACTCTTTTACAAAAAATAAAATTATCTCTAATTAATTTCTCAAAAAAAGTACACAAATTAATCTAACCAGTGCAGTGGTCGGATTCTGTAACATTTTAGACGACTATCGTCTGAATTTTAGGTAGCAAAACTAAGCTTTTAAGACCCTGAAAAAACTGCCAAAATATGTAAGACGATAGTAAAATCGCTCTCCACCAACCACTGAAAGCAAAATTGTATGAAACAATCTTTTGACGACACAATCTACGATAGACGATTGAACGATAATCGTCTGAACTATGATTCACCTTTCGATTCTTCATTTATGTAGTTAGTTGTAAAAGTAAACAGATTTTCCCAGTTTGAAATTCAGGAGTTCGATTTCCAAGTATTTTTGTACAGTAGTATTCACATAAAATTCGTTTTATTCAATTTTGATGAAAAAAATTAAAATCATCTGTGGAACCTCAAAAATATATTTCAATGTTAAAACATCAATAATAATCAATTTCAATTCAACAAGTAAGCTAAAACTAGTAAAACAAAAAACTAACCCAAGAATATCAAGTAAAGTCCGATTGTGAAATATGTAGGTTGTTTTCTTGTTTTGACAACTAAATCTTATCTTAAGAATTTTCAGACTGTTTTCCCCGTCTATTTTCAAACTCCCGGTGCGTTGAATGCGAGCATTAATAATATAATAATAAATGATATAATAAAAATAATTTAAGTTGGCAATGGCGTTGCCGTCTGCCTGAATGTTGCGATAAAATATGTTTTAAGTTACAGTATAGTTAAATTGAAACATCTTATCTTAAAAAAGGAAAATTTTTGATTTAACAAAAGGAAAACAAAGTAAAGGAAATACGTTTTAAAAATAAAATAAAAAATAAATTATATATTACAAAAAACATGACATTAGTTTTTTTTTTATAAAAATTCGGTTAAAATGTTATGTCTATAGGAGGATGCAGTCTCAATAAATTTGTATAATGCGAGCATTCGGTTGTCGAAATTTAAGTTATTCGTTGGCACTTCGAAACATAAGGATTTAACAAATTTCGTTTTTAATTTACTGACCCTACCTGTTCCTAATAAAAACCAAACTAAGAAACAAATTGGGATTTAATGTAATAAACAGTATAATAGGTCCGTTCGTTGAACTTTCCCCAGGGTAGAACCAGGTTTTCTTGAAAACCGTATGAGTTGTCAAAAAAACTTGGGTTTTCCACTCCTCAAAAAACGCTAAACAAAATCACCACACATCCCTGTCATTTTATAAAAAAAACATGCCATTTGACAGCCCTCAAATCGCCACAGCAAAAAGCTAGGGCGAGTTGGGGGAAAACCTATGGCAAACCTATGGCTCAAAACATCCAATTTGACATTCAGGGCGAATTTAGGGTTCCCAAAAAACGCTTTGTGGCGACCCTAGGGAAACCCCCAGGCTTCAACGAACAAACCTAATGTTAGCAAAAGACTTGGCCGCTGACAACAACGGTACCTATGTCTTAAACTTAAACTTGTGTGCTTTATGAAAAATAATTATGGTTTAATGCGAAAACAAGTTTTTTATGTTGTTTAAATATTTTTTTCGAAAAATAAACTCTAAAATGAAACTTGGTAGGTTTTTCATTGAGTTGGTAGGTTTTTTCAAAAAGTTTGGTAGTTTTTTTTTCTTGACAACGGCAACCGTGCTCTTATAGCCGCGATACGATCCTATCTCAAAGATGACCAGAGAGACTGGGATCTTCACCTAAGTGACATTGCCTGCGCTCTTAGGACGGCAGTTCATGCTTCAACCGGTGTGTCACCATATTACACCCTCTTCGGTTTAAACATGATGACGCATGGAACTTGTTATGAGCTAGCAGAAAAGCTCAATTCTGTAGAGGATAGTGAATTATTGATTCTTACTAGACACACACGACTACAGTGTATACGTGATAAGATTAAAAACAATATAGCAAAGGCTGCCGAAAAGAGCGCCCAGAAATACAATACTCGTACCCGAAATAAACGTTTTATACCTGGACAGGAAGTATATAAGCGAAACTTTGTTTTGAGCGACAGTTCAAAATACCTAAGCTCCAAACTGTGTCCAAAATTTGTTATGTGTAGAATCGTAAAAGCAATTGGTAGGAATTTGTATGAGTTGGAAAATTTATCTGGAAAACCTATTGGCGTTTTCCATGCAAAAGATATTAAGCAGTAAAAATATTTTCTTAAACGTATCCCACACTCGTACTTATAGGTATCTTATTGTCTCCTTAAGTATGTATTATATGTATTTACACGTTCTATGTATTTCTATACTTACTTTATAATTTATTAGCTTTATTAATTCCTATTTTAGTTATCTCTTAGTTTATTTATTTCCTATGTACCTGCCTTATTAAGTTTATGTAAATTTATTACTTATTTATTAAAACAGTGATGTCCATAAGACCCTATGATATTAAGTTTATGTTAATTTATTACTTATTTATAAAAACAGTGATGTCCATAAGACCCTGTGATATTTTTTATGTTTATTTATTATTTATTATTATTCATCAAGCAGACTATATAAAAGGTTACTAATATATATTCTTAAAGACTAATTGAGAAGATGAAGCTGCATACTTTGCTTTATAATTAGATAAATACTTACAGACTAACCACCAGGATAAAGAATAATTAATTGATACATCACATTTTTTTTAAATAAGTCACGACTAATATTATTTAGAAAGTCAATATGACTGCTTAGTAGATTTGCATGTTTCAAGCACCGTGTTATCGGTTCATTGAGACCATAGTTTACTCTATGAAAAGGTTCAAAAAATAATCTATGTACTCGCAGCCCTCTTATAGGAACATTTATTTTTACCAACGAAAGTAGAAAGGAGCAATCAATTCGATAAGCAAGAATATCGCGAATAAAAACTATCTCAAAGTATCGTCTTCGAGTTTTAAGTTGTTGAAGGTCAAGAAGGTTACATCTTGTACCATAAGAAGGCATTCGAATATTCCAATTAAGCTTATATATTGCTGTTCTAGTAAAACGTATTTGGATGCTTTCAACTCGATTAGAATGTACAGCATAGTATGGGTTCCATACCACACAACCATATTCAAGTACGGGCATAACATAGCAGTAATATAACGCCTTGAGAGTGAAAGGATCCGAGAATTCTTTGGAATTTCGGGATATAAAACCTAGTAAAGATTTAGCTTTAGCTACAATAAAGTCGATCTGCAAAGAAAAAGTTAGTTTGGAAAGTCAAAGATGACTCCTAAATCCTTTTTTTTGGAAACCATTTGAAGATTGATTCCGTTTATTGAATAGGTAAAATCTGACAATTCAAAGCCACGACGAAAGGTTATATAATCACATTTAGACACGTTAAGATGTAATTGGTGTGCAGAACACCAGCAAAGTAACCTATCTAAATCGTTTTGAAGTAGAACTCGATCAGATGCCGTTCTAATACATTTTAGTAACTTGATATCATCTGCAAACATAAGACAGAGAGACGATTTAATGGTTTGAGGGATATCATTAACAAAAAGAAGAAAGAGCAAAGATCCTAGGTGGCTTCCTTGAGGAACACCAGAGGTGACAGATATTGGAAGAGATATAGTTGAATTTAAGTTGACGTATTGGGTTCGACCTACCAGATATGATTCTAACCATAGCAGGAAGCTCGAATGAAAACCTAATGCAGATAGTTTGGCTACTAAGATATAGTGATTAACTCTGTCAAAGGCTTTAGAGAAATCTGTGTAGATAACATCTGACTGAAAACCACACTCAAGGTTACTTATAACCTCGTTACAAGGAATTGTTAAATTGGTTACTGTATAGATCTTCCAGAAACGAAACCATGTTGAAACGGGGAAATGATATCTTTGGTCATGAAAGTCAATTTGCTGTAAACGATTTTTTCAAATAACTTCGGAATGGTTGAAATTTTACTTATAGGACGATAATTGGTGACATGTTGCTTGGGTCTCGATTTGTGAATGGGAATAATATAGGAGACTTTCCAATCACTCAAAAAATTGCCCGTTTTCAGAGATTCATTAAACAGTCGAGTTAATGGTTCAGAAAGAGCGGTAAAACATGATTTTAAGACAATTGGAGGAAAACCATCAGGCCCCGGTTGTTTATCATAATCAAGTTCACATAGGGCTCTTTCAACATCTAAGTTACTTAAGATTAAGGAACTGATATTGACTTGATTTACTGGGGTGGTTGGAGAAAAATTTGGAGGTGTGTTTGAAGAAGAATAAACCGACTGAAAAAAAATTTGAAAACATATTATTTATTTCAATAGGGTCACTTGAATTCTTCCCTGCGTAGTGCATGCTGCTAGGAATACCATTTGAACCTCTTTTACTACTGACGAAGCACCAAAAACGTTTGCTGTTTTTCTTTAGATCCATTTCAGTGCGATAAATATAATCTTTATAAAGAAAATTTTTTAATACATCGAATTCCTTCTGAAGTCGCAGATAATTATTTAGAAAAGAAATATTATTATTAGATTTTCGAAAGATTTTATAGGCTTTATTTTTTTTGTTCAATAAGTTGCATAGTCTTTTATTGAACCAGGATGGTTTAGAATTCTTTCGAATGACTACTTAACGATCAATCGCTTCACGTAAGGAACTACTTAGAAAGTTATAAGCATCCAATAGACTTTCATTTTCAAAAATACAATGCCAATCAAATGTACTAATGTAATTACTAATCGAATGATAATCACCCTTATTAAATTCATATTTAAACTTTTCTTTCTCATAATGTTTATGATAATGATAAAATTTAAAATTAATACAAAGAGATAAATGATAAATTGTATTAGGAAAAACTGCACCAATAGTTGTGTTAGTATTTGAACATAGTTCTTTATCAACAAAGATCAAGTCCAGGAAATGATTAAAACTATTACAAAACTTGTTTATTTGTAGAAGATCATATTCGACTAAGGAATCGATAACAAAACATTCAAAATCACTAACAACATTAAATGGAATTAAATTACCTTCATCGGGGTCAAAAACCCAATTCACATTGCATAAATTGAAGTCACCTAAAATAATTGGACTTTGGTTGGAATTTAAATTATTTAAAATAAACTTGCAATTTTCGACATGCAATTTGTATAATTCAAAAGAACTACCTGGCGGTATATAACTTAAATAATGAAGACATCTCTGGAACCGCTTATAGACACACACACAGCAATTTGATCAACATCCAAATCAGATGATAAAGTAGGTAGCTGAATCTCGTGACATACAAGAGAAGAGCGAACGGCAACAAGTACACCACCCCCTCTTATCTTATTAGTTTTAATCATGCATCTATCCTTACGAAATACGGTGAAGAGATTATCATCGAAGAGTTCTGCATTTGAATAGTCATTGTTTAGCCAAGTTTCAGTTAAAGCGAAAATATCATATTGCTTTGTAGATGAATACAAATGTAGTTTATTTGTTTTTGTACGTAGACCACCAGTGTTTTGATAGTAGAGGAGAAAGTCCTTGTTAAATGGTTGAATATGAGCAGTAGATGGTGTTGTAGAGCAAGGCCCTCTCAGCTGTTGTTGGGTCGTTGTTTCTTGTTTTCAATTCAATTAAATTTCTTTTTCTTTATTGTGAACAATACACTAAGACAATGTCTTTTATAGTATTTATACTTTGGTTGAACAATTTAAGTGTAGTTTGATTCTATATACAATGAGATAATACTTAGGTTGCTATAAATGTATATTTTTTTTTTTTTTTTTTTTTTTTTATAAACTTCAATTTAAGTTAGATTCTTTATACAATGAATACTAAGTATTCATTGTATGGGTAGAAAACATAACATTTTTGTCTCTACAAAAAAATAAAAATTTCACTTATGTTGTTTTAACAATCACCGATTCACTTAGGTTGCTATAAATATATACATATATATTTTTTTTTTTTTTTTTTTTTTTTTTTTTTTTTTTTTTTTTTTTTTTTTTTTTTTTTTTTTTTTTTTTTTTTGTTAAACTTCAATTTAAGATAAGACTTTTCCTCTCTTCTTCTTTCCTATTTCCCCCTTATCATCCTAGTTGTTTGAAAAATGTTTAAAAACCTCGGTCTTGAAACTTACTGCATCCGTTATCCTCTTAATGCTAACTGGCAAAGAGTTAAAAAAGCGTATGCTGTGAACAAAGAACAACCGTGAGGAGTTTAGATATCTAAAAGTTGGAATAACTAGATTATTTGTTCTTGACGATGTACACAACTCAATTTTTTCATAAAGGTACTCAGGTGTTCTTGTGTGAATAATTCTGTGGAGAAAGATACAATTACGGACATTTACGTATTCGACCATAGTGCACTTAAGAATTTTTTTGCTGAAAGCAGAGATATGATCATATCGTCGAATACCATAAACGTAACGAGTCATGTCATTAAACGCCACACGTAGTTTATGTTCAGATAAAGAATCTAGCTTCGGATACACGACTTCAGAAAAAGAAATAATTGGTACGAGTAGAGTTCTCATAAGACGAAGTTTTGTTTCTTGAGGAGTAAAAGAATTAGATACCCACAGTTTTCTTAGAGTTCCATAAATACGAGCAAAGACAGAATTTATATGGTCTCTACAAGAGAGATCCCTAGAGATTTTGAATCCAAGACTGGTCACGGAATTTACAAAACTAACATGGGCATTATTCAAAGTAATCGAAGGTAGATCTCTATAGTTGTATGTCTTCTTAGAAATTAAAAGAGCTTGACTTTTGTTGGGATTGAGCACTAGACCGTTTTCCTTAGCCCAGTTAGAGATTCTCTCAAGATCTTCATTAACGCGAAAAACAAGATCCTCTATTAAACCAATTCTACGTGAGAGATAAATTTGTATATCATCTGCATACAAATGAAAAGAGACGTGCTCACAAACCGAGGGCAAATCGTTGATAAAGGCACAAAACAAATTGGACCCAGAATAGAGCCTTGTGGCACGCCCATCTTCAAGTACGTACGTGCTGAAGAATTGTTTCCAACATATACACGCTGAGTTCTGTTATACAAATAACTACCGATAAGACGAACAGCTGAATTCGAAAAACCAAAGTAGTGCTCAAGTTTTTGACAAAGGACTCGATGATCAACTTTGTCAAAAGCCTTCGAGAAGTCCAATAGGCACAGTACTGAGATATTGTCTTTATCGTATTCGAGTCTTATGTCCTCTAAGACCTTTACCATTGCTGTAGAGCAGGAATGGTTAGCTCTAAATCCAGATTGGTATGGAGACAGCAATCAGCAATCTTTTGGATGGTCAATAATTTGTTTTGTAAGGATTTTTTCGAGAACTTTGGACATGCAAGGTAAAATGCTTACTGGCCGGTAGTCGGCGAGATCGGAAGGAGTGGGCTTTTTCGGAACAGGAGTTATCCTGGCTGCTTTTCACGCAGTAGGGAACGTAGAATTGACAATACAGTGATTAAAAACATGAGTGAGAGCGTTAATCAAGCAGGGTAAGACAAGTTTCAAAAATCTTAGTGGAATACCGTCTTCGCCTATAGCTTCGGACCTCAAGGATTTAAAAGTGCGTATAATTTCGTCTTCAGTTACCGTCTCAAAGCAAAAATCGTCAGCTCCATCGTAAAGTAAGCCAGCCTTGGGCTCAAAGCTAGTAGCTAATTGATTTGTTTGAGTAAACTGATTGATGAGGTCATTAGGATCAAGTTCACACTTAGAAATTGGCTTTTTACCAATACCAATATCACGAAGATTTTTCCAGAGCGGTTTAGAAGAAAGATCTGTATTGAGTTTCGAGGCGAAAAAGTTACGTTTGGCGCAACGGGTGATGAGAGTTGCTTGATTGCGAAAGTAGCAGTATTGTCGCCAAGTTGTAGGATTTGGAGAACGCCGCCACTTGAAGTAGTATTTTCTGCGACTTTTAATCGCATTCTTTACTTCAAAATTGTACCATGGACATTTCTCGTTTAAAATTCTTACTGTTTTCAAAGGAACATGCGTTTCGAACAATCTCTTCACATGGTTGTAAATGAAGTTAAGTTTGTTATCTACATGCACTAAATTGTAACAATCACTCCAGGCCACGCTGTTGGCATCAATATAGAAAGCTTCTACATCGAGAGCTTTAAAATTTCTGAAAGTAAATGTGGAAGGAACTTGGGAATGAGAGAAATCAATATCATAAGTTCAAAAAACTCAGTCGTGGTCTGAAATTCCATCAAGACATAATTGATCATTGAGAATAATGTTTGTTGGTTCAGATACAATAATGAGGTCAAGTAGGCTTGGGGAACAGTTTGGAGCGTATCTAGTTGGGTATTTATTTATAACATTAAGACCTGAACCAGCAATAGCATCAAGAAATTGAAAAGAAGTAGAGTCCCTTTTAAGAAGATCAACATTGAAATCACCACAGACAATTATGTATTCATATGATATAATGAAAGATTCAAGTGCTGTGAAGAAAGGAATGAATGAACAGGTTCTTTTAGGGTTATAGACACATGCTAGCAAACAATTTGTATTCGAATCAGAGATTTCTATTATAATGAATTCTATGCCATTATTGTCTGACTAAGATAGTATTTTACATTTAAGACTCGATCTACAATAAATTGCAACACCACCGCCCGTTGTAGAAGTGACCCTATCATTCCGTATTAGGGTGTAGTTACTTAAATTACGAATGTGGTCAGGAAATGCAGGATCAAACCAGGTCTCACTCACACAAATAACATCTACATTTTGTACCATCGAAAACACTTTTTATGTAGTCAAACTTTTGATCATTCAAACTTCTAGCATTGAAGTGGCATACCTTGAAACCAGACCTCGCTTTAGATAAATAATTCAACACTAGTTGTGCGGATTTGAACTCAGCATTGCCATATACAGCATCATAAAACTGTGACATTAAATTTTAAAATTGCATTTAGAGTAAACAGAAAGCACCAAACAAGAGAACAGTAACAGCAAATAACAACCAAAGTAGGGAAATTACCGGAAATAAAAAATAAATAGATGGAAAATTTAAGAAGAAGAAAAGAAGAAAAGTTTACACAATAAATAAAACTTAAGTAATTATATAATACAATAATGAAAATATGTAGTAAATATGTAATTATAGAAAAAAATATAAGTGTAAATATAAATAACAAGTGGGAGCACTGGTGGGCTCTCTTTATAAAGTGCATGTTTCTATTTGTTTTGATCGTTGTTCATAATAAAATAATATTAGCTGCGCCATGATTCAAGGTCAGAGATGTTGTTGCTTAGTCGTGCTGAGGCAATTTCATTTAGTTCAGGTAAACTTCTGATGCAGATGGCTCCCTCGTTTTTGCTTATCAAAATATTCACTAGTCCACGCATCGTGAAGGCGGCATAAATAAGACGTTTTCTTTTCATGTTAATTGCGGTTCGTAGAATCTCTCGGTTTTCAGTCGTTAAGCTTTCGTGTATGAAAATTGGTGTGTCTGAGTTTAGATTCGGGTCGATATCATTCAGACTTATGTTCCGTGAAGACAATTTTCGAAAATCAGAAAGTGCTTTTATAGCTTTAATTTTGTCGGTTGCACTTAGGAATTTAATTATTATGACGGAGTTGGTCTTTACTTTTGATCTGAATATTGCAGAAATATGCGGAGGTTGGTAATTAATGCAATGACAAATTAAGTTGAAAGTGTTTTTTAGCTGTTCATTCGGAGTGTACGGTATGCCTATTAAGATAGCATCAGCTGCAATGTTATTGATCGCGATTGTTTGGAGTTGTAGTTTTAAGCTGCCTATC